>JAZKJV010001088.1:0-1396328 GCA_037367405.1 Ottelia alismoides
TCTCCCGCTTGCAACCCCCTGTTGAAACCCACCTGCAATCCCCCCCTTCCCCACAACCTCCAGCTTCTGTCGACGAACCCCCCCCCCCCCCGCCCCCTCCCAGCCCGCCGCCCCGCCGCTGCCCCTACCCCCGCCCCTGCCCCGCGCAGCCTCCTCCCAACCCCGCCCCCTCCCAGTCCGCCACCCCGCCATTGTCCCTGCCCCCCGCCTCCTCCGGTCCCTTCCACCCTCCTCCTCCACCTATGGCTGAAGCTGAAACTGGAGTTGAGTTTTTTCTTAAATTTTGATAAATTTTTGACTAATTGATTCATAAAAAGTCATCCAAAATTCAATAAAATTCATCATTTGATCCGTAACGAGTGATATGTCCGTGGAAATGTAAAAATTTTAGAGATTCGATGGATGCATGAAGGTGTTAGTAGAGAGAGAAAATTATGAAGAGAAGGAAGAAGAGCAAGTGGAGGAGGAAGAAGATGAAGAAGGGTATGGACCATAATACCCTTCTTAACCACACCATGGTTTGAATAAACCATGGGTATTTTAATTTTTTGACGGTCAATCTGACAGAAGGGCACAACTGGTGACGGAGCAAGAAGTTAGGGGCACAACTGATATTACCAAAAAGATAGGGTATAACTGATATTGCGATATCTCGGAGGGGCACAAGTGATAAAATCCCTAAACTTTAAGATCAAATTTCTAATAATCCAATACAGATGCAACCAATTGCAAGTGTCATTAGAAGATTGAGATACAATTATTAGATTTTATCTGATCAAATAAGTAAGTCAATTTCAATGATTATATGTAGATTATTCTGATTTACTATCTGATTCCTTCTCTAGATTTGATAGTCATACCATCAACACATCAAATATTGCAGTAGTGCCCTTCATCCAACTTTTTGGATGTCATATGGCATCACCAGATGTACAGTCAACTCTTTGACTATACTTCTTACTTGGGTCCAACCCAGGCTTCCACTGCGCTCCCTTTATCTATAAGCAACCATTGCTCAAGACCAAGGATCTCTTATGTTAAAATAAAAAATTTCAATATAAGAGTATTTCAACATTTATACATGCTTCATTCAATTCATACAATATGAATACTATGAAGCTTCATGAATGACTAGAGTATAGATAGTTGAATGATGACACTCATCGTATCTACATCCATTTAAACTCTTGAACATATGTTCAGGTAGGTACTCAAACAATTTGAATACATCATCTCTTATAGAGCCACCATTATGCATAATGCAGAGAACCATTTCATTCATTATTATGTGTCGAGAGCACATACGTATGCCAGAACATCTTCTTAGATATTATAAGTATTATTTGATAATTACGATCATTATCGACATGTCACTTCAAAAGAACATTCGATGAGATCAAGACTCATAGAGACATACAAACCTAGGGTTTTAGTCCTATTGTCTATTTAATTATCATTCCTCGTTATTATGAGGAAACTTGCACATTGCAGCCACATACATTATGTGTCCAATTGCAAGTACAATATCTGGATCACAGGTCCAATCCATGATATTCTACTGGTTATTCTTGAGTATAACATTGAGTGGGATTAAAGAAGGATTATCTGAAATAATAAATTTGCATTGACATATATAAATATATAATTATTTTGATTTAGGAATTTTTATATCAAAGTTTTCTTTCCATGTCAATAATGAAAGTTCATTACCTCAATCACTTTCAATGTAAGAAATATACTTACCATTATATCTCAAACAAGATCTGGGATCTCCATCCTTATCTTTGTTACATCCCAATAATATGTGAACCTGTAACTCGGATAAAAAGAAGCGGGAACACATTCCGCCTTGCAAGTCCAACTTGCATCTCCCAATTCGGTCTTTAACACTCGGGCTCACCACCCCTAAGGTGATGTTGACCCGTCATTAATTGAACCAACCGTCAACAAGGAATAACAACTCGCTATGCGCAATCCAATATCACCCCAATAATATGAGGACCCGATATTGAGGTCACTACGCATACTTCATTACTCTTTCGAGAAGCGACGAGCCCGGTCCAAATGGATCATATGCAGGAGTTGTCACTTCGACAAGCGTCTCCTACATACAATATCTAGCGACGGAACCCTTCGCCTTGACGGGAGACCATGGATGTCACTTATGTGATCTCCATATCATATTCAAATTCTAATTAATCATTATGAATCATATTCATTACAATTAATTCTTCCAAGGGAAATAACAACTCTATTCATAATAGAGTATTTTTAATTGGATATAATTAACTTAATCATATTAAATTAATTTTCAATCTAATTCAATCGAGAAACTTGATTTTACTTGAATATATGGTATTATCTCAAAATACGTATTAATTCGAATTTTAATAATTAGTAAAAATACATCATGATCTCTTAGGCATCATTCGTTCACAACCCGTTGTCATGGCCAGTACCGGCGGGTGTGGGACGGACCACATACGTTACAACCCGCTACCCAAGCGATCCCCGACTAGACACCATATCCGCCTCGGGAAAAAATAATGCCGAGTCAATCACTTTGTACTTGAGATGATCATCGATTCTTCAATCGAAATTATACCATATAGTAATAATCAAAACATTTTTTATTATAAGGAAATTTGCTAGACAAATTCCCAATCCTATTCAAGCAAGGAGTTTGGTGATTGTGTTTCCAATTTTGATCAAGATCAAATCTAATCAATCTATTGGTTGAGGTCAAGTCAATTAATGAAATAATCATCATCCAATATTTATCAAATATTTTCCATAATTATTTCATGAAATTAACAATTAATTTCACTAATTGACAATCACATGGTCTTGATTAGGAAAGTAATTTCAGCAGTGACCCCTACATACTAAAATTAGCTTATCTCAATCAATTTAAATCCAAATTAAGAAAAGTAAGTTTCCAAAGTTTGTTAATTTGATTTAAACAGAACCTATTTTATTTTCACACATTTCGAGGTGTTTCTAAACAGTAATTAACTCCTTAATTACGTTAAGATTCGCAGTTCCCGTAACAGTGAATACATGTTCATTAAAACAACCATATCTCGAGCAAACGGAATCCAAATTACGTAAACTCTGATCCTATGGTTTCCTTATTTAATGGGGAACAAAATCAAATGCTATTTTGTGTTTAAACAATTTAAACATGGCCTAAAAATTACACTAAATAGAGATGCGAAAATTAAAATGCGATAAACTTTTGCAACCCTAACGAACACAAGTCGTCTTCGATTTATTGGATCGTATCCAAAACCTTCAACCTGACTCTGATACCACTTGAAAGATATGGTAAGAATCCTCAAGCACATCATGGAAGCGTGAGCGTCGTATCGAATACAACGAGGAACAACTAGTTGCACTAGTTGTTCTATGCAGCGGAATTAAAAAAAAATCATGCGACGAAACCACCTTATCCAAGAATGCTTCTCGGATCGTTTCGTCTAAACCACAAACAAGTAATAGGATTACCTCTTGAAGCGTGGTTGTGATCGAGTCTCTAAACGAAGAGACCTCTTGTCTCAAGTCCGATCCGACGGAGGAGACACTTACGAGCGTGGGGATGAATCGCGTGCTTCTTGCATTCCATGTTGATGATCCAAGCAGCGGATCTCATGATCTCGACCACGAGATCCGACGTCTTCTTCATGAGCGAGGCACACCGAAGCAGACGGAGATCCAGGAGCAGACGATCGGGCAGCATAACGAAGACACTGTGGCGATGGAGACTCTCTCTAGGGCATCCATGGTGGACAGCCATGAGAGGAGAGTAGGCGTGTAGTAGAGAAAGAGAGAGAGAGATGCTACAATAGCATGTGTAAAGAGAGAGCATGGTATGCCTCCCTATTTATAGGGTTTTGGGATCCATGGATCTCAATCCATAGGACTCATAAAATCAATGGTTGAGATTGATTTATGATCAATCCAATGGTCAAGATTGTTGTTGGTAAAAAACCAACAACTAATAATCTAATTTAAATCAAATATATTTGATACATCAAATATAATTCAATCCTAAATTAGATCAAGCAATTAAGGAGAAAATAGCATGGAGATTACTCCCCATAAGGAAAGGGGGGACGACTACCACATTCCTTGTGGGAATGTGTAGCCGTCCAACATGTCCTCATGGTGGAGGCAATCTGATGCAATCTCATGAGATTGCATATCTCCAAGAATTTCTCCCATAATTTCCAACAACTTTGTTGAGATTTATTCTTCAAAAATAATTCATAATTAATTTTGAGAATATTGCAATCTTGACATTGGAAAATTGTGAATCACATTCACAACTCAAAACAAAATATAATTTACATTTTCAATTAATTACACAATGTGTATCCAATACACATCAAGAATTAATTAACAAATATAAATTATAATTAGCTCTCTCTAATACATTATAAATCACATTTATAATATATTATGAATAATATAGATAGTGCTATCCACATTAATCATATCCATGATAATTAAATCACATTTAATCATCTTGGATTTCTATTCTCATGTTCCCAAATAATATGAATAGCATTCACATTATTCATACCTTTGACAATTAAATCACATTTAATTATCTTAGATAACTCTCTTTATAATATGAATCGTATTCATATTAATCATGATAATTAAATCATGTTTAATTATCCATTTTCTCAATGCTCGGATACATTTTATCAACAATGAAATTATCCTGAACTCTTTCAAGGATAATGCGCTTTCTCCACGAATACTTGGAGATAAGGACAGGGTTATTGTATTGTTCCACATATAGTGACTTGGATATTGAGATTACATCTCAAATCCAGATCTCGGGCCTCCCATAGATGCTTGATTAAAACAAGACCGTAAATCTAATCTTATCATTGAATCTGAATCGCATTCAGATCAATGTCCAATATTTAGACTAAGATCATATTACTTCTCTACTGAGAGGAGTCACTAAAATCCAGACCAATTTCATCACTCCCTAGGAATGGAAGCGTCATCGTTATACAATCGTTTATGATCACATCACCCTCGTGTATTCCCAATACCTGTATATCCTGCATACTGGAAGACTCAGAATAAACCCGAAGTATTAGATCAACTTTATACTGTCTAGTTCAGGGTTTTATCAGTAAGTTTCTCATTTTGATCTTTGAGAGTTGGTATCGATCATATACTTTCTAAAAGCATATATCATACCTAGGTCTTGATCATATACTTTCCAAAAGTTTATATCAAACCTACAAATTCAGTCAAGCTTTCAAAGCGAGACGACCGTGCGCACGGAATTTGATTCTTCCCAATATCTCATGATTGAGCTCATGTCTTCCGGTTCAGTAGTGAACCTGTATGATCCCTTTGAGAGATCGTACTACTCATATGCCCTTATATGCACACCAGCGCTCCGGTGTATAGACCTTGGTTAGGTCATCAACCTATTGGTCTGCCAAATGTACATACTCAGACATATAGTAACACATTCGTCTCCGGTCAGAGGATGCATGCCTATATCATGACAACATACGATATAGGACTTCGGTTATCTTTATCTCGTTAAATCAGCGCTTTGACCTAACTAATCTGACATCTCTGAATCTCTATTCCTATGCTGAGGACCTGCATCAAGAGGTCGGTCAGATATCAGCCTAAGTGAGAAAGGTTTACCATCTCCTACTCAGGATAGAGATCATCTCTTAACAATCATTTGACAGTGCTTGATGAGTCCTCAATCTAACTCTTTAGATATTCATCTAAGCACCAGCCTCTCTATGATTCAATAATTGAATTAGCAGTTGTATGATCATTAATATGGCCATGGTACATAACCCTAATTGTACTAAGGGACCTATTATGCAAATTATGTATTCTTCATTTCAGATTAGGAAATGATATTTGCAATATTTATTGCATAATGGCTCACCGTAGGCTCGCATGTCCAACACAGAGTACATGATAAAATAAAGATTTGAATGAGGAATGGACTGCTAGCACAGCTTTTTCTAAGACCTCAAAACATGTGCGGAAAGAAGATTCTATATCCATAGGGGCACAAAAGATCCATGTAGAGTAGCCAAAAATCGGTACCAAAAGAAGCCAACTACCAAATAAATATATTATCAAAAAGGTCCACGCTTCAGACAACTTGCAGATCTTGGTGGAGACTTGGCTAAACAGGTCAGTTTCACAAGGAGATGTTTCTACACTAGCCACATTCCAATTCTCTTCTTATTCTTCTATTTTCTTCCCCCTTCAATTGTAGACACGACACCTGCATGAACTTAGAAGGAAATACCTGACTCTTCGAGGATGAGTTAGTGGAGGAGAGTTTTGCATGATAGTCAAGCATTATTGATGGGAAGAGATAACACCCTTCACATACATGAGACAGTTGTTCAATGTTCATGGGGTATGCTTTGGGAGGAGGATTGATCTAAGATGAATTCTGAGCCGAAACTATTACAATGATGTGTATAACTTAGAGGTTGTTGATTTTAAATCCCTAATTCTCACAGAAGATCTATCAAACTATTATTTAAAAGGTCAAGTCTAGCTCCATTTTTACCTTTTGCTCATGATCTTTGTATGGAGCCTAATCTCATTTCACCTCTTCATTTTTTAGTTGTACAGGGACGAGTAAGGTTTAAGTATAGAGGCTGATGAATCTGTGATTCATCACTATAATTAGCTAAAATGGAGCTTCGTCCCAAGAATTTAGGATCATTTAAGTGCTAACTTCATAAAATTAACTTTCATGCACTCATAATTAATTTGCGTAAATTAACTTTCATTTCTACATTTGTAACCATCTTCAATTGTTCACTAAACTACACCCATTTTTAGTTATTTTATGCTAACATAAAACCAACTCCATTGTGGCCATATCACTAACCTTAATCCATGAAAAGTCCTAAATGCTAACTTGTAAATTTGCAAAATAATCTCAAACCCTATTTTCAGGATAGGCAGATGAAAACATTAATATCTTACTCATACAGTGTCCAAATGAACTTTACTCACTTTTAAATTAATGTACATTCAACTATATACAAATCAAGACCAAATTCATAAGAATTGGAGACCATTTGCGAAAATTGGGTTTTGGGGACTGATGAATCGCAAAATCGGCCCTTTAAAAGTGTTGTTTTAACACTTGATAATGTCATCGCAGTCGGGTCGATTAGGGTTCATCAAAGACCATCTAATATAGAGATATCAATCAAATCGGATGGTCATGTATTTATTTTACTTGGCAAGAAACCAAGGTCGAACTCAGGGACACGAGCCTCTCTCGTGATTATTCAGACTTTTGTCTACATAGCTAAGTGTTGAGTTAAAGAATATATAGGTCAAAGTGTGCTAAAGGATGAAGACAATGCATTAAAAACAAAACATGCATTTTTTTATTTTATCATGCAAATAAATGCAAATGCAAAGCAAATAATATGCCCGAAATGATAATTACTTGAGCCATTAAAAATACAAGTCAATCAGAGTCTAATATTAAAGCATTCTTCATTCATGTAGCAATTTGGCATGAGAAACAAGGAAATCGAGACACTTTGATAATGAAATAATGCACTACGGATCGTAGTGTCAAATCTAAAATATAAGCATGCCATAAGAAAGACAACAAGAAGAGCTTCAAAATGAAACTGAAATCACATGAAATGGAGTTACGGTGCTCAAGATATGCAAGAAAGAAGACAAGGGCATAAATGAAATAAAACATGAAATAAAATTGCAGATAGGTCCCTAAGAGGGACTAAAATGTAATAACGAAAAAGATCGGGACCTTCCCTGTAAATTGCCCATACGCATAGGGGCATTTTTGCAATTTTAAAAACCAACAAGGGTTTCAATGCAAAAATAACCAAGATACGCGTGAGCTGCACGTGATCTAGACCTGGATGCAAATTGGAAAGTCGTCGGGGCCTCATTGCAATTTACCCAGAGTCGCTTGTGCTGTGCACATGCTCTTCCAGGCTCGGGACGGCTCGAAGGCTCGGAGAAGGCTCGGGCTGCTTCGGCTAGGCTCGAAGGTTGGCTTGGGCTCGATGCAAGCTCGGCGGAGACCGGGAGCACACGACCCTCCAGGCTTTGGCTCGGGCTAGGTTCGGAGCATCCGAACCTCCTGGTCTGGTGCTGAGGCTCGGAGATCCTTGGATGTTGACGCTTGGCCGAATGAAGGCCATTTGATCGTGAGGATCCAATGGCTACTGGAGCGTGAGCGGTGAGTCGATGTGGATGTGCCTTCACTGTTGGATAAGCTCCTGGGAGGAGCATCCAACGATGACTGCTCCTTCTTCCTCTGTTGCAGGTGGCGGAGGCATTCGAGCTCCGGCAAAGGATCCTGAGCTCCGCCACTCCTCTCTGGTGCCGGTGAAGCTCGCCCGAAGCTTTTGAAAGGTTGTCGATGAAGCTCGGAACCTGGGCGAGTTGCGACGATACTCGATGCGGCACCTCGTTGCTCCGATGCTGAAAGCAAGGCTGAACTAGAGGGGTCCGGCGAGAGTTCTGACCATTGAGGTCTAAATACATGCATGGTTAATTTGCATAGCCGAAGCATACAATACGAGGGTTCTATGCGAAATGGGATGAGGCGAGAGCTACTACAGATGAAGAAGGTGGGAGCTCCGTGCTCCTCCACTGTGGGTGGCAGAGGAGAGGGATCGGAGGTGGTCTGGGGTATGAAAGAAGAGAATGGCGTCTTGAGGAGTGCGCGTGAAGGGGGGTGTGAGTCGGAGCTCGGGGAGTGAGCGATGAGGGTCGAGAAGGAGGAGAACGACCTAGATAATTAGGAGAAATTAAAGAAAAATACAAGAGAAGAAGAAGGGGGCTTACCTAACGTCGGGCGGTCGGAAGGCTTGTGCTCGAGCTCCGAGGAGGAGATCTAGGTCATCGCTGAACTCCCCCAGCCTTGGGGAGCAGCTTGGCAGGCTCGGAGCACCACGACTCCGCCATGGAGGGCGGAGGGTCATGACCGGAGGCTCCGGTAGTCTTCACTCAATCCGGCCATCTCCCCCTGTCACAGGGAGATGGCGGAGGGCTGGGTCGTGCTCCTCATACAGGTGGACAAAGGAAATAGGAGGAGGAGGCGGCATTTTTAAAGTTTCGAAGTTGGCGGTTACGGTGATGGAGATCGTGGTTTGGCTGAGTGCTACGGCATGGCTGGGAGTTCAACGTGGGTTGAGGGGTGACTCGCGAAGGCGGTGGATGATCGGGGAAGGACGTGGGCTCTTCAGGTAGTGGAGGTGATGGCTGGAGATGGCTAAATAATAGGAAGGGCGAGCGTGGTTTGCATGGTGGAAATCGTGGAGGAGAAGGCTGACCAGAGGTTGACGATGACCTAGTGGCCATTGGATCTGGAGATCCAACGGCTATCGATTGGGTGTGAAGCGACGGGTGCGATTAGATCCGAGGCGACGTGATCAAAGGCCGATGAATGCGCCACGTGTTGAGCGCATGGGTCAGCGGAAGCGGATGATCCAGATCGGGCTAGGGGATAGATCGGAGGGTTGGAGGCTTAGGCGGCAATGTGAGGTGGTGATTAAAGCCCCAAACGTTGATCTGATGGTGAAGACCCTGACATGTGGCGTAAGCAGAGTAAGGAGGGAACGAGTGGCAGAGATGAAAAGTGAGGGAAGATCGGACGGTGGATATCAGAGTGGTAGTGAACGGCGATGATCGAATAGCTAAAGGCGAGATCTGAAGGCGCAAGTGCCGCCACGTGGCGTGAGGAGGGAAAGGTGGATACGTACGGTGATGATGAAATCCTGGGGATGATCTGATGGCTAGGAAGAGGGGCGTACATGGAGAAAGCGCAATCATTGGATCGAGATGAATATCAACGGCCCAGAGCGACGGTGGATAAGACAAAGGAGATCGGGCCACGTGGCTCACCTAGAACGGGCCACGTGGCCCAATCAGATTATTATGATCTTCCTGGTTACTTTTGAAGGGACAAATGGCTGAATTTGAGAAAACTCAAAACATAAAAGTTGTAGATCTCGATGAGATCTACAAGTTTCATGTTGACCAAAACTAGAGATGAGGTAAAACAAAGACTCGAAATATTTTTAATGGTATTTTTAAGGCTAAAAATACCACAGATTTTACTTCTGCTATTTTTTTGTGATTTTTAATTTATTAGCTTCTCTAATAATTACCGGACATTATCTGGATTTTATTGACACAAAGCTAAGCAAGGGGGTTAATAATCGAAAATTAATATGATGAAATTGGGTTTCATCACTTCCCTATACTTAAACTATGCTCGTCCTCGAGCATCAAAGAAAATGAATGAGCTGGATTAACCCCCTTGTGCATGTGAGTACAGGATCTAATCTGTTCAAGTCCACTCAACTTTAGAGGTCCAAAATTCTAGAGTTCAACCCACCCTTAATCAAGAGGCACCCAATTCCTCTAATTTTTTAGACTCTCTCTGATGTACATATAATCTAAAGGATATGAAATTTAGTGTTGACTGCAATTTCGAGAGTAAAGTCAAATCATCACCTAAAGTCTTGGTCCAAGAAAATCTCCTATGGACCCAATCCTCAACACTAGGGAATAAATCAAATCTTGCATCCAATCCACCGTCTCTTTAGATGTCAGACATAAAATGTAGATGGAAGGCCAGTAATGGAAGGCATGGGATTGTGTCATTTCTTCTCTCCCTCTCATTGGAACCAGGATTCTCTCTAGTGCCTTTTACGCAACAGAACTTTTTGGTGTTGATTAGTGCGTCCGTCAAGAGAAGTTGGAGCCGTCTGCACTTGTTTTCCTGGGAGTACACCGGGGTGTGTCTCTTTTGAGTACCTATCATACCTTCGACACCCAGACTTGTAGCATTTACGATGAAGAGCCCTTTTTTGGTGCAAGCCCGACTCATGGTCCTAATAGCGGTGGTCCAAGTGGACACTTTGAAAAGTTTGGGAGCGCTCGCCTTTGGTGGAAGCTCTTTGATATGTAACTTTGTGGAATGAGAGCTTTTCTTTGACATTTCATTTATTTGTAATATTTTTGGCTAGCTCCACTACTTTTACCAAGAGTTGGCGTACACTGATCAACATTTTTATTTATTCACACCCTGGCACTTAGGTCAATATCAAGAGATTAGTATAAGAACCAAGTTCTCATACTGGCTAATATTTGCTGACACTCAGGTTTCGTGAAGCCTTCAAAGATTTTATCCCATCCTCGAGCATCATTAGATCAAGTCCAAACTTGACTTCCCCATCCCAATCTCCCAAGTGAAGAGTCAACTCATCTCATAAAAACCGCAATCGTGCATGTGATGTGTTGATCATATTCTTTTTGTCTAAGACTAAGCATGGAATATAGCACGCAAATCTAGAAACCTAGGGGAATGTGGATGATTAGTCTATGACCCTGATTGCTAAGGTTGGTTAACATAAAATCTCAAAGACCTCATAAAACTAAGTTTCCTTGATCATTTCAGATCCTGGGTGGATGTGTGAAAGTAGAGGACTAATCCAACTCCTTCATCAAACACAAATATATTTTTTTAAAGATTTTAAGAGATATTAGGATTGTCTAAACTCAATTGAGCATCTGCATTCAGCTAGTATGGATGTAAGTAAAGGCCGAAGCCCATTGCTTGAGGACGGGGCCTTACGTGATGTCCTCTAAACCACCCAATCTGCTAAGGGCGAACCCTCACTGAATGCGGCTACTTAATTGGCCTTAGTAGTCACTAATGGCTCCTAAAGGATTTTTGTTTTTTTTTTCATTTTTATGGATTTTAATAGAAGGTTAAAACACAGGTTAGACTCAACTTTCCTTGAAAATAGATAGAAAATTTTCAAAACCATGTCACACAAATAAAAAGTTTTCAAAACATTTTCAAAAGATTTTTTCAAAATAAGGGAAAATCATTTTTGAAAATATTTTTATCAAAATAGCGTAACATAGTATAGGAAAAGCCGTGAAAAACATTTGAGTCTTCTTAGTCCAAAGAGTTTTACTTTAGCCAAAAAGTTTTGAATATTTCAAATTTTTCAGATTATAGCTAAAGTAATTATACTGTATATACGGTATACCCCCCTATACTTAAACTTTGCTATGTCCTCATAGCACTAGATGTTACAAGTCCATAAGTCCATTTAAATATAAAGGAATATACTGGAGCTAAGAGTGGTTCCCCCTATACTTAGGTTAGAAATAACCTAAGTACAAAGGCAAGGAAAGGAGAGTATAGAAAATCATGGGGACTCGGGTCCCCCCTATACTTAGGTTGAGATTAGCCTAAGTATAAAGATGAGAATTGATGTCGGGAGGGACCCAAGGTGAACGAAGAAGATGAATGGATGTACAAGTGATCAGATGAATCTGCGGAGATCGATGGAGTGACTAAGGCTCTGGGGAGTGTATCGAAGCAAACATGGCTCAATCAAGCAAGCAAGACCCTCAGTTTCACCAACTCACACATGAAACCAACCGAGGTTGGTTTATTATCTTGGCGGTTTTATTGGAGATAAAACATATGATGTTTATGCGGAGAAAAATATTAAGTGAAAATCAATGCGTAAACGAGGGTGTTGCTCTCCCAAAACCAAATTTTACTTCATTTTTGGGTTGACTTGCAATTAACAGTCCCAGTTATTATTTAAGGTTGTCACTGAATTAAGGTTATCACAAAATCAAGCAATCATCGTCTACCGTTCATTCCCATATTCCATTTAACCTAGGTGATCAAGCTAGGAAAGGGAAATCGAGAAAAGTTGCGTATTCGATAAAACCATGATCTAAGCTAAGCGAGAAATCATGCAGTAACTTGGCGAGAAATACGTGAAAACTTGGGCTGTTTTGAAAACCAAAACTCATGTATGCAAGCCAATCAAAAAGCCGTACCTAACATGATTCTTTTAGCGGGGAAAAATTTCTTTTAAATTTGGCTAAGTGAGGCGATGCTACGTGCGTCTTTATTTGTAGTGTGTCCTACCTACGAGCAAGCACGTAAAAGATGAAAAATGAAAATACGCTCAAAGAGACGCGTGCCTGGTCCTAGGTCGAGACTCAAGTGGGGATGATCCCAACACAACCTCAATCGTTCGATTACAATCGCGAGTCTTCGTTCGAAGACCGCTGTAAAGGATGAATTATTACAAGTATGAAAATAAAAATGCGAGACAATTTTTTTCTTTCTTTTCTAATTGCTCCAAGCAAGATTCTGCGGCTCCTCGCAGCGGGTAGCATCCTGCTCCTCGCCTCCTTGAACACTAAGGGCCCTGCCACAGAATAAATTGTTAGAGATCAACCGAAAAGAAAATTTTATAATGCAAAATAGATGAGCAATTTGACCTATAAAAAGAAACACTTAATTAAATAAACAAAATTCCAAAAATACAAGAAATAAGCTGTGTCCCCGACAACGGCGCCATTTGATGAATCGTAAAATCTGCCCTTTAAAAGTGTTGTTTTAACACTTGATAATGTCATCACAGTCGGGTCGATTAGGGTTCATCTAAGACCATCTAATGTAGATATATCAATCAAATTGGATGGTCGTGTATTTATTTTACTTGGCAAGAAACCAAGGTCGAACTCAGGGACACGAGCCTCTCTCGTGATTATTCAGACTTTTATCTACTTAGCTAAGTGTTGAGTTAAAGAATATATAGGTCAAAGAGTGCTAAAGGATGAAGACAATGCATTAAAAAACAAAACATGCATTTTTTTTACTTTATCATGCGAATAAATGCAAATGCAAATCTAATAATAATCCTGAAATGATAATTACTTGAACAATTAAAAATACAAGTCAATCAGAGTCTAATATTGAAGCATTCTTCATTCATGTAGCAATTTGGCATGAGGAACAAGGAAATCGGGACACTTTGATAATGAAATAATGAACTATGGATCATAGTTTCAAATCTAAAATATAAGCATGCCATAAGAAAGACAACAAGAAGAGCTTCAAAATGAAACTGAAATCACCTGAAACGGAGTTACGGTGCTCAAGATATGCAAGAAAGAAGACAAGCATAAATGAAATAAAACATGAAATAAAATTGCAGATAGGTCCCTGGGAGTGACTAAAATGTAATAACGAAAAAGATCGGGACCTTCCCTGTAAATTACCCACACGCACTGGGGCATTTTTGTAATTTTAAAAAACCTGTGAGGGTTTCAATGAAAAAATAACCAAGATAGGTGTGAGTTGCATGTGATCTGGACCTGGATGCAAATTAGAGAAGTCGTCGGGGTCTCATTGCAATTAACCCAGAGTCGTACATGTTGTGCACGTGCTCTTCCAGGCTCGGGATGGCTCGGAGGCTCGAAGAAGGCTCGGGCTGCTTCGGCTAGGCTCGGAGGTTGGCTTGGGCTCGATGCAAGCTCGGCGGAGGCCCGGAGCATACGACCCTCTAGGCTTTGGCTCAGGCTAGGTTTGGAGCATCCGAACCTCCTGGTCTGGTGCTGAGGCTCGGAGATCCTTGGATGTTGACGCTTGGCCGAATGAAGGCCATTGGATCGTGAGGATCCAATGGCTACTGGAGTGTGAGCGGTAAGTTGATGTGGTTGCGTCTTCACCGTTGGATGAGCTCCGGGGAGGAGCATCCAACGGTGACTGCTCCGTCTTCCTCTGTTGTAGGTGGCGGCGGCATTCGAGCTCTGGTGCCAGTGAAGCTCGCCCAAAGATTTTGAAAGGTTTTCGATGAAGCTCGGAACCTGGGCGAGTTGCGACGATACTTGATGCGGCACCTCGTTGCTCCGATGCTGAAAGCGAGGCTGGAATAGAGGGGTCCGGCGAGAGTTCCGACCATTGAGGTCTAAATACCTGCATGGTTAATTTGCATAGCCGAAGCATACAGTACGAGGGTTTTATGCGAGATGGGATGAGGCGAGAGCTACTGCGGATGAAGAAGGTGGGAGCTCGGTGCTCCTCCGCTGTGGGTGGCGGAGGAGAGGGATCGGAGGTGGTCTGGGGTATGGAAGAAGAGAATGGCGTCCTGAGGAGTGCACGTGAAGGGGGGGTGTGAGTCGGAGCTCGAGGAGTGAGCGATGAGGGCCGAGAAGGAGGAGAACGGCCTAGATAATTAGGAGAAATAAAAGAAAAATACAAGAGAAGAAGAAGGGGGCTTACCTGACGTCGGGCGGCCGGAAGGCTTGTGCTCGAGCTTCTAGGAGGAGCTCTGGTCATCGCTGAACTCCCCCAGCCTTGGGGAGCAGCTTGGCGGGCTCGGAGCACTGCGACTCCGCCATGGAGGGCAGAGGATCATCACCGGAGGCTCCGGTTGTCTTCGTTGAATCCGGCCATCTCCCCCTGTCATAGGGAGATGGCGGAGGGCTAGGTCGTGCCCCTCGTACAGGTGGACAAAGGAAATCAGAGGAGGAGGCGATGTTTTTAAAGTTTCGAAGTTGGTGGTTCTGGTAATGGAGATCGTGGTTTGGCTGAGTGCTACGGCGTGGCTGGAAGTTCAACGTGGGTTGAGTGATGACTCGCGAAGGTGGTGGATGATCGAGGAAGGACTTGGGCTCTTCAGGTAGTGGAGGTGATGGCTGGAGATGGCAAAATAATAGGAAGGGCGAGCGTGGTTTGCGTGGTGGAAATCATGGAGGAGAAGGATGACTAGAGGTTGACGATGACCTAGTGGTCGTTGGATCTGGAGATCCAACGGCTGTCGATTGGGAACGAAGCGACGGGTGCGATTAGATCTGAGGCGACGTGATCAAAGGCTGATGAATGCGCAACGTGTTGAGTGCATGGGTCAGCGGAAGCGGACGATCCAGATCGGGCTAGGGGATAGATCGGAGGGTTGGAGGCTTAGGCGGCAATGTGAGGTGGTGATTAAAGCCCCAAACGCTGATCTGATGGTGAAGACCCTGACATGTGGCGCAAGCAGAGTAAGGCGGGAATGAGTGGCGGAGATGAAAAGTGAGGGAAGATCGGACGGTGGATATCAGAGTGGTAGTAAACGGTGATGATTGAAGAACTAAAGGCGAGATCTGAAGGAGCAAGTGCCGCCACGTGGCGTGAGGATAGAAAGGCGGATACGTGCGGTGATGATGAAATCCTGGGGATGATCTGATGAGATCTACAAGTTTCATGTTGACCAAACTGGAGATGAGGTCAAACAAAGACTCGAAATATTTTTAAAGGTATTTTTAAGGCTAAAAATACCATAGATTTTACTTTTGCTATTTTTTGTGATTTTTAATTTATTAGAGACTCTAATAATTACAGGACATTATCTAGATTTTATTGACACAAAGCTAAGCAAGGGGGTTAATAATTGAAAATTAAGATGATGAAATTGGGTTTCATCAGGGACCTAACTACGCATTGTACATATTTGATGATTTTGACCAATCATTTCATGTGCATATTTCACTCGTTTTAATTATTTTCTTTTGCATTTCTTTATTGTATTCTTTGTTTTAATAAATTACATAAAAGTCAAAATAAAAAAACTAGAAAAGCAATAAAAATGGCATGTTCTAACATGAGCTTATTCACCTAATCCACTTGTACATAATTAACCTCCCTAATTTTTCTAACCTATTAAAACAATAAAAATTCTAAAAAAATCATATTTGAGTCCATTGCATTATTTCATAGCATGTTTGAATTTTTGCATGTATTTATTTATCATCAGAAAATCAAATATGAATTTCAAAGCCTAAACTTGATATTTTATATACACAAAATATCACCAAAAATTCCCATATTGCACACATGATTTCATTTGCATTTGAACCTCTTCATGGACATTGTAGGTCAAAATTAGAAGCACATTTTTTGTGTTGAGCACTTTTGCATCCGAGTCCAATTGCTAATTCTAATCTATTTATCCTTGTTTTTCATGCATGGTCAACTCTTTGGTCAACTGTCCAAGTAGCACAACATCACTGGGCACCTTGCCCTGGTAACCCCCACCTACTTTTTGTTGGACATGCGAAGCCCACGGCGAGCCATTATGCAATAAATGTTATTGCAAGTATCATTCCCTGATCTGAAATGAAGAATAAATAATTTGCATAATAGGTCCCTCTGTACAATTAGGGTTATGTACCATGGCCATCTTAATGATCATACAGCTGTTGATTCATTAAATGAATCATAGAGGCTGGTGCATGGATGAATATCTAATGGGTTAGATAGAGGACTCATCAAGCACCGTCAAATGATTATTAAGAGATGATCTCCAGCCTAAGTAGGAGATGGCAATCCTTTCTCGCATAGGCTGATTTCTAACCGACCTCTCGATGCAGGTCCTCTGCATGGGAATATCGATTCGGAGGTGTCAGATTAGTTAAGTCAATGGGTTGACTTAGCAAGATCGAGATAACCTAAGTCCTATGTTGAATACTGTCATAGCATAGGCACACATCCTCTGACTAGAGACAGATGTGTTACTATATGTCTGAGTATGTACATTTGGCAGACCATTAGGTTGATGACCTAATCAAGGTCTATACACCGGCGAGCTGGTGTGCATATAAGGGCATATGAGTAATAGTATCTCTCAAAGGGATCATACAGGTTCACTTGTGAACCGGAAGACATGAGCTCACTCATGAGGTATTGGGACTGATCAAATTCCATGCATGGTCGTCGTGCTTTGGAAGCATGACAAGAATTTGAAGGTATGATATATTCTTTTGGAAAGCATATGATCGATACCAAATCCCAATGACCAAGATTGAGAAACTTGGTGATCAAACCATGAAGAAGACAGTATAAAATAGATCTTCATCTTCAGGTTGATCATTGGTCTTCCAGTATGCAGGATGTGCAGGTATTGGGAATACCTGAGGGTGATGTGATCATAAACGATTGTATAACCATGACGCTTCCAGTCCGAGGGAGTGATGAAACAGGTCTGGATTTTAGTGACTCCTCTCAGTAGAGAAGTAACTTGATCTTAGTCCAAATGTTGGACATTGATGTGAATGTGATTCAGATGCAATGAGAAGATTAAGTATACGGACTTGATTTAATCAAGCATCTATGAGAGGTCTGTTAGATCTGGATTTGAGATGAGATCTCAACAAGTCACTATACATGGAACAATACAATCGCCTTGTCCTTATCTCTAAGTATCTGCGGAGAAGGCACATTATTCTTGAAGGAGTTCAAGAATAATTCCTGTGATGAATTTAGTATACAAGCAAGAAGGTATTTATGATTAAATGAGATTTAATTATCAAGAACAATATGAATAAGATTCATGTTGAGAGAATGATTGTCCAAGATAATTAAATGGGATTTAATTATCAAGGATAAGCAGATCGTGGATAGTGATATCCAGAATATCTGCGTATATTATAAATGAGATTTATAATATATCAAGAGAGAGAAATATTGTAAATAACATTTGTTAATTATTAATGTAGATTGGATCAACATTTGTTAGTCAATTGGAAATATAATTTACAAATTAGTTTGGGATGTGAATATGATTCACATTTTTTTTCAATGGCATGATTGAAATATTCACAAATTAATTTGGAATTAATTTGGTGGATATTATTGCAATAATAAATATTGCAAATAATTGAGAAATAATAATATAAATAAAAGGAGACAAAACCACCTATAATCATAGGTGGCGTCACCTATGACTTAGTCATAGGTGACGCCTCCTTGATTTTAGGAGGGGTTGTTATCTCCTCTTATTTGTTGACTTATTATCTCTTGATAAATTAATTTATATTAATTAAATTTTGTTGATAATAATTCAACACATATTTAATTTAATATAAATTAATGTTGTTGGTTTTTAACCAACAACAATCATAGCCGTTGGATGGCTCTTGGATTACAATGACCGTTGGATCCATGATAGCCATGGATTGAGATCCATTGGATCCCAAACTAATATATAAAGAGGGTAGCCTTAGCCCTTGAAAGTACACCAAGTAGATGCCTACCCTACTCTCTCTCCCTCTCATTCTCGTGCTCTCTCTCTCCATAGGGTGGCCGACCACCATTGTTGAGAAAGGAGAGAAGTTCTCGCCTTCGCCTTCGACGACTCGAGGATCTCCTTCTTCTTCGTGGCTACTTGCTATAGAGGAAGACAACGGATTTCGCTTGACGAAATCAGTTGACCTATTGCTTGGATCTTCATCGAGGATTGCGGGAGGAACGCGACTCATCATCGTGCCCGCAAGTGCGTTCTTCGTCGATCGGACTTGAGACAGAAGGATCTCTTGTTTGGGATCTCGCGATCACAGCCACGCTTCAAAGGTATTCCTTATACTTTGTGGTTTGATGAAACGATCCGAGAAGTGTTCTCGTGATCATGTGGTTTCATCGTTAGATTTAAAATTTTTAAATTCCGCTGCACCTTGCGACTAGTACGACTAGTCGCCCCGATCGTATACGATACGATCATCACGCTTCCGTGATGCGCTTGAGGATTCTCAATATCCTTCAAGTGGTATCAGAGCCTTAGGTCGAAAAAGGTTTTGGATATGATCCATGAACCATAGACGACTTGGGTTTGAAATGGTCGTGAAAAAAAATTTTTTGCGCATTTGAATTTTCGCAACTCTGTCTAATTGATTTTTTCGGCACTGTTTAAATTGTTTAAACACGAAATATTCAATTGTATTTTGTTCCCCATTAAATAAGGAAACCATAGGACTTGAGTTTACTAAATTTGGATTTAATTTGCTCAAGATATGGCCTTTTGAATATGCATGTATTCACAGTTGCGGGAACTGCAGAACAGAACGTGATTAATTTGTTAATTACGGTTTTGTTACGCCTCGAAATGCGTGAAATATCACGTAGGTTCTGTTATAAATCAAGTTGGCAATCTTAGGGCACTAATTTTGCAAATTTTGGATTTAAATTGATCAAGATAAGTTAATTTTAGTGATAAGGGGTCACTGCTGGAAATTGACATTTTTTGATCATGAACCTTGTGATAGTCATTCAAATAAATGTTGATGAAAATTAATTGTTAATTTTCTGAAATTGGTTATTGATAAATATTTGTGGAATATTTAAAGATGATAATCAATTCCTTGAATGACATCCCACTAAACCATAATGATAGGATAGTTGATCTTGATCATTGGTTAACTCTGAAATCATCAACAAACATTGTTTTCATGTAAAACCCTAGGTCATCCTACAATAGTTGTAGGACAACTTTTTCATGCAAAACCTCTTGCTTGAATACGATTGGGGATTTGTTTAGCAAATCTCCTTATAATATAATCAAAAAGGTTTTGATGTATATTATATGGTATAATTTCGGTTGAAAGACCGATGAGCATCTCAAAGTACATGATGATCTATATGGCATTATCCTTTCCTGAGGTGGATATGGTGTCTAGTCGGAGATCGCTGGGGTAGCGGGTTGCAACGTATGTGGTCCGTCCCACTCTCGTCGGTACTGGCCATGACAGCGGGTAGGGATTGGATAATGCCGGAGAAATTAAAGTGTATTTCTAATTATTAAAATTCGAAATAATACGTACTTTGAGATTATACCTACTATTCAAGAAAAAATCAAAGTTTGTTGATTGATAATAGGATTGATGATTGATTTAATGTGATTAAATTAATTATATCCTATGAAACACTCTATTATGAATAGATGTGTATTTCCCTTGGAAGAATTAATTATGTGAATATGATTCATCATAATTAATTACAATTTGAATATGAGGTGGAGGATCACATAAGTGACATCCATGGTCTCCCGTCAAGGCAAAGAATTTCGTCGCCAAAAGTTGTATATAGGAGACGCCTGTCCGAAGTGACAGATCCTATATACAATTATTTGGATCGGGTTCTTTACTTCTCGAAAGAGTAAGGCCGTATACGTAGTGACCCCAATATCGGGTCCTCATATTATTGGGGCGATATTGGATTGCGTATAGCGAGTTTTAAGCCTGTTGACGGTTGGTTCAATTAGCAACGGGTCAACATCATCTTAGGGGTGGTGGGCCCTGGTGTTAAAGACCGAATTGGAAAATGCAAGTTGGACTTGCAAGGCGTAATGTGTTCCCGCTTCTCTTTGTTCGAGTTACAGGTTCTCATATTATTGGGATGTGATAAAGATAGAGAGGAGATCCCAGATCTTGCTTGAGATATAGTGGTAAGTATATCTCTTACTTTGAAAGACGATTAGGGAATAGTCTTTCATAGTAGACATAGAAAGACAAATTTGATTTAAAATTCCTAAATCAAAGTAAAATATGTATATATAATATATATACCCATATGCAAATTTCTTATTTCAGATAATCCTTCATTAAACCCACTCAATGTTATTCTAAATAATAACCAGTAAAATATCATGGATTGGATTCATGATCCAGATATTGTACTTGCAATTGGACACATAATGTATGTGGTTGCAATGTGCAAGTTTCCTCAACATAATGAGGAATGACGATTAAATAAGGCAATGAGACATCACCTTAGGATTTGTATGTCTCTATAGTCTTGATCTTTCATCGAGTGTACTTTGGAAGTGATATGTCGATGGTGATCGTAATTGTCGAATAATCCTTATAAAATCTAAGAAGATGTTCTGGCATACATATGTGCTCTAAACATTTAATCATGAATGACATGGTTCTCTGCATTATGCAGAATGGTCGCTCGAAAGAGATGATGTATTCAAAATATTTGAATACCTACCTGAACCAATGTTTTAGGAGTCTAGATGGATGTATACATGATGAATGTCATCATTCTACTATCTATACTCTAGTCATTCATGAAGCTTCATAATATTCATATTGTATGAATTTAATGAAGCATGAATAAATGTTGAAATGCTCTTACATTGAATTCTTTTTAACATAAGAGATCCTTAGTCTTGAACAATGGTTGTTTATAGATGAAGAGAGCACCGTGGAAGTGTGGGTCAGACCCATGTGAGAAGGAAAGTCAAAGAGTTGATTGTACTTCTGTGACTTCCATATGACATCCAAAGAGTTGGATGAATGCCTATACTACAATAGCTTGATGTGTTGATAGTATGACTATCAAGTCTGCCTAGAATCCTTAGAGAAGGACTCAGACAGTGCATCATAATAATCTATATCTACATTTGATCATTGAAATTGACTTGCTTATTTGATAAGATAAAGTCTAATAATTGTATCTCAATCTTCTAACAACACTTGCAATGTGTTGCACATATTTTAGAAGACTGGAAAAATTTGATCTTAAGGTTTATAGTTATCCACATAGACATTGATGCAATTGTTGCAACAATCTCTGTTGGATTGATATACTTCTTAATTTCAGTGGGAGAGCCTTAGTCTTAGAGAATGTCTCTATGACCTAGATATTAGAATACACTTATTGTTTATTTCTAAATGTTGGAAATAAACATGAATTCTGGAATAAACCTATCATAAAGAGTTATGATGGATATATTTCAGATAATAATCTAGCATCTGGTGGACTCTACTAAATTAGAAATTTAATGAATGGTTCATTAAGATTTCTAATACTGAAAGTTAAACCTTATAAGATCAATAGGAGGATAAAGATCATTTAACAATGATTTAGCATCAAGTTTTGGACATATGTCTGCTGATGAGATCAATAGACTAGTAAGATATGAAACTTTAGAATGTCTAAAATTTCAAATCTTACATACTTGTGAATATTGTATTCAAAGTAAAATGTCCAATACACCTTTTTTTTTTGGAAAGGTGTAAGATGTCAAGGTATTCGAGATCTCATACATATTGATGTATGTGAATCATCTATATCATAGTGAACATTGTGGATATGTGATATCTATTGATGATCATGTATGATATGAGATTTCTTCTCTTCACCTGAGAAACCTTTGAAATGTTCAAAGATTTTGTAATTTTGGTTTAGAACCAAAGTTTGAAGGGAGATTAAATGAATTTGATCTAACCAAGGTAGCAAGTACCTATTAGATGAATTCAAAGAATATCTTATGGAGATATGAATATCATTTCTATCTCAATCCTCCTGACACACCTAAACTCAATGGAGTTGTAGGAAGATACAATTAGATCGTGTGTGACATGATTTGATCAATTATGAATTTTAGCATAATTATCCCTTAGTTTCTAGGTATATATGTGTAGTAGAGACTACAATATATATCCATAATAAGGTTCCATGCATGTAAGCTGGAATCTAGCACTTTAGAGTGCTACTTCATTAGGAAAATAAAGGATGGTATTAGATACCTACTTTACGACCTTGAGGTTCCTAAAATATCTCATCTTTAAGAAAATGATTCTTATAGGATGACTCTCTTGAGAATCAAGATGAAAATGAAGTATAGGAACTCATTTAATCTTGGGAAGATAATGAGGCTCCAGAAATCGGAAACTAAAAGGGATAATTAAAGATGAAACACTAATACCTCTTCAAATGAGTTTGAGGATGTATTCCTTGTGTCAGTTAAGTCTGACAATGATCAGACTTCATGTGATGAAGCTCCTGAGGATCATAACATGGAAAGATGGATATTAGCAATAAAGTTCTAAGGTAGACTTCATATACAAGTGTTGTATATGGACCCTCGAGGATCCACCCATAAGGGTTAGACCTATTAAGGTGTAAATGGATCTTCAATAGAAAGAGGGAACCTGATGAGAAGGTAGAGACCTTCAAAGCACGGTTCGTAGCCATGAGCTACACAGCGAAGAGAAGACATCGATTGCGATGTGGCTTGCTTTTCAGTGATCATGCTTAAACCCATCAGAATATTGCTAACCTTAGCTACACAATTTGACTATGGCATCTTCAAGATATGAGTCAAGATTGTATTCCTCTATGAATACCTCTTTGAGGATATTCACATGAAGTAGCCCCAGGACTTCATGGTTGAGAAATGTAAGATGTGCTAGCTAAAGAACTCCATCTTTGGACTCAAATAAGCTTCTTGTTGTTGGAACATAAGATTTGATGAAATTATAAATGTTATAATTTCAGATATAATCTTAGTGCACCATGTGAAGCTTAGTGGGAGTGCCATTGTGTTCATCGTGCTAAATGTAGATAATGTCCTAATCATTTGGAATGATATAAGGATGATAATAAGCGTTTTATGATCTGGCTATTCCATACCTTGAGATATGATTTCAAAAGATGCCTCTTGGATCTTAGTTCTGAAGGTGTTCAGAAGCAAAGAAAAGAGGGTATTGGGACTGTCACATTTGTAGTGCACCTTGGACATGTTCCATTTTTTTTTTGAAATTCCAAGAAAGGCTTCCTTCCCTTAAGATTTGGTACTGACCTATCTAAAGGGATAGCACCTCAAAGAGTTGAGGAAGTGAATGCTAAAACTGGTTGCCCTTTTTTTTTGTGTATCAGTTACGAGAAGCTGAAAGTATGCTAGATGTGTACAAAAGCCAGATTCTGCCATGCAGTGGGAATAGTAAACTGTTATTAATCCTACTATGGAGATAGAACACTTAATTGCAGTAATAACAATATCTTCAAAGATGATAAGGCTTTAGAGATAGTGATCTCTAAGTCTTATCTTCAAGAAATTAAGACTTTTAGATGGAGATCTAAAAGGTCTTAACTGCGAATACCTTACGAGATAGAGATCTCCAAGGATAAGGGTATTCTAATATGGATAATAGAAATTACATGCTGGTTATAATAATATTTCTTTGAGTTGTAGTATCAAGGATACTATGACTGACAAGATTGAGTATTGGTTGCATTAGATGCAACATTCGCATTAGATGCGAGCACTGTTACTGGGATATGCAAGTGCCGTAAAAGGACTTGGCGTAGTCTCGCGGGAACAGAGTGACTGATCAGCTTACCTAGCTATTTTCTAAAGAGCCTATGATTGTCACATGAGAGTGGGTATAAATGATTAGCCCATTAATGGCTCTTTGGGCTAGTGGGAGATTGTTAGACATGCGAAGCCCACGGCGAGCCATTATGCAATAAATGTTATTGCAAGTATCATTCCCTGATCTGAAATGAAGAATAAATCATTTGCATAATAGGTCCCTCTGTACAATTAGGGTTATGTACCATGGCCATCTTAATGATCATACAGCTGTTGATTCATTAAATGAATCATAGAGGTTGGTGCTTGGATGAATATCTAATGGGTTAGATAGAGGACTCATCAAGCACCGTCAAATGATTATTAAGAGATGATCTCCAGCCTGAGTAGGAGATGGCAATCCTTTCTTGCATAGGCTGATTTCTGACCGACCTCTCGATGCAGGTCCTCTGCATGGGAATATCGATTCGGAGGTGTCAGATTAGTTAAGTCAATGGATTGACTTAGCGAGATCGAGATAACCTAAGTCCTATGTTGAATACTGTCACAGCATAGGAACACATCCTCTGACTAGAGACATATGTGTTACTATATGTCTGAGTATGTACATTTGGCAGACCATTAGGTTGATGACCTAATCAAGGTCTATACACCGGCGAGCTGGTGTGCATATAAGGGCATATGAGTAATACGATCTCTCAAAGGGATCATACAGGTTCACTTGTGAACCGGAAGACATGAGCTCACTCATGAGGTATTGGGACCGATCAAATTCCATGCATGGTCGTCGTGCTTTGGAAGCATGACAAGAATTTGAAGGTATGATATATGCTTTGGGAAAGCATATGATCGATAGCAAATCCCAATGACCAAGATTGAGAAACTTGGTGATCAAACCATGAAGAAGACAGTATAAAATAGATCTTCATCTTCAGGTTGATCATTGGTCTTCCAGTATGCAGGATGTGCAGGTATTGGGAATACCTGAGGGTGATGTGATCATAAACGATTGTATAACCATGACGCTTCCAGTCTGAGGGAGTGATGAAACAGGTCTGGATTTTAGTGACTCCACTCAGTAGAGAAGTAACTTGATCTTAGTCCAAATGTTGGACATTGATCTGAATGTGATTCAGATGCAATGAGAAGATTAAGTATACGGACTTGATTTAATCAAGCATCTATGAGAGGTCCGTTAGATCTGGATTTGAGTTGAGATCTCAACATCCAAGTCACTATACATGGAACAATACAATCGCCTTGTCCTTATCTCCAAGTATCTGCGGAGAAGGCACATTATTCTTGAAGGAGTTCAAGAATAATTCATGTGATGAATTTAGTATCCAAGCAAGAAGGTATTGATGATTAAATGAGATTTAATTATCAAGAACAATATGAATAAGATTCATGTTGAGAGAATGATTGTCCAAGATAATTAAATGGGATTTAATTATCAAGGATAAGCAGATCGTGGATAGTGATATCCAGAATATCTGCGTATATTATAAATGAGATTTATAATATATCAAGAGAGAGAAATATTGTAAATAACATTTGTTAATTATTAATGTGGATTGGATCCACATTAGTTAGTTAATTGGAAATGTAATTTACAAATTAGTTTGGGATGTGAATATGATTCACATTTTTTTTCAATGGCATGATTGAAATATTCACAAATTAATTTGTAATTAATTTGGCAGATATTATTGCAATAATAATTATTGCAAATAATTAAGAAATAATAATATAAATAAAAGGAGACAAAATCACCTATAATCATAGGTGGCGTCACCTATGACTCCTTGATTTTAGTAGGGGTTGTTGTCTCCTCTTATTTGTTGACTTATTATCTCTTGATAAATTAATTTATATTAATTAAATTTTGTTGATAATAATTCAACACATACTTAATTTAATATAAATTAATGTTGTTGGTTTTTAACCAACAACAATCATAGCCGTTGGATGGCTCTTGGATTACAATGACCATTGGATCCATGAGAGCCATGGATTGAGATCCATTGGATCCCAAACAAATATATAAAGAGGGTAGCCTTATCCCTTGAAAGTACACCAAGTAGATGCCTACTCTACTTCTCTCTCTCCCTCTCATTCTCGTGCTCTCTCTCTCTCCATAGGGTGGCCGACCACCATTGTTGAGAAAGGAGAGAAGTTCTTGCCTTCGCCATCGACGACTCGAGGATATCCTTCTTCTTCGTGGATACTTGCTATAGAGGAAGACGACGGATTTCGCTTGACGAAATCAGGGGACCTATTGCTTGGATCTTCATCGAGGATTGCGGGAGGAACGTGACTCATCATCGTGCCCGCAAGTGCGTTCTTCGTGGATCGGACTTGAGACAGGAGGATCTCTTGTTTGGGATCTCACGATCACAACCACGCTTCAAAGGTATTCCTTATACTTTGTGGTTTGATGAAACGATCCGAGAAGTTTTCTCGTGATCATGTGGTTTCATCGTTAGATTTAAAATTTTTAAATTCCGCTGCACCTTGCGACTAGTACGACTAGTCGCCCCGATCGTATATGATACGATCATCACGCTTCCGTGATGCGCTTGAGGATTCTCAATATCCTTCACTTTTCTCTCTCCTCACGTGCCTAGCACATGACTATCTACCCCATTTCTCTCTCACGTGTGTAGTATGTGATAAATTCTTCAGCCCCTCTCATGTGCCTTGCACATGAGTGCAAGCTCCCTCCTCCCCATGTGCCCTACAAGTAAGGTCATCTTTCTGCTTTCCTAGAAGGTCTCTGCCTCTTCCTTGGCCGAGCTGCACCCCTCCGGACTACCGTGCTCCTGCACCACCTCTCTTCGTTCATCAATCTTGCCCTTCGCCTCCTTCTCGTCATTGACACCCTCATCGATCTTCTCATTCCACCCATTGATATAACCTCATGAACCTTATCCCTTAATCGCCTCTAATGGCAGGAGCTTCATCACCTGGCACCATCGTTCCTCCTTAACCAAGTCCTCCGCCTTTATTGCTAAACACCTAACACCCTTCACCTCGACGACAACCCAAATCACCAAGACCCCAACCTACTCGATCTCTATCACCAGATAACCGTGGCCATCGCCACACCTTCATCTTATCTTCCCCCCTCTTCCGGTCACCAAACCCAACCATCTACCTACACATCTTTTTGAATCTCTACCTATTTAATCCCTATGACATCAGCCTCCCCAAGATATCCGTTGACTCATCGAACTTCATATAGAGAGACACAGAGACAAAGAGCTCCCAGTTCCTACTCGGTGACAACGGGCATCCAAGTAGGTCGAGCGAAGACACCTCCTTCAGGCGCAATCCAAGGTCTCCTCGACCTTGTTGTTGCATCTCTTGGAGAGCAGCTAAGCCTCCCCAATCGTATTTGTTGTCGGGTTGAGAGCAACCACCCAGAGTCAGGTTTCCCCGCTGCACGTTCCCGACGAAGAACCATCCCCAGGTAAATTCCTTCTTTCTCCTTTTCTTCCTTCCTTTTCCTTCTTTTTTCCTCTGCAATTCTTCTCTTCTTCTTTTCAATTTCCCGATCTACTGACCACCATATACAACCTTCACCACCTCTTCGTCTTCATTGCTTGCTTCATCTTCGCATGTAGGGATCGCACCACTGCTCGCCCTTCGTCCCGCTCCGCCACTTCAGCCACCGGAGCACACCTCGACATCGACATCCACCGATATCCACCGGTACTCCAACAAGAAATGAGAGAGAGATAGCTGAGGAATAGGTGGTGACAACACTTATCCCCTCCGGGGAGGACCCCCTTTCTGTTGTGATCCACGAGGGGTTACACCCTCGTGTAATTATTTTTACCCTCAGTACAGCTGATCCTTGAGGAGCACTACCATACCTCTGCCAGAGAAGATTGGAGACGACATTCATAGCCGACTCCACCCATCTCAACTGATTCCTCTTCCCCTACCCTTCCGATCATCTACACCACAACCACCACCACTACTTCTCCACTCTCTCCGGTGAAGCCACCCACGATGCTTCCCATTCCATCGCTACTTCACAGATCACTGGCATTGTTGTGCTTCTCAACACCTCTACCCTCTCCCTTTGAACAACATTATAGGGCATCATAAATCTCTCCCCTTGCTTCACATCTTCCTCTCGTAACATTCCATCGCCACCGACTCTACATTCCATCAACCATACCCTTAGATCTCCACCCTTCTTGATAAGGCTTCCGAGCAGCATCAGACCAGCGAAATCTCAATGAGTCAGGTTGATCAACGAGCGAAGAAGCAAGCAACCGATCCCCAGATCGAAGCTACAGGCACCTCATGATCATGAACCCAACACATCCATGATGTTCATGTTCACCCAAAGTTAGGCCCTCGGATCAAGAAGAACTGATGAACTAGATAATCTTCAACCAAGGATCCAAGCCTCGCACCACGAATTGACCCAAAGCAGGAGATGAAACCATGAGGTTGTGGGAGCCACCGAACCTGCCCTCATGTCCCTCATGTACGTGAGGGTGGGAAATTTGCGTGCAGCCCCCGCATCGACCAGAATTTATAAGCAGGTCTCACCTTCCTTGCATGTTCCCCTCGGAGAATTTATACTGTCGCTCACCAGCTTACGTAAAATTACTCACAAATCCTCGCCAGCAAAGTCACACATGACGCATACGCGTGCTTTGAAAATTTGCCTAAGCACCCTCTGAGATCTAAGATATTGCTAAAAGACCCCTGTTTGGATAAATTGTAGACTAAGTCCTCTGGCATTGCATAGTAACCAGAAGGCCCCTCCACAAGGGTATAATTGTACAAATTTTATTTATTTATATTAAAATATTGTCCATGAACTTCATTTGATCGTATCTTGAACAATATTTGTCGAATTTGACATTCTTTGTGTTGTTTCGATCATATCTGACTGTCTTTCATATTAAACTATTAATTCCATTGTTGGAAACATTTTTTAGCATCCATAAATTGAGTATCTGTTTTGTTAAATTTTGAGCACCTTTATTCTCATTCATTGATTCTTTTGCTCGATAACTTGCGTCTTGATTTAGGGGAAATTATTTGGAAATTAATTTGATATTCATTGGCACACTAATTTTGAAATAAATTGAGAGAGAGGGTTTTGTGGATTTCTTGATTAACATATCTTGATCTTGTTTTCTCATTGGCTAGTTGCATCATCTTCTTTACATCATCATTTCATTATATCATGGCATCATTTAAAAAATCGATTAAAATTGCACTTATTTTATTTCTCTCACCAAATAGCATAATGTTATTTTTCCTGCATCAAAATATTTTCAAAATTCATGCACCATTTTCTTTTATCATTTATTTACATATCTTTTAAATTAAAACGTAATAAAATATGGAAAAGATAAAAACAACAAAAATATTCTTCTTGCCTCCTTTGAAAACCCAATTTCTTGAATTATTTAGAGATTATTTTTAGACCCTGACATTACCTCCCTAAGTTTGACCTTGGGACTTAGCCAAGTAAAATAAATAAACTTTGGTTGCATCAAGACTTGATTCTTTGTATCATTTCTCAGTGTGATCATTTTTGACATTTCGTTGGATTTCTAGACTACAACAATTCAACAAAATTAACATAGGGATTTCAGCATTCGTTGCTGCTACATTGGATCTAGTCATTTTGACCAACCAGTTCTTGCTCAGATCCGTGATTAGTCTCCATCCTCATCAAACGCTGGAGAACCATCTCACTTCACCATTTTTTGTGTTTACACCATTTTTGTGGGTCGAGGAAACAAACCTTGAGTCCAGGAACCTTTTGAAGCAGGTGTGTGTGTGTGTAGGAAGGCCCATCTGGGGAGCAGCAACTGTTGGATTTGGAGGAGTCTCCATGTCTCTCTTCATCCGTTAGATCGAGCACATCATTAGTCGTTAGATATTTCTGGAGATCTAATCAGAGGCGACCATCGATGAATCACTAAGCGCTCATCCAAACCGTTCATCTCTGAAGTGAATCAAGATCTATTATCTGTTAGTGCATATGTGGAGGGTATTGTGTGCCTTTAACCCTCCACATTTTGTATTTCTTTTTAATAGTCAAACATTCCTTTGTGCTTTAATATTTTTGGATATTTTGCATTTGATACCCCATAGTTCTGTGGATTTGCACTTTAGTCATGTGCCAGGTCACCTCACGTGGTATCCCACGTGAGGTATTTTGTGGCCTTTTGCATATAATATCGTATATACATGGACTTGTTATTAATTTCTTAGAATGTTTTGTAAAATTACATTTTATCCCTACCAAGCATACATTGCTTGTGTATTTAGTAATAATGCATATTTTATACATGGATTTATGGTAGTATTCTGAAATGGGTTGAAAGATTGTTTAAATTGCAAAAAGGTCCTTGTGTTGCTTATTATTTTTATTTTATTTATTTATTTTTATTTACTATCTCTATTTTTGCAAAAATTATAGAAAAATTATACTAAGTGTGTGGAACCATATTACATCATATATATTACCCAAGGCATTTACAAATTTTTCATATTTATTGAAAAATAAAAAACATAATATTTGCACTTATTTACCCATTAAAAATTCATAACAATTACAAAACATTTTTTAAAATTTTAAAAATATTATAGTAGGTCTATTCTGCTATATTTTATCATCTGATCAAAAATATTTGAAAAATTCAAAACTAAAACCCTAAAAATCACAAAACACAAAAAACATATAAAAGTTTGCAACAATTTTAGAAAAATCCAAAAATTATGTTTTTTGACTATGATCTTTTATTATATATAGTTTATATTAGAATCAGTTTAGGATTATTTTGAAAATGAAATCCCTTTTTTAAACCCTAAACAAGTTTCTAGATTTTGTTTATTCACTCTTTTGTATATTTTAAACTTTAAAACTCTATTAAAATTAAAAACTTCCACAAAAAGTATCAAAAGTAGATAAAAATTGAAAAAACCAAAAACAATTTATGTTTTTTTATTTTGATTTTATTTGACTTATTTTGAAAATATAAAAAGGAATTTTCTTCTTATTTTATCTATATAGTATATAAATTCATATTACTTGTCCTTATAATCTTATATATCTTATTTTCAAAAACAAAAAGAAATTGAATATTTAGAAAATTAAAAACATAAAAAATATGAAATATTAAAAACCAAATAAATTTGAATATTATTAAAAACCCCACAGAAATATAAAAAGCAGAAAAAGAAATAAAAAAAAGAAAACTAAAAATTCGAAAACATATATTAATTAGCAATAATTAACAATTGTTTTACCTATCCCCATTTGGACTCCCCGAGTTTGACACTCTATTGTGCTTACACGTAAACACCTATTGTAGAGTTATAATAAAATTTGACATACTCATTGAATTGTGGGTTGATTATTGTTTATCTGATGATTGGTCACCATAAGGATTAGTGTTCAAGCCTTGTTAGAGACACTAGACCTCTCTTCTGGATAAACACAAGCTCGAAAAATGTTGGAATGAGACTATCTGAAGATATCTTAATTTTTTGGATGTAAACTCGAGAATGACCCAAGATAGACCTAAATGGAGGTAATGAATCCATATCGAGGAACCTACTTAATGTGAGAAAAGGCTTTGTTGTTGTAGGTTGTGAGATGGAGGTTGCATTGTAGGCATAAAGAGGGGATACTATGCCATGTTTAAATTTATGAGAGGTTGGTAGATCATGTATATGCTGGAGGATTATTTAGAGTGATGCAACTTGAGTTTATCTCGTTAAATCAACATTTGATCATAGCCTTAGTTGAAAGATGGTTATCAAAGATTCATACATTTCACAAGCTTCGCGGAGAGATGACCACCAAAGTACAGGATGTTGCATACATTTTTAGGTTGAAGATCCATGGACATGTCATGATAGGATAAACAATCTATCTTAGCTATATACTAGGTGCGAGGCTAGAGAAGCTCAACGTTGATGATGCATGCATTTGCATGACTTGGCTTGTAAGACATTTATCAATGCTGATAGTGGATGCTAATGAGGAGACGATATTGCCCCACACTCAGGTTTATATTATGTAGCTTCTACAAGGGATCATATTTCCTTACAAATACGGAAACAAGGTTTCATTAATCTATTAACCATTTCTCAATGACTTATAAGTATGTGTACACCTGGGGGTTTGCATGTTTGGCCTTCCATTATAGACAGTTGCACTTCACCTCGAAGGTAGACATAGTTGAGCTCTATGGACCATTGAGTCTCCTACAGTTGTGGACATGAGAGTAGTTTCTGCCCATCATGTCCATTGTACATCATAGTCCCATAAGGCAGGGGAGTATGTTAAGATGTCATTGGTGGGCAGAGTTCAATGTCACTGCAAAGCACATGTCAAATCCTCTTCTCACCTCTATAAAAACACACCTCATGCTCTAGATCGCCTGCCATGTCATCACTTTCGTACCCTCAGCCTTTCTTCCACAACTACATTATAGGCTTCTTATAAAAGTTTCATGCTTTGCACTTCATAGTTTCTTCGATGATCACTTTATCTGCATCCCACACAAATATCCTAGTCCATATCATGATTCCTAAGACCTTCATATTGCTACTCGTTAAAAAAATAACACTCATTTCCACTTCAAAAAAAGTATTTTATTTATGGTGTAACATGAATGCTACTTTTATGGTCTAGGTGTTGTTGAGACATTAAACTATGGATGTGGTTCATATGCTACTGATGTACAACTTTAATGGACAATACTTGCATGTGATTAAAATGTCATTTATTCATTTTTGTGTAGTTGAGCTGTAAAATTAAGATTGTGTATTTTGCTAGTTTGGAGCATTGCAAGGGATCCTTGGATCATGCACCACCGATACAAATTACCACTCGATAGGTATTCAATGGAAAATCAATGTCAATTGGATACAAATGAAGTGAGGTGATTATGCCTCGTGCATCACGAAAGCATGAGACTCATATCATATCCGACAAAAAATAAGACTTATCGTACAAGTCACAATAGCATCATAATTTTAAAATAAATGCTGATGAAAGCACATGGAATGGGAACATATCCCATGTTGTTTCACCCTGATCGCATGAGTATAATATTTACCACTTGTTGTGTGACTATGATTTCAAAGCCTCTAAAGGAAGAAACCTCCTATCTCAAGTCTGATTTAATGAGAAAGCATTTGTGGGAACGTGGATAAGGTGCATGCTTCCCATAATCCAAGGTAGTGATCCGAGCAAAGAATCTCATGATTTCGTCTCATGAAATCTGATGTCTTCTTCAAGAGCATAAGGCATTGAAGAAGACGAAGACCCACGAGAAATCAGTTCGATAGCACAACAACAATGCAACGGCGATCTAAGTCTCCATGAACCAACCCTATGTGGATAGCCAAAAGGGTTGCCAAGAGAGAGGGAGATAAGGTATACGTGTGGTGAGAGAGAGAGAGAAAGATGTTGCTTTCAACCATTACATTCTTTTTTTATTAAAGAGAGCAAGAGTTAGCATCTCTTTTATAATAAATTGGATGGTGGAGATGCACTCATAATTAATAATCAATGGTTGAGATTAAAATATTATACATGTGCCCTAAGTATAATATAATTTAGAATTAATAAATCAATTATAAATTCATGATCCAAAATTTAGACACTAAATAAATATTCTCTAATGAGTAAAGAGGAAATGAGACAGACTCTGCCCAATTTTGGAAAAAAGAAAGCCTCCTTTCCATACTGGTGGCATGGACATCCACCATGAATTGGAGAGAGATGCTTCTCTCTAATTACCTTGATGTAATCTTATTACACCAAATCTTTATTCAAATAATTATTTTATCAACAATTTATCACCAAATAATTTGCACATTATTCATAACAATTGTATATAGACCATTAAAATTTATCAATCATATTCACCCATTCAATACTAAATGTCAATCATATTTACATTTAATTTCCTTGTGTGATTTCAAAGAAAAGGTGGTGCATAGAAAGACGAAGGCTACGAAGGTGCGTCAAAGTGAGCGGACTCGACTTATCAATCAGTCGAGTGAAGATTCTCGGGGCTGTTGTGGATTGGGCAGTTTGAGTTGTGAGTTGGCCGACTGCTTAGAGAGCTGTGAGAAGGCGGCCTGACTTTCCCTTCACTCTTTTTTCATAGATGACAGAGTCTAGGTTCGCTGAGGGTGTTGCCGACTAATATATATCAGATTCCAACAAGATTGATCTATTTGGATTTTGGTCCATGATGGCCTTTTTATTGATTTTGATGAAAAGACAGGCTTTTCCAAAGAATGACTGCCCCCCAACCTTCCCCCCTTTCCCCCAAAATCCCTACATTCGCAGCTATATTTTGATAATCAAATATGTAGTTTGAAATCAAATGTCGAGCGGAAACCCTTTGCCTTCGGCTCCATAAGGCTGCTAAAAAAAGAAGGGAAGTAGAACTTGTGAACCCTCGGAGGTTAGCTCCATGCTAACTAACAATGATATAGCGCGGTCTTTAAAGGCTCGTATTATCATTTAAATTGTGAATCCAATTCACAATTAATTCTCTCTAAGATATTGCGGATCATATCCACATTATCAATAGGTAATGTAGATAGTATTATCCATATTACTTTTATCAATGATAGTTAAACCAAATTTAATTATCTAAGATGTATCTCCACACTTGATTAAATGATGTGAACCTTATTCACAATACTTAGAAAAATTAAAGCAAAATAAATTATTCTTATTTCTATTTATTTCCAATGTGAAGATATTTCTCTAATGGAACAATTTTTGAACTCTTTCAAGAATAGTATGTTTTCTCCCCCATATACTTGGAGATAAGGTCATCGCGATGGTATAAACCATGTATAGTGACTTGGATAGTGAGATATAATCTCATTTCTAGATATAGAGGACCTCTCATAGACATTTGATCATGTAAGAGATGATACCCAATCTTCTTATTGCATTTGAATCCAATTCTAATTAATGTCCAACATTTGACTGAGATTGGATAGCAGGACTATTGAGTGGAGTCAGTAAAATCCAAATCGATTTCATCATTCCCTTGTAATGGAAGTGTCACGGTATGAAATCCTTTAAGACCACATCACCCTGGAGTATTCCAAATACCCATACATCTTGCATACTAGAATATTATGATTAGAATCGAAGTTCTAATCACATTTGAATTGTCTCCTTCAGCGATTTATCGTTAAGTTTCTCAATCGATCATTGGGGGTTGGTATCAATCATATAAATTTCTATATCATACCTTCAAATCATGTCTTGTTTCCAAAACAAAATGACCATTGTTGGAATTTGGTTTATCCCAATGTCTCATGAGAGAGAGCTCATGCCTTCCAGTTTAGTAATGAACCAGTATGATTTCCTTGAGAGATCTCGTTACTCATATGCCCTCATATGCACATAGCTCATAGGTATATAGACCATGATTAGGACATCAACCTAATGGTTTGTCTAATGCACATAGTTAGACATATAGTAACACATATGTCTCTGATCAGAGAATGCATGCTTGTATCATGATAGCATATATAGGTCTTGGTTATCTCAATCTTGCTTAGTCAACTCTTTCACCAAACTCATACAACGCCTATGAATTTGTATTCCTATAAAGAGGACCTACATCAAGAGGTCAGTCGGATGCTATCCTTTGGAGTAAGGATTGTCATCTCCTTCTCAGGATGGAAATCCCTTCTTTATAATCACATGAAAATGTGATTAAGTCTTCAATTTAAATCTTTAGATATTCAACCCTACACTAGCCTCTATGATCCAATCTTTAGATCAAAAGTTTTATGATATAAATATTGCCATAGTACATAACCCTCTTTGTATCAAAGGACCTATTATGTAAATTAAGTATTATTCATGTCATATTAAGGAATGATCTGCAATAACTTGTATTCCATAATAGTTCGTCGTGGGCTCACATGTCCAACAATCTATGACTAGTCCAAAGAGTTATTAATGGGCTAATCTTTAATCCTACTCATACGCTAATCATAAGCCATGTAGACAAATAACTTGGTCACTAACCAGTCACTCTGTCTCAAGAGATTATGACAAATCGTTTTACAAACTTACATATCTCCCAGTAACATAGCTCGCATCTAATGAGAATGTTGCATCTAATGCAACTAGTACTTGATCTTGTTAAAGTAGTCATAGTGCCTTGCATCTTGCTAGTTTTTGCATTCGTTACCACAACTCAACAATTATAATAACTAGTAAGAGATTTCTATTATTCTTATAAGAACACCCTTAATCTTGGAGATCTCTATCTCTTTAGACTAAGACATATAGTTTTAAGTCTTATATGAGATTTGTAGATAAGACTTTGAGATCACCATCTCAAAGGTCTTAAGTCCTTGAAGATAAGACTTTTAGTTCACTATCTGATGAGTAGCCATTAATTCACATTTATTCTTTTATTTTGACTTTAAATCCCTAGTAAAATACCTATAAATATCACTATCTTGTATGAATTAACCTCTAACATTGATTTGTAATTAGTATGCAAATACTTGTATTTAAAACTAAAATAAAAGAATATAGAAAAGAAAATAAAGGAAGTATTCTTAATACCAACTAACCCTAAACCATGAGACCATGTCAACTATTGACTAGGTCGACCAAGAATAAAGGAGAGGCGGATAGGGCAAAATATTGTACACAAATATTACAGAAACCCTACTTCTTTTATGTACAATATAAGATGTAAATAGCCAAACTTCTACTATTTTATTCATTACCATACACACTTCAAATAGTAAAGTGTTCAACACAACTTTTTTCATACTGATGTAGAGAAATAAGAAAAATAATATCCAATGAAAATTATGGACAACACACTAAGTTGAAAAGCTGCAAACATAACTTAAGTTATCAATATCGACTCCATATGAACTCAAATTGAACAAAACTCGCCTCCATTGTATTTAAAATTAAATTATCTATCAAATAAAGGTAGTTTCGTTTAAAATGGATCTAAGATGCAAAAGCCTGCTTTTAAGGTATATTGCACTTGGGCATCTATACATAAAACAAATTGTTTTATTCTTTACATTTTTAATCACCTTATATTTTTTAATTATTGTATGTTATATAATACATATTTAAAATATAAATACAAATAAAAACATTTAAAAGACTCCCAAAATAAATAATAAAGTTCAATAAACAGTTATAATATACTGATAATATAAATGTATGTAATTATTTATACATATAGACAAAATAATAAAAATACCATAAAATATATAAATAAATATTTAATAATGTTTTAATTATATAAAATATGTAAATATGATATTATGTATAAAAAATACAAAATATAATTATAATATACAAAATACAGGTATATATATACATGTAATGTAAAAAAAGAAACTATAATATATTAGGTTATAAAAATAAATACAAATCACCATAAACTAGTTTATGAAATAAGAAACATTTTTCATGTTTGGAGTATTTTAAATAAAATCAATTATTATTTTATTATTTTTTATTTTATTCTCTGTTTGTCTTCTAGTAGGACTATGTGGCACAATCACATTCCAGGGAGTATTGACCCCTTGGTCCAACACCCCCTCTTCACGGGCGTTGACCCATACACTTCTAACCCCCTCACTTTTGCCAAATTTTCACACTAGCTCCACTCGTTTGATTGCCTCAAGACCTTTATCAATTTTATGCTCAACACCATCCTCCATCTAGCTATGCACATAGACTCCACCGATCCCCATCATGTTGCATGCAAGATCAATCCAAAGTCAGCCCTCCAGTTCTTCTACAAAATCCAACTTTCTTCTTCCATTCAATTTTTTATCCTCTCGTGACCCTCGTGACCTCAAGAATCATACCTGGTGGGAGCCCCTTTGTGATAGGAAGGAGATCCCTCTGATTTACGATGAGAAGAAGGGCGGAGGAGCTCAATCCAACATCGTCAGAGTAGCTTCCAGGCGAGGTCTTCTCTCATGTCCTTAAGACCAAGTAAGAGCTACTAACTTAAGATTTCGTTTGTATTTTAGTTTCTAGTGTAGCATAGCTATTTATTTAATTTCATTTTATTTCCTATTAAATTCTCAAATCGTAGTTCGTAGGAGCTCTAGGATCTGGCCATCGTTCATTGTAAATCACCCAATATTCTAACTCACTGACATATCCATCATCTTCCCCATTATCTTATTCATTGATTCACACTCACGAATTCCTCTGATCTTGAAAAGATTGTGTTCCTCAATCTCCCCCTCCACCCCATCGTCGAAGATCACCCCATTCACCTCATTTTTGTGTTATTCAGCTTCATTCATCGGTCTAGGCTATTTGCCAATGAGCCCCAAACCTTTTGGTGCAAGAAGTAGTTCCCAAGGATTAGTTTGAGAGCCCAATCGATCTGGATTTCATCCCCTAGGTAGGAGGGATCTCAATGACTTACATACCTTATCCATGGAGGTTTGGACTATTATGAGGACAACTACAAATGTAGAGGAGGCATAGTAATGTTTTGAGCCCATCGGGAGCATGAGAGGTGGCTGGAGTGAGGTGCACCATCGGATCGAAAGTCGGGGAAAAACTCCTTCTTCCATGTTCTTCCATTTTTCCTACAAGCCATCCAATCAAGAACAAAGGCTCAGATCTAATTTGGGTCATGTATTAAAGATGAAGCATTTCGGCTCCATCACTCTCATATCATCTTAAGTGAGCGCATGCCTTCCATTCGATCAGACCCACGCACCGCTCACACTCCCGCTTGGGGTAATTGCAACTAACCCCCTTCGTCTTTTGTATTTTAATATTAATATTGTAAATATTTAGTAGAGTGTAAAATAATTACGATAAATTGCAGTACGGACCATGATCATTGTTGTAATTACATCTAGTTCCTCTAACAGGTCACCTCACATGAACATATTTACAATTGTTTCCTCTTGTTCGGTTTGGGATGGATATTCTTCAAACAATTCGTTCAGGTTGTCGATATAGATCTCCCTTCGATAATGGAACAGAGATCAACTATGTTATATGGGTCTTCCTTTGCGAAGAGGAATTCTTAGGTCTCAACATCATTCATGTAAATATTTGATTCTTTGATTTCTACAATAATGTCACAATCAGTTGCACGTGGTGTAGCTGGTTCACTTTTCTCAGATGTGATCTCTGCTACCTGGCTTTTGCGATTATCTCTATAGTGACCTTGTTGTTGTTGGAGTGAAAGGTTATATTTCCTTACACACAATCTACAACTGATTTGGTTGTTCAAAGAAACGGTCAACCAAGTATAATCGGTTTTCTGGAGTAACATTGTAGAGGTGTCCACGTCCAGGACAATGAAGTCCATTGGTAAATTTCATGCCTTGTACTGTTACAATAATGTCCTTTAATACACCTTGGTGTCGCTTAGTGGATTGATAAAAAAACCCATCATGAATTCCTTGAGGAGGGAAGTGGGTATGAGGTTTATAGAAGAGTCACTATCAAGTCAATTTTACTCAAAAATATGATCAAATATATCACATCTAATCAAAGGTATTCCCTTGTATTTCTTCTTTGGTGGGAGATTGTTGATCGCATTAACAATATCCATGGTCAGGATGTGCTTTTATGCACGGTTTGATTGGTTCTTGCATGGCTGATGCTTTGATGTACATGCATTTTCAATCCTATCTTCGTGATAGGCATGTATTCTATGACTTTCACTAATGGCATTTCCAAAAAGATGTTTCGTAAAATTTCAATTACTCTAGGGTCAGACAAAGTTGTTTTCAAATTTCTAATTTTTTATTTTTCATTTCTTTATTAAAAGGAATATTTACATTATCAAAAGATTTCTGAGAATAACGTTTACAAATGGACGATTAGAAGGAGTACAATCATCCGGTATGGGGGCAACAAAAAAAATAAAATATTTTCATCAATAGGCATAGGATCAGTTGTTGATGCCAACGACACCGGCTACATGGCTCAGCCTTTGCTATTATGATCTTTTTGGTCTTTTGATTTTTCTTAATTTTTTTATTATTTGATATGGTCTGACTTCTTTCTCTTCCTCTTCTGCATGACATTATGCGGGTTCAACGACTACAAAGATGAATGATCGGCCCTCTGATGATTTACTCTTCCCTTTCACAATGGCAGATGGTTGTAGTGTATTACATCTCCTGAATGTCACAATATTAGATAACATAAATGACTTATTCATACCTTTCTCGATAGGAAGGATTCATTACAATCTACCAGCTCCTTGTGTTGGAAGTTATTTGGATTGGCCTCAACTTGCACAGGGATGATGGTCTTCGCGGAGGTTAGGTCATCTGACTTCTTGCTCATCTCTGTCATGTTCTTCACATGTTGAGCTAGGCAGTCAAGTGTGGCCTTTACTGATGCTGCCTCTGACTATTCATCGTGATGAGAATAATTATTTTGATAGTAATGTGGAGGTGGATGCTGATAGTTTTGATAATATGGATGACGAGGAAGTTGTTGATAATGTGGAGGAGGAGGGATTTGATTCTGATATTGAGCAATCAACTAATTATTGTGAAATTGTTGCTGATGGTATGCCGGGTGCTAGTGATTTGTCTTCATGTAAGATATTGTGTAGATATCAATGGTAAGAATACTAGTGTTGGGCATTTCTTCCACTTTGATGTTGGTGGAATGGCTGGGTGACAGAGATTTGACCCTGATGTTGTCCTCTAGAATGGGTCAACTTTTGTTCATTACCCCAAATGGCATTCACCTCTAGGATATGTAGTGGAGGTAGAAAGAATGGCTTGATATATGACAGGGCGTACGAATGGTACGCAATCATCTGTGTCTGATGTGGTTGTAATCGTGGGCCCTGGTCGGGTGCCCGCATATAGTACACATACTAGACAGATTAGGGATGCCCTGGACTCTGTTGCTATGGATGGTCTTTTGACTTGATAGTAGAGGTCTCGGTTAGTACACTCACTGACTGATACGAATTGATTGTGCTTACCATAAGATCCAATTGCTTCGTGATCTAGTCGAGCTTGTCTATATTCTTGGTTTTTTATTCCAGCACATTTGATTTTTCAATGTCTTGTGATCCTTTCTCAATAATATCGACCTTGAATAGATTGTTCCTAATAATGTTGAGATCGAAACACACATTCTTATCCTCTTCATGAGAAGCCTCCATATTTACGGACTTTGAAAGGATCTGCGGGTTCTTCTAGATTTCATGGGATGAAGACAATGCGAATTATCCTTTGGCCATCTCCTCAAAAATTTTCCATATGACTTCTTCATCCTTGTTAAAGTGAGATACTCCAAAAGCGACATCCACCAGCCTTTAGTTATCTTGATTCAAACCCAAGAAAAAATTCTAGACCAGACTGGTCTTCAGTATGTCATGATGGAGGCTCTTCTCCTACAGATCCTTGAAGCATTCCTACACCTCGTGAATGGGCTCGTGGGATAATTATGAGAAGTTTGAAGTTAAAGATCGCATCTGATTCAGATGACCCATGGGATAATACTTGTGCAGGAAAGTTGACTTTAGCTCTGCTCAGATCATCACCACCTCCCCTAGATGATTAATTCAATAGAGAGCCTTTTCCTGAAGAATAAAGGGGGAGGTTATCATCTTAATTACCTCCAAAAAGATGTTGGGGTAGTACATTATTTTGCAGATGCGGTTGAATTATTGTAGGTTGATGTAGGGTTCCTCATTTGTGATCCGATGGAATGTCAGCAAGATAAAGAGTAGTTGTGGCTTTAGCTCAAAATGTCAGTGGATCTGTGGTATCTTGATCCACTCTATAATCTGACATGTGTCAGGGTTGCATGTTTCCGTTGACGTCATCCTCAACGCTACTCTTCTCCTCCATGGTGTCCATTTGCCTAATGTTCTTCACCTCCACCTCGGTTCTCTCCATCTCTCCTCATCGCCATTAGCATTTCATCGAAGATTGCCTAAGCATTAGCCTTCTTGGTCAATTGTTGTTGTATAGCCTAGATAGAGGCTAACATCTAGTTGTCGACCTCGTTCTAATCTATTTTTTGCCTCTTCCCTCTATGAGGAGCCATTTTAGTATGTGAGTCTGACTAAGAATCGAGATTAGGTGCTTTGTCTATAATGGGAAATACATCTCAATTAATCTTAAAATAGACAGCAGCTAATGAGGAGTATTCAAGATTAGGGTCAATCTTGAACATTATTAGAGTAGGGAATGTAAATGGACATTTGTCGATCTCCATTTGAAGGAAGATAGATCGGGAAGAGCGTCATCCTGAGTTATTAGTGAAGAAAAGATCGGAGAGTCTACAGAGAGGTTTGCAAAGTTCGATCAGAGCTCTATTAGAATGCCTCAAATTATTTGAGATGTCTGCAACAGGTAGTCGATGTGGGTGTTCATGAAGTCCGAACAAAACCCTCCTAGATCCAGCATCTAGAGAATAAAAAAGAAATGAGATGATGACAGAATGGATTATGGAAGTGAATAATAAATAGAGTTAAAAGGAAAATAAGGTGAAGGCTCGAATCGAGCAAAATGAATGAAGAAATGCGAAGAAGAATGGGGATAAAATGGCACAAATGCACGATGTTTTTTATCTTTGACCTAAGCAAAATTAATCAAACAAACCTCAATACAAAATGGATTCACCGACTCAAACTGTGAAGCCATGAGAGTTCAGCGATTTATCTTGCTTGCCAAATTAGCTAAGCGCTACTCATATAGGGGAGTGAGTATTACCTGACAAGTTTCATGTACTTCCCACTTCCTTTGTAACATGTAGCCTATACTTTTTTAAAGGATCCTTGATATCGTATCTGGGCCCACTACTCAGCCAAAAAAGTAGGGGAAAGGAAGCTAGTATATGGAATCAAATACTTCCCTGAGGTGTACTCGGATGTGGCATGATGAGACAGGGTCCCGCCATCGCAGTACCCCTATGTTCACTAATTTAAGCCAAACCTGCAAGCAAACTTGGCACTACTCGACCACGCATTGACAGAAGTTCTAGTACTTAGTGTACCTAGGTGATAGTCAAGGCAGTATCTAGTCTAGAATTTGAGCTCTGAGTCTTAAGGTTATGCCTCACTCAGTCAGGAAGGTACTGGAAAATAATGTTGCCTTTATGAACTCAATGCAATGAAGTCCATTGACCAATTTTAATTAGTCCAAAATTTCCTTTACCAGTTTTTTTCTGGATTGCATGGGATGAAGACAATGCGACTTATCCTTCGGCCATCTCCTCGAAATTTTTCCATATGACTTCTTCATCCATGTTAAAGTGAGATCCTCCAAAAGCGACATCCACCAGCCTTTAGTTATCATGAATCAAACCCATGAAAAAATTCTAGAACAGACTGGTCTTTGGTATGTCATGATGGAGTCTCTTCTCCTACAGATCCTTGAAGCATTCCTGCACCTCGTGAATGGGCTCATGGGATAATTATGAGAAGTTTGAAGTTAAAGATCACAACTGATTCAGATGACCCATGGGATAATACTTGTGCAGGAAAGTTGACTTTAGCTCTGCCCAGATTGTCACCACCTTCCCCAGATGATTAATTCAGTAGAGAGCCTTATCCTGAAGAACAAAAGGGGGAGGCTATCATCTTAACTACCTCCAACAAGATGTTGGGGTAGTACATTATTTTGCAGATGCGGTTGAATTATTGTAGGTTGATGTATGGTTCCTCATTTGTGATCTGATGATATGTCAGCAAGAGAAAGAGTAGTTGCAGCTTCAGCTCAAAATGTCATTTGATCTGTGGTATCCTGATCCACTCTATAATCTGGCATGTGTCAGGGTTGCATGTCTCCGTTGACGTCATCCTTAGTGCTACTCTTCTCCCCTCTTCTCCTCCAAGGTGTCCATTTGCCTAATGTTCTTCATCTCCTCCTCGTTTCTCTCCATCTCTCCTCATTGCGATTAGCATATCATCGAATATTACCTAAGCATTAGCCTTCTCGGCCAACTATTGCTGTATAGCCTAGATGGAGGCTAACATCTAGTTGTCGACCTCGTTCTGATCTATTTTTTACCTCTTCCCTCTATGAGGAGCCATTTTAGTATGTGAGTCTGTCTGAGAATCGAGATCAAATGCTTGGTCTGTAATGGGAAATACATCTCGATTAATCTTGAAATAGATAGCAGCTAATGAGGAGTATTCAATATTAGGGTCAATCTTGAACAATATTAGAGTAGGGAATGTAAATGGAGATTTGTCGATCTCCATCAGGAAGGAAGATAGCTCGGGAAGAGCGTCATCCTTAGTTATTGGTGAAGGAAAGATTGTGGAGTCTAGAGAGAGGTTTGCAATGTTTGATCAGAGCTCTCTAGAAATGCGTCTCAAATTATTTGAGATGTCTACAAAAGGGAATCGATGTGGGTGTTCATGAAGTCCGAACAAAACCCTCCCAGATCTAACATCTTGAGAATAAAAAAGAAATGAGATGATGAAAGAATAGAGTATGGAAGTGGATAAGAAATAGAGTTAAAAGGAAAATAGGGTGAAGGCTCGAATCGAGCAAAATGAATGAAGAAATGTGAAGAAGAATGGAGATAAAATGGCAAAAGTGCACAATGTTTTTGATCTTTGACCTAAGCAAATTAATCAAACAAACCTCAATACAAAATAGATTCACCAACTCAAACTGTGAAGCAACGAGAGTTCAGTGATTTATCTTGCTTGCCAAATTAGCTAAGTGCTACTCATATAGGGGAGTGAGTACTACTAGACAAGTGTCACATACTTCCCACTTCCTTTGTAACATGTAGCCTATACTATTTAAAGGATCCTTGATATCGTATTCAGGCCCACTACTCGGCCAAATAAGTAGGGGAAAGGAAGCTACTATATGGAATGAAATACTTCCACTGAGGTGTACTCGGATGTGGCACGATGAGACAGGGTCCCTCCATCACAGTACCCCTATGCTCAGTAATTCAGACCAAACCTACAAGGAAACTTGGCACTACTCGGCCACGCACTGACAGTAGCGCTAGTACTTAGTGTACCCAGGCGATAGTCAAGGCAATATATAGGCTATGATTTGGACTCTAAGTCCTAAGGTTATGCCACACTCGGTCGGGAAGGTAATGGAAAATAATGTTGGCTTTATGAAGTCAATGCAATGAAATCCATTAACCAATTTTAATTAGGCCAAAATTTTGAACAATAGACCTAGATATAATGGCTTAATAAACAAATACATAAAAAGAAAATAAGGTAGAAAAACAAATCATGAGAAATAAAATGAAATAAGTGGAAAATGGGGAGGAAACAAGTAAGAAAGAGAGAAAATCATGAAAACCCGATCAAGTCTCCCATGTGCATGGGCACTTGGTAAAATAGACCCGTAAAAGTACAAGTATCTGAGTCTCTGAGAGTTTAATTATTAAAAATTAATTATTCTAACTCTCTCTTATAAAATAAAAGAAAATCTAATCAAAGTAAACTACATGTGTTCTTCATATCTCGACCTATCTCCGTGGCTCTCTCATGTCAGCTAGGCAAAGTAGTCATCCTTTGCTTCACTCAGGTGCAATAGACCTCCTAAGATGTCCTTTTTTCTCTACTAGCCCTCGTAGCAAAGTCAAACACAAGATTGGTTAGAAAAGTTTATACAAAAATAAACACAAGGAAATAAAAGCTGAAGATGAAATAAATAATGATAAGGCAGATAAGTAAGTAAATAATCCTAGTCCATATGATCGCTTCTCTCCAGCAACGGTGCCATTTATTGAGCAAGAGAGCGGTCAAGTGTCCTAACAAGGGGCAAGAACATGTGGTCGTTGCAGCGACCGATCCTCAATCCAACAACAACCAACCCACAATATATGAATATCAAAATGTCGTATATGATAACATTTCAAACATGTGTATAGTGCAAGTGTGGAAGTGTCGAACCACTGAGAGCAAACTGGGGTAGATTTTTATTTATTAATTATTTCTAATTAATAAGAATTTTTTAGGGTTTTTGGTTTACTTATTTTTATGCCTTTTTATTTGTTTTTTAATGTTTTTTGCATGATTTAATTGAATGAAAATATTTAGGATTTTTTAATATTTTATATTTTTTGTGTTTTATGAATTTTAATATTTTGTTTTTAATTTTTTAAAATTTAAAATATTTTTAGTTTTAAAAACTATTTAAATAGCTAATTGATCACGCGGTTCCGACCTGCGGGTAATATGTCGGTGTAGAGAGAAAGTCGCAAAGAGGAAACCGCGTTGATTAAACAAAATTTACGATAAAATAGGAGAGAGAGAGAGAGAGAAACAAAATCCTATTTTATCATTCACTACTTATTTTTACCAGGTGAGTGTGCCTGGGTCGAACTCAAGGAGGCGGAATATTAAAACTTTGATTTTCGAGACAAGGACATAATTCCATAAAAGTGCTCTTTTATTCTTGATTTTACAAAGAAAGAAATTGAAAAGAAATCCAGCTGAAAATCAACTAGAGATGTTTAAATTCAAAACAACAAAACGAAGCAACAAAAAATCTTGAAAAAATAACAGAAAATTGTCTCAGGTAGTTATTAGGCTACCCTAAAAAAATCGTGAAACAAATATGGAGAATTCGAGGTCCAAACAGCCCCTACAAGCCAGGGGCTTAACTGCAAAGAAAAGTCATTATTTTTAATACAATAAGGTTGTTGTGGGGACTAAAATGAAAAGAAACTAAAGGAATTGCATTTAAGTCCCTGCGCAGGGACCTAAATGCAATTTTTGGAAACTTTTAGAGCGCTCTGGAAATCAGGAACTCTGTTGGGCTTATGTAGCAATTTTTCTAACCCTTCACAATGAACATCTATGATTAAAAAGTCAAGCCCGATCTTCACCGTCTGTCCTCGACTCGTGTCAACCAACTGTGTGTCCCGGTGTTCTTGTTGTTCTTGAGCTCTGGCACGTGGTTGACGACGGGACCTTCTTCTATGAATTTTCTCCAGCGAACGACGTGATTCTTGGGCCTCTGGTGGGCCAGAGGGGTGATTCCTTCACCCCTTTAGCTCGCCCTTGATGGTGCTCCTCCGTAGGCGGCGGAAGGCGACAGTTATCCGGTGATGAAGAGAGTGGTCTGGCTCTCCTAGAGTTTAATGATGAGGATGATTGTTGACTCCTTTCTCTGGATTTTCAAGATCCAGTTGAAGATGTTGTTGCTCCAGATGATGTATGAACCTGCAAACGATAATTTGGGTGCTCGATTCATGCGAGAATCGGCCAACAAGTTAAAGATTTGCAAATTCCAAAAATTAAGTTTCCAGAAGTAGTGAAGAATGGTGTAAAAAAATAGCGAAAGTGATACACGAATTGGGTTGATTTTGGAACGAATTTGAAATATGAATGGGATATGCGTCTAAGAAGGATGATCAATGATTCTAATGACGCAATTATCTACCCAAAAAACAGTACGTAATTCGAGAAAGAAAATAGTGAAGGATGGAGGAATAGATTTGTGAGGAGAGGTGTTTTTACCTCAGATATCGGCTCGACGGTCGATCTTCCCGGAGCTTGACAGGGCGCTGGGCGGCGATGAAAGTCAAGGATTTACCTTGGAGCTTCTCCTCCGACAATCATCTTCTGCACAGGGCGGCTGATGGGCACTGTCACCACCGGAGTCGGCCGACACGAGGCTTGGAAGGAGAGGGGTCAGTTCTAGAACTGGAGGGTTTCATGTAGTTGGAGAAGTCTGTTTAATTGCGCCAACTTCATGAGCTTTTATATATGAAATGGTATGGATCTAAGGTGGATCTAATGGTTGGCGTGTATTAGAGTTGTTAGGAGGAGAAGGGAGGGTTAGGATCGAGCAAGGAGGTTAGAGATGGAGTGGAAGAAATCGGTGAAGTTAGGCCGGTAGTAACAGAAGCTACACCGGCTTCTTGGACAAGAAGAACCAGGTGCTGACATGTGTAAATAATAAATATTATTCGAATTATAAATATTATAATAATAATAAATAGGTATAAAATAATACTTAATAAATATGTATTGAATTTTTAATGTAATAAATAATTAAATATAGAATAATTTCATATTTTCTTAATTATTAAAATAATAAATAATGCCTTAATGAATTTTTATGGATAATAATAATTTAATTTAGACATATTAATAAATACGAGTATAAGTCATATAATTCAATTTTGGCTTTATTAAAATAATAAATAAGCTCTAAAAATTCTGAAATAAATCATGATGAAAATACAAGATCATGAAACTAATTAAAAATTATAAAATTAATAAACTTTTAAATAATATGTTCTAAATAAAATAAATAGCCCAAAAACCCTACTGTCATTTGGCCCCAAAACTGACTTTTTGCAAACCGACTCCGATTTTAATGAAATCACCTCCATTAATTAGAGAATATTATTTTATAAACTTTAAAGGTGAGTAAAGTGAAATTGGAGTTTGTACGAGAAAGTTATAATGTTCGAAAATTGAGAATTTGACAAATTAAAAGTCAGATTTCTTGGCATATATACAAGATAATATTTTTAAATTATTTTTATATTTTTATATACATTTTTAGAAATAATTAGAAAAAGAGTTAGTGAAAAATATGTTCATATGAGTTAATTTAAAATAAATGAAGATTTGATATTTATTTGATAAATAATAAAGAGTGTGTGGAGTGTACTTTAGTTATTTTTATGGTTTTCTTCCCTTATCTCTCCCTATTTGTTGGTTTGTCGACCAATCCATGCTAACTTGGTCTCGGAGGTTGGGTTATATAAATATATCTTACGGCTATATTTATATTTTCTGAGTCATATTGTACATCTATACATATTTACAATCTCCCTTCTTTTCTTTTCTTTATTTTTATTCTTTTATTTATTTACATGTTTTTGATGCATAAAAGTGCATTTTTATTCATGAATGGGATTTTGTTAAAAAGTGAAAATCAATGAATATTTACATGTATTTGTTAAGGGTTTTAAGACAAAATGCGACAGAAATGTTAATGAATCATGGATTCATCAACCCCCTATACTTAAACTTTGTTAGTCCCATAGCAAACACTTATTTGAAAAGTAAGTGAAAAAGAAAGAAAGTTAAAATGAATTTGTTTTCCTAATCCAATTCATGAGAACAGACAAAGGACAGAGCTCGATTTGGCCTAAAACACGCACTTTGTCAGAGCCTTAACTAGGATTAGGATTTTATCCTCTACAGTCCTCAAGTTCCACAAATCCTTATTTAAGTTCACTTCATCAGCTAGTTCAGACTCACTTATTCATATCGCAGACTCTATCAACCTTGAAGTCAATTTGTACAGTGTGTGAATTGTTTTAGCTCTTCCGGCTTAAAGAAGCGAAGAAACCGTCCATCCTAGCTATACACTTCTATTGATTCCTCATCCAGCTACTCTTTACTCGGGGAGGGAGGTATTCCCTTCTGAGGTCAGCTCGTGCTATGTCCACAATCGAATATAGAGAGAAAGTAGAAGAATGAGAAAAGAACTGGAGTGTGACCAGTGTAGACGCATCTCCTTGTGAAGCTCAGCTGATGTAGCTAAGTCTCCACTAAGATGTGCATGCATTTTTGGTGGAAGCTTGGACCATTGTGGTCGTATTTGTTTTTGGTGGCTTCTTCTTTGATTTGGCTTTGTAATTTGCTTGCACTCCATTCATCTCTTTGTGCCTCGACGAATATAGCATCTTTTGTTCCGTCCCTTTTTTGAGGTCTTAGAAAAAATTGTCAGTGGGTCCTTCCCTCATCCGAAGCGACTATCGCAACCCCTATCTCCCCGTCTTTAGACGTTAATGCTGCAAAGACAAGGATAGAAACACACTACCAAGATGTACTACCCTTCGAAAATCCATGCAAGTTGAGCTAAGTGTAAAGTGCATGTGTCCAAGAATGGTTCACTGGTGCAGAGTTGTACATATGACACCAAGTGTTCTACTTAAGCACATATGAGTTGATTCCCCAAATATGGTCTTATGGAACCCAAAGATTTAAGTCAAAGACCTGAAGAGTCTAAATTCTAGATCCTAACTAGGCTCCTTACAACGAAAGTTAAAGGCCATAATCAAGCTCCATCCTTTAGACTAGACTCAATCCTTAGTCCCAGAAATCAAACTTATTCTAAAAATGCGAATGCAAATACAACAATGTTTTTGTGAAGAACATTTTCTAGATTTTACTCATTTTTATGGATTTTAAGGCTTTGGTAATTTTTATGAATTTTAGGACCTTGTATTTTTTATAGATTTTCTGAATTTTATAAACAATTATTTGTACAAGAATTTTACAAGGTATATTTTATTTGAATTAAATATCTACTGTATTATACAAAACAGAGAATTTTACAAGGATTAAATGATTTTACACATAATTTAATAGATAGGATTTTAAATAAGTATTATACATATTAAATACATATTTTAAATACATATTTTAATTTAAGTATTTTATGTACATATTTTAGACATATTTTACTTATTTACAAGGATTTTATAAGTAAATAGATAGATGGATTTTAAATTAACCCTCATCCACTTTTTATGGATTTTATAGATATAGAAAATACATAAAAATGTGAGTTATGGGCAAAAGTATATATACAATATATATGCACCACCCCTATACTTAGCTTGTACGATGTCCTCATAGCATCAAACGAGGAAAAGGAGGACAATAACTCGTGCTAAGTAAAAGTAGGTGAAAAAGAATAAAAGAATAAAAGTCAGTCGACCCCCCCCCATACTTACGATTAGGTCATCGTAAGTATAATGGAAGAGTAAAAATGAGGTGACTGAGGAAAAAGAATCTACAATGAAGGAACAAAAGAAATAAAGAAAATGAGATCATCGAAATCACTCGGTCCCCCCTATACTTAGGATAAGGCATCCTAAGTATAGAAAAGAGTCTAGCCAAAAATTGGGAACCAGTGATTTGTGAAAAAGAAAGGATATACAAAAGAAAAAGAACAAAATAGAAAACGTTAATCAACAGGCAAGTAGTCCCTCCTATACTAAGGATCTTGTATCATAAGCAAAAAAGACGAGCAAAATGGGGACGCTTGTGGTCTTCGAAGAATGTACAAGTGCTGTGAACTCCAAAAATCGAATGGCTCAAAAGTCTTTGCACAGGATAAGATAAAGTGAAAGAGTAGTCTTTATTTATGTACACGGGCCAGATGATCAGTAGTCTCTACGAAGTGCTTCAACATCTGCTCGTTCACCACGAACGGCTCTGCACCAGGTGACACATCTGACATCGCTATGCTTCCATTGTCGTGCACTGTTCTGACTATGTAAGGTCCTTCCCACTTGCTCTTCAATTTGCCAGGAAATATTCTCAATCGTGCATTGAACAACCAAACTTTTTTCCCAAGAACAAAGATCTTGTTCCGAATATGTCTATCGTGCCATTTCTTCACTTTGTCTTTATAAATGAGGGTGTTCTCGTATGCCTGATTTCGAATCTCTACTAGCTCATTCAGATCCATCTTCCTCTTGGCTCATGCTTTCTGCATATCAAGTGAAATTTCTCGGATAGCCAATTCAGATTTGTGCATGATCTCTACGGGCAAAAGGCATGGCTTCCCATAAACCAATCTGAAGGGTGAAGTACCTAAGGGAGTCTTGTATGCAGTACAATATGCCCAAAGAACCTGATCTAGAAGTTGTGACCAGTTCTTCCTATCCAGTCGTACTAATTTCTGAAGAATAGATTTCACCTCCCTATTTGAAACTTCATCCATGTCGTTCGTCTGTGGGTGGTAAGGAGAAGCTACTCTGTGATCAATGACGTATTTCTTCATTCGCTTTTCTACCTCCTTATTAATGAAATGGCGAACCCCATCTGAAATAAGAATACGTGGAATTTAGAACCGTGAAATAATATGTTCTCTCAGGAACTTGCACACTATTTTTCTGTCTGTGGTTCGTGCGGGTATAGCCTCCACCCATCTACTAACATAATCTACAGCGAGAAGAATGTACTCAAAGCCGCTGCTGAAAGGGAACGGTCCCATAAAATCTATGCCCCATGCGTCAAAGATCTTGCAAATAATAACAGGTCGCATAGGCATTGCATCTCTAGCACTGACTGTCCCTACTGCTTTCTGACAATCCGGGCAACTCTTCACAAATGTGCAAGCATCTCTAGTAAGAGTCAACCACCACAATCCACTCTGAAGTACCTTCTGTGTTGTCCTCTTCCCTGAGTGATGTCCCCCTGCCTCTAAGGAATGGCACAGAGTGAGGACACTATTATATTCCTCCTGAGGAATACATCGCCTGTAAACACAATCCGGTTCCTCATGAAAAAGAATCGGATCCTCCCAGTGGTAGTATCGTGCCTCGAAAACTAGTCTATCAACTCGGTCCTTCGGTCAACCTTGTGGAATTTTCGGTGTAACCAGAAAATTCACTATATCTGCATGCCATGGAAGCTCGGTAACTGCAAAGATACTCTCGTCTAGAAATCTCTCTGCAATCTCTGGTGTGTACTCACCTGAAGGTTGCTCTATCTGTAATCGGGAGAGGTAATCAGTTACCACATTCTTTACCCCAGGTTTGTCTCTAATATCCAAATCGAATTCCTGAAGTAAGAGAATCCATCTAAGAAGGCGTACCTTGGCATCATTCTTCTCCATCAAAAACCGGATAGATGAATGGTCTGTGTAAACTGTGATTTTGGAGCCAAGAAGATAAGATCTGAATTTATCCAATGCGAATACCACTGCCAACATCTCATTTTCTATCACTGTGTAATTGTGTTGAGCATCATCTAAAGTTAGGCTGGCATAGTGGATAGCAACAGGAAGTCCATTCCTCCTCTGTCCTAATATAGCCCCGACCGCAAAATCTGAAGCATCTGTCATGATCTCAAAGGGTAGAGACCAATCTGGTGGCTGTAGGACAGGAGCATTGATGATCATCTCTTTTAATGTGAGGAAGGCATGAAGACATTTGTCATCTAACAAGAACTTGATATCTTTGCCTAATAATTCAGCTAACGGTCGAGCAATCTTGGAAATGTCCTGAATGAATCGTCTATAAAAACCAACAAGCCCTAGAAAAGACCGTAACTGCTTAATGTTGGATGGTGGCTCGAGACGCTTGATGACGTCCACCTTGGCAGGGTCAACCTCCATGCCTCGCTGGGAGATGTCATGCCCCAACACGATCCCATGTGTAACCATAAAATGGCTCTTTTCCCATGACAGAACGAGATCTACCTCACAACATTTCTGAAGAACCTGGTCTAGGTGCTCTAAACAATCATTAAAGGACTCACCATAGACCGAAAAATCATCCATAAAGACCTCTAGAAAATCACCAACCATGTATGCAAAAATAGAAAGCATAAACCTCTAGAAAGTAGTAGGGGCATTGCACAATCCAAAGGGTCGTCTAAAGGCTTACGTGCCAAAAGGACATGTAAAGGTGGTCTTCTCTTGGTCTTAAGAAGCAATAGTTCTTCAGGAGCAATAGCGACCTGCTTGTATCCGGAGTAACCATCAAGGAAACAGAAGTATTCCTTCCCTGCCAACCTCTCTATGACTTGGTCTATAAAAGGCAAAGGGAAGTGATCCTTCTTCGTCACGGCTTTCAACTTTCTGTAATCAATGCACACCCACCACGACGTGGTTACTCTCTTTGGAATCTCCTCTCCACTCTCATTCTTAATCATTTGAATTCCTGACTTCTTCGGGACAACATGTAATAGGCTGACCAATTCAAGGCTAGAGATGGGATAGATAAACCCTGCGTCGCACCATTTCGTAATCTCTTTCTTGATAACATCTTATAAAATCGGATTCAGCCTGCACTGAAATTCTCTAGAAGGTCTGTTGTCATGATCGAGATATATGATGAGAACACAAAGCAGGATTGATCCCACGGAGATCGGATACAGTCCACTCAATAGCCTTGAGGTTTTTTTCAAGAATCTCCATCAGACGAGATTCTTGTTCTTCGGTCAAAGATGAGATGATAATGATCGGAAACTATCGATGTGGACCCGCATGGAAAGTGTATTTCATGTTTGGTGGCAATAACTCCAACTCTGGTAAGGTAGACTCTGGATCTGTTATAACTTCATCTGTATGTATAATGGGATCGGTATCAGTGGTAGATGTATCTGCAATATGGTTATCCACCATCTCAATATGCTCTAGAGTCGGACTACAGAAGATGTCTAAAATATCATCTGACTCGCTACTATGCTCGTCCTCAGAATGACTAGAGGCAAATAAACCAGCTAAATGAAACACATTCTCTAGATCATCTGAAGTGGAGGAATTGTGTAAACACTCTGAATCTGAAAGATTTGCAATAAAATCCTCAGATATCTGATCCATCTGCTTCTCATCACCCCATACTAAAATATAAAGTACCATCAGAAGAACTGCCAACTATAGTCTCGGACCCATCCTTTGCTAAGAAATTCTGGATCTCTACTTGATACCTCTCAAGGTCATCAAAGCGAACCTCATCCACATAATCATAGGTGGCTAAAGAACTCAAGATATCTGAACTAGCCGTAGATGTGTCACTGGATGTGTGTGATTTTTTCGCCATCTCTATATGTACCTTCTCACCCTCGGCACAAAAAGATACCTTCCCTGTATCATAATCAAAGAGAGCATTTATAGTCTCTAAGAAAGGCCTCCCAAGAATGATTGGGGTAATATGCAACTGTATAGGGCAGTCCATGTCCAGGATAGTAAAGTCCACTGGGAATTGCAAGCCCTGTACAGTAATGATAACGTTTCTCAATATGCCCCTAGGTCTCTTTACAGATCTATTAGCAAACTGAAGGATCGCGTGGGATTTGTAAAGAGGACCTAACTCGAGCTTGTCGAGTAAACAAGATGGTATCAAATTGATTGAGGAATTGTTATCTAATAGAGTGCGGTCGAATGCTGCATTGGCAATCTCGCATCTGACATAATGTGCTCATGAATCCTTCTTCTTCTTAGGCAACTTATTCTGTATGGCGCAGGATGTAGTCTTGGTCAAAACATGCTTTTATGTACGTGATCTCTTTTTCCTACGTGTGGTACATTGATTTTTCAGTTGATTCTTAAGCGTAGGAAAATGATCCAAGGCATCGTGATGTCGGATCTTAAAAAGGATGTGATCTTTTAATAATCGTTTAGTCTTTGGAGTCACAACATTCTTTTTGGTATTTTTCTTTCCTTTTCCAAACAAGGCATTGGGAAAAGGAACAATATCGGGAATGACAAAATCAAACTTTTTATTCAAATTAGAATCAGCTTGTACATCGAGAGTTTCAGAATTATGTGCAAAACTCTCTAAAACAGGGGAAGAAAATTTTGTGTCTGGAGTATCTGCATGGTCTAGCGTGATATCATCGTTTGAATCTCCTGTGTCCATGTCAACTGTTTCGACATTTCTCCCTTCTCTCTGATCTTCATGATGATCCTCATCCTCACGACAGTTCTCCTCCTCAGCATCAGAATGTGTCTGTCCATGGACTGGCTCTCGCTCCTCATCAAGTGCCCTCTCCTATACTCTATCAGGTGCTCGTGGTGATCTACTGCTCCTGAGACAAATGAGTTAGATAAAAATTCAGGAAAAGAGATTGTACCTGTAGTGGTGTCTACCTGATCTAGATGCCTCCTCTTGTTATTCGGGTTCATCTGAGGTAGAGCTAGGAGAGTGGTCTTGGGTGCAGTTAACTCATCTAGACGACGGTTAACCTGCTCCATCTCTGTTCTGTGTAGAGTCTGGAGCATGCTTAGCATATCCATGATTTGATTCAGTGCCAGAGCCTGTGAAGACATCTCAGATTTTGTGTGGTTACCCTGGCTTTCTACTCTCTCCTGCCTTGGCGTGTACTGTTGTGAGGTGTAAGGCAGAGAAGATCTCTGAGGTGTAAAGAAAGATTTTTGTTGCTGTTGGCAATGATGTGTCTGTGCATGTACAGCAGAATAATGATAAGAATGTGATCTCTGATATGCATGTTGGTGAGACTGATGCTGCGTGTATGGTCGTCGGTGCTGAAAGTGTGGACGTCCATGCTGCGGGTGACTATACTGCTGCTAATGATGAGGTACACTTGGTTGCTGAATCGGAGTATACCAAATTCCATTGATCTCAAGAGTGGCTTGAGGCTCAACATCCATGTCTACAAAACTGATGATCTGACCGAGATTTGCATGAGACTGGTCCTCATGCCAATCAATCTGCGGAGTCTCTGGCTCACTCTGGATGAAATGTATCTGTCGGGTGTGCGGAGCGGGTAAAGACCTCCGTACAGTGTGAAGTTGAAGAAGATTGGGCATGCTTATACTGAAATTGTAGCTCTGTTACATTCTTTGTAAGATCACTCAGCTATTGAGGCAGAGATGAGAGTTTCTCCAACTCTCGTAGCGGCTGTAAGTCCTGAACTTGCTTCTGAATCACATCTACCAACGTTAACTTTTCGCTAATAAAGTCCATGTTAGTATTGGATTTAGACTCTGAAATATTCACCACCTTATGATGCTCTCAGTGATGTGGTGGTTGAGGGGCCTTCTGGAATGCCCGAGTAGAGTCGACGACTCTCGAATTTTCCGCCATCCCTTCGATGATGGACCACACTGACTTGGCATCCTTATTTAGATAATTGTCGCCACATGAGGCATTCACCAGCCCCTGAATTTCTAGCTAGAGTCCTCCAAAATAATTTTGTACAAGCACCTTCATTGGTATCTCATGATGCGGGCATCTCTCCGTAAGACCTTGAATCAATCCCATGCCTCATGGAAAGATTCATTCAGTAATTGCGTGAAGTTGGAGTTCTGACTCCTCATCATGTTCGTCCTTCCCAGAGGAAAATACTTACGTAGTAGTGTGGACTTTAGGTCATCCCATGTAGAAATTTCCCTTCCTAAATGACTCAACCAGTAAAGCACCTTATTTGCTATGTCGAAGGGAAGGTCTTTGAGAAAAACAGCCTCCTACGTAACTCCTGGATAGCTCGTCGTACCACAAATCATCTCGAACTGCTACATAAAGGTAAACGGCTCTTCTATAGCGTTCCCATAGAACTTGGGAAGCAAAGAGATGAAGGACAGTATCATCTCATATGGCCCTTGATTCAGTGGTAGCCGAATCCAATGATGTAGCGTTCTCGCTCCCGGATCATACTCATCTCATAAAGTGGTGAGAACCACCACAGGCGGTAAAGGGTTCCCGACTCCTGCTCTCAGCGTGGCTATCTCAGCTCACGACTCATTTTGAGTTCTGAATTGTTCTCAAATCTGTATGTTCATCTGTTGTAATGTATCGAGAATCCCGATTGTGATGTTTGCGGCTGGATTCGGTCTTTCATCAGCATGGTGATCCTCAGCTGGCCTCTCCTCTGCTGGTCCTTTTCCACGAGTCATGTGCTTAAAATCTTCTGTGAAAGAGAACTTCTCGTAAGAATTCAATGAAAAATCAGCTGGAGAAATTGATGATATATTTAGGCAAGGGTCTTCCTCAAAAGACTGGACGGGAGATGAGGGAGTCTGGGTCTGACTCTCCTCGAGATCAGATGGGACCAACTCGGGAAGAGGGTCATCCCGAGTTTGTGAAGATGTACGACAGGCGATGAAAGATTGAGGGCTCATGGAGTCTGAGCAAAATAGTCGTTGAGTCATCATCTTCGATGTCAAGAGAGTGATCGGGAGAGCACGGTTATCGATTCAAGAGAGATGGGAAATGCATAAAAGCCGCGGCAACTCACACCCCGCAAGCAAACACAAAGCAAACCTCGTTTTCACCAACACAACCTGATGATGATCGTAAGAGTTCTGTCTTTTATCTTGTTGGTTTTAGGATCGTATTAGCATACTAGTATATTCTCCGATTAACGCAAGCTGATAGGTGCCCGAAGTTTCCCCGCAATACTATCCTGAGTCTTTACAGAAAACCACTTTCTCTCAGCCAGTATGGGGGTAAGTACGAACCATTTTCAGCTACCCATATTACTTGATGATGGAGCCTTACGTAGTGTCCTCTAAACCCCTCACTCTGCTAAGTAAACTCCGATCGTTTCTGGCTACCCGAGCGTACCCACTGAAAAGCAGTGATTAGGTGTATAGACGAAGTAGTATTTTGAGAGAAACACAGACTTTAGATCTATCCTAAGGGACGTCTCTCAGTCGCAAACTCTAAAAAGTACTTGTAATGCGGGGATTACTCTCCCAAATCAAAGGATCCTTTTGTTTATTTTAGGTCAGATACTTAAGCGATCCCGATTTTATTTTTATCTATATATTTTTTTGGATTTTTTTCAGACAAGCGTCTAACGAATGTATTTTTTATTTTTTTAGAAATCCTAAAATCATACACCTAAGTTATGAGTCCTAAGACTAACTACAAAGGTGCAATCAGAAAGGAAAAAAACAAAAACTCCTAAGCATGCACCTAGGCTCGTGAAAAGCTACGGAAAATTGGCGATGCGAGAAAAACCGCGATGGGTGCCCTGATCCCCCGAATGCACGTCACTCGGTGGATCAGACCCCGAGAAAAAGGGGAGGGGAGGTACAAGTCGGGATGCCCTTATGGGGCCCCTTTCTAAAGAAAAAAACACGGACAAGTGACCTCTCTCTTTTTTTTACAAAAAATAAAAGAAGAAAATACAACACAGTCCCTAACTAATCCTACACTCAACAATCGAAAATTCTCGATCTCTGCACTTTCAACTGCTTTGGCATCCAAGGAAGCTGACTGAACCTATAGGCCTTGCAAATATTAGTTAAAATACACAAAAATTGAAACAAAAATCTCAAAGAAACACGAAAAACCGTAAAAACTGAAGAAAAAATCGTAAATCAAAAGTTGAAAGAAAACAAAATTTGTAAAATCAAGAATATTAGAGAAAATCGGGTCAAAAATCGATGTAGAAATAACTCTTCCCCGGTAACGGCACCATTTTGATAACACGGTTCCGACATGTGGGTAATAAGTTGGTGTAGAGAGAAAGCCGTAGAGAGGAAACCGCGTTGAACAAATAAAATTTACGATAAAATAGGAGAGAGATAAAGAATCCTATTTTATCGTTCACTACTTATTTTTACCAGGTGAGTGTGCCTGGGTCAAACACAAGGAGGCAGAATATTAAAACTGTGGTTTTCGAGATAAGGAAATAATTCCAGAAAAGTCTTCTTTCATTCTTGATTTTACAAAGAAAGAAATTGAAAAGAGATCCGGCTGAAAATCAACTAGAGATGTCGAAAATCAAAACAACAAAACGAAGCGACGAAAAATCTTGGAAAAATAACAAAAAATTGTCTCGGGTAGTTATTAGGCTACCCTAAAAAAATTGCAAAAAAAATATAGAGAATTTGAGGTCCAAACAGCCCCTACAAGCCAGGGGAATAAATGAAAGAAAAGTTATTGTTTTTATTACAATAAGGTCCCTGTGGGGACTGAAATGAAAAGAAACTAAAGGAATTGTATTTAGGTCCCTACGCGGAGACCTAAATGCAATTTCTAGAAACTTTTGGAGCGCTATGCAAATCAGGAACTCTACTGGGCTTATGTAACGATTTTTATACCCCTTCGCAATGAACGGCTATGATTAGAAAGTCAGGCGCAATCGTCACCATCCATCATGGACACGTGTCAACCAACTGTGCATCCTGGTGTTCTTGTTGTTATTGAGCTCTGGTGCGTGGCTGATGACGGGGCCTTCTATGAATTTTCTCCGGCGAACGACGCGATGCTTGGGCCTCCGGTAGGGCTAGAGGGGTGACGCCTTCACCCCTCGAGCTCTCCAGCGGTGGTGCTCCTCTATAGGCGGTAGAAGGTGACAGTTATCTGGCGATGAAGAGAGCGGTCCGGCTCTCCTGGATTTTAATGATGAGGATGATTGTTGACTCCTTTCTCTGGATTTTCATGCTCCAATTGAAGATGTTGTTTCTCCAGATGATGTGTGAACCAGCAAACGGTAATTTGGGTGCTCGATTTGTGTGAGAATCAACCAACAAATTAAAGATTTGCAATTTCTAAAAATTAAGTTTCCAGAAGTAGTGAAGAATGGTGTAAAAAAATAGAGAAAGTGATACATGAATTGGGTTGATTTTGGAACGAATCTGAAAGATGAATGGGATATGCGCCAAAGAAGGATGATCAATGAATCTAATGACGTGATTATCTACCCTAAATATGGCACGTAATTCGAGAAAGAAAATAGTGAAGGATAGGGGAATAGATCTGTGAGGAGAGGTTTTTTTACCTTAGATAGCGGCTCGACGGTCGATCTTACCGGAGCTTGATGCAGCGCTGGGAGGCGATGCAAGGCGAGGATTCACCTTGGAGCTTCTCCTCCGACAATCGTCTTCCACACGGGGCGGCTGATGGGCGTTGTCACCACCGGAGTCGGTCGGCACGAGGCTTGGAAGGAGAGGGGTCGGTTCTCGAACTGGAGGGTTTCAAGTAATTGGAGAAGTCTGTTTAATTGCGTCAACTTCATGAGCTTTTATAGATGAAATGGTGAGGATCTAAGGTGGATCTAATGGCTGGCGTGTATTAGAGTTGTTAGGAGGAGAAGGTCGGGGTTAGGATCGAGCAAGGAGGTTAGAGATGGAGCGGAAGAAATCGATGAAGTTAGGCCGGTAGTAACAGAAGCTACACCGGCTTCTTGGAGAAGAAGAACCAGGTGATGACACATGTCAGCACCTGGTTGGCCAGATATTTAAAATACTTATAAATTATGTAATAAATAATAAATGACATTATTTTAAATAGGTATAAAAATGAAAAATATATATTATTCAATTACCTAAATTATGGAGTAATTAATTTTTGTAACTAATAAATATTATTTGAAATATAAATATTATATTAATAAATAGGTATAAATAATACTTAATAAATATGTATTGAATTTTTAATGCAATAAATAATTAAATATATTTTAATTTATATTTTCTTAATTATTAGAATAACAAATAATGTCTTTATGAAATTTTGTGGATTTTAATAATTTAATTTAGATATTTTAATAAATGCAGGCATAAGTCATATAATTCAATTTCATCTATAAATTAGGGTTTTGGATTTTATTAAAATAATAAATAAGCTCCAAAAATTCTGAAATAAATCATGGCAAAAATACAAGATCATGAAAATAATTAGAAATTATAAAATTAATAAAACTATAAATAATGTGTTCTAAATAAAATAAATAGCCTAGAAACCTTGTTGTCATTAGGTCCCAAAACCGACTTTTTGCAAACGGACTCTGATTTTAATGAAATCAACTCCATTAATTAGAGAATATTATTTTATGAACTTTAAAGGTGAATATAGTTAAATTGGAGTTCGTACGAGAAAGTTACGATGTTCAGAAGTTGAGAATTTGACAAATTAAAAGTTGGATTTCTTGGCATGTATACAAGATAATATTTTTAACTTATTTTTATATTTTTATATACTTTTTTAGAAATAATTTGGAAAAGTGTTTGGTGAAAAATATGTTCATATGAGTTAATTAAAAATAAATGAAGATTTGATATTTATTTGATAAATAATAAAGAGTGTGTGGAGTGTACTTTAATTATTTTTATGGTTTTCTTCCCTTATCCCCCCTACTTGTTGGTTTGTCAACCAATCCATGCTGACTTGGTCTTGAAGGTTAGGTTATATAAATATATCTTATAGATATATTTATATTTTCTGAGTCATATTGTACATATATACATATTTACAATCTGTCTTTTCTTTATTTTTATTCTTTTATTTATTTACATGTTTTTTATGCATAAAAGTGCATTTTTATTCATGAATGGGATTTTGTTAAAAAGTGAAAATTAATGAATATTTACATGTATTTGTTAAGGTTTTAAGATAAAATGCAACAAAAATTTTAATGAATCATGGATTCATCACTAATATAAACAAAGAAGTTAAAATTTTCTTTTTGGAATTCTTTTCAAATAAGTTGAAAAAGTTAAGTTAAAGGAAATAAAATACTTTTGTATTTTTAATATTTTTCTATTTTTAGGGAATTTTGTGATATTTTAGAATTTTAGTTCATTTTTAAAGTGATAAAACACAAAACAGTGAGAATTGGATATTCGGAAACTTGTTTAGGGATTTTAAAATATATATAAGTCTGAAATAAATTGTAAGTCATTATAACATGAAATTTGTATAATAAAGATGATTAAGGCATTGAATAAATACTTTTTTTATTTTTCTAGTATTTTTACTAATTTTGATAATATTTTTAGGGTCTTAGATTTTTAAGGTTTCTATTTTGTATTTTTTAACTGATTTTTGGATTTTTGATACAATATATAAAAGGTAACTGAGATATTTTTTGGGGAATTTTTGGGTACATAGTTTATTTTTTATGGATTTTATAATTCTAAATAGGGATACCTTTGTATTGTTATAGATTAGAAAATTATTAGAAGGAGAAATGAAAATATGTGTGAAAGATCTACGTTCTAGGCATCCACTATAAATTTTCCTAAGGTTTATGGACTAATCAAACCAATAAACAAAAATAAAATGCATAAAATAAAATAACTCATCAGAACATGGCATATTTGTAATTTCTATAAATATAAATCATGTATTTCATAACAAGTACAATGAATTCAAAGTTAAAGATGTAAATTTCGAAATATTTAAACATTATATGAAAGACATGGATCGAAATGCAAATATCCAAAGTTCTAAGATCCAAGGTGCAAAATAGTATAAACTTATTACACAACAGATGAATGCTTTAGAACTAAATCAAATATAAAAAATGCAAAGGAGTATTAGTGCAATATACCCCTTGATGCACACTTATTGACAGTGGAGGCATGCCCACGTAATGCACAAATAGTCAAGATCAAGTAATGCTTCGTTCATGCTCAGGCGGCTCTGATTAGATCCAGCACTTGTTCTTCATCGGATGACTTAGAGGCTACTTAGACTAACTGGGAAGAATGTCGCATGGGGCGAGCTTCGATAAGGGCTTTACTTGAAAGCTCTGGGAAAATCGACAAATGCATCACAAAGGTGTGATGATCGCATCCAATGCGATGGGGAGAGACTAGTCATACTAGTTGCTCAGGGCAGCAGGATTTAAAAAAATTAAACGGATGAAACAACATGACATGGAAACCTTTTCCATATCGTTTCATGAAGATCACACGAGTTTTTGGATTACCTCGTGACATGTGGTTGTGATCCCAATTGACTCTAAAGGAAGAGTCCTCCTGAGTCAAGTTTGATCCGACAAGAGTGCACTTGTGGGTGTGAGGATGAATCATGCAGTTTCTGCAATCCTGAGCAATGATCCAAGCAAGCGATCTCCTACTTTTGTCTCACAAAATCACTAGTCTCCCTTACAAACCTGAAGCATAAAGGAGGACGGAGTTCCTGTAGTGATTGATCCAGCAGCATGATGCCAACACAACAATCATCATGATCTCCACCAACCTTGGGCAAGGGACGGCCTAGGATTATTGAGAGGCAGAGGTTGGACACGTATAGGGATAGAGAGAGGGAGAGGGAGAGAGGGATAGAGAGAGATTTTCATATGCAACAATTGCATATGGCATGTGTATCTATAGGAGGTCTAGGGGTAGCCCTCCTTTTATAATATTTTGGAAGTACATGGATCCCAATCCATGTGCTCTTAAGATCAATGGTTTAGATTCATTTGTGTTTCTCAAAAAAACACAAATAATTAATAAAAGAATATTTTTGAGCAACAATATCCAAAATTATCTCTTTCAATTAATTCAAACATCAACTAATTAATAAGTAATCAAAAAATAAAGAAACATTCCGCATTCTAAAAATAGGGTGGACGTCCACCATGGTGATACATCACCATGGGCGTCCTCCCTATGGAGGGAATGAGTCAACCTTTATTATTTATTTATTAGAATATTTGAATTAGTTGCATTTATCACCAAATAATCATATTTGTAATAATTGCAACAAAACTATTGACAAATAGGAATTAATGACTTCCATCCTATATTTAATGTAAATCATATTTACATTATGTAATGTGAATCTAATTGATTTTAACATATAAATTTTGAATCTCATTCGTAATTTTCTCTCTCCAAGATATTGTGGATCATATCCACATTATACATAATTATTTTGGATAGTGTGATCCACATTAATCATATCCATGATAATCAAATCAAATTTAATTATCCTACATATCTCTATCCACATATTAATTATTATAATTAAATCCTATTTAATTATATAATTTTCCAATTATTAGGTAATATTGCTCGTGGAACAATTCTTAAACTCTTTCAAGAATTATGTACCTTCTCCTCAGATACTTAGAGATAAGGTCAGGATGATTGTGCGTTCCACGTATAGTGACTTAGATGTTGAGATCCATATATTTGGCACCTCTCATAGATGCTTGATTAAATCAAGGTCGTAGATCTAATCTTCTCATTGTATTTGAATCATATTCGGATCAATGTCCAACATCTAGACTAAGATTAGTTCACTTCTCTACTCAGAGGAGTCACTAAATTGCAGACCTGTTTCATCACTCCCTCAGAAAGTGTCTTCGTTATACAATCCTTTATGATCACATCACCCTCGAGTATTCCTAATACCCGTACATCCTTCATGCTGGAAGACCTAGAATAAACTTAAAGATTTTGATCGATTTTACACTATCATTTTTAGGGTTTTATCATTAAGGTTTTCATTCGATCATTGGGAGTTGGTATCGATCATATACTTTCCAAAAGCATATATCGTACCTACGTATTGATCATATACTTTCCAAAAGCATATATCAAACCTACAAATTCAGTCAAGCTTCCAAAATGAGACGAGCATGCATAGAATTTGATCCCAATATCTCATGTGTGAGCTCATGTTTTCCGGTTCAGTAATGAACCTGTATAATGCCTTTGAAAGATCGTATTACTCTTATGCCCTTGTATGCACACTAGCTCGTTCATTGCATAAACCTTGATTAGATCATCAACCTATCGGTCTACGAAATGTACATACTTAAAGATATAGTAACACATATGTCTCCAGTTAGAGGATATGTACCTATATCATGTCATTATAAGACATAGGTCTTGGTTATCTCGCTCTCGTTAAGTCAACTCTTTGACCTATCTAATATAACACCTCTGAATCTCTATTCTTACTAAGAGGACCTGCATCAAGAGATCAATTAGATATCAGCCTTCAAAGAAGAATTACCATCTTCTTCGCAGGCTCGAGATCCTCTCTTCATAATCACTTGACGGCGCCTTACGAGTCCTCAATCTAACTCTTCAGATATCATCCAAGCACCAACCTCTATGATTCAACATTTGAATCAACAGTTGTATGATCGTTAAGATGGTCGTGTTACATATCCCTATTTTTAATAAGGGATCTATTATGAAAATTATTTATTCTTCATTTCAAATCAAGGAATGAATTGCAATAACATTATTGTATAATGGCTTGTCGTAGGCTCGCATGTCCAATGATCTCCCACTAGCCAAAAAAGCCATTAATGGTCTAATCTTTAAACCCACACTCATGTGCTAATCATAAGATATTTAGAAAAATAGCTTTGTAAGCTGACCAATCAATCAGTTCCCGAGAAACTATGCCAAGTCTTTTTACGATACTTGCATATCTCCTAGTAACAGTGCTCGCATCTAATGCAAATGTTGCATATTATGCAACCAATACTCAATCATGTTGAAACATGTATAGTATCTTTTACACTACAATTTAATAATTGTTATAACCAGTATATAATTTTAGTTATCCTTATAAGAATGCACTTATTCCCAGAGATCTCAATCTCCTAAGACTAAGGCCTAGTCTTAAGTCTTATAAGGCATGTGCAGTTAAGACCCTTTGGATCACTATTTATTAAGTCTTATGTTCTTAAATATAAGACTTTAAGATCACTATATCAAAAGTCTTGTCATCTTTGAAAGTGTTTTTATTACTGTAATTAAGTGTTTTATCTCCATAGTAGGATAAGTAACACGTTACTACTCCAAGTACATGGCGGACATCTGACTTTTGTACACATCTAGCATACACCAGGCTTCTCATAACTGATGCACAAGAGCAAGCAGTTTTAGCATTCACTTCCTCGACTCTTTGAGGTGCTATGCCTTCAGATAGGTCAGTACCATATCTTAAGGGAAGGAAGCCTTCCTCGGGGTTTTCCCAAAAATGGAACATGTCCAAGGTGTATCACTAATGTGACGGTCCCAATGTTCCCTTCTCTTTGCTTCTGAACAAATTCAGAACTAATATATAAGAGATTTCCTTGAGATCACATCTCAAGGTATATAACAACCAGATCAGAAAACACTTATTATCATCCTTATATCATTCCAAATGATTCGGATTTTATCTACATTTAGCACGATGAAAACAATGGCAATCCCACTAAGCTTCACATGGTTCATCAAGATTCTATCTGAAATCTAATTTCACCAAATCTAGTGTTCCAACTACAAGAAGATAATTTGAGTCTATAAATGGAGTTCCTTTAACTTGCACATTAACTTGCACATCTTTCCTTCCTCAACAATGATGCCCAGGGGCTACTTCATACGAATGTCCTTGGTGATGTATTCATAGAGGAATGTAGTTTTGACTTCCATCATTCAGATGTCATAGTCAAGTTGTATATCTATATTTAGAAATATTCTGATGGGTTTAAGCATGGTCACTGAAGAGAGTCTCATCGCAAGAAATGTCTTCTCTTCTTGTGTATCTTGTGCATACGAGATGTGCTCAGAAGGTCTTTACCTTCTCATCAGTTTCCCACTTTCTCTTGAAGATCCATTTATTCCTAACAGGTTTTACCCTTATAGGTGGATCCTCAAGGGTTCGTACACAACACTTGTTTATGAAGTCTACTTTAGACTTTATTGCTAACATCCATCTCTCCATGTCATGATATTGAGAAGCTTCATCATATGAAGTCAGATCATTGTCAGACTTAAATGACACATGGAATTTATACCCTTTGGGTGGTCTCACTACCCTCAAACTTATTTAAAGAGGTATGAGCGTTCATCTTTAATTGTCCTTTTAGTTTCCAATTTCAGTAGCCTCATTATATTCTCAAGATTCAATGAGTTCATTTACTTCATTTTCATTTTGATTCTCAAGAAAGTCATCTTTTAAGAATCATATCCTTAGAGATATGATCTTTTAAGAATCACAAGGTCACAAAGTAGGTATCCAATACCATCCTTTATTTTCCTAATGAAGTACCAATCTCTGGTGCTAGATTCTAGCATTCTTGCATCCATGATATGGTTATGAACCAAGTAACCTAAATCCTTAAGTGTCTAACACTAGTCTAGGTTCCAAACCATAACTTCTGAGGGTTTTCATTTCTGTAACTACATAGAATCATATTAAGGATATATATCGTAGTCTCTACTACATATATATACATGGAAACTAAGGGGTAATTATGCTAAGATTCATCATTGAGCAAATCATGTCACACATGATCCAATTGTATCTCCCTACAACTCTATGGAGTTTAGGTGTATCAATAGGAGTGAGATAGGGATGCCATTCCTTTCTCCATAAGGTATTCTTTGAATTCATCTAATAGGTACTTGCTACCTTGGTTAGATCAAATTCATTTCCTCTTCCTTCTAACTTTGGTTCTAAACCAAAATTGTGAAATCTTTGAACATTTCAAAGGTTTCTAAGGTGAAGGGAAGAAATCTCATATCACAAATAATAATCAATAGATATCACATATCATTAATGTTTATTTATGATATAGATGATACACATACATCAATATGTATGAGATCTTAAATACCTTGGCATCTTATACCATTCCCAGAGAAGGGTGCATTGGACATTTTACTTTTGTATGTAAGATTTGAAATTTCAGACAATCTAAAGTTCCATCTCTTATTAGTCTATTGATCTCATCGATAAACAGCTTGATGTCAGATCATTGTCAAATTATCTTTATCCTCCTATTGATCTTTTAAGGTTTTAAATTTTCAGTATTTAGAAATATTAATGAACCATTCATAAATTTTCTAATTTAGTAGAGCCCTCTAGATGTTAGATTGCTATCTAAAATATATCCATCACAACTCTTTATGATAGGTCTATTCTAGAATGCATTTTTATTTCCAACATTTAGAAATAAACAATGAATGATTATAATATCTAGGCCATAAAGACATTCTCTAAGACTAAGGGCTCTCCCACTAAAAATATGTAGTCTATATATCTAATAGAGATTGTTGAAAAAAATTTATCAACATCGATGTGGATGACTATTAAACCTTAAGATCAAATTTTCTAGTCCTCTAAAACATATGCAACAAATTACAAGTGTTATTAGAAGAATGAGATACAACTATTAGACTTTGATTTTATCTAATAAGCAAGTCAATTTCAATGATTATATTTATATGTATAATATGCTTATGCACTATCCGAGTACTTCTCTAAGGATCCTAGATAGTTTAGATAGTCATACTATCAATACATCAACTTATTGCAGTATTGGCATATATCCAGCTTTGGAAATTATGGAAGTACAATCAACTCTTTGACTTTTGTTTTCACATGGGCCAGACCCATGCTTCCACTACGCTTCCTTCATCTATAAACAAACATTGCTTAAGACAAAGGATCTCTTATGTTGAGTTCAAAAAGATTCCAATATAAGAGTATTTCAACATTTATACGTACTCCATTCAATTCATACAATATGAATATTAGGAAGCCTCATAAAATATTGGAGTACAGATAGTACATGATGACACCCATCATATCTAGATATGGGAAAAACCTTAAGCACATCACGGAGGCATGATGATTGTATACATTATAATCGGGAGCGACTAGTCATACTAGTTGCTCGGGGCAACGGAATTTTAAAATTTTAACGGATGAAATCACATTACATGGAAACCTTTTCCATATCATTTCATCAAGATCGCACGAGTTTTAGGCTTACCTATTGAAGCATGGTTGTGATCGCAATTAACTCTAAAGGAAGAGTCCTCCTGACTCAAGTCCGATCTAACGAGAGTGCACATGCAGGCATGAGGATGAATCACATGGTTCCTCCAATCCTAAGCAATGATCCAAGCAATCAGTATCTTGATTTTGTCTCACAAAATCACTAGTCTCCCTCACAAGCCTGAAGTATAAAGGAGGACAGAGTTCCTGAAGTAATCGATCCAACAGCACGACGCCAACACAACGATCATCATGATCTCCACCAACCTTGGGTAGGAGATGGCCTAGGGTTGCAGAGAGGAAGAGGTTGTACACGTATAGGGATGGAAAGAGGGAGAGAGAGAGAGAGAGCATTTCCTATGCAACAATTACATATGGCTTGCGAATCTCTTGGAGGTGTAGGGGTAACCCTCCTTTTATAGTATTTTGGAACTACATGGATTTCAATCCGTGTGCTCTTAAGATGAATGGTTTAAATTCATTTGTGTTTCTCAAAAACACAAATAACTAATAAAGGAATAATTTTGAACAACAGTATCCGAAATTATCTCTTTCAATTAATTCATACATAAAATAATTAATAAGTAATCAAAAAAATAAACATTCCACATTCTAAAAATAGGGTAGGCGTCTACAACGGTGACACATCACCTTAGATGTCCTCCCTATGGAGGGAATGAGTCAACCATTCTTTTTATTTATTAATTAATTTGAATTAGTTGCACTTATCACCAAATAACTATATTTGTGATAATTATTATAAAATCATTGACAATTAAGAATTAATTTCTTCCATCCTATATTTAATGCAAATCATATTTACATTATGTAATGTGGATCTAATTCACTTTAACCTATAAATTATGAATCTCATTCATAATTTTCTCTCTCATGATAATCAAATCTAATTTAATTATCCTATATATCTCTATCCACAAATTAATTGTGATAATTAAATCCTATTTAATTATACAATTTTCACATGCTTTGATAATATTGCTCATGGAACAATTCTCAAACTCTTTCAAGAACTGTGTACCTTCTCCTCAGATACTTGGAGATGTACGTTCCACGTATTGTGACTTGGATGTTGAGATAACATCTCAAATCATGATCTCAGGGACCTCTCATAGATGCTTGATTAAATCAAGGGTGTAGATTTAATCTTCTTATTGTATCTGAATCACATCAAATTAATGTCCAACATTTGGAGTAAGATCAGATCACTTTTCTACCAAGAGAGGTCACTAAAATCCAAACGTGATTCATCACTTCATCGGAATTGAATCGTCATGGTTATGTCATCATTTATGATCACATCACCCTCGAGTACTCCTAATATCTGTATATCATGCATACTAGAAGGCCTACAATAAACCCGAAGATTTAGATCAATTTTACACTGTCATCTTCAAAGTTTTATCATTAAGGTTTTCATTCGATCATTAGGAGTTGGTATCGATCATATACTTTCCAAAAACATATATTATACCAAGGTATTGGTCATAAACTTTTCAAAAGCATATATCAAATCAACAAATTCACTCAAGCTTCCAAAGTGAGATAACAGTGCACTGAATTTGATCCCAATATCTCATGAGTGAGCTCATGTCTTCTGGTTTTGTAATGTACCAATATGATCCCTTTGAGATATCATATTACTCATATGCCCTTGTATGCACACCAGCTCATCGATGCATAGACGTTGATTAGATCATCAACCTATCGGTCTGCCAAATGTACATGCTTAAACATATAGTAACACATATGTCTTCGGTTAGAGGATATGTGCATATATCATGACTGTATACAGCATAGGTCTTAGTTATCTCGATCTCATTAAGTCAACTCTTCAACCTAACTTATCTAACACCTCCGAAAATTTATTACTATGCAAAGGACAAGCATCAAGAGGTTGGTTAGATATCAACCTTCAGAGAAGATTTGACATCTTCTTCTTAGGTTGGAGATCCTTTCTTAACAATCACTTGATGGTTCTTGACGAGTCCTAAATCTAACTCTTTATATATCATCCAAGCACTAACCTCTATGATTCAACATTTGAATAAATAGTTGTATGATCATTAAGATGGTAATGGTACATAACCCTAATTTTATTAAGGGACCTATTATGCAAATTAGTTATCTTCATTCCAGATCACGAGATGAATTGCAATAACATTTATTGCATAGTGGCTCGTCGTGGGCTTGCATGTCCAACACTCCCCTCGTCCGACCACTTCCCAAGATGTTAAAGGCCTCAAAACCTTCCTGAGATCTCATTCCATGTCAGCTGGTGGTTTTAAGGAGCTTAGGGCCTCACTAACAAGAGTCTTGGAGGTCAAAATGGGTTCGACCACCTAGAGCTTGGTTTTCAGGATTGAATCTCCCCAAGAGGGGTTCCTAAACTGCAAGACATGTACAGAATTGCTTTGGGATCAAGAGAGACCCAAGTATGAAGATGAAGCATCGGGTAAATAGTATGAGATGCGTGTCTCTGACGATGGTGGAAGAGGGGAGATTGGGGACTCAGTTCTTGCATAATTGTGGGGATCTTGATGTATGGATATATGGAGAAGATAACAGGGATGGGGATGAGATGAATAGGGGGACGAAATGACATGTCTGTCATGATAAATAGAGGTTGGAACCTAGTGCTCCGGCATACATAAAAGCTTTGGAAATAAGGAAAAATAAACTAAAATGTTTAGAAACAAAAGGCAGATCTACACTAAGAATGAAACTGTGAAACTAAAAAGCTACACTACAATATACCTCAACCAATAAAATTACCAGGAAGTAGACCTTCACCTGAGACGAACTACGACAAGAGGAATCTCACTCCTCCACCTTTCCCCACCTCAGAATTATCGGGGGGCACCTCCTATCACTAGGCTTCCTCTCCAGCAGTGGGTTCATGGTGTTAAGGCGGTGGAAATGGACTCAAATATGGGTTGTAGGTGGAAGGTGTCTTATATCCAAGTTAAGAGGTTTCCTCGATTCATGTTTGTACACGAATCGAGGGTGGTTGTGAGATCAAAGGCTAGAGCCAGATGGATCGAGTTCGTGCGAACATCTTTCATTCAGGAATCGGGCTGAAAGGAGGTGTAGATGAAGCGTGATAATTTGGAGAAGGTGATGAGGAAGGCGGTTCTGACAGGCCTAAGGGTGTACGGGGGAGTGTTAACTAGGGGTCAACTCTCCAAGTTCCCTAATTGTGCCACGCCTGCCAGAAAAGACAGAATAACAATTAGAAAATAAAGATTATTCCAAATAAAATAGTAATCTATTGTTAAACACTCAAAACATATAAAAGGTTTCTTGTTTTTCTAAACTATATTTTTGTGATTTCTATTTATGTTTATCAGTTAATTTAAGAGGGTATATTATTTATACACTATTGTTTATAGGTGTTTATACATATATGTGTGTGTTTATATTTTTATTTTGTTATTTTATACATAATAAGATATTATAATTAATTTATTTACAATATTATTTAATATATATTTACATATATTTTTGGGATTTTTATGATTTTATTTTTATGTACAAATAAATGCATATATTTATATCATAAGTATACTATACCTATATATTAAGGTTTATTAATTCTTTTTTTGGTACTTTTGAGTGCTTTTAGTTTCTATTTGTAGTTTTTGTAGATTGTATATAATATGTACAATGAACTAAGAATATAAGGAGACTAAGAATATTCATGATAAATTGAATATCTTATTATATAGATATACAAGTTCCCTTATATGTCAATTACCTGGATTTTATATCTTAATTCCAATTCATATTAAAACACCATCATTTTATAGATAATTAGATTTGAAATGCAATGGAGATGAGTTTGATTCAATGTGAATTCATATAGAGAAGATATTGATCAATGTAGTTTTCTTTACAACTTTTTCAACTAAGTGTATTGAGTGACTTGTGCATGATTTATTTTACCAATAATTTAATCATTTCTATACATTATTATATACAAGTTTTATTATTGAACATATCTTTATTTGGAGTGTGTATGATGATGAACAAAATCTAAAAGTTTGAGCTATGTACACAATAGTTTGTACTTAGAGTAATTAAGGTTTTCTTGGTATTTCTATACATTATTTCACCCTATCTTCCCTACTTTATTATTGGTCAACTTAGTCAATACTAGACTTGGTCTCAGTGTTAGGGTCAATCGATATCATAGATACCACCTTTATTTTTTCTTTCATTATTCTTTTATTTTGGGCTTGAATACTAGTATTTTTACACTATTTGCATAATAATGTTAGGATTTTAATTCATACAAGTTAGTGATATTTACATGTATTTTACTAGGGACTTAAAAGCTAATATAAAAGAATAAAGCTGAATTAATGGGCATTCTCAATATCTTTTGAACGAGATTTTTCATGCGGTTCTAAAATAATGATCCTCGCTTGAAGAATAGTGAAGATGAAAGTGTCGCTGAGGTGACCCACAAGAAACCTCTCATTCAAAAAACAATTAACCCACAATATAAATTAAGCAATGTAAAGCAAAAATGTGGTGTTAAAAGTTATTATAACTCAACAACAAATGTGTATAGTGTGCAAGCATGTGTAGAGGTCAAACTATGGGAGCAAACGGTAGAATGCACAAATAAATGCAAATTTATTCCTTTCTCTTGTCTAATTGTTATCTTTTTGTGGATTTTTTATTTTGTATTTTTATGGCTTTTATTTTTTATGTATTTTTAATTATTTTTTATTTTAAAATTTTTATTTCCTTTTTTATTTTCAGGTTTTAATTTTCTTTTTCTTTTAAATATGCTATGTTAGGATATATATAACATTGTAAACAAGGTAAGATAATATAATAAATACTAATAAAAATAATCAAAATATAGTAAATAAAATGTCTTTGGATTTTATATAATTTTTTAATGTTTTTATGATTTTTCTAGAACTTTTGTTATTTTTATGTAATTTAAAAATAAAATGTCCCGAAATAGGGATTAAATAAATAGGCCGAATTGATTTTAAGATTAAAAATACCAAATAAAGTCCAAAATTCTTCAAATCAATTTTTTAGATAGAAATTAATATAAAGAAAATTTAGAGATTAAAAGAAATATTTTTGAGATTTTTGAGAATTTTATATCTTTTTTACTAGATTTTGGAGCTTTTAATTTTTATTCCTTTTCTTTTCTATTTTTAGGGATTTTTGTTTTGGTGGGATAAAATACAATAATAAATAACACATATTTTTTAGGAATCTTTCAAAACTTTTGTATATTTTTTGGTACTCTCAAATAAGGACAAAAATGTGCCCATTTGATTTTTAAAAAAGGGATAAAACACCTAAAATTAAAGTCCAAAAATATAGCATGAATCGATGAGCAAGAAGGCATTGAACAATATTTTTTGAGATTTTTTGGAACATGGATGATATATTTAATAAAGAGAAGAAAAGCATAAAAAATACATGTACTGGTGAGGGCATATTTGCTATTAGAAAAAAGTCAAGGGCCCATGTGCAAATTTACCAGAAATATTCCACTATTATTCAAAATTTCTGGACTTTTTTTACAATTCACAAAATCATTAGGGTATACAGGCAATTCACCCAGTTCGCGTGGGATGGCACATAAGTTGAGCTGGATTGGACCCATGAGCAATATAAAATAAGTTCGTGGGCCTCTTGTAAAAATATACAAATTTATTTAGACTACAAAATTTAATTACATGACTAGATAAATAATACAAAAAGGCAGGGGGCTTAGTTTGTAATTTACCCTTGATGCGCACGAGGGAATGGTGGAGATTAGATCACTTAAGTTCGATCCAACGGTTCTAGTGCGCTTCACTTCGTCTCGCATACAATGGTTGGGATTAAACCTAGATCTCGATCTTGGAACGGATGGTGGTTGCTTTCTTCGAAGAACAGGGAAGCATGGTGGACTTCCCTGCCTTCGATCTTTGCTTGCTCGCCCTCCTGTGATCTTTTTCAGTGGTTCTTAGCTCTACGTGCCAGGGAGGTCTTCAACAGCTAGTGATGCCCTCAGATAAGTCTGGGACCCAGCGTTGTGGGCCTGGAGCTCGATCAAAACACGGGGCACCTGGAGTCTTCTTCCAGGTCTGAAATTGACCCACGAAGGGTCCTTTGATGTTGGGACATGCACGAAGAGAAGCTGGGGCTTGAGGCAACTCGATCGACCCATTTTGAAGTTGGAGCACATAAAGATGTAGGGTGGTAGAGAGGGTCCAGTGAAAGGCGGCGGAGGACCCTCGATTTGTTGACCAATAGGTGCTCAGGGGGTCTCAATGGGTGTTTTAGATGGAGAACTCCATGGGAAAGATTATGGGGTGAACGTGGTGGTTAGAGACTCTCGAAAACACGATGGAAAGGCCGGAGCCATAGCGCCACCGGTGAATGCTAAAATTTGAAAAACTACAAATGTAAAGCAATAAATCCTAAACTAAGTACGGAAATGAAAATGCAATAAATTAAACTACCTAAGAATTGAAAGTTGTGCAGCTCTTATACCTGCGTTGATGTAGGGAGTGGGATGGTCTGAGGACCACCATCGATCGTCACAGCTTCCTCGCTCTACCGTCTCCTTGCTCGGGGAATGACTTCCTCTGTCACTGGGCCTTCAACACACACACAAGGATATTGAACAAAGCTCAAAGGGGGATCATATGGGGAAGGAGGAAAGGAGATGTTAATTATAAACAGGACGAAGGGTCCTTATTGATTGGTGATTATGGAAGAATTAAAGATATGTACAAAGGTTTAGAGGATATGGTGTGGATTAGGGATGATCATAGGAAAGTTTGGTGAAAGATAAACTTGGATATGAGTGATTAGAAGCATGGAAAATGGGAGAAGACATTTGTCGTCTCGTTCTAACGGGGGTAGGTGACATAGGTCGAAGAGTTGACCTAGGTCAACTAGGGCTTTTTTCTGGTTGGTCCATGTGGATCAACCAGAAATATTCAATGTGGAAATTATTGGTAAAATCATTATTAAATCAACAATGAATTAACTAATTTTAGAGTATAAAATAAAAAATTGATTATTATTTTATGTAGTACTTAATTAATATTTTTATTTATTTTCTGAGTTGTTTATTACAAATTACTTTTTGCAAGTATATTTATATGTACATTAAACTATGTTTTGCTATTTTATATTTATTTTGTATTCTTGATTTTATTATTTTAATTCATATTTTGTATATTTACAACTTATTTTTGCACACACACACACTTATATATATATATATATATGTATGTATGTATGTATGTATGTATTGTATTTTTCTGATGTATTACATGCACTTAAAGAAAAAGGGGTATATATTATATAGGTATAAGTATTATATATTCATCTATGTCTTTATATAGCCTATTTTATTTTTTCAGTTTCTTTATGGTCTTATTCTATTCTAAATATGTAAATATGTTATAAATAATATTTACAAAATTATAAAAATTAAAAATTTAAAAATATTAAGGTATAAATAAAATGAATATTTTATTCCTGTATACTATACAATAGCGGTCCAAAGCTAACTTTCGCACCTTAACTCCAAATTAAATGAAACCAATTTCATTAAATAGCTTTTTAAAAGTTACATATAATTAAAGGTGATTTTGATACATTTTGATTTTTTATTCAGGATATATGGGTCTGGGAAGTTTTCGTTTAGGTTTTTTATTTAGAGTATAAAATGTACACAGTATATTAATTTTGTGTAAACTCAATTTTGTATTTTTCTATATATTATTATCTACAACTTTTATGTACCATGTTTCTTTATCTGATGTATAAATAATGTAAAATAAAATAGGTCTCAAAAAGGATTTATTGATGAATATAAGAATGTGGATTTTATTGATTTTTGGCCCTTATCTCCCCCTACTTTATTCATTGTCGAACAATTCAATTCTTGACTTGGTCTCGGGGTTTAGGTTCATAAAATTCCTTTAGCATTTTACTCTTTTTCTTTTCTTTCCTTTATTTTATAACATTGTCCTTAAAAAAATATTTTATTTTCAATATATATAAGAAATAATGAATGCTAATTTGTAGAAAACAATGCTTTTTACAAGCATTTAGCTAGGGTTTTTAAGGCCAAAATGATATAATAAAGGTGATGAAATGGAGATTCATCACCCCCCTATACTTGCCTTTGCTATTCTCTAGCAACCACTTATGCAATAATGCAAAAAATGAAAATTAAAAAGAAAAGAAAAGAAAGGAAGTGGATTGATTTTAATTCTCAAACTTGTCTTCATAAAATCAAAGTTTGGAGCTTTAGTCGGACCTTTGAGTGAGAATATGTGTGGAACCTGGTAGGGAACTGGATGTAAAACACAACAGCCTTCGAGTATCACTATACTCGGTTCAAACCACCTTAATAGCCATGTCAGAGCCAATCTACATCATATAAAAACCATTATGACTATGAAGCTGATTTCGTACACTGTAAGTGATAGTGGCTCTTCCGAATTGAAATGACAAAAGAACTGACTTCTTCAGTAAGACAACCCAATGGTTCCCCAATCCAGCAACTCTTTCCTTGATGAGCGGGGTATTCCCTCGTAATTTCAAGTGCATCCAACTCAAGAGGAGGGGGTGAAGAGAAGAATGGACAGTAGCCAGTGAAGCTACCTATCCATGGATGCATGACTAGTGTAATCAAGTCATCCAGTTGCAGGCTCACATGATTTCTGACTTCTGAAGCTCAAGCTTGCTTATTTCAAATACATACGTACTCGGGCAGGTATTTTTATTTTCAATCAAGCTTTTCCACTTTTTTGGAGTCTTTATTTCAACACTTTTTTAAAGAAAATACTATATACAACGACATTTACATAAGGAGTTTTTCTTCTTGAGCCAGAAGATAATCCCTCTTTTGAAGAATTATTACAACCCATACTCTCCTGTCTTTAGACGTCGATGCCACTAGACGGGTTGGGGAGCAGTTCCCTCCCTAGACGAGGACAAATGTTTCCACTCGTGTGTGTCTCATACCGACAAATATAATCCCCTCACCACTTCCACTGAGTTGAGCCAAGTGAAAGGTGCAAATGACCAAGTTAGGTACGGTTGATAAGAGTCATGCGTGCATCCCGAAAAGTTCTACTCAGGCAGTTCAGGTTTCTTAAACCTAGCCATGAGTCTAATAGAATTAAGTCTGAATATACCTGAAGTGCCTCAAATCTAGTTCCTATAAGGTTCCAGTGAAGTTAGGTGCATAAAGGTCCAACCAAGCTCCAATCTTCGACTTTACTCGGACTAGTTAAATTGTTCAAACTCAATCCTAAAAATGTGAATACTATGTGCAATGAAAATCTTTTTTGTGATGCAATTATCTAGTTTTTAACTTTTACGGATTTTTGAAAAAGATTTTGCAAATGTTTTTGGGATTTTTCAAAACAAAAGGATTTTTGGAAAAAGAAAGGGAGTTTGTGCAGAAATTACAATGGGAGTGCATCAATTATTTACAAGAATTGATGTTTAAAGGATTTACAAGGGATGAGTTAGTTGTTTTTATAGGTATGTATATATAGTTAATAAAGAATTTTTGTGTGATGTACATATTCCTCAAACTTATTTGAAGATAGTTTTACCAACGTTTTTGAAAACTATAGTCCAAAATAATTTTTACAAATAATTTTCACAAACATTTACAAATATTTAAAAACATTTTGCAAAGGTTGTTCAAATATTATATATAGATTTTTCAATATAATTTTACAACCATTTTCCAAACTATTTGCAAATAGATTTTCACAACATTGTATTTCAAACACAGAAATTTTTACGAGTAGGACATTTTTAAAAAGGCTGAAAACATTTTACAAAACATTTTCAAAAAGTTTTCAAAAGAATTTTCAAATAAATTTTCAAACTATTTTTCAAACACTTTGCAAAACATTTTTACATGATTTATTAATCAGTAAATACAAATTAATTTGAGGAATATTATACATCTTTTTTTAATTGAAGTGTAAAAGTGTATATATATAGTATTTTAGCCATAGTTCTTTTGAAAATACAAAAGTACGAGTTATGGATAAAGTATATTTAAAGTATATACAACCCCCCTATACTTACGTTGATCTATGTCCTTATAGATCGAAAAGAAAAAGAGAAGACATAACACGTACTGAGTATAGTAAAGCCTATACTACAATGACCGAATAAGGAATGAGAAATAGAGGAATGAGAAGTTGACTGTCCCCCCTATACATAGGATGAAATAATCCTAAGTATAACATGTTGTATCTACATGCAGGGGGGTCCAAGGTGGGAATAAACAAATCACAGCTCGGTCGGTCTCCCCCAATACTTAGGGTAAGATATCCCTAAGTATAGACAAAAATATCAACAAGAGAGGAGACAATAGAGGGGATCAATAAAAGAATCGATAAAAAGATAAGATCATGGGGAGAATGTACACATCACTCCCCCTATACTTAGGGTAAAAGAGACCTAAGTCTAGGCAAAAACAAGAGTAAGAAACAAAACGAAGAAAGAACAAACAAAATAGATTCACCCCCATACTTATGACAAGGTACGTCCAAAGTATAGACACGGAGATATGGCGAATAATCTGGGGTACACATGACCAACGGGAGAAAGAAGGAATGAAAAGATAAAACATATATATACAAGCATTAAAGAATGGTGAAGTGCGGGATGGTTCTGATAGTCTAATACCGTACTTCTATCAATATCTCCCTATGAGAACGATGACATAGTCAGAATGAGAAAGACACCCTAATATGCAATCATGTGGGTGTCAGCTACCGGGAAAACAAATCGAAAACTAAGCCAAGATCCTGTAGCAGAAAGTAGAAAATCGGCTAATAAGGAAGGAGTGAGATATCAAAGCCAACATCGTAAGACATGGAGAAGGAATTATTAGTATATATTCCTCCATGTCACCCATAGTTTCAAGAAAATATGAAAGTGAAGAGCAAGAGACTCTCTACGCAGCTTGATACCTGGTGGACATAAGGATGACAGAACAAGAACACACCGAATATGACAAGACATGCCTCAACCTTACGAGGATCATCAAGGTGAGCAGACTGGGATGGGTAAGAGATCTCAGAAAAATCAAAAGACTCGGTCTCGTGATCCACCACATAGGGTACACAACCAGAGAAGAGACCAGGTGCACAAATAAGAAGACTTGGCTTCGTGCTCCACCAGATTGGAGACACCATAAGTGAAGCCGAGTATGTACAGAATTATGTATCCTCTTGCAAATAACCCTTAGGGAGTTATACATACTATGAAATGAATAATCAGAGAAGAATTCTTCCTTGCGAGGGTTGTCAAGGAGAGCAGACTCAAAGGAGTCGGATCCATCAGACCGATCAATGGAAGAGGTCTCAGTGGGAGACAGATCGGCTACCCAACAGATGAGACCGGGAGATCTAGAAAATGTCATAGTCTCATGTAGATAACCCTCAGGGAGTACTGTAAACTAGGTGAGGAATAATCAAAGGAATGTGACTCATCCTTGTGAGTACCATCAAGGAGAGAAGACTCAAAGAAGTCTAGATAAGTGGTCTTGTGTTCTATCTGATCGAACACACAATCAGACAGGGAGATGGAAAAATCATATCTGACGACTTGGTTCCGTGACACAAAGATGGACACATGAGCAGTGGGTGAAACTGATCGTAAAGAAGATGTTGCATTCTCTCATAGATAGTCCTCGGGGAGTAATGCAAATTAAGTCAATGAAATCAGGGAAATGTCGGCATCAAGTCTCAGGTCCGCAAAATAATTAATCAATCACCATTAGGATGGAATAAGGCTATGGGAGGATAAGAGATCGTTAGGGCAATCGCAGTGCAGTCCCTCAAATCAACCAAATTAGATGAGATGGATCAAGTTGTCAGAAGAAGATCCTCTAAGTGCTAAATGGGGATAGGAGAATGAGGCGATGGAGGATTGATCATTCAAGAAGATGAGTGAAATAAGGTGGGTTCCAAGTACCGTCGCTTTGAAGCACATACAGAGATAGAACATCAAACATCTGAATCAAGACAGGTGGAACCACATAAAAGATCGTACAATTGTAACTCAAGAAATCATCATCAAATCATCGAGAATCAATCACATCCTCTATTCGGTGACCCATATCAAAAATCCTCATTAAATAATCATGCTAAAATTAGAATCCTCAATAAAGAATCCATGCACGTATCAATGTCAGATCCACCAAAAACAGCAGACCAATCTCAGTATCCTCAAATCTGTCCATCTTACTTAAATAATCCCTGAAATCAAAACCTCTATGTGGGCCTTATCTAATAGCACAACACTCTCGGGTAAAAGAAGGGATGATACAAAATGGAACGAGGAGGGTGGGCGAGAATGGCGAAAAGAAGACAAAAATGTGGTCCAAGAAGAGAGTCTTCTTTAACTGTACTAGAGTTAGGGTGATATGGGCAAGGAGATAACCGCAAAATCTAGCTACAAAAGTGAAGAATAAGACTCGATATCACGACTCAAAGAAGAAGATAAATAATATGGACAAAGAAAGGGACAAGGACTCAATAAAATGAAGTAGTCAAAGATCTGTGGATCTACCAACCCAAAGAATGATGAACGTGAATGGACCCAAAATCGCAATCATTGTACAAAGCAAACCTCATGTTCACCTACTCAACACAGTGAAGACTGAGATGGTGGCCATTTATCCTTTCTATTTATAGTTAGGTGAGATTCAAAAAGTTGTACAAACATGTAAGTAGGCCTGGGATTGGGGCACTAATCCTTTATGTGTATGTGAGAACAAAATGCACATACAGTGAGGGGGTTTCTCTCCCCAAGTCAATGAATCCATTAAGTTTTGTTTTTAAAAATCAGATGGAGTTAGTAGTCCCATTTTTATTTGCGGTTGTCACTTTTTATGTATTTTTCAATAAAATTATCTAACGAGATTCCAATTCCATTATCATCCTAAATGATCAAAATCGGAGGGAGAAGGTTAGAAAAGCAATGCAAGTCGGGAATCGATGATGCATGCATAGTCAGAAGACATACAGTGCTTCCCAGCTCTCTCCATGTGGGATGCATAATAGAATTGAAAGCTAAACTATACGAAATGCAAGCCGATGAAATCACCCTTAAATAGTAATTTCTATTAAAGTGGAGCACCATATGCTAACCATCTAGATATGAGACCTAAGTCCGATATCTGATGCCACTTGTACCCGTCACAATGGGTCCTACAAGCGTTGTATGCAACCACTCTCGGCACGCGGTCTCAAGTCTAAATAGCCAACAATTATGATTTGGCCAAGTCCAAAAGCGAATCTATATGTACATGCAAATATACTAGGGCTTTGGATCTTAATCTTTTGAGCGTGCAATTACTAAGCTAGGGCTCAATCACACAATCCAAATAAAAATAAAGTCAAAAATAAAGCAAAATAAAGCGATGAAAACACAACAAAATTGATGAGGCCACCAAGGAAACAATCCCTCGGGCACTGGACTTAGTGAAGTAGTAGTGTTTGAGAGAGTACAAATTATTACAATTATTAGAGTTTATCTCTCTCTCTCACTCACTTTAAATTACACATTAAAATAATAGTAAAAAATGAAGAGATTGTCTTCCAAAATTCCTCCAGGTCCGGAATTTTTTCTCTATCCTACCAGCTAAGTCAAAAAGCTGGCTCCGCCTTACATGGGTGCACAAGTCCTCCTAAGAAGTCTTCCCTCGCATAGTGGTCCCTTGCAACAAAATCAAACAAGGAGGAGTGATTAGACAAGTTGACGAGTCCTAATCGCACTACGTAAATTTGCGTTAATTATCGAGCATTTAAAATGTGTCATTTCGTTGTAGGCGGGCAATCAGAATCGGTCAAGAAATAACAACAATTAATTAATTCAATTTTCAATCATGTGGTTTTTGTTTATTTTACTTGGGCAAGTCCCAATATCGAGCTCAAGGAGGCAAATGAACAACCTAGAATTTTGTGTATCAAAGTTCGTGCATGGTTTTTTTGATACGATTCCTCTTTTATAATTTTAATGCAATTTGGGATGCAAAATGCAAATTTGGACAATTTTAGAGACTAAAATATAAAGATCAATCAAACAATATCTGAAAAATATGAAACTTGGCCGAGGTGACAATTATGATGAAATGAATGCACTATAATTTTTTTGGAATTTTTTAATGCAAGGTAAATATTTTATGAATTTCTGAATGCAAAAGATGTGAATTTTAATATTTAATTATAATAAATATCAAACTTATTTATTTTCAAAAGATAAAATTATCCAAGATCTACCACTAAGTGGTCGATCTCAGAAAAATCCTAAACCTCGAAAATATGAGATTTAATACCTATTAAAAATTAAAGATCAAAATATGCAAAATAAATTTTAGAGGGAAAATGATGTATGCAAATGCAATTCTTTTTGGGCATGATGTGAAATACAACTAATCCTTCAATCCATGAATTTTCGGCAATTTTCAGAACATTGGTTAATTAGTTATGAATTTTCAAGCACGGAATGGGTAAAATATGTAAATTTCCACAAAACAATAAATTATTAAGTAACCATCGATCACAAAAATGTCAAACATATGCCAAGATGTAGAGAATTAGTTGAAGAAAGAAGTGTTGTTTTTATAAAAATAAAATGATGTGCGAATGTTGATCAGAATAATAGAGTAAGTCGGGGTATTAGTGCAAATTACAATAAATAATTAATAAAGAAAATGCAGAACAGGGGTATGCATATAATTACCTAAACCCCTAAGGGGTTTTCTGCAAAAAAACCAAGCGTCACGTGGCAAGAACATGACCCTTGGATATACGGGGGGCGGTTGGTAATATAATGATTCTCCAAGGGCTTCCTAGTAAAAGTTCCCTCCCGTCATGTGTCGCGCACGCAGAGAGGGCCTCGGGCCCACCGCTCGATGGTGGCTTGCGGTGAGGAGAGGTGTAGTTGGTGGAGCGACACCGCCTCCTACGACGATCGATGGTGGTGGAGAAGCTCGTGCGGAGGAGCCTATCATTCTGAGTTTGACGGCGAACCCTGTGGCTGAGAGACGGAGGCATGGTTGATGATGGCTTCTCGACCGAGGAAGCGATGTGTAGCAAGTGGATGGGACAGGGCCTCTTCGAGGGAGCTGTGATGCATGTGGGACAGTGGTTGTGGAGGCACGGCGGCAAAGCTCGAAGAAGGTGTCTGGCGGAAGGAGTCTTCTGTGGGAGGCGACAGAGTGTAGGTGGAGTGGCGGAGAAGATGCTTTGAGCAGAGGGCATCTTGGAAGCGACCAGCGGAGGGGCGTCGATGGCGAGGCACCTGGCGAAGGGGTTGGAGGTGCTGCTGGAGTTGGGGACGCTCGAACGGAGATGAAGAGGCGTTGCGGTGCTGGGTGGTTATGACGTGAGATAGCAGAGGATTGAAGTTGATGAAGGTGGAAGGCATTGGGGGGACGATGGTAGCGTTGACGGCGAAAAGTAGGCTCAATGGCGTAAAGCGACCGGAGCGAGAGCAAACGCACGAGATGCGCATTGTTGTGACAATCCCAAAGTGCTTGGATCTCGTCGAGAAAGAGATGGTCGAGCGAGTGTTGTCACCACTGCGTGCCCTTATAGATAATGCGATCGGCCGATGGGGATTAAGGAGCAGCGGTGGCGTTTAAATAACAAAGGGCAAAATCACCGGAGATGGAAGATGATCGAAGATGAAGGATTTACGGTGGTAATCGGGGGGGATCTGGTGATGGAGCTTTGCGGAGCTGGATCTAGAAGGATGAAGATCGCGAGATGTCGGGGATGCGGTGGTTGGGCGGCGATCTTTGACGAGGGAGGTGAAATCGCACGGATTTTATGTGCGATCAAGCCCAAGCTGGAAAGCGGTAAGATTCGGAGATTCGATGGTTGGCGATGGACGCAGATTTGCAGGGCTAGAAGAGGAAGGCGGTGGGGCTTTTGCAGGTGGCATGGTGGCACCTCGCCCCCGATTGGGAAAGGAGAGGAGAAGGACAAAGATCCTCGGCCATCCGATCGGCTGAGATCGGGCGGTTGAGATAATGCCACATGGCGGTTTATTATTATTTATTATTTTTTTAATTTTTTAATAATATTTTTTAAATGAATTTATAAAAAGCATTAAAATGTGTGACACGTGGGGGCTCTAGGAGCTGCCACGTGTCAGCCTCACAAAAATCGAAAAATAAATACATTGATAAATACGTAGAAAATAGTAAATGACCTCAAATCAGAAAATTTTCTTCACAAAAGTTGCTTGTCTCAATGAGATCTACAACTTTTATAAAGATACAAAAACCAAAATCGATCATTTGCACAAAGCGATATTTTTGGGGAATCCCATGTACATAGAATACCTTGATTTTTGGGTTTTCTAATTTTTTATCATTTTTAAACAAGATAAAAATCCGGAAAAATATGAAAAATAAAAGATAAATATTTACATATTAATCTATTTTTTAATTTTTTTTGAATAAGAAAAAGAAGAAAAAAAATAAAACACGAAAAAGATAATTTTGTACAAACAGTTTGTGAAGACTCGGACTCAATTAGTTTCTTTGATTTCAAGCTCAGTTTGGATTTGGATTTTTGCGCATTTTAGTAAAACTTTTATGAAAGAAGACAAATGAAAAAGAAATAAAATAAAATGGATTAATTATGTATGAAAAATAATAGGTTAAAAACCACTAAAATACAAAATGTACAAAAGAGGCCCAAAACCCAACTTTCACATATGAGCTTCGATTCACTTGAATTGGTCTTATTTTGAAGGTAATGTACATTAGTTCAAAAGTGAGTAGGATTAAAACGGACACTGGATGGAGAAGATATTAAGGTTTTAGTCCAGAAATCCTAGAACTAGGATTTGGGTTTTTGTCCACTTATTTAGGTTAGTGATTTTTTTGTATTTTTTATTTATTCTTATTACTAATATGTACACAATGGAGGTGGTTTCAAGTCATTTGGAGTTAGCATGAATTAGTTAAAAATCAAGTAAGTTAGGTTATTTTACAGGTCATTTTGGTTTGGATTTTCGGCTTCTTATTTTGTGAAAAATAAGTGATAAAATGCCATTCTTATCAAAAACATGCATGAATGCAAATTATGCAGAATAAATGAAGAAATTCCAATGATTTTTAGGGATTAGAGCTTAATTAATGACTTTTAGAGTGATGAATATGATATTCATCATCCCCCTATACTTAAACCATGCTCGTCCCTGAGCATCAAAAGCAATGCAATGAGGTGAAATGAGATTGGGTTCCATACCAAGACCATGAGCTGAAGGTGAAAATGAAACTAGACCCGACCTTTGGATTATTAGTTTGGCGGAACTTCTGTGAGACTTAGAATTTTAAAATCAACAGCCTTCAAGTTCTACACATCATTGTCATAGTTTCGATTCAGAAGTCATCTTAGATCGATCCTCTTCCCAAATCATACCCCATGAACATTTAACAATCGACTCATGTATGTGAAAGGTTTTAGCTCTTCCCATCTAGAATGCTGGACTACCATGCAAACCTCCTCTCCAGTAACTCGTCCTAAGGGAGTCAGGTATTTCCTTCTAAGGTTTGTCATGTTGTGTTCACAATCGAATATAGGAAGAAGTTAGAAGAAGGAGAAAAGAACTGGAGGGTGGCCAGTGTAGTAATCTCTCCTTGTGAAGCCGGCCAGTTTAGTCAATTCTCCACCAAGATCTACAGGTTTTCTTGAAGCTTGGACCTTTTTGGTCAGATATTTATTTGGTAGTGGGTTCTTTGTAATTGGATTTTTGGTGGTTCTGCATGGATCTTGTTGTGCCCCTACGGATATAGAATCTTTTTTTCCGTACATGTTTTTGGATATTAGAAAAAATTGTGCCCAGCAGCCATCCCTTTTCCGAAGCTTTATTTCAACCCGTACTCGGATCTTTAGATGTCCATGCTACCAGAAAAGAAACTCATACAGTCTTCCAACATCCCATTTGAGTTGAGCTAAGTGCATAGTGCGAGAGTACAAATTAATTCCCTATTCCATAGTCGTGCCTAGAATGAAGAGACCAGACCAGATTAGACACTAAGAGTCAAACTCTGCACATTGTCATGTGGAACTCGAAGAATTAATTCAAAGACTTGAAGCTTCTAAAAACATATTTCTCAGTGAAGTTCCTCTGAAACTTAGGTGGATTAAGGTGAGGTCCAGACCACTCTCGGTTTCTGCTCATAACTCTATTCAGAACCCAAGGACTTTTCACAGATGCAAATGAATGTAATGTTGGATGAAGTGCAGGTGTAAGAAATGCAGACACAAGTTTTTTTAAATTTTTTGAATTTTTTTTTAAATTTTTTTAATGCAAAAATGAATAAAAATCTTTTTTTCAAAATTTTTGGTTGGACACAATCAGTGTTAGTAGCAAAACTCTTTTTCTTTTTTCTTTTTATTATTGTTTTTTCAAGTTAGTTACCCACCCCGTAAATACATATAGACTTACATGAAAGTACGAGCTATGGGTAAAATATATACACAGTATATATACACACACCCCTATACTTAGCGAGTGATGTGTCCTCAGAGCACAAGAAGCATGGAGAAGACATAGCTCAGGCTAAGCGTAAGAGAGTGAAAAAAAAGAAAAAGATTGATCGGTCCGCCCTCCTATACTTAGGTTGTGAACAGTCTAAGTATAGAAGAAAAGAGAAAATGAGGCGGCCGGGATATGTGAATGAGGAGAATATATACAGATGGACATTGGTTCCCCCTATACATAGGCTTTGGTCAGCCTAAGTATAGAAGAAGCGTGGAAATGAAGTGATCATGAGAAGGAGAGAATGGTATGTACAGATGGCATCACCCTTCTTTAATTTCTTCAGTTGTTTTCTCAGAATTCATTCCTTCTTGAGATCAAGCGATTTTTCCTCGGATGAATAATCTGAAGCACCAGTCTCAGTTAGTTCATAAGAAATTATTCCAGTATATTTGATGAGATCGGAAGAATCGACTTTGGATGAATAATAGTGAGGAACGGGAGTCGTCCAACGGGAATCAAAGTTTGTATCCTTGTGAAGATTAGGTTTTAAGACTGCCAAACACACCTCACTCATGTAGATTACCTTTTCCGGACCTGATGAGGGATCATCATATGATTCCTTTTCCGAAAGGTCAAAGGCGACTTTCTTTTTAGATGCAGGAGCAGTCCTTTTATTTCATGGAGGTGTTGGTCTTGGGAGTGAGGTATTAACACTTGAGTCTCCATATGTATAATCATTGAAATTTTTCTCCTTGGTCGGTGTTCGTCTTGCGTATTTGTTCTTAGTTTTCTTAATGTTGGTTCACTCCTGAGTTTGACTGATTTGGTCAAGGTAGTCAGAGTAGGTTGACTCAGGGTGAGCCCATGCATATATCTCAAGATCATATAAGAAACACTTTTCTATGATAAGATCCGCGGGAAATAGAACTATGGAGGGAGTCTCTGCATGTTCGTTCTCAACTAACTTGAGGTTGGAGCATTACTGTGTCGGTTTGATTTGATCAATGTGATCAGAGAAGATCTCAGTCGACTCGGGATGCGCACATGCATAAGTCTCAGGATCATAAATGGAGTCGTTTCCTATGGTAAGAGAAGCGGGAAATGGTACAGGGGGAAGAGTCTCAAAACCAATAGTCTCATCAACAACGGCTATCTCAGGTGTAGCAACAGGATAGGGCTCTTCTACCGCTTGATGGTTACGGCTGTCGAGGGCTTCATGGGTTGCCTTAGAAAATCATGGTTCCTTAAAGATTTATTGAGATTGAAGTTCTCCCAATGTTGTAAAATTGATTTCTCGAGTCTAGCACTCAATAATTTCCTTAGCCAATGCCAAGAATGGCTTTCCGAGAATGATTGGAGACTGGTTGAATTCTCCTTGATGCTCAATATCAATGATCGTGAAGTCCACTTTGAGAGTAGCACCTTGGAATGTAATGATGACTGAAATTGTTCCCCTCAGCCGCTTTATCGATCGATCAACCAGTTGCACGATCTCCCGTATCTTCCTTGTAGGTCCGAGTTTGAGCTCGTTAAATACGGAGGTCGGGAGGATATTAATTGGTGAGTCATCATCAATTCAAGCATGGGTAAATATTGTATCTTTGATTCCACGGTCAAATCTGGGCAACCGCTTTACTATGCAGCTCTTGGTTTTTCTCCTCAACACCAAGGAGGAGGCCATTGACAAGATATGTCTTTCAGTTTATGTTCTTATCCTACCTGACTTTTTCATCATTAATTTGTTCAATACAAATCCTTTAAGGTTGGGGAAGTGTTCAATGGCATGTATAAAGGGAAGTTCAAAAATCAGCCTCTTCTTCAGTGCTTCCTATACAGCAGGATCCAAATTCTTCATATCTTCTTCAGTTTCAATTTTTATGTATTTTTTGAGATTTTCGATTTTTTGGTTGTTTTTTAATATTTTAATTTTTTGGTATTTTCTGTGTGGTGTGTGGATGAGTTGTGTTCCCTAGTTGAGGAGGAGCTTAGATATGCCGAATCGGGTTCGTAGTGATCCCTAGGGGAATAATATGCATAGGTGTCGCTTTCAAGATCGTCCCTAGGGTGATCGTAGTCTGGAGGTTTATGAATATCCATAGAATTTTCAACATGAGCCCCAATCTTTTCCTCATTCATTTTTATATCCGAGCTACCATAAAGTGAAATTAATCGGTCGGTAAACTTTCTAAATCTATCCTCCATTAAAGTAAATCTCTTACTTATCCTTGAAATATCATCTTCAAAAATCTTTTCATGATCAATCATGGGAACAGTTGGTGTATGTTCTTGTTTTCGAAATTCAGTAATTTCATCTTCCATTTTCCTGTATGAACTGCGAGAAGAGTCTCTTGGAATATTCAATATATGATTGTTATTTTCTGAAAATTTCTCCTCAAAATTTATGCAAGGAGGTTGCTCAGTGGAATGATTTTTGGGAATTTGTAGGTCTCATACTTAGCATGTTGTGACTCAGGAATGTAATGTTGGTTTAAGTAGAGTCTACTTCCATGGTCATGATTGAGCGTATCCTCAAATAACGGAGTCATGTATGGTTCATATGTGTCGATATCATCTGGCTGGTCCTCTGTATGTATAGGTCGATCAAAGGAGTGGTACTCGGGTTGGTCAATAGGGATTTGATTGTCACGGTCAATCCAATGTTGATGATCATTAAGTGTGGGCCTCTCCTTGTGGTTTGATCGGGCCATCATATTATTCCCTATGGTCCAGTCTGAATGCATTTCCGTGAATTGTGGACATGTCCCAACAAGATCGTGAGGAAAGAATGAAGGTGGTCGGGTTTGGTCTCTCGGCCAATCACGAGTCTTGATGTTTTGCTCTTCAAATGGTTCTTGGGTTGTAGAAAAAAATTTGGCATAAGTCAGTTCATCCCAAGATGGCAGTGTGGCCACAAGTGGTGGAGTGGGAGAATATGATGTTGTTGTGGCTTTGATCAAATGATTTGAGTAGAGTGGCTTGGAATTCAACAAGAGGACTGGATTCATCCGAGAGTGGAAGTCTCCCGCAAATGTTGGAGGATTCTGGAAAGAAGAGGGTTTAGATGATTTGGGCATGACCGAGACAAATTCATTTTCATAATATAGATCAGATGGGCACTCATACCATTGTCCTATATTTATCAAAGGAGGTTTATGAATCGACATGGTTAACCTTGGTGCCAGTGCACACGATATTTAAAAGAAGTTTTTATCAAGGAGATTGATGTCACAAATGTGTGGCTTTTGATCTTTGAAAATGGTTCATGCACACCAATGCAAACACAAATGAAACCCTAGGTTCACCAACTCAAAAAATGAAGCCGTAAGAGTTCGGCAATTATCTTTTCAATTTTAATTGGTGATAAGACAATCTTGAAAAATAATTAGCGAGCTGTTAAGTGCCAAAAATTTTCTTAAAGACTGGCCCGAATTCTTACTACTAGTTACGCCCACTTTCAGCTAGTTTGGATGTAAGTACGGACCGTAAATCAGCTACCCGTGTTACTTAAGGATGGAGCCTTATGCAGTGTCCTTTAAACCAACCACTCTACTAAGGAAATCCAGACCGTTCACTAGCTACCTGTACATCCTCACTGAGAAGTAGCTAATCGTTTTTAGAATCAGTAGTCTGAACAAAAATTTCAGAGCTGGGCTCTAACCTTAACGGTCGTCTCTCACTCACTCAGACAGATAAATTCATCCAAGGTCAGGGTTGCTCTCCCGCAAAAATTCTCTATTTTATGAGTTAATTAAAGTCGGCTATATTCAGCAGTCCCAATTTTAATTAGGTGATCACCAAAAATTTAAGGTGAGCACAAATACACATCTACCATCCAGTCCCAATTTCCTTTTAAAATTATGTGACAAAATAGGAGGTAGAAATTCGAGAAAAGCCGATGCACGTGAAAAACGATGATGTATGCTCAGTTAGAAGACTTACAGTGATACCTCGCAATCTCCATGTGGGATGCATTACAAGAATTGAAAAAATTAATCGATATGAATGCAAGCTAATGAAAAATCGCACCTAGCAGAAAATTCTATTAGCCGGGAAGAAATGAGTTAAATTTTTGACTAAATTGAACGATCTAATGTGCATCTCAATTAAGTGAAGTGTGGACCTAGATTCTACGAGCACAATCTCTAATGTGCGTCTCAATTAAGTGAATTATGGTCTTAGATTCTACGAGCACAATCAAAAATTAAAAGCTCTAGTAGCCGTATGTGCAGGATTGTCCTAAACACCACTCAAGTCGAGCCCCACCCTCACTGGAGAGTGAAACAGGCCACGACACACCACAAAAAAAGTTAAAGGTCTAGTTACACACGCAAAAATTGAAATAGACACCACTATAAATGAACAATTAATTACAAAAATAAAATTGCAGAAATAAATCCTAGATTCTATGCTCTCTCACGACTTGACTTGATCTTAATTTAGTTGCGGCTTTTCGGGCGCCGGTGAAGATGCAACGGATTTATAAGAAACCGCTCCATGTCCATCGGGTACCTCACAAGAAAAATAAGAGAGAAATGTAAGAGAGTGACACAAAAATAATAAAAAATAAAATAAGGAAATAAATGTTGAAAATAAAATAAATTCAGGAAAAATATTATGGAAATTATACAATGAAAAACTCAGGGTCAGACTACCACGGAAAACCGAAAAAAATTTAGACAGAAAACTAAGTCATGTGCCTCCCCGGCAACGGCGCCATCTAACAAGTCCTAATCGCCCTACGTTAATTTGCGTGAATTATCGAGCGTTTAAAATGTGACGTTTCATTGTAGGCGGGCAATCGGAATCGGTCAAGAAATAACCACAATTAATTAATTCAATTTTCAATCGTGTGGGTTTTGTTTATTTTACTTGGACAAGTCCCAAGGTCGAACTCAAAGTGGAAAATAAACAATGTAGAATTTTGTCTGTCAAAGTTCATGCATGGTTTTCGAGGTGGTTCTTTTTGTAATTTTTAATGCAATTTGGGATGCAAAATGAAAGATTTGCCAATTTTAGGGTCTAAAATGTAAAGATCAATCAAACGATGTCGAAAAATATGAAACTTGGTCGAGATGACAATTATGATGAAATGAATGCACTTTAATTTTTTTGGAATTTTTGGATGCAAGATAAATATTTTTTGAATTTATGACTGCAAAAGATATGAATTTCAATATTTAATTATAATAAATATCAAACGTATTTATTTTCAAGATATAAAATTATCCAAGATCTATCACTAGGTGGTCGATTTTAGAAAAACCCCAAACTTCGAAAATATGAGATTTAATACCTATTAAAAATTAAAGATCGAAATATGCAAAATGATTTATAAGGGCAAACGATGCATGCAAATGCATTTCTTTTTAGGCACGATGTGAAATACAATTAATCCTTCAATTCTTGAATTTCAGCAATTTTCAGAGCAATGGTATCTAGTTATGAATTTTCAAGCACTGAATGGGTAAAATATGTAAATTTCCGCAAAACAATTAATTATTAAGTAACCACCGATCACGAAAATGTCAAACATATGCCAAATGTAGAGAAATAATTGAAGAACAAAGTGATATTTTTATAAAAATAAAATGATGCGAAAATTTGATCAGAATAATAGGTAAGTCAGGGGTAATAATGTAAATTACAATAAATAATTAATAAAGAAAATGCAGAACAGGGGTATCCGTATAATTACCTAAACCCCCAAGGGTTTTTTTTGCAAAAAAACCCAAATATCATGTGCCAAGCATGTGTTCCTTCGATATGCGGGGGGAGGTTGGTAATATAATGATTCTCCTGGGGCTTCCCAGTAAAAGTTCCATCCCGTCACGTGTCGCACACACGGGGAGGGCCTCGGGCCCACCGCCCGGCGGTGGCTTGCGGTGGGGAGAGCGGAGATGGTGGAGAAGCACCGCTCCTGTGGCGATCGATCATGGCGGAGAAGCTTGCACGGTGGAGCTTAGCGTTCTGAGTTTGACAGCGGATTCCGTGGCTGAAAGATGGAGGTGTGGTCGGTGTTGTATTCTCGACCGAGGAAGCGAGGTGCAGCAAGCAGATGGGACCAGGCCTCTTTGGTGAAGCTGTGATACGTGTGGGACAATGGTTGTGGAGGCACGGTGGCAAAGCTCTAAGAAGGTATCTGATGGAAGGAGTCTTCTACGGGAGGTGACGGAGTGTAGGTGGAGTGGCGGAGAAGTTGCTCTGTGTAGAGGGCGTCGTGGAAGCGACCGGCGTAGGAGCATCGATGGCGAGGCACCTGGCGAAGGGCTGGAGGTGCTGCTAGAGTCGGGGATGCTCGGACGGAGATGAAGAGGCATTGCGGTGCTGGGTGGTTGCGACGTGAGACAACGGAGGACTGAAGTTGACGAATGTGGAAGGTACTCGGGGGACAAAGGTAGTGTTGACGGCGAAAAGTAGGCTCAACGCCGTAAAGCGACCGGAGCGAGAGCAAACGCGTGAGATGTGCGGTGTTGCAACAAGCTCAAAGATCTTGGATCTCGGTGATATAGAGATGGTCGAGCGAGTGTTGTCACCTCCGCATACTCTTGTAAATGATGCATTCGGCAGATGGGGATCAAGGAGCGGTGGTGGCGTTTAAATAGCGAAGGGTGAAATTGCCGGAGATGGAAGGTGATCAGAAATGAAGGGATTCACGGCAATAATCAGGGTGAGATCTGGTGATGGAGGTTTGCGGAGCTAGATCTGGAAGTATGAAGATCACGAGATGTCGGGGATGCGTTGGTTGGGCGGCGATCTTTGACGAGGGAGGTGAAATCGCACGGATTTGATGTGCGATCTAGCCCAAGATGGAAAGCGGGAAGATTTAGAGATGTGATGGTCAGCGATGGACGTGGATCTGCAGGGCTAGAAGAGGAAGGCGGCGGGGCTTTTGCGGGTGGCGCGGCGGTACCTCGCCCCCGATTGGAAAAGGAGGGGAGGAGGACGAAGATCCTCGGTCATCCGACCGGCTGAGATCGGGCGGCTGAGATAATGCCACGTGGCAGTTTATTTTTTTTATTTTTTATTTTTTAATAATATTTTTCAAAATGAATTTATAAAAAGCATAAAAATGGGTGACACGTGGTGGCTCCAGGAGCTGCTACGTGTCAGCCCCACAAAAATTAAAAAAATAATACATTGATAAATACATAAAAAATATTAAATGACCTCAAATCAAAAAAAAATATTTATTAAAGTTGCTCATCTCGTTGAGATCTAAAAGTCTCATGAAAAAACCAAAATGAAAATCGATAATTTGCCCAAAGAGATATTTTTGGGGTATCCCAAGTACATAGAATACCTTGATTTTTGGGTTTTCTAATTTTTTTATCATTTTTAAACTAGATAAAAATCCGGAAAAATATGATAAAATAAAAGATAAATATCTATGTATTAATATAATTTTTTGGATTTTTATTAAATAAGAAAAATAAGAAATAAAATAGAACACGAAAAAGATCATTTTTATACAAACAGATATTGAAGACTCGGACTCAGTTAGTTTCTTTGATTTCAAGCTCAGTTTGGATTTGGATTTTTGTGAATTTTAATAAAACTTTTATCAAAGAAGAAAATGAAAAGGAAATAAAATAAAATGGATAAATATTGTACATAAAATAATAGGTCAAAAACCGCTAAAATAGAAAATGTCTAGAAGAGGCCCAAAATCAAACTTTCATATATGAGCTCCGATTCACTTGAACTTGATCTTGTTTTGAAGGTATTTGAATGTACATTAGTTCAAAAGTGAGTAAGATTAAAACGGACATTTGACGGAGAAGATATCATGGTTTTAGTCCAGAAGTCCTAGAATTAGGGCTTGGATTTTTGGTCCACTTATTTAGGTTAGTGATTTTTTTATATTTTTTATTTATTCTTGTTAGTAATATGTACAGAATGAAGGTGGTTTCACATCATTTGGAGTCATCATGAATTAGTTAAAAATCATGGAAGTTAGGCTATTTTACATGTCATTTTGGCTGGGATTTTTGGCTTCTTATTTTGTGCAAAATAAGTGATAAAATGCCATTCTTATCAAAACATGCATGAATGCTAGTTATGCAGAATAAATGAAGAAATGCCAATGATTTTTAGGGATTAGAGCTTAATTAATGACTTTTAGAGTGATGAATCTGAGATTCATCACAAGTCAAATAATATCAAATAATCCTGAAAAAAATAAACAAAGAAGCATTTGTAGATAATAGTAAAGAAACAAATAAATGAATCCAATCTATACGGTGTTGCTCCCCTGCAATGGTGTCATTTGTTGAACGAGATTTTTCACGTGGGTCTAAAAGAATGATCATTATTAGAAGAGTGGCAAAGACGAAAGTGTCGCTAAGGCGACCCACAAGAAACCTCTCGTTCGAACAACAATCAACCCACGATATCTATTAAGCAATATATAGAAAAAATGTGGAGTCAAAATTTATTACAAGTCTACAACAAATGTGTATAGTGTGCAAGCATGTGTAGAGGTCGAACTCAGGGACCAAACAGTAGATTATGCAAATAAATGCAAATTTGCATCTTTTCTCTTGTCCATTTATTATCTTTTTGTGTGGATTTTTTATTTCGTATTTTTTATTGATTTTAAGTTTAATATATTTTTCCAAATATTTTTAATTTTATAATTTTATTTTCTTTTGATATTTTTCTGGTTTTAAATTTTCTTATTCTTTTAAATAAGTAATATAAGAATATATGTAACTATATAAATAAGATAATATAATATAATAATAAATACTGCTAAAAATAATCAAAATATAGGTAATAAAAAGTTTTTGGATTTTATATATTTTTCTAATGTTTTTGTGATTTTTCTGAATTTTTTGCTAATTTTAATGTAATTTTAAAATAAAAAATATCTCAAAACAGGATTAAATAAATAGGTTGAATTGATTTGAAGATTAAAAATAACAAATAAAGTCCATAGTTCTTCAAATCCCTTTTAATAGATTGATTTTAATATAGAGAAAATTCAGAGATAAAAATATTTTTTTTGGATTTTTGGGAATTTTATATCTTTTTCTACTTGATTTTGGGTCTTTTTATTTTAATGGGTTTAATGTTTACACCTTTTCTTTTTCTATTTTTATAGGTTTTTTGTCTGGAGTGATAAAATACAATAATAAATAGTGTATATTTTTGGGAATTATTCAAAAAATTATATATTTTTGGGTATTTTCTAATACAAATAGGGACAAAAACGTGCTTGTTTGATTTTTTTAATAAATAATTAAAATGCTTAAAATTAAAGTCCAAAAATATAATATGGATCTATGAGCAAGTAGGCACTTAACCCTATTTTTTGAGATTTTTTGGGGCATGGATGAGATATTTAATAAATAAAAGAAAAACATAAAAAAAACATGTACTAGCGAGGGCATATTGCAATTAAAAATAAAGTCAGGGGCTCATGTTCAAACTTACCAGAAATATATAACTATTTTAAATTACTGGACTATTTTATAATTCATAAAATCTCTAGGGTATACATGCAATTTCCTAGCTCACGTAACAACACGTAAATTGAGCTGGACTGGGCCCAAACGTAATATACGATAAGTTTAGGGGCCTCTATGAAAAATATAAAGATTTATTTAAACAACAAAATTTAATTACAGGACTAAATAAATAATAAAAAAAGGTAGGGGCTTATTTTATAATTTACCCATGATGCGCACAAGGATACAGTAGAGATTAAATCACTTAAGCTCGATCCGAGGGCTCTTGCGCACTTCACTTCATCTCGCATCCAATGGCTGGGATTAGACCTGGAGCTCAATCTTGGATCGGACGGTGGCTGCTTTCTTCGAAGAACAGGGAAGCATGGTGGACTTCCCTAGTTCTTGGCTCTATATGATCGGGGAGGTCATTTGCATCTAGTGATGCCCTCAGAAAAGTCTGACACCCAATATTGGGTCCTAAATATCTATCGAAACACGGGGCACCTGGAATCTTCTTCCAGGTCCGAAATCGACCCACGAAGGATCCTTTGATGTGGGTACCTACATGAAGAGATGATGGGGCTTGAGGCAACTCGACTCGGCTCATTTTGAATCTAGAGCACATAAAGATGGAGGGTGGTAGAGAGGGTCTGATGAAAGGCAGCCGAGGACCCTCAATTCCCTGACCAACAGGTGCTTACGGGATCTTGATGGGTGTATTAGATGGAGAACTCGATGCGAAAGATGATGGGGTGAATATGGAGGTCAAAGACTGTCAAAAGCACGATGAAATGGTTGGATCCCTAGCAGCTCCAGTAATAAATACTAAACTAAATACGAGAAGGAAAATGCTATGAATGAAACTACCTAAGAATTGAAAGTTGTGCAGCTCTTGTACCTGTGTTGAAGTAGGGAGCAGGATGGTCGGAGGACCATCGTGGATCGTTGCAGTTCCTCGCTCCTCTGTCTCCTAGCTCGGGGAAGGACTTCCTCTATCACAGGGCCTTCAACATATACTCAAGGACACAGAACAAAGATCCACGGAGGATCAGACGGGGAAAGATAAATGAGATGGTATTTATAAACTAAACGAAGTGTCCTTATTGACTGACAATTATGGAAGAATCAAAGACATGTTTAGAGGGTATAGCAAGGATTAGGGACGATCATAGAAGAGTTTGGTGAAGGATCAATCGGATCTAAGTAATAAGAAGCCCGAGAAAATAGGAGAAGACTGGTGTCTTCTCGTTCTGACAGGGGTGGGTGACCTGGGTTGAAGACTTGACCCACGTCAACTAGGGTTTGTTTCTGGCAGAAAATTCCAATGTGGAAATTATTTGTCAAATCATTACTGAATCAATAATGAATTAATTAATGTTAGAGATTAAAATAAAAAAATGTGTGTTATTTTATGTAGTATTTAATTATTATATTTATTTATACTATGAGGTTGCTTATTTCGAGTTCCTTTTTGTAAGTTTAGTTGTAGGTATATTTATTATTTTATTTTCACATTTTATATATTTACAATTTATTTTTGTTTACATATATATATTGTATTTTTCTGATATATTATATGCACTTAAGAAATAGGGGTATATATTATATAGGTATAAGTATTTTATATTCATCTATGTCTTTATATAGCCTATTTTTGTATTTCTTGATGATTTTATTCTATTCTAAATATGTACATATATTATAAATAATATTTACAAAATTTATAAAAATATAACATTATAACAATAATAAAGAGTAACTAAAATGAATATTTTATACATGTATACTATACAATAGAGGTCCAAAACCTAACTTTCACATCTTAACTCCAAATAAAATGAAACCACCTTCATTAAATAGCTAATTAAAAGTTATATAAAATTAAAGTTGATTTTGATACATTTTGAGTTTTTATTTAGGAGATATGGGTTTGGGAAATTTTGGTTTTGGCTTTTTATTTAGAGTATAAAATGTACACAGTATATTATTTTTATGTAAACTCAATTATGTATTTTTCTATGTATTATTATCTACAACTTTCATGTACAATGTTTCTTTATTTGAGGTATAAATAATGGAAAATAAAATAGGTCTCAAAAAGGATTTATTGATGAATAAAAGAATGTGAATTTTATTGATTTTTGTCCCTTTTCTCCCCCTCCTTTATTCTTTGTTGACCAATTCAATTCTTGACTAGGTATCGGGGTTTAGGGACATAAAATGCCTTTAGCATTTTATTCATTTTCTTTCCTTTTCTTTATTATATAATTTTAGCATTAAAAATTTTATTTTATATACAATAAATAGAATAAATAATGAATGTTAATTTCTACGTAATATTATTGTTTGCATGCTTTTAGCTAGAGTTTTTAAGGCTAAAATGATAGAATAAAGGTGATGAAATGGAGATTCATCAATATCTAAATATAATATTTGATAAACTAATATGTTGATGCCCTGACAAGAGCTATATACCGATGAGTTAGTGTGCATATAAGGAAATATGAGATGTATGTTCTTTCAAAAGAATGATGCATGATGATACTTTCTGAACCATAGGAGAGAGATCGCTCTTGAGACATTGGGGTCACAATGAATTCCATATATTGTTTTTTTTATGAAACAAGATAAGATTAAAGAGTATTAATGTGTGCTTTTGGAAACCATATGATTAATATTGTCACCCAATGATCCATTGAGAAATTTATTGATAAGCCTACGAGTTCATGAGGATCACAATACCACTAGCGGGGGTCTATGGCAATTTAAAACTTCTGCAAAATAATACCAAGCATGATACAATTAATCAATCAACCAAGTAAGCACACTACACATGAAATTTCTGTGGAAACCCAACTGGATCAAAACCACGATCTGAGTTACCTGACTCGGAATTTTTTATTAGAAGAGACAACAATTATTTTACTATAATACCTGAGATATCTATGCCGATATCTCAACTATTTACAGAGCGTACAGCTTGACAACCTTAGATCATATACAAATATTAACATTGCAAATCAAACACTACAGTATTTTTTGAGGGTGGATGAACTTTGACTATCCTCAAACTTCCTTGGAAATATTGTTATCCATTGTCCAAGAATTTCCTTCACACAGATAAAGGTTGTGAATAAAATAGAAATTTCATAATAACTTTTCTTTTGTACAATATCACATATTATTATGAAATATAAGCATAGTGATATCTTGAATAACCATCAAGAAGAATAATTATAGATATATTCTCAAATATAAACACAACTAATTATAGATAACAAGCGAATAGCATGGAATAAATATCATTGGAGCTTAAGCTTGTTAAAAGAGTTATGAGTACTATTTGAATAATAAAGAACATATGGCGACAAACATTGCTTGCTTGAATAGCTTTGTTGCTCAAAGTTTTCTTCAGAAAATATTCTCCTTAAAATATTGAAGAACTTGAGAATATGAGAGAAAATAGTAGAATATTGCTCACAGAGAATTTATTGCTTCACTAGAAAATGTGAGATATATAGGGGTACAAAAAATATGTGCTGTAAACAGACTAGGTATAAAATCGATGAAGATTTGCAAAACTATTCTATCATGTCAACATGATCGATCCAGATAAAGAGTCAGCCGAACATTTTTTTATCCTTAGGTTCTTGGATTCAAAATATGATCGATCAGTAAGAAGGGCTCACCGATCATAGATGGTCGATGAGTAAGTTTAGTTGGTCGATCAGTAAACAAGGTTGATTGATCAGTGCTAAGTTCTTCGATGTTCTTTATTTGGAAAGGCCTAAGGTTGATATAGAGGTTACAACTTTACTAAATACAAAGATAATTCAATGAAGTTGCAACAACTAAGAAACTTTAAGATTTTTCAACTTCATCATTGAAGTTCACTCCATAAAGTTTCTTTAGCTGAACTAATATGCAATCCTGTAAACAAGTACAAAAGGAAGAGATTGTAATGTGTGTGTCTGTGTGTGTCATAATTAAAATCAACTTAGAGAAATAAAGAACTAACAATCTTCCCATTTTATAATGACAACACTTTCTAAAAGCTTAAAAAGATGTAACTTTGTAAGCACACACACCATACCCCCTAGTAAAGAGTTCTAAATTTCACATCCTCTCAAAGATCTCATCCTCAAAATTGAATTGCCACACCTACATAAATCACATCTACATGTAGCATGTCTCCCAAATGAACCTAAACAATCGACGCAAAATGATCACTACTGTCAGGTACATTGCGATATCCCTGAAATTTCTCTATAGAACAAAGACTAGGAATAATACACCACCTTACACCTTCATATAATTAGACATGTGAAGAAGTAAAAAGGAATTCTTTAATACCATTGCATAATGCCTTGTCATTTATAAGCTTGATCGCATTGCACCATCTAAAATCCAGGAATAGGGTTTTTCATTTTGCAATAATGAGCTATAATATGCAAGGAATAATGATATCTAAGAAGCATCTTGCTCGATTCCTTGTCTTAAAATTTTCCGAGGCTTTCATCTCCTTAGAGTAATAAAAAAGTTGTAGTTGCCTGATATTAACTAGAAATTTTCAGTTATTTTGGTAAACATAAGTTGCTCTCATACATCTATTAAGAAAATCATGATAATAACCTCTTGTAAATTTATGTCTTATCATTAAAGAGACCTTACATCTAGCTCTACAAATGGAGAGCATCTTTGATGCTAAAAGCACTGAAGAGGTAAAAAGAATATCAGGAGGTTAAGTAGGTCCCCCTTTTCAACATAAACATTCATACATATTAAATAATATTATCACCAACTTCCCGCCATGTCCCATGATTGCATTAGTGTAGTATCGGTGAAACTACTAATTGATATCATACAAACTTTGATTATTTAAATAGATATCGATGTTCATGTGATTAGTGGGGTATTTGAAGCAACTTTCCAACCCCTTGTTTACTATGTGGAGGTTTCCTTTACACTATGTACCCAGTGGTACCTAGCTTAACATTGAATCTTTTCCTAACTAATTATCGCATGGAAGGAGAAGCAAATTGTGTTGCTTTTACCTAAAATAGATAGTAGAGAGAGCAAAAAAATATTATCAAATTCGTCTCAAAGAAATTCGACCTCAACCTTTATGAAAGTTGGTAGAAAATGAGCATTAACATATATAATGTACCCTAAACCCTAAGTTACTCCCCAAACACTAAGAGTATATTCAAAGATGAATAAACATCGAGAAGTGATATATGCAGATACAAGGAACAAGGACTACAACTTTGTGCATCATTGGAGTGAGGTGATGTCTCAGATCGTTAACCGTAAACTTCTCAATCCTTTCTCAGAATATGTGCAAGCTGGGAGGGAGACTTAAATTAAAAAACTCTCTAATATCCATAGAAAAAATATTTGAGTTCAGCAATGTAAGAAATTTTGATTAGTGATTTGGATCCATATATTTTGCATCATTTACTTGACCCCTTGTTATGGCATTCAAACCCTAGATGCTCTCATGGGGTATGTTATCATTATGGGACACTGAGTGACTTTTTTACATATGATCGGATAGATGCCTTTAAATTCAGTTCAACGATCAACCCGAATGCCTAAAGGTTGGATCACATCTTTAAACCGGTAAACAAATATGGTTTACCCATATGGCCAAGATAAAATGGTCTTTCTGCAACATCTAACGTTGTATGTAGTTCGGTTAGGACATTGATAATTATAGGGGGACTTTACATGATTTGATTGAAGGATGAGAGATCCTACATGTATCCTCTAAATACGACTAATAAATATTTTCATAATTGGGATATCTACTCCCTTATATCGAATTGCTAAACCTTAATGCAACTTTCACCAAAACAAATGACAAAACCCCCTTAAAATGGGCTAAATATGCCCACACTTTTTCTGTAGTAACGAATTTGTTAGAAAATTCCCCCATACTTCTTCGAGGTATCCTACTTAAAATATTTTCCAACCATCACCCAATCTTGCTAGAGTTCAAGGCCTACCTAAGTATTAGTTGTCATCTGAAAATAGAAATAATTTAACTTAAATCACTCTTTATTAAAGACATTGTCCAAGATGTATAGAATGAATCTGATTTCTAATAACACATTCTGCATTTCGTCACAAAAATACAATAACTTATAAGTGATAATAAATGGTAGACATTACTGAGTAAACCTCTTGAAGTCCAATGTTAAAGGCTTACGAAAATCATCAAAGGCATTGAATCAAACCAAAACCTTTTATGAATAATAAACTTTAATTTTGGCATAAGTATAAAATGAACTAGAATCTATTAGTTCAAACTTATTCGAGTTAGCGAATAAGTGTGTCAAAATCCTTTACTTAAATGAGGGATATAAAAATACCAAGTTTCATAAAACTTCATCCTCCATCGGCCATGGTTAGAACCATATTTTCCTCACGTAAGGCTAGTAACTATTAGCCATGTGAGCTCGAGCAGAACCATTTCTATGGTAAATGTTATTGTAATGTTTTCTATATCAATAAAAGTTATTGATTTATTTCACTCACAGTCTGAGATCAAATGAGTGAATGTAATATAAGATCCTTAGTACAATTAGGGTTATGTACCATGGCCATATTAATGATCATACAGTTGTTGATTCAATAGTTGAATCATAGAGGCTTGTTCTTGGATGAATATCCAAGGATTTAGATTGAGGACTCATCAAGCACTGCCAAATGATTATTAAGAGATGATCTATAGCTTGAGAAGGAGATAGAAATCCTTCTCTAAAGGTTAATATCGGACCGACCTCTTGATGCAAGTCATCTGATGGGAATAGAGATTCAGAGGTGTCAGATAAGTTAGGTCAAAGAGTTGACTTAAAGAGATCGATATAACCAAGACCTATCTTGTATACTGTCATGATATAGGCTTGCATCCTCTGATCAGAGATAGATGCATTATTATATGGCTGAGTATGTACATTTGTCAGACCGATAGGTTGATGGCCTAATCAAGGTCTATACACGGGTGAGTTGGTGCTCATACAAGGGCATATTGGTAATACAATCTCTCAAAGGGATCATACAGGTTCACTTGTAAATCGGAAGACATGAGCTCACTCATGAGGTATTTCGACCAATCAAATTCCATGCATGGTCGTCTTGCTTTGGAAGCATGACAAGAATTTATAGGTATGATATATTCTTTTGTAAAGCATATGATCGGTACCAACTCTCAATGACCGAAGGAAAAACTTAATGATAAAACCCTGAAGAAGACAGTGTAAAATTGGTCTAAATCTTCAGGTTTATTCAACGTCCTCCAATATGTAGGATGTACAAATATTAGGAATACTCGAGAGTGATGTGATCACTTAATGATTGTATAACCATGACTTTTCCATTCTGAGGGAGTGATGAAAAGGGTTTGGATTTTAGTAACTCCTCAGTAGAGAAGTAATCCGATTTTAATCTAAATGTTGGACATTTATCTGAATGTGATTCGGATGCAATGAGAATATTAGATTTATGGCTTTAATTTAATCAAGCATCTGTAAGAGGGCCCTGATATCTGGAATCGAGATATGATCTCAATATACAAGCCATTGTACGTGGAACGTACAATCGCCCTATCCTTATCTCCGAGTATCCATGAATAAAGCATATTATTCTTGTCGAAGTTCAAGAATAATTCCATTTATGAAATGAATATTTGAGCATTGAGAATTTGATAAATAAATGTTATTTAATTATCATGAATAATGTGAATGTGATTTATATTATTTAGATGCATGGGAATGATGATCCAATATAATTAACTGTAATTTATATATCATGGATATGAATAATATGTATAGTACTATCCATATTAGTCATCTACATTATAAATATAATTTATAATATATTAGAGAGAGCTATTTGTAAATAGAATTTAAAATTTAAATGTAGATGTGAATCGGATTCACATTGGACAATTAATTGAAAATGCAATTTACATCTTATTTTGAGATGTGAATATGATTCATAAAATTCCAATGACAAGATTGATATTTCATAAAATAATTTATAATTAATTTTATGAAGTAATTTACAATAAAAGTTGTTGTAAATAATTAAAGGATTAAGTGAGATTCACAATCTCACATAGTTGGGAAAGAGGGAAACCCTTCCATAAGGGAGAGGGGATGGCCACCCTAGTCCTAATTCAAGGTGACTGTCAATGCCTCTTATTAGGAAGGAGCTTGCCTCCTTTCCTAATCCTTTATTGACGCTTGATTTGATTGAGTTAATTTATATTGATAATTATTGAATATATTTAATTAAATAAATTAAATATTGTTCTATTTCTTACAACAAAATCATGGCCATTCAAAGAAAGACAAATCAATCTCAACCATTGTATTTGTGTTGTTCATGGATTGAGATCCATGGACTCCCAAAATATTATAAAGAAGATGCAACCCTATATCTTCTTTTACAACATAGAATTCACAAGCTCTCTCTCTCTCTCTCTCTCTTTCTCATCATCATAAATGCCCCCCACCCCTCGCTCTAAGTGTCTGTCTACTTTATGACCTAGATAGCATCGGCGTCGTCGCTACGCCGTCATGCTGCCGCTTCAACCACTCATGGACCTTCATCTTCCTTGGTGCTTCTGATATGCTAAGAAGACCTCGGATTTCGTGTGACAAAATAAGGAGATCCATTGCTTGGATCAACATCTTAGATTGTGAGAAGGACGCATCTCATCAACGACCTCGCAAGTGTCTCCTCCGCCGGGTTGGACATGAGACAGGTGGTCTATCATTTAGAGGCTTTGATTGCAACCATGCTTCAAGAGGTATTGCTATATCTTTTATGTGATTTAGATGTAATGATTCGAGAAGTGTTCTCAGATCATGCGGTTTCATCATTTGAAAATTTTTTGAATTCCACTGCCTCGAGCTACTAGTGCAACTAGTCGCTCCCGATCGCATATGATGCAATCTTCATGCTTCTATAAAATGGTCCAACATATCGTAGCATCAACGTGTCATGAACACCAAATCTCTCTACTCCCTTCATGGGAGATACTAGTCGAAACACTTTATCTCCTTCCTGTGTTTACAGGAATTTCATCAATATGGGAGATTAAGTTGAATATTGATAAGTCATATTTGAAACGGATTAAGAGAAGGTGATCAGATTACCTGAAACTTCAATTCTCTTCTCCGATGATATGCATAGCTTTTCTGGTGGCCCTAAGCCGTCAGAAGCCTTTGCCTCACAAGGCTATCAACCCTCGCAGTCTCCTCCAAGAAATCTACGGAGAAAAAGCGTGTTCACCTACCTTACGCCAAATGAGAGGTACGAGACATCTCCGCCTGTATAGGACTTCGAATGATGCCATACCAATATCGGAATAATGATGGTTATTGTACGGAATTTTATTAATGGCATGTGGTCCTTCTAGGATCCTTTCCACTATAGAGTACATGCATATAACAAATTGTCAAGTGTCTAGCACGCTTGATCTATCCGTCGATCTATGGATGGTATGCGGAACTCATCTTCAACTCTGTCTGTTGTGCTGACATAAGCTGGTACCAGTAGTGAGATATAAACCTCGAGTCTCCATCATACACTACCTCACGTGGTATATCATGAAATCGGATAATGTATTTGCACATGTAATCTAGCCAGCCTAGATGGAGTGTAGGTCATGTTGATATGTATGAAATGGGCCGACTTGGTCAATCTGTCAACAACATCCCAATAGCATCGTGTCCATATGGTGTCCTCGGTAGTCTAATGACAAAATCTATAGAAATACTCTCCCACTTCTACTCAGGAATGGGGAGAGACAGTAATAACCCTGGCGGTCTCTTGTGTTCTGCCTTGACCATGTCATGCACTTGCTAACATGACATGTTGCATCTCGCTTCATTCCATCCTGACAGAATGTAGGCCTAGATCCTGGTATATATTTGTGTTGCCAAGAAGAATTGACAATCGTGAACTATGTGCCTTATCAAGAATATCTCTGTGCATCTGCTCATTGTTGGGCACAATAACCAAGCCAGCCTTCCACAAAATAGACTCAGTCACCAAAAAATTATCATCTTTGTCCTTGATAGCACGCATGTATCTGTCTCAAATCCAAGGATCTATCATCTGTCCTTATATGATGTGATCCCAAAGACTGTTGAATCATGGAGGCACGACAGTAGATATGGACGTACTCTCATGGGGATGACAATTACTCAAAGCTACGAGTATATCCCATGAGTATAGCTAGTTTGCCATATGCGCATGAACTTTCCTACTAAGTACACCTGCTCCTACGTTTCCCTTATTGGGATGGTAAGAGATCATGCAGTAAAAATCCTTCAGTAGTTTAAACCACAAATGTTGTCTCATGTTCAACTCCTTCTAATCATAAATGTACTTTAAACTCTTGCGATATGTGAAAATCACAAAATTCACCCCATAGAGATAGTGGCGCTAGATCTTCAAAGTGAAGACAACTGTTATCTACTCCAAGTCCCAGATGGAGTAATTCTGCACATGCATCCTCAACTTACGTGATGCATAAACAATCACGTGACCTGGTTGCATCATAACTACTACTAAATCCTCACTTGAGGCATCTATATATACTACATAATCCTGAATTTATGATGGAATTCCTAGAATAGGCATAATCATCAATCTTTTCTTCAATGTCCTAAAGGCCTTCTCGCATGAATCATTCCAAATGAAAAGAACTCTCTTTTGTGCCAATCGTGTCAAGGGAAGAACAACTTGGAAAAAACTACTGACTAAGCGTCTATAATAGCTCGCTAGTCCAAGGAAGCTCCGAATCTGAGTGAATGTCTTGGGATGCTCCCAAGACATGACTACCTCAATCTTCGCAGGGTCAACTATGATACCTGCTCCAGAAATGACATGCCCAATGAATGAGATTTGGGATAATTAGAACTCACATTTGTTCAACTTGGTATACAACTTGTACTCTTGAAGTATGTCCAGGACTATCTTTAGATCATTGATGTGATACCTATTCATTTCAGGAATTTATCAATACATCATCAATGCACACAATCACAAACTTGTCCAAGTATGGATGGAAAATCAAGTTCATCATATCCATAAACGTTGTAGGGGCATCTGCGTTCCCTAACGCCATCACGACAAACTTGCAGTGGCCATATCGAGTCATGAATGTTGTTTTCAGAATATTCGACTCTCGAATCCTCAGTTGATGGTAGTCTGATCGGAGATCGATCTTTCAAAACATTGAAGATCCTTGTAGTTGATCGAAAAAGTCATCAATGCATGATAGAAGATAATGGTTCTTTATTGTTTTCTTGTTCAGTTGTCTATAACCAATGCATTATTTCATTGATTCATCCTTCTTTCTGAGAAAGTGAACTGAAGCACCTCAAAATGAAGTGTTCGGCCTTACGAAACCTACGTCAAGTAACTCCTGCAATTGCATCTTCAGCTCTCTCAACTCAACTGGTGCCACACGATACTGAGCCATCAAGATTAGTTGTGTATCTAGTAGTAATATGATCTCAAGCTCAACCTTTCTCAGGCGATAAACCTGATAAATCATTAGAGAACACATTATGGTAATCCAACACTATCCTGATGTCATGAGCCATCGGCTCTCCCATAGATGTCTCTCGGACAATATTAGAAGTATGTTGCATCCTCGATCTATGAGTCTCTAGGCTCTCTTTACTGAAATGTGCTCTATTTTGGAGTCATGTAATGTACCCTTTAAGGTAAACTCAATAAGTCAGGAATCCTGAAGACAATCGTCTTCCTAAAGTAATTAACCAGGTTATGATTAACTGACAACCAATCCATGCCTAAAATCAGGAAAAACTCGTCGAGTTGTAATAGCAGACAGTTTGCGATCATTTTGTGATTACCAATCAACACTGGTAACCCTTAGACTATCAGTTTTATGATGAACAATTGATCACCTGGCCCATGGATAAGAAAGGGAGGACTAGGACCTATGTAATTCTACTTATTGAAGTTAGAAATCTCGAAGCTCGTTCATCGCTCCTGAATCAATTAGAAAGGTCGGCTCTAGATGCGATGGTTCTGTGTAAGAACTGATATTATTAATAGTTGATGTTCACGAATATTTCTAACTTTGCTTTTTCTCTTCTTGGGATACAATATGGAAATTAGTTGCAAATAGTGACATATGTGGTTATTGATTTTGAATGTCATATTCCCTTTCAGACTCACGACAAGTTGGAGGATTGTCGCAATATTATAGTTAATGTGATCGGAACTATAAGACTATGAATGTGTGTAGCGGGGTACCATGGCTTTGATACCAAACTGTCTAATAAAACAAGCAGGCATTTTGTGGTGATTACAAAAGAAGTTAATAGTAAAGCGTAAACAAGTAAAAAGGTATAACTACTTACTCTGAAGAAGGTTTTCAAACTATTGTAAGGGATGTTTCAAGTTTTACCCAATACCTTTCATATGTTGTATTCTTATATAGTAGTTAATGACTCGAATGTATGATTTCTCCATTGACCCCATTGTCTTAAATATATATATATATATGTAATAATTGATGACTCATATGTATATATATGTTAATCTCTTGTGTTTAGAGATCTTAGATATGAATTTTTATAATGAGGACGATTTAATTTTTGAACTGACTCTTGAATTTATTTAAATTCTTAAGTTTAGTACATAACATGTGGTCTTGGTCTGCATGTGACCTCACACTATGACTCTACGGAATGAAGTGTGCCTTAGGGTTGGGGTGCCTCCTTAGGCATGCGATGTTGTGTAATACATCCTAACTAAGTTCTTAACACGTACACTAACTCAAAATAATTCTGCATTCAACCTAATTATAGTCAGCTCGAACCAACACAACTTATAATTACTTAAATCTCTTAGCCAAAATACATTATACTTCATTCTGAAGTTAACTATGACCCCTTCAAAGGTAACCCTAGATTATTTAGATGTAGACATAGATGATTCGGAAGTAGCATCACCGAGCCTGTTGGCGGAAAAGTGACTAAAACTCAAGTAGTGAGGTAGTCTCCTAAGGAGACTCTTCCGTCTCACCCTCTAATTGGAAGTGCGGTCCAATAGAGGGAAAGGTCTACTCCAAAACTGCACCCCAGAGACAGGTGAGAGAGACTCTCTGGAAAAGTCACTTTAAAAACTGGCCTAACTGGTAACGGTCTAGCGAGCTCGTACGAAAACTAAAAATCGAGGATCCCCTGCATAGCTATCCTAAAACAGAGGGACGGCGGAACTAGTTAGAAGTCGGGATCCCAATGAGGCGTAAAAACACTATAAGCCTGCGTAAAAAACCGTAAAAAGAATGGGATCCTAGACCCGCGTGTTTAGCGACCGCTGCCCAAACTGGGCTTCCTATCTGCCGCCCAATTGAGGGTCACCGCGCCCTTGCATAGTCAAGTGTAAAAGTCACATGACCAGCATGAATATCTACCGTCATTGATTCTTATTACCCACCCATATTCATTGATTATATATTCATCCTCCATATCCTATACGATTGCCTTACAAATCTAATTGATTGGTATACATTATTAATTATAATATTCATATCATAGGTTGTGATCATTGATGGGGATGTTTAATATTGTAGAATATTTAGAATTTCACTCAAAATTCCATCTTAACATTTTCTTTAATCAGTATGAGATTCTAAGGAGCTAACATATGAAAAATCTTTATCTATACTTTAAGAAGCTAATTATTGAAAAATGTATGCTTCTAGATGTGTCAGATAAGTTAATTATGAAAGCAAGTAATGTATGCATGCAATAGGTGTTGCTGTTAATAAAGGTTTGTTTTAGAAGGACCAAGCCCATTCAAGGACACATATACTTAATACATCAATGACTTTTGAAATTGCATCTCCTTGACTATACAATACACTATATTTATATTTTTTACAGAACAAAAACCTGGGATTTGAAATGAAATGCAGGAACATTCACTGAAATGAGAACTACTTGTTTAGCTTGATCTTTAATAATAAATGTAGAGGGCATATCCAAATGATGGTGTTATGTATCCACATGCTCAAAGCCATAATTTTGGGCATAATATCCTCTCTCGGGGTCTACTTGATCTATATACAGTAACAGGTTTCCATTAAAAAAACCCAACAGTAGCAGATCAGTAAACCCAAACCAAATTTATAAAAAATTTTGAATATTCAAATTTCCAGCAGCCTATCTATACATAACTATATAGAACCCAGAAATTTACTTTCAATCAATTTCATTATTATATATAAAATATGTTTTTTTTCTAGCAATATATGTAATTACATACTAGATTATAGAATTTACAATTTATATATATATATATATATAATAATCATATTATGAAGTCGGATATGCTCTTTAAAAACCTATATATTTTAATTATAATTTCCACTAGTTTTAAAATAGAATTTCTTTTTGGATGATACCAATATATGTACATTTATATAGTCTCTAATCTCTATAGTTATCTAAATATCCGATAATCACACAAGATTTCCATATAATAATCATGTTGGATCAAATGATGTCACAACCTGTCAATATATTTAACATCTTCCAGTGGAGAATAGCAACTCTAGAACAGTATCAAAAAAATCAAAATATGTGAAACAGTCATTCACGGCAGCAAGGAAGAAGTCTAAGGATTGTACCCAAAATTTCTCCAATAGTTGGTTGATGGAGGCAACTATTGACTGCTTGTCTTGGCGGTAGTTGTTGCAACTCCAACGGAGAGGAGCTGCACCAGCAGGGGACTGCAATTGGGAGAACTGCAGAGAAAATATAGTTGTATGATAGCAGCTATCAGCAACCAAATGCTATAATTTGTTGCTGAAATGGAATAGCAACTGCTGGAATTTCAACCAAAAGAGGAGAAAGGATAGGTTTCATTGGGGAAAGGAGGAAATGGGAGAAAAATAGGTAGAGGAAATAGGGAAAAGGGGAGAGGTCTTGACATTGGAAATGGGGAGAAAGAGAAAAAAATGAGGGAGGAAACTTCCTCGATGTCAGCCATGACATCAGCAAGCTGACATAAGCTTGTTGATGTCATAAATCTCTTTTTTTTGTTGTATACATATATATTATATTATTATATATATTATAACTGTAACAGCTTACAGTGAAATTTTAAATTTTATTTATATATACATATATATATATATATATTTAAACACAGACGTATGTAAAGTATTGTTACTGTTACAGAAATTTAATTTTTTATTTTTTATAAAAACTCACTTTTCTCTCAATTATTTAAGATGTTAAAATTGTCCGTATACGTACCTCAAGCTTCTGATTTCGATGTGTAATATCTCGATTTGATCGTCACTGAACAATGATCAATATGAGTATAATATTAATATACTTTTGATCAGATTTGAATGCCTGAAATTTTTGAGATACGGTTTTAGTTTGGGATTAAATTTCACAGTTTTAAAATATCAAACGACATCCGATTGACTAACAGTCGATTCCGTTAGTCTTATTTCGTCGAATCAGTTTTTAAGGCAGTCTCAGTTTGTTTTGCGATTTCAGATTTTGCGTTACGATTTTTCTGGGCATGCATTATGATGCGCTTGATTTTTGGTCAATTTCTTCCGAACTACCTATTATTTTACGATCAATTGATCCATTTAGGTTATTTAAAGTTGATTAATAACTTTATTTAGTTATACAATTCCTAATCGGGTCGGGTTCGATTTTAATTGAATTCGAATGTTACAAATATAAAAATCTCAAAGGGAGTCTCATCCTCGAGACTCGAGTCAAGGTCATTGGGTGTCTTATTTGGATTTCATAAGGCCATAAGAACCTTAAAGGGTTTTGATCCCATAAAAACCTCAAAGGGAAAACAAGCCATATCCTTTTAATATGTAATAATTAAATATGCTTTTTTAATGATTACCTGAGAAAAAGCTGCGGGTATCGTGCCCGTACATCAGCTTCGATCTCCCACGTCACTTCTTCGATGTTGTGCCAGTGCCACAACAACCTGACCGATGGAATCTCTTTGTTGCGAAGCTTCTTCACAACACTATCAAATATCTGTACTAGCCCCTCCTCGTATGTCAAATCTGTCTCCATGTCAAAATTCTCGTAGTTGATGATGTGTCAAGGGTCGTGCACATACTTCCTCAGGTTGGATACATGAAATACATCGTGGATACCTGAAAGGTGTGGAGGAAGAGATACTCAGTAGGCTATCTTCCCCACCCTAGCTAGAATCTCGAATGGACCAATGTATCGTGGCGCCAACTTTCCACGAACACTGAATCTTTGTATTCCCTTCATGAGAGATACTCGGAGAAATACCCAATCTCCCACCTGTAATTTACAAGAATGTTATTAGTATGAGGTTAAATTAAATTTGTAAAAGGAGTAAGAGAAGAGGATTGGATACCTAAAACTCCAAACTCTCCTACGGCGGTCCGCATAGCTCTTCTGGTGGCTCTACATCGTCACAGCTCTCGTAGTCTCTTCCAGGAGATCTACGGAGTAAAGAGCATGATCACCCACCTCACGCCAACTGAGTGGTGTAAGGCATCTCAGCCCATACAGGGTTTTGAATGGTGCCATGTCATTACCGGAATGATAATTGTTGTTGTATGTGAATTCCACTATAGGCATATGGTCCTTCCAGGACCCTTTCCACTCCAAAGTGCATGCGGAGTAAATCCTCAAGTGTTTGTATGGTGTGCTCATTCTGTTCGTCGTTCTGCAGATGGTATGCAGAACTCGTCTTCAGCTCTGCCTATAGCGCTGACATGAACCGATGCCAATAATGTGACGTAAACCGTGAGTCTATGTCAGACACCACCTCGCATGGTATACCATGAAGTCTGATGATATTCTGCACATATAACCTGGCCAGTATGGATGGAGTTTAAGTCATACTGACTAGTACGAAATATGTTGACTTGGTCAACCTGTCAACAACAACCCAAATAGAATCATGGCCACTTGGTGTCTTCGGCAAACCTATGATGAAATCCATAGAGATACCCTCCCATTTCCACTCGAGAATGGGGAGAGACTGCAGTAATCCTTGTGATCTCATGTGCTCAGCCTTGACCATCTGACATGCCATGCATCTGCTAACATGTTGCGCCACATCGCGCTTCATTCCATCCCACCAGAAATGTCGATGTAGATCACGATACATCTTGGTGCTGCCAGGATGAATAGATAATCATGAACTGTGTACCTCATCTAGAATGTCTCTGCGTAATTGCTCGTCGTTGGGCACAACAACCCGACCTACCTTCCATAAAATGGAATCTATCACAAAAAAATCATCATTCTCGTCCTTGATGTCTCGCATGTATCTATCTTAAATCAAAGGATTTGTCTTCTGGCCTTCAACAATGTGATCCCAATTACTGCTAAATCATGGAGGCATGATTGTAGATATGGATACACTTGATGACAGGGGATTTGCCAAGATCGTATCTTTCCACAAGGCGGATCAACAGTCGCTGAGTTGACCTCAGACGAAATCCCCAAATCGATCAATAGTTACCCACAATAATATATGCAATGAATATCCAAAAATGTGGAGTTAAGATTTATTATAAATATACATGTAAATGTGTATAGGTGTAAGTACAGGTAGAGGTCGAACACTGGGAGGCGAATGGTTGTATGTGTATGGTTTCATTATTCAATCAATTGTTCATGTCCTTTTATTGTTTTTGTGGGTTTTGGATTTTATATATTTTTTTTATATTTTTGTTTTTATAATTTTTATTTTGTTTTTATATTTTATGTTTTTCTTTATATTTTTAATTATAGAATATAGATATGTATATGTTTATATGTATATATAAATATATATATATAAAGATATATATATATATATAAGAAGAAAGAGAGAGGAGTAATATGGTATATAGATATATATAGACATAAATACTTGAAATATATATAGATATAATTTTTTTTAGATTTTTAATATTTTTCTATTTTTTTGTTATTTTTCTGGAATATTTCTAATTTTTATGTATTTTTAATTTCAAAAATGTCTACAATATAGGACTAATTACACACCTGAATATAATTTGGGTTTTAAAAAAATACAAAATAAACTCCAAAAATTCCCAAATTAGTTTTAATATATTAATAATAATATGTAGATAATTATAAAAGAGAAAAATGTATTTTTGGTATTTTTTAAGGATTTTTCTATTTTTTGTTGGATTTTGGAGCTTTCTGATTTTTTTATTTTTCTTTTTCATATTTTTAGGGTTTTTCAATTTCTGGACTCAATATATGTATAATTATACCATATATAATTTTTTTGTAATTTTTCAAAATGTTTTTCTAATTTTTTTGTATTTTATAATTTAGACAGTACAAAATGGGCTTCTTTTTCATTTTTAATAATTAGGGAAAATGCAAAAAATGCGAAATAAAATATGGGCATCAAAGAACACTGCACGGAGCATCTATCCAGATTTTTGTGAATTTTTAGAAGCCTCATAGGTATTTTTAACAAATGCATAAAGGACACAAAAATCAAACAGCCTGGCTGGGGTATTTTTGCAATTAAAATAAGATCCAGGGGCATCAGTGCAAAAATACAACAGAAATAAACATTTATTTTAATTTTTAGAACTATTTTACAATAAACAAAAACTGTCAGGGGTTACATGCAATTTTCACGCGCCTCACGTGGGACTGCACGTGAGGCGCGGAAGGACCTAAATGTAATTATAATAAACACAGGGTCCTTTCTGCAAAAACTCCAATTTATTTACAACGTGCAATTTATTTTACAAGATTAAAAATTAAATACACAAAAAGGCGGGGGTAAAAGTGAAAATTACCCCCAAAGTGGGCGTTGATGGACGGCTGGATGTGGGTCACTTGACACGCGTCACTCCCTCTGCCCCCGATGCCGCTTCGCCGATGAAGCGCTAGGATTAGATCTCCTAGCTGAGATCTACGGTGGCTGCTCGCTTCATCGGACAGCTGTGGTTTGACCTGGGACCTGCCCTTCATCCAACGGCGGAGACGACGGCTGGAAGAACGGGGAAGAACGCTCGCCTGGGCGAGCTTCCTCTGGTGAGAACTCGCTGATCCGCCAGCCTTTGCTACTCCGAGGTGTCCCAAAAGCTTCCTAGAGGTTGTCTCTCTCCGCTGGAGGTGGTAGATCGGTCGGAGATGCCCTGGAGCGGCGCCACGAGGTCGGTGAAGAAACGCGGCTCCAGGTACCTCTGCCGGCCTTACGAACGTCTCCTGGTGCTCCTCAATGCACCTGACCTGCACAGGAAGGTAGAGAGGCTCGAGGGCGTCACCCTCGACCTGGGGCCTGAAGCTGTTAGCACGGGGATGGTGATGGGCGGAGAAGCTCCGGCGAAGGATGATGGAGGAGCTTCGATTCGCGGATCCAGATGCGAATCCGGTTGGACAAGGTGGCTGGAAGGTGGAGAATGCGGTAGGGAAGGAAATGGAGGTGAAAGCGAGTCGGGAAAACAACGATGGCACGGTGGAGAAGTCACCGGAGCGGAGCTCCGGTGAACTTCGAAGAACCTAAATTACGCTACTCTACTAATCGAAATACGAAATAAAATGCGGAAATAAAGTGCGGGAATAAAAATCTACCTAGAAATGTAAACGCACAGCTCTTATACCTGGGGGCCTCCAGGGAGCAGGGCGGCTGCCGGAGCGCCGTCGCGACAAAATTTTCCTCCATCTCCAGCCGAACCGAGGTGCTGGGAAGCGCCTCCTGTCACGAGGGCTCCACCAGAAGCTGATTCAAGCTCAAAGAGGGGGATGAAATTGGCCAAATTCGGCCGAGGAGGAGGAAGGTTTTATTTATAAACATTCCTGAGGACCCGACCCCCAGTGACCTGCGATTATTAAAGAATTTGTGGTATGTACAATGGATCCAAGATCTCGACGAGATTCGCGGATGGTCAGAGAACAAAATCTGTGAAGGGATCGAAGGTGATGGAGCGACCAATCGACCGGGAAAAATGGCTGAAATCGGGGGACACGACAGTTCTGATGGGGAGTCAGAAGCGCAGGGGGAGTTGACCAGAGGTCAACTTTCCCTGGCCCCTGATTGGCCCACGTCATACTAAACTTGACCCATTTATTTAACGTATTAAATGAATTAATTAGGTTTCACTTATAAAATAAAAATTGTTTATAAATTAATATAGTATTTATTTATGATTTTTATTTATTTATTTTAAGTATTCTATTACGGTTTTATTAAAATAATGTGATTATAAGTATATATATTAATTTTTATTTTATTTATTTTTATTTAATTATTTTATTTTCTTATTTTATAAATTTATAACTTATTTTTATGAGTATAAATATATTTTTATTTCATTTTTATGAGTTTATTTACATTTTTAAATAAATGTGTTTATGTATATGTAGGTATACTTATAGGTAGTTTACCTATATATTATATACATTTTATTTATTTAATGAATGTTATTTGTTTTTATTTTGGATTTTAATAAGTTATATATACTATATACATTATTATAAAAATATAAATGAATAAAGAATAAAAGAATAAAAATCCCTTTTATTTATGTACATATAGGTAGCATAGGTATTTTGCCTAGGTATTACCTAGGCTTATTTTATTTTACAAATTCTTTTTAGTTTTCTTTTAACTTTAATATGCACATGTATTGTATACATTATTTACAAAATTCTTAAAAATATGAATTTATAAAAATAATGGATATTAAATAAAAGGAATATTTTAATCAGGTATTATGTACAAGAAGGGCCAAAAACCTAACTTTTCCACATGGACTCCAAAAATTATGAAACCAATTTTATTAAATAGTTCATGGAAAGCTATATACAATTAAAGGTGAGTTTGAGTGATTTGGAGTTTTTATTTGCAAGATATGGATCTGTGAAGTTGAGATTTTGGCTTTTTATTCTGTGTATAGAATGTACACTTAGTATTATTTTTACACAAACTCAATTTTGTAATTTTATTTACATTATTATCTACAACTTTTATGAACAAAGTTTCTTTGTTTGATGAATAAATGATTATGTACAAAATAGGTGTCAAACATGCATGAATAAATGAATTAATAAATGAGGTATTTATTGTATAATTGACCCTCATCTCCCCCTACTTTATTCCTTGTCGACCAATTCCATGCTGGCCTTGGTCTCGGGGTTTGGGTCATAAAATATCTTCAATATTTTATTCCTTTTTCTTTTCTTCTCTTTATTCTATAATTTTGGCATTAAAAACCTTATTTAATGTACAATTAATACTATGAATCATGAATTCTATTATGTACAAATTGATGCTATTTACATGCATTTGCTGGGGTTTTTAAGGCCAAAATGATAGAATAAAGGTGATGAAATGGAGATTCATCACCCCCCCTATACTTGCCTTTGCTAGTCCCTAGCAAACACTTATGCAATAAGTACAAAAGAACAAAGAATAAGAAGAAAAGAAAAAGCAAAAATAAAGAATTTAAAGACTAAATTGAATTGATCATGATTATAAAACATATCTGTACAAAATCAAAGTTTGGAGCTCAGGTTAGACCTTGGTGTGAGAATGTGTGTGGAACCTAGTAGGGAACCAGCTCTAAAATACAACAGCCTCTGAGAGTCACAGAACTTGGTTCAAATCACCTCGACAGCCAGGTCAGAACTAGCCTACATCATACGCAAACCCTTATGACTATGAAGCTGACTTGTACAGTGTAAGTGATGGTGGCTCTCCCCAACTTAAATGACAAAGAGACTGACTTCTCTAGAATGACAACCCAATGATTCCCTAATCCAACAGCTCTTTCCTCGAGGAGCAGGGTATTCCCTTCTAAGTTCAAGTGGCATCCAACTCAAGAGGAGGAGGTAGAGAAAAGAATGGACGGTAGCCAGTGTAGATACCTATCCTGGGATGCAAGACCAGTGTAGTCAAGTCATCCAGCTGCAGGCTCACATGGTAAAACTTTGATGCTCAAGATTGCTTATTTTCTATATACATACCTTGTAGGCATTTTATTTTTTTTTACAGGCCTGGCCATTTTTTTTCAACATACTATTCACAGCAGCATTTACATAAGGAGTTTTTCCTCTTGAGCCAGTAGACTATCCCTCTTTTGAAGCTTTATCGCAACCCACAATCTCCTGTCTTTAGACCTCATGGCTATTGGACCAGGTTGGGGTGCACTTCCCTCCCTAGACGAGGACGAATGTTTCCACCCGTGTGCGTCTCAGACTGGCAAATCCAACCCCCTCACCACTCCAACTGAGTTGAGCCAAGTGAAAGGTGCAAGTGTCCAAGTTAGGTCACGGTCGGCAAGGGTCATACGTGTGTTTCGGAAAGTTCTAGTTAGTCCACTGAGGTGACTTGAACCCAGTCCTGATTCCTCAAAGAATTAAGTCTGAATAGACCTGAAGTACCTTAAACCAAGTTCCCATAAGGTTCCAGTGCAATTAGGTGCAGTAAGGTCTACCCAAGCTCCAATCTTCGCCTTTATTGGACTAGTTCAAACATCAAGCTCAATCAAAGAATATAAATGCTATGCAATTGTTATTTACAAATATGCAAAGAATAATGCAATTTGTCAAAGAATTTTGAAAACAAAGAGGAAAATTTTTACACAAAGAATTTTTGCAAATAATTTTGGCACTCAAAGTATAAGATATGTACAACTATTTACACGGGCGTGCCGCTTTATTTTAACGATTTTTAAAGAATTTAGAATTTAGTTTTTATTTAAAGGTATATATGTACACTTATTAAAGAATCTTTGTTTATTTTTATTTAAAATAATAATATAGTATTTTAGTTATTTATTATATGTGACTATTCCTCAAACTTATTTGACACAAATTTTTCAAATAATTTTTGAAAACTATAGTCCAAAATAATTTTTACAATCATTTTTACAAACATGTACACACATTTGAAAATCATTTTGCAAAGGTTTTTCAAAACAGTATATATAGATTTTTCAAGATATTTTTGCAACCATTTTTCAAACCATTTGCAAATCATTTTTCAAACATTTTATTTTACACAAAGAAAATAAATTTTACAAACCACATATTTTTACACAGGTTGAAAACATGTAACAAAATATTTTCAAAATAGTTTTCAATATATGTTCACGAAGATTTTCACACTATTTTCAAACATTTTGCAAAAAAAAACATTTTCACCTGATTTATTAATCAGTATATACAAAAAGAATTTTAGGAATAATCACATCTTTTTTTATTAAGGGTTTTTAAAGAATTATTAGCCATATTATTAAGAGAATACGAAAGTACGAGTTATGGCTAAAGTATATACATAGTATATACGACTCCCCTATACTTAGCTTGAGCTATGTCCTCATAGGTCGGAAAGGAAAGAGAAGACATAACGCGTACTGATTATAGACAAGTCTAAAGAATATACGAATAAGAGATGAAGGAAATAGAAGTTGACCGCTCCCCCCTATACTTAGGATCAAGTAATCCTAAGTATAGCAGACTGTACACAAAGCAGGGAGGGTCAAGGGTGGGAATAAACAGATGAATAGATCAGGGGTGCACCCCCCCTATACTTAGGACAAAGTACGTCCTAAGTACAGAAAACTGAAACAAAGAGGGTGACACCTTTTATTTAGATACAGAAGATAGAAAAGGAAAAGAAGAAAAGAAGAAAAGAAGAAAAGAGAGATATAGATAGATAGATGAAAAGATCGTGTAGAATCTACGCATCACTCCCCCTATACTTAGGGTGAGATATCCCTAAGTACATGCAAGAACAGGAGTGACGAAAATGTGTAAGGAAAGAACAACTCGGTGTACCCCCCTATACTTAGGACAAGGTACGTCCTAAGTGTAGACATAAAGATATGGCGATGGATCTGGGGCACACAGAACATACGAGAGAAAGAATGAAAAAGGTACACATATATACAAGTGGTGGAAAAACTAGTGAAGTACAGGACAGTATCTAGTAAGCGATTATCGTGCTCTCGTCGTCGTCTCCCTGTGAGAACGAGGACGCAGTCAGAAGGTGAAAAGACACCCGAATATTCAATCAAGTGGTTGTCAGCTACCGGGGACAACAGATCGAAAGTGCAGATATCGGATCCGGTGGCATGAATCAGTCAATCGGCTCAGAAGGTCAGCATGGGGAATCAGAGCCGATACCGTAAGACCGGGAGGAAGAAAGAGTAGTACAGACTCCTCCTAGTCAATCATGGTCTCAGATAGATCGGAAATAAAGCATATGAGACTATGTGATGCACGGTAGTGATATAATCTGAAAGTCACAAGAATACACCGAGCAACACCATATGTGGCTCACTCTTGCGAGGGTTCAGAGAATAATCAGAAGACTCGGCTCCGTGCTCCACAGATCGGAGACACAGTCAGAAGTGGGAACCGAGCGTAAAGAGAGTGTCGCAGTCTCCTGCAGATAGTCCTCGGAGAGTACTGCGAGCTAGGCAAAGAATAGTCAAAATGTGTCTCTACCTTGCGAGGGTCGTCAAGGAGAGAGATGGGCTCGAAGGAGCCGGATCCATCAGACGGACCCACATAGTGGTCTCAATAGTCGACAAGGCGGCTACCAACAGAAGAGACCAAATCAGAGCTATACTGTGTCATAGCCTCTCGCGGATAACCCTCGGAGAGCTATGAACTAAGCATGGAATAATCAGAAAAGTGGAGCTCTGCCTTGCGAGGACCGTCAAGGAGAGCAGATTCAGATGAGTCTAATACATTGGCCTCGTGTACCGACAGGTCAGGCACACACTCACAGGGGGAAGCCAATCAAGCATATTATCTGACTCGGTTTCAGGTCCCATCACAATGGCGACCCAAGCAGTAAATGGAACCACAGTCCTAGAAATTGTCGCATTCTCCCGCAGATAGTCCTCGGGGAGGGGTGCGAGCTATATCAATGTAGGTTTTGGGGAATGCTGGCAAGTCGTCTCAGGTCCTCAAAAGTGTGAATCCATCAATCCATAGGAGGGCATAAGATCATGCAAGGGAGAAAATAATCATGTCATTCACCAAACATCCCTTGGGTCAATCCAATCCGCTGAGATGGCACGAAAAATAGTCAGGAATCCTCTAAGTACCAGGGTGGATTTGAGAGTCAGGAGATCAAGGATGGGGCAAATAAGAAGATGAGAGATCATGCAGGGTCCGCATACCTATATCAAGGAGTCCAAATCAGCATAATCATTCAGTCCTCAAAATCAAGATGGCTAGAACCTCAAGAAAGATAGATCAATCAATACTCATGAAGTCTTCATCGAATTATCGCATCATATCACATCCTTAATCCGGTGTGTGAGAACTAAAATTCCTCAATAATGCATCACACCTATGCTCTATGCCTCATCAAAAATCCTCAATAAGCTTGTATGCACAGCATTCCCAGGTAAAGGGAGAGAGGATACGGGGGACACAAGGAAGATGGATAAGAAGGGTAACACAGTGAAGTGGAGAAGCTGATTGAGCAGGTGTGCCAATATCATGGGTTGTAGAAAGGTGATACAGAGGGTACGACGAAGATGGTGCGGAAGAGGGGAAACGAAAGACTTGGCGAAGAAATGATTGAGCTCAAGCGCCAATATCACGACTCGATGCAAAATGAAGAGATATATGTATAAGAGAGGTAGAGAGACTCAAAGATAAAAATGCATGACTCACACGGTGGGACCGACTACTCTAGGGATGAAAGAAAAACACAATGAACTCCAAGTCACAATCAAGACACAAGGCAAACCCCCAATTCACCTACTCAACACAGTGAAGACCATCAGGTGACGGTCATTTATCTTTTTGATTTTAGAGTGAGGTGAGAATCACAAAGTTATACAATCACTTAGGAGGCTTGATAGGATTTGGGCTCTACTCCTTAGTGTGTACGTGAGCAATTTAAAACGCATGCAATGAGGGGGTTGCTCTCCCCATGACAAGGAATCCATTACGTTTTATTTTTAAGTCCAATAGAGTTAGCAGTCCCGATTTTTTTTTTAAATTATCACTTTTTTGGGTATTTTCAATGCACGTGCCTATCAAGGTTCCAATTTCCATTAAGCATCCTAGGTTGGCAAAATCAGAGGGAGAAGATCGGAAAAGCCATGCAAGTCGGAAAACGATGATGCATGCTAAGTAAGAAGACTTACAGTGCCTCCCAGCTCTCTCCATACGGGATGTATAACAGAATTTGAAACCTATGCTATATGCAAATGCAAACCAAAGAAATCGCCCTAGGTTCAGAAATTGCTATTATCGTGAAGCACCACAAGTCGCTCATTAATCTTTAGCCTCAAAAAGTCTGGTCTTGGCTCACCCCTCCTTTGTGCTCAACACACTTGAGCTTAGGAGAAAGCGCTTTGCGGGGCTCGCTGTGGCACAAAGGCTAAGAGATAAATGGACGGCTGTTTAGAGTTTGATCTAGATCCAAAGCGAACTATAGGTACATGCAAATATTAGGGTGTTTGGACCTAACTCTACGAGCAAGCAACTCCTAATGCTAAGGCTCATTCACACAAAATAATAAAAATAAAAAGAAAAGAAAAGCGTCAAAAATCATCGAGGCCCCCAAGGGAACAATCCCTCGGGCAATGGACCTCGGGAGTTGGAGTGTACCTGTGAGAGTCCTGTATTATTACAAAATTCAAGTGTCACTCTCTCACACGAATATACATAATAAAATGAAATAATATAAAATGCATAAAAATAGAGACTGTATTCAAAAATTCTCATTCTTCTGTCATGGATGCTCTCTCTCCTGTTGGCTGGCATAGAGGAGCCAACTCCACCTCGCTTAGGTGCATAGGTCCTCCTAAGAGGTCCTCCTTCGCTTGGTGGTCCCTCGCATCAAAGACAAAGGAAAGAAATAGTCAGAGCAGTCAATCAAATGATATCAAATAGAAATAAAAACCGAACAAAGAATGAATCATGGATATGAGCAAATAATTGAATAAATGAACAAATAAGCTCACAAAATCATACAAATTCTGTTGCCTCCCCAGCAACGGCTCCATTTGATGACAGGGGATTTGCCAAGGTCGTATCTTTCCACAAGGCGGATCGACAGTCACTGAGTTGACCTCAGACGAAATCCCCAAATCGATCAACAGTTAACCCACAATAATATATGCAATGAATATCCAAAAATGTGGAGTTAAGATTTATTATAACTCTACATGTAAATGTGTATAGGTGTAAGTACAGGTAGAGGTCGAACACTAGGAGGCGAATGGTTGTATGTGTATGGTGTCATTATTCAATCAATTGTTCATGTCCTTTTATTGTTTTTGTGGGTTTTGGATTTTATATATTTTATTTTATATTTTTGTTTTTATAATTTTTATTTTGTTTTTATATTTTATGTTTTTTATATTTTTAATTATAGAATATAGATATGTATATGTTTATATGTATATATAAATATATATATAAAGATTATATATATATAAGAAGAGAGAGAGGAGTAATATGGTATATAGATATATATAGACATAAATACTTGAAATATATATAGATATAATTTTTTTTAGCTTTTTAATATTTTTCTAATTTTTTGTTATTTTTCTGGAATATTTCTAATTTTTATGTATTTTTAATTTCAAAAATGTCCACAATATAGGACTAATTACACACCCGAATATAATTTGGGTTTTAAAAAAATACAAAATAAACTCCAAAAATTCCCAAATTAGTTTTAATATATTAATAATAATATGTAGATAATTATAAAAGAGAAAAATGTATTTTTGGTATTTTTTACGGATTTTTCTATTTTTTTGTTGGATTTTGGAGCTTTCTGATTTTTTTATTTTTCTTTTTCATATTTTTAGGGTTTTTCAATTTCTGGACTCAATATATGTATAATTATTCCATATATAATTTTTTTGTAATTTTTCAAAATGTTTTTCTAATTTTTTGTATTTTATAATTTAGACAGTACAAAATGGGATTCTTTTTCATTTTTAATAATTAGGGAAAATGCAAAAAATGCAAAATAAAATATGGGCGTGGAAGAACACTACATGGAGCATCTATCCTGATTTTTGTGAATTTTTAGAAGCCTCATAGGTATTTTTAACAAATGCATAAAGGACACAAAAATCAAACAGCCTAGCAGGGGTATTTTTGCAATTAAAATAAGATCTAGGGGCATCAGTGCAAAAATACAACAGAAATAAACATTTATTTTAATTTTTAGAACTATTTTACAATAAACAAAAACCGCCACGGGTTACATGCAATTTTCACGCGCCTCACGTGTGACCACGTGAGGCGCAGAAGGACCTAAATGTAATTATAATAAACACAGGGTCCTTTCTGCAAAAACTCCAATTTATTTACAACGTGCAATTTATTTTACAAGATTAAAAATTAAATACACAAAAAGGCAGGGGTAAAAGTGAAAATTACCCCCAAAGTGGGCGTTGATGGACGGCTGGATGTGGGTCACTTGACACGCGTCACTTCCTCTGCCCCTGATACCGCTTCGTCGATGATGCGCTAGGATTAGATCTCCTGGCTGAGATCTATGGTGGCTGCTCGCTTCATCGGACGGCTGTGGTTTGACCTGGGACCTGCCCTTCATCCAACGGCGGAGACGACGGCTGGAAGAACGGGGAAGAACGCTCTCCTGGGCGAGCTTCCTCCGGTGAGAACTCGCTGATCCGTCGGCCTTTGCTACTCCGAGGTGTCCCAAAAGCTTCCTGGAGGTTGGCTCTCTCCGCTGGAGGTGGTAGATCGGCCGGAGATGCCCTGGAGCAGCGCCACGAGGTCGGTGAAGAAATGCGGCTCCAGGTACCTCTGCCGGCCTTAGGAACGTCTCCTGGTGCTCCTCAATGCACCTGACCTGCACAGGAAGGTAGAGAGGCTCGAGGGCGTCACCCTCGACCTGGGGCCTGAAGTTGTTAGCACCGGGATGGTGATGGGTGGAGAAGCTCCGGCGAAGGGTGATGGAGGAGCTTCGATTCGTGGATCCAGATGTGAATCCGGTTGGACAAGGTGGCTGGAAGGTGGAGAATGCGGTAGGGAAGGAAATGGAGGTGAAAGCGAGTCGGGAAAACAACGATGGCACGGTGGAGAAGTCGCCGGAGCGGAGCTCCGGCGAACTTTGAAGAACCTAAATTACGCTACTCTACTAATCGAAATGCGAAATAAAATGCGGAAATAAAGTGCGAGAATAAAAATCTACCTAGAAATGTAAATGCGCAGCTCTTATACCTGGGGGCCTCCAGGGAGTAGGGCGGCCGCCGGAGCGCCGCCGTGACAAAATTTTCCTCCATCTCCGGCCGAACCGAGGTGCTGGGAAGCGCCTCCTGTCACGAGGGCTCCACCAGGAGCTGATTCAAGCTCAATGAGGGGGATGAAATTGGCCAAATTCGGCCGAGGAGGAGGAAGGTTTTATTTATAAACATTCCTGAGGACCCCCAGTGACCGGCGATTATTAAAGAACCTGTGGTATGTACAATGGATCCAACATCTCGGCGAGATTCGTGGATGGTCAGAGAACAAAATATGTGAAGGGGTCGAAGGTGATGGAGTGACCAATCGACCGGGAAAAATGGCTGAAATCGGGGGACACGACAGTTCTGACGGGGAGTCTGAGGCGCAGGGGGAGTTGACCAGAGGTCAACTGTCCCTGGCCCCTGATTGGCCCACGTCAGACTAAACTTGACCCATTTATTTAACGTATTAAATGAATTAATTAGGTTTTACATATAAAATAAAAATTGTTTATAAATTAATATAGTATTTATTTTTTATTTTTATTTATTTTTTTGAAGTATTCTATTACGGTTTTATTAAAATAATGTATTTATAAGTATATATATTAATTTTTATTTTATTTATTTTTATTTAATTATTTTATTTTCTTATTTTATAAATTTATAACTTATTTTTATGAGTATAAATATATTTTATTTCATTTTTATGAGTTTATTTACATTTTTAAATAAATGTATTTATGTATATGTAGGTATACTTATAGGTAGTTTACCTATATATTATATACATTTTATTTATTAATGAATTTTATTTGTTTTTATTTTGGATTTTAATAAGTTATATAGACTATATACATTATTATAAAAATATAAATGAATAAAGAATAAAAGAATAAAAATCCCTTTTATTTATGTACATATAGGTAGCATAGGTATTTTGCCTAGGTATTACCTAGGCTTATTTTATTTTACAAATTCTTTTTAGTTTTCTTTTAACTTTAATATGCACATGTCTTGTATACATTATTTACAAAATTCTTAAAAATATGAATTTATAAAAATAATGAATATTAAATAAAAGGAATATTTTAATCAGGTATTATGTACAAGAAGGGCCAAAAACCTAACTTTTGCACATGGACTCCAAAAATTATGAAACCAATTTTATTAAATAGTTCATGGAAAGCTATATACAATTAAAGGTGAGTTTGAGTGATTTGGAGTTTTTATTTGCAATATATGGATCTGTGAAGTTGAGATTTTGGCTTTTTATTCTGTGTATAAAATGTACACTGAGTATTATTTTTACACAAACTCAATTTTGTAATTTTATTTACATTATTATCTACAACTTTTATGAACAAAGTTTCTTTGTTTGATGAATAAATGATTATGTACAAAATAGGTGTCAAACATGCATGAATAAATGAATTAATAAATGAGGTATTTATTGTATAATTGACCCTCATCTCCCCCTACTTTATTCCTTGTCGACCAATTCCATGCTGGCCTTGGTCTCGGGGTTTGGGTCATAAAATATCTTCAATATTTTATTCCTTTTTCTTTTCTTCTCTTTATTCTATAATTTTGGCATTAAAAACCTTATTTAATGTACAATTAATACTATGAATCATGAATTCTATTATGTACAAATTGATGCTATTTACATGCATTTGCTGGGGTTTTTAAGGCCAAAATGATAGAATAAAGGTGATGAAATGGAGATTCATCAACACTCTCCTGAAGATCCCAATCAGTCAAATCTGTGAGCATATCCCATGTATATAACTAGTTCGCAGTACCCTCAGCATGTGCTCTCCTTCTAGGTGCACCAGCTACAATGTTTCCCTTATCGGGATGGTAAAAGATCGTGCAATCGTAATCCTTCAGTAGCTCGAGCCACCTATGTTGTCTCAAGTTCAGCTCCTTCTCATCAAATATGTACTTCAAGATCTTGTGATCAGTGAAAATCTCGAAATTCACCCCCATAAAGATAGCGGCGCTAGATCTTCAAGGCGAAGAAAACTGCCGCCAACTCCAAGTCATGTGTAGGCCAATTTCGCTCATGCGGTCTCAACGGTCGTGATGCATAAGTAATCATGTGGCCTCTCTGCATCAATACTGCTCCTAAACCTCTCCAGATGCATCTGTGTACACTACATAGTCATGCATGCCTGATGGAAGTGCAAGTATGGGCGATGAAGTCAATATATCCTTCAGTGTCCTGAAGGCATGCTCACATGAATCATCCCAAATGAATGGAACTCCCTTCTACATCAACCATATCAGAGGAACAACGATGCGTGAAAATCCACTGACAAAGCGTTTTAATAACCCGCTAGCCCAAGGAAGCTCTGAATTTGAGTAGTTGTCTTGGGTTGCTCCCAAGACATAACTACCTCAATCTTCGCAGGATCAACTATGATACCTGCTCCAGGAATGACATGCCCAAGAAATGAGACTTGGGATAACTAGAACTCGTACTTTCTTAACTTGGCATATAGCTTGTTCTTTTGCAATGTGTCCAAAACAATCCTTAGATCATTCGGATGATCCCATTCATTCTGATAATATATGAGCACATCATCAATGAATACCACCACAAACTTGTACAAGTATGGACGGAAGATTCAGTTCATCATATCCATGAATATTGCAGGTGCATTATTGAGCCCAAACGACATCACCACAAACTCGTAGTGTCCATAGTGAGTCCCGAAAGCTGTCTTCAGAATATCGGACTCTCGAATCCTCAGATGATGATAGCTCGAACAAAGACCGGTCTTCGAGAACACTGAAGATCCTTGAATTTGATCGAATAAATCATCGATACGCAGCAAAGGATAACAGTTCTTCACCATTTTCTTGTTCAGATGTCGATAATTAATGCATAATCTCATTGATCCATCCTTCTTCTTTGCAAATAGAACCAGAGCACCCCAAGGTGAAGTGCTCGGCCTTACGCATCCCAAGTCAAGTAACTTATGCAACTGCATCTTCAGCTCTCTTAACTCAGCTGGTGCCATGCGGTAAGGAGCCATCGAGATATGTTGTGAGTCTGGTAGCAATGTTATCTCGAACTCGATCTCTCTCTCTCTCTCAGGAGATAATCTTGGTAGCTCATCAGGAAACACATCTGGGTAATCTGATACTACTCAGATGTCATGTGCCATCAACTCATGATCGGATACCTCTCGAACAAATGCTGGGTAGGAATCACATCCTTGATCAACAAGACACTAAGCTCGCAACACTGAAAAGCACTCCATTTTGGAGTTATGCGTAATACCCTCAAAAGTGAACTGAGGTAAATCTGGAATCCTGAAGACAACTATCTTCCTAAAACAATGAACAAGAGTGTGATGATATGATAATTAATCCATGCCTAGAATCAAGTCAAACTCATCAAGTTGTAGGAGCAGATAATCTGTGATCATCTCATGAGTGTTAATCAGCAAGTGCCTGACTATCAAAGAAATGAAAAACAACTGACCACCTAGCCCACGTATGTGATATGGAGAAGACAAAGCCTCTGCAACTCTGCCTAAAGAAGCTAGTAGTCTCGAAGCAAGGAAAGAATGTGTCGCTCCAGAATCAAACAAAACATGGAAGATCGGCAGAAGACTGAGACCATACCTTTCACCATAGTAGATGTTGAACGGGTTTGCTCCTCGAACTCTACATGTAGCTGACCCTATTTGGCTGGTGCGGTATAGGAACTTGCCACACTCTGTGTCTGTCTCTGTTGATGCCTCCTGAAGTTGGAGTTCCTGCCACGAGAACTCCATGTATGTTGTGCCTGTGGTTGTGACGACTGTGAATGTAGGTGACGAGTCTGAAATTGCCTATGTTAATTTATGAGAATTAAGTTTTAAATTTGTCGTTGTAATTATGTCAGGAATTCAGTATCAGACAAGAAATAACCACAAGAATTTATTCAATTTTAATCGACATGGTTTTTATGTTTATTTTACTTAGGCAAGTCCCAGGTCGAACTCAAGGAGGTAAAGTAACAACCTAGAAATCTGTCTATCAAAGTCTGTACACGATTTTCGAGGCAGTATTTTTTGGTATTTTTATGCAATTTTGGAATGTAAAATGCCTAAAAAGCAATTTTCAAGAAAACAATGTCCGAAAAATACAAAAATTGGCCGAGATGTCAATTATGATAAAATGAATGCACTATAATTTTTTTGGAATTTTTGGATGTGAGATGAATATTTTATGAATTTATGAATGCAAACATAATGAATTTCAATATTTAATTATAATAAATATTAAACCTAATTATTTTTAAGGGATAAAATTTCCAGGATCTATCACTAGGTGATTAACCTCAGAAAAATCCTAAACCTCAAAAATATGAGTTTAATACCTATTAAAAAGTAAAGATTGAAATATGCAAAATGATTTTTACAGATCAAACTATGCATACAAATCAATTCTTTTGGGGCACGATGTTACACACAATTAATCCGTGAATCAATGAATTTTTGATAATTTTTAGAGCAATGGTTAATTTAATAAGAATTTCCAAGCACTTAGTGGGAAAAATATGCAATTTTTCACGAGCATTTAACCATAGTGGATAAAAATATCACAAATATGTCATAATGTCAAGAATTAGTTGAATAACATAATGATATTTTTAGATTGATAAAATGATGCGATGTAGAGGTTCAAAATAAAGGGAGAACAAAGGGTCTGTTTACAATACAGAAAATTAAATAATATAACAAAATGAAGAACAGGGTTATAAGTGAAATTACCAAGACCCTTGGTGGCCAGATTGCAAAATTTCCAAAGTCACTTGTCGAGCACGTGACTCTAGAGAAGCGGTCATGTAATGCGAATCAAGAGACCTCTAGGGGGCATTCAGCAAATTTCCCTCACGCATGTGAGGATCACATGAGGGGAGGCATCCCTTGAAGACGTTCCCACAATGCACGTGTTTCACACGTGTCGGGGACCTCTCTCGAGGATCAAAAATTGATGATAAATAATAGTCGTTGCTATCCCCAAAAATCCTGTGATAAACAAATGTTTTTATATATTTTTGCTACTTATTAACCTGTATAGCGGACAGGGTCGAACTTAGAGAGGCTACAAATCCCGAAGGTTATTCAATTAATCAAAAATCAATTAAGAGAAAAACAAGAATCTCAAAGGATAACTATCCTTGGTTTTTATGATTTTTTATCTTTTTTTTATTTTTTATCACTTTTTTCTAATTTTTTGTATTTTCTGATTTTTAAATTTTTAGTGATTTTGATTTTGCAAAAAAAAATTATTTTCAAATAACAAACAATATGCACAAGCATAAGAAATATGCACAACTTTTTTTTGTAATTTTCAATTATACCAAAAATATTCAGAAAAATTCAGAGAAAATATTTCTGTGTTTTAAAAGTTTTGAAATGTTTTTTGGGAATTTTTGTGGAATTTTCAGATATTTTTTTGATTTTAAAAAACAGTGAGAAAATACGAAATTGTGCACAGCTTGGAGTAATTTGCAACTTAAAAATATTTTAAATTCCTAAAACTCTTGGTAATTATTTTTATAACAAACTATATGCAAATATCTACAAACAGGAACTGAAATCACTATTTTTGGATTGTTGTAGAATTTTCTATGAGTTTTATAAGTTTTTAAGTATTTTTTAATTTTTTTGGTTTTTATAAATAATTAATGCACAAAATTTGCACAGAAATTAAAAGATAATAAAAAAACTACTCTAAATTTTTTAGAACTTTTAAGCAATTTTTCGATTTTTTATGAATTTTCAAAGTTTGGGCAGGCAAAAAGACGTTGTTTTTTATTTTTTAAATATATCAAATGATAACAAAAATTTATGAAAAATTTAAACAATGATAAAGACTACAACAGGAGCATACCCAAATTTTTTTAGAATTTTTAGATCAATAAAAACATTTATTACATTCAAAACGAACATGCAAATGAAGTCTGGATAAATAAGGACTGAAATGCAATTTCTTCAAAGTTTTCGCATGAAATGATTAACAGAAATAAAATACAGGAGGAAAAATGAAATTGACCTAGCAAATATGTGCAATGCGCTTGACTGGTTGAAGGTCAGGATCTTTCTGCAAATTTGATATCCTTCAGGGTTTCTGACGCAATATTTCCATTTTTTACAATTAAAAACCCCAAACCCCAACTTTCTTCGTTCTTCACAAAGCATCAAGGGGGGGTAAGGGGCACCTGCCGCCGCCGCCACTGAGGAGGAAGGCGTTGGGCAGTGCACGGACTTCATGCGGGTCAGTGCGGATGGAGATCGGAGGACGGTTGGCGGTGAGCGTTGATGGGTTCATGGGCTACGCAGGTCGCGTGCGAGCGACGGACTCATGCGGAGGTTAGGAGAGGCGTTGGAGCTTGGCAGGGGGCGCGGTCTAGGGTTGCGGGCGACGCTCGAAGGTCCCGGCGGAGACGGGCAGGGGCCGCGGCAGGCGGTGCAGTTCGTGCATGCGAGGGACTGTCTGGAGGAGGGCCGTAAGATACGGTGAGGGTCGTGCCTGCAGTAGCTGGAGGATGGCGGCTCTGCCACCCTCGGTGTAGACGACGTCGGGCGGCGCGCCTGGGAAGGGGATGGAGGGCGGCGCAGTCGAGTGCGGGCGGCGGGGTTGACGGCGGTCGTCCGACTGCTATCGAGATTTTTTGTTTTTTTATTTTTTTTGTATTTTTTATTCTTTGTAAATGTAAATAGGAATGAATAATAAAGAAAAAAATGTTTTTAATTTTTTTAAATAGGAAATGTAAACATAAATAAAATTTTTTTAATTTTTTAACTGTCCTGCAAAATCAATGTTAGAGAGAACAAGAAAATAAATATTTTTTTGTATTATTATTTTTATTTATTTACAAATAGAAAAGTGAATGAGGATCCAGCAGAAATGGAAGGTATCAAATCCGATTCTCCGACCACCATGCGTGGTCGGAGTTGATAGATCATGAAAGATAGAAATTGACTGCGGAGAGATCAAGAACATGAGATGGAAAAAATCGAGTCAAAGCGGATCAAATCATGATGGATTTTTTTAAGATCTAAAAAAACAAATTGATGATGGAATTAAAAATGCGAAAAATGAAATTAATATTAACCTAAGAAAAAAATAAGAAAAATGTGGATCTCACCTTAGGAGCAGAAATGGACCGTAATCGCCTCAACGAAGGCCGATTCGCTGTCACCGGACGGCTCGGAGGCCAGGCACTTTTCTCGACGAAATTTTCTCTTGGAGATCAGGCTCCTCTGTCTAAAGATTGATCAAGTTCGAATGAGGGAGAAGGAGCCATATAAATAGACAAGATAATGGAGATGAAATTTGAAGTTTTGACTTTTTGGATAAAGAGATAAGAGAGATGAAAATTGAAGTGCTAAAAAGAGATAAAACTATTTACAAAATTATCTAATTTTTTTGAATTTTCATCACTTTATTTATTTGAAATAAAAAATTTATTTTTTTATTTTTTGGTGGTTAATTAAAAATAGCAACTATATACATATACAATATACATATATGACATTATATACAAGGGTACATGAGGAAATTAGCTTTTTGTTTTGTTTTAAAAAAAATTATTTTTATTTTTATTTTAAATAATTAGTAATAATAATTTACAAATATAAATAAATACACTATTTACAAAATACATGGAAAAAATGCACAAACCACCCCAGAAAACCAACTTTTTACTCGTAACTTCAAAAATTATGAAATCACAACCATTTTAAAGATAATTTAATTTAGAATCCAATGGAAGTGAGATTGGTTCCATTTGAGTTCATATGGAGCCGGAATTGGTCTTTCAATTAGTGCTTAGTGGCTTTTTTCAAGTGTGGTTACTTTTATTCTGTACATGATTTAATTGTGCAATTATTTTTATTAATTAGAACACATTTTTATTTACAACTTTGATGTTGAAAGTTATTTGATTTGAGGTCAATTAAGGCACAAATAAATTAGTGTCATTTTTATACAGATATACACAAAACACAATTTTTTGGATTTTCTAATTGAGGACCCTATCTCCCCCTACTTTATTCCTGGTCGATCAGGTCAAGTCTTGACCATCTCTCGGGGTTTGGGTCAGCATGTATACAGTTTTCTTTTTTTATTTTATTTTCTTTATTTTTCCTTTCTTTCTTTATTTATTTATTTTAGGTTAAAATTAGTAAGAAGTGTACAATATTTACACACAGATGCAAGTTAGTAAGAATATGGAGTTAGTGTTATATGCAGGTGTTTTATAAGGGATTTTAACCTAAAATAAATGAATAAAGATGACGAATCGCAGATTCATCATCCCCCTATGCTTTACCTTTGCTAGTCCATTAGTAAACACTTATTTAAAAGAATAAGTGAAGAAAAAGAAAAGGAATGGGAAAATAAAGAAAGTAGGACAATACTGAGTATTAAACTTATCTTTATAAAATTGTAGTTTGGAGCTCTGTCGGTCCTTTGGATTATTAGTGTGTCAAAACTTCTGTGAGACTTAGAATTTTAAAATCGACAGCCTTCATGTTCTACACATCATTGTCACAGTTTCGGCTCAAAAGTCATCTTAGATCAATCCTCTTGCCAAAGCATACCCTATGAACATTGAACAATCAACTCATGTGTGTGCAAGGTTTTAGCTCATCCCATCCAGAATGTCGGACTACCATGCAAATCTCCTCTCCAGTAACTCATTATCGGGGAGTCAAGTATTTCCTTCTAAGGTCTATCGCGTTGTGTTCACAATCGAATTGGGAGAGAAGTTAGAAGAAGGAGAAAAGAACTGGAGGGTGGCTAGTGTAGTCACCTCTCCTTGTGAAGCTGGCCAGTTTAGCCGAATCTCCACCAAGATCTGCAAGTTTTCTTGAAGCTTGGACCTTTTTGGTCAAATATTTATATGGTAGTGGCTTCTGTGTATTTGGATTTTTGGTGGTTCTGCTTGGATCTTGTTGTTCCCTACGGATATAGAATCTTTTTGTTTTCGTACATGTTTTGGGGTCTTAGAAACAATTGTGCCCAGCCGTCCATCCCTTTTCCGAAGCTTTATTTCAACATGTACTCCAATCTTTAGATTTCCACGCTACCAGAAAATAAACTCACACAGTCTTCCAACATCCCGCCTGAGTTGAGCTAAGTGCATAGTGCGAGAGTACAAATTAATTCCCTATTCCAGAGTTGTACCCATAATGGAGAGATCAGGTTAGACACTAAGAGTCAAACGCTGCACATTGTCATGTGGAACTCAAAGAATTAAGTAAGGGACCTGAATCTTTTAAAAGCCTATTTCTCGGTGAAGTTCCTCTGAGAATTAGGTGGATTAAGATCCAACTAAGCTCCATTCTTCAATTTTATTCCAGACATACTTTAAATGTCAATACTATCCTGAAAAATGCACAAGCAAATGCAAGAAAATATGAACAATGCAAAGAGTTTTTTTAAAAGAAATGATGCACATGTGAAAAGAACTTTTTTAACAATTTTCTAATTTTGAACTTTTTATGGATTTTTGGGGGAAAATGCAGACGTAAAAGAAAGGTTTTTTTTAATTATGCAAGTTTTTATAGATTTTTGGTTTTGTAGTTGTTTTTAAAAAAAAAGAAAAAAAAGTTAGTAAAAATGTACAAGTATATACAAGATTTTTTTGTTTTTTTTGTTTTCTTTATTTTTTTCTATTTTTTTGTGTTTTTATTGATTTTTTTGTTGTGTTTTTTGTTTGTTGTATTTTTCAATTGTTTTTGTTTTTGTTTTTGTTTTTTTTTGTTTTTATGCACGTGGATTTTACAAAATTATACACATAACCCCCCAAAAAATCGTATTTAAAGGTACGAGTTATATCTAAAGTATATATACAATATATACGATGCCCCCATATACTTAGCTCAAACTATGTCCTCATAGTGATCAGAGAGCAAAAAAGGAAGACATAACCCATGCTTAGTATAGAAAAGTGAAACGACTCCTATGCTAGAATGACTCAAAGAAAAGATAAAAAGAAGAGAAGTTGGTGATCCCCCCTATATTTAGGATCAAGTAATCCTAAGTATAGTAGAGTGTACAAAAGGGGAAAACCAATGAAGAGAATGTGCAGACTCAAAAATAAAAAGACACGATATGAACAACATCATCCCCCCTATACTTAGGGTAGAGTATCCCTAAGTATAGGCAACAACAAGAGTGATGAACAGGATGAATATGAATAACACAAATCATTCATCCCACAATGATAAAATGAGAGAAGAAAGAGTGAAACGAAAGGATATACAAGAGGAGTGGATGATCATGTATCAGACGCAAAAGTTGGAATCAAAAGATCATCATCTGATACCACAGATATCGAATCAACGACGGACAGGAATGTATCATGATCTAGATATGGCTTCAGAAAGTGTCCGTTCACAACAAATGGTTGTGCGTCATATGACAACCCAGATATGACAATACTCCCATTGTCATGCACGGCTCTCACGATGAACGGTCCTGACCACTTGCTTTTAAATTTTCTTGGAAACAACTTCAACTTAGCATCAAATACCAAACTTTCTGATCAGGAGAGAAAGTCTTTCTTTGGATGTGTTTATCATGCCAGCGCTTGACTTTCTCCTTATACATAAGTAAATTATCATATGCAAAGTCTCGGAATTCCAGTAATTTGTTCAAATCCAACTTCCTGTTCTTTCCTGCCTTCTCATAATCTAAATTGCATACACAGAGTGCCCATAAAGGTTTGTGAATTAATTCAACTGGCAGGTGGCAAGGCTTTCCATATACCAATCTGTAGGGAGACATACCCAAAGGAGACTTGTACGCCATCCCAATAAGCCCATAGAATTGAATCAAGCATCTGAGATCAGTTCTTCCTATCTATACGTACAAGTTTTTGCAATATCGTCTTGATCTCCCTATTTTGAAATTTCTGCTAAGCCGTTAGTCTGAGGGTGGTAAGGAGACGCAACTCTATGCTCAATGGCGTACTCCTTCACAAGCTTCTTTACTTCTCTATTAATGAAATGGCTTCCCCCATCTGAAATCAGTATTTTGGGAATACCGAGCCGCGCAATAATATGGTCCTTGAGAAAGGAACACATTGTACGACTATCTGCGGCTCGGGTGGGGATAGCCTCCACCCATCGATTAACATAATCCACAGCGAGCCTGAAATCCCTGACTGACAGGAAATGGGCCCATGAAGTCTATGCCCCAAGCATCAAAAACATCAGAAATCTGTGTATATCTTAGGGGCATGGTATCTTTGGAACCAACAGTTCCTCCCATTTTCTAAAAATCAGTACAACTTCGAACATACACTGTAGCATCCTTAAACAATGTGGGCCACCATAGGCCACTCTGTAAAACCTTTGTTGCCGTGCATTTTCCTGAATGATGCCCACGCGATTATAGTTTGTGACAATGCTCAAGTACACTGATGTGTTCCTCATGAGGAATGCACCTTCTCCAGATACAATTCGCACCCTCTCAAAATAGGTACGGATCCTCCCACTGGTAAAAATGAATCTCTGACAGAAATCTGTCTACCTTGTACTTCGGCCAATCTTGTAGAACTTTTTTGGAGACAAGATAGTTCACAATATCAGCATACCATGGGAGTGAGTCCACAGACAAATCGGCCTCATCTGGAAAGGTTTCGGAAATAGGAATCATGTTCTGCTCAGAGGTCTCCGTGTCTGTGATATGGGAAAGGTGATCTGCCACAACATTTTTCACTCCAGGTTTATCTCGAATCTCTAAATCAAATTCCTGAAGAAGAAAGATCCATCTGATAAGGCATGGTTTGGCATCCTTCTTTGCCTGTAAGTATCGTATGGCAGTATGATCCGTGTACACAATAACGTGTGAGCCGATGAGGTAAGATCTGAACTTTTTTAGCCCAAAAACAACTGCTAACATCTCCTTCTTTGTAACTATATAAATTCGATGTGCTTCATCCAGAGTCTTGCTAGCATAGTGGATAGCAAATGGTATCCCGTCCCTTCTCTATCCTAAAACCGCTCCAACTGCAAAATATGATGCATCTGTCATGATCTCAAAAGGAAGAGACCAATCAGGTGGTTGTAAGACCGGAGCACTAGTAACCATTTCTTTCATTTGATTGAATGCAAGGAGAACTTTCTCATCGACAACAAAATCAGTCTCCTTACACAGAAGCACAGTCGAAGGTCTGGTGATTTTGTTGAAGTCCTTTATGAATCGCCTATAGAATCCTACGTGTCCCAAAAATGACCTCAACTACTTCAAACTCTGTGGTGGCTCTAACTTGGAAATCACATCAATCTTAGACGGGTCAACCTCCATACCATGTTTGGAGATGACATGGCCCAATACAATCCCATTAGTAATCATAAAGTGCCTCTTCTCCCACAAGAGCACTAGGTTTACCTCACAGCAACATTGAAGAACTCGGTCTAAATGAGCAAGACATGTGTAAAAACTATCCTCGTAGACCGAGAAATCATCCATGAAGACTTCAAGAAAATTACCCACCATGTCGGCAAAATGGCAAACATATACCTTTGAAATGTAGCGGGGGCATTACACAATCCAAAGGGCGTCCGTATAAAGGCGTAAGTGCCAAACGGACAAGCGAAAGTAGTTTTCTCCTGATCCTCAGGAGCGATAGCAACTTGGTTGTATCCTGAGTACCCATCTAAGAAGCAAAAGAACTCTTTCCCTACCAACCTCTCAATAATCAGATCAATAAAGGGCAGTGGAAAGTGATCCTTCTTGGTATCTGAGTTCAGGCGTCGGTAATCTACACAGACACACCATGAAGTAGGCACCCAGGTCGGAATCTCCTCACCGCGGTCATTCTTTACGATCATAATCCCAGATTTCTTCAGGAACACATGTAAAGGTCTGAGCCATTTGGAATCCAAAATGGGATATATATATATATATATAAAGCCAGCATCATGCCATTTCTTGATCTCCTTCATGATAACCTTCCTTAGGTTTGGATTGAGACGGCGCTGACATTCACGGGAGGGTTTACAGTCATCCTCTAGGTAGATATGATGCGAGCACAATGCTGGATTGATCCCATGGAGATCTGAGATATTCCATCCTATGGCCTTGCGATTTCTCTCAAGAACCTCTAGCATGCGAGATTCTTGTTCAGCGGTCAACTGCGAGCTGAGGATGACCGAAAACATTTGGTGGGCGGACCTGCAAGGAAGGCATATTTCAACATTGATGGTAAAACCTTGAGCTCAGGTGGGGTCTGAATCCGCTCTGCGATAACCTCTGCTACTGTACTGGTAGACAATATTTGAGATGTGCTCTATAGACTATACATCTGTGCTATTGACGGCTCAGCAAGTACAATATCTGATAGATCTGTAATGAATGATTTCTTCTCATAGAGGAATGGCTCATCAGAATGTTCAATACTCTTATTAATGAATGGCTTAGATATCTCAGAAATAATCTTAGACAGATGTCTCTCATCTGTGCATAAATCAGGAAATTCAACGAATGGCTCAGATATCTGGATCTCATAACTCTGCTCAACTGCTCATTGACAACTGTCTCAATTGGACCACTAAGGGAACTCATGTCGATTGTGCTTTCCAGAGAGTCCTTTTGGGAAAGGAACTCCTGGGTATCTATAAAATCCGTGAAAAGATATGTCTCTCTGAATTCAGCAAGAAAATCATAGTCATATGGCTCTGATATAACTTTCTCTGTATCATCTGCTGTCGGTGGCGGTGATGGTCTAGGATCAGAGATCGTCTCAATTTTCACCTTGTCACTATGAGAGTGAAAGATGATCTCTCCAGTACCATAATCAACTGCTGCTTCTACCGTTCGGAGGAAACGGTCGACCTAGTATGAATGGGGTATGGAGTAATGGTGCTGGTGTGTCCATATCCATGACAACAAAATCAACAGGGAATTTCATTCCCTGCACCGTTACAATAACTAGAGGGAGGCGCAGTCGAGTGCGGGTGGCGGGGGTGACGGCGGCCGTCCGACAGCTGCTGAGATTTTTTTATTTTTTTTATTTTTTTATTTTTTGTATTTTTTATTCTTTGTAAATGTAAACAGGAATGAATAATAAAGAAAAAATGTTTTTTTTATTTTTTTTCAATAGGAAATGTAAACAGAAATAAAAAAAGATTTTTTTAATTTTTTTAACTATCCTGCAAAAATCAATGTTAGAAAATAAGAAAACAAATAATTTTTTTATATTATTATTTTTATTTATTTACAAATAGAAAAATGAATGAGGATCTAGCGGAAATGGAAGGTATCAAATCCGATTCTCCGACCACCGTACGTGGTCGGAGTTGATAGATCGTGAAAGATAGAAATTGAATGCGAAGAGATCAAGAACGTGAGATGAAAAAAATCGAGTCAAAGCGAATCAAATCGTGATGGATTTTTTTAAGATCTAGAAAAACAAAATGATGATGGAATTAAAAATGCGACAAATGAAACTAAGATTAACCTAAGATAAAAATAAGAAAAATGTGGATCTCACGTTAGGAGTAGAAATCGACCGTGATCGCCTCAACGAAGGCCAACTCGCTGTCACCGGACAGCTCGGAGGATAGGAACTTTTCTCGACGAGATTTTCTCTCGGAGATCGGGCTCCTCTCTCTAAAAATCCAAAAAAAACAAACAAAAAAACACAACAAAAAAATCAACAAAAACACAAAAAGAAAAGAATAAATAGAAAAAAAATCATGTATATACTTGTACATTTTTACTAACCTTTTTTTCTTTTTTAAAAAAATACAAAACCAAAAATCTATAAAAACTTGCATAATTCAAAAAAACTTTCTTTTACATCTGCATTTTCCCCCAAAATCCATAAAAAGTTCAAAATTAGAAAATTGTAAAAAAATGGAAATATTGTGTCAGAATCTCTGAAGGATATCAAATTTGCAGAAAGATCCTGGCCTTCAACCAATCTAGCGCATTGCACATGTTTGTTGGTTAAATTTCATTTTTCCTCCTATATTCTATTTATGTTAATCATTTCATGTGAAAACTTTGAAGAAATTGCATTCCAGTCCTTATTTATCCAGACTTCATTTGCATGTTTGTTTTGAATGAAATAATCATTTTTATTGATCTAAAAATTCTCAAAAAAATTGGGTATGCTCCTGTTGTAGTCTTTATCATTGTGTAAATTTTTCATAAATTTTTATTATAATTTAATATATTTAAAAAAATCAAAAATAGTATCTTTTTGCATGCCTAAACTTTGAAAATTCGTAAAAAATCGAAAAATTGCTTAAAATTCTAAAAAAATAGAGTAGTTTTTTTTCATTGTCTTTGAATATCAATGCAAATTTTGTGCATTAATTATTTATAAAACCAAAAAAATTGAAAAATACTAAAAATCTTATAAAAATCATAGAAAATTCTAAAAAATCGAAAAAGATTTCAATTCCTGTTTTAGATATTTGCATATAGTTTGTTATAAAAATAATTGCCAGGAGTTTTGGGCACTTAAATAATTTTTAAGATGCAAATTACTCCAAGCTGTGCACAATTTTGCATTTTCCCACTGTTTTTTTTAAATAGAAAAACATCTGAAAATTCCACAAAAATTCTCAAAACATTTCAAAACTTTTAAAACCCAAAAGTATTTTCTCTGAATTTATCTGAGCATTTTTGGTATAATTGAATATTACAAAAAAAATAATGTGCATATTTCTTGTGCTTGTGCATATTGTTCGTTATTTGAAAATAAAAAAATTTGCAAAATCAAAATCACTAATAATTTGAAAATCAGAAAATACAAAAAAATAGAAATAATAATAATAATATTAAAAAAAGATAAAAAATCACAAAAGCCAAGTATAGTTATCCTTTTAGATTCATGTTTTTCTCTTAATTGATTTTTGATTAATTGAATAACCCTCAGGATTTGTAGCCTCCTTGAGTTCGACCATGTCCGCTATACAGGTTAATAAGTAGCAAAAATATAAAAAAACTGTTTGTCATGGGATTTTTGGGGATAGCAACGACCTGTTTACCATTAATTTATCCGATCCACCAAATCTCGTGTCAACAAAATATTTTATATTTTTGTTATCCCCAAAAATCCCGCGACAAACTTTTTTTATATTTTTACTACTTATTAACCTGTATAGAAGATAGGGTTGAACTCAGGGAGGCTATAAATCCCGAGGGTTATTCAATTACTCAAAAAACAATTAAGAGAAAAACAAGAATCTCAAAGGATAACTATCCTCGGTTTTTGTGATTTTTTATCTTTATTATTTTTTTCTAATTTTTTGTATTTTTTTATTTTCAAATTTTTAGTGATTTTGATTTTGCAAAAAAAAATATTTTCAAATAACAAACAATATGCACAAGCACAAGAAATATGCACACTGATTTTTTTGTAATTTTCAATTATACCAAAAATGCTCAGAAAACTTTAGAGAAAATATTTTTGGGTTTTAAAAGTTTTGAAATGTTTTTGAGAATTTTTTTGGAATTTTCAGATGTTTTATATTTAAAAAAACAGTGAGAAAATGCAAAATTATGCACAGCTTGGAGTAATTTGCAACTTAAAAATATTTTAATTGTCCAAAACTCCTGGAAATTATTTTTATAAAAAAAACTATATGCAAATATCTACAAACAGGAAATGAAATCACTATTTTTAGATTTTTGTAGAACTTTATGTGATGTTTATAGGATTTTTAGTATTTTTCACTTTTTTGGGTTTCATAAATAACTAATGCACAAAATTTGCACAGAAATTAAAAGACAGTGAAATAAAAATACTCTGATTTTTTTAGAATTTTTAAGCAATTTTTCGAATTTTTATGAATTTTCAAAGTTTATGCAGGAAAAAAGACAATATTTTTTATTTTTTTAAATATATCAAATGATAATAAAAATTTATGAAAAATTTTACACAGTGATAAAGACTACAACAGGAGCATACCCAAATTTTTTGAGAATTTTTAGATCAATAAAAACATTTATTTCATTCAAAACGAACATGCAAATGAAGTCTAGATAAATAAGGACTGAAATGCAATTTCTTCAAAGTTTTCGTATGAAATGATTAACAGAAATAAAAAACAAGAGGAAAAATGAAATTTACCCAGCAAACATGTGCGATGCGCGTGACTGATTGAAGGCTGGGATCTTTCTGCAAATTTGATATCCTTCACGGATTCTGACGTAATATTTCCATTTTTTACAATTATAAAACCCAAACCCTAGCTTTATTTGTTCTTCACAAAGCACCAAGGGGGGTAAGGGGCACCCGCCGTCATCGCCATTGAGGAGGAAGGCGTTGGGCGGTGTGCGGACTTCGTGCGGGTCGGTGCAGATGGAGATCGGAGGACAGCTGGCGGTGAGGGCTGAAGGGTCCACGGGTTGCGTGGGCCACGCGTGAGCGGCGTACTCGTGCGGAGGACAGGAGAGGTACTTGAGCTTGGCGAGGATCGCGGTCTGGGGTCGCAGGCGACGCTTGAAGGTCCCGGCGGAGACGGGCAGGGGCCGCGGCAGGTGGCACAGTTCGTGCGTGCGGGGGGGCTTCTGGAGGAGGGCCGCACCTGTAGCGGCTGGAGGATGGCGGCTCTGCCTCCCTCGGTGTAGACGATGTTGGGCGGCACGCTTGGGAAGGGGCTCGAGGGCGGCGTAGTCGAGTGCGGGCGGCAGGGGTGACGGTGGTCGTCCAACTGCTGCTGAGATTTTTTTTCTGTATTTTTTATTCTATGTAAATGTAAACAGAAATGAATAATAAAGAAAAAAAATGTTTTTTATTTTTTTAAAAAATAGGAAATTCAAACAGAAATTAAAGAAAGATTTTTTAAAATTTTTAACTATCCTGCAAAATCAATGTTAGAGAGAACAAGAAAACAAATAATTTTTTTGTATTATTATTTTTATTTATTTACAAATAGAAAAATGAATGAGGATCCAGCAAAAATGGATGGTATCGAATCCGATTCACCGACTATCGTGCGTAGTCAGAGTTGATAGATCGTGAAAGATAGAAATTGAATGCGGAGAGATCAAGAACGTGAGATGAAAAAAATCGAGTCAAAGCGGATCAAATTGTGATGGATTTTTTTAAGATCTAGAAAAACAAAATGACGATGGAATTAAAAATGCGACAAATGAAACTAAGATTAACCTAAGATAAAAGTAAGAAAAATGTGGATCTCACCTTAGGAGCGGAAATGGACCATTATCGCCTCAACGAAGGCCGATTCGTTGTTAACGGACGGCTCGGAGGCTAGGCACTTTTCTCGATGAAATTTCTCTCGGAGATCGGTCTCCTCTCTCTAAAGATTGATCAAGTTTGAATGAGTGAGAAGGAGTCATATAAATAGAAAAGATAATGGAGTTGAAATTTGGTTTTTTTTGACTTTTTAGATAAAGAGATAAGAGAGATGAAAATTGAAATGATAAAAAGAGATAAAACTATTTACAAAATTATCTTTTTTTACTTTTCATCACTTTATATATTTAAAAAAAAGTTATTTTTTATTTTTTTATGGTGGTTAATTAAAAATAGCAACTATATACATATACTATATACATATATGACATTATATACAAGGGTACATAAGAAAATTATCTTTTTTTGTTTATGTTTTAAAATATTTTTTATTTTATTTTTATTTTAAATAATTATTAAGAATAATTTACAAATATATACAAATACAATATTTACAAAATACATGGGAAAATTGCACAAACCACCCCTGAAAAACCAACTTTTCACTCGTAACTCCAAAAATTATGAAATCACAGTCATTTTAAAGATAATTTAATTTAGAATTTAATGGAAGTGAGATTGGTTCAATTTGAGTTCATATGGAGCCGGAATTGGTCTTTCAATTAGTGCTTAGTGATTTTTTCCAAGTGTGGTTACTTTTATTGTGTACATGACTTAATCGTGCAATTATTTTTATTAATTAGAACACATTTTTATTTACAACTTTAATTTTGAATGTTATTTTATTTGAGGTCAATTAAGGCACAAATAAATTAATGTCAGTTTTAAACAGATATACACAAAACATAATTTTTTTGGATTTTCTAATTGAGGACCCTATCTCCCCCTACTTTATTCCTGGTCGATCAGGTCAAGTCTTGACCTTCTCTCGGGGATTGGGTCAGCATGTATATAGTCTTCCTTTTTTATTTTCTTTTCTTTATTTTTCCTTTCTTTCTTTATTTATTTATTTTAGGTTAAAATTAGTAAGAAGTGTACAATATGTACACACAGATGCAAGTTAGTAAGAATGTGGAGTTAGTGTTATATGCTTGTGTTTTATAAGGGATTTTAAGCTAAAATAAATGAATAAAGAGGATGAATCGCAGATTCATCAGCCGCATACCCGGTGGTGCTTTGGCAGAAGGTGGCGGTCCAAGGGTGAGCGACGCTCCCCAGCGTCTCCTTGCAGTGGCATTGAGCTGCTATCTGGTGGGGCTTTGTTGGTGGCTCAGCGGTAGGGAAGTCTGAAGCTTCAGTTGGTTTACTACTGATGTAGATGGAAGTCATTGTAGGCAAAGGTTGTCGATGAATCTCCTGGGAGTTGCTGGCTTGGTTGGCCTACCGAAATCCAACCTCCTATCATATATTGGGCTCGCATCAGGGATGTCCTAAGTAAGCAACTGTTATTCCCGCTCTAAATATCATCCCCCGGAGATGCCATCATGAGGGGAAGGATCTTCCAACTAACCCTGCTCCAACTCTTCGAGATCCTTCTTGCTCCAGGTCAATCCGGGGAACGAAAGCCACATTAATTAGTTAGAAGGCAGTGAGACAATTATATAAGTTTGTATGTCCTTTGAGCTCCTTTGTATCAAGAGGATGAGAAGGCCCACTAATATGTCCTGAGCGGAGGATGGAGGGACCTCCCCTGGTGCGGCGATATCGATGGCGTGATGCGAGTGGCAGCGAATTTGAAGTGGTGGAGATGGACGTTGGGGTTCCTGCGTCGATGCCATCTTTAGTTGTTGATGAGGGGAGTCAAACTGGAGGCACATGCTCGATGACGATGATGAAACACGGTGGTTGATGACGTGAGTGAGGTCTAATGGAGGTGCAGAAGGGTGAAAAGAGAAGAGGTGGTGGTGCTCGTAGAGGAGGAGAACGAAGGTGGGATATGAAGGTGGATATAGTGGAAGGGAGAAGATGAAGGTAGAAGGGAGTGTACCTGGAGGCATGCGCTCGACGATGATGAGGGTTTCCAGAGTGGAGCAGACTCAGCGGAGCTGCAACGAGGTGTTGCACCTCAGTTTACACCGCAGGAAGGGGGAGGACGGAGGGTGTTGTCACCGCCTGTCAGACCTGGAAGCTCCCTAGAACTGCTTGTATCGGCGGATGATTTTTGAAGGAGACCCGGCGAGGATTTAAGTTGGAGAGGGGTGGTGCTGGAGATGGAAGGTGGTGGAGGGCTGATTCTATGATATGCGAAGGGGGATTTGATTGGGGTTGCAGCGGCGTTCGATTGATCTAATTTGGGTTGCAGTGGGATTTGATTAGGAGGCACAATGGGAAGGTGCTCGCAAGGATCGATAGGGGATGTGCGATGGTAGGACAGAGATGGAAATTGCAAAGATTGTCGAAGGTGGCGCTCCCGATTAGGCAGGAGGGCAGTGCCACCTAAAAGGCGAAAGAAGGGGGGAACGGCTTGAGGGAGATTACGGGTTTGGGGTCGTCTGATCGATCGAGATCGGACAACCCAGATCATGCCACGTGGCAAACTTATTTATTTTTTAATTTTTAATTTTTTAAATATATCTTTTTAAATTATTTTTTTAAAAATAAACAAAAAATAAAGGTTAAAATGGGTGACATGTGGCAACTCCTAAAGCTGCCACGTGTCAGCCTTAGAAAAATCAGAAAAATAAATACAAAGAAAAATCTAGAATAATTAGCAAATGACTTCGGATCGAATACTTTTCTTCAAAAAAGTTGCTCGTCTCAATGAGATCTACAACTTTCATGAAGAATCAAAACCAATATCGATCGTTTGCATAAAGTGATATTTTTAAGGTACTCTATGTACATAGAATACCTTGATTTTTGGATTTTCTATTTTTTGTTATTTTTAAATCATATAAAATCAGGAAAAATATGATAAAATCAAAGATAATTATTTACACATTAATCTAGTTTTTTTTATTTTTATTAGCTACGAAAAAGAAGAAATAAAAAAAATATGAAAGAGACAATTTTTGTATAGACTGTTATTGAGGACTCGAACTCGGTTAGTTTCTTTGATTTCAAGCTTAGTTTGGATTTGGATTTTTGCGCATTTTAATAAAACTTCCCTCAAAGAAAATAAAAGAAAAATAAAAAATAATATGGGTTAATTATATACATAAAATAATAGGTCAAAAATCGCTAAAATACAAAATGTACAAAAGAGGCCCAAAACCCAACTTTCACATATGAGCTCTGTTTCACTTGAACTTGATCTTTTTTTGAAGGTAATTGAATGTACATTAGTTCAAAAGTGATTAGGATCAAATTGGATACTGGATGAGGAAGATATCGAGGTTTTAGTCTGGAAATTCCTAGAACTAGGGTTTGGGTTTTGATCCACTTATTTATGCTAGTGAATTTTTTTATATTTTTCCTTTAATCTTGTTAGTAATATGTACATAATGGAGGTGGGTTTTAGGTCGTTTGGGGTTAGTATGAATTAATTAAAATCAGGGAAGTTAGGTTATTTTACATGTCACTTTGGTAGGGATTTTTGGCTTCTTATTTTATGCAAAAATAAGTGATATATAATGCAATTCTTATCAATACCTGCATGAATGCTAATTATGCAGAATAAATGAAGAAACACCATTGAATTTTAGGGATTTGAGCTTAATTAATCATTTTTAGAGTGATGAATCTGAGGTTCATCATCCCCCTATACTTAAACCATGCTCGTCCCTGAGCATCAAAAGCAATGCTATGAGGTGAAATGAGATTGGGTTCGATACCAAGACCATGAGCAGAAGGTGAAAATGGAACTAGACCTGACCTTTGAATTATTAGTTTGGCGGAACTCCTATGAGATTTAGAATTTTAAAATCAACAGCTTACAAGTTCTACACATCATTATCAGAGTTTCGGCTCAGATGTCATCTTAGATCAATCCTCCTCCCAAAGCATACCCCATGAATATTGAACAATCAACCCATGTGCGTGAAATGTTTTAGCTCCTCCCATCCAGAATGTTGGACTACCATGCAAACCTCCTCTCCAATAACTCGTCCTCGAGGAGGCGGGTATTTCCTTCTAAGGTTTGTCGTAATATGTTCACAATGAATAGAGGGAGAAATATGAAGAAGGAGAAAAGAACTGGAGGGCGGCCAGTGTAGTCACCTCTCCTTGTGAAGCCAGCAAATTTAGCCAAGTCTCCACCAAGATCTACAAGTTTTCTTGAAGCTTGGACCCTTTTTTGGTCAAATGTTTATTTGGTAGTGGCTTCTTTGTATTTAGATTTTTGGTAGCACTACTTGGATTTTGTTGTGCCCCAACGGATATGGAATCTTTTTTCCGTACATGTTTTGGGGTCTTAGAAAAAAATTGCGCCCAGCCATCCATCCCTTTTGTGAAGCTTTATTTCAAACCGTACTCTAGTCTTTAGATGTCCACGCTACTAGAAAAGAAACTCATACAGTCTTCCAACACCCCGTCTGAGTTGAGATAAGTGCATAGTGCGAGAGTACAAATTAATTTCCTATTCCAGAGTTGTACCCAGAATGAAGAGACCAGGTTAGACACTAAGAGTCAAACGCTGCACATTGTCATGTGGAACTCGAAGAATTAAGTCAAATACCTGAAGTTTCTAAAATCCTATTTCTTGGTGAAGTTCCTCTGAAAATTAGGTGGATTAAGATCAAGTCCAGACCACTCTCGGTTTCTGCTCATAACTCGGTTCTGAACCCAATGACTTTTCACAAATGCAAATGCATGTAATGCTGGATGAAGTGCACGTGCGTGAAATGCGAACACCTTTTTTCTTTTTCTTTCTTTTTTTTGAGATTTTTTTGAATGCAAGGACTCTTTTTTAATGCAAAAATGAATTAGAAGTCGTTTTTCACAAAAAAATTTGGTTGGACACGGTCAGTGTTAGTAGAAAATATTTTTTTTGTTTATTTTTTTAAGTTAGTTACCCACCCTGTAAATATATAGACTTACGCGAAAGTACGAGCTATGGGTAAAATATATACACAATATATATACACACCCCACTATACTTAGTGAGTGTTGTGTCCTCAGAGCACAAGAAGCGTAGAGAAGACATAGCTCGGGCTAAGCGTAAGAGAGTGAAAAAGAAAAGGAAAAAGATAGATCGGCTCGCCCCCATACTTAGGCTGTGAACAGTCTAAGTATAGAAGAAGAGAGAAAATGATGCGGTTGGGATATGTGAATGAGGAGAGCATATACAGAGGGGCATTAGTTCCCCCTATACATAGGCTCGGATCAGCCTAAGTACGGAAGAAGGGTGGAAATGAGGCAATCGTGAGATGGGGAGAGTGGTATATACATATGGCATCAGTGCCCCCCCCTATACTTAGGCCTTGACCTAAGTAGAGGGAGAAGATGTACAAGGAGACCGATGGGTCGGTCGGGAGCGAGGGAATAATAAAGATGATCTGTACAGCTTGTGTCTGATTGCTTTTCTTCATGTAGGGTAATCTGATGAGTCTTCAATGTGCTCGCTCTGCATAAAGTAGATGACCTCAACTTAGGTTGTCTACTCTTTATATGATTCTACATATAACTTCAGCAATTTCCCATTCACAAAAAATGGTTGTGCACCATCTTTGAGTTCGGCAATATCCACACTTCCATTGGTATGCACGTCGATGACAATGTAGGGACCTGTCCATTTTTATTTGAGTTTCCCGTGAAAAATCTTCAACCGGGCATTGAACAACCACATTTCCTACCCAGGGACAAAGGTTTTATGCCTAATGTGTTTGTCATGCCATCTCTTGACCGTGTCCTTATAGATCACACTATTGTCATATGCTCGGTTTTGTATTTCAGTTAGCTCATTCAGATTTAAGTCCCGGCAAAATTTCCCAAGGTGACAACTCCAATTAAGCTTTTTTATCGCCCATTCTGGTTTGTAAATTAGCTTTGCAGGTAGATGGCATGGCTTGCCATAGATCATCCTAAAAGGTGAAGTATCGAGTGGAGTCTTTTAGGTTGTCCTATAGGTCCATAGAACCTGGTCCAAAGTTGAGACCAGTTCTTCCTATCTGGACGAACCAACTTCTGAAGAATACCCTTCGCCTCTCTATGAGAAACCTCTGCCATGCCATTAGATTGTGGATGATATGGTTTGGCTATTCTATGCTTGAATTTATAATCCTTAGACAATGATCTCATTTCCCTATTCATAAAGTGGCTACCCCCATTAGAAATTAGAACCTTTGAAATCCCGAACCTTGCAATGATATGATCCTTGATAAACTTACAGATGATTTTGCTATCTTTGGTTCGGATTGGGATAGCCTCCACCCATCTTGAGAAATAATCAACTGCCAACAAGATGTACTCAAATCCATGGCTACTTGAAACCCATACAATTGATTCCCCATGCATCGAAAATATCACATAAAATCATTGGTTGCATGGGCATTTCATCTCTATATCCAACAGTCCTTTCCATTCTTTGACAAATCGGACACGGCCGTACAAAATCATTGGTGCAGTTCTCTTTCCCGAATGGTGTTCTCTAGCCTCAAGTGAATGACAGTGTGTGAGGACACTCTGGTATTCCTCCTAAGGATTACATCTTCATCAGACGTAATCCAGTCCTTCATAGAAAAGGAAAGGATCATCCCAATGGTATTTTCTCGAATCCGACTTCAGTCAGTCAATTCTGCTCTTGGTTCCCTAGGGGAACTTTCTTGGAGACAAGATAGTTCACTATGTCGGAGTACCATGGAACTGAGTCAGTAACACAAACTAACTCATCTGGAAAAGTCTCTTTAATTGGTCAAGTATCATAACAATCATTTTGCTCCATTTAGGAAAGGTACAACATTCTTTATTCCAGGTTTATCCTTGATATCCAAATTAAATTCCTAGATTAATAAGATCCATCTCAAAAGATGTGTCATGGCATACTTTTTCCCATTAGATATTGGATTGTCATGTGATCAGTAAAAATTATCACCTTGGAGCCCAATATATATGATCTGAATTTTTCTAGGGTCCAAACTGCCGCGAGCATTTCCTCTTCAGTTACTGTATAATTTCTTTGTGTAGGATCCAAAACCTTGCTTGCATAGTGAATCGTATAAGGTATCCCATTCCATCTTTGTCCAAGCACACCCTCGACAGCAAAATTCGATGATTCTGTCATGATCTCAAAGGGAAGAGACCAGTTAAGAACTTGTAATATCAGCGATTCACAGATTTTATTTTTTAGTAGTTCGAAGGCTTGTAGACACTTGTGATTTACAATGAACTCGTTGTCTTTCCCTAAGAGCTCAGTTGGTGGGTGGGCGATCTTTGAAACATCAGGGATAAATCTTCGATAAAATCCAACATGCCTAAGAATGACCTCACTGATTTTACGTTGGTTGGTGGCTCAAGTTTCTTGATCACATCCACCTTGGTAGAGTCAACCTCCATTCCCTTTTTGGAGATGACATGCCACAACACGATCCCCTCTGTCACCATAAAGTGACTTTTCTCCCAGGAGAGTACCAAATTAACCTCCCTACATCTCTTGTGGACTTGATCCAAGTGTGCTAAATATGTATCAAATGAACTACCATGGATCGAGAAGTCATCCATGAAAACTTCCAGGAAGTTGCCCATCATTTCGACAAATACGGTGATCATGCATCGTTGAAATGTGCCCGAGGCATTACAAATCCTGAATGGCATGCGCTTGAACGTGTATGTACCAAAAGGACATGTAAATGTGGTCTTTTCCTGATCCTCAAGAGCGATGGCTACTTGATTGTAGCCCAAGTACCCATCAAGAAAACAGAAGAATGCTTTCCCTGCAACTCTCTCCAAGATTTGATTAATAAATGGCAGTGGAAAGTAATCTTTCTTTGTTGTAGCATTCAGGCACATGTAATCGACACAAACATGCCACGACGTATGTACTTTTGTCGCGATCTCTACCCCCTCCTCATTGGCGACCATTTGGATTCCCGGCTTCTTCGGGACAACATGAAGGGGGGCCACCCCCTTGGAGTCTGAAATGGGGTATATAAACCCTGCCTTGCACCATTTCTCAATCTCTTTCTTAACTACTTCCTGGAGATTAGGGTTTAATATTCTCTGGAATTCACATGATGGTCTTGCATTATCCTCAACATATATTTGGTGCGATCAGAGAGCGGGATTGATTCCTAGAAGATCCGACACAGTCCAACCAATGGCTTTGCGATTCCGCTCAAGAACATCAAGCAATCAAGGTTCCTGATCTTCGGTTATTGATAAGCTAATGATAACAGGAAATTTCTCCTTGGGTCCTGCAAGAAATGCATACTTGACTGTAGGAGGAAGTGGTTTCAGTTCAGGCAAATTTGAATCATCAATTAGGTCTGGCTAAATGGCTTTTGAGTTCGGCTCTGTGTTGGATGAAGGTGAATCAATTTGTGATGTGTTGGCTACCAATTTTGATCCAAGGTGAATCGGATCACAAAAATCGTGGGGTAATTCGGCCAAAGCCGCGTCCGACTCGTCATCTATATTCCTTGACTGTCCGGAAGAAGATGGGACTGACAAATCCAGAGGGATTCCTATGTCATCAAGGGTATATGCATATGTGTCTCTAAATAGTTCGGGCAACATCTTGCAAACTGCGTTGTACATTGTTTCTTCTTCTAATGAGGGGATATCACTATGTTCTTCTGGAAGTTTATGCCAAGGCCCATTAGTGCTAATGAACTTGCATTATGCCTCTGAAGATTCTGTGTACTCTATTCTAGATTCGGAGTCGGGTCTTTGCTATTTTGTTTGCTTCATCTTCAAGTCTACTTCTCCAATCAGGGATCTGAACTTCATCATTCATGTGCCATAGTCAAATATTGCTCCTGCGGTTCTCAAAAATGGTCATCCAAGAATAATATGAGATTCTTTCCAATGATTGGGGGTTTCCATATCAAGGATAGTGAAGTCCACTTTTTATTCAGCTCCCTTAACCATGATAACAATATTCTTCACTTCTCCCTTGGGTCTCTTTACTGATCGATCAGCAAACTGGAGAAGAGATGATGATTTTTTTAGAGGTCCTAATTCCAACTTGTAATATAAGGCTAAGGGTAGAAGATTGATTGAAGAATAGTTATCTAGTAGTGTGCGTGCAAATGCAATGTCACCGATGCGACTCTCCATATAGTGAGCACCCATATCTCTTTTTTTCTTGGTAGATGCTGATTTTTAACACACTTGGTAGTTTCCACGGTCAAGATATGAGTCTCCACAAATTGACTTGGTTTCTTTCTGCAAGTTCGAGTGGGAGTGCATTTTATTTTCAAATATTTTTAAAGCGATGGATTGTTTGCCACATATTGATCAAATGGTACTTTGATTGTAATATTTTCTTGGCAAAATCATGCCATTTCTAGGTCTTCTTGAATGATTTTCATTGGTTTGTGTTTTCCTCCCATAAGAGCATGGGGGAAAGGAACGGAAGTAGTCGAGATAGGAGATAAAGAACCTGAATCATAAATAAGAGCATCTTTATTAGAAATGGAGTTCTTATTACAATCATATTTATTCTTTTGCTGATAATAATCAAAATCATGTTGCTGAAAAGATGACAAAGGTATATTTGCAGCAATTGGAGGTACAAGGTCCTCTGCGGACTCCATGGATGCTTTTCCTTTCTCATGTGTTAGTATCTTCACTAGTGTTGAATTCAGGTTTTCTTCTTCTTCTTCACTCTTGGAAGTATCCTCTGGTTGATCTCCTGAGTCTTCTTGATCCATTTCCCTTGCCCGATCAGGTACGTCCACGGTCCTTCCGCTCCTAAGTGACATAGCATTGATATTGTCAAACGAAAGGATCTCACGTTCAGATATGGGAAAGTCTGGGTAGTATACTGATAAGTGTCTAAAAATCGAGTTTCGCGGCTTTCACTTTTTATTTAAAGAAGTGTCGGTTGTAGCAGAAAGCCGCGAAACAAATTCGGTTCTTAAACCTATCAAACAAATTTACGGTTTTCTGTCGGAAAACCGTTCACTAATATTTAACCAGGCAAGTGTTCCTGGGTCGAACTCAAGGAGGCAGAATATATTCCCTAATTTCTCTTCTCCGTAATTTTATTTTAATTCTTCTCTAAGTCAGAATGCCTTTTTTAGTGGTTTTTATTTTTGTAATTTTTATTTGATTTTGTTCTTTTCAAATTTTTATTTAATTTCCAAAGAGGGATATTTTGCAAAAGATTTATTTATAGATGAATAGAATATAGGTAGTACTATATAAGCTAGGTGATCGAGGTTCGAGCTGCGTACTCGAACTACACAAGAAAACGAATCAAAACGATGTGGTTTTCGAGAAAATCAAAACACATTGAAAACTTGTCGAAAAGCCGCGAAAACTTTATACTAGGTAGTTGGGGTAGTTGTGTAACTACCCCTCAAGAATCGTCAAAATCCGAGGTCAAATGGACAAGATATGGCCCCTACAGCCCAGGGGCATAAGCGTAAAGAAACTAACTAAAATTTGTTCTCAAAAAGGTCCAAAATGGACTGTTCTGTAAGAAAAACTAACAATTCTTACACTTAGGTCCCTGCGGAGGGACCTAATTGTAATTATTAAAAACTAATGAGGCGGAAATGAATTCTGGATCTTCAGCTGGGTTTAGTATGCAAAATTTCCACCTCTTCGCGCTCAACGGTCACGATTAGAACTTTCCAGGCGCGATCGGACGCACCGCATTGTGCCACGTGTCAACAACCTGTAGCCCGAGTGTTCTTGAAGTTTGTTGGAACTCTGGCGGACGGGCTTTCTTCTCCAGCTTTTGCCGGCCGACCTCCGGCGTCTTGGGCTCGCCTGCGGGGCCAGAGGGGTGGCTCCTCCACCCCTCGAGCTCGCCCGCGGTGGAGTTGGCGGTGGCGCCGCTCCGAGCGGCGGTGATGGCTCAAGAAAGATGACGGATCTGCAATGGTGTCTGGGAGACTGATCTGGAGTCCGATCTTCAAAGATGAAGAACTACTATGTTGTAGGCCCAATCATCGATGCAATTGTCTTGTGAGCTTCCTGGATCTGCAGTAAACGTAGGACTATGCTCGATTCTTTATGAATCGGCCTAAATGTGAAGAAATCGAAATCCAAAGTTGAAGAAAAATCACATAAACCTCAGCCAACAACCAGAACATATGAAGAAGATGGCGATTTTGCGAATTTGTTTTGAGCGAATGTAACATGAATCGAGGGGATCTATCTAATGTGCGTGAAAGAAGGGTAATTAAGCTAACTAAATGAGTGATTAGCCATGCTAATCATGGCGCATCGATCGAGAAAGAAATTATCAAAATGGAGGAAATGGTCTGGGGAAGATCCAAGTATATGACCTGGAAGAAGTTGCTCGACGGGCGACCTCGCCAGAGCTCTACGCGGCGCGTGGCTGCGATTCAAGGTGGTTGAACACCTTGGATCCCTTCTCCTTCGACTCCTCTTCCTCGCGAGCTCCTCCTCCGGCGCTGTCACCGCTCGAGTGGTTGGGAACGAGGCTAGGAAGTTGGGGTGGTCGAACAACCTAGAGCTTGGTAGCTGAAGGTGGAAGAAGATGGTTGTTAATGGCCGACTTGGGGGTCTTTTATAGAGAGATTTCGTGCACCCCAAGGTTAATCGAAGGGCTGGCGGTTGAGAGGGTTGTTAGGAGTAGGAGTTGGAGGGTTGAGATCGGTCAGAAGCTTCAAGGAATGAGCGGGAAAAATGGGGGAAGGTGAGAAGTTGGAACAGAAGGTCGGCAGACCTTCTTGGGGAAGAAGGCTCCAGGTGCTGACACGTGTCAGCACCTGGTTGGCCCAGATGTTATAAATACTTATAAATTAAATATAAATTAGTAAATGATGTTATATTAAATAGGTATAAATACAAGAAAGTTAGATAAATTAATTTTCTAAATTATGGTATAAGTATTTTTAATAAATAATTATTATTATTTAAAATATAAATATTTTATTAATAAATATGTATTAATAAATAGGTTTTGTATTTTTTTATTTAATAAATAATTAAGTAAAAATTAATTTTATATTTTATTAATTATTAAGGCATTAAATAAGACTTATACAAATTTTTATAGATTTTTATGAATTAATTTATATATTTTAATAAATAGAGGAAGTGTCTTTATAGTTCAAATATACCAATGTTTTAGGTTATTTGATTTTATAAAAATAATAAATAGTCTCCAAAAATTATGAAATAATTTATGGTGAAACTAGAGGATCATGAAATAATTTAGAAATTATAAAATTAAGAAAATAATAAATAAGGTGTGTTACATAAAATAAATAGCCCAGAAACCCCTTTGTCTTTTGGTCCCAAAACTGACTTTTTGCAAACGGACTCCGAATTCAGTGAAACCACCTTTATTAATTAGATAATATTATTTTATGAACTTTAAAGGTGAGTAGAGTGAAATTGGAGTTCGTATGAGGAAGTTATGATGTTCGGAAGTTGAGATTTTGATAATTTGTAAGCTGGATTTCTTGGCATATTTACAGGGTAATATTTTTAACTTATTTTTATATTTTTATTTACATTTTTATGAATAATTAGGAGAAAGATTTAATGAAGAATAAGTTAAGATGAAATAATTAAAATTCTTTGAAGTTTTGTATTTATTTATAAATAATGAAGAGTGTATATACATGAGATAAATTATTTTTATTTTGTTTTCTTTCCTTATCTCCCCCTACTTTTTGGTTTGTCGACCAATCCATGCTGACATGGTCTCAGGGGTTAGGCTATAAATATATCTTTCAGTTATATTTATAGTTTAAGTAATATTACATATATATACATATATTCCATATTCCTTTTTCTTTCTTTTTCTGGTTCTTTGTTTATTTACATGAAGTTAGTGGTTAAAAGTGAATATTTACACATGAATGTGGTTTTGTCAAAATATGAGAATTAGTGAGTATTTACATGTATTTGTTAAGGGTTTTAAGACAAAATGCGACAGAAAAGTTAATGAATCATGGATTCATCAACCCCCTATACTTAAACTTTGCTAGTCCCTTAGCAAACACTTATTTTGAAAAAGTAAGTGAAAAAGAAAGAAAGTTAGAATGAATTTGTTTTCCTAAACCAATTCATGAGAACAAACAAAGGACAGAGCTCGATCGGGCCTGAAACAAGCATTTTGTCGGAACCTTAACTAGGATTAGGATTTCATCCTCAACAGTCTTCAAGTTCCATAATCCTTACTCAAGATCACTTCATCGCTAGTTCAGACTCACTTATTCATATCGCAAACTCTATCATCCTTGAAATCAACTCGTACAGTGTGTGAATTGATTTAGCTCTTCCTGCTTAGAGAACCGAAGAAACCGTCAATCCCGGCTATACACTCCTATGGCTTCCTCATCCCGCTACTCTTTCCTCGGGGAGGGAGGTATTCCCTTCTGAGTTCAGTTCTGCTATGTCCACAATCGAATATAGGGAGAAGTTAGAAGAATGAGAAAAGAAGTGGAGTGCGACCAGTGTAGACGCATCTCCTTGTGAAGCCCAACCGGTGTAGCTGAGTCCACTAAGATGTGCAGGCATATTTGGTGGAAGCTTTGACCAGTTTGGTCTATTTGGTAGCTTCTGCTTTGCTTTGACTTTGTAATTTGCTTGCACTGCATTCATCTCTTGTGCCTCGACGGTTATAGAATCTTTTTAATCCGTCCATTTTTTGAGGTCTTAGAAAAATTGTGTCAGCAGATCCTTCCCTCATCCGAAGCAACTATCGCAACCCCAATCTCTCCCGTCTTTAGACGTCAATGCCGCAAAGATAAGGATAGAAATGCACTACCAAGATGTACTGTCCTTCGGAACTCCATGCGAGTTGAGCTAAGTGCAGAGTGCATGTGTTCAAGATTGGTTCACTGGTGAAGAGTTGTACGGATGACTCCAAATGGTCTACTTAAGCTCAGATGACTTGATTTCCCGAATATGGTCTTACGGAACCCAAAGATTTAAGTCACCAGACCTGAAGAGTCTAAATTCTAGTTCCTAATCAGGCTCCTTACAATGAGAGTTAAAGGCCGTAATCAAGCTCCATCCTTTAGACTAGACTCAGTCCTTAGTCCCGGAAATCAAACTTATTCTGAAAAATGCGAATGCAAATGCAACCATGTTTTTGTGAAGTCTATTTTCTGGATTTTACTCATTTTTTTGGATTTTAAGGATTTTGTATTTTTTACAAATTTTAGGACTTTGTATTTTTTTATGGATTTTATGATTTTTATAAACAAGGTTTTATTCACAATTTTTACAAGATAAATTTTATTTAAGTTAAGTGTCTAATGTATTTTACAAATTTTATCTACAAAATATTTTACAAGGGTTGAATGGCTTTTATACAAATTTTAATAAATAGGATTTTAAATAAGTATTATACATATTTTAAGTACAAATTTTAATTACAAGTTTTAAGCATATTTTACTTATTTACCAGGATTTTATAAATAAGAGAGTGGATTTAAAATTAACTCGTACCCACTTTTTATGGATTTTATAAGTATAGAAAATACATAAAGTACGAGTTATGACCGAAAGTATATATACAATATATACGCACCCCACTATACTTAGCTTGAGCTATGTCCTCATAGCGTCAAAAGAGAAAAAGGAGGGCATAACTCGTGCTAAGTAAAAGTGGGTGAAAAAGATATTGATGTCAAGTCAGTCAACCCCCCCTATACTTACGATCTGGTCATCGTAAGTATTATGAGAGAGCAAAAACGGGATGACTGAATGAAAAGGATAAATAACGAAGAAATCAAAAGGAAGGAATATGAAATCATCGAAATCACTCGGTCCCCCCTATACTTAGGATAAGGCATCCTAAGTATAAAAAGAATGTAGCCAAAAATTGGGGATCAGTGATTCGTGAAAAAGAATGGCTATACAAAAGAATTAGTACAAAAATAAAACGTAAATCAGCGGGCAATCAGTCCCCCCTATACTTAGGATCTGGTATCCTAAGCATAGAAGACGAGCAAAAACGGGGACGATTGTGGTCTATGAAGAATATACAAGTGTGGTGAATCTCCCGAATGGCTCAAAAGGAATTGTACAAGAAGAAGTAAAAGAATGATTATGATTCCTGTACAAAATAGATCACTTCAGTACGGGCCAGATGATCAGTAGTCTCTACGTAATGCTTCAGCATCTGCCCGTTAACCACGAACGGTTATCTGATTACTCAACCAGGATCATACTGAATTTTCTGCTTCTCGTGTGTATACTGATCTTTGGCTGCAAAAGTAGAGCCTTCTCTGTAAGTGAACTCTGTACACGGCATAGCTCTCTTTTCTGAAATATGCGTCTCTGGAGTCCGGACTACAGAAGGTGTCTATATGTGTCAATATTACACCATCCGACTCTCTACGCTGAATAGACTGTATGATCTGTGCAATGTATTCGATGGACTCTTGTGCTGTAATATTTGTTCTTTCAATCTGCGGCACAGAGATATCTATCGCAGGTGACTGCTCATCTGAATCTGATATGAAATCTATTTCTGTATGTGAACAATCATCTGAAGAACTAGGTATCAAGTGATCTACCCTATCCTCTTGTAGGATATCTTGGGTATCAAAATAAACACTTTCAAGATCAAGAGACTGTGTCTCATCTATGTTCTGGCAATTTTCCGCAAGACTAGTGTCCTCTGAAGTAAATGACAATACTGATCTAGGACTGCTACATTCTCTCTCCATCTCAATGTGTATTTCTCCGTTGTCTGTGCGGAATGATACTCTCCCAGCATCATAGTCAAAGAGTGCTCTTGCTGTCTGCAAAAAGGGTCTCCCGAGAATGATTGGAGCAAGGTGTAACTGAGTAGGGCATGTCATGTCTAGGACTGTAAAGTCCACGGGAAACTGTGAGCCCTGAACAGTCACGATAATGTTCCTTAACACACCTCTAGGTCTCTTTATAGATCGATCTGCAAATTGAAGAATCGCCCGTGATTTATAAAGAGGACCTAGCTTGAGCTTATCAAGCAAAGAGGATGGAAGTAAATTGATCGAGGAACCATTATCTAAGAGAGTTCGATGGAATGTAGTGTCTTCAATCTGACAGTTGACATAGTGAGCTCCCAAATCTCTCTTCTTCTTCGGTACCTTGTTCTGAATTGCACACGAAGTTGCCCTGGTTAAAATATGCTTCTCAACTCTTGATCTCTTTTTTCCTACGAGTAGTACATCTGTTCCTCAACTGATTCTTGAGTGTAGGAAAACGATCCAAGGCATCGTGCAGTGGAATCTTCAGAAAAATGTGATCTTTGAGCAATTTTTCCAATCTCTGGAGATTCAGGATTATTTTTGGTCTTTTTCTTTCCTTTTCCAAACAAAGCATCGGGAAAAGGAATAAAGTCAGGAGTCAGAAAATCAGAACTTTTATTGAAATCATTGGAATCAGCTTGTACATCGAGAGTCTCAGAATTATTTACAAAACTCTCTAAGGGGGAAGAAATGTTTTTCTCTGGGAATTCTACCTGATCTGGCGTGATATCGTCATCTGAGTCGCCAGTATCCATATCTGAACTGTTGGCATTGCTCCCATCTCTCGATTCTACATCCTCATCCTCTTGCGGTTTTTCCTCTTCGGCATTCGGATCATGCTCGTGCTCCTCTGGTTCCCTCTCCTCTCCAGTAGGTGTTTGCGGTGATCTACTGCTCCTGAGACGAATGAAGTTAGACAAAAATTCAGGAAACGAGATCTTACCTGTAGTATCTACCTGATCTGGATGCCTCCTCTTGTTGTTCGGATTCATCTGAGGCTGGGCTGGGAGGGTGGTCTTCGGCACGGTTAACTCGTCCAGACGACGGTTAACCTGCTCCATCTCTGTCTTGTGTGCAATCTGGAGCGTGCTTAGCATGTCCATGATCTGATTGAGTGCCTGGGCCTGTGAAGACATCTCTGGTTCGGTATGGGGGCCCTGGCTTGCTCCTCTCTCCTGCTTTGGCGTGAAGTGCTGAGAGGTGGACGGCTGGGAGTAGCGCTGTGGTGTAGAGGAAGATTGTTGCGGCTGCTGAAAAGGATAATTCGGTGAAAACTGCGCAGGGTGCTGATAAGTAGGCTGCGGTCTCTGATGGTAGACGTTCGGATGAGACTGCGGCGTCGTGAAATTCTGGCGGTGCTGGAATTGCGGACGTCCATGCTGCGGATGACCGTACGGCTGCTGCTGCTGATGATTCGGTATACTCGGTTGCTGATGGTAGACGTTTGGAGTATACCAAATCCCATTGATCTCGAAAGTGGCTTGCGGCTCCACCTCCATCGCTGCAGTGCTGATGACCTGGCCAGCATTGGCATGAGACTGATCCTCATGCCAATCAATCTGTGGATTCTCGGGCTCGCTCTGAACATATTGTATCTGACGGGTGGGTGGAGCGGGTGCGATCCTCCGTGCGGGCTGTGAAGAAGTCTGATTCTGCTGGTACTGAAGTTGAAGATCAGAGACCTTCTTCGAAAGATCACTCAGTTGCTGAGGTAGAGATGAGAGTTTCTCCAACTCTCGCAACGGCTGTAGGTCCTGGACTTGCTTATGAATCACATCCACCAATGTTAATTTCTCACCAATGAAGCTCATGTTGGTGTTGGATTCAGAGTCTGCTATATTCGCCACCTTGTGATGCTCTCGGTGATGTGGTGGCTGCGGGGCTTTCTGATATGCCCGAGTAGAGTCTACAACTCTTGAGTTCTCGGCCATCCCTTCGAAGATGGTCCAAACTGACTCGGCATCTTTGTTCAAGTAACTGCCGCCACATGCGGCACTAACTAGCCCCTGGATTTCCGGCTGGAGTCCTCCGAAAAAATTCTGTACTAGCACCTTCATTGGTATCTCATGATGAGGACATCTCTCTGTCAGGTCCTTGAATCGATCCCATGCCTCATGGAATGATTCGTTCGATAATTGCGTGAAGTTGGAGATCTGACTCCTCATCATGTTCGTCCTTCCTAGAGGGAAATACTTGCGCAGGAAGGTGGACTTCAGGTCGTCCCAAGTGGAGATTTCTCTCCCTAGATGGCTTAGCCAATAAAGGGCTTTATCGGCTAAGGCAAAAGGAAAAGCCTTTAGGCGCACGGCTTCCTGTGTCACTCTTGGATAGCAGGCCGTTCCGCATATCATCTCGAACTGCTGTAAAAACGTGAACGGCTCCTCTGCGGCATTCCCATAGTACTTGGGAAGCAAGGAGATGAAGGACGGTCGGAGTTCGTATGGCCCTTGATTCGGCGGTAGCCGAATCCAATGATGGAGCGTTCACGCGCCCGGGTCATACTCGTCCCGTAAAGTAGCGGAAACCGCAGGCGGTAACTGGTTCTCGGCCCCTGCTCTGAGTGCGGCTAATTCAGCCTGCAACTCGATCTGAACTCTAAATTGTTCTCGAATCTGTAGGTTCATCTGCTGAAGTGTGTCGAGAATACCTGTCGTGACATCTCCGTTCAGATCTTTTCTTCTCTCCGGATGATCCTCAGCTGCTGGCCTCTCATCTGCTGCCGGTGCTTTCCCACGAGCCATCTGATCGTCTGTAAAATGGAAACTCTCGTAAGAACTCATCGAGAAATACTCAGGAAATTTGGATTCTGTATTGAGGCGAAGGTCTGCCTCAATGATCTGGCCTAGAGGCGAGGGAGTCTGGGTCTGACTCGCCTCGAGATCGGATGGGACCAGCTCGGGAAGAGGGTCATCCCGAGCCTGTGAAGACATACGCTCGACGGTGGACGGTTGAGAGCTCACAGAGTCTGAGCTGAAAAGCCGTCGAGACGTCATCTTCGATGTCAAGAGAAGATTGGGAGAGCACGTGTACGATTCAAGAGAAGAAGGAATGCGAAAGCCGCGGAAAACTCACGCCCCGCAAACAAACACAAAGCAAACCTCGTTTTCACCAACTCAACCCTGATGAAGACCGTAAGAGTTTGGTCTTTTATCTTTTCGTTTTTAGGGTTGTTTTAGCAATCGTTGCGGTTACGCGGGCTGAGCAAGCCAATAGGGGCCCGATAGTTTCTCCAAGACACTGGCCCGAATCCTTACGCGAGACCACTCGCACTCAGCTAGTATGGGAGTAAGTACGGACCGTTTCCGGCTACCCGTGTTACTTGAGGACGGAGCCTTGCGCAGTGTCCTCTAAACCTCCCACTCTGCTAAGTAAACCCGGACCGTTTCCGGCTACCCGAGCTTACCCACTGAGGAACAGCGATCAGGTGTATGGATCCAGTAGTATCCCGCAAGAAATACGGGGTTTTGTCTCTATCCTTAAGTGTCGGCTCTCAACTCGTGCACTCTGAGAAATGTGCGGGGGTTACTCTCCCCATATCAATTGAATCGATTTTACGGTTTTTGATCAGATATTTTTAGCAGTCCCAATTTTTAATTTTGCAATTTTTATGTATTTTCAAACAACGTCTATTTTTGTCTTTTTGTTAAAACCCTAGAGCAAGCACCTAGGTTGCAAGTCCTAAAACTAGCTACGAGGCACAAGCAGATAGAGCGAAAAACCTAAGCAAGCATCTAGAAAACCGCGGAAAACCGATAAGCGATAAAAGCCGCGGTGGGTGCCTTGATTCACCAGATACACGGTATCCGATGAATCAAGCCCCTAAAAAAATGAAAATTTTATTAAGCTAGTACAACTCTCTCCCTTTCTCACTCAAATAAAGGATACTAAATCTCTGCCCTCTGTAGTCGGCTCGTGAAGAAGGAGCCGACCTCTGCCCTTTCAACTGACTCGGCTTCCGAAGAAACCGGTTGATCCTGCAGGCCCTGCAAAGATGATTAGCACAAAATAATATCGAGAAAGCCGAGAAAGCCGTAAAGAAAACAAGAAAGGAAAACAAAACACGAAAAAGCCGTACGAAAAACCGTACGAAAAACAAAGAGAAGAAAAATAATAAAATCACGAAAAACGAAAAATCAAGGGAATCTAACGCCTCCCCGGCAACGGCGCCATTTTGATAAGTGTCTAAAAATCGAGTTTCGCGGCTTTCACTTTTTATTTAAAGAAGTGTCGGTTGTAGCAGAAAGCCGCGAAACAAATTCGGTTCTTAAACCTATCAAACAAATTTACGGTTTTCTGTCGGAAAACCGTTCACTAATATTTAACCAGGCAAGTGTTCCTGGGTCGAACTCAAGGAGGCAGAATATATTCCCTAATTTCTCTTCTCCGTAATTTTATTTTAATTCTTCTCTAAGTCAGAATGCCTTTTTTAGTGGTTTTTATTTTTGTAATTTTTGTTTGATTTTGTTCTTTTCAAATTTTTATTTAATTTCCAAAGAGGGATATTTTGCAAAAGATTTATTTATAGATGAATAGAATATAGGTAGTACGTACTATATAAGCTAGGTGATCGAGGTTCGAGCTGCGTACTCGAACTACACAAGAAAACGAATCAAAACGATGCGGTTTTCGAGAAAATCAAAACACATTGAAAACTTGTCGAAAAGCGGCGAAAACTTTATACTAGGTAGTTGGGGTAGTTGTGTAACTACCCCTCAAGAATCGTCGAAATCCGAGGTCAAATGGACAAGATATGGCCCCTACAGCCCAGGGGCATAAGCGTAAAGAAACTAACTAAAATTTGTTCTCAAAAAGGTCCAAAATGGACTGTTCTGTAAGAAAAACTAACAATTCTTACACTTAGGTCCCTGCGGAGGGACCTAATTGTAATTATTAAAAACTAATGAGGCGGAAATGAATTCTGGATCTTCAGCTGGGTTTAGTATGCAAAATTTCCACCTCTTCACGCTCAACGGTCACGATTAGAACTTTCCAGGCGCGATCGGACGCACCGCGTTGTGCCACGTGTCAACAACCTGTAGCCCGAGTGTTCTTGAAGTTTGTTGGAACTCTGGCGGACGGGCTTTCTTCTCCAGCTTTTGCCGGCCGACCTCCGGCGTCTTGGGCTCGCCTGCGGGGCCAGAGGGGTGGCTCCTCCACCCCTCGAGCTCGCCCGCGGTGGAGTTGGCGGTGGCGCCGCTCCGAGCGGCGGTGATGGCTCAAGAAAGATGACGGATCTGCAATGGTGTCTGGGAGACTGATCTGGAGTCCGATCTTCAAAGATGAAGAACTACTATGTTGTAGGCCCAATCATCGATGCAATTGTCTTGTGAGCTTCCTGGATCTGCAGTAAACATAGGACTATGCTCGATTCTTTATGAATCGGCCTAAATGTGAAGAAATCGAAATCCAAAGTTGGAAGAAAAATCACATAAACCTCAGCCAACAACCAGAACATATGAAGAAGATGGCGATTTTGCGAATTTGTTTTGAGCGAATGTAACATGAATCGAGGGGATCTATCTAATGTGCGTGAAAGAAGGGTAATTAAGCTAACTAAACGAGTGATTAGCCATGCTAATCATGGCGCATCGATCGAGAAAGAAATTATCAAAATGGAGGAAATGGTCTGGGGAAGATCCAAGTATATGACCTGGAAGAAGTTGCTCGACGGGCGACCTCGCCGGAGCTCTACGCGGCGCGTGGCTGCGATTCAAGGTGGTTGAACACCTTGGATCCCTTCTCCTTCGACTCCTCTTCCTCGCGAGCTCCTCCTCCGGCGCTGTCACCGCTCGAGTGGTTGGGAACGAGGCTAGGAAGTTGGGGTGGTCGAACAACCCTGGAGCTTGGTAGCTGAAGGTGGAAGAAGATGGTTGTTAATGGCCGACTTGGGGGTCTTTTATAGAGAGATTTCGTGCACCCCCAAGGTTAATCGAAGGGCTGGCGGTTGAGAGGGTTGTTAGGAGTAGGAGTTGGAGGGTTGAGATCGGTCAGAAGCTTCAAGGAATGAGCGGGAAAAATGGGGGAAGGTGAGCAGTTGGAACAGAAGGTCGGCAGACCTTCTTGGGGAAGAAGGCTCCAGGTGCTGACACGTGTCAGCACCTGGTTGGCCCAGATGCTATAAATACTTATAAATTAAATATAAATTAGTAAATGATGTTATATTAAATAGGTATAAATACAAGAAAGTTAGATAAATTAATTTTCTAAATTATGGTATAAGTATTTTTAATAAATAATAATTATTATTTAAAATATAAATATTTTATTAATAATATGTATTAATAAATAGGTTTTGTATTTTTTTATTTAATAAATAATTAAGTAAAAATTAATTTTATATTTTATTAATTATTAAGGCATTAAATAAGACTTATACAAATTTTTATAGATTTTTATGAATTAATTTATATATTTTAATAAATAGAGGAAGTGTCTTTATAGTTCAAATATACCTATGTTTTAGGTTATTTGATTTTATAAAAATAATAAATAGTCTCCAAAAATTATGAAATAATTTATGGTGAAACTAGAGTATCATGAAATAATTTAGAAATTATAAAATTAAGAAAATAATAAATAAGGTGTGTTACATAAAATAAATAGCCCAGAAACCCCTTTGTCTTTTGGTCCCAAAACCGACTTTTTGCAAACGGACTCCGAATTCAGTGAAACCACCTTTATTAATTAGATAATATCATTTTATGAACTTTAAAGGTGAGTAGAGTGAAATTGGAGTTCGTATGAGGAAGTTATGATGTTCGGAAGTTGAGATTTTGATAATTTGTAAGCTGGATTTCTTGGCATATTTACAGGGTAATATTTTTAACTTATTTTTATATTTTTATTTACATTTTTATGAATAATTAGGAGAAAGATTTAATGAAGAATAAGTTAAGATGAAATAATTAAAATTCTTTGAAGTTTTGTATTTATTTATAAATAATTAAGAGTGTATATACATGAGATAAATTATTTTTATTTTGTTTTCTTTCCTTATCTCCCCCTACTTTTTGGTTTGTCGACCAATCCATGCATGCTGACTTGGTCTCGGGGGTTAGGCTATAAATATATCATTCAGTTATATTTATAGTTTAAGTAATATTACATATATATACATATATTCCATATTCCTTTTTCTTTCTTTTTCTGGTTCTTTGTTTATTTACATGAAGTTAGTGGTTAAAAGTGAATATTTACATGAATGTGGTTTTGTCAAAATATGAGAATTAGTGAGTATTTACATGTATTTGTTAAGGGTTTTAAGACAAAATGCGACAGAAAAGTTAATGAATCATGGATTCATCATATACCTAAACATTTTGTTGGGAGGATTGAGATTTGTTCAAGCTATTAGGTTGGCTCGAACATGGGCGGGAATGGTTGTAGCAGGGTTGTCTGTCCATCTCTCCAACGGGACAAGCGATTAACATCAACCCATAGATCTTGTAGTTCATTTAGAAAATAGTGAATCTCCTCGAGCATCTGTTGTTGGATATCTATGGGGTCTCCTTGAGATTTGGATGGTTGAGATAGTTGTTTTGAGGGATGACCTTGTGGAGCTTGGTATTGTTGTCGGTATTGTTGGGATGCTTGCTGGTATTAATTCTAGCAGTTGTATGGTTGTTGCTGCTATTTATGATGATGGGATGGGGCAGTATTCTAAGTGTGTTGAGGGGCGGGTGGAAATGCGGCATTATATAAAGTGGTGGGGTGTTTGTAAGGTTGATGGTCCCATGTATTACCCTGTCGGGCAGGATCTTGAGTGTACCAGATGTCGTTCACCTCGAAATCAGAGGTGGTGTTTCCTCGATGATTTCAGCTGGTGAGGGTGACTGCTGGAAAGGTTGGGCGTAGGATTGGTCTGAGCCCATTGTTGTGGTTGTCCTAATCATGGCTGCTCCTGGACATGGTGCACACAATAAATGGGAATCGCGGATGTAGTTGCAGCTTGTACACCAATCTTGGATACCTTGTCGGTCTGCTCCTCCATTTTCTTTGGAAACTAAGAGATCCTATTGCGATGTCGTTCATCCTCTTATGAATCTGATCCACAACCACTAACTTATCAGCGATGATGCTCATGTTTGGAATCCAATCCTACGCTATTTCTGTAACAGTTTGCTTTCCTCCTTTAGACTGAAGTGTGTTTAGGGAATCGGTATACGTCCTACTAGCAATATGTGAGCGGCTTGTCTTGAGCGGCTTGTCTTAGCCATTTACTCTAGTACTTTCCAGATAGTTTCAGCACCTCGCGATGTATAGTTGCCACCGCAGGCAACGCTCACTAATCCATGTGTCTCATAGCTGAGGCCAGAATAGATTGACTGGACCAAGATGTTGTCATCCAGATCATGGCACGGACACTTCTGTAGTAGATCTTTAAATCTATCCCAAGCATCACAGAGTGGTTCATTAGGCATCTGAGAGAAATTGGTGACGTGTGTCCTCATCTGATTGGTCTGACTCAAAGGGTAGAATTTTTTAAAGAACATGTTCTTGAACCTCTCATAAGTAGTCACCATCACTCATAGATTCTTCACCCAGTAGTCTGCATTCCTTTCAAGGCGAAAGGAAGTGCAGTGAGATGTATGTAATCTTGGTTGACCTGGGGATGCCTCAGATTAGAGCATACTAGCTCCAAGTCCTGCAAAAATTCATAGGGTTCTTCTACAGCATTACCATGAAATTGTGGTATCAGTTCAAGAAGTGCGGTTTTAGTTCATAATTTATATCTGGCTCCATTGGCTGCAAATAATTTCTCACTATGTACTGGCCAGGGTTGTATACTGCTTCCATTTGGTGATTCCCCCCCCCAAACATTTAACTGCTCTATTTGTTCTCTCAATAAAAGTTGTTGCTGCTTAAATGCAGCCAATCTTGCCAAAATCATCTGCATTGGATCTTCATTGGGTTCATCTTCATGATCTCTTTTCTTGGGAGGCATCTTCTTAAAACTCTTTTTACCATCAGAATGTGAGAAATCTGAGTCAATAGAATGGAAAGAATTAGAATCAGAGTCATCGAGGTAAGAGTCTTCCTCGATGTGATACGAGATAAAGAGAGAGTATGTGTTTGACCTACTTCTGAGAAGATGAAGGAATCATAGGAAGAGGATTCATGGGAAAGGTGTCTCCGAACCCAAGGTGGTCCGGAGTAAGAGTGTCTCCGAACCTTTGAGATTGGTAAGTTTATGGTGGTCAGTGGAGGGTTCATAGAGTCTGAACAAAATTCACCACAATCTTCCACTCTCAATTTCAAATGATTTGAAAAAGGGTTATGATTAATTATTTAGGCACAAGTGTGCAGTATTCGATGATTATCGTGAATCTACGCACAAAACAAACACAATACAAATTCGTGTTCACCAACTCACACAGTGAAGGCCGTAAGAGTTCAGCCAATTATCTTGTCAATTTTTAATTGGTGATAATTCCAATCTTGCAATCGTTTTAAGCAAGTTGTTAGGTGCTTGTATTTCCCTATCGATTGGCCCAGATTCTTACAACTAGTTGCATCCACTTTCAGCCAGTATGGGTGTAAGTACAGACCGTAAAACGGCTACCTATGTTACTTAAGGATGGAGCCTTACACAATTTCCTTTAAACCACCCACTCTGCTGAGGAAATCCGGACCGTTTACCGGCCACTTGTAGATCCTCACTAAGAAGTAGCTAATCATTCTTGTAGAATCAGTAGTCAATATGAAAATCCCAGCTTGGCTATATCCTAGTATGCATCTCTCTCCTATCTGCAAGATAAATGAATACAAGGATGGGTTGCTCTCCTGCAAAAATTCTTGATTTTATGAGTTATTTTATTCAGCTTTGTTTAGCAGTCTGAATTTTAATTAGGCGATCACTGAAAAATTAGATGAACACAAATACACATCGACAGTCCAGTCCCAATTCCCTTTAAAATTATGTGATAATACAGGAGGGAGAAATTCGATAAAGCTGATGCACGTAAAAAATTGATGTATGCTCAGATAGAAGACTTACAGTGATTCCTCGCAATCTCCATGTGGAATGCAATGCAAGAATTGAAAGATTAATCTATATGAGTGCAAGTCGATGAAAACCGCACCTGACAAAGAGTTCTAGTAGCCGGGAAGAAATGAGTTCAATTTTTGACTAAGTTGAACGACCGAATGTGCATCTTGATTAAAGTGTAGTAGGGCCCTAGATTCTATGAGCACAAATAAAATTTAAAGCTCTAATAGCCGTATGTGCAAGTCTAATCTACAAGCCACTCAAATCGGGCCCCACCCTCATCGGAGAGTGAAACAGGCCACAACACACCATAGAAAAAGTTCAAGGTTCTTTTTTTATACACACAAGAGTCAAAATGGGATACCGCTAGAAAAGAGAAATTGATTACAAAAATTAAAACTGCAGAGAATAAATCCTAAACTCTACGCTCTCTCACGACTCGACACGATCTTAATTTAATTGCGGTTTTTCGAGCATTGATGAAGATGCATCAGTTTTTGTGAAAAACTACACCACGTACATCGGGTACCTCGTAAGAAAATAAGAGAGAGAATGTAAGAGAGTGACACAAAAGTTAATCAAAAAAATAAAATAAGAAAATAAATGCTGGAAATAAAATAAATGTAGAAAAGAAAGAAAGAAAAATGGGAAATATACAGTGAAGATTCGGGGATCAGACTACCTGAATGCAGAAAACCAAACAAAAAATTTTAGACAAAAAACTAAGTTGTTTGCCTCCCCAGCAATGGTACCATCTAACGAGTCCGAAATTGCCTACATTAATTTGTGACAAGTAAGTTTAAAATTTTTCGTATAATTATGTCAGGAATATTCAGAATTCAGTCAAGAAATAATGACAAGAATTTATTTAATTTTAATCGACGTGGTTTTCATGTTTATTTTACTTGGGCAAGTCCCAAGGTCGAACTCAAGGAGGCAAAGGAACAACCTAGAAATTTGTTTATCAAAGTTCATACACAATTTTTGAGGCGGTATGTTTTTCGTATTTGTTTATGCAATTTTGGAATGCAAAATGCAAATGTGGCCAATTTTAGGGTTTAAAAAGTAATTTTCAACCCAATGGTGTCCGAAAAATATGAAAATTGGCCAAGATGTCAATTATGATGAAATGAATGTGCAATAATGTTTTTGGAATTTTTGGATGCAAGATGAATATTTTATGAACTTATGAATGCAAACACAATGAATTTCAATAATTAATTATAATAAATATTAAACCTAAATATTAAACCTTATCACTAGGTTATTGACCTCAGAAAATTCTAAAACTCAAAAATATGAGTTTTAATACCTATTAAAAAGTAAAGATTGAATATGCAAAATGATTTTTACAGATCAAACTATTTATATAAATTCAATTCTTTTGGGCACGATGTTACACATAATAATCCTTGAATTTGTGAATTTTTGGAAATTTTTAGAGCAATGGTTAATTTAATAAGAAATTTCCAAGCATATAGTGGGAAAATATGCAATTTTTCATGAGAATAATTATTGTCAATTAATCATAGTGCATATAAATATCACCAATATGCCATAATGTCAAGAATTAGTTGAACAACACATGTTATTTTGAATTGATAAAATGATGCGATTTTAGAGGTTCAAAATAAAGGGAGAACATAGGGGTCTGTTTGCAATACAGAGAATTCAATAAATAACAAAATGACGAACACGGGTATAATGAAATTACCAAGACCCTTGGGGGTCAGATTATAAAATTTCCAAATTCATGTGACGAGCACGTGACTCTAGAGAAGTGGGGTTGTAATGCAAATCAAGAGATCTCTAGGGGGCGTTCAGCAAATTTCCCTCATGCGCGTAAGGATCACGTGAGGGAGGCATCCATTGAAGATGTTCCCCCAACGCACGTGTCGTGCACATGTCAGGTGCCTCGGGTTGCATGCCCGGTGGTGCTTTGGCGGAAGGGGGCGGTCCATGGGTGAGCGGCGCTCCAGCGGCTCCTAGCAGTGGCGTCGAGCTAATATCTAGTGGGTCTTTGTCGGTGGCTCAGCGGCAGGGATGCCTGAAGCTTTAGTTGGTTTAATGCTGATGTAGATTGAATTCGTTGCGGGCGAAGGTTGTCAATGAAGCTCTTGGGAGTCATTGGCTTGGTAGGCAACGAGCGGAGGATGTATGGACCTCCTCTGTTGTGGCGATGTTGATGGCACGATGTGAGTGGTAGCGAATTTGAAGTGGTGGAGATGGACGTTGGGGTTCTACGTCGATGCCATCTCCGGTTGTTGATGAGGGGAGTCGAACTGAAGGCACATGCTCGATGACGATGGTTAACCACGGTTGTCGACGACATGAGTGAGGTCTGACGGAGGTGCAGAATGATGAAAAGAGAAGAGGTGGTGGTGCCCTTAGCGGAGGCGAACGAAGGTGGGAGATGGAGGTGGATATAGTGGAAGGGCAAAGATGAAGGTGGAAGGAGTGTACCTGGAGGCACGCGCTCAACGACGATGGGGGTTGCCGGAGCAAATCAGACTCAACGGAGCTGCAATGAGGTGTTGCACCTCGAATCACGTCGCAGGAAGGGGGAGGACGGAGGGCGCTGTCACCGCCGGTCAGACCTGGATGCTCCCTAGCACTGCTTGTATCGGCAGATGATCTTTGAAGGAGGCCCGGCGATGATTTAAGTAGGAGAGGGGGTGGTGCCGGAGATGGAAGGTGGTGGAGGGCTGATTTAAGCGAAGGGGGATTTGATTGGGGTTGCAGCAACGTTCGAATGATCTGATTGGGGTTGAGGCAGGATTTGATTAGCAAGCACAATGGGAAGGTGGTCACAAGGATCGACAGGGGATGCGCGACGGCAGGCCGGAGATGGAAATCGTGGAGATTGTAGGAGGTGGCGCCCCGATTAGGCAGGAGGGCGGAGCTGCCCAAAAGGGGAAAGAAGTGGGAATGGCTTGAAGGAGATGACGGGTTTCGGGTCGTCCGATCGACTGAGATCGGCGGCCAAGATCGTACCACGTGGCACAGTTATTTAATTTTTAATTTTTAAAATTTTTAAATATATTTTTAAATTAATTTTTTAAAAAAATAATTGAAAAATAAAGGTTAAAATTGGTGACACATGGCGACTCCTGGAGTTGCCACGTGTCAGCCCTAGAAAAATCATAAAACTAAATACAAAGAAAAATATGGAAAAATAGCAAAAGACCTTGAATCGAAAAATTTTCTTCACGAAAGTTGCTCGTCTCAATGAGATCTACAAATTTCATAAGGACACCAAAATCAAAATCGATCATTTGCACAAAGTGATATTTTTGGGGTACTCTAAGTACATAGAATACCTTGATTTTTGGTTTTTTCTATTTTTTTGTTATTTTTAAACCAGATAAAATACAAAAAATATGATAAAATAAAAAATAAATATTACACATTAATCTAATTTTTTTAGATTTTTATTAGCTACGAAAAAGAATAAATAAAATAAAATACGAAAGAGACAAATTTTATACAGACTGTTCGTGAGGACTCAGACTCCGTTAGTTTGTTTGATTTCAAGCTCAGTTCAGATTTGGATTTTTTTTGCATTTTAATAAAAGTTTCATCAAATAAAATAAATGAAAAGTAAACAAAATAAAATAGATTAATTGTGTACATAAAATAATAGGTCAAGAACCGCTAAAATACAAAATGTGCAAAAGAGGCCCAAAGCCCAACTTTCACATATGAGCTCTGTTTCACTTGAACTTGGTCTTGTTTTAAAAGTAATTGAATGTGCATTAGTCCAAAAGTGAGTAGGATCAAATTGGACACTAGATGAGGAAGATATCGAGGTTAGTCCGGAAATCCTAGAACTAGGGTTTGGGTTTTTGATCCACTTATTTATGCTAGTGAATTTTTTGTATTTTTCATTTAATATTGTTAGTAATATGTACACAATGGAGGTTGTTTTAGGTCATTTGGAGTTAGCATGAATTAACTAAAAATCAAGGAAGTTAGGCTATTTTACATGCCATTTTGGCAGGGATTTTTGGTTTCTTATTTTATGCAAAAATAGTGATCAAATGTAATTCTTATCAATACAAGCATGAATGCTAATTATGCGGAATAAATGAAGAAATGCCATTGAATTTTAGGGATTTGAGCTTAATTAATCATTTTTAGAGTGATGAATCTGATATTCATCAATAGGTGAGGCTTACCAGATCTTTGGGGACACTGATGCCGGTAATGTCCCCACTCATGGCACAAGTAACATCGAACTGGCCGGGTAGATGGAGTGGTCATACCTGTGCTCTGAGTCAGTGACACAGGGGTCTCTCTACTCGATGCGACCTAGATGGTCGAGCAGAATATGTGCCACATCCGACAAATGCTCCTTCTAAGTTAGTCGATGGAGATGAGTGAGCACTGCCTGAGAATGTCGAACCCGTATGTCGGAAATGCATGGTTGACCTATGCTGCTGAAATGGTCGACGAATCGGCCTAAAAGATCGTTGTGGTTTAGGCATCGCTCCAAACAAGCTCCCAAAGCGTCTCTCACAGATGTCCTTAAACTTCTCCGCTACATCAGTAGACTCGGAGACGGAAGTGATGCATAATCCGACCATCTTCTCTTGCACCTCTTCCCTCATGCCTCTGATGAAATTTTCTAGATTATCATCAAGAAATGCGGCGGTTGCTGGAGTGTGTCGTGACAGATCGGTGTATCTGACGAAGTATTATATGGCTATCATATGTCCCTGATGAAGCTCTGTGAATAATCAGCATCGGGACTCCTTCCACTTCGCATAAAAGAAGTGGGATCTGAATCGTGTCTCAAACTCGTCCCATGTAGGCTCATGACCCAACTCAGAAACCACTACATCCCACCATCTCTCTGTGAAATATGTCAGTGAATACTCCATGAAAGATGGCCATGTATCTCGTGGTGCATGAATCATCCTCAACACCTTCAGGACCCTCTTGAGACACTACTCAGCAAAATCTGACATACCGGTGCCCTCAAACATGGGCACATTGGCCCGCTGGTAGGAAGTGAAAACTGACTGATTCCTGTGGATAGCATAGTACTCATGTACACCCTCATCTTTAAGGTCAACATGGTTATGTTCGCTATCATAGTCTCCATCCTCAGCTCTAGGTGCTGGAATCTCCTCATATTGATTATCGAAATGAGGTTGTTGTACCTCAATTGACTGATGTTGGTTCTATATGGTTCCATCCTGAGATGGATGGTAGGTGTAATCTAACAGCTCCTTGAATCTCATCTCCATATCTGTCTGTCGGTCTATGATCTCAGCCTACCGAGCTAGTATCTGATCCTGTTGACCTCGCATAGCAGCTTGTTGCTGCTGGAAGTCGGTGAGAGCTATCATGATGTGCTCCAAACGATCAGTCATATCCTGTGTAGCTCTGGACGTCATGGATCTGCACAAGAACCACTATTAGTCATAAAATTTGTTGTTCGCAGATACTATGATATATCTTGGGATATAATATGAAAATTAATGAAATTGGTGACATATATGGTTATTGAATTGAATGTCATATTTCCCTTCTCGGACTCACAACAAGTCGGAAGACTGTCGCTATCTGGGAATTTAATACGATTAGAATTGTAATACTGCGAATGCGTGTAGCAGGGTATCATGGCTCTGATACCAAGGTTTACTCCATAACCTTAAAGTGGTATTAGAGCCTTGGTTAAGGTCTTGGATGAGATCAAATCTTAGGTGAACAAGGTTTGTGTCTCGGATGTATAAGGCTTGTTGTTTTTGCACTGGATGCAAGACTCGAATTGTTTTTTTGCTAAAATAAAAACTAGCTTTTTTACACAGTTTATGCTTTTTTTTTATTATTAAAATGTATTTAAAATGTATAAATATGTCCCAAAAATAGTAACCTACTATTGTTACTAAAAGTGCATGAATATGATTCGAAGAGATCCCATTACGAAATTATTTTTTAATTTATTCATGGATATGTAATAAAAATAATTTTTCTTATTATTTTCCCATCATCAAACATGAAATAAACACTTTAGTTAAGTATAGAATCAAACTAGAAAACCACTCCAATTTATTTCGCATAATTCTGACTCGGTTTGCCCTAGATATTCCATATTTAGGGTAGATGGGTCGGATGATGATTAGATCAGAAATCTATTTGCTTAATGTATTTGCTATTCAATGGAAATCATGAAAATTATATATTTACCTTGATTAATTATAATGCTTAATAATTATGAAAATAATTGATTAAACATCATTGGCAATGCATGAATGTTTCATGAAAACCCTAGTTTATCCTACAATAGTTGTAGGACAATTTTTACATGCAAAACATGATTGCTTGATATGCTTAGGATCTCAAAATTATTTTTAAGATGCCTAATATTTCTAAGTAATTATTCTATAGTATAATTTTGATCATCAAAGTTCATCATTACAAATGCAAGTACATTGGCATTATTTTGTATTGTTCTCAATCGGAATGGTGAATGTATTTAGTTCGGGTATGTTGACTTGATTTACTAAGTAGTACCTTGCATGTCAAGGAAATGTTCCCTCCCGGCATAACTCGAGTGTACTGGCCAGATCCTTTTTTTAGAAAGAATAATATGAGTAAGTCAAGTTGTATTCTAATTATTAAAATACAGAATAATGCATACTTGTAAGGGTGTACACTATATAGTAATATCAAGAAACGTTTAATTGTTTGTTGATTGATTGAATTGGATTGATAATTAAATTAATCATATTAAATTAATTATATCCAATTAAAATAAACACTCTGTTATGAATAGAGTTGTATTTCCCTTGGAAGAATTAATTATGTGAATGTGATTCATAATAATTAATTAAAATTTGACTATGATATGGAGAATCATCTAAGTGACATCCATTGGTCACCCATCAAGATGAAGAGTTCCATTGCCATGGATAGTATGTAGGCGACGCTTGTCCGAGGTAACAGCTCCTATATACAAGCGCACATGGATCGAGCCTTTTTCTTCTCGAAAGAGTAAGGTTGTATGCGTAGTGACACCAATATTGATTCTTAATATTATGGCGGTGATATTAGATTACGCATAACAAGTTCTAATCATGTTGATGGTTGGTTCAATTAACAGCGGGTCACCATCGCCTTAGGGGTGTTGGGCCAGGGTGTTAAAGATCGAATTTGGAAATGAAGTTGTAATTGCAAGGCGGAAGGATTTCCCATTTCTTTGTACCCGAGTTATAGTTTCTCATATTATTGGGATGTAACAAAGGTAAAAAAGGATATCCCATTTCTTACTACAGATATACCATTTCTTACTACAGATATAGCGATAGTGTATCTCTTGCTTTAAAAGTGATTAAGGGATCGAACTTTCAGAGTTGAAAAGGAAAGACTAATCTGATTAAAATCAATAACCAAAGAATTTAATATTGAATATATATATAATTATTTATATGTTGTAATATAGCACATTCTTTATTTTAGACAATGACGTCCATGAACCCACTCAGTAGGCTCCTGGAGGTCACCAGTTGGCTGGACCAAATTACTTGGATTGAATCCGTAATTTGGATCTTATCCTTCTTACAGACTGCAATTCTTATGAGTTGTTTTAGGACAAGTATGCAAACCCTAAGACGCCGGAAGAAAACAAGTTCAGTGAAAAGTGTGATGAAGATCATACATTAGCTCGGTGTTATATTTTGGGATCCTTATTTAATGTGCTGCAGAAGCAGCACGTGGATATGGAATCTCACCAGGATATAATGCATAATCTGAAAGAGATGTTGGTGAATGCCAACCGCACATAGCATTATAATTTCATGAAAGAACTAATTCGCTAAAAATGCAGGAAGGGACTTCAGTCTGAGATCAAGTGAGCAAAATGTTTGGTTACCTCTCGAAGCTTGAGACTCTTGGGGATGAGATGGATGTAGACATGCAGTCTGAGTTCATTATGGTATATGCCCAAGTCTTTCACCAATTATGTGGTATTGTACCACATGAATAAAATGAGATTATCTAACACTGAACTCAAGTCTTCATTAAAGCTTGTAGAAGACGTAATGAAGAAAGAGAATCTCTTTGGCAGTGCAATGGTTGCACAAGTCAAAGGGAAGCACAGTCGAAAGCAAGCATCTCATAAGGGTCCAGCCCAGAAGAAGAAGAAGAAGAAGAAGAATCAAGGTGTTGGCTTGTCTTCTAGTGCTTCCACACTAATGGCATCAAAGAAGATCGATGTATGTCATCAATTCAAGAAGTCGGGGCACTGCAAGCGTAACTGCCTGATGAATATGCATTTCAACATCTTTATTCATTTATTTAACATAAAATCCCTTATAAAACACCTGTAAAAATTAATAAATCTCTCCATTTAATAATCCTCATTCTTGTGTAAATATTGTATATTTATCACTATTTTAACCTAAAATAAATAAAGAAAGAAATAAAGGGAAAATAAAGAAAACAAAAGATTGTATATATGAAAGAAATACAAGTTGAATCTGACCCCGAGATTAGGTCAAGGCTTGACCTGATCGACAAGGAATAAAGTGGGGGGAGATAAGGCCTATTAACCAAAATAATCAAGAAAACTAATCTTCGCGTGTATATTCACCGTCATTCATTACTTGTACAGTACTATATATATTACATATTCCTCACTTTATTTCATTTATCACCAATTTAACCTCAAATAAAGATGTTTTCTTCTTGGAACTTGTACATAAAAATAAGTTGTAAATATACAAATAATTGGAAGAAGAATAATTGTACAATTATAAATAACAACACTTTGAAAAATACACAAAGCTCAACTCGTCAGATCAATAACTTCTCCATAAAAATCCAAAATCAACCAAACTCACTTTCATTGTATTTCAAATTAAATAATCTTTGAAATGAAAGTGGTTTCATAAAAATCGAAGTTAAGATGTGAAATGTGGCTTTTTGGGTGCTATTGTATATTATAACTATGTATATTATGTATGTATAATACTTTTCTTTATATTTTTGTATAAATTGTATTTTTTACTATTTGTATATATTGTATTTGATTTATATAAATTACAAATAAAAATTGCAAAATCAAAAAATAACCCAAAATTAAATTTTTTATATATTGTATATGTATCACTATGTATATTGTAAAATACCCCTATTTATTTATCCTAATAAACTATTTCGTAAAAATAAAATAAAAGTATGGTATAAATCTTTGTAAAATTTTGTAAAATGATAAAATACTAAATTATATGTATATTTGTAAAAATACTATATTAAAAATCCAAGTGTTGTACTTATAGGTATATATACCTATGAATAAAATGTTTATTTTTTTTAACCTATGTACATAATTTATTTAAATTATTAAAAATCACCATAATAAGCTAATTTGATTACTAACATTTTTTATTTTCAAGACTTTTTATTTGAATTCATTTTCTATTTTATTATTACTTTATTTTCATTTTTTAGCTTTTTTGGTGTTTTCTATTTTTGTCTTTTATCTGGTCGCGCTCTGATTGGATGAATCTGGGTTTGTTGACCCAGGTCAACTCTCCAACCTACAACCTGGCCCGATTCTTTTGCTCGTCGGTGATTCTTCTCCTTTTTTCTCTATCCAATATGCTACTCAACAACACCTGATTTCTTCTCCGATCTTTCATCTTAAGTACCCAACGCCCTCGCCAGATCATCAACTTTGTCTTCCATGATTTGGTTCGGTGATCTTTGAATCACAAAACCCGTTGGACCTCATGCCTATTTATAGTTTCAGATCTCCAAAATCTTTGGATGATCCATTTTTTCCTGAGTTTCTTCATTTGAGGGTGTTCCAGGCGACCAATGGTTGTGATAGTACTACGCTCCATCATTCGAGAGCATGTTGGAATGTCATAGATTCGAGATCCACACGACACCGGAGAACGTCGGAGGTCGTTGGTGCTTATTCACCTCGTGCAGTGAATCGAGGTGATAATCCCATTAAGTCCACCTGTAGGTAGTCTAGATAGATTTTCATTGATTCTGCATTTAAATTCGTGTTTGATTTCTGTCTATTAGCTTATCTCTGATCATCAATATCCCGGCTTTGATCTGCTTGATCAGAGCACCACAAACATACTTTTTCAAATCTGATTACACCATCATGTCACCCATACAATTCTCCACCTTCCACCACATTCTGTCCTTCCGAATCACATGTGATCTGGTTCTTCGACTCGACTTCGATCACCATCTATCGGAGTTGACCCATTCACTTCATTATTTGCTTGTTCACTGATAATAAGGCTACTGGAGTCCCATCTCCGAGCAAGGGGATTCTTTGCAGGTACGCAGGGCTCAATTGGAGGAGTGATTAGAGACTTGAAGCTTCATTTTCAGTCGTCGACCACCTAGATCTCTAGAACCTTATTCGATCACTATCGAGCATCATCGACACATTAGATCGACAAAGGAGTACTGTCGGGAGCTTCATTGACCTTCAGGAGGAGATAGCAATCCAGATCGGATGACCTATGGCCGATTGAAAGTCGTCGGGGTCGACCTTCTTCCCAGTTCATTCAACATACTTCTTGGCTACACGATTACGAACAGGCGACGCCAGATTGAATATGAACCGTCCAAAAATCCCCAATTATGTACCGTTGATCATACCATCTAGATCAAATCTGCTCTGTTCATCACATACGTGCCTTGCCACATGCCTCGGTGAATTTTGCATTTCAACACTTTTGTTTTCTAATTTTGTGAATAAGTCCCCAATGGGACACATTTCATTCTATCATTTATTTAACATTTGCAAATAAACACTCATTATTTCTTGTAATTACTTTTGAGTCCTTTTTGAGATGCATATTGTGTGCAATACGTGAGTTCCTAGAAAATTTGCAATAAAAGCCCTGCATTTCTTTTTTATGTGGCCCCATGGACTTAAATATTGACATGTAGGTCCCTATCAGCGTGATTCATGTGCACTGGCACGAGCCTAAAGTGAAACAATTACGGGAATACCCCTGCATTTCATTGTATGTTGTTTATTTAATCCTAGAAAACGTTTTTTTATAGTTTGGTCCATATGAGTTAGTCTTTTATTTTTCATTGTTAATCTTACTTAATAAATAGCTAAGCTCAATTAAAAATTCCTTAAAAATCAATTAAAGCTCTTGTTTATCATATATCTCCAATAAATTGTGTTTCACATTTTAATTTGTTTTATTATTTTTAATATATCAAAAACAACAAAAAAATCCAATATTTGCGTTAGAAATTTAATAGAAAATATAAAAATCTTTCAAAAAATTCCTTAAAAATTCACGGTTGCTTGTTTTATTTTGTTTAATTTATATCCAAATTTCATCTTCAAATTTCTCATAAAAACCAAAAAATAGGAAAACATTAAAAATACTAAAAAAATCATACAAAATCACTGAAAATCCTAAATATCACATAAAATAGCTCTGGAAAATTTGAAAATTTACCTTTGTTTTTTAAATATTTTCCATATTTCAATTTTATTTTCTGTTTAAAAAACCCAAAATCAACGGTTGTATTTTCAATTTGCTTGATTTCATGTTCATAATTAATTTATACATCCTAAAAAATCCAGAAATCCTTGAAAAATTATGAAAATAGTAAAAAAATATCTAAAACACAAATATTTTTTTTGGATTTTCTGGACATTTTCTCTTCATTTGAAAAATACAAAAAAAAAGCTTTCTTCCTTATTTCATTTATCCTTCATTTTATTTGTTTGTTTAAAAAATAAAAATTTAAAAACATTATAAGTTTAAAAATCATTAAAAAAATTATAAATCAGATATGTAAAAAAATATAAAAAATCCATAAAAATTTAAAAAGATGAAAAGACCACAAAAACCAATGTAGTTTGCTTAGAGGTTCCTTGTTCTTTTATTTCAATGCTTATCTTTGATTTAGATAACCCTCAAGATATTTATGGCCTCCCTGAGTTCGATTGTGTACTCTATACATGTAAATAAATAGCAAAATTTCTCTTACTTACATCTGATTAATTTATTTTTGTCTTGAGAATTAGACAAAAAATTTTGTTTGAAGCTTTTTTGGGTTGCGACGACATTTTCACCTTGCGATTAATTTTCATTAAATAAAAAACTGAAATATTGTGTTCAACACTTCCTAGAGTACCTTAAATCTGCGAAGAAAGGTAAATCCCCAGCAGGAATAAATTTACTTTCATCATTGAAACCAATTTTCTCGTAGGATGAGAAGGTAGTTGGATCATCGATTATGGTACTTATGTTCATGTATGCACTTTGTTGTGTCTATTTAAGGAAACTAGGAATCTTGGTAAAGGGGAATTAGTCATCCAGATGGGATCTGATGCAACTGTTGCAGCAGTCGTCATCTAAGCATGCAGACTATCATTATCTAGTGGGAGAGTCCTAGTACTTAAAGAGTGTTTTTATGTTTGAGATGTTAGAAGGAACCGTACGTCTTTATCTAAGTTAGTTAGAAATGGATACCTGTTTCAGTTCTATAATAAACTTGTCATAAGTCGTTATGGTAAATATACTATTGATGAATCTCGTATTCATCATTTAAAAAATCAATTCTTAATCCCCTAGCTTGAATAATCCAATAAAAATCATCAATAATTCCTCATTATTATCTTGTATTATATTGTGTATAATTAACCTATAATTATTGTATTTAATTACTATTATTTATTTTGTAAATATTTTAGTATTAAAAACACATAAAAATTAGGAAGAATAATTGTCTATGTGTTCCCTAACCCTTAAAAAGACTAAAAAGATATCAAAATCCCAAATCAGTGTTTTAACCCCTTAAAATACACCGAAAAAATACTTTGTGTACAAATGACCTCTTTTGGTTTTTTGCCCAACATGAAACTTGTAGATCTCATCGAGATCTACAACTTTCATGTTTTGACTTTTTCCTAATTTTGCATCTAACTATTTTTTTTATTTTCCTTTGTTTTTCTATTTTCTGAATTTCTGATTGGGCCACATGGCACCCTTTGGGCCGCCCACGTGGCCCGCTCCTCCTTCCGCTACCCATCCCCTCCTGAGTCGTCTTATCTCCTCCGAACACCTCCATCTCGACCATCGATCTCTGCCTCATCTCCAGCCATCAGATCTTTCCTAAGATCTGATCATCGTCATTCCCTAGCAACCCACTTACAGCCACCCGATCCCCCATCATCATACGGTCAATCTCGCCTCACGTCACCCGCTCTCCCCTCACCCTTGGATCAAACCCACCTCCCCATCGTAACCGCTCTTTAGCGCATATCCATCCACCGTAGGATCAGATCCTATGATCTGATCTCCACCCTTCACCCACACCTCCATCCTAGCTGTTGGATCAAAAGATCCAACGGCTAAGTCCTCATCTTCCACCTCTGGCACTTCCCCCTCCAAGTGTTACGGCGCATCAACCACTGCCCCCTTTCCATTTTTGGATCCCTTCTCTGGTCACCTCTCCCTCGCATAAAGCCACATCACATCACCCCCAAGATCCACCTTCATCGCGCACCACATAAATGCCTTCCTCCATTAGTTACCCTCCATCAAACCTCCTTCAAACACCCCCCGGCCATTACGTGGAATGGCGCCATTTGATGAACGGCTCCTGGGCTGGAACTTTGGGTGATATCCTAACTCGACTCTCATGAATGCAGTACTCTAAAAGTCATATCCTAATATTTTATGTACAAACAGAGAATCTGATAATTAGAGGAGTTGGATTCCATTTGATTAAAGCATGGTTGAGCCCAGAATTTTAGGATCACTCAAATTAAGGGTCTTTGATGAATTAAGCCTTGAAAATTCACATGCACGGTCATGGATGTATCTGACTAAGTCATCCATTCATTATGCTCGGGGACGAGCATGGTTTAAGTATAGGGGTATGATGAATCTCGTATTCATCATGCTAAAATTGGTCAATTAAGCTCTGTGCCTCAAAATCCATTTGCATTTAATCATTAATAGAGCATCATTAGCATACATATATGTGTAAATAATATTTGCATTTCATCATGCATAATTGCATTAAAAATCCCAAGTGTAAATAGGCCCAAAAAGCAGCTAACTTACAAAGTTTTTAATTAATTCATCCTAACTTCAATTGACCTGAAACCACCTCTGTTGTGTAGATATTGCTAACGAGAATAAATAAAAATACAAAAAAAATTACTAACTCAAAAAAGTATCAAATAATCTCAAAGTCTAATTTCACATGACTAAAACGCGCATATCTTCCTCTTACAGTGTCCGCGATCTACTCACTTTTAAAGTACTCCATTTTCAAATACCTTAAAAACAAGATAAATTTCATAAAATTCGGAGCTCATATGTGAAAGTTGGGTTTTGGGCCTCTTTTGCGCAGTTTAGCTTTTTGCTATTTTTGACATGAGTTTCTATGTACATAATTAACCCTTTTAATTTTATTTCTTTTTAGTTTGTATTCTTTGATGAAAGTTTTATTAAAATACATAAAAATCCAAACCTAGAGCAAGACTGAAATCAAAAAAATTGACTGAGTCCGAATATCCTCTGTGAGTTTGTACAAAAGTCTCGTATCCCGTACTCCTATTTTATTTCCCTGCTTTCTTATAAATAAAAAATCCAAAAAAATAGATTAGTGTGTAATTAATTTTCTTGTATTTTATCGTATATTTTTCTAGATTTTATCCTCTTATAAAACCACCAAAAAATTACAAAATCCCAAACCGGATTTCTATAGACAGAAACCACCAAAAAATTCCACTTCACACATATGACCTATTTTGCTCTTGGATCCTTCATGAAAGTTGTAGATCTCGCCGAGACGAACTACTTTCATGAAGTCAATTTTTCGATCCGATGTCTCTTTCTATTTCTTTTCTTTTTTTTTCTTTCTCTTTAAATTTTGAATTTTTTAGGGTGACACGTGGCAGCCCCTGCGCATGCTACGTGGCACCCCCTCATCCGTCTCTCTCCAGCCCCCAGGTCACGTGCTCAGCACGTGACTTTTGACCTCTTCCTCCTCCAACCGTTTCTCTTTTGCTCGTCACCCCTCCTCGATCACTGTCGTTACGCCTCCGCCAGCCCCGCGTAACGCACATTACTCCACCACCTCGCAGTCGTTACATCACCTTCCCCATGTAACGCCAATACATGCCTCCCTATAAAAACTCTCCCCTCGCTGACCTTTCACCCCATTCTCCATCATCTTCGAGCGAGCCAAAGAGTGGGGTTCGTGATAGGAACCCAACCTCAGGCGAAGGCTTCATCTGGCGTGATCCACAGGGGGCTCCCTCCTATTCTCCGGTCGTTTCTCCCACCACATAGCTTCGTCTTGTTCGCCCACGACTTGAGGTGATCATAGGGAAGAGAGCCCCACTCCTCCCGTCCTCAGGCGAGTTAATCTCCATCTACCGCTACCGTTGCCATCGCCCTCTGCTTTGTTCCTCTTTTGCAGGTGCATCACCACCTCCCTCTACCACCGTAGCAAGCCTCCAAGCCATTGTCCCGGCCATCCTCCTTCTGCCAGGTCACCCCCTATCTCGCACCGCCATCTCCGACCACCGTAAGAGATCGCAACCCATCTCCCTTCCGTAGCAGGATGCCTAATGCATCTCATCATCGTTGTGGGATCTCTCCATCGCAGCCCATGCGTGGTCACGTGGATGTGCTCCGCCTTCCAGCTTCACCATCCGCCAACCACTCTCGGCCGCCTGCCTTCATCCCCGAGCACCCACGACTCTGCCTCTATCTAACTCTCTCTCTCTCATACGCCGGCACCCACAAGCAGTTCCTCAACCCTCGACCCTCATGCCGCCTACCATCGGAGCTCTCCTGAGCATGTGTCGCCTGGTGAGATCCACCGCCTCCGCACCTTGTCGACTCCGCCAGCCTTGCCTTCGCACTCCACCGTGCGTGCACTGGCGCTCAACTCCGCCTCGGCCGCTCACCCACCTCCTCGGCCGCTCTACCACTGCCTCCGAATCTCTTGCCTCCACCACCACCGTAGGATCAATGGCCTATCTTGATCCTACAGCCCTCGTTTTTCACCCGAGCCTCGGCTCCATCCTCGAGGTTCAGGTTGTCCCAAGCCTCAACAGCTCGCCACATAGGCTCAGCACCCGAGCCTCTACCTCCTCCTCCGAACCTGCTAAGCACGTGTGTGGCATGTGTTATGGGGGGGAAATTACAGAAGTGCCCCCGAGAGTTCCTGAATTTGCAAAAGACCCCCCCCCCCCCATTAGCCTAGGTCACGTGTGCCGCATGTGGCTCCTTGGGCAAATTGTTGACCCACCCCTCTAGTTTTCTTGAATTACATATGCATCCCTTCAGGGACTCCTTTGAGATAAAAAATTATATTTTATTACATTTTAGTCCTGAAGTTTCAATTTATTATAACGTTTTCATACAGACTCGGATTTCGTCATATAATATGTCATTTCAAAGCTTATTTCATGCTCTATCGCTTTGCATAATTTATTTACAGATATGATGCTATTTATTGGGAGTTATTATTTGAGGATCTCTGTTGACAAATGGAGGCTGATTATTGACATTTTGCGCCACATTTCATTGAGAAAATTGATGATTTATTTTGTAGGGATTTGTTAGAGGAACTAATGGTTATGAATTAATATTTGAGTATTTAATCTTTGTAGGGGCTAAATCGAGGTTAAATTCATTTAACTCCATATTAATTTGTATGACCAACTATTAATTTTGAGGAGCAAATTATAGGGAGTTCTGATAGGTTTATTTATTGATCAACCCCTTGGCCTGCAGCTTGAATTGGATTGAAAACTCATTTTCTAAATTCCTTTTGATTAGTGATTTCAAATCGAGGACGTTGATTATTATGTTTTGGACTAAAAGATTCTTATCACAGATCTTGCACTTAATAATCCTCTCTATTTATTTTGCATCGCATTCACATAGCATCTCTCTTCTCTTTATTTTTCTAACATGGAAATTAACTTAGCAAATTAATTAATTTAATTTAAAACCATGCAAATAGAAATCGTGTTTCCCTGTGTTCGACCTTCGTATACTTGCCAAGTAAAAATTATCCACAACATTCAAAGAGTGTGATTTTTGCTAAACCGAGTTCATCTCCTATACTACAATTATCGATTATTAAAGAGGCGAATTTGATGTTCATCAAGTAGGGATGTTGTTCTAACTTATGGTGGACTCTATGAATTGTGTATTGATAAAAATGTCATAAATATTACTACTGCTAATAAAAAACCTAAAAGAACCGGAGAAGATGGAAATCATTCTAACATTATTTGGCATCAAAGTCTTATCATTTATCTGTTCATAAGATCAATAGATTTATAAAGGATGGACCCTTAGATTTTCTACTGGTCCAAACTTTGCCTACCTGTGAACATTATATTTGAGGTAAAATGACTAGGATGCCTTTTTTGTAACAAGGTTACAAGATGCGAAGGTATTCTTGACATAGTACATATTGATGTATGCGATCCCTTCAGTACCACGACCCGATATGGATATCGATATTATTTTACATTTATTAATGACCATTCACGATACGGTTTTATCTTCCTACTATGTCATAAATCTGAAACCTTTGAAAAATTCAAATAGTCCATGGCTTTGGTTGAGTACCAAATCGACAGGAAGATTGAATGAATTCGATCTGATCGAGGTGTCAAGTATGTCTCAGATGAATTTAAGAAATACCTTAAAGAGTGAGAAATTTTTCTACAATCTCACTCCTCCTTGAACTCCCCAACTTAATATTGTTGCTGAAATACGCAAAAGGACCATCATGGACATGGTCTGTTCAGTGATGAGTAAAGCATGTTTACCACTTAGTTTCTGAGGATATGCAGTAGAGACTGCAATATATATCCTAAATAAGATTCCTAGCATGTACCTAAAATTCCTCATGAGCTTTGGTATGGTACCAAACTCATTGTTAGACACTTAAGGATTTGGGGTTGCTTAATCAACCCAAAACATGTGGACGCAAGTAAGCTAGAATCTCGCACTCAGGAGTGCTACTTCATTAGGTATGTTAAGGATGGTATTGTATACCAACTTTATGAGCTTAGACTCAGAAGGTATTCATCTCTAGAGATGTAAAATTTCTGGAAGATGACTTCCTCAAGAGCCAAGACAAAAATGAAATAAAGGAACTCATTGAATCCCCTGAGGATACTGAGCTTCCTGAACCAGAAACTGAAGGAAGTAAATGAAGATGTAACACTCGTACCTCTTCGAAGGAGTTCGAGGGTGGTTTCACCACCTGAAAGGTACAGATTCCATGTGTCAAGTGAAACTGACAATGATCCAGTTCATTTGATGAAGCACTCGCGGATCATGGCATAGATAGATAGATGCTAGTAATGAAGTCTAAAATAGACTCCATTCATAAGAATGGTGTATGGACCCTAATTGATCCACCTAGAGAGGTAAAACCCATTGGGTGTAAATGGATCTTCAAGAGGAAAAGGAGACCTGATGGGAAGGTAGAGACCTTCAAAGCATGGCTCATAGCCAAGGGCTACACACAGAGAGAAGGCATCAACTACGATGAGACATTCTCTCATGTGCCAATGCTTGAGTCTGTCAAGGCACTCCTAGCTATAGATGCATATCTTGACTACGACATAAGATGGATGGATGTCAAAACAACTTCCCTCAATAGATACCACGATGAGGATATCTATATGGAGTAGCCCTAAGGCTTCATAATAGAGGAAGGTAAAGTATGCAAGCTAAAGAAATCCATCTATGGGATCAAACAAGCTTTTCGTAGATGGAACATTAGATTCGACCAAACCATAATGAGTTATGATTTTGTTCAGAATCCAGATGAACCTTGTTTGTAAAAGAAGCTTAGTGGGAGTGCCATTGTGTTCATCATGCTTTACGTAGATAACATCCTTATCATTAGGAATGATATAGGGATGATGACCAGTGTTAAGATTTGGTTGTTTGATACCTTCGAGATGAAAGAATTTGAAGAAACATCTTTTATCTTCAGTCTAAAGCTATTCAAAAATAGAGAAAAGAGGATTTTGGATTGTCACAATTACATTAAGAAGATCTTGGAACGTTTCCATATGGAGAATTCTAAGAAAGGCTTCCTTCCCTTAAGACATAGTATCCACCTATCTAAAGGGATGGCTCCTCAAAGTGTTGAGGATAAGATAGCAATGGATGGATGGCCTTGCGCATCAGCTATGGGAAGCCTAATGTATGCCATTATGTCCACAAGGCCAGATATCTGCCATGTAGTGGGAATGGTAAGACGTTACTAATCCTGCTATGGAGAGCAACACTAGAATGTAGTGAAGAACATCTTCAAGTATCAATGACGGATGCAGGATTACATCTTGGTCTACAGAGATGGTGATCTCCAAGTCTTAGGATACACAGATCTAACTTCCAGACTTATATTGATGATCGAAAGTCGTCATCAAGGTTTGTGTTCATGTTTAATGGTGGTGATGTGAGATGGAGAAACAAGAAGCAGGACACTACAGTCGATTCAACAGCAGAAGATGAATACATAACTGCATCAGATGCTGCAAAGGAGGGAGTGTGGTTGCGCAAGCTCATCCTGGAGTATAGTCAAAGTTTACTATGATACTCCCATCCTGCTAGTATGCGATAACACGAGATCCATAGCTCGGGTGAAGGAACCAAGATGGCATCAAAATAGCAAGCACGTGGAAAGGAAATATCACATCATTCGGGAGATTCAAAAGCATGGTGACATCATCATCACCAAGGTGGCCTCTGCCGACAATGTTGTTGATACCTTACCAAACATTTCACATAAAAGGTTTTTGACCAGCATGTAATAAGCATGGGTTTAAGGATTGTATAATGATTCTGAGGGCTAGTGGGAGATTGTTAGCCATGTGAGCCCAAGGCGAACCATTTCTGCAATAAATGTTATTGCAATGTTTGATATATCAATAAAAATTATCGATTTGTTTCACACCTTGTTTGATATTAAATGAATAAATGCACTATAAGGTCTCTTTGTACAATTAGGGTTATGTACCATGGCCATCTTTATGATCATACATCTCTTGATTCACTGGTTGAATCATAGAGGTTGGTGCTTGGATGAATATCTATGGAGTTAGATAGAGGACTCATCAAGCATCACCAAATGATCATTAAGAGATGATCTCCTGCCTGAGAAGGAGATGGCAATCCTTCTCTAAAGTTTGATATCTGACCGACCTTTTGATGTAGGTCCACTGCATGGGAATAGTTATTCGAAGGTGTCAGCTAAGTTAGGTCAAAGAGTTGACGTAACGAGATCAAGATAACCAAGACCTATGTTGTATACTCTCACGATATAGGCATGCATCCTCTGACTGGAGACAGAAGTATTGCTTTGTGTCTGAGTATGTACATTTGGCAAATCAATAGGTTGATGGCCTAATAAAGGTCTATACACCAGTGAGATGGTGTGCATAAAAGGTCGTATGAGTAATATGATCTCTCAAAGGGATCATACAGGTTTGCTTGTGAATCAGAAAACAGGAGCTCACTCATGAGGTATTGGGACCAATCAAATTCCATGCATGGTCATCATTCTTTGGAAGAATGACAAGAATTTATAGGTATGATATATGCTTTTGGAAAGCATATGATCGATACCAACTCCCAATGACCGAATGAGAAACTTAATTATAAACCCTGAAGAAGACATTATAAATATGATCTAAATCTTCGGGTTATTCTATGCCTTCCAGTATGCATGATGTACGTGTATTAGGAATCGAGGGAGATGTGATCAATAAACAATTGTATAACCTTGACGCTTCCATTCCGATGGAGTGATGAAACAGGTTTGGATTTTAGTGACTCTTCTCGATGAAAAATAAGCTGATCTTAGTCCAAATATCGGACATTGATATGAATGTCATTTAGATGCAATAAGAATATTAGATTTACAGCTTTGATTTAATCAAGCATCTATGAGAGGTCCCTGATATCTGGATTTGAAATATGATTTCAATATCCAAGTCATTGTATGTGGAACATACAATCATCCTATCTTATCTCCAAGTATCCGCGAAGAAAGCACATTATTCTTGAAGGAGTTCAAGAATAATTCCGTTGATGAAATGAATATTTGAGCATTAAGAATTTGATAATTAAATGTGATTTAGTTATCTTAAATAATGTGAATGTGATTGATATTATTTAGATGTATGAGAATGATGATTCAATATAATTAAATGTGATTTAATTATAATGAATATAAATAATGTGGATAGTACTATCCATATTAATCATATATATTATAAATGTGATTTATAATAAGCTAGAGATAGCTATTTTTAAATAGCATTTACAATTTAAATGTTGATGTGAATTGGATTCATATTGGAAATTAATTGAAATTGCAATTTACAATTTATTTTAGGTTATGAATTTGATTCACAAATTTCCAATGGCGTGATTGATATTTCACAAAATAATTTGGAATTATTTTTGTGGAATAATTTACAATAGAGGTTGTTATTAATAATTAAAGGATTATGTGAGATACACTATCTCACATAATAGAAAAAGAAGGAAGCCCTTCCATAAAAGGAGGGGGGACAGCCACCCTAGTCCTAATTCAAGGTGGTCATCCACCCCCCCTTATTAGGAAGGAGCTATCCTCCTTTCCTAATCATTTAATACATCTTGATTTGATTGAATTAATTTATATTGATAATTATTCAATATATTTAATTAAATAAAATTCTTTGTTGTTATATTTTTTACAACAAAGACATGGCCACTGAAAGAAACACAAATCATTCTCAACCATTGGATATGTGTTGTCCATGGAAGGAGATCCATGGACTCCCAAAATATTATAAAAGAAGAGGCAATCCTAGCTCTTCTTTTATAACATAGAATTCACATCCTCTCTCTTTTTCATCATCATACATCCCCCCCCCCCCCGCTCTCTCTCTCTAAGTGGTCTTCCACTTTACGATCTAGAGAGGATCGCTATCCTCACTACATCGTCGTGTTGCCGCTTCGACCACCCGTGGTTCTTCATCTTCCTTGGTTCTTCCGGTATGCGAATTAGACCTCAGATTTTGTGTGACAAAATCAGGAGAACCATCGCTTGGATCAACGTCTTGGATTGCAAGAAGGATGTGTCCCATCTACGCGTTCAGAAGCGTCTCCTCCATGGGATCAGACTTGAGACAAGTGGTCTCTTCATTTAGACACTTCGATTGCAACCAAGCTTCAAGAGTTATTCCTATGTCTGCTATGTGTTTAGATGAAACAATCCGAGAAGTATTTCGGATCATGTGGTTTCATCATTTTTTAATTTTTTTTAAATTCTACTGCCCTAAGAAACTAGTGCGACTAGTCGCTCCCGATCGCATATGATGCGATCTTCACGCTTCTGTGATGAACTTAAGATTTTTCTCCATAACCTTCAGTAACAAGATGTATACCTCATATGTGGGGGGAAATCAGAAATTATTATTGACTATTATAGAAAACTTCACTTGAACTCCATTTACATCAAATTCATGATGATTGTCTTTGCCAAACCTTATTTTACATATATTTGATCCAATGAATATAGTGGCTCCCTTCAATCATGTTGAGGTTGATATGATAATTAAACATATAGAACACTTAAAAGCATCGAGCATTTATGGAATCATCCAAGAGTTTATTTAGTCGTTCTGCCACTAGTAGGATAAGATTTCATGGTTTACAACATCATACGTCTTATCATGACTCTAATCCCGGTAACATGTTGTTAATATAACTTGAACATTTTCGTCACTTATAAGTTTGGGAATTCATAGCTCCGAGATCATGTATTGTGTCTAGTTTGAGAGATGTTATGCCCATGCAACCTAATATATTTTACGATGTTTTTGATACATAAGGCATTGATTTTTTGGGTCCCTTCCCTAATAATCATGGGGTCACTTCCTTAAAGGACCGGATTGTTTTTTTGGAGAAGTTGCATTCCTAAGGATGAATACATGACTGTCCACAATCACAGACATACTCTGGAGGCAGGAGGACACCACTCTGGAAAGAGAACCTCTCATTAATTGCTCCAATGTGGATTCACTGACCGACCTTGTTTAGAGATGCTTATAATTTTGTCAGGTTGTGCCCAATCTATCGGCTAGGGATGGACTATGGTTCAAGAGATGTTATGCCCATGCAACCTGTGATATTTTGTGATGTATTTGATGCATGGGGCATTGATCTTATGGTTCCCTTCCCTAACAATCATCGGTCATTTCTCTAGTGGACCAGATTGTGTCTAGAGAAGATGTATTCCTCGGGAGGAATACCAGAGTGTCCACAAACACGGACATACAATGATATTCTATGCCCATGTAACCTTTGATATGGTTAGTCGGATTCAGTTAGAAGTTGATTATTTATCAAGATGGGTGAAGTCTATCCCATCTCGAACCACAAACAGCAAGATAGTCTTTAAGTTTGTGAAAGATCACATCATTTATAGGTTCAAAGTTCCTAAGGATATTATTTCAGATGGGGATAGCCACTTTTTGAATCGTGATATGAAGAGATTGACTAAGGATTATAGAAATGATCATCGAGTTTCTAGTCCTTACAACCCATAGTCAAATGGCATGACAGAGGTATCTAATAGAGAATAAGAACATACTCCAGGTCCTGGTAGGAAGAATTGGTCCCAACTCTTGGACTAAGTTCTATGGGCCTACAAGACCACCTACAAGACACTGCTCGGAACTTCCCCACTTTGAATGATCTATGGCAAGCCATGTCATGCCAACTGAGTTAGTGCATAAATATGAATGGCCAATAAGAAAAATAAATTAGAATAGACACTTAAACAAGAAGAGTGAAAATTAGATCTGAATGAGGTCATTGAGATCTGAAACAAAACATATGACAATATGGTCTATAAGTATAAAGTTAAGAAATGGAATGATCAATACATCAGGTGCAAGAACTTTGTCCCAAGATAGAATGTATGACTGTTCAATGCTAAGTTGAAGATCTTCCATGGGAAATTGAAGTATAAATGGACAGGTACGTACATAGTCAAAGAAGTGCACAGTAATGGCAACGTAGAGATATTTGATCTCACGGATGGTGCAAGTTCTTTCTTAGTGAATGGATATCTGCTCAAGCACTTTGTCGAATCTAATGAACAGTTAATTTTGTATTGAGGAGATTTCTTTCATAAAGAGTGATGATTCTAATTTCATTCCAAACCACTCTGCCTGAGTTACAACAACATAAGATTCATCATCGCTAGACATTCGGATCAAAGTTGATACAACATCACTATAGATTGGACATTGACAAGATTTTGCATCTTATAGTTTCCTCAGTTATAACATTTGTATTTCGTTCCATCTTTCAACCTTCCACTTATAATCATTCATTCCCATACTTAGTTTGATCAAAGCCTAAGTATAGGGGGTCAACTCTCACTGTTTATATTTCAGTTCTATTCTTTATTTTTCCTTTGACCATGACTGCCTCAATGTTATCTTCTAGACTTAAGCTATCAAAAGACTAAGTATAGGGTGGTGAGTAGACTTCTATACTTGCATTTGTTTTCACTCTCTAATACTTAGTACAAGCTATGTTCTTCATTCCACTTTGTGCCATGAGGACATAGCACAAGCTAAGTATAGGGGAGTGGGTGTATATATTACATATATATCGTATCCATAGATCGTACTTTGAATTTTAAATTACATAATGATTATATGTATAGTATTTTGAAACTTTTTTGCAAATTGTTTTGTAAAATATTTTGAAGATTAATAATTAATATTTGACATGTTTTGTAAAATTATTTGCAAATAGTATGTAAAAGAGGTTCAAATGGCTTTGAAAAATATTTTGTAAAATGTTTTCTATATACTTAAAGAGATTGTTTGACATTGTTTTAAAAAGGGTTAAAAAATTTATAACTTGTAAATGCTAACTAATCAGTAGTTTTATCCCTAATACATTCATGTCACACAAGACTTGTGCATTTCAAGATACTTGGTTTAGAGTGACCCTTGATTCTGAGTTTCACCATTTTTGTTCATTAGGATGTTAGGACTCAATAGCTCAAACCCCCTAGTTTGAAACATATACATGATATATCACACATAGAATCTCTATCCTTGATAATATGACTAGCACTACACCTACATGATTGCATACTCTTAGTGATGAATTGATGTTCTTCTAAGAAACTAAGATGAGAGGTTTGAGTTTGGACTTGATTTTACGATGCTCGAGGATGAATATGATTGAGAATTAGTTAATGAAACCTGAATGTCAACACACTAGCAAGTATGGGAACATGGTTCGTATACTATCTTAATAAGAGCCTAAGTGATGGTGTCTGTAAGACTATAAAAAATGGTTATCAGTATGCATCAACATAGTAAAGCAATGGAGCTAGCCAAGCACTTACATATATTATAAAAATCAAAGAGAAAAGCTCAAAATTCCGAGAAAATACATAGAAAAGATCTTATATTGTTGGCAAGCGCTCCCAACCTTTTCAAGTGTCCATTTGGAGCAAAGTTATTGGGATGTATGAGTCGTACGAGCACAAAAAAAGATCTCTACATCGTAAGCACTACAGTCTAATTTTAAAAAAGTATAATCGATACTTCAAAAGAGGCATGCCCCAGTGTATCATAGAAAAACAAGTGCAATTGGATTAAGATTTTGACGAGCATACTGATCTATACCAAAAATACAAGTGTGTTTTTAAATAAGAAACTTAGAGTTCCTTTTCAGTGAGACTTGTTTAGACTTACAGTTCAAGAGTCACATGAAACTTGTATCCAGAATTTCAAGTCTTGTATCTCACGTGAACAATTAGGGATTCAACTTACTTATTCATTCTTTATAACTAACTAATTGCTCGAAGACGAGCAAGGATTATGTACATGGCGTGATGAATCTCATATTCATCAACATTATATTGAGTTTTCAACCTTCTATCTTGGACTAAATAATTAATTACACAATTAACCAGATATAATTAACTCTATATACTTTGTAGATAATTAGTTCTAATTCATGTAAATAAATATAGTTTTAATTCATTGTACATATGTGTCTATTTGTTCTCTTTATTTTCTATGTTTTCCTAGATATTTAAAATCCCATAAAAATTATGGTAATATTGCAGATAATATATTGTATATTAATTCCTATTCAAAATTAAAAAAATATATAGTAAATGAACTAAAATGGGGATTTTATATCTTTAAAATTACTTACAAAAATCTTACTTTATATAATGTATTTTGGTTTTGAGTTCTACATAAAAGTTGTAGATCGTTAATAGCTATACAACTTCACATTGAACACTTTTTATTTCAACTCTAATTACTATTTTATTTTTATTTATCTTTATTTTCTACATTTTCTAATTTTTCATTGGGTCATGTCACTGCTTTTCTGTACATGACACATGACCCAGCTCCTTGTCCCTTACTGCATTCATTCCCACCTATCTGACCAATTAATCACACGACCCTAATGCCTCTCCATCGCGCTCACATTAAGGACATTGGATATGGGGATCCAACACCCCCTGCTTATGGTCAACCTCCGTTCAGTTCCTCGTTCCAACACCAACCATTCTACTGGCGATTCTTTATCGATTTATCTTCTCCCCTCCATGTGTTATCATGCCTCGACTATGGAGTCTTTCAATAGCACTAGCCCCCCGATTCGCTAACCTCTCAGCCACCATCTTCCACATCAAAACACCTTCTATGCGGTGGTTGAAATCACAACCTCCACCCAATAGTTACCTTGAACAAAAGACACAAGAATTTGTCAATTACCCCCCTCTGCCCTCTATACGAGTGCAATCCGAGCTATACCCTCCTTCCGGTGATGGTGAGAAAGAGAGACATCGAGCAAAGACCTAATGTGACTTTAGTGAGACCCACGGTTCTGGTGGCAGTGTTGCAGACCAGCTCTAAGTGCTGCTCGAGGTTCGTGATTGCCGTGTACATTGAGCGAAGACCCAGGAGTCTTCAAGACTCCATCCTAGGTTCTCTAATTCTCCCTCAATATTCTCCTCTATTCTTTAAGTAAACCTCTGATTATCACTAATGAATAACCATTCATTCACCTTTATTCATTCATTTAGGTTTTATATCCTTAGCTAAATAAATGTAATATCACTAAAGTTGCATGAATTAACAACTAACATTACTATATAAATAATGTATAAATACAGGTATTTAAACCCTAAATAAATGAATAAATAAAAGAAAATTAAAAGAAGTATCAATATCCAAGGATATTGACTGACCCTAAGCCCCAAGACCAAGTAAAATATTGACTAGGTCGACCATGAATAAAGTAGGGGGAGATAGGGTAAAATATCGTACAAAAATACAAAGAAACACTAATTCTTATAAGTGCATAATATTGTGTAAATAGAACAACCTCATACTATTTTATTTGCCATCACAAACACTTCGAACAATAAAAGTGTTCAACAAAAACTTGTAAATAATAATGTATAAAAATAAGAAAAATATTGTCCAAAATAAATCATGCATAAACCACCTCGTACACTCAGTTGAAAAAAACGCAAATATAACTTCAATGATAAATATATTCTCCATATTAACTCAAAATGAACCAAACTCACTCCATAGCATTTGCAATTAAATTATCTTTCAAATGAAGGCGGATCCATTTAAATTGTAGTTAAGATGCAAGAGCTGACTGATTGAGGTATTTGGGTACTTATACATTTGTATATAAAATCAATTTATCTTATTCTTTATATTTTAGACTCTTTATATTTTTAAATAATTATACATATTAAATAAACCTATAAATAATAAAATATAAATTAAAAGTAATTAAAAACACCAAAAATAAATAATAAACCTTGATACATATGTATAATTTGCTTATATTATAATTACATGTATTTATTTATATGTAAAAATATAAAAATACCAATAAAATATGTGACTATGTATTAAATAATGTTGTAAATATATAAATAATTTAAATATGATATTATATATAAAATAATAAAAAAAATACAAATACATAACATACGTGTATATATACCTATAAATAATAGCATAAAACAAAGGATTGTATTATATAAGGTTGTAAAAAGAAATAAACATCATCATAAAATAGTTTATGAATAAGAAACATTATTCAGGTTTCAAATGTTTTTAAAATAAAATCATTTACTATTTTATTTTTGAATTATTTTATATTTTTCATGTCCTTTTGTCTTGTAGACCAATCAGGATGCATGGCGTGTTCGCCCCTCAGTCAACACCCCCTCTACGGCCTAGCCCTTGTATACATTCTGTGACCCCTTTCTTCACCTTTTTTTATGCATTCTCCACACTTCTGTCACCTCGATTCCTTATCAAATACCATTCGTCGGGTCATGGACTCCCACACCCTAATCCTAGGTTTCACCAACCACCATTGATATCCGAGCTATCCAAGCTCAAAGTCAGCCCTCCAGTTCTTCTTTAAAATTTCATCTTCAATCTCAAGTTCAAGTTTGATCCTCTTCGAGCCGATTGTAACCCCTTGAATCCTTGTTTGAGTGATCCCCGTGGTGACAGGAAGGTGGTTCCCTTGTTTCGCAGTAAGGAGAAGGCGACTGAGGCACGATTCTAGACGACAGATCTTAACTTCAGTAGTTGTTTCTTCTAGGTTCTTCAGACCCATCGAGGCATATATTCTTCTTGCTTTTTATGTTCGTTTTTCAATTTCTAGCATAACATTGCCTTTTATTTCTCATTTCTTATTTTATTTCATAAAAAAAATAAAAATTGTACACCAGATCTCTAGGCTTTGGCCTCTGTTTCATAGTGATACAATCCTATTCTCGACGCACCAAGCCCTCCATCACCTTCCTTATCACGTTCTCCGTCTAATCTGACCATCAGATCACCCCGATCATGCTCGGATCAGGCTGTCAGATCTCCTCCTCTATTGTACGCTAGAGATCATGCACTTACCCCCATTTTCATGTTGTTCAGCTTCATTCCTGGGTCGAGGAGCTTCTCCCTCAAGACCGTTATCTTTTTATATAGGTGTGAGACACAATACACCTCACCTGGGGGTGATTCGATTCGAACTTCAAGCTTCAGGTTACTAGAGAAAGAACAAACCTCCATCCCTCTACCAGCGATGCCCGGAGTTATCTGAAGGCACTTGCAAACGTGGAGGAGTGCCAGCGATGTTTTGAGCCACCCAATAGCGAGAGAGGTCGGAGTAAGGAGCAACGTAGGATCAAAGCTGGGGAAGAATGTTATTCTTCCATGTTCTTCCCGAACCCCCAAGAGCCGTTGGATGAGATCATCCCAGACCTAATCTGGTTCATTGATTCAGACGAAATGATACACTTCAGGAGTTGTTCGATCAAGTCAAGTGAAGTGACATGGACCATCATATCTATACTCGCCACACACGTGTAGAGGTGTAAACTTCACCTAGACCCCTCCACCTTTTGTATTTTCAATTAAGTCTTGTAAATATTATTAAATATGTAATAACTTTAGTTAGATTTGCTACTTGAACCTTTAAACTTTCTGTATTTGTAATTAGGTCCTTCGTTGGGCAACTTCACATGGCTCTCCACATGATGTGTTTGGATATTTTGTAGGACACCACCCTATATTTTATGGACTTGTTCTAAAATGAATGTTATTTTCTAAAAAATATAAATAGGTCCTTCTATTGTAGTATCAGTTTTATTTGTGTATTTTATCTTTATTAAACATTTCTTTTATGCCAAAAATTACAGGAAAATAATGGTAGATGCTTGGAACCTAGATATTGCATGAACTAATTTTATTTGGAATTTAACTCTATTATCCTATATATAAAAAATAAAAAAAAAAGTATGTTTTCTGTTTTAGGAATTAAAAATCCACAAAAATTAAAATATATCCCTAAAAATCTAAAAAAATTATATTAGTTAGATTTTAATATATTCTACCACATATCCAAAAATCACTAAAAACATAAAATATAAAACCTAAAAATCTCAAAATCCTAAAAACCTTATTAAAATAGAAAAATTGATAGAAAAAATAAAAAATGTTGTTTTCTATTTCTGAATTTTGTGTATTATATATAGTATATTTTGAACTTATAAATATTTTTAACTCCCTAAACTAATTGCAATATTTAATATATTCATTATTTTGAGAATTTATTACTTTGAAAACACATAAACATTAGAAAAATACCTTGAAAATTACCCAAATAGAGAAAAATATCAAAAATAAAAAATATTTTATTTCTTTAATTTCAACTTTATTTGACTTATTAAAAATTTCCAAAAAGATATTTTCTATATATACTACCTATATAGTATAGAAATTATATATATCTATATCATTAATTATCTTATTTAAAAATGAAAAAGAAATTGAAAATTTGCAAAATTAAAAATATAAAAATATAAAGCATTTAAAGATATAAAAATTTGAATATAATTAACAACCCATAAAAACAATTAAAAACAAAAACATAAAAAGAAGAAAGATAAAAACCAACAAAATTTTTATTAGTTAGCAATAATTAGTAACAGTTTTCTACCCCTATTTACTTCTCTATGTTTGACACTCTTCTCTGATTATGCCTATACACATTTTTGAAGAGTTATAATAAATTTTAACTCACACATTTTAACTATTTCATCTTATTGTAGGTTTATCGTTGATCGATTGAGGATCGGTCATCGCAACAATTACTGACCTAGCTTGTTAGGTAGGTAGATCGGTTCCTCGATTAATATGTCACCTCCCTTCAAGTTTCTTAATTTTAATTCAACACACACAAACATCCACATTCTGATTTGATCAGCTCCACACCTTCATCACATCTCCGACATCTACGCACACCACTTTGATTGCACCTCATTCTTTCTCTAAACCTCTCTCCATAATGATCCATTCTCCTTCCTATAAGGAAGAAGACCAAACAAGGCTCCATATCCGACCGCCCCAATCATCCCTCCATCTCACCCATTTCACCCTCACTCGTCCTTATGTTATACTAATAACACCTACAGATATAGGGATTATTCAATGATATGGAGCTTTTGAGATTCTCCGATCAAGTGCACTGCCTCTAGTGCATCCTTGTCGAACCACCACTCTAGTCATTTCCTCCGCTTCATTAAACCCCCTTCGTCTTCAACAGCACACCACAAAGCTTATTCTACCTTCATTTGATCCATGGTTCAAGGGAAAAGCATCATAACTCTCATTAGAACATCATTGGGCTTCCATCATACAAGGAGGAGCTGACACAGGGAGATGTTGTAGGTGTTGTTTGATGGAAACTTCTCGGTTCGATCCTGCAATTTAGATTCACTCAGAGCCAAGCCCTGAACCTTAGAACTTCGGTAGACCCGCACCTCCTTTGAAGCACCTACAAAGCTCCACATGGCCCTAGTCATCTAGAGACCCTAGCCTCGAGCCGAAACAGCTTGCATGCAGTCCTCATTTGCCCGTCTGTGATATTTGAAGTTCAGCACTGCTCACTTCTCCTATTTGCAAAGTAGTCCCCACGTGCCTAGACTATAACAGATATTCCCTATGACTTTATGCAATTTCTATTTATCTTAATTGGGACCATTTTGTAATGTTTTAAGTAGTTTAAATTAAGTTTTCCTTGCAAATATGCCTATGGATTATTTGTCTAATAACTTGTGCATTTTAAATCCAATATAAGTGAATTGGTCTCGTTTGATTCATGCTTTAGGCTCTTTATATTAATTGTATGTTCTAATTGGATATATAATTGATACTTCTTTACAGAATAATGTCCTTTAATGTTTTGGATGTACTAATTTGCCATTAAATTATTTTAGCTCTAGAATTAGTACAAAAATAAGCAAATTATCCCTTGATGTTCTCACTCCATGTTTATTAAGTTTTAAACTATATGAAGGAAATTTTAGCTTTGTCTAAATAGGAATGAGTTCTCACATGTTAAAAACATAGGTGCTTCTTAATTAACTTTATCCATCACTTAGTTAAGCATCTTAATTATACGTTAATTATAGAGTGAACTTTTGTAGACCAATTAAAGTCCTTGAGCAAGTAATTCAGAAGCTCTTTTGTGCATTTGATTTATGAGAGAACATAAAAAAACCAACATGCATCGATTCACCTTGTCCTAGATAACATTAAATCAAATACCATAGATATTTAAACTATAAATTAGATAACTTAATCCTTGTGTCCATGTGTTCGATCATGGACTACTCAAGTATATTCAAGCCATGCTCTCTTCACTGATATATATTAAGCATGGTTATGATCGATTACATTTGGCTTGTATTACAATGATATAATATTAACATAGACAAATAGTGGTTCATCACTACCTTTGGAAAAACTAAGTATGTTTCTTCATTTAGTTTCAAAGCCCACCATTTTATAAGAATCTTTGAGATAATTCTCATCAAGATATTAATGAGGTTGAGCAATTTATACTTTTCTAAGAGCTATGAATCCAGCTTCCTTGAATCCGATTTCAATCGGTCAATGTTGTTTCTAGTCCAACCTTGGGAAACCTGCTTTGAGACAAAAAAGTTCACCATGTTGGAATACCATGTAAGAGAGTCAATAACATAAATTGACTCGATAGGGAAAGTTTATAGAATAGGTTCTCATTCAAGGGAATCTTTCAGCTCAAGTCAGGTGATAAATCTCGTATTTCTCATCATTATTCATCAATATTATCTCTTAGTCTTAAGTTTATCACCAAGATTCATTGACTATTAGCACTAATTAATATTTGTGTGTTGTAAATAAGTGACCCTAATTAATATAGATTATATAACCCTATTATTGTGCTATGATTATATGTATTTATTTCAAATTGAAAATCAAACCAAATTTAGAATAAAACTGTACATAATTAATATAACATAAAATATAAATTGAAAATCCAAAAAATGAGAAAAGAAAAGAAAAAAATTATTACTTGTTTATTTTTTATCTATATATAAATGATTGCATCTCTCTTTGACTTCTACAGTAAAGTCGCAGATCTCATCAAGATCTACAACTTTCATGTTTACCACTTTTCTAAATCAACCCTTAATTCTTTTTATTTATAATTATCTCTGATGTTTTTCATTTTCTTTAAACTTGATTAGGCCATGTGGCACCCTCTAGGTAACCCACATGGTGCGTCTCTTTAATACAGACCGCGCTTGATCCAGAGCGTCTGATCATTTGATCAGACGGCCTTCCTTCAATACAATCTTGCCTTATTCTCATCCTCCTGATCGGTCTGATCAGACCATATTGATCGTACGACAGCTACCTCCTATGCGTCATTGGATCTTAATAGAGTGGTTGGGGCATCATCCCCAACCTCTAGCCCTCAATCTCCACGAGTCGCAAACATCTTTAACTGTCTCCCATCTCGCTAAATTCACAACTTCTCTGATAACATTCACTGCCAACCATCTACCCTCTAATGTAAACCCATCCACGTACTTCTCTGTTAACTCCTTCACATTCCTCTTCCACTTCGAATCGGTTCCTTGGAGGTGGTTGTAACCTTCGGTGAAACCACCTGCAACCTTGAGCCCATTATTCAAATACACTTTCACATGTGGCGAAATAATCGTCCACCTTTCTACGAGGCTTTGCCTAGCCTCTTGTCCCTCTTCGTGATAGGATTGAGGAACGACTGGAGAGCATCAACGGTGACAGAACTCCGGTGAGACCCATGGCTACAGAGCCATGTTACAACCATCAAGCTCAGTCGTTCGATCTTTCTCCGTTGGCTAGGGAGATCAAGCGCTGACATGAGAATCATATCAGCCCAAGCCCTTCCTCCACTGTGTTCATCTTCAAGCTTTTAGATAGGTTAGGTTTTATATTTTCTTTCTTACGATTTTCTTCCAATATTATCTCTTTGTAGATAGATCCAAACTTCGATCTAAGAAGGTCTTGACCTTCAGCGTGGATCATTTATCCATGCGAGAGGTCATATTCATCGTGATTCTTGTTCTTTCATTGCTTCCATCCGGATTCATCTTCTTCTCTGGCATGGACAAGAACTCACTACGGTTGTCACCTTCTACGCTTCTATTCAGCCTCCATTCCACTTATTCACGCATGCACATATTGTTGTATTGCTTTGGTTTTGTCTCTCACAACACTAGCAAGTTTTAAAAAAACATTAATGGCCAGAACTTTGACATGTGCTCAAGAGCAATTTGGTCGATGAGCTTTCATTGAGAAGAAGAACATACCTTCCTTGAGTGTTATTCTTGCCTCCAACAACTTCACGGACTTTCCCGAATGATGAGAGAATGCTCAATGCATCAACATAAAGGCAAAGGAGATGAGGATGGCTACTCGGTGACCAGTCCTACAGTCGTCGTGTATGGCGGAGTTCATCTAAGGAGAAGATACAATAGTCGTTGGACCATCCCACTTGGGGATGATCAGATGATTCAATTTCAATCGCGTCATCGACTCGAGCCTGCAGCTTTGGAGCACCTTAACCTTTAGTCGAAGCAAAGAGAACTGCCACGTGGCTCGAGCCATGATTTCTACCCGAGCCTAGGGTCGCGCATGTTCTACACGTGCAGTCTTGGGAATTTTGCAGCACAGACCCAACCAGTCTCTATTTTGCAAAAATACCCCCGCACGAGGGTATTCAATAATTTCAAGAATAGGTTTTTAATATTTTCATTCTAGTCCTTGTAGGGACTTATGTATAAGAATTTATTTATTTATTATTTGTAGTAATGCCCCTAATTTGCATGATGAATAACTTGAGCATCTTTTATCCAAATGAAGTGATTTCAGTGGCATTTTGACCCTCATTTAATTACCTTTATTATGATATGAGTTATTACTTGATTAGATAGTTAAATAAGGATTATCTTGTTAGAGTCTATATAGAAGCTTCCATGCCCATTAGATGAAAATTTACTCTATTTGAATCACTTTATTGGGCTTAGACTAAATTGATAAAATTGCTTAGGATTGATAAATCATTTTAGGGCATATTAATGTGTATCGTTGCATGTGTTGTTTTAATATCATTATGTTCATTAGGGAATTATTTTTAACATGCATTTATATGTTGTAAAATCATATTATGTTATTCATGCATACATCGTAATGTGCATTGATTGTTATGCATCATTGTTGACCTAGATGATTATCTGATCACTTAACGGAGATATTAAACACTTGACTAATCGTATTATGACTCGTGTCTGTGTGTTCGATCATGGACTTCCCAGGTATGAATTAAAGTCGGATCCTCCTCGTAGAGACCTTAGATTCGGTTTTCTATGACTCGCTAAGTACCCGTATTACTACGAGTGCATATTAAGACATGTATTTAGAGAGTTCATCAGATGGCGTCTTTGTTGGGGACACACCTTCATTAATATGATTATTTAGGTTTTTGTCTTTTTGTTATGTTGGTTAATATTTTATTTAGGTCATTATGTAATGTGATGTTCTATGCATCAGTTATCTATTTGATAATCTTGGATAACTATATATTATCTTCTGTGGTAGAGTTCATTCATCGAAGGTTCTTGATGAATCATGTTTTACATCCTTTATTCTTTTATTTTAGCCAAATTTCCTATGGAAAATATCTATAAATATATATATCAAATATAATAAATTAGCATTGTGCATGCATTTGTTAACAATATGTGATTAACATTCTTTTTTACCCAAAATAAAAGAAGAAAGAAGAAAAAATAAATAAAATAAAATAAGATTATATTTATGCAATAAATGCAGACAGACCTAAACTCCAAGATAAGGTCAAATATTGGCCTAATCGACAAGGAATAAAGTAGGGAAAGATAGGGTCCTTATTAACCATATATATCCTCATTCTGTATATATCCTCCACCTATTTTCTAAATGAATAATCTCAAAATAATTTAATTTCCTTATTAAACTTTGTAAATAAAAATGTGATGAAAATCGTAAAAATAATTCCAAAATAAAATTTTGTACAATTGCACAATACATATACTGTATATATGTATTTGTTTATTTACTTTGAATATAAATTGTATATATATTGTATTGTTGACACTTGTATATATTTATAATAATTATGAAAATTTTAAATAAAGCTCAAAAAACACAAATTAAATTATAAATAGAATCATCTTTTCATTGTACAAATTGCTAAACATGTATGTATTTTACATAATACCTCATTGTTTAATACCTATAATTAATTTGTAAAAATAAAATAAAAACGTTTATATACACTTTAAATTATTTTTTAAATAAAATAGTTTGAAAAATAACAAACATTTTTTTATTTTATTCACTTTTTAATTTAAAATCATTTGTTATTTTTAATTATTATTCTTTGATTTGTAGTTTTTAATTTCTGATTGGTCTACCCGGGTCAACGCTCCCTCTTCTAGATCCGATTCGATCAACCCTTCGCCGGACCTCATTTCTTCCAAATATTGCGCCGAATACGACCACCGTTAGTCTTGGATAGTGGATCCTTTTATTCCCTGCTGATCCATGATCCTCGTGGATCCTAATGAAGGTCCAGATCCCCTAGGGTTGTGCATTCTCATTCGATCTTTCTAGACCCCTGGGACGCTTATAAATTCTCTCATCCACCTCCTTCGCGAGGTAGCTCATTCCTTGTGCCTCCATTCCTCCACTTCAGTCTTTAGGAACGTGACAAGGTCCTGTAGCTCTTCTTTGGAGCTCGGATTGGTGCTGAATTGATGTAGCTCACCTCATGGCCGGACTCTGCCTCGATGATCAGCCTCCTAGGTCTTCCACAACCATGCCTTCACCTCCGCCCGATCATCTCCATAGCATTAGGTATCCTCATTTCCTTTCCACTTCACATTTTCCTTTCAATTTCCATTCCATCGTCGCCGTCAGCCATCTTAGCTCCGACCATCAGGTCGGAGCTCAGCGCTCGAACCCAGTCGCATAGATCTAATCCCCATATCACGGACCATCTTCTCGCACAGCCTTTCCATCCTAAATCTTGCTCATCGGAGAAAGATTAGGCATAGACTTCCCTCCTCTAGTTTCGTCGGAGGCCCCTCATGCATCCACCCTCGCTTCTTTCATTTTCTCTACCAATAACCCATGGCAGAGGCTTTGCCTTCGAGCCGTGATTCCACTTGTAGGTTCAGGTGTGCGAATGGAGCATTGATCAACCCCCAGTTGAGTAGCAAAGAAGCTCTAGGTGCTCTACCTTACAGATCGTAGTCGAGCCATACTCTGAGCCATCTGAGGGTCCCTTCCGACGCAGACCTTCCTCGGCTTGTTGTTTAACCCTTTCGCAAGTTGATTCGAGCTCTGCATCACGAGATATCCACGATTGAGTTTCACCCAATGCAGCCTTCATAGAGGTTCATCCAACACACCGTAGCACTGTCGGATGATGAGATGCTCCTCCTGATTTGATCCAGATCGTTTATTCATGCCTAAACGCTAACGACCTGATCAGAGATCTAACAGAAATCCACCACACGTCAACTACCTTTTCAGAACCGTCAAATATGCTGCTAATGGTCCTCTGGGCTGTACGTCAGAGAGCCGCCATGCGTATGCCACGTGCCTACGACGGGTATATTGCACTTTCTCCATTATAGTTTGTTTTATTTAATTTTAAATTAATAATTGTAATGATTAGTTACAAACATTTTGCAGTAAGGACCTCATAGTTTAGTTATTTGCACTTGAGTCCAGTTGAGTTGAACTCACGTGTGTCTGGGCGTGCTCTTGTGGGTATTTTGCAAACTTAGCCCTATGATTTTGATTGGTTAATGGAATAGAGAAAGGTTTTCATAAATTGCAAATATACCCTTATGAATGTTGAATCACGTGTGCTACATGTGTCTTCATGATAAATTGCATCTTTGCCCCCATACTTTTATTTCATGTTATGATTTTGCCCTAAAACTTAGAATCTTTGCATTTAGGTCCTTCTGCACTGTTTAATTTTTGCTCTCTTTTATTAATAGAAATAAATAGCAAAATAACTACAAAAATTGCAAAAAAATACATGTAGTTCCTGCTATTGTGTTCTATTTGTGGTGATTTTTGTTTGATGTTTTCATTTATTTGCTATCATTAAGAATTCAAAAACCCTTAAAAAGTGTCCTTATTATAGTAGAAAATTCATAAAAATTCAGAAATTGTCTTAAAATTCTAAAAAAATCAGAGTAGCATTGATTTGATTTATTTGAATTTGTGTCCAATTTTCACTTCATTTGCTTTCATAAAGCGTAAAAATTGCAAAACCTTAAAATGACCATAAAAATCATATAAAATCCTAGAAACTCCAAAAATTGTGAATTCAATTCCTTTTATAGATATTTTTCTACAGTTTTTAATAAATTTAACATCCAGAAGTTTCGAGCTTTATATTTACAAAATACTCTTAGTTGTTCATTATTTTCGTTATTTCCTGATTTTGATTTATTTGAAAATCCTATAAAAACTTAAAAATCTTTGAAAAACCCCAAAAATAGTATAAAACCTATAAAACATAAACATATTTTTGTTTGGGATTTTTGAGTATTTTTGTTATATTTGAAAAATACAAAAAGTATGTGTTTCTCTATTTATTCATTGTTTTTATTTACCTTATTTTCAAAAATTAAAACTACTAAAAAAGAAAATAAAATTCCTTTGAATCTTTATGATTTGACTGCCTAGGTTTAATTGTGCTCCTTGTGTTCGACCCTAGTTGCTATATCAGGTTAATAAAAAATAGCTAGACCACTTTCTTGACTTGCTTGATTTGTTGTGTGGTTAAATAAATTCTCAATATCAACTCGGTTAGCTTGGGTGACAACAACACACTAATTAATCAACTTAGCCCTGGTTAGCTGATCGAAAATCAAAATGGTGTCGTTGTCGGGGAGCACAGCTATGTAGTTAGGATTTTTGTTTGTTTCTTGTTCTCCTGTATGTTTCTTTCTTTCTTTCTTTCTTTTCCTCTTTGTTTTCTTTTATTTGCTTATATTTTTCATAAAATCTATTCTAACACATTCTCTTGTCTCTCTTTATTGCGAGGGCCTACAGAGAAAGGGCGGCGATCATAGGGGAGCCAACGCACCGGAGCGAGTTGGAGGCATGGCGTTCTACACCGACCGATAGGAGAGAGCAGCTTAGGAGGAGTAAGAGACTGTTTTAGATTAGATTTTATTCTCTGCATTTTCTTTTTGTATAAACTTGTAACAACTTTCAGAGACTTTGGACTCTATTATTCAAGGTTTGTTTCACCGAGTACCGGTGCATACGACGGACCCCACCAAGTTTTCTTCACCATTTTCACCTATTTTATTTTATTTTGTTTCTCATGGATTTGAGTTTTCCAACTTTATTTTATTTTGTTTTATGTGTGTGAGCCCACAACTTAGGCTTTTATTTGGTTGAGCTAGGTAGTGATTAGGTCCAAACACCTAATAGAATATATGTTCCTATAAACTCGATTGGACTTAGTCAAATAAACAAAATGATAACTATTTGGATTCAAGACCGCACGCTAAGAGAGGTCGCATACAACCTTGGCAGGACCTGTTGTGGTGGGCACCGAGCCGCATCAAAGACCAGACCTTGGTCTTGTTTCTAGCTAGTTAGCACCTTATTCTTTGGTAATAGAAGGTATTGTTCAAGGTGGTTTCTTCATGCATCATATAGATAGTTTATTTTTTGTCTTTACTTTTATGCGTGGATCATATTGCATGTAGCCTGTTGGAGCAAGGTACACCTTCTATCCCGTGCATGCATCATTAATTTCATCATGCATTGGCTTTTCCATCTTCCGTCCCCTATTTACTTGGACTTAGGAATAAAAGGAAATCAAAAATTTTGTTAGACGTATCTTTATTCAAAAATGCCATAAAAGTGATAACCCGATAAAATCAGGATTGCTAAAGAAACTCTACCCTGAAATAAACATAAAGATCAAATTCATTATTTTAGGGAGAGTAACTCACCCCTTGTTTGCAGGTACTTAACTCCAAACATAATGGGTTAGGACGTAGCCGCTAAGGATTAGAGCCCCAAACCCCTGGACTTGTATCCTATGCTCATGTACATTACTCATTGATGTATGATCGAGATGCAAGCACTTGCCTTTGACCCTTAGAAGAAGTAGTCTTGTCCAAGTTGGGTGTGCACCGCCGGCTCGGTCAGGTTCTACAATAGGAGACTGACGAGATGCAAAAACCCTACGTTAGTTTGCTTGAATAATTATTTAAATTTTTCCTTTCGTTGTAGGCGGGAAATCAGAATCAGTCAAGAGATAACCACAATTAATTAATCAATTATTAATCAGTGTGGTTTTATGTTTATTTTACTTAGGCAAGTCCCAAGATCAAACTCAAGGAGGAAAAGGAACAACCTAGAATTTTGTCTGTCAAAGTTCGTGTACAGTTTTTGAGGCATTATTTTTGGTATTTTTAATGCAATTTCGGAATGCAAAATGCAAATGTAGTTAATTTTAGGGACTAAAATGCAACTTTCATTCAAATGATGTCCAAAAAGTATGAAACTTATTTGAGATGTATCTTATGATGAAAGGAGTGCATTGTAATTTTTTGGAGTTTTCTGAAGTAAGAAGAATATTTAATGAATTTACGAATGCAAAAGGTGTGATTTTCAATAATTATTTATAATAAATATTAAAGTATTTACTTTCAAAGAATAAAACTATCCAAGATCTATCACTAGGTGATTTATCTCAGAGATATTCTAACTTAAAAATACGAGATTTAGTACCTACTAAAAATTAAAGATTGAAATCCACAAAATGATTTTTATTGTGCAAACCATGCATCCAAATGCAATTCTTTTTTAGAACGATGTAAAATACAATTATCCTCTAATTCGTGAATATTTGGCTATGAATTTTGAAGCACAAGATGGGCAAAATATGTAATGTTACGCAAGAATATTAATTGTTAAATAACTACAACATAGAAAAATACAACAATTATACCATAATGTAGAGAATTAATTGAAGAACACAATGCTATTTTTGAATAATAAAAATAATGTCATGTACAGGTTAATATAATGGGAGAACATGGGGGTATAATTACCATAAAGCAAAATAAAAAAATATAGAGAGAGGAAAATTTATTGGAATTACCAAGAGCATGCGGGGGTTTCTGCAAAATTGCCAGAGGGGAATGTGCATCGCACGTGCCCTCTAGATGGCAGGACCTGGATGGAATTAAGAGGAACGCCTTGGTAGCTTCTGTAATTTACCAAAGTGGTCATGTGCATAGCACATGACCCTTGGGTTAATGGACTTCGGTGTGAATTAGCAGATCTCCAGGGCCTATTTTCAACTTCTCCAAACCTCACGTGCAGAGCACGTGAAGGTCTTGGTTCCAGGATCGAGCGGAGAGGGGCGATGCAAGTAGCGGGTCGGTGAGCAGCCAGGTGGTGAAGAACAAGGTGGCTCATCGAGATGATGGAGGGCCTCCTGTTCCACGCTGGTTAGTGAAGAGCATGGCCAGATCGAGGGTCGGCAAAGAAGCTTTGAGTGTGGCAGGGGTGGTTGTCTTGAGTCGAAGGCGAGGTGGGAGGGCATTGCTCGCGGGCGGCGACGTCGAGGCGAGAGATGAGCAACTTGGTCAGTGAAGTGTTTGATGAAGACAATCATCGGTCGGTGTTGAAGCGGAAGGCTGAAGAACCCAGGAATCTACCCTTTTAATGTTGTTGAATTGACGTTTTCGTTGCAGTTGGATAGATCTGGATCGATCAAAAATAACCGCACGGATTGATTAATCGTCGAAGGGTCGACTCAAGGAGGCAAAGGAACAATTCGGGATCAGATTAGAGGGATTAGATCGTGGTTTCCAATGGTTTTTTTGGTATTTTTTTAATGCAATAAAAATGACAAATGTAGAATATGAAATGGATTAAGTTAATACGAAAAGAAATGATTTAGCCAAATTTAATTTTAATGTGAAATTAGTTCAAATCAGCCAAGTGATATTTTTCCTAAAAACCTAATCCAACAACCAGTGCAAAATGTATTTTTTTTGGAATTTTTGGATTTAAAATGCACAAATGAAAAATGCAAACTTTTTTTGTGTTTTTATGCAATTTTTTGTACGACTAATATGCAAAAATTATGAAAAATTTATTGGAAGATAAATATGATGAAATGAAGCTACCCTATTTTTTTAGAATTTTCTGACGTTTTTTAATTTTTTATGAATTTTTTACTGAAAATAGAGCGAGTGTGAGTCTTTAATTCCTAATTAATCCACGAAATCAAATTATCCAGAGAGCTATTTATCTCAAATATATATTGTCATAAGGAATCCAGGAGAGTTGAAATTTCTCAAAAATATTATTCGTGTAATTAATTAAAAATCAATTATAGAAATCACCCTACAATTTATTTTATGCAAACGATAAATCCTAATTGGATGAAATTTAGATTGTAATTAAAGCACACTTAAAGGCATCATTGACAATTTTTCACAATTTTTGGAGCAATAAATGACTATATGTGAATTTCATAGCATAATTGGGCAAAATAGCACTGATTTTCAATCTCTGATTTTTAATAAATTATCAGATGCTCACAAAAATATAAATAAATAACCACAAGATAAACAATAGATGCTCTGCAACATGCTATTTTTTGACTAAAAATTGATGTGAAACTGATGTCCAAATTAACGTTCAAAGCGAGGGGTGTCTTCACAATACAGAAATAGAACTAATACTCTCAAACTGTGCCTAAGGGCACTTTTGCAATTCCTAAAACTTGAGAAGGAGAAAATGCAAATTTCACAATATAAAAATAAAAGAAAGGAGACCTTCTTTTGCCAACGCTAGGGCACAAGGGCATGCAGCTAGGGCGGCAGCCAAGGGGCAGACGACGGGTGGCGTCGGGCGGAGCGGAGCACCGGTTGGCGAGCGGGACAAGCAGGACACCGGGTGGGCGCACACGTCGATGGAGTACGCAGGCTCCTGCTGGAGGCGTGGAACACCGGTGGGGCACGTGGTGAGGTGGAGGTCCACCACGGGCGGCAAGGGAGGTCGCCTCTGCAACCGTGAGGGGTGCGCACGGCTTGCTGGCGGTGCGCTATCCCAGCTGGGGTGCTGTGCGTGGAAGGACAGCAGCGTGGGGAAGCCTAAGATGGAGGAGGGGCCGGCACGAGGGCAGTGGCGGCGCTGCGCCTCGCGCGGCCGTGAGGGCGGCAGACAGCAGGTGGTGTAGGACGGTTGGTCGCCCGCGGAGGGCGCACAAGGTCCGACGACCTGGAAGCGTAGACGACGGTAGAGATGGTTGTAGTTGTGGGTGGCGCAACCGGCGTATGGCGATGCGAACAGGGGAGAAGCAAGCGGTTGGAACTGCTTGGCGTCGGCCAGGGGGCGATGTGGCTTGGATGGAGGGCACATGACGGTTGGTCGCCCGCGGGCGCGAGCTGTAGTCGTCGGCGGTGGTCCGACAATGGCTGCTGCAGAGGTGGAGACAGGGAGCAGTGGGCTGCTTCTCCTATTTCCCTTGTTTATTTTTTTGTATTTTCTTTTACAAATTTTTTTTGTATTTTTTTGTACACAGTAGAAAATATAGAATGCAATGATTACAAGATGTGTTGTGTGATGTAGAGAAAAAATGATTATGAGGTGGTATGCTCTTGATGAAGATGACGGTGGTGAATGAAAATATTTTGGTGATGTGATGGTTTTTTTATGATAAACAAGATAAACAAATGTTAGATAAAAAATGAAATGACAAGGGTAAGGAGGAAATTACTTACCTGTGGTTCGTCAAAAGTGAGCCGTGATGTGCAGCTTCCGTCGTGGCCTCGATTCGATTCAACGAAAAATCAAAGAAACTCGGTTGTGACCTGAAGTGATGCACAACGACACGAGGAGGAGTCCTCATGGATCACGCCTTCGAAATCGTCGTTGCTTGACCAAAGAATATTGACGTCGTCAACGACAACACTCAGGGGCTGGTGGTCTCTCCCTCTCAATTGAAAAAATGGCGGATGATGGAAAATGATGGAGATGATGGGAATAAAAAGAAAGAGGAGAGGGAAGTTGGAGAAGAAATGGAGAAAGTGGGGAAAAAGGTGGAGGTGGTGACTTGGAGTAGAAGGCAAGCAAAGGAGAAGAAGTACAAGGAAAAAAATAAAATAATAATATAAGTAGACTACTAAAAATAAAATAGAAAATTAAAATAAATTAAATTAAAATAAATAAATAAATAAATGTAAATAAATAAATAAATAAATAAAATAATTTTTTAGAATTTTTAAGGCATTTTTTGAATTTTTGTGGATTTTCTTACATAAATAAGGAATTTTTGGTGTGTTTTTGAATTTTTAAATATATCAAATAAAAGAAAAATAACAAATAAAATTACCGTAGATAAAGGATAGTAGCAGGCACCAAAGAGAATTTTTAGGTGATTTTTCGATCAATTTTAATATTTATTCCAGCTAATAAATGATCACAAAAATCAAACATGGAATAGAGGATCTAAATGTAACTTATTTAAGTTCTCGGGCCAAATAATAACTACCAATAAGAATGTAAGGGCCAAAGTGCAATTAATCCAGAATAAAACATGTGCCACACGTGATTCAGACTCAAAGGGATATTATATATATTCAAATAGCCAAAAACTTTGCTGGTTAAGATAACAAGTGAAAACACATGACTAAACATGCAAATAACCCATAAATACACGTGAACACGCACGTGAGTTCAACTCAGCTGGACTAAAGTGCAAATATTAAAACTAAGAGGTCCTTGCTATAAATGTTTATAACTACTTTTAGATTTATTGTACTAAAAAGTAAATGATAGAAATAAAAGGGGTAAGGTGAAATATACCCCTGCGGGCAGCGTACGACACATGGCCTTGAAAGGATATGATGGTCTGAAGCGTGGCGCAGGCGTACGGCTCTAACGGATTGGAAAAGGATCTGACGGTCAGGACCAACACCGAGGATGTGCATCTCAAGTCTAACTGCCATGTACGGATCTAAAGACCCAGGTGGTAGGTGGTGATGTGTGGCTGGGATAACCCCTAGATTCGATCTGAGCACCAAGATTTGGGCGTTGATGTACAACTTAGATAAAATATAGGAGGGGGACACCTCATCCAATAGTGCTAAAGGGTTATGGAAGAACTCATAAGAAGGGACCTCCTGTTGAGCTTTGATCATAAATATCTGGGACCGCTCTAGTCTGTTCAGCTAGTGAAAAGGTCCAGCAGTAGTTGGAAGGGGTCCGCGATGAATGGGAGTCTCCGATGAAGCATCAAACGAGTCGATGATGATCTGGAGTTGGTGGAGCCTGGAGCTACTTCACTTGGTCCGATGAGAGTCTATTCGAGACTCTAGCTCATGTCTGGACCTACAAGGGTACTCAAGGATCGAAAGCAACGCTCCAGCCATGGTTATTTGGAGATGAAAAACAAAGAAGCGGAGGTGGATGAGGTTCGACTTCCGGTATAGGTGGAGGAGGAAGTCTAAGCCTAATCTCGCTCCAATGAGCAATATTTAGGGTGTTTAGTTTGTGAGGGAGGATGAATGATGAAATGGCGATTCGATATGCATGGAGGTATGTGGGAGATGGGCCTTCGATACATGGATCGGAGCGGCGATGGCGGATGATGGTTGTGAAGATGAAATAAAAAAGAACGACAAAAAAGAAAAGGTAGAAGGCTACCTGATGATCGAAGATGAGAAGGTGAAGCAAGGTGAGGTGGTTGGCTAGGTTGTGGCCTCGACCATGTTGCGGAAGACCTAGAAGGCTACTCGCGGTAGAGAACTCCGACCACGAATGAGCGTCTCTCTATAGGCCAACAAATCAAGTTCGAAAAGGGTCCCATGAGGTCCTATCACTACCCTACAAACTCAAATGGAGAGAAGGAGGCGCGTGGAGCGAGCTAGGATGCGGGAGAGGGGAATGATATACTTTATAGGGTACCTCGAGTGTCTAGAAGAATCGAGAGATTTCTCATGAACCAAGGGGGATTTGGACCCCCTTAGGTATCCACGACGATCATGGATCATCAAGGAGCAATGAGGTTTGCAATCCAAGGCGAGAGGCTATCGGACGTGGTGGAAGAAATGGGAGAAATCGGGTCCGACGAACGTGTGCCCGGGTCAGACCTGGGAGGGGGGAGGGTTGACCCCGATCAACGAACCCGGGTTTACCCATCAGAAAATAGGATTTACAAAAATAATAGAAAAATCAATTAAAATAGCAAATTATTTAAAAAAAAGGTTGAAAATGAAAAATGATAGTTATTTTACAAATACTTTTTTGTGATTTTTAATAATTTTTAACAATATATATTATATTATATAGGGTATATGTTAGTTTGTATAGGTACAATATACATATATATTATATACATATATTTTTTATTTTGTTATTTTTACATAAATACATTAAATTTTATATTTCTTTTATTTAAAAAATAAATTAAAGTACATAAAACATTTTTATTGGATTTTTGCAAGTTAAGAAAGGAGTTAATAAATTAGTATTATATACAACATATATACACTTGATGTTATTGCACAATGAAATATTGAAATTATTTTTATTTTTTGTTTTATGAATTTTATTTTAATTTTTATATAATTATATACAAGTGTTTAAAATACAATATATACAATAAATACATAATAAAAAGAATCAATAAATATATAAATACATATAGACAGGTATAGGTATTGTTCAAATGTACACAATTTAATTTTGGAATTATTTTTCTTATTTAGAATATATTGTTATTAACAAGTTTTATTAAGGAAATAAATTACTTTTAGATCATTTTATTGATGATATATTTAGGATAAATAGGGGATTATATGTACACTAAATATTTTTGGAAATGTTGTGATTGAATGAATAAGGACCCTATCGCTCCCTACTTTATTCCTTGTCGATGAGGTCAATACTTGATCTTCTCTCAGGGTTCGGGTCAGTCTGTATTTATTACATAATTACAACCTTCTTTTATTTCTTTTATTTTTTCTTTTCTCCTTTATTCCTTTATTTTAGATAAATAAATGTTAATTACGTAATATTAACAAAAGCATGCACAATGCTATTTTATTGGATTTACTATATATTTACAGTGTTTTCGCATAGGGAATTCTGCTAAAATAAAAGAATAAAGGATGTGAATCATGGATTCATCGTTCCCTTGTACTTTACCTTTGCTAGTCCCTTAGCAAACACTTATTTGAAAAATAAGTGAAAACAAAAATAAAGAAAAGAAAAGGGAAGAAAGGAGAATTAATGTTGATTATTAAAATTATCTTCATAAAATTGTAGTATGGAGCTCGGTTAGACCTTTGGATTATTAGTTTGGTGAAACCTTCTTGGGAAATAGATTTAAGACTCAACATCACTTAAGTTCCACAGTTCTATGGTCAGGTCGCCTCCACAGTCAGGTCAGAACAAGTCTACATATGCAAACTCTTATGACTATGATCTATACTTGTACGGTGTATGTAATATATAGCTATCCACCTCAGAAATGGCAAAGAAACATCCTCCCTCAACATGGTAACTCTAGTCCCTCAGTCTTGCTACTCTTTCCTCGAGGAGCGAGGTATTCCCTTCTAAGTTCAAGTGCAACCAGCTCAAGAAGAGGGGGAAAGAAGAGAATGGATGAAGCTCGACAGGAGCTCCGGTGAGCTTCCGTCCAATGATCGAGATGGGTATCTGCAGGTGTTTGAAGTATAGCCGAAGCTCGTGGTGGTGCGTGGAGAAGTGAGATGTGAGTGGCGAGGCCTAAGGCGAGGGGAAGATGGTCCAGCGATGGTGCTCCGCCCAGGTGGCAGAGCTGGAGTAGATGGAAGTTGGAATGAGTCGTCGGAGGGCGTTAAATATACCACGAAGATAAGAGCTCCGTCGCTGAGTTCGGAGAAGTGGATGCGGGGCGAGAAGATCACGGTGGAGGTGGAATTAAATGGGAGAAAATGAAAAGAAAAATCAAGAAAAGATCAGAAGGAGATGGAGGAGTTTACCTGGGATTGGGACTCGTATTGGAGTTCCAGGTCGTCGCTCTAGGGATCGGTAAGCTCCCGAGCTCAAGCAGCTACTCGGAGGAGGGCTACGACACGGCGGTGGCGCCGCGGATCTCGCCGGAGAAGAAGCCCTTCGTCCTTCGAAGATTCACTCGCTTACTATCACCAAATAAAAGCTCTGAGCTCAGGGAAGCTCTCTGGAGTGGCGGATAGGGCTAATGTTGGCTGGTGCTCGAATATTTATAGGTTGAAGTAGACGGCCGGGCTGGTGATGAGGTGAGGTTAGTGGGGTTCGTGGAGCATCTCCGGTGGTCGACGTGGGTAGTGAGGTGGCTGGCGAAGATGAGGGACGAGTGGTGGTGATCGTGGAGGCGTTGGTGGTCATCGACGGTGGCTGGAGCGCGGCCAAGAATAGAAAGGGCGAGAGTGTGGCGCAAGGTAGAGATCGTGGGAGAGAGGGGCTCCGGAGGTGGAAGACGAAGTCGTGGCCGTTGGATCTTGTGATCCAACGGCCCAGATCAAATCGCAAAGGAGCGGGCAAGATCTGATCGGAGGCGAGGCGATTAAGCGTCAGGAGGCCAACACATGGCGCGATGGGGGCGAAGCCCGAGCGGGCGGCTGAGATGCTGGAGGCACTGATCGAGTGGCACAGAGATGTGACGCGTGACGCGCTGTAAGAGAGGCGTGAACGGCCGGTTGAGATGAGGAGGGGGGATTGATCTGACGGTCTAGAAGAGAGGCGCATGTGGAGATCAAGTGGTCGTTGGATCAAAAAGGACATCCAACGGCTGAGAGCAGGGGCGGCTAGGGCAAGGGGAGCGGGCCGCGTGGCGCAACCAGATGGCGCCATGTGGCCAGCTGTGATAGGCTGCGAAGAAAAATATGTGTAGAGAGAGAAGGAGGTCAAATTTGGAAAAACTCAAAACATGAAAGTTGTAGATCTCGATGAGATCTACAAGTTTCATGTTGACCAAAGACGGAGATGAGGTCAACTATGATACAAAAAATACAAATATACAAATATACATATATGCAGTATACAAAGAGGCCCAAAAACCCAACTTTTCATATGAACTCCAAATTGGATGAAATTAGTCTCATTTTAAAGGTCTTTGAATGTGTATTATACTGAAAGTAAGTAGACCTATTTTGGAGTTTGTATGAGGGAGCTATGGGCATTTTTGGTACCTTTACAAAGGGGATTCCTGGCTTTCTTCCTTATATTATTAACTAAGGTGTACATATTATAAGGGAGAGGTTATTTTGATGAGTGAATATTTTACAAGTAATTTTTGGCTTCTTATTTAATGCAAATAGAGTGCTAAAATGCATGTATTATGAATGCATGAATGAATGCTATTTATGCATTATAAAGGGAAATATGCCTCTATTTACTCGGGAACAAGGCTCTCTTTTTAACTTTTAGAGTGATGAATCACAGATTCATCAACCCCCTATACTTAAACCTTGCTCGTCCCCGAGCAACAAAATGAAATGCAAGAGTGAAATGATTTTGGGTTCCATACCAAGGTCATGAACAAAAGTTAAAAATGGAGCTTGACTCAACCTTTGGATTAATTCTGTGGCGGAACCTTATTAGGACCTGAACTTAAGACCTAATAGACTTCAAGTTCCACAAGTCTTCTATTCAAGACGCCTCAACAGTCAGGTCAGAACAAATCCTCAAACGCAAATTTCTGATGACTATGATTCTTACTTGTACTGTGTAAGTGAAATATAACTCTCCACATCAGAAATGACTCGGAACCAGCCTCCTCTAACAAGGTAACTCAATAACCCGGTCCAGTAACTCTTTCCTCGAGGAGCGGGGTATTCCCTTCTAAGTTCAAGTGCGACCAACTCAAGAGGAGGGGGTAGAGAAAAGTAGCCAGTGTAGCTACCTATCCCGGGATGCCTGACCAGTGTAGCCAAGTCATCCAGCTGCATTTCTTTGCTAATATACAGACTCCGACAGGTATTTTATTTTCTCTTGGACCTGTCTGATTTTTTTTCGAGTTTTTGCATTTTTTTTCAAACTCATACAAGGTGCAGCATGTACATCAGGAGTTTTTCCTCTTGAGCCAGTAGACTATCCCTCTTTTGAAGCATTATTGCAACCCACAGCATCCCGTCCTTAGACGTCAACACTACCAGACTAGGTTGAGACGCACTACCCTCCCTAGAGGAGGACGGATGTTTCCACCCGTGCGCTACTCCAAGCTAAAGGATTCTACCTCCTCACCACCTCATCAATGAAGAGCTACGTGCATAGTGCTTGTCCAAGTTAGGTCAATATCTAAAAGAATCCTGCGTATGCACGAGATATTATACTTAGACTAATCAAGATGACATGTGAACATAGACTTGCAGACTCAAAGAACTAAGTCACTTGACCTGAGAAATCTTAACTCCAGATCCTATAAGGTTCCTCTGAAATTAGGTGGATTAAGGTCAAATCAAGTCCATCCTCAATATCTACTCATAACTTGGTTCAGAACCCACTAGCTTTCCACTTTGCATATGCAATGTATGCAGATGAGATGAGATGTCATGCTATGAATGTAAATGAAAGACTCTTTTTATTTTCTTTTCAGATGCAGAGATGATATGCAAGAGTAAATAAGAAGCCTATTTTTCATTTTCATCATTCTTTTTGGTATACCTCCTAGTTTACAACAATTTACAAGAGGTTTACAAGTATATACATTTTTTTCAATTTTTACCCACACGTAATTATTGCAAAATATATACAAAGAGTACGCGAAAATACGCGAAAGTACGAGCTATGGGTAAAGTATATATGTAATATATACATGCCCCCCTATACTTAGCGTGTGCTATGTCCTCAGAGCACGAAGAGCGAGGAAAAAAGACATAGCTCGTGCTAAGCGTAGGAGAGCTAAAGAGAAGGAAAATGTATAGAAATCGACCGACCCCCCTATACTTAGGCTCTGGCAGCCTAAGTGTAGAAGAAAGTCAAAAAGTGGGGTGGACGAGGTCAAGAAGAGAAGTGGATGAATATACAATGCGTGCATCGATCCCCCCTATACTTAGGCTCAGGTCAGCCTAAGTATAGGACGGAAGTGAGTATGAGGACCAATGTGATCTGGAGAATGTACAGTGAACCGACTCAGGTGACCCATCCCCCTATACTTAGGATCTGGTTATCCTAAGTATAGTCCAAGATAGTGATTTGATGAGGCAGGGATGAGTTACTAGAGTCGCGGGAGAAAGGATAGGATGTACAGGAATGATGATATATACAAGTGAGTCGGTCTGAATCTTTCAAGATGCTGCGGATGGTTGGAGCTCACTGCTGCAAGGTTTCATACGCGGCTTGAGGTATATCTGCTAAATCTGTCTCGCGCATGAATACAATCTCCTCAACATGGACTAACTGCTCATTGGATTCGACGAAGTGCTTCAATAGTTGTCCATTCACCAGGAATGTCGGTGCATCATCTGCGAGATCTGAGATATCGACACATCCATTTCATGCACCGTACGGATGACAAATGGGCCTGTCCACTTGGACTTCAACTTGCCTTGGAAGTTCTTCTGCCTAGCATAAACAACCATACCTTCTGTCCAGGAACAAAGGTCTTTCGTCTGATATACCTATCATGCCAACGCTTCACCTTGTCCTTCTACACCAAATTGTTGTCATATGTGCGGTTTCTGACTTCCACAAGCTCATTCAGATCCATGTCTCTCTGCTTCTGCCCAAGGTACGTGTTCCAGTTGACCTTCTTGATTGCCCATTCTGATTTGTGCACTAACTCTGTGGGAAAATGGCACGGCTTTCCGAATACCATTCGGAATGGGGAGGTTCCTAACGGTGTCTTGTAAGTTGTTCTATACGCCCAGAGGACTTGATCCAAGATCTGAGACCCGTCCTTCCTGTTCGGACGGAAAAGATTTTGCAATATGGTTTTCACCTCCCTATTTGACACCTCAGTCATACCATTGGTTTGTGGGTGGTAAGGGCTAGCGACACGGTGTTCGATGCCGTAGTCCTTCAGGAGTTTCTTCACCTCCCGATTCACAAAGTGGCTACCCCCATCTGATATTATCATTTTGGGGATCCCGAACCTAGAGATTATGTGCTCTCTGATGAATTTGCAGACAGTCCTGCTGTCTACAGCTTGGGTCGGGATAGCCTCCACCCATCTGGATAGATAATCCACCGCAAGAAGGATATATTCGAACCCGTGGCTAACAGGGAATGGTCCCATGAAATCAATGCCCCAGGCGTCAAAAACATCACAAATGATGACAGGCTGCATAGGCATCTCATCCTTGGAACCAACGGTTCCTCCCATTCTCTGACATACTGGGCACGACTTCATGAAGGCGGTGGCATCGCGAAACAGAGTCGGCCAGTAAAAGCCACACTAAAGTACCTTCCATGCGGTCCTCTTCCTGGAGTGGTGTCCTCCTGCCTCCAAGCCGTGGCATAAAGAAAGGACACTCTGGTATTCCTCCTGAGGAATACACCGTCTCCAGACACAATCCGGTCCTTCGAAGAAAAGGATCGGATCCTCCCAATGGTAATGTCTAGCGTCCGACTTCAGTCGATCAATTTGGCTCTTGGGCCAATCTTCGGGAACTTTCTTGGAGACAAGATAATTCACGATATTGGCGTACCATGGGAGTGAGTTGACAACAAAAATCGACTCGTCAGGGAAGGAGTCTTGAATTGGTGAATCCTCGGAAGTATTAAGATCTTCGAGATGAGAAAGATGATCGGCCACTACGTTCTTCTTTCCAGGTTTATCACAGATGTCCAAATCAAACTCCTGGATAAGTAAAATCCACCGAAGAAGACGCGCCTTCGCGTCCTTCTTCTCCATCAAATATCACAGTGCCGTGTGGTCAGTGAACACACGAGAGCTCCGATGCCCCTCCGTCGCTCCTGAAGCCACCTGGACCATCGCTGCACCGCCGCGCATCTACTGGGATATCTCAGAGCCCCCAGAGAGCTTCACCGGTGCTAGGAGGATCGGGCGGAGCAGCCACCCCTTCGCTGGAGACCCGCCAACTCCTCCGCAGGTGGCGGAGGACCGTTGAGGGAGACGCTCCAGCCACCGTTTGATCATCTGATTGAACGGTCCCTAGCCGTCCACGTCGCCACTCGACCGGAGCAGCACATCGCCGTTGGATCTTTCTTTGATCCTACGGTCAGCTTTCAGCCACGTCGCCCCCTTCCTCGGTTCTCAGGCACCGTTGGATCCTCTCGTGATCTGATGGTCTCTGATCACGCCATGCGTCATCCCCGACAGCCTTTGGATTGATCTTGATCCAAAGGTCCGCAGCCAGCCACGTCGACGAAGTCCGAGCCTCTTCCCCGACCCTAGGCTCGGACCACCTGAGGCTACGCCGATCCTTACTCCAGACCTCCAGAAGGCCCGAGCCAAGACCCGAGCCGCCGACTCCACCCGAACCTAGGCGCCCCACGCGAGGGACACGTGCGCCTGGGTAAATTGCACAGAAGCCCCTAGAACTTCAAGAAATTACAAATTGGTCCCTATGAAGCAGCCCCATGTGAGGAGCACGTGTAGCCATGGAGAAATTGCATTCCACCCCCCAGCATTATAGGTAATTGCATTTAAGTCCCTGTCAGCATGTTTATTTTTATGTAATTTTTATTTCCTGCATTGTAATTACACTTCTGTCTTTGCACGCATCCCTAGGTGTCATTTTGTATCATTTTGAAATTCCAAAAATTGCATGTTGTAGCTTAGCTTGTCCTCTATCTGTTGTGACACTTGTCCTATTTTTGTGATAGCAGTTGAATTTTTAATTAATTAATTGGTTGATTTTTGTGATATTTTACCCAATTGGACCTTTTAATTGATAACTAATTCTTTGTAAATCCAAAAATTCCCAAAAAAGCAGAGTAGCTCTGGGATAGTTAACTTAATATGGCATAAAAATTTCATCCCATTTGCACACATATCGAGGCCTATGTAAATTAATTGGTGATTTCCCTTCTTTAATTTTAATAGGTTCATTTCATACTAAAATCAAGGTCTGTCAATTTTCTTAGATTCCTCATCATCAAATCTATCTAGGATAATTTTTGTTCCTGAAAAAAAATGTGATTTGATATTTATTAAAATTTAATTAGTGAAAATCACCCTGCATTCATTTTAAATTCACAGTAAATTCATTTATTGTCGAAAAATTCCAAAAAAATTAGAGTAGTTCAATTTCATCATATTTAATCATCTGGCCAATTTTCATAATTTTTGGACTTCATTTGATACCTTAACTGATTTAACTTTAAATTGGCTTGCTTTTTGCATGTGTCTGCATAGAAAATAGAAAAAGATAAAAAAAATATTCCTCGAAAATCACATACTTGGATTTTGCTAAAATTCATCTAAGGAGACAGATGCCTCCTTGAGTTCGACCTTGGACTTCACCAAGTAAAAAAAATATGCCGCTTGAAATTAACTCGAATCAAATTAAAAGTGGTTTTTGATATTCCCTCTCATATCCGACTGCAACGAACACTTTAAATTAATTTGGACATTAATTTGCTCAAATTAATAAGGGTAGCGGGAGGCAGTATCAGAATGTTGCATCTTAAGAAACCATTACTTAATATTGCCAGTTATATGTCCTTGACACTACAAATCAATAATTATTATAACCAGTATTTCCATTATCCTTATCAGAATACCCTTATTCTTAGAGATCTCTATCTCCTAAGGTATCCGCAGTTAAGACCTTCTAGATCTCCACTATAAAGTCTTAATTTCTTGAAGATAAGACTTAGGGATCACTATATCTAAAATCTTGTCATCTTTGAAGATATTGTTATTACTGCAATCAAGTGTTTCATGTCCATAGTAGGATAAGTATAAATTTACTACTCCCACTTCATGGCAGACATGTGGCTTTTGTACATATCTAATATACACTGAGCTTCTCAAAGTTGATGCACTAGGGCATATAGCTTTGGTATTCATATCCTCAACTCTTTGAGGTGTTATCCCTTTAGATAGTTTAGTACCATATCTTAAGTTGGAGTTCTCCCAGAATGGAATATGTCCAACATGTACCACTAATGTGACAGTCCCAATACCCTCTTTTCTTTGCTTCTGAACAACTTCAGAACTAAGATCTAAGAGGTATCCTTGAGATTATATCTCAAGGATGGAATTGCCAGACTATAAAACACTTATTATCATCCTTAAATCATTCCAAATGATTAGGATATTATCTAGATTTAGCACGATGAACATAATGGCACTCCCACTAAGCTTCACACAATTCGTCAAGATTCTATCTGAAATCATAACATTATGATTTCATCAAATACAATATTCCAACTACAAGAAGCTTATTTGAGTCCATAGATGGAGTTATTCAGCTTGCACACCTTGCTTTCCTCAACTATGAAGCTCTGGGGCTACTTTATATGAATAACCTCGGTGAGGTATTCATAGAGGAATGCAATGTTGACTTCCATCTTGAAGATGTCAAAGTCAAGTTGTGTATCTATAGTTAGCAATATTCTGATGGGTTTAAGCAAGGTCACTGAAGAGCAAGTCTCATTGCAAGCAATGTCTTCCCTTCAGTGTGTAGCTCATGTCTACGAGTCGTGCTTTGAAGGTCCGTACCTTCTCATCAGGTTCCCTCTTTCTCTTGAAGATCCATTTACACCTTAACGGGTCTTACCCGTATAGGTGGATCCTTGAGAGTCAATATACAACATTTGTATATGAAGTCTACTTTTGACTTTATTGCTAACATCCAAATCTCCATGTTATGATCTTCAGAAGCTTAATCACATGATGTAATATCATCGTAAGACTTAACTGGCACATGGAACCCATCAAACTCATTTGAAGAGGTATGGGTACTTCATCTTTAGTTATCCTTTTAGTTTATGGTTTTAGGAGCTTCGTTATCTTCTCAAGATTTAATGAGTTCCTTTACTTCATTTTCATCTTGGCTCTCATGAGTTTCATCATCTAAGAATCATATCCCTAGAGATGAAATCTTTTAAGAATCTCTAGATCATAAAGTAGGTATCCAATACCATTCTTTATTTTCCTAATGAATTAGCACTCTGTGGTGCCAGATTCTAGCCTAGTTGCATCATGACATGGTCATGGACCAAGCAACCCTAAATCCTCAAGTATCCAACACAAGGCTAGGTTCCAAACCTTAGCTTATGAGGATGTTCCGGTTTAAATATGCATGGAATCTTATTAAGGATATATATTGTAGTCATTGCTACAATATACACATTGAAACTAAGAGGTAATTTTGCTAAGATTCATCATTGATCAAATCATGTCGCACATGATTCAATTGTATCTTATTACACCTATATTGAGTTTAGGTGTATCAAGAGGAGTGAGATAGGAATGAATCTCCATAAGGTATTCCTTGAATTCATCTAATAGGTACTTGCTACCTAGGTTAGATCAAATTCATTTCATCTTCCTTCAAACTTTGGTTCTAAACCAAAATTGTGAAATCTTTGAACATCTCACTAGTCTATCCATCTCATCAATAGACATATGTCCAAGATTTGGTGCCAGATCATTGTCAAATGATCTTCATCCTCCTATTTATCCTATCAGAGTTCATTTTCAGTATTTAGAAACATTAATGAACCATTCATTAATTTTCAAATTTAGTAGAGTCCTATAGATGTTAGATTACTATCTGAAATATATCCATCCATCATAACTCTTTATGATAGGTCTATTCCAGAATTCATGTTTATTTCCAACATTTAGAAATAAACAATGAGTTTATTCTAATATCTAGGTCATAGAGACATTCTCTAAGACTAAGGGCTCTCCCATTGAAAATATGAAGTCTATTTATCCAATAGAGGTTGTCGTAACAATTGCGTCAACATCCATGTGGATGACTATTAATCCTTAAGATCAAATTTTCTAGTCTTCTAAAACATATGCAACCAATTTCAAGTGTTACTAGAAGAATGAGATAAAATTATGGGATATTTACACCCATAACCCTGAGTAGTTTCATAGTTACCACAGAAACCCTCGATAATCACGAATTACATCTAGGACCTTGAATTAGTGCTTCGTTTTACACACGTAACCCTCTGTTTGCTTTGATCATTAACTCAACCCGAGTAATGAGTTCATCTAACCAAACCTAGATCTAACGACTGATGTTAATCAAAAATAAAAAAATAAAAAAACCCACCCCTACCTTCTTCCTCCTCCAGCGCCTCCCCTTCTCCCTTCTTCATCCTCCCACCTGCCCCACCCCTGTCGACCACCTCCCCCCTCCTTCTTCCTCCTCCAGACCCCGCCCCTTCACCGACGCCGTCGTGGGACCGAGGTGAGCAGGTGCACGATGCCTCCATGGTACCGAGGTGAGCAGGTGCACGATGCCGCTTGACTGCCACCCCTGCCAACCTGGAAGAGGCTCCTCACCCATGCCCACCTCTGTCTACCGTGACCCCTCTCTATTACCTCTGCCAACCCCCACCCCATCCCTGCAACCCCTGCAGGATTCCCCCTCCCCCGCAACCCCACCCCGGTACCCCCGCCCCCGCAAGAGCAAGAAGCCCTCGCAAACCCCGCGACCCCTCTCCAGTGTTCCACCCCCCCTGCAACGCCCCCGACTTCCTGCAAGACCGGCACCCCCGCCCCCGCAAGAGCCCCTCGCAAACCCCGCGACCCCTCTCTGGTACCCTCGCCTGCAACCCCCCTCCCTGCAACCCTTGCAGGAGCACCCCCCTCCCCCCCAGCCCCGACCGCCAGTGAGACACATCCCCCTGCACCCATGCCCGCCCCTGACTACCAGCAAGCACCCCCGCTCCGGCACCCCCTCCCCCACAAGAGCCCCTCGCATGACCGCCTGCAAGTGCAAGAACCCCCCAGCACCCCTGCACCCAACCACCTGTCATTTGAATCTCGAAACCCTCCCCCGCTTGGAAGCCTGTCCATCGTGAGTCCCTCACAAAGCATCCCCTGACCTTGCAGAATCCAATAATGGTTGAGAAGTGGTATTCTTTGTAAATAAGATGAACTCAAAGGTGGATTACATAACATATTTCATCATAATTAACGGAGAAATGGATGGAATGTACTCCTTAGGGTTATGTATGTAATTAAGCAACTATTGAGGGTTATAATATGCAAGAGTTAAGGATGACTCAAGGTCCTGAATGTAATTCGTGATTATCGAGAGTTTCTGGGGTAATTATGAAACTACTCAGGGTTATGGGTGTAAATATCCCTAAAATTATTAGACTTTTAATCTTATCTAATAAGTAAGTCAATTTCAATGATGATATGTAGATATAGATTATTCCGATATACTATCTACGTCCTTCTCTAAGGATCCCATATAGGCTTCATAGTCATACTATCAGGTTGTTGCAGTATTGACATTCATCCAACTCTTTGTATGTCATATGGAAATTACAGAAGTACAATCAACTCCTTGACTTTCCTTCTTGCTTGGGTCCAACCCATGCTTCCATACGCTCCCTTCATCTATAAACAGTCATTGCTTAAGACAAAGGATCTGTTATGTTGAATTAAAAAAGATTTCAATATAAGAGTACTTCAACAATTATACATGCTTCATTCAATTCATACAATATGAATATTATGAAACTTCATGAATGACTAGAGGATAGATAGCAGAATGATGACACTCATCATTTCTACATACATCTTAACTATTAAAGACTAAGGTTCAGGTAGGTACTCAAGTATTTCGAATACATCATCTAGGCTTCTTATTTACTCTTCCATATCAGCCTTGCATTCAAAAAAAAGTCTTGCATTCATCTACATAGCATGTCATCTACATATCATCTGCATATCTTGTATATGCAAGGTGGAAAGCTAGTGGGTTCTGCACCAAGTTATGAGTAGATGTTGAGGAAGAACTTGATTTGACCTTAATCCACCTAATTTCAGAGGAACCTTATAGGAACTTGAGTTAAGATTTCTCAGGTCAAGTGACTTAATTCTTTGAGTCTGCAAGTCTATGTTCACATGTCATCTTGATTAGTCTAAGTAGAATATCTCGTGCACATGCATGATTCTTTTAGATAATGACCTAACTTGGACAAGCACAATGCACTTAGCTCTCTATTTATGAGGTGGTGAGGAGGTAGAATCCTCTTGCTTGGAGTAGCACACGGGTGGAAAAATCCGTCCTCCTCTAGGGAGGGTAGTGCAACTCAACCTAGTCTGATGGTGTTGACATCTAAGGACGGGATGATGTGGGTTGCAATAATGCTTTAAAAGAGGGATAGTCTACTGGCTCAAGAGGAAAAACTCCTGATGTGCATGATGCACCTTGTATATAGTTCAAAAAAAAGAAGAAGAAAAAAAGAGAAAAAAATGCAAGAACTCCAAAAAAATCAGACAGGTTCAAATAAAACCTGTCGGAGTATGTATATTAGCAAAGAAAATGCAGCTGGATGGCTTGGCTAAACTGGTCAGGCATCCCGGGATAGGTAGCTACACTGGCTACCATCCATTCTTTTCTCCACCCCTCCTCTTGAGCTGGTTGCACTTGAACTTAGAAGGGAATACCCCGCTCCTCGAGGAAAGAGTTACCGGACCGGGTTATTTGAGTTACCTTGTTTGAGGAGGCTGCTTCTTAGCCATTTCTGATGTGGAGAGTAACATTTCACTTACACAGTACAAGTAAAAATCATAGTCATAAGAAATTTGCGTATGAGGATTTGTTCTGACAAGACTGTTGAGGCTTCTTGAATAGAAGACTTGTGGAACTTGAAGTCTGTTAGGTCTTAAGTTCAGATCCCAATAAGGTTCCGCCACACAATTAATCCAAAGGCCGAGTTAAGCTCCATTTTCAACTTTTGTTCATGACCTTGGTATGGAACCCAATCTCATTTCACTTTTTGCATTTCATTTTAGTTGCTCGGGGACGAGCAAGGTTTAAGTATAGGGGGTTGATGAATCTGTGATTCATCACTCTAAAAGTTGAAAATAGAGCTTTGTTCCCGAGTAAATAGCATCATATTTCCCCTTATCTTGCATAATTAGCATTCATGCATGCAAGCATAATATTTGCATTTTAGCATTCATATTTGCATAAAATAAGAAGCCAAATTCACTTGTAAATATTCATCTGTATATTCACCATAAATACTCTATTTGTATATATTTTATACTAACTCCGAATCCAATAAAACCAACTCTATAGTGTATATATGACTAACACTAATAAAGAAAAATTATCAAAAAAATACTAACTTGTAAAATTGACCAATAAAACCCCAATCCAAAGTTTGAAACTAGGAGTCTTAAAATACACACATCTCTCTCATACAGCCTCCGAATTAGGTATACTCACTTCTAAAGTAATATGCATTAAAATGAAATCTGAAATTAATAAAATAATAATAATGGGGTGACACGTGGCGGCTCCAGGGGCTGCCACGTGTCGCTCCCAGGAAATTCAAAAATTAAATATAAAGAAAAATCAAAAAGAAATAACAAAAGGGCGTAAATCAAAAAGTGGTCAACACGAAAGTTGCTCATCTCGACAAGATCTACAACTTTCGTGAAGGGCCGAAAATTAGATGAAATCATCTGTACAAAAATATATTTTTGGGTGGTACCTTACAGATATAAAATACCGCATTTTATCTTTTGTTTTTTTTGTCATTTTTAAAAGAGAGAAAGTCAAAATAAAGTTAGAAAAAATATGAAAGGAATATTTACAACTTAATCTAGTTTTTTTGAATTTATAATAATTAAGAAAATAAAAGGATAAAATGAAGGGCAAAACGGTCAATATGTACACTATACAGAAGGGGCCCAAAACCCAAATTTTGCATATGAGCTCCGATTTTAATGAAATTGGTCTCATTTTGAAGGTCTTTTTTTTCAAAACTTTGGTATACCTCCTAAGTATTATACAAATTATACAAGTGTTATACAATATACAAGTATATAATTTTTTCAATTTTTACAAAAGGTTTACAAGTATACAAAAAAATTTCAATTTTTACCCACCCGTAATTATTGCAAAATATATACAAAACTACGCGAAAATACGCGAAAGTACGAGCTATGGGTAAAGTATATATGTAATATATACACGCCCTCCTATACTTAGTGTGTGCTATGTCCTCAGAGCACGAAAAGTGAGGAAAAAGACATAGCTCGTGCTAAGCATAGGAGAGCTAAAATAACAAAAAAGTATAGAAGTCGTCCCACCCCCCTATACTTAGGTTCTAGTAGCCTAAGTGTAGAAGAAGATCAAAAATGGGGCGGCGAGGTTAAGAGGGAAAATGGAGGAGTATATACACGGCGGGCATCGATCCCCCCTATACTTAGGCTCTGGTCAGCCTAAGTATAGGACAAGAGTGAGTATGAGAACCGATGAGATCTAAAGAATATACAGCGAATGGTGAAGAGACTCGGGTCATTCTCCCCCTATACTTAGGATCTGATCAACCTAAGTATAGCCATAAAATGAAATGATATGGAGCCGGGGCGAGTGATTCGAATCACTGGGGAGGGAGGGAAAATATATACAAGAAGGAGTGAGAATATACAAGGATCAAGAAGGCTTGTGACGAACCTTCTTGCGGGATCGTGGAGGTGGGTAATATACAAGTGTGTCGCTGTCAGAATCATCCTCAGATGAATAGTAGTTAGGTGAAGGGATCGTCCAACGAGGGTCGACACACGGTTGCTTGCTTAGATACGGCTTAAGAATAGCTGAACTGAGCTCACTCACATAAATCACCTTGTCCAGACCCGATGAGGATTCCTCTGAAACTTCTTTCTCTGGAATGTTGAAGGAAATTTTCTTAGTCGGTTTTCTAGAACCTGAATCATTGAGAGGGAGATGAGAGTGACGCGCCTTGAGAGGTTTGGGGGAACATCTCGAGGAATCAAGTCTTGACTTCCTCTTACTAGATAGCCGACTAGAAGAGGGAGCAACCGTGTTTTTATGTGGAGTCAATTTAGTCTTGGTTGTTTCCTTTGAAGGTCCAGGATGTGGTGCGGTGCTGACCATGGGTTCCTCATCAGACGAGTCACCATATAGATTAGCATATTCCTGAAGGGTCAGCACACGTCTCGTGAAGGTGCCAGTGATCTCAGTTGGCTTGACATTATTGGGCTCTTGTGTCGGATCATCAAAATGTCAAGATAATCAGCAAAAATCATGTCCGACTCAATGTCAGCTTCTGGCCGTGAGTCCTCCTTAGAAGCTGTCACGGTGGTGGTGCAAGCAGTTGAGGAGGTGTGGGGAGTCTCTGAAGCAATGGTTGTCTGGACAATCGGTCTCTCAGGTGTAGTAGAGAGGTGGGACTCATCTTCCTCTCGATGGTCACGACTGTCAGCAGATGTGCAGGTCACCTTAGAGTAAAGTTTGTCAAAGAATGGATGAGGTCGAAGCGCTCCCAATGCTGTAAAATCGATTTCCCGAGTCTCGCAATCTATAATCGCCTTAGCCAAGGCTAAGAACGGCTTCCCGAGAATAATCGGAGGCTGGGAAAACTCTCCTCGGTGCTCAATGTCAATGATCGTGAAGTCTACCTGGAGTAGAGCACCTTGGAAAGTAACGATGACTGAAATATTTCCTCTAGACCGTTTGATAAATCGATCAGCTAGCTAAACGATCTCTCTCGACTTTCTAAGTGGCCTGAGTTTGAACTTGTCAAACACAGAGGTCGGGAGGATATTTATCGGTGAGTCATCATTGATTCTCGCATGGGTAAATATGGTGTCTTTGATTTCAAATTCAACTCGGGGCAACCGCTTCACTCTGCGGCTTTTGGTCTTTCTCCCCATCACCAAGGAGGTGGCCATAGACATTATGTGTCTTTCAGTCCTCGTCCTCTTATTACTCGACCTCTTTGGCCTCAATTTACTTCTCACAAATCATTTGAGGTCGGGAAAGTAATCTATGGCCTTTATTAAGGGAAGATTAAAAATCAATTCTTCATCGAATGCTTCCCTTAGGGCAGGATCCTATTTTTTTAGGTCTTTTTCATTTTCAATTTTTATGTGATTTTTTGGTTTTTCAATTTTTTTGGTGTTTTGGATAGATGAATTATCAGACTCAAGATTGGAAGGAAAGGGGTTACTAGAAGAGGAAGATAGAATGGACTCCAGCTGTACAAAAGGTGTGGGTTCCCTAATGCCTGCTTGGTTTCAACATCAGATCTACTTACTTCATTTTCCACGATCATTCCCAAGCTGGAAGAAATTGAGTGCAGTATGTCCATGACATCTCTCAACTCATTACCAAGTGATTCATTTGTCTTAATAAGTCTAGAGATGTCATCCTCCACAAAATTCTCATGACAAATCATGGGAGAGTGTTGCTCAATCGGAGGATACTGCTGAGACATTAGGGTCTCATACTCAACATACCTAGACTCTGGCATGTAATGTTGGGTCGAGTATGGACCATCTGAATGGCAGACATTAATCGGAGCCTCATATGATGGAGTCAATGAACGGAGGACCGATAAGTCTAGCTCATGAGTCCACTCTTGTGAATGTATAGGCTCTCCGAATGTGTGATATGAAGGCTGGTTAATGGAAGCTTGATCACTAAAGTCAATCAAGTCTGGGAAATCATGATATACAGGGCTCTCCATTCAGATTGTTCGATCAACCATGTTATGCCCTAAGGTCAAGTCGGGATGTGTATATGTAAATTGTTGTCTGGTCCCTGCTTGAGGTGAGAATGAAGTATGTGGGGGCATATAATTTTGACAATCATCTGTCTCAGTAGTGGCTTTCTCTTCATTCGATTCTTTAATTCCTGCAAGCTCTTGAGAATAAGGACAGTCAGCCCAAGATGGAAGTGGATTCGGAGTGTTGGAAATACGGAGTAGGTGAGAAATGCGAAGAAGTGGAGAAGTCAGTCGGAGTTCTGACTTCATGATCGGGTTGAGGTGGAGCCGACCACGGGTAAGGGTCTCCCGTGGGTGGCGGAGGATATATGGAAGAAGGTGAAGGTGAAGATGAACGGTATATGGTCGGGGAGGAATGACCCGAGGTCTCAGGGTATGGGGACCAATATCCCGACATCTTGAAGAGGAAATGATGAATGTAAGAAGATTGAGGTAGAAAATGCGCAATTACACAGGAAAACACACACGGAAAGACACAAAGACAAACACAAGAACAAACCCTGAGTTCACACTCAACACGGTGAAGGACCCGAAACCGAGTCCGATTGATCTGGTTGATTTTAAGTATGAGTTTATCAGACAAGATAGCAAAGGTTGCGCGGCCTAAAGGGAAGTCAGCTCAAAGCCGGATGCATCTTCCCTGTTTAACCTGTCGCCTAAGATACTGATGGTCCTTCCTTTCTTCGCTCCTATCCTAAGTTGATGGATTCAAAGACCTGCCCCTATCTACTTGCAAGAAGGCGGAGGCTGACAAGGCCGGAACTTCACCCCAGGTATCTACCTGAGACAGGCGGAGGCTACTTAGTACTAGTCAGTGAACCTAAATACTTCAACTTATGATATTTTCTAGGATCAGTCGGAATGTGATATGGAAGGCGGAGATTTGGGCTCTGCCTTAAGGTGTTCACACGCTCAAGTACCCTCACTCAGCCTGAAAACAAGGTCGGGGTTAATTTCCCGCAAACAAGGGTTAATTTTAGTCATTTTTTTGGTCAATAATGTTAGCAGTCCCAGTTTTAAGTTAAGTTATCACTAATTTAGTCCAATCCACATAGCACGCCTATCGTCCAGTCCCAATTTCCTTTTACTTAAGTTTGCAAAACCAAGAGAGAGAAATCGAGAAAAACCAATGCACGAAAATCGATGATGCTTATGTTGAGTGAAGAATACTTAGAACGATCCCCTCGCTTTTATGCAGGATGCAAAACAGAATTGAAAGCTTTTATACTACATGCAAATGCAGACGATAAAATCTGCTCCTAGACAGGCAGTTCTATTAGCAAGTGAAGCACATGTTTGATTTGACTAGATCTGCGGTCTAGGTGCGTCTTTTAAGTGAAGTGTGTGGTCCTAAAGAATTACGAGCACAAGAAAATCCTATAGTGGCTTGAGGAGCTGCTAGTGCAAGCCTATTCTAAAGATTCAATCCACACAGCACACGGGGACACAGTTCCACTATGTTTACACACGCGAGAACCCAAACGGAAACCGCTATAAATGCAGACACTTTTTTTTTCACAAGTTAAAAAACGGAAAAATTCTTCTAGTGTCTCAACAGCCGACTTGATCCTCGAATAATCGGCCTCCGATGCACTTCAAGATGTGTCGACTTCAAGAAAGTCGCTCCAAGTCCATCAGGCCCTCGCACAAAAAGATAAAAATATTAGAGAGATAAAAAAATTAAAAAATAAATAGAAAAATAATTGAAAAAAGGGAATAATTACAAGATGGTTCGGGGATCAGACTACCCAAGTGACTAGAAAATGTAAATCTAATTTTCTAAAGTGATCCTAAGTCGTTTGCCTCCTCGGCAACGGCGCCATTTGAAGAACCACGGATCTACCCTTTTAACGTTGTCGAATTCACGTTTTCGTTGCAGTCGGATAGATCCGGATCGATAAAAAATAACCGCACGAATCGATTAATCATCGAATGAATTAACGCGCGATTTTATATTTGTTTAGCCTGGGCCAGCCCTAGGGTTGACTCAAGGAGGTAAAGGAACAACTCGGGATCAGATTAGAGGGATTAGATTGTGGTTTTCAATGGTTTTTTTTTGGTATTTTTTAATGCTATAAAAATGACAAATGCAGAATATGAATTGGATTAAGTTAATACGAAAAGAACTGACTTAGCCAAATTTATTTTTAATGTGAAATTAATTCAAATCAGCCAAGTGATATTTTTTCAGAAAACCTAATCTAACAACCAATGCAAAATGTATTTTTTTTGGAATTTTTGGATTTAAAATGCACAAATGAAAAATGCAAACTTTTTTGGGTTTTTATGCAATTTTTCGTGCGACTGATACGCAAAAATTATGAAAAATTTACTGGAAGATAAATATGATGAAATGAAGCTACCCTAATATTTTTAGAATTTTCTGACACTTTTTGATTTTTTATGATTTTTTACTGAAAACAGAGCGATTGTGAGTCTTTAATTCCTAATTAATCCACGAAATCAAATTATCCAGAGAGCTATTTATCTCAAATATATATTGTCATAAAGAATCCAGGAGAGTTGAAATTTCTCAAGAATATTATTCGTGGAATTAATTGAAAATCAATTATAGAAATTACCCTACAATTTATTTTATGCAAACGACAACTCCTAATTAGATGAAGTTTGGATTGTAATTAAAGCAAACTTAAAGGCATCATTGACAATTTTTCACAATTTTTGGAGCAATAAGTGACTATGTGTGAATTTCATAGCATAATTGGGCAAAATAGCACTGATTTTCAGTCTCTGATTTTTAATAAATTATCGAATGCTCACAAAAATATAAATAAATAGCCACAAGATAAACAATTAGATGCTCTACAACGTGCTATTTTTTGATAAAAAAAATTGATGTGAAACTGATGTCCAAATTAACGTTCAAAGCGAGGGGTGTCTACGCAATATAGAAATAGAACTAATACTCTCAAACTGTGCCTAAGGGCACTTTTGCAATTCCTAAAACTTGAGAGGGCGAAAATGCAAATTTCACAAATATAAAAAGAAGAAAGGAGACCTTCTTTTTCCAACGCTAGGGCACAAGGGCATGCGGCTAGGGAGGAAGCCAAGGGGCAGACGACGGGTGGCGTCGGGCGAAGCGGAGCACCGGTTGGCGAGCGGGACAGGCGGGACACCGAGTGGGCACGCGTGTCAATGGAGTGCGCGGGCTCCTGCTGGAGGTGCGGGACACCGGTGGGGCACGTGGCGAGGTGGAGGTCCACCACGGGCGGCGAGGGAGGTCACCTCTACAACCACGAGGGGTGCGCGCGGCTTGCTGGCGGTGCGTGATCCCAGCTGGGGTGCTGCACGTGAAAGGACAGCGGTATGGGGCAGCCTCAGACGGAGGAGGGGCCAGCGCGAGGGCGGTGGCGGTGTTGCGCCTCGCATGACCGTGAGGGCGGCGGACAGCGGGTGGTGCAGGGTGGTTGGTCGCCCGCAGAGGGCGCACAAGGTCCGATGACCTGGAAGTGTAGACGACTGCAGAGATGGTTGTAGTTGTGGGTGGTGCAGTCGACATATGGCGATGCGAACAGGGGAGAAGCAAGCGGTTGGAACTGCTTGGCATCGATTAGGGGGCGATGTGGCTTGGATGGCGAGCACGTGACGGCTGGTTGCCCGTGGGCGTGAGCTGTGGTCGTCGGCGGTGGTCCAATGGTGGATGTCGCGGAGGTGGAGACAGGGGGCGGTGGGCTGCTTCTCATGTTTCCCTTGTTTATTTTTTTGTATTTTCTTTTACAATTTTTTTGTATTTTTTTGTACAGAGTAGAAAATATAGAATGCAATGAATAAAAGATGTGTTGTGTGATGTAGAGAAAAAATGATTATGAGGTGGCATGCTCTTGAAGAAGATGACGGTGGTGAATGAAAATATTTTGGTGATGTGATAGATTTTTTATGATGAACAAGATAAACAAATGTTAGATAAAAAAATGAAATGACAAGGGTTAGGAGGAAATTACTTACCTATGGTTCGTCAAAAGTGAGCCGCGATGTGCGGCTTCTGTCGTGGCCTCGATTCGATTCGACGAAAAATCGAAGAAGCTCGGTTGTGACCTGAAGTGATGCACAACGACACGAGGAGGAGTCCTCGTGGATCACGCCTTCGAAACTGACGTTGCTCGACTGAAGAATATTGACGCTGTCACCAACAACACTCGGGGGATGGTGGTCTCTCCCTCTCAATTAAAGAAATGGCGGATGATAGAAAATGATGGAGATGATGGGAATAAAAAGGAAGAAGAAAGGGAAGTTGGAGAAGAAATGGAGAAAGTGGGGAAAATGGTGGAGGTGGTGACTTGGAGTAGAAGGCAAGCAAAGGAGAAGAAGTAAAAGGGAAAAAATAAAATAATAATATAAGTAGGGCTACTAAAAATAAAAGAGAAAATTAAAATAAATTAAAATAAATAAATAAATAAATAAATGTAAATAAATAATTAATTAAAATAAATAAATAATAATAAAATAAATAAAATGAAATCCGAAATTAATAAAATAATAATAAAGGGGTGACATGTGGCGGCTCTAGGGGCTGCCACATGTCTCTCCCGGGAAATTCAAAATTTAAATATAAAGAAAAATCAAAAAGAAATAACAAAATGGCGTAAATTTAAAAGTGGTCAACACGAAAGTTACTCGTCTCGATGAGATCTACAACTTTTGTAAAGGGCTGAAAATCAAATGAAATCATCTGTACAATATATTTTTGGTGGTACCTTATAGATATAAAATACCGCATTTTATCTTTTGTATTTTTTGTCATTTTTAAAAGAGAGAAAAATCAAAATAAAGTTACAAAAAATATGAAAGGAATATTTACAACTTAATCTATTTTTTTTTGAATTTTTAATAATTAAGAAAATAAAAGGATAAAATGAAGGGCAAAACGGTCAATATGTACAATATACAAAAGGGACCCAAAACCCAAATTTTGCATACGAGCTCCGATTTTAATGAAATTGGTTTCGTTTTAAAGGTCTCTGAATATATATTACTTTAAAAGTGAGTAGACCTAATTCGGAGGCTGTATGAGAGAGATACGTATTTTAAGACTCCTAGTTTCAAACTTTGGATTGGGGTTTTATTGGTCAATTTTACAAGTTAGTATTTTTTGATATTTTTTCTTTATTAGTGTTAGTCATATATACACTATAGAGTTGGTTTTATTGGATTCGGAGTTAGTATAAAATATATACAAATAGGGTATTTATGGTGAATATACAGGTGAATATTTACAAGTGAATTTGGCTTCTTATTTTATGCAAATATGAATGTTAAAATGCAGATATTATGCTTGCATGCATGAATGCTAATTATGCAAGCTAAGGGGAAATATGATGCTATTTACTCAGGAACAAAGCTCTATTTTCAACTTTTAGAGTGATGAATCACAAATTCATCAACCCCCTATACTTAAACCTTGCTCAATTCCGAGCAACTAAAATGAAATGCAAAAAGTGAAATGAGATTGGGTTCCATACCAAGGTCATGAACAAAAGTTGAAAACGGAGCTTAACTCGACCTTTGGATTAATTGTGTGGCGGAATCTTATTGGGATCTGAACTTAAGACCTAACAGACTTCAAGTTCCACAAGTCTTCTATTCAAGATTCCTCAACAGTCAGGTCAGAACAAATCCTCAAACGCAAATTTCTTATGACTATGATTCTTACTTGTACTGTGTAAGTGAAATGTAACTCTCCACATCAGAAATGGCTAAGAAGAAGCCTCCTCTAACAAGGTAACTCAAATAACCTGGTCTGGTAACTCTTTCCTCGAGGAGCGGGGTATTCCCTTCTAAGTTCAAGAGCAACCAGCTCAAGAGGAGGGGGGGAGAAAAGAATGGACGGTAGCCAGTGTAGCTACCTATCTCGAGATGCCTGACCAGTGTAGCCAAGTCATCCAGCTGCATTTTCTTTGCTAATATACATACTCCGACAGGTTTTTAAAAAAAAAGAAACCAAGTCAAACTGTGCCTAAGGGCTTTTTTGAAATTACGGAAACTTGCAAGGTACAAGTGCAATATTCACAAAATAAGAAGAAGTTGAATCTTTGAATTTTCTTATCCCACAAGCTAGGGTACGCACGCATAGAGTGGGAGGGGTCCTTGGAGGCGGCGGCGGCGGCACGAGGACGCACGTCCTGGAGGTCGGCGCGGCGGGCGACACGCGTTGAGGCGGCGCGCGGTGAAGGGACGCGCAGCAAGAGCGCGTGCCTCCGCGGGGGTGATACGATTGCCGTACCGCACGCGGCAGCTGCTGTGCAGAGCGTGGGGGGTGGCGGCGGTGCGCAGCCAGATGGCAGCGCGGGGGATCGAAGAGCTCGGAGGCTGAGTCTGAGGCGGAGGCCGCACACGCCGCGGTGGGCGGCGACGACGAGTGCACGCATGCGGCTGCACGCGGACGCGATGTAGGAGGACGCGGCGGCTGGTCGCTAGAGGGACGGCCGGCGATCGCGACGGTGTGGGGTGAACAATGTGTGAGGGCGGCGCTGGGGAGCAGCAGCGCTACTTGCGGAGGAGATGGTGGCGTGGCAGGCAGGGGCCGCGGGGCAGTGGCGACTTGCTGGCTGATGGAGGGGTGGCAACCGGCTGCTGGCAGTGCGAGGCCGCCAGCGGCCTCGCGCGTGGAGGCAGGGGGACGGCGGCAGCTGCTCCTCCTACTTCTCTTTTTATTTTTTTGTATTTTCTTTTGTAATTTTTTTATTTTCTTTTTGTAAACAAAGAAAAATGTGAAGAAATAAAAAGGAAAGGTGGTGGTGGTGTTTGTGAAATATTTTGGTGATGAACAATAAGAGAGAAAAAATGTTAGATAAAATAAAATGACAAGATGAAGATAGAATACTTACCTGTGATTCGCCGAAAGTGGAGCCGCATCGTGCGGCTTCCGTTGTCGTGGCCTCGATCCGATCTGGCAATCGAAAATCAGAGAAGCTCTGTGAGCTTGGCTAGCAGCTCACTATGCGGAGATTAACCGCGGATCTCGCCTTGAGGTTGTCATCGCTCGACTCGTCTCCTATAGCTATCACCTGAAGGTTAAAGGGGCTCGACCTCACTTCTCTCGAAAACGGCGGATGATGGAAAATGATGGAGATGATGGGAATAAAAAGGAAGATGAGAGGGAAGTTGGAGAAGAAATGGAGAAAGTGGGGAAAATGGTGGAGGTGGTGACTTGGAGTAGAAGGCAAGCAAAGGAGAAGAAGTAAAAGGAAAAAATAATAATATAAGTAGGTTACTAAAAATAAAAGAGAAAATTAAAATAAATTAAATTAAAATAAATAAATAAATGTAAATAAATAATTAATTAAAATAAATAAATAATAATAAAATAAATAAAATGAAATCCGAAATTAATAAAATAATAATAAAGGGGTGACATGTGGCGGCTCTAGGGGCTGCCACATGTCTCTCCCGGGAAATTCAAAATTTAAATATAAAGAAAAATCAAAAAGAAATAACAAAATGGCGTAAATTTAAAAGTGGTCAACACGAAAGTTACTCGTCTCGATGAGATCTACAACTTTTGTAAAGGGCTGAAAATCAAATGAAATCATCTGTACAATATATTTTTGGTGGTACCTTATAGATATAAAATACCGCATTTTATCTTTTGTATTTTTTGTCATTTTTAAAAGAGAGAAAAATCAAAATAAAGTTACAAAAAATATGAAAGGAATATTTACAACTTAATCTATTTTTTTTTTGAATTTTTAATAATTAAGAAAATAAAAGGATAAAATGAAGGGCAAAACGGTCAATATGTACAATATACAAAAGGGACCCAAAACCCAAATTTTGCATACGAGCTCCGATTTTAATGAAATTGGTTTCGTTTTAAAGGTCTCTGAATATATATTACTTTAAAAGTGAGTAGACCTAATTCGGAGGCTGTATGAGAGAGATACGTATTTTAAGACTCCTAGTTTCAAACTTTGGATTGGGGTTTTATTGGTCAATTTTACAAGTTAGTATTTTTTGATATTTTTTCTTTATTAGTGTTAGTCATATATACACTATAGAGTTGGTTTTATTGGATTCGGAGTTAGTATAAAATATATACAAATAGGGTATTTATGGTGAATATACAGGTGAATATTTACAAGTGAATTTGGCTTCTTATTTTATGCAAATATGAATGTTAAAATGCAGATATTATGCTTGCATGCATGAATGCTAATTATGCAAGCTAAGGGGAAATATGATGCTATTTACTCAGGAACAAAGCTCTATTTTCAACTTTTAGAGTGATGAATCACAAATTCATCAACCCCCTATACTTAAACCTTGCTCAATTCCGAGCAACTAAAATGAAATGCAAAAAGTGAAATGAGATTGGGTTCCATACCAAGGTCATGAACAAAAGTTGAAAACGGAGCTTAACTCGACCTTTGGATTAATTGTGTGGCGGAATCTTATTGGGATCTGAACTTAAGACCTAACAGACTTCAAGTTCCACAAGTCTTCTATTCAAGATTCCTCAACAGTCAGGTCAGAACAAATCCTCAAACGCAAATTTCTTATGACTATGATTCTTACTTGTACTGTGTAAGTGAAATGTAACTCTCCACATCAGAAATGGCTAAGAAGAAGCCTCCTCTAACAAGGTAACTCAAATAACCTGGTCTGGTAACTCTTTCCTCGAGGAGCGGGGTATTCCCTTCTAAGTTCAAGAGCAACCAGCTCAAGAGGAGGGGGGGAGAAAAGAATGGACGGTAGCCAGTGTAGCTACCTATCTCGAGATGCCTGACCAGTGTAGCCAAGTCATCCAGCTGCATTTTCTTTGCTAATATACATACTCCGACAGGTTTTTAAAAAAAAAGAAACCAAGTCAAACTGTGCCTAAGGGCTTTTTTGAAATTACGGAAACTTGCAAGGTACAAGTGCAATATTCACAAAATAAGAAGAAGTTGAATCTTTGAATTTTCTTATCCCACAAGCTAGGGTACGCACGCATAGAGTGGGAGGGGTCCTTGGAGGCGGCGGCGGCGGCACGAGGACGCACGTCCTGGAGGTCGGCGCGGCGGGCGACACGCGTTGAGGCGGCGCGCGGTGAAGGGACGCGCAGCAAGAGCGCGTGCCTCCGCGGGGGTGATACGATTGCCGTACCGCACGCGGCAGCTGCTGTGCAGAGCGTGGGGGGTGGCGGCGGTGCGCAGCCAGATGGCAGCGCGGGGGATCGAAGAGCTCGGAGGCTGAGTCTGAGGCGGAGGCCGCACACGCCGCGGTGGGCGGCGACGACGAGTGCACGCATGCGGCTGCACGCGGACGCGATGTAGGAGGACGCGGCGGCTGGTCGCTAGAGGGACGGCCGGCGATCGCGACGGTGTGGGGTGAACAATGTGTGAGGGCGGCGCTGGGGAGCAGCAGCGCTACTTGCGGAGGAGATGGTGGCGTGGCAGGCAGGGGCCGCGGGGCAGTGGCGACTTGCTGGCTGATGGAGGGGTGGCAACCGGCTGCTGGCAGTGCGAGGCCGCCAGCGGCCTCGCGCGTGGAGGCAGGGGGACGGCGGCAGCTGCTCCTCCTACTTCTCTTTTTATTTTTTTGTATTTTCTTTTGTAATTTTTTTATTTTCTTTTTGTAAACAAAGAAAAATGTGAAGAAATAAAAAGGAAAGGTGGTGGTGGTGTTTGTGAAATATTTTGGTGATGAACAATAAGAGAGAAAAAATGTTAGATAAAATAAAATGACAAGATGAAGATAGAATACTTACCTGTGATTCGCCGAAAGTGGAGCCGCATCGTGCGGCTTCCGTTGTCGTGGCCTCGATCCGATCTGGCAATCGAAAATCAGAGAAGCTCTGTGAGCTTGGCTAGCAGCTCACTATGCGGAGATTAACCGCGGATCTCGCCTTGAGGTTGTCATCGCTCGACTCGTCTCCTATAGCTATCACCTGAAGGTTAAAGGGGCTCGACCTCACTTCTCTCGAAAACGGCGGATGATGGAAAATGATGGAGATGATGGGAATAAAAAGGAAGATGAGAGGGAAGTTGGAGAAGAAATGGAGAAAGTGGGGAAAATGGTGGAGGTGGTGACTTGGAGTAGAAGGCAAGCAAAGGAGAAGAAGTAAAAGGAAAAAATAATAATATAAGTAGGTTACTAAAAATAAAAGAGAAAATTAAAATAAATTAAATTAAAATAAATAAATAAATGTAAATAAATAATTAATTAAAATAAATAAATAATAAATAAAATGAAATCTGAAATTAGTAAAATAATAATAATAAAATGGGGTGACATGTGGCGGCTCCAGGGGCTGCCACGTGTCGCTCCCAGGAAATTCAAAAATTAAATATAAAGAAAAATCAAAAAGAAATAACAAAAGGGCGTAAATCAAAAAGTGGTCAACACAAAAGTTGCTCGTCTCGACAAGATCTACAACTTTTGTGAACGGCCAAAAATCAAATGAAATCATCTGTACAAAAATATATTTTTGGGTGGTACCTTATAGATATAAAATACCGCATTTTATCTTTTGTATTTGTTTTGTCATTTTTAAAAGAGAGAAAAATCAAAATAAAGTTAGAAAAAATATGAAAGGAATATTTACAACTTAATCTTTTTTTTTTGAATTTTTAATAATTAAGAAAATAAAAGGATAAAATAAAGGGCAAAACGGTCAATATGTACAATATACAAAAGGGGCCCAAAACCCAAATTTTGCATACAAGCTCCGATTTTAATGAAATTGGTCTCGTTTTTTAAGATCTCTAAATGTATATTACTTTAAAAGTGAGTAGACCTAATTCGGATGCAGTATGAGAGAGATATATGTATTTTAAGACTCTTGGTTTCAAACTTTGGATTGCGGTTTTATTGGTCAATTTTACAAGTTAATATTTTTTTGATATTTTTTCTTTATTAGTGTTAGTCATATATACACTATATAGTTGGTTTTATTGGATTCGGAGTTAGTATAAAATATATACAAATAGGATATTTATGGTGAATATAAAGGTGAATATTTACAAGTGAATTTGGCTTCTTATTTTATGCAAATATGAATGCTAAAATGCAGATATTATGCTTGCATGCATGAATGCTAATTATGCAAGATAAGGGAAAATATGTTGCTATTTACTTAGGAACAAAGCTCTATTTTCAACTTTTAGAGTGATGTATCACAAATTCATCAAAGGCTGATGGATGAAGGCAGAGAGGCGTAGGTGGTCGGAGTAGGCGAGTTGAAGGCGACGGGGCTCAAGTCACAAAGGGAGAGCGTAGCAGCACTCGAAGGAGGTCTGCGAAGAGGCACTGCCGCCTCGGATCTCGCCGCAGTGGAAGGGGATGATTTCAGAGTTGTCACCTATTGCCGGGCTATCTCCCTTCTCTATTTTGTGTCGGCAGATGGCGAAGACGACAGGCGACAGTTGAGGTTAAATAGGAACCAAGGGAGGCTATGGATATGGAAGTTGATTGAGGAAGGGGGTGATGATTTGACGAGATCTGATGACGGAGAGATTGGGGGATCGGTAGTGAGGTAGTTGATTAGGAAGGGAGGAGATGATCGTGGAGGGGCAGCGTGCGATGGAGGGTGGTGTAGTCGGATATGGAAGGTGGAGGATGGAGGGGATTCGCAGGAGGTGCCACCTATGTGCCCCCGATTGGGAAAGGAGGCAGAGGAGAACGACACACAAGGGTCGTCCGATTTACCGAGATCGGATGCCCCTAATGCGGACATGTGATCTCATATTATATTTTTTATTTTTTTATTTTTTTATAAATTTTTTTATAAAATAAAGGAAATAAAGGCCAAAATGGGTGATATGTGGTGACTCTAGGAGATGCCACGTGTCAGCCCTAGAAAATTCAAAAAATTAAATATAAAGATAATTCAAAAAGAAATAGCAAACGACCTTGGATCGAAAAATTTTCTTCAATAAAGTTGCTCGTCTCAATGAGATCTAAAACTTTCATGAAGATAACAAAATCAAAATCGATCATTTGTGCAAAGTGATATTTTTGGGGTATCCAATGTACATTTAATACCTTGATTTTTTGAGTTTAATAAATTTTTTTATTTTTAAACTAGATAAAAATCCAAAAAATATAATAAAACCAAAGATAAATATTTAAATATTAATCTAATTTTTTGGATTTTTATTAATTGAGAAAGGGAAGAAATAAAATAAATTACGAAGACGACAACTTTTGTACAGATTGTTAGTGAAGACTCGAACTCAGTTAGTTTCTTTGATTTCAAGCTCATTTTGGATTTGGATTTTTGTGCATTTTAATAAAACTTTCATCAAAGAAAATAAATGAAAAATAAATAAAATAAATGAGTTAGTTATGTATATAAAATAATAGGTCAAAAGTCGCTAAGATGCAAAATGTACAAAAGAGGCCCAAACCCAGCTTTCATTTATGAGCTCCATTCACTTGAACGTGGTCTTCTTTTGAAGATAATTGAATGTGTAATAGTTCAAAAGTGAGTAGGGTCAAATCAGACACTAGATGAGGAAGATATTGAGATTTTAGTCTGAGAATCATGCAATTATGGTTTGGGTTTTGGTCCACTTATTTCAGTTAGTGATTTTTTGTATTTTTATTTATTCTTGTTAGTAATATGTACATAATGGAGGTGATTTCAGGTCATTTGTAGTTAGCATGAATTATTTAAAAATCATAGAAGTTAAGCTATTTTACATGTCAATTGGACTGAGATTTTTGGCTTCTTATTTTATGCAATTATGAGGGATAAAATGCAATTCTTATGATTACACGCAGGAATGCTAATTATGCATAATAATGGATAAAATGCAGATGAATTTTGGGGATTTCATCTTAATTAATGTCTTTTAGATTGATGAATCTGAGATTCATCATCCCCTATACTTAAACCATGCTTGTCCCTAAGCATCTATAGAAATGAGATTGGATTCCATACGAAGATCATGAGCAGAAGGTGAAAATGGAGCTAAACCCGACCTTTGGGTTATTAGTTTTGTGGAACTCCTGTGAGACTTAGGGTTTTAAAATCAACAGCCTTCAAGTTCTACACATCATTGTCACAGTTTCGGCTCAGAAGTCATCTTCGATCAATCCTCCTCCCAAAGTATGCCCCATGAACATTGAACAATCGACTCATGTGTATGAAAGATTTTAGCTCTTCCCATCCAGAATGCCGGACTACCATGCAATCCTCCTCTCCAGTAACCCGTCTTGGGGAGTCAGGTATTTCCTTCTAAGGTCTATCGCGTTGTGTTCACAATCGAATAGAGGGAGAAATTAGAAGGAGAAAAGAACTGAAGGGTGACCAGTGCAGCCACCTCTCCTTGTGAAGCCGGCCAGTTTAGCCAAGTCCCCACCAAGATCTGGAGGTTTTCTTGAAGCTTGGACCTTTTTTGGTCAAATATTTATTTGGTAGAAGGCTTCTTTGTGTTTACATTTTTGGTAGCTCTACATGGATCTTGTTTTGCCCCTATGGATATGGAGTCTTATTTTCCGTACATGTTTTGGGATCTTAGAAAAAATTGTGCCCAGCCATCCATCCCTTTTCTGAAGCTTTATTTTAACCCGTACTCCGGTCTTTAGATGTCCACGCTACCAGAAAAGAAACTCACACAATCTTCCAACACCCCGTTTGAGTTGAGCTAAGCGCATAGTGTGAGAGTACAAATTAATTCCCTATTACAGAGTCGTACCCAGAATGAAGAAACCATGTTAGACACTAAGATTCAAACAATGCACATTGTCATGTGGAACTCGAAGAATTAAGTCATAGACCTGAAGCTTCTAAAATCCTTTTTCTCGGTGAAGTTCCTTTGAAAATCAGGTGGATTAAGGTCAAGTCCAGACCACTCTCAGTTTTTGCTCATAACTCAGTTCAGAACCCAAGGGCGTTTCACAAATGCAAATGCATGTAATGTTGGATGAAGTGCAGTGCGTGAAATGCAGACACATTTTTTAACTTGTGTGATTTTTTTGTAGGAATTTTTTTAATGCAAGATTTTTTGCAAAAATGAATAAGAAGCTTTTTTCAAAAAACAATGGTTGGACACAGTCAATGTTAGCAGAAAAACTTCCTTTTTGTTTTTTTATTTTTGTTTTTTTTCAAGTTAGTTACCCACCTTGTAAATACATAGAGACTTGCGTGAAAGTATGAGCTATGGGTAAAATATATACATAGTATATATATGCACACCCCTGTACTTAGAGAGTGATGTGTCCTCAAATCATAAGAAGCGTAGAGAAGACATAGCTCGAGCTAAGCATAAGAGAGTGAAAAAAGAAAAATAATAGAAGTTGACATGTCCTCCTATACGTAGACTGTGAACAGTCTAAGTATAGAAGAAGAGAGAAATTGAGGCAGTTGCGAGATGTGAATGAGGAGAGTATATACAGATGGGCACTGGTTCCCCCAAAACATAGGCTCTTGGTCAGCCTAAGTACAGAAGAAGGGTGGAAATGGAGTGATCGTGAGAAGGATTGGATGAAGAGAGTGGTACATACATATGGCATTGGTCCCCCCCCCTTATATTTAGGCATTGGCCTAAGTAGAGAAGAAGATGTACAAGGAGACCGATGGAGTTGAGAGGGAGGGAGGGTAGCTGATGATTAAGGTGGTTTTCAGCCGATCTTTTTGCGAGCCTAATGATACAAAGAAGATGAAGCATATGAGTCCCAATCATTGTAAGTGTTATCCTCAGAAAAATCATGCTGGAGAGTAGATGAAGCGTATGAATCAAATGATATCCGTCCATCATCGGATTTATCCTCAGAGGAATAGTATTTGAAAGTGGAGGCACTCCAGATATTCTTATTCTTAAGTTGCTTTATCAGTTTGCGCTTAGTCTTGGGGTCAAGAGATTCATCCTCGGATGAATATTCAGAAGCACCAGTCTTAGTCAGTTGATAAGAAATTATTCCGGTATATTTAATGAGACCAGGAGAATTGACTTTAGATGAATAATAGTGAGGAACATGAGTCATCCAACGGGAATCAGTGTTTGGATCCTTGCGTATATAGGGTTTTAGAACTACCAAACAGACCTCACTCATGTAGATTACCTTATTTGAACCTGATGAGGAATCATCAGACGATTCCTTTTTCTGTATGTCAAAGGTGACTTTCTTTTTAGATGAAGGAGCAACCATTTTGTTTCATGTTGTTTGTGAATGTGCTGGTCTTGGGAGTGAGGTGTAGATAATAGAGTCTTCATACGAATAACCATTGAAATTTTTCTCCCTGATCGGTGTACGTCCCGCGTATTTGTTCTTAGTTGTCTTAATGTTGGTGCACTACTGAGTTGGATTGAATTGGTCAAGGTGGTCAGAGAAGATTTCGGCCGACACAGGATGTGCCCATGCGTATTTCTCAGGATCATATAAGAAGTCATTTCGCATGGTGAGAGTAGCAGGAAATGGAACAGCGGGGAGAGTCTATGAACTACTGGTTATTGCACATCCCGCATATTTGTTCTCAATTGACTTGATGTGATCAAAGTGGTTAGAGGAGATTTCGGCCGGCTCATGATGCGCCCATGCATATGTCTCAGGATCATATAAGAAGTCATTTCCCATGGTGAGAGTAGCAGGAAATGGAACAATGGGATGAGTCTCTAAACCAATAGTCTCTTCAACAACCGTTATCTCAGGTGTAGCAACGAGGTAGGGCTCATCTACCGGTTGATGGTTACGACTATTAATAGCTTTGTGGGTTTCCTCAGAATATCTTGTTTCCTCAAATATTGGGTGAGATCGAAGTGCTCCCAATGCTATAAAATTGATTTCTCGAATCTCGCACTCAATAATTGCCTTAACCAATGCCAAAAATGGATTTCCGAGAATGATTGGAGACTAGTTGAATTCTCCTTGATGCTCAATATCAATGATCGTGAAGTCCAATTTGAGCGGAGAACCTTGGAATGTAACGATGATTGAAATGGTTCCTCTCAGTCATTTTATTGATCGATCAGCCAGTTGAACGATCTCTCTTATCTTCCTAATAGGTCCGAGTTTGAGCTTGTCAAATATAGAGGTTGGGAGGACATTGATCTGTGAGTCTTCATCTATTCGAGCATGGGCAAATGATGTGTCTTTGATTCCAAAGTCAAATTTGGGCAACCGCTTCAGTCTACGGCTGTTTTTCTCCTCAACACCAAGGAGGTGCTCATTGACAAGATATGTCTTTCAGTCTTTGTTCTCGTCCTGCCCGACCTTTTTATCATTAATTTGCTCATTACAAATCCTTTAAGGTCAGGAAAATGTTCAATGGCATGTATCAAGGGAAGTTCAAAAATCAATGATCCAAATTCTTCAAGTCCTTTTCACTTTCAAATTTTATGTATTTTTGTTTTTTGATTTTTTGAGTGTTTTTGAATATTTAATTTTTTGGTGTTTTCGGTGTGGTGTGATGATGTGGTGCTTCCCGTAGATGAGACGGGGCTTTGATGTGTTGAGTTTGAATCAGAGTAATTCCTAGGGGAGTAATATGCAGAAGTGTCATTGTTAGAGTCGTCCCTACGGTGAACATAGTCTATGGGTTTATGAATATTCTCGATTTCTCAACATTAGATCCAATTATTTCATTTTCTACTTTCATACCCAGGGCTTCCATAAAATGAAATTAGTCGGTCTGTGAAATTTATGAATTTTTCTGCCATAATTCATATCTTACTTGTCCTCGAAATGTCATCCTCCGAAGAATTTTTAGGATCAATCATATGAGTAGTCTGTATGGTTTCTCATTTTTGAATTTGAGATCTAGTCATTGCATCTTCCATTTTCATGTATGAGCTGGGAGAAGATCCTCTTGAACTATCCATTGTATGATCGTTATCTTCTAAAAAATTCTCCTCAAAAATCATGGAAGGAGTCTGCTCGATATAAGGGCCACTATTGGTCTCATACTCAACATGGTGTAATTCAGGTATGTATAATTGGTTTGAGTAGAACATGTTTTCTTGATCATGATTGGTCGGACCCTTATACTGTGGAGTCAACACACATGGATTATGTGTGTTGATATCATTAGTCCAGTCCTCTGTATGAGTGTCATATTTAAAGATGGGATTGTCACAGTTAATCCAAGATGGAAGATTATCAAGTGCGGGCCAATCCTCTTGATCTATTCGGATTTCCATTTTATTCCCAATGGTCAAAGGTGGGGGAGGTGGAAGATGTGAAGAAGTGTTAAATTCAATCGGATTCATCCTGTGGTTAGAGTCTCCCACGAATGAAAGATTGACATTCACATAGTATGAAGGATTGATTGTATGATCAAAATATAGAGAGTTGACATACAAAAAATGGAGACCTCAGTCGGATGTTTGTTTGTATGATCCGAATATAAAGGATTGTCATTCCTGGAGTAGATCGGATGTGTAGAGAGGGTTGGATCTATTTGTTGGTGAGTCTCCTATGAAAGTGGGACGATACCTGTCAAAAGAGGTTTTAGATAATTTTGGTTTGACAAAGATGAATTCATTTTCATAGTATTAGATCTGATGGATACCCAGACAAATGCCTCGTCATCTTCGAAGAAGGTGGATGAGTTATCATGATAGATCTTGGTTGAAAATGTTCAAGTGTACAGGATACTCAACAGTAGAAACCCGAAATTTTAAAAGAAGGAGAGTGATGGAACAAGTGTGCAGTTTTTGATATTCGAGATCAGTTCACGCACACCAATACAAAAACAAATCAAACCCCAGGTTCACCAACTCACACAATGAAATTGCAAGAGTTCGGCAATTTATCTTTTTAATTTTAGTTGGTGATAAATTCAATCTTGGAAGAGAATTAGCAAGCTATTAGGTATCGGAAATTTTCTTAAAACTGGCCTGAATTCTTCAGACTAGTTGCACCTACTTTCATCCAGTATAGGTGTAAGTACGAACTGCAAAATGGCTACCTGTTACTTAAGGACGGAGCCTTGTGCAGTGTCCTTTAAACCACCCACTCCGCTAAGGAAATCCGGATTGTTTACCAGCTACCTGTATTTCTCCACTGAGAAGTAGCTAATCAATTTTATAGAATCAGTAGTCTGAATGAAGATTCTGGAGCTGGCCTCTATCCTTAAGTGTCGTCTCTTGCTCACTCAGACAAATGTGTTCTCTTTTAAGCGCCAGCTTAAACGCTATTTGACAATCTGCCCCTGCAAGTCCGCGATTTGGGGTTGCTCTCCCACAAAAATTCTTGATTTTATGAGTTAGTTTAGTCGGCTTTTTCTTAGCGGTCCCAAATTTAATTAGGCGATCACTAAAATTAGATGAGCACAAATGCACATCTACCGTCCAGTCCCAACTTCCTTTAAATTTTAAATGACAAAAAGGAGGGAGAAATTCGGGAAAAGCCGATGCACGTGAAAAACGATGATGTATGCTCAGTTAGAAGACCTACGGTGATTCCTCGCAATCTCCATGTAGGATGCAATACAAGAATTGAACATTATTCTAAATGGATGCAAGCTGGCAAAAACCGCACCTAGCAGAAAGTTCTATTAGCCGTGAAGAATTGATTTGAATTTTGACTAAATTGAACGATCTAGTGTGTGTTTCAATTAAAGTGAAATGTGATCTTAGGTTCTACGAGCATAGAGAATAATCCTAGAAGCTCTAATAGTCGTATGTGCAGGTCTAACTTACGAATCACTCAAGTCAGGTCCCACCCTCACCGGAGAGTGAAATAGGCCATGATGCACCATAAAGAAAGTTTGAGGTCATTTTACACTCGCGAGAGTCCAAACGGACACCGTTGTAAATGAATATTTATTATAAAAAATAAAATTGCAGAAAATAAATCCTACTCTACGCTACCTCATGACTCGACGCGGTCTTAATTTTAATGCAGCTTTTCAAGCATCGGTGAAGATGCGTCGGTTTTTGTGAGAAATCGCTCCACATACATCGGGTACCTCACACAAAAAATAAGAGAGAGAGTGACACACAAAAATTAATCAAAAATAAAAAAAGAGAATAAATGTTGAAAATAAAATAAATGTAGGAAATAAAGAAAAGAAAAAATATAAAATATACGGTGGCACGTTCAGGAGTCAAACTACCCAAATGTGTGGAAAATAGAGCACTAATTTTTTTAAACAAAATATAAGTCATTTGCCTCCCCGGCAACGGTGCCATCTGACGAGATGTGAAAACCCTACATTAAGTTACGTAAATTATCATTTAAATTTGTTATTTAGTTGTAGGCGGGAATTCGGAATCAGTTAAGAGATAACCACAATTAAATAATGAATTTTTAATCGACGAGATTTTATGTTTATTTTACTTGAGCAAGTCCCAAGTTCAAACTCAAAGAGACAAAAGAACAACCTAGAATTTTGTCTATCAAAGTTTGTACACGATTTTTGAGGCAGTATTTTTTGGTATTTTTAATGCAATTTCTAAATTCAAAATGCAAATGTGGCCACTTTTAGGGACTAAAATGCAATTTTCAATCAAACGATGTCCGAAAATTATGAAACTTAGTTGACATGTATCTTATGATGAAAGGAGTGCACTTTAATTTTTTTGGAATTTTCTGATGCAAGAAGAATATTTATTGAATTTATGAATGCAAAAAGTGTGATTTTCAATAATTAATTATAATAAATATTTAACCTACATATAATGAAGGGATAAAATTATGCAAAATTTATAACTAGGTGATTTATCTCAAAAAAATCTAACTTAAAAATACGAGATTCATTATCCACTAAAAACTAAAGATTGAGCAAACCATGCATGCAAATGCTATTCTTTTTACGCACAATGTGAAATGAAATTATTGCATCCATGAATTTTTGGCAATTTTTAGAGCTAGGGTTAATTACTTATGAATTTTAAAGCACAAGATGGGAAAATATGTAATGTTACGCAAGAATATTAATTGTTAAATAACCACAACATAGAAAAATACAACAATTATACCATAATGTAGAGAATTAATTGAAGAACGCAATGCTATTTTTTAATAATAAAAATAATGTCATGTAGATGTTTAATATAAAGGGGAACACAGGGGTAGAATTGCAATAAAGCAAAATAAAAAAAGTACTGAGAGAGGGACTTTATTAGAATTACCAAGAGCCTGCAGGGGTTGATGCAAAAGTGCTAGAGGGGTGTGTGCATCGCACGTGCCCTTTGGATGGTGGGACCTAGATGGAATTAAGAGGATCGCCTTGGTGGCTTCTGCAATTTACCCAAGTGGTTACGTGCGTAGCACATGACCCCTGGGTTCGTGGACTTTGGTGTGAATCAGCAGATCTCCAGGGCCTATTTGCAACTTCTCCAAACCTCACGTGCGGAGCTCATGAGGGTTTTGGTTCTAGGATTCGATGGAGAGGGGCGGTGCAGGCAGCAGGATGGTTAGCAGCCTAAGCAGTGAAGAACAAGGTGGCTCGTCGAGATGTTGGAGGGCCTCTTGTTCCACGCTGGTTGGTGAAGAGCACGGCCAGTTCGAGGGTCGACGAAGAAGCTTTGAGTGTGGTGGAGGTGGTTATCTGGAGTTAAAGGTGAGGTGGTGGGGCATTGCTCGTGGGCGATGACGTCGAGGCGGGAGCTAAGCAACTTGGTCGGTGAAGTGTTTGATGAATATGATCGTTGGTCGGTGTCGAAGCGGAAGGCTCATGGATGAAAGTGGAGAGGCGCAGGTGGTCGGAGAAGGCGAGTCTAAGGCATCGGGTCTCAAGCCACACAGGGCAAGCATAGCAGCACTCGGAGGAGGTTTGCGAAGAGACGCCACCACCTCGTATCTCGCCACAATGGAGGGGGTGACGCCAGAGCTGTCACCTATGTCTGGGCTATCTCCCTTCTCTGTTGTGTGTCGACGGATGGAGAAGACGATGGGCGGCAGTCGAAGTTAAAAAGGAACAGAGGGAGGCGACGGAGATGGAAGTTGATCGAGGAAGGGGGGTCGGTTATTTGACAAGATCTGATGAGGAGGAGATTGGGGGATTGGCAGCGGTGCGGCAGCCAATTAGGAAGGGAGGAGATGATTGCAGAGGGGCGACATGCTGGAGGGCGGTGCAGCCGGATATGGAAGGTGGAGGAGGGCGGGGATTCATGGGCGGCGCCAGTAAAGTGCCCCCATTGGGAAAGGAGGCGAAGGAGAACGGCGCACAAAGGCCGTTCGATCGGTCGAGATCGGACGCCCCTGATGCAAACACGTGGCATCATATTTTTATTTGTTTTAAAAAAATTTTTATTAAATATTTGTATAAAATAAATGAAAATAAAGGCCAAAAATGGTTGACACGTGGCAACCACATGAGCTTCCACATGTCAGCCCCAGAAAAATCGAAAAATCAAATATAAAGATAATTCAAAAAGAAATAGCAAACAACCTTGGATCGAAAAATTTTCTTCACGAAAGTTGCTCGTCTAGATGAGATCTATAAATAAAACAAAATGACTTAGTTATGTGCATAAATTAATAGTTCAAAAATCGCTAAGATAAAAAAATTGTACAAAAGAGGCCCAAAACCCAACTTTCATGCATGAGCTCCGATTCACTTGAACTTGGTCTTCTTTTGAAGGTAATTGAATGTGTAATAGTTAAAATGAGTAGGATAAAATCGGACACTGGATGAGGAAGATATCGAGGTTTTAGTCCGAGAATCGTGCAATTAGGGTTTGGGTTTTTCATCCACTTATTTCAGTTGGTGATTTTTTTTGTATTTTTTATTTATTCTTGTTAGTAATATGTACACAATAGAGTTGTATTAGGTCATTTGGAGTTAGCATGAATTAGTTAAAAATTAGAGAAGTTAAGCTATTTTACAGGTCAATTGGACTGAGATTTTCAGCTTATAATTTTAAGCAGTTATGGGTGATAAAATGCAATTCTTATTATTACATGCATGAATGCTAATTATACATAATAATGGATAAAATGCCGATGAATTTTGGGGATTTGAGCTTAATTAATGTCTTTTAGAGTGATGAATCTGAGATTCATCAACGACTTCACCAGTGAGTCTGATTAAGTAATTTTATTCTCACTAAACTCTAAACAGAAAAGAGTGACTAACTTTCACTGTCATCATTACATCGAGTTGGTGAATTGGGGTTTGATTTATCATCATTGTTTTCAATCTAGATCTACTCTTCACTATTCCCCACATCACGATGATGGCCAGGCGGTCTCTTAGGTTACCTTTGGTGGCACTGCTTCGCAACACACATGTCCATTCATCTAGGGTGGTTCTGAGAGCTCAGACCTACTCTCGAAACATGAGTATTCAATCTCCTTCTTCTTTGACCTTCCCCACCTGTCACCTGAGGAAAGTCAGTCAGAGCAAATATTTGTAGACTTGGCTACACCTGAGATCCGCTCTTTTTCCTTTTCAGAGTCTGATGAGATGGCCAAAGAATAGAGAGATGATGAGCATCCAGATATTCATGATATGTTTGATCAGGCGACGATCAACAATACCCTCTTGATATTCCTAGAGGCGATGCAGCAACATATCTAAGATCAGGGATTGCTCATGACAGTGGTGAGGCGAGAGTTGACTCAAATGAGAGATGGGAGAGCATATGCGAGAGATGACAGACCAGTCAGTGGCGGAGGAGAGATACCTGAGGATCGAGGAGATGCCATATTTGAGAGATGCCTAGAGGAGGCCCGTGATCCACAGAGACCTTTGCACACCATGAGAGAGTTTCACAACCCTGGTGCAACTCTCACCCATAGGTGGATTCATTTGATAACCATTTTTGGCGATTTTGAGCTACAACCCTAGACGATTCAGTTGTTTCCCTAGTTCCATGGGCACGTCACTGAAGAGCCCCATCTACATCTCCAGAAGTTTGAGATAATTTGCAGCTCAGTCCACGATAGATTTGTGGATGAGGACATGATCAAGTTGATAGCCTTCCCATTTTCCTTGGTTGATAGAGCGGCCTACTTGTTGAAGCACTTGGGGAGAGTTGTCACTACCTAGGAGCAGTTGAGGACCAAGTACCTCAACAAGGAATATACAATCGGTCGTAAGAATGCAGCGCCAGCGATGATCAATAATTTCACCATGATCCCAAATGAGCAGTTCCATGAGGCTTGGGATCATTTTAGAGAGATCATTGACAAGTGTCCACATCACGATATCAGCAAACCCAACTTAGTCTAGAGTTTCTTTTGTGGGCTGACAGCTGAGCTATAGGGGCTAGTCAACGCCTTTTGTAGAGGGTCCTATTTTTCTAAGGACGAGGACCATGTATGGGCCATCTATGAGGAGATGGCTGAGAACTATATAGTGATGACCCAGGACCGTGTATACACTCAGGGGAAGCCTCACCCACAAGCATTGTCTCACCAAAGAGTTGCACGTATTAGGTCAGTCCATCTTCATCTTCTACAGCCGCATCACTAGCAGAGTTATCAGCTGCCTATATGGGCATCATTATCCAGAAGTTGGATTGCATGGTGATTATAGAGAAGAGGATGTTCCAGGTCCTAGACAAGCTTAACAGGATTGATGAGTTGTCCTGGACTTTCAGTGACCTTAAGATGCAGATCATGTGCCTCCAAAAGGCACAGATGCCTTCTTTGCCACAATCTAGATCACATGCTCAGGAGAGCCAATCATCACAGTCGTCCTCCTCATACAGACTGGTTCACCAAATTCAGGCATAGCACATTCAGTGAGCCCCCTAGTACCAGTTTTCACCACCACCTGCTCCAGACACACAGATGGTGGACTATCAGAGTGGTCAGCCATTGGTGTTCCTTCCCCCACCTTCGCACGAGCAGACGGAGTCATTGATGGAAGTCAATGGGATTTGGTATTCTCATTACCAACAGTAGCCTAATATCCTCCGTGATCACCCGGGCTTCAGGTGGTCCATTGGAGTTGCTCAGTCCCAACAGCAGCCTCCGACACAGTTAGGGCAGGGCATGCAGCATACACAACCCCAATACTCCCAGCACACCATTCCTCAAACCCTGTACCAAGGTCAACAGTGGAGGCAACATCATCCTCATTCTCACTTTCACCGACCTTCCCCTCACTCTTACCAGCAGTAGCAGCATGGCCAGCCTCAACACTTCTAGAGAGGCAACCCATCTAATTCTCATGCACTCCTGTATGAGAACCCAGCTTTAGAAGATCTCTCCCGTAAGCTAGAAGAGCAGCATACTACTTTCAGGCGAGAGATGGATGAGTTCAGGTAGGAAATGAGAGAGATTGTCAAGGGCAAGGCCTCCATACCTGCATAGATCAAGCCAAATCCGAACAATTTAAAGAGGAAATCTGAGTAGGTACAGTCTACATAATCTGACACTCCTAGTGAGTTACTTGATGATATGCATTATTTATTTGATGATGATTTTGTGACACTTAGGAGCAGTAGGAAGCTAGCCAGTGGCGACTCATCTAGGAGACATCCAGATGCAGACTCTAGAGAGCCAGATGAGCTAGAGTGTAGTGTTGATGCCATGGATATTGATGTTGATGGTGGTGCTAATGCCACCTACTTTGAGGATGATCTAGTCGACGTTGTTGATGTTGTTCCTTCTCCAAATTATGTAGACGATTGTGTTGATGCCACATGGATACCATATGATGGGCCCGAGCGTGGTACTGATGCTCTACTTCAGGTGTTATCAGTGGCACTGATGCCAACAAGAGTACATGTACAAATAGTCCATTTGTTTTGACTTTTACTCATGTACCTGAGGAAGATGATTCTAGAAAATATAAAAATGGAAAATTTTTGAAAAAATAAAAATATGAATAAAAGAAAGGTTTCGGTATCTTCTCTTGGTCAATCTGATGTGATTGGTGATGTTTATATGGATTCCAGTTATTTGCATGTTCAGATACCTATTCATACTTCATACCCTTTAGTTCTTGAGGAGGGTCCCTCTATTCCCTTCCCTCCAGAACTTCGCTAGGGAAGGGCCAAAAAATCCCAAAAAGATATAGCAACTAGAGTTCAGCGAGTAGATGATAGATAGATTTCATATCTAGTTGACTCTCCAAGAGGCATTAGAGCATCCCTCTCTTCCAGAAGAACCTTAGAGAGAAGATCGTTGTCCGCAGGAAGAAGAGGCGCAACCACAATGCAGAGACTCATGTGCTCACGCGTGCCACGTGCTTCACTATTCAGAACCAATTGTCAGCCAAGAGACCAGATGCAGGGGCTCCATATGTCAGATGCCACATTCACGAGAAGTGGTTCGATCGTACTCTATTATACAGCGGGTCTTTGATTAACCTTCCTCCGGCAACCTTACTTAATCGCTTCAAGTTTGACCCTCTTCGACAGAGCAGGATAATACTTCAGTTTGAATATGCATCTGTCAATAGGATGAAGGGATTACTGAAGGACGTGATCGTCACCATTCAGGGCCTGAAATTCCCAGTGGACTTTGTTGTGTTGCACATAGAGATCCCTGAATGTGTGACCGATACCCACATCAAATTTGGTCGACCTTTCCTGCCGACGGCACGGGTCGTGTCTGATAATGATACTTGGAAGGTATACTTTCGCGTCGAGGGAGATAGTATACAAATAGAGATGATTGAGGAGATGAGAGCCAAAGATTTAGCTAGCTCAGAGCAGGGATCGGAGCAGATGACAGATTCAGAGCCAGGCATCCACCATGAGTGTAATTTTGTGACTACAGATGATGAGGAAGTTTTGAAAGACCTGGTTTCAGGAACTCTTGTCACACCTTCATATTCCACATATTCATATATGCCAGCTGATAAAAGTTTGGAGACCACACTTGTGGAGCAGGATACCTTAGAGGCTAGCGATGCAGATTCTGGTAGCGAGGTTGATTTAATTTCATGTCATTCAGATTCAGATCCCTCAGACTCAGACAAAGATTTTAATTGGTGGGATTTTGATGAGTATTTGTTGTGTTTGATGTCTACAAGGCCTACTTCCATGACAGAGATAGAACCAGTACAGTTGATAGAGACACCAGTAGGGACATATTTATCGAGTTCAGATGAGCAATGAGAGTTCTCCAATTCATATCTGGTAGCCTTCACTCAGACTTTTCAGAGGCTAGATTTGCCAGCTCCCACATGCCCAGAATTGAAGACCTTACCGCACAACGTGAAGTATAGATTCCTTGCGGGTGAGACAAATATGTTCCCAGACATTATCTCAGCTTATTTGCTATCGGTTGGTCTGTAGTAGATCTCTGGGGGATAAGTCCGACGATGTGCTCCCGCCACATCTATCTCAAGCATGACGCTAAGCCTTTGTGTGAGTTCCAGCATAGGTTGAACCCGAATCTTCGAGAAGTGGTCATAAAGGAAATATCCAAGTGGTGGAGCGCCGATTTTATCTACCCAATCTCCACTCCAAGTGGGTTAGTCCAATACATGTGGTACGAAAGAAGACAAGTATCACTACAATTGTGAGTGAGTCTGGAGAGGAGATTGCTACATGTGTACCCACTTCTTGGAGTGTCTATGTGGACTACGGATGATTGAATCAGTCCACCAAGAAGGATCACTTTCTGCTACCATTCATTGATCAGATTATTAAGAGATTAGTTGGGAAGAGTCAATATTTCTTTCTTAATGGGTACTCCAGGTATAATCAGGTGGCCATTACGCTTGAAGACTAGGATAATATGATATTCACATGCATATTTGGGATGTGTGCTTTTAGACAGATGCCCTTTGGATTATGTAATGCCCCGGCTACATTCCAAAGGTGCATGCTTTCCATCTTTTCAGACATGGTGGTGAATGTTTAGAGTTCTTCATGGATGATTTTTTGGTCTACGGCAATGGGTTTGATGTTTGTCTTGCTTTCTTAGTGTGCTTCAACAGTGCATTGAGGTCAACATTATTCTATCCTGGGAGAAGAGTCATTTCATGATGACTCAAGGGATGATCCTTGGTCATATCATCCACAACAGGGGCATGGAGGTCAATCTTACCAAGGTGTATATCATCAAAAAAACTCACTCCACAGTCCAATTTGAGGCGGTTGGGTCTTTTTTGGGGCATCTCGATTTCTATCGTTGGTTTATTCAGGACTTCAGTCATATTGCCCGACCACTTACAGATCTTCTCGCAAAAGACATCAAGTTCATTATAGATGATAAGTGTCTTTCATCATTTGAGACTCTAAAGGATTTGATTGTGCAGACTCATGTCCTTCAGCCACCCGATTGGTCTCTTCCATTCGAGATCATAACGGACTCTTCTGATTTTGCCATAGGGGTTGTGCTAGGACAGAGAAGGGATGGATTGTTGTTTGCCATCCACTACACTAGAAGGACTTTGGATGCTTCTCAACAGAATTATATTGTTACAGAGAAGGAGATGCTAGCTGTAGTCATTGCTTTGGATAAGTTTCGATCCTATATTCTCAGATCTAAAGTGACTATTTATCCTTATCACACTATCATATGGTACTTAATGGCTAAGAAGGATGCCAAGGCACTCTTTACTAGATGGATCCTTCTAGTCCATGAGTTAGATATTGAGGTTAAGGATAAACCTGGAGTCAAGAATGTAGTGGCGGATCACATATCCTGATTAGAGCATCTTGAGGATTCTGAGACTACCACACCTATCATTGAGACTTTCCCAAACATGGTAATTCTCGCTAGCACCTCTCTCTCATGGTATGCTGACATTGTGAACTATCTTGTTGCCAAGAAAGTTCACAAGATTAGACCAGGCAGTGACTTGAGACTTTCCTAGCGAAGGCCAAGTCATACCATTGGGAGGATCCCACCCTTTACCACGAAGGGGGGGGATATTGTCTGTCGTCGGTGTATTCTTCAGGAGGATCACCAAAGCGGCCTCACCTATTTCCACAAGCTTGAGGTAGGCGGACATCACTCTGGGAGATGGACAACACAAAAGGTTCTCCAATCCGGCCTTTGGTGGCTAACACTCTTCAAGGATTTAGATGAATTCGTGAAGTGGTGTACTGACTATCGGAGGATGGGTGGTTATGGTCATAGAGACATGATGTTGATGTAGCCCATTCACTTCTGTGAGGTTTTTGACGCATGGGGCATCGATTTTATGGGCACATTCCCTAAGAGTCAGGGATTTGAGTACATTTTGTTAGCTATGGATTATGTGAGTTGTTGGGTTGAGGCAATCCATGCTTGAGTCGTTGATGCGAAAATTGTTTTCAGATTTTTGAGGAAGAATGTCATATCACAGCTCCAGGTTCCTAGAGTTTTGATTTCTGACGGGAGGACTCATTTTATCAACGACAAGGTAAGGGCCCTTGCTAACAAGTTCAGCATAGAACATAGAGTTGCCACTCCATACCATCCACAGACGAACAGTCTTGCTAAGGTTTTGAACCGGGAGATAAAGATGATATTGCAGAAGTTTGTCCCCTCAAACTAAAAGGATTGGTCACAGATTTTGGCTCAGTCTTGTGGGCCTATAGGACATCCTTCAATATACCATTGGGCACATCTCCATTCCGACTCATTTATGGTAAGCCATGCCACTTACCTATTGATATTAAGCACATGTCACTATGGGCAGTCACAGAGATATTATTAGATATAAAGAGTATAGGAGATCAAAGGAGAGCTGAGTTGACAGCCTTGGAGGAGCTTAGATATACAACCTTTTTGAGTGGCATATAGTATAAGGATAGAGTGAAGATATGGCATGATTCTCACATCAACCATAAGTAGTTAGAGAGTATGGCTATTTGATGCTAGATTGAGATTATTTCCATGGAAATTACATAGTAAGTGGAAGGGTCCATATTTGGTCAGAAAGGTGCATGACAACAACAATATTGATATATTGGAGTTGTCTTCTAAGTCCATCTTTTGAGTCAACGGTCAGCGCCTAAAGCCTTTTCTTGATCATGACTCATTAACCGTTGATGTTTCCCAGATTCATTCTGTATGAGATGTGCTTTTGACTTTCATCTTATTTATCCCATACCTAAGTTATACTTCTGTCGCCTCTTTGTATATCCATGTTGTCTGCGTTCATTCATTCATCCGTTTTGTTTAACACTCCATGCCTTATCCTATGATTTTTTGCTATACTTAGGATGCACTCTATCTGAAGTATGGGGGGTGTTAAACTTGTGTTGTTCATATATCTGTTTGTCCCATTGCCTCTGTTTGTTGCCTATACTCAGGGACATCTAACCCTAAGTATAAGGTAGGTAATATATGTTTTCCTTTCTTTGATTGCTCACTCACTTGTCCCTCCATTGTTGATATTCTTTTCTATACTTAGGTATCTTTTACCCAAGTATAGGGGCGACAAGTCGAGTCGTTCATTTGTGTACATTCTCTTCCTCATTTTTCCCTTTCTATACAGTCTTCTATACTTGGGATTACTTCATCCTAAGTATAGGGGGGATGACCGACTTCTATTCAACTCATTCCTTCATTTTTTGAGTCATTATAGTATAGGATTCTTTTCACTTTTCTATACTCAGTACGAGTTAAGTCTTCCTTTATCGCTCTCTGATCACTTTGAGGACATCGTTCGAGCTAAGTATAGGGGGTATTGTATATATTGTATATAAAATTTAGCCATAACTCATACTTTTGGGATTAATTATATGGCTATTATTTATAAAATTCGTACAAAGATGTTTGCAAAAATGTGTGTAATTTTTTTTGTAAAAAGTTTTGCAAACCCATTTTGGAAAATTGTTTGCAAAAAACTTTTAAAAAAATCTACATTTTTTTGTAAAATGTATGTAAAAATGTTTTATTTATAAAATGTTTGTAAATTATTTTGTGTATAAAAATTATGTATATGGTATAAATGTTTGTAAAATGTGTGAAAGCAAAATATTTGTTAAAACCTTTTAAAAAAATTATTTGGAAAGTGATTTGTAAATAGTTTGTAAGACTAGTTTTGAAATAAAAATAGTTTGAAAATGTTTTGAAAAATTTTGTAAAATGATTTGTGAAAATGTTTGTAAGATATTTTGTCACATGGATAATAAATTATGGGTATATCAAGTAGTTGTATACATGTGTTATAAATCCTTTGTAAAACTTATACTTATTTGTAAACTTTGTATAAAAACTTTTGTATATAAAATCCCTTTATAAAATTTTTGCAGATAAAATCCACTTGTAAAAATTATATATGAAACTTGTAAATAAAACCCTTGTAACTATATACATATTTTTGTAAATATTTGTAAAAACTTTCTTTCTTCTCCTTCTTATTAAAATACCATGAGAATTTGTAAAATTTTCTTTGAGAAACTTTAAATAAATTGTCTTTTATTTTATTTTATTTTCAAATGTTTTGTAAATATTCCTTGCATGTGCATATGCATTTTTCTGAATAATATTAACATTTAACCTAGTCCGGAATAAAATTGAAGAAAGGAGCTTGGTTAAGACCTTAATCCACTTAATTTTACAGGAACCTTATAGGAATTGGAGTTGAGACTTTTCAAGTCTCAGTGACTTAATTCTTTGAGTCCACAAGACTATGTTCACATGTCATCTTGATTTGTCTAAGTAGAATATTTCATGACACATGCATGATTCTTCTTAATAGTGGCATTAACTTGGACAAGCACTCTACACATAGCTCTTCATGGATGAGGTGGTGAGGGGGCAGAATCCTTTGTCTTGGAGTAGCACACGGATGTCTAACAACTAGTGGGAGCATCCATCTTCCTCTAGAGATGGAAGTGCATCTCAACCTGGTCTAGTAGCATTGAGATCTAACGACAGGATGCCGTGAGGTTGCGATAATGCTTCAAAAGAGGGATAGTCTACTGGCTCAAGAGGAAAAACTCTTTATGTATATGCTACACCTTGTAGATATGTTGTATATATGTCATAAAAATGCAAAAACTACAGAAAAGGGGGCATACCTGATTGAAAACAAAATGCCTACCGATGTGTACATGGTTGAATACACTGGTCAAGCTCATGTCAGGGAAGCTTATGCCATACATTGTCTCATCTCAGGGAAACTTGTAGCTGTGGTCAAGCTCCAAGGGATACGTGGCTACACTACCATGGTCCATTCTCTTCTTTCCCCTCTTCTTGAGTTGGTTGCACTTGAACTTAGAATGAAAAACCCTGCTCTCGAGGAAAGAGTTGCTAGACCATGGGACTAGAGTTACCTTATTGACGGAGGATGTTTCTTGGCCATTTCTGAGGTGGGGAGCTATATATCACTTACACAGTACATGTAAAGCTTCATGGTCATAAGAGTTTGTGTATGTAGACTTGTTCCAACCTGACCGTTGAGGCGACCTAAATATGGAACTTAGGGTCTTTAAGTCCATTTCCCAATAAGGTTTCACCAAACTAATAATCCAAAGGTCTGATTGAGCTCCATACTCCAATTTTATGAAGATAAGTTTAATAATCAATATTGTTCTAGGTCTTTTCTTTTCTTTATTTCTTGTTCACTTTTTTTCAAATAAGTGTTTTCTAGGGGACTAGAAAAGGTAAAGTACAGGGAAATGATGAATCCATGATTCACATCCTTTATTCTTTTATTTTAGCCAAATTCCCTATGCAAAATATTAAAAATATATAATATATTAGCATTGTGCATGAATGTGTTAATAATATGCAATTAACATTATTTTTGTCCCAAAATAAAAGAATAAGGAAGAAAAGAAAAGGAAATAAAATAAGGATGTATTTATGCAATAAATGTAGATGATGAAGCGCTTAATGCATGTATTAAAATCGATCCCTTGTAGCACGGGCACTTAGCTTCTCATATAAAACTGAGAGGAATTTCAATGACGAGGTTCTCGGCTTTAATTTACATCCTGGTAAGTCTTGGGTCGAACACTAGGACTTGAGCAATTTATTGATTAAATTTAGATCTTATATTTTTTAGATAGCAATTCTTGGATTAATTATATTGAGATGATGCACAAAATAATACAAGACATTTTTAACACATTTTTATGCAATTTAATTAAATGCAAATAATGATGCACAATCAACATGAACAGAACAACCACACTTAAAAGCACACAACAAGTAACTTGGATTAATCATGAAATTACCCTAAATTGATTGATTATAAATTAAATCCTTGATTAGGCAAAGTATGATATAAGTCTCAAAACCCTTTCTGATAAGAGGTAAACTTTCATTTTGATGCTTTACCAAGACTGCGAGCAATTAAATCATTTGATGGCCTAATATTGATTATAACTAATAATTAATCATTAAAAATAATGTACGTAACAGGTTCAATTGATTATTCAAAGAGCATTTCCAACAAGGATAAGAGATGTAAATAAGCACTTAAAACCAAGAATAATTAAGGTGTAAATTTTACACCCAAATTATCAATCGAACATGCCATAAGATATAGCATCAAACAAGCTTTCAAATGAGACTAAAATCTCATTAATTAGATTTAGGGACAAAAGATATTCAACAATGAATCCCGGGGCATAAATGTAAGAGAAACTTCTGAGTTTTATTACATAGCAGGACAAATAGGGACTAAAATGTAAATAAAATAACCTACAGGGGCTAATATGAAAATAAAACATAGGTGGAAGGACTTATCTGCAAGTATGGAAAAGTAGGGAGACGATACTGTAATTTACCCAATCACGTATGCAAGACATGTGACCTGGCTAGGTTCGGTGATGGAGGCTCAGTCCATGTGCCAACCTCTGGTACTCCGTGTGAGGCTCGGACACAGACTCGACACACGAGCCTGAGGGTTGAAGCGTTGCCTCGAGCTGGTAACGTGGATCAACCTGGACCGTTGGATCTTACCCAATTTGGGGAGATCGATGGTGTCTGCTCCTCAAGCATTCTTTGACTCCTCCGCACACGGCAGCGCTCGAGCTGTGCTCCGGCGAAGGCTAAAATGCTCCGCCCCGCTCCTCGTGAGGCTCTGAAGAACGTATATCCCGCCCGATGGTTCCGCGAAGGCGATCGGGGGCTGAGGAAGATGAGAGACGCCACCAAGTGCATTGTTGATGAAGTTTTGCCGAAGAGGAATATGGGGATCGAAACTCGATCTCAATCTCTAATCATTGAAGCTATATCGACCTGCAATGTTAGTCAAAACCATAGACAAGATCCAAGCGATTGATTTGAAGTGGGTACGAGATGGAATGAAGGGATCGAATTCGTGAAGGAAAGGAACCCTAGTTGGGTTCCAGACTAAGGAAAAGCCTAGAAAGGATCGAGGTGAAATGATAATGGAGAAGTGAAGATGCTAACTGGAATGATACGCGTGGATGTGTGAATAGATGCGAAGTTATCCAGATGCTCAAATTAAGATGTAAGCGAACATACGATCTGGAATAAATGAGCAAATAGTGAATGGGAAGAAGAGCGACTAAATTTCTTACTTGGAGAATGGAGGTTGAATCAATGACTTGAAGAAGTTTGCAGTGCCTGGAATGTAGCGGGGAATGCTTCAATCTTTGCTTAACATTCCCAGCTAAAGAACGAAGCTCGAGTAGCAACTGGATGGTTGCGGCACGTCAGAGAAGACGTGGATCTCGCCGGCAAGAAACGCTCCGTCGTCACGCTTAAATCATATTTCCCTCTGTCACTGGGAGATGGAAAAGGTTGAGAGGCTTCTCCTAGAGTGGTAGATAGCCAGCAATGGGGGTTGGATATGGCTATTTATAAATGGAGGTCATTGGAAGTGTGCTGATTCCAGGCAGTAGTTTTAACCATAGCCATCGACTGGTGGTTAGGATTTAAGGTGAAAATAGATGCTGGCATGAATCAGGGTTGAATGTCGAAGGGATTAGTGGAGGTTTCGAGAGCAGTCAATGTGTATAGAGGTTGGCGAAATTGGCAGAAGAATCATTCTTGTACAGTGTAAGTGATGTAGCTCTCCTCAGCTGAAGCGGTAAAAGTCAGTCTTCTCCAACATGGTGACCCTGATTCCCCAATCCAATAACTCTTTCCTCGAGAAGAGGGGTATTCACTTCTAAGTTCAAGTGCAGCCAGCTCAAGAAGAGGGGGCAGGGAAGAGAATGAAGTGTGGCCAGTGTAGCCATATATCCTCGGAATCATGACCAACGTAGCCAAATCATTCGTTGCAGGCTCATAAATATCTGACTTTGAGGCATATGCCTTGCTTATGATGAGAGAGAGATTTTTTATGTCTTTTTTTAAATATACAAAGGTGCAGCATGTACATAAGGGGTTTTTCCTATTAAGCCAGTAGACTATCCCTCTTTTGAAGCTTTATTGCAGCCCATAGCATTCCGTCGTTGGACCTCGTCACCACTGGATCATTTTGGGGTACAATGGACATAAATATATGACTTCTGATATTTCCATTGGCTTATGTCTCGTGCCGGCAATTCTAGCCCTCTACCACTTCAACTGAGATGAGCAAAGTGTAAGTGCATGTGTGCAAGCTAGGTCATAATCAACAAGAGTCATGTGTGTGTTCCGAAATATTCTACTTAGGCAGTTAAGATGACACTGAACTAAGTCTTGTGGTTCCCAAAGAATTAAGTCTATAGACCTGAAGAATCTCAATTCCAGTTCCTACAAAGTTCCTTTAAAATTAAGTGGATTAAAGTCATAACCAAGCCCCATTCTTCGATTTTATTCCAGACTATTTTAAATGTCAATATCATTCTGAAAAATGCACATGCAAATGCAAGAAATATATAAAAAACACATTTTTATTTTAGAAAAGAAAGAAAAAGAAAGGAACAATCTCTTTGAAAATTTTTCAAAGAGTTTTGTAAATTCCTATTGGTTTTAAACATTTTCTAATAAAGAAGAAGTTAGTGGATTGAATGTATTTACAAAGAATATATACAAGTATATATACGGATTACACAAATTTATACAAGATTTTATTTTACAAAAGGAATTTATTTAAAGATTTTAAATACAAGTTTTACAACAAGGATTTTATTCACAGGAGGGTAAACGATTGAGGTTTTTATATAGTAATGGATTTTACAATGAATATATATATATATATATCCCATAATGTATATCCCACATGAAAAATAATTTTACAAAAATTTTATAAACTTTTCCAAATCATTTAAAAATAAAGATATTACCAAAGTTTTACAAATATTTTTGCAAACTTTTTTTACAGAGCATTTTCCAAGAAATTTTACAAATGGGTTTTTGAAAACATTTTGTACAATATACATAATTTTGATAAACAAATAATTTAAAAAAAATTTACAAATAAAACACTTTTACAAACAATTTACAAGGATTTGTACAAAAATAATTTTACAAATATTTTTACAAACATACTACAAACAGTTTTGCAATAGTTTTTACAAAATATTTTACAAAATAATTTTTGCAAACAATTTTAGCAAATAATTTTTCAAAAACATTTTTTGTAATAGCCATATTATTGACAAAAGTGTGAGTTATGGCTAAAGTATATACACAATATATACGACACCCACATATACTTAGCTCTAACTATGTCCTCATAGTGATCAAAGAGATACAAAGGAAGACATAACTCACTAAGTATAGAAAAGTGAAAAGAATCTTATGCTATAATGACTCAAAGAATGACAAAAAGTATAGAAGTCGATGATCCCCCCTTTACATAGGATCAAATAATCCTAAGTATCGAAGATTGTACAAACGGAAAAACCGAGGAAGAGAATGAACAAACTCAACGACTCGACTCGTCCTCCCATATTCGTAGGGTAAGAGATCCCTGAGTATTAGAAAACGAATATCAACAAGTAGAAGGACAAATGAGAGAACAAAAGAAAATAAAAACAAAATAAAAATGGGAAAGAGAACGACATGAACGACATCACTCCCCCTGTACTTAGTATAACAACAACATGAGTGATGAAACGGAATGAAAATGGAAAAACTCAAGACATTCACCTCTCCTATACTTAGGATAAAGTACATCCTAAGTATAGCGCACACACGAGAAAGAGGTGAATGATAAAAATGAAAGAAGAAAGAATGAAATGAAAGGGTATATACAAGAGAAAATCAGCTCATGTATAAGATGCAGAAGATGTCAAAAAGTCATCATATGATACCACAGATATGGAACCAACAACGGACAGGAATGTATCATGATCTAGATATGGCTTCAGCAACTATCCGTTCACAACAAATGGATGTGTGTCAAATGACAACCCATATATGATAATATCACTGTTTTCATGCACATCTCTAACAATGAATGGTCCTCACCATTTTCATTTAAGTTTGTCGTGGAACAACTTCAATTTTGCATCGAACAATCAAACTATCTGATCAGGGGAGAAAGTTTTCCTTCTAATGTGTCTATCATGCCAACACTTGTCTTTCTCCTTAAACATGAGTGAGTTGTCGCATGCGAAATCTCAGAATTCCATCAATCTATTCAAGTCCAATTTCCTACTCTTGCATGCTTTCTCATAGTAAAAATTTCATACACGGAGTGCCCATAATGATTTGTGAATTAATTCAACTGGCAAGTGGCAAGGCTTTTAATAAACCAATCTGTAGGGAGGCATTCCCAATGGAGACTTGTATGTCGTCCGATAAGCCCATAGAACTGAGTCAAGCATCTTGGACCAATTCTTCCTATATGGACATACAAGTTTCTGAAGTATAGTCTTTATCTCCCTATTTGAAATCTCATCCAAGCCATTAGTCTATTGGTGGTAAGGATACGCAACTCTATGCTCAATGGCATACTCTTTTACAAGCTTCTTGACCTCTCGATTAAGGAAATGGCTTCCCCCATCTGAAATGAGTATCTTGGGGATCCCAAACTACGCAATAATATTGTCCTTGAGAAAGGAACAAATCGTACGACTATCAGCAGCTCAGGTGGGGATAGCCTCCACCCAACGACTAATATAACCACGACAAGCAGGATGTTTTGAAATCCCTAACTGACAGGAAATGGGCCCATGAAGTCTATGCCCCAAGTATCAAAAAATCTGAAATTTGGATATATCTTAGGGGCATTGTATCATCAGAACCAAGGGTTCCTCCCATTTTATGACAATCAGTACAACCTCGAACATAGTCTGTAGTATCCTTAAATAGAGTTGGCCACCATAGGCCACTTTATAGAACCTTAGTTGTCATGCGCTTCCCTGAATGATGTCCACCAGATTCTAGTTTGTGGCAATGATCAAGTACACTAGTGTATTCCTCATGAGGAATGCACCTTCACCAGATACAATACGTACCCTCCCTCCCATTGGTAAAATTGAATCTCAAACAAAAATCTATCTACCTTATGCTTCAGGCAATCTTGTGGAACTTTCTTAAAGACAAGATAGTTCACAATATCATCACACCATGGGAGTGAGTCCACATACAAAATGGTCTCATCTGGAAAGGTTTCATAAATCGGAAATGTGATATGCTCGAGGATTCTGCATCTATGATACGGGAAAGGTGATCTGCCACAACATTCTTTACTCCGGGTTTATCTCGAATCTCTAAATCAAACTCCTGGAGAAGAAGGATCCATCTGATATGACGTAGTTTGGGATCCTTCTTTGCTTGTAAGTACTATATGGCAGTGTGATCCGTGTATACAATGACATTCGAGCCAAGTAAGTGAGACTTGAATTTCTCAAATGCAAACGCCATTGCTAACATCTCCTTCTCTGTAACTGTGTAATTTCGGTGTGCTTTATCCACTGTCTTACTAGCATAGTGTATAGAAAATGATATCCCATCCCTTATCTGCCATAAAATAGCCCCAACTGTAGAATCTGACATGTCCATCATGATCTAAAAGGGGAGAGACCAATCAGGTGGTTGTAAGACAGAAGCACTAGTAACCATGTCTTTCATCTGTTGGAAGGCAAGGAGGACTTTCTCATCAACTATAAACCAACTCTCCTTGCACAGAAGCTCAGTCAAAGGCCAAGAAATCTTGTTGAAGTCCTTAATGAATCTCAAATAAAATCCAACGTGTCTAAGAAACAACCTCAACTGCTTCAAATTCTATTGTGGCTCTAGTTTGGAGATCATATCAACCTTAACCAGGTCAACCTCCATACCATGCTTGGAGATGACGTGGCCCAATACAATTTCACTAGTCACCATAGAGTGACTCTTCTCCCATGAGAGCACTAAGTTTACCTCACTGCAACGCTGAAGTACTAGGTCTAAATGGTTAAGATATAAGTCAAAACTATCCTCGTAGATCGAGAAATCATCCATGAATACCTCGATGAAACTACCTACCACGTCAGCAAAAATAGCCAACATACACCTTTGGAATGTAGTGGGGGTGTTACACAATCCAAAGGGCAGCCACCTAAAGGCGTGGGTGCCAAACAGACAAGTAAAAGCAGTTTTCTCCAGATCCTCGGGAGCGATTGCAACCTTGTCATGTCCAGAGTACCCATCAAAGAAAAAAAGAAGTCTTTCCCTGCCAACTTCTCAATAATCTGATCGATAAAGGGCAGTAGAAAGTGATCTTTCTTAGTAGCTGAATTTAGGCATCGGTAATTTACACATACATGCCATGAAGTGGGTACATGGGTCAGAATCTCCTCACCATGGTCATTCATCACGATAGTAATCCTGAATTTCTTCGGGACCACATGCAATGGGCTGACCCACTTGGAATCCGAAATGGGATAGATAAAACCAGCATAACACCATTTCCTGATCCATTTCATTACAACATCCTGGAGGTTTGGATTTAGACGGTGTTGACACTCACAGGAAGGCTTTCTGTCATCCTCTAAGTAGATGTGGTGCGAGCACAAAGCTATACTAATCCCACGGAGATTCAAAATATTCCAGCTTATGGCCTTGCGGTTTCCCTCGAGAACCTTTAGCAAGCGAGATTTTTGATCGCCGGTCAACTGTGAAATGTTGATGATCGGAAACATTTGGGGGCACCCGCAAGGAAGGCATACTTCAACATTGAGGGTAAAGCCTTGATCTCAGATGGGGTATGAATCTCTTCTGTGACAACCTCTACAACTGCACTGGTAGAAGGTTGATCTTCACTGTGTGTACTGCCCACTGTGGCTATTGTAGGCCTAGCAAGTAAAATCTAAGAAAGGTCTGCAACGAATCATCTCTGTTGAAAAAGGAGTGGTTCGTCAGGATGTTCAAGTATCTCAGAAATCGCAATAGGAGATATCTCCTCAGTAATCTCAGAAGAAGAATGTATTGAAGGATACGGGAAGATCCTTAAGTGCATCACAGAAGCGTAAAGATTGCATCATATGTGATCGGGAGCGACTAGCCGCATTAATTGCTCGGGGCAGCGGAATTTAAAATATTTAAAAAAACAATGAAACAACATGATCTGAGAACACTTTTTGGATTGTTTCATCTAAACCATCAATAGGTAATAAGGTTACCTCTTGAAGCGTGGTTGCGATCGAGTCTCAAAAAGAAGAGACATCTTGTCTCAAGTCCGATCCGACGAAGGAGACGCGTGCGAGCACATTGATGAAACGTGTGCTCCTCATAATCCATGTTAATGATCCAAGCGACGAATCTCCTGATCTCATCTCATGAGATCCGGTGTCTTCTTCACGAGCAAGATGCACTGAAGGAGATGGATATCCATGAACGATCAAAGCGACGAAAAAACAGTGTCGTGACGACGACTACTCTCTCTAGGGCACAAGGTGGACGTACACAGAGAGAGAGAGAGAGAGAGAGATGGGCATGTACAATGAGAATTAGAGAGAGAGAGAGAGACTTGCAAAAATTGTTGTAAAATAAGAGCTAGGGTTGCCTCGTCTTTTATAGTATTTTGGGAGTCTGTGGATCACAATTCACGTGAAACACAAAATCAAGGGATGAGATTGATTTATGTTTCTATTTACGGTCATGATTTTGTGATAAAACACAACAACAAATAATTAATTTAAATCAAATTAAAATAGAGATATAATAAATATAATTTAATTTGATTAAATCAATAATTAACAAAGGGATAAGGAAGGTGGCAACCCACCTTCCACATACGGTGGGGACGGCCACTTGACCAAGTCAAGGTGGCCATCCACCATCCACATGTGGAAGGTGGTTGCCCTTCCAATTATGTGAGATTAATTTATCTCACATAATCTCTTAATTATTTACAATAACATTTTGTTGTAAATTATTTCATAAAAATAATTCCAAATTAATTTTGTGAATATTGCAATCATACCATCAAATAAATGTGAATCACATTCACAACACAAAATAAAAATGGAAATTGTATTTCCAATTATTTTCCAATGTGAAGCCAATTCACATAAACAATTAATTTGAAGATAATATTTACAATAAGCTCTCTCTAATATATTATAAATCACATTTACAATATATAAATAATATTAATATCACTATTCATATTATTAATATCCTTGATATTTAAATCACATTTAATTATCTTGGATCATCATTCTCATGTGCCCGAATAATATGAATCACATTCACATTATTCACATCTTTGATAATTAAATCACATTTAGTCATCTTAGATAACACTCCTAATATGGATCAAATTCATATTATTCGTGATAATTAAATCATTATCAATATCTCTATGCTCAGATACATAATCAGCAATGGAATTATTCTTGAACTCTTTCAAGAATAATGCGCTTTCCCCATAGATACTTGGAGATAAGGACAAGGTGATTGTGCATTCCACGTATAGTGACTTGGATATTGAGATCACATCTCAAATCCAGATCTTGAGGACCTCCCATAGATGTTTTATTAAATCAAAGCCATAAATCTAATCATCTCATTGTATTTGAATCACATTCAGATCACTGTCCAACATTTGGACCAAGATTAGATTACTTCTCTAGAGAGAGGAGTCACTGCAATCCAAGCTTGTTTCATCACTTCCTCGAAATGGAAGCGTCATGGTTATACAATCGTTTATGGTCACATCACCCTCAGGTATTCCTAATACATGTACATCATGCATACTGGAAGACCTAGAATAAACCCAAAGTTTTAGATCTATTTAGACTGTATACTTCAGGGTTTTATCATTAAGTTTCACATTTGATCATTGGGAGTCGGTATCGATCATATACTTTCCAAAAAGCATATATCATGCCAAGATATTGATCATATACTTTCCAAAAGCATATATCAAACCTACAAATTCAGTCAAGCTTCCAAAGTGAGACGACCGTGCACAGAATTTGATTCCCAATATCTCAAGAGTGAGCTCATGTCTTCCGGTTCAGTAAATGAACATGTATGATTACTTTGAGAAATCGTATTACTCATATGCCCTTGTATGCACACCAGTGTGTCAATGTATAGACCTTAATTATATCATCAACCTATCGGTCTGCCAAATGTACATACTCAAATAAATAGTAACACATCTGTCTCCGATTAGAGGATGTGTGTCTATATTATGACAGCATACGTTATTGGTCTTTGGTTATATCGATCTCTATCTCCTAAGGTATCTAAGACCTTTTAGATCACTATCTATAAAGTCTTGAGTTCTTAAAGATAAGAGTTAGAGATCATTATCTCTAAAGTCTTGTCATATTTGAAGATATTGTTATTATTGAACTAAGTGTTTTATCTCCATAGTAGGATTAATAACAGCTTACTACTCCCACTGCATTGCAGACATCTGACTTTTGTACACATCTAGCATACACAGAGCTTCCCAAAGCTGATGCACTATGGCATGTAGCTTTGGTATTCACATCCTTAACTCTTTGAGGTGTTATCCCTTCAGATAGGTCAGTACCATATCTCAAGGGAAAGAAGCATTCCTTGGAGTTTTCCCAAAAATGGAATATATCCAAGGTGTACCATTAATGTGACGGTTCCAATACCCTTTTCTCTTTGACTCTGAATATTTTCAGAACTAAGATCTTAACATGTATCCTTGAGATCATATCTCAAAGTATGGAACAACCCGATTATAAAACACTTATTATCATCTTATATCATTCTAAATGATTAGGATATTATCTACATATAGTACGATGAACACAATGGCACTCCCACTAAGCTTCACATGATTTATCAAGATTCTATCTGAAATCAGAACATTTTATAATTTCATCAAATATTGTGTTCCAACTACAAGAAGCTTTTTTGAGTCCATAGATGGAGTTTCTTAAGCTTTCACACCTTACATTCCTCATCCATGAAACCATGGGGCTACTTCATATGAATGTCCTCAATGAGGAATTCATAGAGGAATGCAATCTTGATTTCCATCTTGAAGATGTCATACTCAAGTTGTTAGTTGTAGTTAGAAATAATCTGATGAGTTTAAGCATGGTCACTAGAAAGCAAGACTCATCGCAAGCGATGTCTTCTTTCTGTGTGTATCTTGAGGATACGAACCGTGCTTTGAAGGTCCCTACCTTCTTATCAGGTTCCCTCTTTCTCTTGAATATCCATTTACACCTAACGGGTCGTACCCTTATAGGTCGATCCTCGAGGGTCCATATACAACACTTGTATATGAAGTCTACTTTAGACTTTATTGCTAACATACATCTTTCCATGTCATGATCCTTGGAAGCTTCATCATATGAAGTCATATCATTGTCTAACACATAGAATCCATCCTCAAACTCATTTGAAGAGATATGAGTGTTTCATCTTTAATTGTCCTTTTAGTTTCTGATTTCAGGAGCCTCATTATCTTCTCAAGATTAAATGAGTTCCTTCACTTTATGTTCATCTTGATTCTCAAGAAAGTCATCATCTAAGAATCATATCCTTAGAGATGAAATCTTTTAAGAAACTCAAGGTCATAAAGTAGGTATCCAATACCATTCTTTATATTCCTAATGAAGTAGCACTCTCTAGTGCTAGATTCCAACTTACTTGCATGGAAACTTATTAAGGATATATATTGTAATCTCTACTACATATATACCTAGAAATTAAGATGTAATTATACTAATATAAATCATTGATAAAATCATGTCATACGTGATCCAATTGCATCTCCCTACAACTCTATTGAGTTTAGGTGTATTAAGAGGAGTGAGATAGGAATGATATTCCTATCTCAAAAAGGTATTCTTTGAATTCATCTAATAGGTACATGCTACCTAGGTTAGATCAAATTCATTTCATATTCCTTCAGACTTTTGTTCTAAACAAAAAAATGAAATCTCTGAACATTTAAAATGTTTCTAAGGTGAAGGGAAGAAATCTCATATCACAAATAATCATCAAATGATATCACATATCATCAATGTTTATTATGATACAGATGATCCATATACATCAATATGTATGAGATCTTGAAAACCTTGACATCTTACACCATTCGCAAAGAAGGGTGTATTGGACATTTTTACTTTTGAATACAATATTCAAAAGTATGTAATATCTAAAATTTCAGACAGGCTAAAGTTTCATATCTTATTAGTCTATTGATCTCATCAATAGACATATATCCAAGGCTTGATGCCAGATCATTGTCAAATGATCTTCATCCTCCTAATAATCTTTTATAGTTTAAGTTTTCAGTATTTAGAAATGTTAATGAATCATTCATTAATTTTCTAATTTTGTAGAGTCCTCCAGATGTTAGATTATTATCTGAAATACATCTATCGTAACTTCTTATGATAGGTCTATTCCAGAATTCATGTTTATTTCCAGAAATTAGGAATAAACAAAGAGTGTATTCGAGTATCTAGGTCATAGAGACATTCTATAAGGTAAGAAGGGATCTCCCACTGAAAATATGAAGTCTATCTATCCAATAGAGATTGTTGCAATAATTGCATAAATATCCATGTGGACGACTATTAAACTTTAAGATCAAATTTTCCAATCTTCTAAAATATATGCAACAAATTGCAAGTATTAGTAGAAGAATGAGATACAATTATTAGACTTTGATCATATCTAATAAGCAAGTCAATCTCAATGATTTTATGTAAATGTATAATTATGACAATGCTCTATCGGAGTCCTTCTCTAAGGATCCCAGATAGACTTGATAGTCATATTATCAATACATCGGCTTGTTGCAATATTGGCATTCATCCAACTCTTTGGATGTCATATGTCTGGAAACTACAGAAGTACAATCAACTCTTTGACTTTTCTTCTTACTTAGGTCAGACCCACGCTTCTATTATGCTCCCTTCATCTATAAACAACCATTGCTTAAGACAAAAGGATCTCTTATGTTGAACTCAAAGATTTAAATATAAGGGTATTTGAACATTTATACATGCTTCATTTAATTCATGCAATATGAATATTATGAAGCTTCATTAATGACATGAGTATAGACAGTAGAATGATGACACTCATGGTATCTACATCCACCTTAACTCTTAAAGACTTTTGGTTCATTTAGGTAGTCAAACATTTTTGAGTACATCATCTCTTATCGAGCCACCATTCTGCATAATGTAGTAAACCATGTCATTCATGATTAAATACTGAGAGCACATATGGATGCCAAAATATCTTCTTAGATTTTATAAGGATTATTTGACAATTACAATCATCATCGACATGATACTTCCAAAGCACACTCGATGAAATATCAAGACTATAGAGATATACAAACACAAGGTTGTTGTCCTATTGTCTACTTAATTGGCATTCTTCATTATCATGAGGAAAATTGCACATTGCAAGCACATACATTATGTGTCCAACTACAAGTACAATATATTGATCATGGATCCAATCCATTATATTTTACAAGTTGTTATTGAGTATAGTATTAAGTGGGTTTAATGAGGATTATCTGAAATAAGAAATTTGCATATATATATATATATACACACACACACATATTTTACTTTGATTTGGGAATTTTTATATCAAAGTTGTCATGCCTTGTCAACACTGAAAGCTCATTCCCTTATTCACTTTCAATATAAGAGATATACTTACCATTATATCTCAGGCAAGATATGGGATCTCCTTTCTTATCTTTGTTACATCCCAATAATATGGGACACTACAACTCGGATAAAAAGAAGCAGGAACTCATTTAGCCTTGCAAGTCCAACTTGCATTCCCATTTTGGTCTTTAACACCCGAGCTCATCACCCCTAAGATGGTGTTGACCCGTTGTTAATTGAACCAACCGTCTACATGATTAGAACTCGCTATGCGCAGTTCAATAGCCATAATAATATGAGGAACCGATATCGGGGTCACTACGCATACGGTTTTACTCTTTAGAGAAGCAAAGAGCCGATCCAGATGCACTTGTATGCAGGAGTTGTCACTTCGGACGGGCATCTCCTACATACAAATCCTGGCGATGGAACCCTTCACCTTGATGGGAGACCATGGATGTTACTTATGTGATCCTTCGTATCCAATTCAAATTTTATTTAATCATTATGAATCATATTCATATGATTAATTCTTACAAGGGAAAAACTACTCTATTCATAACAGAGAGTTTAATTTTAATTGGATCTAATTAATTTAATCATATTAAATCAATTATCAAACCAATTTATCAACCAGCAAACATTTTTATTATTACTTGAACGATGGTATAATCTCAAAATACATATTATTCGAATATTAATAATTAGAAAAATACATCACGATCACTTCAAGCATTATCCTTTCCTTGCCCGATGTCATGGCCAATACCGACGGGAGTGGGACAGACCGCTCACGGAGCAACCTGTTGCCAAACGCTCCCCGACTAGACACATGTCAGCCTCAGGTCAGGATAATACGATTTGATCATGTTGTATTTAAGATGATAATCGATCTTTCAACTGAAGTTCTACCATATAATATTTATCAAAACCATTTCGATTAATATTATAAGGATATTTTCAAAACAAATATGCAATCCTATCAAGCATCAATGTTTATTGGAAAGGATATAACCAATTGAGATCAAGATCAATTATCTCCTCATTTTAGGTAAAGGCAATGTCATTCAAAGAAATAAACATTATCATTAAATATTTCACAAATATTCATCAATAATTATTTCGGAAATTAACCATTAATTTAACTAAAGGACAATTACAAGGTTCATGATCAAGTATATAATTACCAGCAGTGACCCATACTTACTAAAATTAGCATAACTCGATTAAATAAAATCCAAATCACGCAAAATAAGTTTCTATGATTTTCCAATTTGATTTATAACAGAACCCAAGTAATAAAAACACATTTATAGTTGTTTAAAACCGTAATTAACTCTTTGTTTACGTCAAGATTCGTCATCCCCGAAAAAAATCATATATGTTCACTAAAATGATCATAACTTGAGCAAACGGATTCCAAATCATGCAAACTCAAGCCCCACGGTTTCCTTATTTAATGGGTAACATAATACTAGTGTATCACGTTTTAAGGAATTTAAACAGGGAGAAAAATCATACAAAACTGGGTTGTATGAATAAAATGCGATGAAACTTCACATAACTTAAAATGCATGTGTCATCTTAGGTATATGGATCATATCCTAAACCTCCTACCTATGGCTCTAATACCACTTGAAGGATATGGTAAGATCCTTAAGCACATCACGAAAGCGTGAAGATCGCATCATATGCGATCAGGAGCGACTAGTCGCACTAGTAGCTCGAGGCAGCAGAATTTAAAAATTTTAAATATGAAGAAACCACATGATCTTAGAACACTTAGCGGATCATTTCAACTAAACCACCAATAGGTATTAAGGTTACTTCTTGAAGCGTGGTTGTGACCGAGTCTCTAAAAGAAGAGACCTCTTGTCTCAAGTCCGATCCGACGGAGGAGACGCTTGCGAGCACGTTGTTGAAACACGTGCTCCTCACAGTCCATGTTGATGATCCAAGCAATGAATCTCTTGATCTCATCTCACGAGATCCGACATCTTCTACACAAGAAAGATGCACTGAATGAGACAAGGATCCATGAACGATCAAAGCAGTGGCACAACGGCATCGTAACGACGGCGACTCTCTCTAGGGCACAAGGTGGACAGCCACAAAGAGAGAGAGAGAGAGAGATGGGGCATGTACAATGAGAATTAGAGAGAGAGACTTGCAAAAATTATTGTTAAAGAAGAGCTAGGGTTGCCTCTTCTTTTATGGTATTTTGGGAGTCCATGGATCGCAATCGATGAATCTGCATTTCATCATCTTTATTCATTTATTTTAACTTAAAATCCTTTATAAAACACGTGTATATAATACTAATTCCATATTCTTACTAATTTGCATCTGTGTGTAAATATTGTACATTTATTATTATTTTAATCTAAAATAAATAAATAAATAATAAAGAAAATAAAAGAGAGAGAGAGACTTTATATATGCAATAGATACAGGTTGACCCGAACCCCGAGAGAAGGTCAAGACTTGATCTGATCACCAGGAATAAAGTAGCAGAAGATAGGGTCCTTAATCCGAAAATCCAAAAAATATGTTGTAACTATTTTTTGTGTATATTTGTATATTTACACTATGTTATTTGTATATAAATTGACCTCAAATTAAATACTTTTCAAAACAAAAGTTGTAAATAAAAATATTTCCTAAATAATAAAAATGTTTGTAAAATAAAATCTTCTACAGAATAAAAGTAACCACATCCGAAAAAGCCATAAAGCGATAATTAAAAGATCAATTCCAGCTCCATATGAACTCAAATTGAACCAAACTCGCTTCCATTGTATTCTAAATTAAATTATCTTTAAAATGGTTGTGGTTTCATAATTTTTGGAGTTACAGTTTCAAAGAAGGTTTTCTTGGATGGTTTGTGCAATTTAACAATATATTTGTACATATCGTATTTGTAAATAATTGTAAATATTTTCTAATAATTATTTAAAATAAAAAAGTTAAAATTAAAAACTAAAAAACTAATTTCCTTATTTAACTATGTATATAATGTACCATATGTATATATTTAATCCCTTAAATAACCCACACAGAAAAATAAAAACATATTATGTAATTTAATAAAGTGATGAAAATAAAAAAAATATATTTTTTGTAAATAATTCTAACACTAATTTCCTTTCTTATCTTTATCTTATTACAATTTTTTTCTTCTTAGCTCTTATCTTCATTCAAATTTTTTAAAATTGAAACTCCATCCTTTTATCTATTAATAAGGCTCCTCCTCCCTCATTTCAATGGGATCAATCTTTTGGAGAGGAGCTTATTTTTTTGAGAGCCATCTTGTTGAAGAAGAGAGCCCAGCCTCCGAGCCGTCCGGTGATAGTGAGGCGACCCTCATCGAGGCGATTACCGCATTCGTCCACTCCACGGTGAGATCCATTTTTCTTGTTCTTAACCTAGGTTAATCGTAGTTTAATTTTTCGCATTTTTATTTCGTTGTCAATTTTTTTCTCTAGATCTTAGAATCCATCACCACAATTTGATTCGCCCGAACCGATTTTTCACCTTCACGTCTCGATCTATTCACATTCTTATTCTATTTCACATAATCTATCCACTCTCATTATGCACGGTGATCGGAGACCCGGATCAATCTTCCATACCGTAAGGATCTGCATCCACTCAATCTCCAATTGATTTTGGACCGAGCCATCGTGCTCGAGTCAGATATCTCTATTTTATTATAGGTGGAGGAAATTTACAAAAAAATCATATATATATATATGCTGCTTCAAAAATAAAAAATAAAAAATAAAGAGTTTCTGTCATTTTTGTTTTTACAAAAAAATAAAAATAATAAAAAATAATAATTTTTTACATCTACTATTTCTGTGAAAAAAAGAGCAATGCGGCAAGTGCCGCCCCTCCAGCCCGCAGGCGGCCTCTGCCGCCCTTCCACCACCGGCAGCCAGCCATTTCTCTGCCCTCGTCGATCACCAATCCTGCCACTGTGGGAGTCATCCGCCCATGACCACCTCCCTTCACCTGCAGAAGCGGCCTCCACGTGCATACGCCACCAGGAGCCCGCCAGCCCACGCGACACATCGTCGGGACCACAGCATGAAGCTCCATCTCCACCGCTTGTTCTCCACCGGGGGCATCCAAGGCCGAAGGGTGTCTATCACCCTCTTCCTTCGTCGTTGTCACTGCTGCAAGCCATCTTCAGTGCCAGGAGCCCGCTGTCATCCTTCCACCTTCGAGAAAGCTCCCGGACTCCACCGACCAGAGCACCACTACATCGCCCTCGATCCGCCTGAAGCTCCTCACCGACGACCGCAACAACCACCGCGCATCCACCTGGAGAAGCCATGCCACCGTCACTTTCAGCTCCAGCCACGGTCGTGCCTCTTCCTAAGAACCACCGCCGCTAGCCACCTTTCCACGCCTACGTTGCCGATCTCCTCGCCATCATCATGCATCGCCCGCGCAAGGAGCACCAACGTCACCGCCCTCCATTGCCCTCTTTATCTTGGGGAAGAAGAATCTTGAGGTGTCTCCCACTACCCTTGGATTGAAAGAAGAACAGAGACACCTCAATTGAAAGCCCTAATTCTGGGGGCAAATTGCATTTCTGCCCATGGAGCTTATCAAAATTTCAAAGAGCCCCTTCTTCCAGCATGTCACATGCAGTGCACATGTTCCTAAGGTAATTTGCAAATTTTCCCCCGCATTTCATTTACGTTACATTTTAATTCAAAAACAATAACAAATTGCATTTTAGTCCCTTATTTCCTATCTCTTATTGCTCACTTTTTATCATTGGAATAAATGTTATTTGTGTTCAAAAAATACTCAAAAAATTAAGTTAGACTCCTGTTGTGTACATCTTCATTGTATAAATTTTTTATTCCATTTTATTTTCATTTGATATTGATAAAAAATCAAAACCGCATCATTTTCTCTGCCTGAAATTCAAAAATTCATAAAAATTGAAATATTGTGTGAAAAAATCTAAAAAATTAGAGTAGTTTTATTTTTATGTGTTTAATTTCTTGTCTAATTTTCGCGTATTAATTATTTATAAAACTAAAAAATAGTGAAATACATAAAAACATAAAAACATATAAAATTATAGAAAATTTTAAAAAAAGTGATTTCAGTTCCTGTTTGTAGATAAATTCATGTAGTTTTTAAGAAAAAATCATTTTTAAAATTTTTGATTTCATTTCATATTTTTAAATTGCAAAATAATCATGTTTGCTCAGTGTTTGTGTTTTCTTCTACTTTTATTCATTTTAAAAATCTTAAAAAATATAAAAATCTCTGAAAAATTACAAAAACAGTAAAAAAACATAAAAATACAAAAAGATTTTCTTTAGACATTTTTTAGCATTTTTGTTATATTTGAAAAATCCAAAAAGAAAAAATTGCATGAATTTGTTTTGAAAATCATATTTTGAAAGTAAAAAAATGCAAAATTTAAATCACTAAAAATTTAAAAAATAAAAATTAAAAATTAAAAAAATTAAAAATTAAAAGTATAAAAAAAATCAAAAAAACCAAGGTAGTTAGCATTTGCGATTCCTTTTTTATTTAATTGATTTTTCGATAATTTGAATAACCCTCGGGATTTGTAGCCTCCCATTGTTCGATCCTATTGCAATACAGGTAAATTAAATAGCAAAAATTTCTCTTGCTACACATTTCTTTTGTAAATAATTTAGTTTGAGAAGAAAAAAATAATTTTTTTTTGTTGATGCTTAATTGGGTTGCGATGACTTGTTCATAATTCAATTAAATAAATCCCAATAAAAGAGTGTTAACAAAATGGCACCGTTGCCGAGGAGGCACGGCAAGGGTAGTTAGGTTTCTCTTTTGAACTGCTATTCTTGGTTGTACATATTTGTTTATATTTTTTCACATTTATTCCATTGTTTGAATTCACTGTATTTATTTCATTTTTTCTGCTCATATTTTATAATTGTGTTTCTTACGCATTCTCTCTTTTCTTTTTCGTGCGACGGCCTATGGAGTGAAGGAGGCGATCCTAGGAGAGCCAATGCACCCAAGCGAAGTGGAGGTGGCTTGATTCTTCTTGAAGTCGCAGGAGAGCGCATGAGGAGAAGAAGAAGATATTGAGAGAGATCATCATTTGGAGATAGATAGTTTTGATTTTTTTTAGAATTCATTTTAGTCATTTGAACTCTTGTAAATGGACATTCATTTGTTGTGGGGTCTATTTCGCCAAGTACCAGTGCACTTGGGGGACCTCGCCAGTTTTGTTTTCATCGCCTTATTTTTATTTGTTTCGAGCGGATTTCGTGAGATACCTATTGATTGCTTTAATTAATTTGCTTGAGCCAAGTAATTAATTACATCCAAATACCTTAAATAAGAATTTTCGTACCTATAGAATAGAGCATAATTGGACTTAGTCAAATTAAATTGGTTCTTTCCTGTTAATAGAAGCTATTATTTGGATAGTTTACTTGCATTTGCATATAGGTTAGTTTATTTTTCTGTATTTAAATTCTGTGCGAATCACCCTACATGTAGAGTGTCGGCGACAAGGTACACATCTCTAACCCCTGCATGCATCATTGTGTTTAAAAGTGTATTGGCATTTTCGATCTCCTTCCTTTTTTTCACTCGCATAAGTTAAAAAGGAAATTGGAGGCGATTCATTGAAAATAATCAAACCAAGTGACAACTGCCTAAAATTTGAGACTTCTAAAGAAAACTCGACCCTAAAATAAACGTAAGGAAAAGTCACTATTTTGGGTAGAGTCACCCCCTCCTTGTTTAATTTATCTACAGCAAGAGAGCGACCCACACACTAAGATAGATCCATGCCCAAACTCTCTTCAGACTACTGTCTTGTGATTAGTTTTTCTCTAGTGAGGACTTTATCGTGTAGCTAGTAATCGATCCAGGACTTCCTTAGCATAGTGGGCAGATTGGGTAGCCGGTAAACGGTCCGCACCGATACTGGATGGGAAAAACTAGTTGTAAGATTGGGAGAGTCTCCTGGGAGTATTGGGTTCCTAACAGCTCGCTTAACCGCTCCGATAGGTCGACTTATCACCTAAAATAAAATTTAACAAGATAATCGACCGAACCTTCACGGTCTTCATCGAGTTGAGTAGGTGAATTGAGGGGTGTGTTTTGCTTTTTGTAATTGTTTGTGATTGATTGTGGGCATACTCGACCCTTCCGCGCATTGCACCATTTTTGCATAGCTTGAGTTGACTATCGTGTTCTCCCGATCCCCGTCTTTTGTTTCGGAGATGACCGACTGGAGTGATTTTAATCCGACATTTGCGGATCCCTTGCACCCTCCAGTCGATCCACCTCCCTTTTTGCAGGAGGACTTTTCTCCTGATTTTTATGCATATCCGCCTAACCCATTATTTCAAGAATCAGACTTTGATTTTCACCCACCCTCATTCCACTCACCCGATCTTGGCATTTTGGAGTCATCTTTCATGATGTCCACACTTGAGACCCTGAACTAGATGATGGAGCATATGAATTCGAGTATTAGCAATCTATTTAATATAAATATGACCAAAATACTGATCCATTATTTGAGGATATGGATTCACTTGAGGATAATCATGAGATCTTGCAATCGTCTACAATACAAAAAATTAAAAAAATTAAAAATCCAAAAAGATTTCGGGAGACACGTTGTTGATTCATTTAGTGAAGAGAGGGCACCCATGCCAAGACATTTTCCCACACATTCACCACGTCCTGACTTTGACCCTGAGGATGTCACTGTACAGACTGCTCATGGCAATCCTCGTGTATATGTTGATTCTGATCCCCTCCCTTATATGGAGGAGGTCCAAACATTCAAAAAAATGTTGATTAAACCTGAAGTGGTGGCCACCATTCCTGAGATCATTAAAGCCCCACTTCACCAGGACATGACCCATTTATTTGTTCCTCAACACAAGAAGAGAAAGCGAATGAGCAGATCTGAGCATCACATCTTGACCATGGTCACTGCCCACGCCATCTCTCACCGTCCACATTCTAAGAAAGGGAATATTGCCACACTTTTTGTCAGTTGCACCATCTCTGACTATTATTATGTAACACTCTCCTTGACGGTGGTGCATCAATCAATATAATACCCTTCGCTATGGTACAGTCTCTTCATCTTGGGACTATCAAGAAAACCAAGATGATAGTTCAATGTATTGATTGATCTATCAAGAGGTCGAAGGGTATTCTTAGAAATGTTGTCATTCTTATTCAGGGCATGAACTTCACTTCTAATTTTGTCATATTGACCATGGAGGCCTCCATCCCTGTGGAGCACCCTCCAATCATCCTGGGATGGCCTTTCCTCGCCTCTACGAGAGCCGTTATTGATTATGGATCAGGAGAGATTCACTTCCGTTCTGATGTAGGGAGCGATGTGTTGATCACTACACCCATTACTGATCAGAGATCTGCATCCCATGAGAGCATGCTTGTATTAGCCAACCCCAAGGACTTTGACCTTAATGATAGTATCAGAGATTCTTGTCGTATGTTAGATGATACTGACACCCAAGAATTCCTCTTCAAGGAGTAAGAATTGGAAAGCATAGACCTTGGAGTTCCCCCTTCTGGTATGTGGTGATGCATTGATGACATCCACGAGATTTACATAATAAACACCCTAGAGTGGAAGGCAGATTCTGAGACTAGACAAGATGGGCATGATTTGACTACTTTCACTGATGAGTCCATTCCTATTCACCTTGATTTACATGAGACTGATAAGGCTAAATTTGACATTATTGCTTTTATAAAGGAATTCGGGCCTTTTGATGAAGATGATGATCCAGTAGAGACTCGCCAGGCTGGAATTGATCTTACTTTTTCTGATAATGAGTTTGAGCCTTTTTACATTGATATTTGCGAGACTTCTCCGGCAGGACATGACCGCGCTACTTCCACTGACTGGTTCGTGCCTGAACACTCTAAGACCGTTGAGGATACATTCCTGGTCGATCATGATCAGTTTATGTCTAATATTGACCCCAATATCAACCTACACCTTGTCAGATCCATTCCTCAGCGATCTCGCAAGAAGGTCTGCTTTCGACCTTCTTGACCTTTGTACGTCCATTCCTATTGTATATCCTTTTGTTTCATTCTTTCTTCTCTCGTTTTATCGTTCACCCCTTTCCATGTGTGTATATATGATATACTTAGGATGTGCTTTATCCTCAGTATGGGGGTGAATGATTTGTGTTGTTTATATTCATCACGTTCATCACTCATGTTGTTGCTTATACTTAGGGATACTCTACCTAAGTATAGGGGGAGTGATGTTGTTCATATCGTCTCTTTTGTGTTTTTATTCTTCTGTTCAATCAATTGTCCCCCAACTTATTGATATTCTATACTAAGGGCTATTCTACCATAAGTATAGGGGGCAAGTCGAGCCATTGAGTCCATACATTCTTTTCATCGATTTTCCCCTTTTGTACAGTCTTTTATACTTAGGATTATTTGATCCTAAGTATAGGGTGGATTACCGACTTTTATTCTTTTTATCTTTTCTTTGAGTCATTGTAGCATAGGAGTATTTTCATTTTTTTTACTTAGTACTAGTTATGTCTTCCTTTGCCACTCTCTGATCACTATGAGGACATAGTTCAAGCTAAGTATAGGGGGTGTCGTATATATCGTATATGTACTTTAGACATAACTCATACTTTTAAATATGATTATTTTTGGATATGTATATAAATTCGTAAAATCCACGTGTGTAAAAAAACAAATAAAACAAAAACAAAAACAAAAAAATGAAAAAAAACCTTGTATATACTTGTATATATTTTACTAACCCTTTTTCCTTAAAAATCCCTAAAAACTACAAAACCAAAAGTCTATAAAATTTTGCATTTCAAAAAATATTCAAAAAACTCTTTTTACATGTACATCATTTTTCTTTCTTTCCAAAAATCCATAAAAAGTTCAAAAATAGAAAATTGTTTCAAAAAATTTTGCTTTCTGTTTGCATTGTACATTTTTCTTGCATTTGCATGTGTATTTTTCAGGATAGTATTGACATTTAAACTAAGTATGTAAAATTGAAGAATGGAGCTTAGTTGGACCTTAATCCACTTAATTTCAGAGGAACCTTATAAGAACTGGAGTTCAAACTTTTCAGGTCCTAGCGACTTAATTCTTTAAGTCCATAAAGCTATGTTCACATGTCATCTTGATTAGTCTAAGTAGAATATTTAACAATATGCACATGATTCTTTCAGACCGTGGCTTATCTTGGACATGCATTCTACACGTATCTCTTCATGGAGGAGGTAGTGAGGAGGCAGAATCTTTTGGCTTGGAGTAGCAGACGAGGGTAGTACATCTAGGCGGAACCTCTCATCTTCCTCTATAGAGGGTTGTGCATCTCAACTTGATTTAGTAGCATTGAAGTCTAAAGACAGGATGTTGTTGGGTTACAATAATGCTTCAAAAGAGGGATAGATTTAAAAAAAAGAGATAAAATGCAGAATCTCCAAAAGTGGACAGGCCTAATTGAAAAGTAATATGCATGTTAGAGTGTATATACAAGGATATAAAAATATATAAAAAGAGCTTCAAAGTCAAATTTTGTAAGCTTACAGCTGGATGACTTGGCTACACTGGTCATGCATCCAAGGATAGGTGGCTACACTGGTTACCGTCCATTCTTTTCACCATCTCCTCTTCTTGAGATGGTTGTACTTGAACTTAGAAGGGTATATCCCTGCTCCTCGAGGAAAGAGTTGCTAGACCAGGGGACTAGAGTTACCTTGTTGAGGGAGGCTCTTTCTTTACTACTTTTGAGATGGGGAGCTATATTTCACTTACACTATATAAGTAAAGATTCATAGTCATAAGAATTTTTGTATGTAGACTTGTTCTGACCTGACTGTTGAGGTGACTTGAATAGTAGTCTTGTGGAACTTGAAGGTTGTTAGGTTTCAAATCCATTTCCCATTAAGGTTCCGCTACACTAATAATCCAAAGGTCCGACAGAGCTCCATACTACAATTTTATGAATATAAGTTTAATACTCAATATTGTCCTATTTTCTTTATTTTTCCGTTCTTATTCTTTTATTAACTTATTCTTTCAAATAAGTGTTTGCTAAGGGACTATCAAAGGTAAAGCATAGGGGGATGATGAATGTGCATTTCATCATCTTTATTCATTTATTTTAGCTTAAAATCCCTTCTAAAACACCTGCATATAATACTGACTCCATATTCTTACTAACTTGCATCTGTGTGTAAATATTGTCCATTTATTATTATTTTATCCTAAAAAATAAAGAAAAGAAAAGAAAAATAAAGAAAATAAAAGAGACAGAGAGAGAGACTTATATATGTAATAGATACAGGCTGACCCGAATACCGAGAGAAGGTAAAGAATTGACATGATCGACCAAGAATAAAGTAGGAGGAGATAGGGTCCTTAATCCGAAAATCCAAAAAATGTGTTGTAACTATTTTTCTTTATATATTTGTATACTTACACTATTTTATTTGTACATAACTTGACCTCAAATTAAATAATTTTCAAAACAAAAGTTGTAAATAAGAATGTTTCCTAAGTAATAAAAATGTTTGAAAAATAAAATCATGTACAGAATAAAAGTAAACACATCCGGAAAAATCCATAAGTGATCATTGAAACACCAATTCTGGCTCCATATGAACTCAAATTTAACCAAACTTCCATTGTATTCTAAATTAAATTATCTTTAAAATAGTTGTGGTTTCATAATTTTTGGAGTTACGATTTAAAAGATGGTTTTCTAGGGTGGTTTGTGCAATTTTACCATTTATTTGTACATATTGTATTTGTATATAATTATAAATATTTTCTAATAACTATTTAAAATAAAAATAATAATAAAACAAAATTAAAACAAAAAAATTAATTTCCTTATTTATCTATGTATATAATGTACCATATGTATATTATATGTATATGGTTAAATCACTTAAATAACCCTCACAAAAAATGAAAAAAAAATAACATTTATTATGTAATTTAATAAAGTGGTGAAAATAAAAAATTAATTACTGTAAATAATTTTAATACTAATTTCCTTTCTTATATTTATCTCATTTCAAAATTTTTCTTCTTTTCTCTTATTTTCATTCAAATTTTTTGAAATTCAAACTCCGTCCTTTTATCTATTAATAAGGCTCCTCCTCTCTCATTTCAGTGGGATCTATCTTTTGGAGAGGAGCTTATTTTTCCGAGAGCCATCTGCTCCGCCCTCACCGATCACTAATCCTTCGGCGCCATCACTGCTGCCAGCCAACTTCAGCACTAGGAGCCCACTGTCGTCCTTCCACCTTCGCGAAGCTCCCAGACTCCACTGACCAGGGCACCATTGCATCGCCTCTGATCCGCCTGAAGCTCCTCGCCGACGATCGCAACAACTACCGCATATCCACCTCGAGAAGCCGTGCTACCGTCACCTTCATCTCCAGCCACGACAGTTCCTCCTCTTGAGCACCGCCTCTGCTAGCCACCTTTCCATGCCTACGTCGTCGATCTCCTCGCCATCATCATGCATCGTCCGCGTGAAGAGCACCAACGTTGCCGCCCTCCATCACCCTCTTTGGCTTGGGGAAGAAGAAGCTTGGGGTGTCGCCCCCTACCCTTAGATTGAACGAAGAACAGAGACATCTCAATTGAAAGCTCTAATTTTGGGGGCAAATTGCTTTTCTGCACTCGGAGGTTATCAAAATTACAAAGAGCCCCCGCTTCCAGCATGTCACATGCGGCGCACGTGTTCCTTGGGTAATTTACGAATTTCCCTCGCATTTCATTTCTGTTACGTTTCAATTCAAAAACAATAACAATTTGCATTTCAGTCCTTCATTTCCAAACTCTTATTGCTTGCTTTTTATCATTGGAATAAATGTTATTTGTGTTCAAAAAAATCTCAAAAAAATAAGGTAGACTCATGTTGTGTGCACCTTCATTGTATAAATTTTTCACAGCATTTTTTTCATTTCATATTATTAAAAAATCAAAAACAACATCATTTTCTCTACCTGAAATTCAAAAATTCATAAAAACTCAAATATTGCGTGAATTCTAAAAAAATAGAGTAGTTTTATTTTTTTTTGTGTTTAATGTCCTGTCTAATTTTCATGCATTAATTATTTATAAAACTCAAAAAAATAGGAAAATACACAAAATCTTAAAAAATCGTATAAAGTTGCAGAAAAAATTAAAAAATGTGATTTCAGTTCCTATTGTAGATAATTTCCTGTAGTTTTAAGAAAAATAATTTTAAAATTTTTGATTTCATTTCATATTTTAAATTGCGAAACAATATTATTTGCTTATTGTTTGTGTTTTCTTCGATTTTTATTCATTTTAAAAATCCTAAAAAAACTAAAAATCTCTAAAAATTATAAAAATAATAAAAAAAATCATAAAAACGCAAAAAGATTTTCTTTAGACATTTTTTCATTTTTTACAATTGAAAATTTTAAAAAATGCATGAATGTGTATTGAAAATCATATTTTTGAAAGTAAAAAAATGCAAATTTATATCACTAAAAATTTAAAAATCGGAAAATAAAAAAATAAAAATATAAAAATCTCAAGGTAATTAGCATTTGAGATTCCTTTTTCCTTTAATTGATTTTTCGATTATTTGAATAACCCTCAGGATTTGTAGCCTCCCTGAGTTTGATCATGTTGCTATATAGGTAAATTAAGTAGCAAAAATTTCTCTTGCTACACATTTCTTTTGTAAATAATTTAGCTTGAGAAGAAAAAAATAAATTATTTTTGTTGACACTTGATTGGGATGTGACGACTTGTTCATAGTTCAATTTAATAAAAACCTGAGAAAAGTGTGTCCATGTGAAACATAAAATCAATGGTTGAGATTATTTTGTGTTTCTATTTGATGGTCATGATTTTGCTATAAAAACACAACAACAACAACAACAAATAATTAATTTAAATCAAATTAAATATAGCGATATAATCAATATAATTTAATTTGATTAAATCAATAATTAATCAGCAGAAAAGGTAGGTGGTAGCCTTCCACATGGTGGGGACGACCACTTGACCAAGTCAAGGTGGCCATCTAGCATCCACATATGGAAGGTGGTTGCCCTTCCAATTTTGTAAGAATAATTTATCTTACATAATCTCTTAATTATTTACCACAACATTTGGTTGTAAATTAACTCACAAAAGTAATTCCAAGTTAATTTTGTGAATATTGCAATCATACCATAAATAAATGAGAATCATATTCAAAACCAAAAATAAAAATGGAAATTGTATTTTCAATTAATTTCTAATGTAAATCCAATTCACATCAACAATTAATTTGAAGATACTATTTACAATAAGCTATCTTTAATATATTATAAATAAAATATATAAATAATATGGATATCATGATCCATATTATTCACTTCCATGGTAATTAAATCACATTTTATTATCCTGGATCATCATTGTCATGTGCACGAATAATATGAATCACATTCACATTATTCACATCTTTGATAATTAAATCACATTTAATCATCTTAGATAACTCTCCTATTATGAATCGAATTCATATTATTTATGATAATCAAATCACATTTAATTATCAATATCTCAATGCTCGGATTACATAAGTCAGCAATGGAATTATTCTTGAACTTTTTCAAGAGTAATGTGCTTTCTCTGCAGATACTTAGAGGGTGATTGTATGTTCCGCGTATAGTGCCTTAGATATTGAGATCACGTCTCAAATCCAGATCTCGGGGACCTCCCATAGATGTTTGATTAAATCAATGTTGTAAATCTAATCTTCTCATTGTATCTGAATCACATTCAGATCACTGTCCAAAATTTGGACTAAGATTAGATTAGTTCTCTAGTGAGTGGAGTCACTAAAATCCAGACATGTTTCATCACTCCCTCGGAATGGAAGCGTCATGGTTATTCAATCATGTATGATCACATCACCCTCAGGTATTTCTAATACATGTACATCTTGCATACTAGAAGAACTAGAATAAACCCAAAGTTTTAGATATATTTAGACCATTTCCTTCATGGTTTTATCATTAAGTTTCTCATTTGATCATTGGGAGTCGATATCGATCATATACTTTCCAAAAAGCATATATCATACCTAGGTATTGATCATATACTTTCTAAAAGCGTATATCAAACCAACAAATTCAGTCAAGCTTCCAAAGCAAGACGACCGTGTACATATATTTAATCCCAATATTTCATGAGTGATCTCATGTCTTTTGGTTCAGTAAATGAACATGTATAATCCTTTTGAGAGATTGTATTACTCATATGCCCTTGTATGTACACCAGTGCATCGGTATATTGACCTTGATTAGATCATCAACCTATCGATCTGCCAAATGTACATACTCAAACATATAGTAACACATTTGTCTCCGGTCAGAGGATGCGTGCCTATATCGTGATAACATACGACATAGGACTTTGGTTATCTCGATCTCGTTAAGTCAACTCTCTGACCTAACTTATCTAACACCTCCGAATCTCTATTCCTATGCAGAGGACATGCATCAAGAGATTGGTTATATATCAACCCATTAGAGAAAGGATTGTCATCTCCTACTCAAGGTGAGATTCCTCTCTTAACAATCATTTGACGGTGCTTGATGAGTCCTCAATCTAACACTTTAGATATTCATCCAAGCACCAGTCTCTGTGATTTTTCAATTGAATCAAGAGATGTATGATCATCAAGATGGTCATGGTACATAACCCTAATTGTACTAAAGGGCCTATTATGCAAATTAAGTATTCTTCATTTCAGATAAGGGAATGATATTTGCAATAACATTTATTGCATAATGGCTCGTCGTGGGCTCGCATGTCTAAAATGTATCTAATGAATCTCTGAATGTTCCTTCAAAAACTCAGAATGATCCTCAGAATATAGCTCAAACTGCCCATTTGTTGATAACTCAAAATGATCAATAAGGGAACTCAAAATAACAATGCTTTCCAGAAGGTTCTTCTGAGAAAGGAACTCCTAGGTGTCCATAAAAACAGTGAATAGATATGTCTCTCTAAACTCAACAAGAAAACACAATCCTCATAATATGATGTAACTATCTCTCTCTCTCATCTAATGTTGTTGGTGGTAATGATGGCTTCGGATCTGGGATCGTCTCAATCTTCACCTTATCACTGTGGAAGTGAAAGATGATCTCTCCAATACCATAATCAACTACAGCTTCGGTCGTTCAAAGGAATGACCGGCCAAGTATGATCGGGGTATGGAGTAACGGTGCAGAGGTGTCCATATCCATGACAATAAAATCAACTGGGAGTCTCATTCTTTGCACCATTACAATAATGTCCTCTAAAATGCCTCTCGATCTCTTGATCGGTCTATCAACAAACTGAAGGATCATCCTGGTGGATCTAAGAGGCCCCAACCCAAACTTGAGGAGTTGAGAGGATGGTATGAGATTAATGGAGAATCCGTTGTTGAGAAGAGTACGATCAAACTCTCGATCAAAGATGTGGAAACGGATGTGAGGTTCTCCCTTATTGGCGCGCCATGGTCAAGATGTGCTTCTCTGTTTTCTTTCGTATGTTCTGCTTTAGTTGACGCTTTTGAGTACATGCTTCTTTCATTCCCTTTTTTACTGCAGGCATGCATTCCATGGCCTTAAAGAGTGGCATCTCTAAAATGATGTTCTGAAGTATCTCTACCACTCCATGAAAGGTAGTGTTGTTTTTAATTTTTGGATTTTTGAGTTTTATTAAAAGCTGAAGGAAATGGAACATAATCTAAAGAAACAGCATACTATACATTTCTCTTATTCGAAAAAGAGACACCATGTACATGTGGATAACTAGAATCAGTCTGTACAGTGTTATCCAATACAAGCATGGATGAAACAAAAGGAAAAACATGACGGGCTGCTTGGTCTGTTGATGTAGGAGAAGACTCTACGCTGGATGTGTTCTTCATGGCTCACTCGGCAATGCATCTTTCTTTATTATCTTTTTAGTCCTTTCTGCATATGATGGAGAATAAGGTGGTGTGATGGTGAAGAAGAAGGTGGTGGAACTCCAAGATCTGGATCTGCTACATTGAATCGCTGCTCAACTGGTGGAGAAGATGATGAAGTCGATAAAGCTTTCTCAGTGGCTCTCTCCAATCCTAACTGATGTACGGGTGACTGCAATCTCCTACCTCTCTTGAGATGAATGGTGTCAGATAAACATGTAAAATCAAGGGTCATACCTGTCTCGGGTATGGATGGATCATGGGCTACCTGCTCCTTACATCAGAAATTGTTGGGATTGGCTTCAACCTGGGTTGGAATCAATGTATTGGTGGTGGTCAGATCGTCAAGCCTCTGAGTCTGTGATTCATATTCTTCATCATTAATGCAAGATGATCTAGTGCGAGATTCACCGAAGGTGCCTCTGGATGCTCAATGACTGGTTGTCACTGAGGCTGGTAGTGTAGAGGCTACTAGTATCCAGAATACGGCTATGGATAATGAGGAGGAGGAGGATGTGAAAATTGTCCATAAGATGCATATTGTTGTCGATGGTAAGGTTGATGAGGATATGCAGGTTGCATCTACTATTGGCCATGTCTCCAGTTCCGGAAGTGTGGTGTAGACGAGAAGTGAGGTTGTAACTGGTGGTGCTAGGGGTATTGTTTGCCTCCCTAAAAATGGTGGACAGGTCTCTGACTCTGCTGGGATCCAACTGACCTTGCCCTAACGGATGGGACTGGTTGTGCTCTCGGTCGAACCAAATGCCGATCACCTCCTGAATGAGAGGTGCAGGTGGAGACTGCTGCATAGGAATGTAAAAGGGCTCTTGTTGGTACGGTACAATCTGATGTGACTGATGCGGGACCTGATCTGGTGGATGCACATAGTAAACATGATGAATTGTATGGTCCTCCAGCACTCTATTGTGCTGATGTGGAAGAATTCTGTTCATGAGTAGAGGTATCAGTTGCGGCACTCACACTTTGACATGCACCAATTTAAGGATATGATAAGATCCTTAAGCACATCATGGAAGCGTGAGGATCGCATCGTATGCGATCGGAAGCGACTAGTCGTACTAGTGGCTCGAGGCAGCGAAATTTAAAAAAATTAATGCGATGAAACCACGTGATCCAAGAACACTTCTTGGATCGTTTCATCTAAACCACAAACAAGTACTAGTGTTTCTCTTGAAGCGTGGTTGTGATCGAGTCTCTAAACGAAAAGACCTCCTGTCTCAAGTCCGATCCGATGGAGGAGATGCTTGCGAGCACGTTGATGAAATGCATGCTCCTCGCAATCCATGTTGATGATCCAAGCGACGAATCTCCTGATCTCGTCACATGAGATACGACGTCTTCTTCACAAGCGAGGCACACTGAAGGAGACAAAGATCCACGAGCAAACAATCCGGTTAGCATAACGACGATGCCATGGCTATGAAGATTCTCTCTAGGGCTTCCATGGTGATGGCCACAATGAGATAGAGAGGACGTGTAGAGAATGAGAGAGATAAGTTGTTGTCATTATTGTGTAACTTAGAAGAGCAAGGGGTGCCTTTTCTTTATATAGTATTGTGAGAGTCCATGGATCCAATCCATGTGCAAACAAATCCAATGGATGAGACCGATATGTGTTTCTTTCAATGTTCAAGATTTTGTGATAAAAATATAACAATAATTAATTTAATTTAGATTAAACATATATTGAAAAATAAATACAGATTAATCCCAAATTAAATCAATCAAGCATGAAGATTATGGAATAAAAATTGCCTCTTCCATAATATGGGAGTTGGTGACAATCTCATGTAATCTCATGAGATTACATTATTCCATGGAAATCTCCAAGATTTACAACAACACTTGTTGTAAATTATTCGATAAAAATAATTCATAGTTATTTGTGAATATTGCAATCTTACCATTGGAAAATTATGAATCACATTCACAATCCAAAATAAATGTAAAATACATTTTCGATTTAATTTTCCAATGTGAATCTAATTCACATCAACATTTAATTAACAAATGTAATTTACAAATAGCTCTCTCTTATATATTATAAATCATATTTAAAAATATATGTGATTAATATGAATAGTGATATCCACATTATTCAATATCTATGATAATTATATCACATTTAATCGTCTTGGATCTCATTCTCATGTGCCCACATAATATTAATCACATTCACATTATTTACATCTTTGATAATCAAATCACATTTAATTATCTAAGATAACTCTCCTTATAATATGAATCAAATTCATATTATTCGTGATAATTGAATCATATTTAATTATCAACTTTCTCAATGCTCGGATATATATATATATCAACGATGAAATTCCTGAACTCTTTCGAGGATAATGTGCTTTCTCCGCCGATACTTGGAGATAAGGACAGGGTGATTGTATTGTTCCACGTATAGTGACTAGGATATTGAGATCACATCTCAAATCCAGATCTTGCGGACCTCTCATAGAAGCTTGATTAAATCAAGACCGCAAATGTAATCTTATCATTGCATCTGAATCACATTCAGATCAATGTCCAACATGTGGACCAAGATCAGATTATTTCTCTACTGAGAGGAGTCACTAAAATCCAAACCTGTTTCATCACTCTCTAGAATGGAAGCATCATGATTATACAATCATTTATGATCACATCACCCTCAGGTATTCCTAATACCTATACATCCTGCATACTGGAAGACCCAGAATAATCTCGAAGTATTAGATCAATTTATACTGTCTACTTCAGGGATATATCATTAAGTTTCTCATTTGACTATTGGGAGTTGGTATCGATCATATACTTTCCAAAAGAATATATCATACCCAAGTGTTGATCATATACATTCCAAAAGTATATATAAACCTACAAATTTAGTCAAGCTTCCAAAGAGAGACGACCATGCACGGAATTTGATTCTTCCCAATACCTCATGAGTGAGCTCATGTCTTTCCGGTTCAGTAAATGAACCTATATGATCCCTTTGAGAGATCATATTACTCATATGCCATTATATGTACACTAGCACGCCAGTGTATAAACCTTGATTAGGTCATCAACCTATTGGTCTGCTAAATGTACATACTCAGATATATAGTAACGCATCTGTCTCCGGTCAGAGTATGCGTGCCTATATCGTGATAACATACGACATAGGACTTTGGTTATCTCAATCTCGTTAAGTCAACTATTTGACCTAACTTATCTAACATCTATGAATCTTTATTCCTATGTAGAGGACCTGCATCAAGAGGTCAGTTAGATATCACCCTATAGAGAAAGAATTGCCATCTCCTTCTCATGATGGAGATGCTCTCTTAATAATCATTGACGATGCTTGATAAGTCCTCAATCTAACTCTTTAGATATCCATCCAAGCACCAGCCTCTATGATTCAATAATTGAATCAACAGTTGTATGATCATTAAGATGGCCATGGTACATAACCCTAATTGTACCAAGGGACCTATTATGCAAATATTTATTCTTCACTTCAGATCAGGGAATGACATTCGCAATAACATTTATTGCATAATGGCTCGCCGTGGGCTCAAATGTCCAACACTAATCATACTGACTAGGAGATGCAGATGCTTCATGATATCATCCAGGTTATCCAAGTTCTTTGTCCTATGTCTATCACTTGTAGCTTCTCAAGCTCCGTGTATCGTTTCTCTTTATTTATGTCCACTTTTGATAACTAATTTCCTACAATGTCAGATATGAACTGTCCACCCTATCCACATCATGTGATGTCATCATGTTTATAGCCTGTGGGTACTAAGGAATAGGATGCTTCTGAAAAGCGCGAGAAGAAAAAAGAGCTAGAGAGCTCTCTACCGTCTCCCTAAAAATCTGATAAAGGACGTCCTCGTCCTTATTGAAGTGGGATCCCCCACAAGCGGTATCTACCAACTTCTGAATTCTCAATGATCAAACCCCCAAAGAAATTTTACAAAATGATAGTCTTTGGTATATCGTGATGGGGGCATTTCTCTATCAAATCCTTAAATATTTCTCACGCCTCGTGAATAGGCTTGTGGGACATTTGGAAGAAATTGGAAATCAAGACCGTATTTGATCAGTCGTCCTAGGGGATAATACTTGCTCAAGATTGTGGATCTCAATTCTTCCTAGAATGTAATAATCCTTTTCTTCCTAGGATGTAATAATCCTTCCTAAATGATTAATCTAGTATAATGCATTATCCATAAGGCTAAAAGGGAAGGCTATCATCTTCACTGCCTCTAACAGGATGTAAGGGTATGTATGGTGCCAAATATGCGGTCAAACTGTTGGAGGTGTACATAAGGTTCTTCATTAACGTATCTATGGAATATTAGGAGCAGAGGTAGAATTGTGGGCTTAAGCTCGAAATGCCCATGAATTGCATGTATTTGAATCCATGTATTGGTATGTCCTGCACTTACATTATAAGCATCCTTAATTGTGGGCTTAGCCCCTGGCTCAACTAATGGATTTCCTCCTCCATATTCCCACCTCCATTTGGCTCCTCCTCCCTCCTATTTCGTCTCTCATTCCTCAGCTCAAAGATCATATCTCTCAATCCGGCCAGGATGCCAGCTTGCTCACTCAATTGTGCCAGCATGGCATGAATAGACGCTAACATCGTACTGTTGATCTCATTCTTCTCTGCCATGAAACCCTTTCCCTTTGGTTACATCAAGGGGCTCCTATTCTGACTCTAAAAAGGTTGTAGGGCACTAGATTAGTCCTAAAAAATGGTGGAGTCTCAAATGAATAGTTTGAGATTAGAGTCAATCTCAACAATGGATTGGATGAGAAGATGGGTGATGTGGAGAAAGAGGGATATTCAGAAAGTGAGTCTTTCCAAATAGAAGACGATGAACTGGAGTGTGAAATGAGCTCGCGAAGTCAGAACATGACATATTCCAATCCGATATATTCGATGTCAACAGGAAAGATGCGAGAACACGAAGTCAAGTCAAGAAGAAAGAAGGGAAAGGCAATAAAAGGCACAAAGGGATCTTTACACTAACAAACAAACACGGTACAACTCCTGATTCACCAACTGGACGCAAGTGGAGACCAACAGAGTTCGATCTTTTATCTTTTCAAATTTGTTTTAGTGAATCTACAAGAGGTTACTTACTACCAAGCACACAAGGTGAGTCAACTCTATTGACCGACGTATGCTCTCAATCCTCTCTAACCAATGGAACAATCTTCCCGAGCTATCAGGTTCAATATCAAGCCCAAGGGAGAAAGGACAATGAGCACACCAAAATGATTGTCTAACATCTGAGGAAAGTGCTTACATCTCAACCATACACCACAAAGATGTGCACAGGAGCATAGGGCACAAGTCCAAGGATTTGGGCTCTATCCTTATGGTTGCATCATCACCCACTCTGTCTGGAGGTAAGTACCTGCAAACAATGAGGGGGTTACTCTCACCAAAGCAATGATGATTTGTTCTTACATTTATTTTATGGTCGAGTTTTCTTTAGCAGTCCCGATTTTATGAGGTTATCACTTTTTTGGATTTTTTCAAAGAAATGGTTTAACAAATTTTCCAACTACTTTTGATCTTAAGTGAGTAAAAACGGGAAAGGAAATCAGAAAAGCCGATGCGCGATGAAATCAATTATGCATGCAAAGAAAGAGATGTGAACCTTTTGCCAGCACTCTACATGCAAAGTGATCCGAGCATCAAATAAAGATAGAAATAAAACTAACCTAAATGATGCAAGAGAACCATCCTAGCAGTAACTTCTATTAGCAAGCAAGAATTAATTAATTTGACTAAGTCCAATCCTACGATCTCGTCTATGGGAACAGATATTCTTTAAGGGCTCTGGACCTAATTGAATACATGGGTCAAGCAAGATAATAAAACCTACTTGTAATGGCTCAAGCACAAAAAAACTTTGAGAAAGAAAATAAAAATAAAGTCTATGAAAATGAAAATCCGTTGAGTTCCCCCAAGTGCAACGGCACTTGACGAAAAAGACCCCACACACAAGGTATATATTGGCCTTAGAAAAAACAGAAAAGGAGGCAAGTGCCAAGAGAATAATTACAACTTTTTTATAAGAATAATAATGCAAATAAAAGTCTAAAAGAAAATAAAAAATGTATGTGCAAAATTTCGCAAAGTCTTCCAAATCTTCTGCTTCTTGCTCCTACGCTCTCAAGTTGCGTGATGAAGAAATGAGTCGCCTCCGCTTTGCTTGGGTGCATCGGTGCTTCTAGTAATGCTGCCCTTGCTCATCGAGACATCGCAAGAAATAGAGAGAAAAAAAGAGATGTCATATCACAGTATGAAAACTAGGAACAAAATAGAAGAAAAATAAGAGAAGAAAATAAACAAAGAAGACACACATAAGTGTATAAGAGGCAAACTAGAGCAAGTGAAATGTATCTCAAATGAATTCCTAAGTTTGATCTTGAGGAGCTTTCGGTGTCCGACAAATCGGATCCTACAAGCGTTGTGTAAGCTCCCTCACGGCACGCGGAATTTGAAGTGAGTGCTCACTCCTCAATAAGATGTGATCCACATAATAATGTATATAAAAATATGGATAACAATAAAATGAATAAAAGACGGAAAATATGAGATAGAAATATAGAAAAGTGACAAGAAATATGTGATAGAAAAATAAGGGAAGAAATAAGAAAAATAAAAACAAACAGGTATATACAACAAATAATAGCTTGTTATAAGAAGAAAAACCTAGCTACCATCGTCATGCCTCTGTGGCAATGGCACCATTTGTTGAACTAAGGAAACTCATGGGATTTATTTAATGAATTAATGCAATATCGTTGAAACCCCAAAAATCCCTCAAAAAAATTATTGAATTCTCAATCAAAAATAAAATGAAGAAATGTCACCAAGAGAATTTTGCTATTTAATTTACATGTAGAGTGTACATGTTTGAACTCAGGGAGGCTATAAAAATCCTGAGGGTTACTTAATTCAATGAAAAACAATGAAAACAGAGGAAATTCTATGCACACTACTCTCGGTTTTTTGTGAAACTTTTATTCTTTTTAATTTTTTTATGCAAATTTGATTTTTATAATTTTTTAATCCATTCTAATTTTATATTTTTTATGATATTTTTTTAAATTTCGTAAATTGTTTTTAATTTTTGAAAACAAAAGAAAATAAGACAAATAATAGAAATAAAGACAAATGTAAGAAAAATGTAAATTTTTATATTTTTATAATATGGCAATAATATACTGAAAAAATTAAATAAATTATTTTGGGTTTTTGGAATTGTTATTAAGTTTTTGTTATTTTTTCCATAATTATTAGATTTTTAAGGGCTTTCAAATAAATGAAAAATAAGCAAAATAAGAAACAGAAAATGTTGTAGATGATTTTGGGTTTTTCGATAATTTAATATGATTTTTTATGTTTTTCAATTTCTTTAGTTTTTATGAAGAATCAGCAAATGAATTTTGATCAAAAAAAAGATAAATAAAAATAAAAAACCAGGAATTTTTTGGATTTTTTGAAAAAACTTTATATTTTTTTATTTTCTAATGCAGACAGGGGATATTTTGGAGTTTTGGAATTATTGAAAATATTAAAAATGATTAAATTGCAAAATGGAAATTAATGCTGAAAGAAATTATTATTAGAAACTAATCATGATTTTTGTGGAATTTTATATAAGGTTTTGCTATTTTTTAAATCATTTTAACATGCAAAATTAAAATGCAGATGCACAAGGACCAAAATGAAAAGAAAAATGTTTTAGGACCAAATGAATAAAATAATCAAAAAGTACAAGGCCAATTGTGCAATTATTCTAAAAATATGCCTATCAACGCACTTAAAGTCGTGTTGACGCAGATATAGAATGTAATTAATTTATTGCCAAGGGCTAATTAATAAAAGAGAACATAAAGACTTTTATTGCAAAATACCCTAAAAAAGCACGTGCAGTGCACGTATTGCAGTTCAAAGCAAACTAAAATGAGAATAAATTTAATAACATGGAAAATATGCAAATGTTTAAATAACTACAAGCAGACACGTGCCCTAAGTGGACTTATATGCAAAACTTAAATTGGCAAGGATTGAAGCGCAAATATTCTACCGTTCCACGTAGTAGGAATGAATGCTTGGGATGGCTCTGAGCTCAGATTGGATGGCGGAGGGGAACGTTGCGTGGACGATTCGGATCTGATCTGAAGGGGCTCGATCCACGACTGACTTTGGGGGCAAATCCAACTCTCAGATTCGATCTGGCACTTGCATTCTTGATCGGATGGCAAAGAGAGGCGTTAGAAGAACAACTATGAAGAGCAACTCCGGCGAAGTTTGATCGAGGAGATCTCACTCGATCTCCACCAGATCGCCTCTTGAGGGTCTAGGCTCGCTTCTGCAACGTCTCTGCATTAGCTGATGATGGAGATGAAACTCGAAAACCCCCAATCGAGGATATGGAGGTCGGAGGTCTCACCTCCAGGTGGACCTCTAAATCCTACATCCCCCCCCTCTCTCTAAATAAGCTCATGTGACCTGCAATGCAAAACTGATGCTCGGAAGTTAATCTCCGACCAATTTATTCAGCATGAAACTAAGGAAATGAGGTGGATGGGTAGCCTCCGCTAATTCTCAGATCTAAAGAAATCTAAGGTCAAATTATGGGAGAAGGCCAAGAACGGAGTGGCGAAAAGTGAGCGGAGGTCGAATCGAATGAAGGTGATCGGAGCAGCTCCGATCAAGAAGATCAGAGGCAGATGGAGGTGCGCGGAGTTGAATTAATATAAGAATTAAATGCATTGAAAATGCAAAACGAAGGAAATCTATCTATTGTTCCTACGGTAAAGGAATGAATGGAAATCGCCTCGATCTGTCACTGGTGGCAAAGAGTCGGAACATGGCGGCAGAGGTCCGACCACGTGCTGGATCTTACTTCCCAGTTGATCCCGCATGCTCTTAGATGAAGAGATAGATGCTCTGTAACCGCATCAACTTCTTGGAACCACCCTCGGCCGAAGAAGATAGGGAGAAATGGATCCCCCGACGGTGGGGGTCGAATGAGATGTATATATAGGAAGCAGGTCTGACCAGATTTAAAATTTGAAATGGGAGCGATTTGAGGCAAGATCAACAGATTCGATGAGTAGGCGAGGGAGTTAATGGTTGGGGTTGAAAGTTAGGAGAAGGGATCAAGATGGGTTAATAATCGACGCATGCGGAAAAAACCGAGAAGGATGGCTAGCGAGCACGAAATGCGTGGGAGGCTACTGAATGGAGAGTTGTCCGGGATCAACAGACCCAGGATTGACCAATCAGGGAGTGGTTAGAATAGGACAAGTTACGCTATGCGACAAAAAGAAACGAAAAAATAAAAGTTAAATATAAAAGAAAAAAGAAAATTATTTCAAAATTAAAAATTTAAAAATAAAAAATGTTAGTTATTTAATTATCTTATTTATAGTGATTTTAATTAGATAAATAAAATATATACAAGGATGAAACTAAATAAAGGTATTAGTTACAGGTATATATGCCATATTTACAACACCTTGATTTTAAATTAGTATATTTACAAAAAAATACGTAATTTAGTAATTTATTAATTTATACTATTTTACAAGGATTTCAATGATATTTTTATTTTATTTTTGTGAATTAATTTATTAGGGTAAATAAATAGTAATACTTTACAATATACATAGTGGTACATGTACAATATATGTAGTATTTTATTTTATATATTTTTTATTTTATTACTTTTATTTTTATTTTATATAATTTAAATACAATATTTACAAATAGTTAAAAAATACAAATTATATAAAAATACGAGGAAAATATATTTACAATATTATACAAATAATATACAATAGTATAATATACAATAGTACCCCAAAAAGGCACATTTCACACCTTAACTCTGATTTTTATGAAACCACCTCCATTTTAAAGATTATTTAATTTGGAGTACAATGAAAGTGAGTTTTATTAATTTTGAGTTTTTGTGGAGAAGATATTGATCTGATAATTAGAACTTTGCAGCTTTTTTAGAGTATTGTTATTTACATAATGTACAATGATTGTTCTCGTAATTATTTTTATTATTTAAAAGAGATTTTTATGTACAATCTTCAAGAAGAAAACAAATTTATTTGAGGTAAATTTGGGCATAAATAAAATAGATAAAGAATTGTGTAATATATATAGTAGTATACAAGTGATAAATATACACATATGTGACTTGATTTTCTGGATTTCCTTGTATTTAGGCCTTATCTCCCCCTACTTTATTCTTAGTCGATTAGGTCAAGTCTTGACCTACTCTCAGAGTCAAAGTCAGCTTGTATATATTACATATATGCAGTCTTTGATTTAATTTATTTTTCCTTTGTTTCTTTATTTATTTTAGGTTAAAATAATGATAAATATACAATATTTACACAAGAATTAAGGTTAGTAAAAGAAGAGATTTATTGATATTTACATGTGTTTTATAAGGGATTTTAAGCTAAAATAAATGAATAAAGATGATGAAATGTACATTCATCACTTTGCTCCCTATATTCCATGGTAACATTCACAAGGGGTCATACATTCACCTCTAGCGGTTTGATCGCATTTGCAGCACGATCCACTACCCCTAACATCCCGTTAGAGGTAGTGAAGATCATCGTATTTTCGTTCAGTCTCATATACAAGGCATTGTATTTGATTAATCATTGGGAAAGGTCGTCACATGTTGTGAAGAGTTGAGGTCTGCTTTTTTTAGCAAGTATTATTTATTGGGATGCCTCAACCAGATGCGATCGTTGATAGCTAACATGAGCCTATTCACGAGGAATGGGAAATATTCAAAGATATGACAGAGACGTGCCCCCACCACGATATTCCAAAGACGAGCCTCGTGCAGAACTTCTTTGGTGGGTTGAGCTTAGAGAACCAGATATTGGTGTACACTGCTTGTGGGGTTTAACATTTCAACAAGGATGAGGATGTGTTATACCATATATTTTAGAAATGGCATAGAGTTCCATAGCTCTTTCTTCTTCACGTGCTTTTCAGAAGCATCTAACTCCTTCTTCTACTTCAGCAGCAGTCCACAAGGCCGTCAACATGACGGCATCTCATGATGTGGATAGTGTGGACAGTGCCGATCTGACCATTATTGGGAATCACCTATCCAAAGTCGATATTATCGAGAAGCAATCACAAGAGCTTGATAACTTGTAAGTGATCGAACATAGGATGAAGCAAGTGGACAAGCTTGATGAGAATACACGACATATGGAGCTTCTTGTTAGTACCATCAGTTCTTGTCAGAGTCCGCGTGTAACATATGATAGGCCTATAGTGGATCTGCCTAGTTCTTCTTCTAATTCATCCCAACAGAGTGCCGGAGGTCCCTCTTCTACCGTCCAGCATGTGTACTATGTGCAAGTCGGATCAAATCCAACAACAACCTACTCAGACTTGTGTTGAACTGTATTACCAGGAGCAGCAGTACATTGCCGAGCAGTTCTCTCCAACTCCACCTCACATTCAGTGGATGAATGTATCTGGGGTCAGCCTAGTTTGTAGCTTAGTCAGATGCCATCTCACCACTTTCAGGGAGGGAGACCATCGCTCAAGCACTAGCCCTCATAGCCTCACTGGTATCCATCTCCGCCACACTTTCAAACTTGGAGACATGGATACCAACAACTTATGTAGCCGGCCTATTCATATCAACCATATCAGCAGCAACCTGTATATCTGGAGGGTATTACTCACATCCTCCTCCTCCTTATTCATATCAGCAGCATCAGTATTTGACATCGCTCCCGCTACCCTTGTTAATTCGATCAAATTAATGTTCAAATTAATTAAGAATGTTCATCGCAGTCGGATAATGAGAGCGGATCAAAAACCACTTTTAATTAAAACAAGTTAATCTCGAGCAGCAAATTTTTTTACTTGGGCAAGCCCAAGGTCGAACTCAGGGAGGCAGTTGTCTCCTTAGTAAATTTTTAGTGAAGTCCAAGGTGTGATTTTCGGGGAATCATTTTTTTGGTCTTTTTCGGTTTTTTATGCAAGACACATGCAAAATCCAGCCAGTTTACACATTAATTCAGAAAGGTGATCAAAACAATTCCAAAAATTATGGAACTTGGCCATATGATGAAATGTGATGAAATTAGGCTACATTAATTTTTTTGGAATTTTCTGACACTAAATAAAATGACTGTGACTTAAATAAGAATACAGAGTGGGTTTAACTAAATTAATTTTAATAAATTTCAAATCACAATATTTTTGGGAATAAAAATTATCCTAGATAAATCTAAAGGTGAGGAATCCGAGAAAATTATTAAACCTTAATTTTGATGTGAAATGAACCTATTAAAAATTAATTAAGCAAATCACTAAATGAATTATTTAGGCTCGGGATGCGAGCAATTGAGATGAAATTTTTATGCAAAGTAAAGCTAATTATCCTAGATCTAATGTGATTTTTTGGGAATTTTTGGAGTTACCGAGAAATTACTACTAATTAAAAGGCATAAATGGGCAAAATATAGCAAAAATGAACCAATTAATAAAGGAAAATCTACTGATATTACAAAAATATGCCACGTGTCACATAATGAAGAGGACAATTTAAGCTATACAATGCAATTTTTCCAACTGAAAAATGAATTAATATGAATGCTTAAATATGCGTGCAAAGACAGGGGTATAAATGCAATTACAGGAATTAAAATTGCTAAAAATAAAACATGCTGACAGAGACTAATATGCAATTACCTATAATGCTGAGGGGGTGGATACAAATTTTCCACGAGACACGTGCTCCTCATGTGGAGTCGCCTGGTAGGGACTGGAATGTAATTTTGGAAACCTTCAGGGGCCTCGGTGCAAATAACCCAGGACACACGCGGATCACGTGGGGGTCCCAGGCTCGGAGGTCTTCGGAGGCTCGACACGAGGCTCGGGTAGCTCTGGAGGTTCGGATCTGGCTCGAAGAAGCTTCAGGTGATCCGAGCCTAGCGGTCGGGGAGGAGGCTCGGATCGGGCGACGTGGACGGATCTGGATCGTGGGATCAAGGCTGATCCAATGGCAGTTGGCTGATGATGCGTGGTGTATCTGAGTCCGTCAGATCATTGATCGATCCAACGGTGATGGACTCGCTCCTTAGGTGACGACGTGGTCGATCAGTGACCGTTGGATTTGGAGTGATCCAACGGCACCTAGAGCGTGGAGATGGCGATGACGTGGCGCGATCTGGAGGCGTAGGATCCTCCAGATCCTACGGATGCGAGGCGAGGCGACATGGATGGCTCCTGGCCGTTCAATCAAGGCGATCGAACGGTTGCTGGCTGTCGTCCCCAACGGCCCTCTGCCTCCTGTAGCGGAGAGGGCTGGGCTCCGGCGAAGCTGGCCTAGCTCCACCTTGTCCTCCCGTCATCGGTGAAGGAAGCCGGAGGCTCTGGCATAGCTCGGAAGGATCGTGGAGGGACGGCGAAGCGTCCGGCGATATCAGGATTGGAGGAGGCGCTCTGGATCGCGATGGTGGAGGAGCTTGAATGCTGGCTCTCATAGTCTAACCTACGACTGGGCGTCAACCAGATGAATTAGACTGTGATGTATCCCTATAAGCCCATTGGGAATGCCAAGCCCCCCTCGCTCACTACTGTGGGCCCCCCATGTGAAGGACCTGTGTGATCATCTTCTCTCTGTCCCAAAGAATTAGCATCCTTTCCGGTGATGCGGGGAGCAGCTGCTATCATGTCTTCTCTTCACGTCTGGGCTTCTCGCTGCCCTGGCTTTGCCTCTGCTAGCCTCAGCACCTTCCCCGCCTAGTCTTGTCTTGACTCTCCTCATTCATCGCTAAGTCCTTTCACGGACGCGTCAAGATGCGGAGGTCTTTAGCAGGAAAGTCGAGGCAGGTCTCAGGAAATCGGCATGAGGAGGGTCCACTCGGGCAGTCGCGTCAGCACGCAGGATGGCCCTTAGCCTTCCTCTGATTGAGCCTTCGGTCTAACCCCGTTGAGTGCAGTCTTCAGTCTAGCTAGTCCAACGAGACTCCAGCCAATCAAGAAGATAGCACCTACAGGGGTTAGAAAATAGCTGAAGCACGCAAAATGTCCGTGGAGTGGAATGTGAGGTGAAGGGTGAGGCCTATGAAGCTGTGAAGGTGATCGGTGATCGAGCACCGCCACGGTGGTGGAGCTGGTGTCAGTGGAAGGTGAAGTCCCTCGTCGGAGGAGACTAATGGTAGCGCGAAGATCAGAGCTCCTTCATGGAGCTCGGGGGACGATTTGCGGAGCAAGTAGATGCTCGTGAACGGTGAATTAAATCGGAGAAGGAGGAGGAAAAAGAAGAAGAAGATCGGGGAGGAGATGGAGGGGTCTACCTGGGATCAGAAGCTCGGAGGGAGCTTCCAGGTCTTTGCTCGGAGGCTGGTAGGAGGACCTGAGCTTGTGCAGCGCCTAGAGGAGCTACGACACGACGGTGTTCGACCGTGGATCTCGCCGGAGGAGTTCTCGATCGTTGCTCGACCTGGAATCAAATCGGTGTCACCAATTTGAAGGTGGGAGCTCAGAGTCACTCTCCATGGTGGCGGATGGGGGTAAAAGTGGCCGGAGGCGACTGATTTATAGGATGAAGGTGATGGGGTAGCTGGCGACGAGGTGGAGTTCGTGGACTTTGTGGAGTGAGATTGAGGGTTGTCATGGTGGTCGAGGGGGCTAGCGAGTATGAGGGACGAGTGGATGACGTCGTGGTGGTGTCAGTGGTCGGAGAAGGTGGTCGGTGTGGAGCCGAAAATAAAAAGGGGGTGGTGCCTTGCGCACGGTGGAGAACGTGGGCGCGGGGCATACGGAGGTTGACGACATCGTCTCGACTGTTGGATCTCGCGATCCAACGGTCCAGATGGAGGTGCGGATCGACGCTTGGGATTAGATCTAAGGCACGACATCGGAGGGCGCACAGAGTGCCACGTAGGGGACTCTGAGCAAAGCGTGAGCGAACGGTCCAGATTACATCTGGAGATCGATCGGAGGGTTGAGGTCAGTTGCAGGTTTGGATGGTGAAGATTGGATGTGAGACGAGCCATCGGACGGTGGAGAAGATGACACGTGGCGTACGGGGGAAAGAGGCGCTAGCGGATGGCTTGGATGAGATATGGCGCTTGATCAGACGGTGGTAGAATTAAGGCGTACGTGGAAATCCTCAGGCCGTTGGATCAAGAAGGGATCCAACGGCTGGCGGTGAGGGCAGATGAGTCAAAGGGAGCGGGTCGCGTGGTGCAATCAGAGGGCGCCACGTGGCCAGTTGTGAGTGGCTGAAGAGAAAAAAATAAAATTTAGAGGGAGAAGGAGGCCAATATTAGAAAAACTCAAAACATGAAAGTTGTAGATCTAGATGAGATCTACAAGTTTCATGTTGACCAAAAACGGAGATGAGGTCAAAATGATACAAAAATACAAGAATACAAATATACATATGTATAGTATACAAGGAGGCCCAAAAACCCAACTTTCGCCTATGAGCTCCGAATTGAATGAAATTAGTCTCATTTTAAAGGTCTCTGGATGTGTATCAATATGAAGGTGAGTAGACCTAATTCGGAGTTGGTAAGAGAGAGATATGGGCATTCTAAGGTCCAAGAGGTTTTGGGGTTTTATTGGGTATTTTACAAGAGAGGGACTCTGGTCTTCTTCTTATATTATTAATTAATGGTGTATACACTATGAGGAAGGTGTTATTTTTATTTTAGAGGGGATAAAATACAAATGAATAGTTGGATATTTTACAGTGGATTTTACACAAGGATTGGCTTCTTATTTAGATGCAAAGATGAATGCTAAAATGCACATTTTGTGGATTGATGCATGAAAGCTATTTATGCAAGATAAAGGGAAATATGAAGCTAAATACCCAGGGGAAAAGCTCTATTTTCAACTTTAAGAGTGATGAATCACAGATTCATCAACCCCTTATACTTAAACATTGCTCGTCCCCGAGCAACTAAAATGAAATGCAAGGGTGAAATGATTTTGGGTTCCATACCAAGTTCATGAACAAAAGTTGAAAATGGAGCTTAACTCAACCTTTGGATTAATTGTGTGGCGGAACCTTATTGAGATCTGAACTTAAGACCTAACAGACGTCAAGTTCCACAAGTCTTCTATTCAAGACTCCTCAATAGTCAGGTCAGAACAAATCCTCAAACGCAAATTTCTGATGACTATGATTCTTACTTATACTGTGTAAGTAAAATGTAACTCTCCACATCAGAAATGGCTCAGAAACAGCCTCCTCTAACAAGGTAACTCAAATAACACGGTCCAGTAACTCTTTCCTTGAGGAGAAGGGTATTCCCTTCTAAGTTCAAGTGAGACCAACTCAAGAGGAGGGGTAGAGAAAAGAATGGACGGTAGCCAGTGTAGCTACCTATCCCGAGATGCCTGACCAGTGCAGTCAAGTCATCCAGCTGCATTTTTTGCTACTATACAAACTCTGACAGGTATTTTATTTTTACTTGGACCTGTCTGATTTTTTTGGAGTTTTTGCAAATTTTTTTCAAACTGAATACAGGGGTGCAACATGTACATCAGGAGTTTTCCTCTTGAGCCAGTAGACTATCCCTCTTTTGAAGCATTATTGCAACCCACAGCATCCCGTCCTTAGATGTCAACACCACCAGACTAGGTTGAGATACACTACCCTCCCTAGAGGAGGACGGATGTTTCCACCCGTGTGCTACTCCAAGTTAAAGGATTCTACTTCCTCACCACCTCATCAATGAAGAGCTGTGTACATAGTGCTTGTCCAAGTTAGGTCATTATCTAAAAGAATCGTGTGTGTGCACGAGATATTCTACTTAGACTAATCAAGATGACATGTGAACATAGACTTGCGGACTCAAAGAATTAAGTCACTTGACCTGAGAAATCTTAACTCAAGTTCCTATAAGGTTCCTCTGAAATTAGGTGGATTAAGGTCAAATCCAGTCCATCCTCAATATCTACTCATAACTTGGTTCAGAACCCACTAACTTTTCACCTTGCATATGCAAGATATGCGGATGAGATGCAGATGTTTCATGCTATGAATGAAATGCAAGACTCTTTTTCTTTCTTTTCTGATGTAGAGATGATATACAAGAGTAAATAAGAAGCCTTTGAATTTTTCACTTTTTTTAGCAATTATTTGGTATACCTCCCATGTTACAACAGTTTACAAGAGAAAAAAAATTCTCCAAATTTTACCCAGCCCGTAATTATTACGAAATATATACAAAGATAAGTGAAAGTACGAGCTATGGGTAAAGTATATATGTAATATATACACGCCCCCTATACTTAGCGTATGTTATGTCCTCAGAGCACGAAAAGCGAGGAAAAAGACATATCTCGTGCTAAGCGTAAGAGATCCAAGGAGAACAAAAAAATGTAAAGAAGTCATCATGCCCCCCTATACTTAGGCTTTAGCAGCCTAAGTGTAGAAGAAGAACAAGAATGGGGCGGACGAAGTCAAGAAGAGAAGTGGATGAATATATACAATGCGGGCATTGCCCCCCCCCCCCATACTTGGGCTCAGGTCAGCCTAAGTATAAAACTGGAGTGAGTATGAGGACCAATGTGATCTGGAGGATGTACAGAGACCCGACTTAAGTGGCTCATACCCTCTATACTTAGGATCTGGTTATCCTAAGTATAGTCCAAGATAGTGATCAAATGAAGCAGGGATGAGTTACTAGAGTCGCGGGGGAGAAAGGACATAATGTACAGGAATGATGGTATATACACGTGAGGCGGTCTGAATCTTTCAAGATGCTATCGATGGCTAGAGCTCACTGCTGCAAGGTCTCATGCGCGGCTCGAGGTGTATCTGCTGAATCTGTCTCGCGCATGAATACAATCTCCTCAACATGGACTAGCTGCTCATTGGATTCGATGAAGTGCTTCAACAGTTGTCCATTTACTAGGAATGTCGGTGTATCATCTGCGAGATCTGAGATCTCGACACATCCACTATCGTGCACCGTACGGACAACAAATGGGACTGTCCACTTGGACTTCAACTTGCCTTGGAAGATCTTCAACCTAGCATTAAACAACCATACCTTCTGTCCAGGAACAAAGGTCTTTCGTCTGATATATCTATCGTGCCAACGCTTAACCTTGTCCTTGTACACCAAACTGTTGTCATATGCGTGGTTTTTGACTTCCACAAGCTCATTCAGATCCATATTTCTCTGCTTCTGCCCAAGGTGTATGTTCCAATTGACGTTCTTGATCGCCCATTCTGATTTATGCACTAGTTCTGCAGGCAAATGGCACGGCTTTCCGAATACCATTCGAAATGGGGAGGTTCCTAACTGTGTCTTGTAAGCTGTCCTATACGCCCATAGGACCTGATCCAAGATCTGAGACCAGTCCTTCCTGTCTGGGCGGACAAGCTTTTGCAATATAGTTTTTACCTCCCGATTCGACACATCAGCCATACCATTAACCTGTGGGTGGTAAGGACTAGCGACATGATGTTTGATGCTGTAGTCCTTCAGGAGTTTCTTCACCTCCCGATTTACAAAGTGGCTACCCCCATCTGATATCATCATTTTGGGGATCCCGAACCTAGAGATGATGTGCTCTCTGATGAATTTAGAGACAGTCCTGCTGTCTGCGACTCGGGTCGGGATAGCCTCCACCCACCTAGATAGGTAATCTACCGCAAGAAGGATATAGTCAAATCCGTGGCTAACAGGGAACGGGCCCATGAAATTGATGCCCCAGGCATCAAAGACATCACAAATGATGACAGGCTGCATCGGAATCTCATCCTTGGAACCAACGGTTCCTCCCATTCTCTGGCATACTGGGCACGACTTCGCAAAGGTGATGGCATCGCGAAACAAAGTCAGCCAGTAAAAGCCACACTGAAGTACCTTCCATGTGGTCCTCTTCCCGAAGTGGTGTCCTCCTGCCTCCAAGCTGTGGCATAGAGAAAGGACACTCTGGTATTCCTCCTGAGGAATACACCGTCTGCAGACACAATCCGATCCTTCAAAGAAAAGGATCGGATCCTCCCAATGGTAGTGTCTAGCATCCGACTTCAGTCGGTCGATGTGGCTCTTGGGCCAACCTTCGAGAACCTTCTTGGAGACAAGATAGTTCACGATGTTGGCATAACATGGGAGTGAGTCGACAACAAAAATCGACTCGTCGGGGAAAGAGTCTTGAATTGGTGAATCCTCGGAAGTATTGATATCTTCGAGACGAGAGAGATGATCGGCTACTACGTTCTTCTTTCCAGGTTTATCACGAATGTCCAAATCAAACTCCTGGATAAGCAAAATCCACCGAAGAAGATGTGCCTTCGCGTCCTTCTTCTCCATCAAATATCGTAGTGTCGTGTGGTCAGTGAACACAATTACCTTGGATCCTATTAAGTAAGATCTGAATTTGTCCAAGGCAAACACTACCGTAAGCATCTCCTTTTCCGTAACTGTATAGTTACGTTGAGCGGTATCGAGCACTTTTCTTGCGTAGTGAATTGCAAACGGGACGTCATCTCTCCTCTGTCCTAGCACAGCCCCAACAGCGAAATCCGATGCGTCCGTCATGATCTCAAAAGGTAGAGACCAATCTGGGGCTTGTAGGATAGGTGCGTCCATGATCATTCCTTGCAATATCTTAAAGGCCTCAGGACATTTGTGATCAACAACAAACTCCATGTCTTTACCTAAAAGCTCAGTTAGCTGTCGGGCAATCTTAGAAAAATCCTTGATGAATCTCCGATAGAATCCGACATGCCCGAGGAACGACCGCAACTGCTTGATGTTGGTTGGTGGTTGGAGTCGTCTGATCATATCTACCTTGGCAGGGTCAACCTCCATTCCTCTTTAGGAGATGACGCGCCCCAATACAATGCCCTCCATCACCATGAAGTGACTTTTCTCCCAAGAGAGCACTAGATTGACCTCACAACAGCATTTGAGGACTCAGTCCAGATTCCTAAGACAGGAATCGAAGGAATCGCCGTGGACCGAGAAGTCGTCTATGAAGACTTCCAAGAATTCGCCAACAATTTCGGCAAATATAGCAATCATGCACCTTTGGAATGTACCGGGAGCATTGCATAACCCAAAGGGCATGCACCTGAAAGCATAGGTACCAAAGGAGCATGTGAACGTGGTCTTTTCCTAGTTCTCTGGAGCTATGGCTACTTGATTGTAGCCCGAGAACCCATCCAAGAAACAGAAGAACTTTTTCCCTGCTAGTCTCTCTAGGATCTGATCAATGAACGGTAGGGGGAAATGATCCTTCTTCGTCGCAGCATTCAGGCGTCTGTAATCCACACAGACGTGCCACGACGTAGGCACTCGCATCACGATATCCTCTCCGTCCTCATTGGTGATCATCTGAATTCTCGATTTTTTCGGGACCACATGGATCGGAGCCACCCATTTAGAGTCAGAGATGGGATAAATGAAACACGCGTTGTACCATTTCTCTATCTCCTTCTTCACTACCTCTTGTAAATTTGGATTCAAATGACGTTGGAATTCACGAGAGGGTTTGGCTTCATTCTCCAAGTAGATATGGTGCGAACACAAAGCGGGATTTATCCCATGGAGATCGGAAATGCTCGAGCCTATTGCCTTGCGGTTTTTCTCCAGTATCTCTAGCAAGCGAGATTCCTGCTCCTTGGTCAATCACGAACTAATGATGACCGGAAACTTCTTCTCTTGACCCGCAAGGAAGGCGTATTTAAGTGTTGTGGGTAAAGGTTTGAGCTCAGGTATGGTGTGATCGTCTAGGAGATTTGTCTCAATCGAATCTGGTTCGGTATTGGAAGTGGATGGATCTTTCTCTGTAATTGTTGCCACCAAGTTATTCGGCTCTGGAGTCGGATCATCAAAGGTCTCCATGCAATCGGCAAAAGCCGCATCCGACTCGTCATCCTCATCTTCCGATTGTCCTAAAGAGGGAAGGACTGGCAGGCCCAGCTGGGCCTCTAAGTCATCGACGATGTAGGGTGATGGAGGTTCTGAGTTGTACTCGTCTCTGAGGACCTCACAAACTGACTCATGCACAGGATCATCTCCGGAGGGGAGGGACTCATCGGTGTTGTCTGGGTTCTGTCTCCATGGCCCAATTGTGTCTACATGATCGCAGTCTGCTTCGGTTGAAGAGTATTCAGTGCTGGATTCAGAATCTGGTCTCTGCCATCTGGTTTGCTTCATCTCGAGTTCCTCATCTTCGCCTGGAGTTTGGAACTGGATCTTCCCGATCTTATAATCAAACAAGGCCCCCGTTGTTTTGAGGAAGGGCCTACCTAAGATGATCTGGGAATCTCTCCAATTACGAGAGGTTTCCATATATAGGACAGTGAAGTCCACCATGTATTCCTGACCCTCGACTTTAATCACAACATTCCTCAATTCTCCTTGGGACCTCTTGGTTGATTTATCGGCGAACTGCAGGAGGGCTCTAGATTTCTTCCGAGATTAAGCCGCTCATAGAGGGTTGTAGGCATTAAGTTAATTGAGGATCCGTTGTCTAGGAGAGTGCGTGCAAACGCAATGTCATCGATATGACTCACCACATAATGTGCACCCATGTCTCTTCGTTTCCTTGGAAACGAGTTCTTTATTGCACAAGTCGTGGCTACTGACAGAATGTGTTTCTCAACACAGCTTTTGGTCTTCCTGCTAACCCTAGTAGGTGTGCATCTCACCTTAAGGTACTTCTGAAATGCATGAGTCACTTCCACGTACTTGTCAAAGGAGATTGTGACCTTGATGTATTTGTTGCAGAACTCTGCCATCTCAGGGTCATCTTTTTGGATTTTTTTCATTTTCTTCGTTCCACCCTTAAGAGCTCGGGGAAGGGATTATTGACTCTAACTCATGTTCTGAAATTGAAATGTTTTCATTGAAAGCTGGAACTGAGTTATGTACAAGACTCGGACTCTGAAACAGACTCGGACTCAGACTCTGACTAAAAGGAAAATGTTGTGGTGAAACCGATGATGCGTCTTCCGTGACTTCTGGACGGTCCTCCTCAAATGGAGGTGCAGGATCTTCATCGGTTTTGTCGGATTCTCTGCTGGTGCGGGTTTGCTGCTTCAAGGACCCAGACGTCCTCTTCTTCTGCCAGTGGTGGTGATGGTGGTGCAGCTCCTCTTCTTCTTCCAAGTTCTCCTCAAGTAGAGACTTGACAGCTCCTTCCTTCGGTGTCCGTGCCCGATCAGGTATGATCATGGTCTTTCCACTCCTGAGGGACATATGGTTCACATGTCATACGAAAGGATCTCATGTTCAGATAAAGAGTTATCTGAATAGTATACCTGATCACGAGTTCGGTTCTGGTCTTGAGTTAAGCTGTTCGGGTTGGCCTGAACCTGGGCGGGAATCGGGGTCTTTGGTGCCATTTGTTGATCCTGGGTATGAGAGACACGATTCAGATCGGTTCTCATATCCAGATAGTCATTCTAGATCTGTTGGACCCTATCAGACAGGGTCTGGATAGCCAAGGTGAGGGACTCCAATTTGGTGGGCTGGGCTTGCTGATGCTGACTTACAGATGAGATTCTGTACTGGCCATGCCGATACTGCTACTGCTGATGGGACGGTGTCGGGCCCTGCTGGCCCGAGTGGAATGTGCGTTGCTGCTGCTGGTGCTACTGAGGTTGGTACCCTCATTCGGGCCTGGACTAAACAAAGCGTGGTGCGGGGACAGAGCTGGTTTCCTGGTAAGCTAGGGAAGGTCGGTGAGGCTGGCCATTCCCCATCCCCGATGGTCTACTGACGGGGTCATGGCTGTACCACAACCCGTTGATCTCGAACACTTGCGAAGGCTCCTCGTATCCGATCTCCACTTGTGGGGGTGCATGCTGGTCCTGCTGGGTGTAAGTCTGATCCTCTACCCAACCACTCTAAGGCCCCAGTGCATGTTCCTGTACAAGATGGACTTGGTGTACAGGTGCAGGTGGTGCAGAAGGGGCAGGTAGCTTCATCTTAGCTACCTTCTCAGTAAGTTCCTCCACTTGCTTCGGCAGACGTAAGAGAGACTCAAGGTCAGTGACCCTCTTGTGGATCTGCTCGACCATAGTTAACTTGTCAGCTATCATCCCCATGTTGGGGACGAGGTCCTCTGTCAGATCCGCTACAGTCCTCCTAGTTGTCTCGTTGGATAGGAATGAGGGAGACAACTGATAGGCCCTGGTGGCCTGCGACCTGCCTGTTTCCGCCATCTGTTCTAGTATCTTCCATACAGCGTTCTCGTTCTTGTTCAGATAGCTTCCTCCACATGCGGCACTGACTAACCCCTGCATCTCCGAGGTCATGCCACAGAACAAGGTCTGGACTAAGATCGCCTTAGAAATACCATGGCAGGGACATTTCTAAATCAGGTCGTTAAACCTATCCCAGGCTTCATAGAATGGTTCACTGGGTCCCTGGGAGAAACTAGCGATCTTGGTTCTCATTTGATTAGTTCTACTGAGAGGGTAGAACTTCTTCAGGAATAAGTCCTTGAACTGCATCCAGGTGGTACATATCACCCCTAGGTTCTTTAGCCAATGTGCTGCCTTATCTCCTAAGGCGAAAGGAGTGACCTTCAGTCGAATGTAATCCTGTCCAACCTTAGGATGACTAAGGTTGTTGCAAACCAGCTCGAAGTCTCAGAGGAAGGCATATGGTTCTTCATGGGAAATTCTGTTGAACTTCGATAGCAGACTAAGTAAGTGGGGCTTGAGCTCGAATGCTTCGGGGGGAACCGTTGGTGCCAACCAACTATGCATCTCGTTCTCCGATGGATTGTAGGCATCAACCATTGGTTGGTCGATTCCTCCTGCTGCAATGACTTGTCCCATTCTGGCTGTAAGATCCACATTCTGTTGTTCGGCTGTGGCGAGGCGATTAAGGATCTGTCGCAACAAGTCCTCATCCGGTGGCTACTTAGGTGGCATCTTGTCCTCTAGTCCTGGGTATGAAACATGGTCTATGTCAGAGGTCAAATCAAGGAAGGGAATCTTACCGAGGCGATGATCTTCCTCGGTAAGCTCAGAGGAGAGGAAAGGGTTGGTTTGAGAGTAACCACCCTGGGTGTGAGGGAACCAGAACTCAAGAGGGTCATGAGTCCTGGGTGGTCCAAGTTACGCTTGGGCCGATGAAGAGAAGCTTCATGGGGGGCTCAAAGAGAGATTGGAGAATAAGGAGTCGATATCCCCCCAGTTACTCATCTTGGTCTGGTGAGAAGATTTGGGAGATCTAAGTGAAGATAGGACTTGACTCCTACCTAAAGCAAACAATTCAATCCAAGACCTTGGGTTCACACTCAACATAGTGAAGGACCCGAAACCGAGTCCAATTAATCTTGTTAATTTTAAATGTGATTTTTCAAGCAAGATAGCAAGGATCACACGGCCTAGAGGGAAGTTGGCTCAGAGCCGGATGCATCTTCCCTGTTTAACTTGTCGCCTAAGATACCATCGGTCCTTCCTTTCTTCGCTCCAATCCCAAGTTGATGGATTCAAAGACATGCCCCTATCTACCTGCAACCAGGCGGAGGCTGACAAGGTCGGAACTTCACCTCGGGGGGTTACTGGCAACTTGTCACGAAGTATCGCAATTTCGTCCCTATCTACTTGAGACAGGCGGAGGCTACTTGGTACTAGTCAGTGAACCTTAATAAATTCAACTTGTGATATTTGCTAGGATTAGTCGGAACATGATATGGAAGGCGGGGATTTGGGCTCTGTCATAAGGTGTTCACAGACACTCAAGTACCCTCACTCAGCCTGAAAACAAGGTCGGGGATTAGTCTCCCGTAAACAGATTTTCCAATTTTATTATTTTTTGGGACAATAATGTTAGCAGTCCCGATTTTAAGTTAAGTTATCACTTGTTAGTCCAACCACACAGCACGCCTATCGTCCAGTCCCAATTTCCGTTTAAATTAAGTTTGAAAAACTGAGGGGAAATTGAGAAAGCTGATGCACAAAACGATGATGCGTATGCTGAATAGAGAATACTTACAGTGATCCCTTTGCTTTTTATGCAGGATGCAAAAAAGAATTGAAATCTTTTACACTATATGCAAATGCAAGCGACAAAAATCCGCTCCTAGACAAGCAACTATATTAGCGAGTGAAGCACAGGTTATTTTGACTAGATCTGCGGTCTAGGTGCGTCTTTTAAGTGTATTGGGTGGTCCTAGAAATTTACGAGTACAAGCAAATCCTAGAGTGGCTCGAAGAGCCGCTAGTGAAAGCCTAATCTACATTTCAATCCACACAGCACACGGGGACACGGTTCCACTATCTTTACACATGCGAGAACCCGAACGGGAACCGCTAAAAATAATGCAAAAAAATAAAAATAAAAATAAATTACAAAACCTCTCAAATCACTCAAAGAATTGAAATGCCGATTCCTCGAAGCATCTTCGACTTCTCGCGTTCCTTGCACGGAAATAATTTGAGGTCAGATAGAGAGTGATACAAAAATACAAAAATTAAAAGACAGAAAATATTCACAAGAAAACCGGGGGTCAGACTACCCGGGGATAGAAAATCAAACACTCAGAAATTACTACAAATTAACCTAAGCCGTACCTCCCCGGCAACAGCGCCATTTTGACATCGCTCCCACTACCCTTGTTAATTCGATCAAATTAATGTTCAAACTAAGTAAGAATGTTCGTTGCAGTCGTATAATAAGAGCGGATCAAAAATCACTTTTAATTAAAACAAGTTAATCTCAAGCGGTAAATTTTTTAACTTGGGCAAGCCCAAGGTCGAACTCAGGGAGGCAGTTGTCTCCTTAGGTAAATTTTTAGTGAAGTCCAAGGTTTGGTTTTTGGGGAATAATTTTTTTGGTCTTTTTTGGTTTTTTATGCAAGACACATGCAAAATCCAGCCAGTTTACACATTAATTCAGAAAGGTGATCAAAACAAGTCCAACAATTATGAAACTTGGCTAGATGATAAAAAGGGATGAAATTAGCTACATTAATTTTTTTGGAATTTTCTAACACTAAATAAAATTACTGTGAATTAAATATGAATGCAGAGTCGATTTAACTAAATTAATTTTAATAAATGTCAAATCACAATATTTTTGGGAATAAAAAATATCCTAGATAAATCTGAAGGTGAAGAATCTAGAAAAATTATTAAACTTTATTTTTGATGTGAAATGAACCTATTAAAAATTAATTAAGAAAATCACTAAATGAAATATTTAGGCATCAGGATGCAAGCAACTGAGATGAAATTTTTAAGCAAAGTAAAGCTAATTATCCTAGATCTAATGTGATTTTTTGGGAATTTTTGGAGTCACCGAGAAATTACTACTAATTAAAAGGCATAAATGGGCAAAATATAGCAAAAATGAACCAATTAATAAATAGGAAAATCTACTGATATTACAAAAAAATGCCACATGTCACATAATGAAGAGGACAATTTAAGCTACACAATGCAATTTTTCCAACTGAAAAATGAATTAATATGAATGCCTAAATATGCGTGCAAAGACAGGGGTGTAAATGCAATTACAGGAATTAAAATTGCTGAAAATAAAACGTGCTGACAGGGACAAATATGCAATTACCTATAATGCTGAGGGGGTGGATACAAATTTTCCATGGGACATGTGCTCCTTACGTGGAGTCTCCTGGAGGGACTGGAATGTAATTTTGGAAACCTTCAGGGGCCTCGATGCAAATAATCCAAGACGCACGTGCAGATCACGTGGGGGTCCCTTGCTCAGAGGTCTTCGGAGGCTCGGAGCGAGGCTCGGGCGGCTCTGGAGGTTCGGATCTGCTTGGAGAAGCTCCGGGTGATCCGAGCCTAGCGATCGGGGAGGAGGCTCGGATCGGGCGACGTGGATGGATCTGGACCGTGGGATCAAGGCTGATCGAACGGTAGTTGGCTGATGACGCGTGGCGTGTCTGATTCCGTCAGATCATTGATCGATCCAACGGTGATGGACTCGCTCCTGAGGTGACGATGTGGTCAATCAGTGACCATTGGATCTGGAGTGATCCAACGGCACTGGAGCGCGGAGATGGCGATGACAAGGCGATCGAATGGTTGCTGGTTGTCGTCCTCAACGGCCCTCCGCCTCCTGTGGCGGAGAGGGATGGACTCCGGCGAGGCTGGCGTAGCTCCGCCTCGTCCTCCCCGTCGTCGGCGAAGGAATCTGGAGGCTCTGGCGTAGCTCGAAAGGATCGTGGAGGGGCGGCGAAGCATCCGGTGATATCAGGAGTGGAGGAGGCGCTCTGGATCGCTGTGGCGGAGGAGCTCGAATGCATCTCCAACGAGACTCCGGCCAATCAAGAAGATAGCACCTGCAGGGGTTAGAAAATAGCCGAAGCATGCAAAATGTTCGTGGAGTGGAATTCGAGGTGAAGGGCGAGGCCTATGAAGCTGTGAAGGTGACCGATGATCGAGCTCCGCCACGGTGGCGGAGCTGGCGTCGGTGGAAGGTAAAGTCCCTCGTCGGAGGAGACTAATGGTAGCGCGAAGATCAGAGATCCATCACGGAGCTCGGGGGATGATTTGCGGAGCAAGAAGATGCTCGTGAACGGTGAATTAAATCGGAGAAGGAGGAGGAAAAAGAAGAAGAAGATCAGGGAGGAGATGGAGGGGTCTACCTGGGATCAGAAGCTCGGAGGGAGCTTCCAGGTCTTCGCTCGAAGGCTGATAGGAGGACCTGAGCTTGTGTAGTGCCTGGAGGAGCTGCGACACGGCGGTGTTCGACCGTGGATCTTGCCGGAGGGGTTATTGGTCGTCGCTCGACCTGGAATCAAATCGATATCACCAATTTGAAGGTGGGAGCTCGGAGTCACTCTCCGTGGTGGCGGATGGGGGTAAAAGTGGCCGGAGGTGACTGATTTATAGGATGAAGGTGACGGGGTAGCTGGCGACGAGGTGGAAATCATGGCCTTCGTGGAGCGAGATTGAGGGTTGTCATGGAGGTCGAGGGTGCTGGCGAGGATGAGGGATGAGTGGGTGACGTCATGGTGGTGTCAGTGGTCGGAGAAGGTGGTCGGTGTGGAGCCGAAAATAGAAAGGGGGTGGCTGCTTGCGCACATTGGAGAACGTGGGAGCGGGGCGTGCGGAGGTTGACGACGATGTCTCGACCGTTGGATCTCACGATCCAACGATCCAGAAGAAGGCGCGGATCGACGCATGAGATTAGATCTAAGGCGCGACATCGGAGGGCGCACAGCTATGAGTGGCTGAAGAGAAAAAAATAAGATTTAGAGGGAGAAGGCGGCTGAATTTGGAAAAACTCAAAACATAAAAGTTGTAGATCTCGATGAGATCTACAAGTTTCATGTCGACCAAAATCGGAGATGAGGTCAAATATGATACAAAAATACAAGAATACAAATATACATATGTATATTATACAAGGAGGCCCAAAAACCCAACTTTTGCCTACGAGCTCCGAGTTGAATGAAATTAGTCTCATTTTAAAGGTCTCTGGATGTGTATCAATATGAAGGTGAGTAGACCTAATTCGGATCTGGTAAGAGAGAGATATGGGTGTTCTAAGGTCCAGGAAGTTTTGGGGGTTTATTGTGTATTTTATAAGAGAGGGACTCTGGTCTTCTTCTTATATTATTAATTAATGGTGTATACACTATGAGGAAGGTGTTATTTTATTTTAGAGGGGATAAAATACAAATGAATAGGTGAAATATTTTACAGTGGATTCATGCATGAATGCTATTTATGTAAGATAAAGGGAAATATGAAGCTAAATACCCAGGGGGCAAAGCTCTATTTCCAACTTTAAGAGTGATGAATCATAGATTCATCAGTATTTCGGGTATCAGCCTCTGTACTACCAGACTCGACAGCATGTTGTTGAGCACCGCGAGGCACCTTCAGTGAACCCAGCCTTGGATCTGCTTATCGTGCTTATGAAGAACGTGCCTGATCTAACTCAGAGGCTCGACGACCTAAACAAGACGAACACAATCATATCAGCACAGGTCGAGGCCAATCCCAACAATTTCATATGCAAGGACTAGGTAGCCCATGATCCATCCACACCCGAGACAGGTACGTCCTTTGATTTTACATGTTTATCTAACGCCATTTCTCTTAGGAGCGGTAGGAGATTGCAATCTCTTGCACATCCAGTGTTGCGATTGGCACATAGAACAAATGAGAAAGCTACACTGACACCATCTTCTTCATCAGCGGAGCAGAGATCGAGAGTTGTAGTTCCCCAGTTTGGATGATCTTCTTCACTTTCTTCTCCACCACCACCACCACCTTCGTAGAATAAGGCGAGATGCAGTGCAGAGTCAGCTTCAAGGAAGAACACACCCATCACAAAGTCTTCTTCAGCGCCAACAAATAGAGCAGCCCACACTGTTTTCCCTTTTGTTTCTTCTTCCTTACTTAAATTGGATGATATTGACCAGCATGTTTCTGATCATCCACTTGTAAATGCTGATTTTGATATCAATAAGAGAAATGAGCAGTTTGATGTTTGTTTCAGATTCTATCACATTTCCATCTACTTTAAATACAAGAAAAAACAAAAAAAAAATAAGACAACACTAGCTGATCCAGGAGTGGTAGAGATCTTACAGAACATCTTTCTAGAGATGACGCTCCTTAAGAACATGGAGTACATGCCCCAGTCAAGAAGGGGATGAAAGAAGCATGTACCAAGAAGCATCAACCCAAGAAGAATAGACACCAGAGAATAGAAAAGCACATATTAGCCATGGTCACACCATTAGCAACCTCCCGTCAAAAAAGAAAGATAAGGGAGCACCTCACATCTGTTGTTTGATATTTGATCATGAGTTTGATCGTACTCTACTCGATAGAGGATCCTCGATCAATTTGATGCAATCCTCGCTTGGATTGAGGCCTCTTAAATCGACCAGGATGATCCTTCAATTTGATGATAGATCGATCAAGAGGTCAAGGAGCATTCTCGTGGACATTATTGTAACGATGCAAGGCACAGGCTTCCCAATTGATCTTATTGTCATTAATATGAACACAACTGCACCGTTACTCGATACCTTGATCATACTTGGTCGGTCGTTCCTTCAAACGACTGAAGCGGTAGTTGATTACGATACTTGAGAGATCAACTTTCACTTTAACATTAACAAGGTTAAGATAGAGATGATCCCAGATCCAAGGCCATCACCACCACCAACATCAAATGCAAGAGAGCCAAGTTCACTAGTTTTCGAGGACTGTGATTTTCTAGCCGAGATTCGAGATACTGATTTGTTTATTGATTTCATGGATACTCAGGAGTTTCTTTCTTAGAAGGAAACCCTGAAAAGCACAGTCACATTTAGCTCCCTTATTGATGATTTTGAGTTGTTAGCTGATGGATTGTTTGAGTTGTATTATGAAGATCAATTTGAGTTCCATTCGGAGCTACAATTTGACATACCTGATACACACTATTCTGAGATTGTTGTTGAGACACCTTATGTTAAGATATCTGAGCCACATACAGAGTTTCCTGATATACATACTGATGATTTACTTTCTACTGAGATTAATGCTGAGATATACGAGCCGCTTGTTGATGAGTTTACAGAGATCTTTGAGTGACCTGATGAGACATCCTTATCTGAGCAGAGTGCATTCCTTACAGATCTATCTGATACATTACATGTTGAGCCTACAGTAGCCACAGTGAACATTTCACGCAGTGTGGATCATACACCTTCTACTAGTACAGTTGCAGAGGTTGTTGTAGAGCGAATTTAGACACCACATGAGCTCAAAGCTCTAGCCTCATCTCTGAAGTATGCCTTCCTTGCGGGTGCCCCCAAATGCTTCTGTGCATCATCAGTTCATAGTTGACCGACGACCAAGAATCTCGTGTGCTAGAAGTTCTTGAGAGAAACTGCAAGGCTATTGGCTGGGATATTTCGGATCTAAGTGGGATTAGTTCAGCTTTGTATTCACATCACATCTACTTAGAGGATGATAACATGTCGACCTGTTGTTGAGCACGGGATCTTGAGGGTCGGTTATTAATGGATATGATATCGTTGTTATCCCCAAATAATCCCACGACAAACAAACAAAAAAATTTTCTTCTCTCGTTGCAAAATAATTACAGAAAATAATGTGGAGCAAGGGAATTTTTTGCTACTTATTTACCTGTATAGAGGACAGGATCGAACTCAAGGAAGCTACAATTCTCGAAGGTTATTCAATTAATCAAAAATCAATTAAAAGAAAAAGCAGGAATCTCAAAGGCAAATTATCCTTGGTTTTTATGGAATTTTTCTCTTTTTATTTTTTTAAATTTTTTATTTCTATTTTTTATTTTCTGATTTTCAATTTTTTAGTGATTTTATTTTGCAATTTTTTTAATTTTTAAATAATGGATAATATGCACAAGATAAGAAAGACGCACACCAAACTCATTTTGTATTTTTCAATTATATCAAAAATGAACAGAAAAATCCAAAGAAAATATTTTTGGATTTTATAGGCTTTGAAATTTTTTTGGGGATTTTTGTAGAGTTTTCATATGTTTTGTATTTTTCTAAAAATCAAACAATGACAAAAATGAGAAACAATGCACATCCTAGAGTACTTTGCAACTTAAAAATATTTTAAGTGCCCAAAACTCCTGGAAATTATTTTTATGATGAAATATATGCAAATATCTACAAATAAGAACTGAAATCACGATTTTTGGATTTTTGTATAATTTTCTGTTGATTTTATAATATTTTTGATGTTTTTCAATTTTCTTTGGTTTTATAAATAGTTAATACACGAAATTTGCATAGAAATTAAAAGACAATGAAATACAATTACTCTAATTTCTTTAGAATTTTTAGAGCAACATTCAAATTTTTATGATTTTTCTAAATTCCAGATAGAAAAAAGACACTACTTTTTTTAAATATCAAATGGCAACAAAATGTGATGAAATTTTTATGCAATGAAGAGCAAGACAACAAGAATATTCACATTTTTTTGAAAATTTTTATAGCATGAAAAATATTTATTCCATCAAAAAGATCAAGCAAGTTTAATGTTTGGAAACACAGGGACTTAAATATAATTTGTTTAAAGGTTTTTGCAGAAAATATAACAATAATATAAGTGTGGATAGAAGATGCAAATTACCCAGTGGGAGGGTGCGACGCACGTGTCTTGCTTTGGAGCAGGGTTTTTTGCAAATTTGACAACTTCTAGGGGTGTCTTTGCAATTTACTTAAAATTTAATTAAGAACCCCTAGGGTTTCTTGTTCGCGTTTGCTTTGTTTGCATATGAGAGGGAAGGCAACCGCCACCTCTCAAGAGGAGGGGGCAAGGGACTCGGGCGCCGCGGTGCGTGACTTGCAATGCGGAGAAGGGGCCGTCGTGGGCGATGGTCGATGTGGACGTTGAAGTGTCGCACTAGGAGACAACAGAGGTGCGCGGTCGCACAGCGGAATGGTGGCATTGCGGCGGTCGGGCGCAGGAGGGGATCTACGCTGTGCGGCGGTGTACGTACGGGGAATGGCCGCGACAGGCTTGAACTGTGCGGGTTGGGGTCGCACGCTGAAGGAGAAAGGGATCCACGCGGGCGGAGGGTCTTCGACGGTGCCGCATCGCGTGGTGGCTGAAGTATACAAGAAAAATCCTCAAGCGCGTCACAGAAGCGTGATGATCGCATTGAATGCGATCGGGAGCGACTAGTCGCACTAGTTGCTCGATGCAGCGAAAATTAAAAATTTTCTATGTGACAAAACCACATGATCCAAGAACACTTCTCGGATCGTTTCGTCTAAACTACAAAGAAGTAATAGGATTACCTCTTGAAGCGTGGTTGCGATCGAGTCTCTAAACAAAGAGACCTCCTGTCTCAATGATCCGACTGAGGAGACGCTTGCGAGCGCGTGGATGAGACGCGTGCTTCTCGCAATCCATGTTGATGATCCAAGCCACGGATCTCCTGATCTCGACAAACGAGATATGATGTCTTCTTCACGAGCAAGGCACGCCGAAGTAGACGGAGGTCCACGAGCAAACTATCGGGCAGCACAATGACGATGATGCGGCGATGGAGGATCTCTCTAGGGCATCCATGGTGGACGACCACATGAGAGATAGAGAGAGTGGGCGTGTAGAGAGAAGAGAGAGAGAGAGAGAGAGAGAGAGAGCATTCATCTATGTTGAGTGTCTAGAAGAGCAAGGGGTGCCTCTTCTTATAAAGGGGTTTGGGAGTCCATGGATCCCAAGCCATGGACAATACACAATCAACGGATGAGATTGATTGTGTCCCTTTCAATGGCTAGGATTGTTGTTGGTAAAACACAAAAACAAGTGATTTAATTCAAATTAATTATCATTGATAAATCAATATAATTAATCTCAAATTAAATCACTTTTGGCTAGAGATAGAATAATGAGAAGGCTAAACCAATCCCCTAAAATAAGGGGACGACTACCATCATCTCATGAGATCTCAATATCTCATGAGATCTCATTATCTCATGATTATATCATGATCTCTTGTCGATAATATTTTTACCAAAAAATAATTCCAAATTATCTTATGGAAAATATCAACCATGCCATTGAAATTATGTGAATCTCATTCACAACCCAAAATTAATGTAATTATATTTTCAATTAATTGTTCAATGTAAATCCAATTCACATTAACAACTAATCAACAAATATAAATCACAATATGCTCTCTCTCTCTCTCTAATATATTATAAATCACATTTATAATAGAGTTTAATGGGGATGCCCCTTGCGGGCAGCCAACAATGGCTGCCGCCGCGTCGTTTTCAGCGCTTTTTTTTGAAAAATATCGCCATGTATATTCATCCCTATATCCCTCCTATATGCCATTCAAATTCATTAGAAACAAAGACTCCTACGGCCTCCATCGAGACAGTCCTTTTTAACGGTAACAGGATTTTTTAAATCGACATCATCTCGATGGAGGCCGTAGGAGTCTCTGTTTCTGACGAAATTCGAATGGAATATAGGAGAGATATAGGGATGAATATACATGGCGATATTTTTCAAAATAAAAAATAAAAAAAGTGCCGAAAACGGTGCGGGGGCAGCCATTGTTGGCTGCTCGCAAGGGGCAGCCCCATTAAACTCTTTATAATATATATGATTAATATGGATAGTGTTATCCACATTATTCATATCCATGATAATTAAATCACATTTGATCATCTTGGATCTCCTTTTCTCATGTGCCCAAATAACATGAATCACATTCACATTATTCATTTCTTTAATAATTAAATCCCATTTAGTTATCTCAGATAACTCTTCTTATAATATGAATCAAATTCATATTATCCATGATAATTAAATCACATTTAATTATCAATTTTCTCGATTCTTGGATACATATATCAACAATGAAATTATCCATGAACTCTTTTAAGGATAATGCGCTTTCTCCGCGGATACTTGGAGATAAGGATAGGGCGATTGTATTGTTCCACGTATAGTGACTTGGATATTGAGATCACATCTCAAATCCAGATCTCGGGCCTCCCACAGATGCTTGATTAAATCAAGACCGCAAATCTAATCTTCTCATTGCATCTGAATCACATTCAGATCAATGTCCAATATTTGGACCAAGATCAGAATACTTCTCTACTGAGAGGAGTCACTAAAATCCAGACCTGTTTCATCACTCCTTAGGAATGGAAGCGTCATGGTTATACAATCGTTTATGATCACATCACCCTCAGGTATTCCCAATACATGTACATCATGCATACTGGAAGACCCAGAATAAACCCGAAGTATTAGATCAACTTTATACTGTCTACTTCAGGGTTTTATCAGTAAGTTTCTCATTTGATCATTGGGAGTTGGTATTGATCATATCCTTTCCAAAAGCATATATCATACCTAGATCTTGATCATATACTTTCCAAAAGTATATATCAAACCTACAAATTCATTCAAGCTTCCAAAGTGAGACGACCGTGCGCACGGAATTTGATTCTTCCCAATATCTCATGAGTGAGCTCATGTCTTCCGGTTCAGTAAATGAACATGTATGATCCTTTGAGAGATCGTATTACTCATATGCCCTTATATGCACACCAGCATGCCGGTGTATAGACCTTGGTTAGGTCATCAACCTATTAGTCTGCCAAATGTACATACTCAGACATATAGTAACATACATGTCTCCGGTCAGAGGATGCGTGCCTGTATCGTGACAGCATACGATATAGGACTTTGGTTATCTCGATCTCGTCAAGTCAACTCTTTGACCTAACTAATAAGACACCTCTGAATCTCTATTCCTATGCAGAGGACCTGCATCAAGAGGTCGGTCAGATATCAGCCTATGTGAGAAAGGATTGCCATCTCCTACTTAGGCTGGAGATCATCTCTTAGCAATCATTTGACGATGCTTGATGAGTCCTCAATCTATCCCTTTAGATATTCATCCAAGCACCATCCTCTATGATTCAATTATTGAATCAACAGATTTGAATCAACAGCTGTATGATTATTAAGATGGCCATGGTACATAATCCTAATTGTACTATGGGACCTATTATGCAAATTAGTTATTCTTCATTTCAGATCAGGGAATAATATTCGAAATAACATTTATTGCATAATGGCTCGCCGTGGGCCCGCATGTCCAACAATCTCCCATTAGCCCAAAGAGCCATTAATGGGCTAATCATTTAAACCCACACTCATGTGACAATCATAGCCTATTTAGAAAATTGCTAGGTAAGCTGATCAGTCACTCTGTTCCCGCGAGATTATGCCAAGTCCTTTTACGGCACTTGTATATCCCCAGTAACAGTGCTCGCATCTAATGCGAATGTTGCATCTTATGCAATCAATACTCAATCTTGTCAGTTATAGAGTCCTTGATACTATAGCTTAACAATTATTATAACCAGTATTCCCATAATCCTTGTCAGAATACCCTTATTCCTGTAGATCTCTATCTCCAAAAGGTATCCAAAGTTAAGACCCTTTTAGATCACTATCTATAAAGTCTTAATTTCTTGAAGATAAGAGTTGGAGATCACTATCTCTAAAATATTGTCATCTATGAAGATTTTGTTATTACTGCAATCAAGTGTTTTCTCTCCATAGTAGGATTAGTAACACTTTACTACTCCCACTGCATGGCAGATGTCTGGCTTTTGTACACAACTAGCATACACTTAGCTTCTCGTAATTGATGCACAAGTGCAAGCAGTTCTAGCATTCTCTTCCTCAACTCTTTGAGGTGCTATCCCTTTAGATAGGTCAATACCAAATCTTAAGGGAAGGAAGCCTTTCTTGGAATTTCCAAAAAATATAATATGTCCAAGGTGTACTACAAATGTGACAGTCTCAATATCTTCTTCTCTTTGCTTCTGAACAACTTCAGAACTAAGATCTTAGAAGTATCCCTGAAATCATATTTCAACATATGGAATCGACAATCTATAAAACACTTATTATCATCCTTATATTATTCCAAATGATTAGGATATTATCTATGGCACTCCCACTAAGCTCCACACGGTACATCAAGATTCTATCTGAAATCATAACATTTATAAATTCATCAAATCTTATGTTCCAACTTCAAGAAGCTTATTTGAGTCCATAGATGGGTTTCTTTAGCTTGCACATCTTGCTTTCCTCAACCATGAAGCCCTAGGGCTACTTCATGTGAATATCCTTAAAGAGGTATTCATAGAGGAATGCAATATTGACTTTCATCTCACAGATGTCAAAGTCAAGTTGTGTAGCTATAGTCAGCAATATTTTGATGGGTTTAAGCATGGCCACTGAAGAGCAAGTCTCATTGCAAGCAATATCTTCTCTTCTGGTGTGTAGCTCATGGCTACGAATCGTGCTTTGAAGGTCTCTACCTTCTCATCAGGCTCCCTTTCTCTTGAAGATCCATTTATACCTTATAGGTTTTACCCTTATAGGTAAATCCTCGAGGGTCCATATACAACACTTGTATATGAAGTCCACCTTAGACTTTTATTGCTAACATCCATCTTTCCATGTCATGATCCTCAGGAGCTTCATCACATGAAATCCGATCATTGTCAGACTTAACTGACATATGGAATACATCCTCAAACTCATTTGAAGAGCTATTAATGTTTCATCTTTAATTATCTTTTTAGTTTCCGTTTGGAGTCTCATTATCATCTCAAGATTAAATGAGTTCCTTTACTTCATTTTCATCTTGATCCTCAAGAGAGTCATCCTCTAAGAATCACATTCTTAGAGATGAGATCTTTTAAGAATCTCGTGGTTATAAAGTAGGTATCCAATACCATCCTTTATTTTTCCATTGAAGTAGCACTCTCTAGTGCTCGATTCCAGCTTACATGCATGGAACCTTATCAGGATATATAATGTAGTCTCTACTACATATATACCAGGAAACTAAGAGGAAATTATGCTAAAATTCATCATTGATCAAATCATGTCACACATGATCCAATTGTATCTCCCTACAACTCTATTGAGTTTAGGTGTGTTGGGAGGATTGAGATAGAAATGATATTCATATTTTCATAAGGTATTCTTTGAATTTATCTAACAGGTACAAGCTACCTAGGTTAGATCAAATTCATTTCATCTTTCTTCAGACTTTGATTCCAAACCAAAATTATGAAATCTTTGAACATTTCAAAGGTTTCTTAGGTGAAGAGAAGAAATCTCATATCATACATACTCATCAATAGATATCACATATCCATAATGTTTATTATGATATAGATGATCCACATACATCAATATGTATGAGATCTTGAATGCCTTAACATCTTACACCTTTCCCAAAAGAAGGGTGTATTGGACATTTTGCTTTAAATACAATATTCATAAGTATGTAAGATTTGAAATTTTAGACATTCTAAAGTTTCATATCTTACTAGTCCATTGATCTCATCAACAAACATATGTCCAAAACTTGATGCCAGATCATTGTCAAATGATCTTCATCCTCCTATTGATCTTTTAAGGTTCAACTTTCAGTATTAGAAATCTTAATGAACCATTCATTAATTTTCTAATTTTTGTGGAGTCTGCTAGATGTTAGATTACTATCTGAAATATATCCATCATAACTCTTTATGATAGGTTTATTCCAGAATTCATGTTTATTTCCAATATTTAGAAACAAACAATGAGTATATTCTAATATCTAGGTCATAGAGACATTCTCTAAGACTAAGGGCTCTCCTACTGAAATTCAGAAGTCTATCAATCCAATAGAGATTATTGCAACAATTGCATCAATATCCATGTAGATAACTACAAACCTTAAGATCAAATTTTCCAGTATTCTAAAACATATGCAACAATTTGCATGTGTCATTAGAAGAATGAGATACAATTATTAGACTTTAATCTTATCATATAAGAAAGTCAATTTCAATGATTAAATGTAGATTATTCTGATGCTCTATCCGAGTTCTTCTCTAAGGATTCTAGACAGACTTGATAGTCATACTATCAACACACCAACTTATTGCAGTATTGGCATTCATCCAACTCTTTGGATGTCATACGGAAGTCACAAAAGTAGGTCAACTCATTGACTTGACTTTCCTTCTTACTAGGGTCCGACCCATGCTTCCACTGTGCTCCCTTCATCTATAAACAACCATTTCTTGAGACTAGGGATCTCTTATGTTAAATTCAAAAGAATTCAATGTAAGAGCATTTCAACATTTATACATGCTTCATTAAATTCATACAATACGAATATTATGAAGCTTCATGAATGACTAGAGTATAGACAGTAGAATGATGAAACTCATCATGTCTACATCCATTTAGACTCTTAAAAATATTGGTTCAGGTAGGTATTCAAACATTTTGAATACATCATCTCTTATAGAGCTACCATTCTGCATGATGCAGTGAACCATGTCATTCATGATAAATGTCAAGAGCACATATGTATGCCAGAACATCTTTTTTGATTTTATTAGGATTATTCGACAACTATGATCATCGTCGACATGTCACTTCCAAAGTACACTCGATGAAAGATCGAGACTATAGAGACATACGAACCCTAAGGTGATGTCTTATTGTCTTATTTAATTATCATTCCTCATTAATATGAGGAAACTTGCACATTGCAACTACATACATTATGTGTCCAACTGCAAGTACAATATCTTGATCATGAGTCCAATCCATGATACTTTACTGGTTATTATTGAGTATAACATTGAGTGGGTTTAATGAAGGATTGTCTGAAATAAGAAATTTGCATAAGGGTATATATATTTATATATATATACATATTTTATTTTGATTTAGGAGTTTTTATATCAAAGTTGTCTTGTCTTGTCAATAATGAAAGTTCATTCCCTTAATCACTTTCAATGTAAGAGATATTCTTACCATTATATCTCAAGCAAGATCTGGGATCTCCTTCCTTATCTTTGTCACATCCCAATAATATGAGAACCTGTAACTCGGATAAAAAAGAAGCAGGAACACATTCTGCCTTGCAAGTCCAACTTGCATCTCCCAATTCGGTCTTTAACACCCGGGCCCACCACCCCTAAGGTGATGTTGACCCGTCAATAATTGAACCAACCGTCAACATGCTTAATACTTGCTATACGCAATCCAATATCGCCCCAATAATATGAGGACCCGATATTGGGGTCACTACTTATACGGCCTTACTCTTTCGAGAAGCGAAGAGCCCGATCCAAATGGATTGTATGCAGGAGCTGTCACTTCGGACAGGCATCTCCTACATACAATATCTGGCGACGGAACCCTTCGCCTTGATGGGAGACCATGGATGTCACTTATGTGATCCTCCGTATCATATTCAAATTCTAATTAATCATTATGAATCATATTCATTATGATTAATTCTTCCAAGGGAAATAACAACTCTATTCATAATAGAGTGTTTTCATTTTAATTGGATTCCAATTAATCTAATCATATTAAATTAATGATCCAATTAATATCCAACAAACAATTTTAATTGTTACCTGAAATATGGTATTATCTTAAATACGTATTATTTCGAATTTTAATAATTAGAAAATACATCATGATCTCTCAGGCATCATTCCTACCCGCTATCATGGCCAGTACCGGCAGGAGTGGGACAGACCGCAACCGGTGCAACCCGCTACCCCAGTGATCCCTGACTAGACACCATATCCGCCTCGGGAAAAAGCAATGCCGAGTCAATCACTTTTTACTTCAGATGATCATCGGTTTTTCAACCGAAATTATACCATATAATATTCATCAAAACCATTTTGATAATAAGGAGATTTGCTAAACAAATCCCCAATCCTAATCAAGCAACAAGGTTTTGCATGTAAAAGTTGTCCTACAACTATTGTAGGATAAACTAGAGTTTTCATGAAAACAATGTTTGTTGGAAATTTCATATTAACCAATTGTGATCAAGATCAACTATCTTATCATTTTGATTAATACAATGTAATTCAAGGAAATAATTATCATCTTTAAATATTTCATAAATATTTATCAATAATCATTTCAGAAAATTAACAATTAATTTTCATTAAATTATTTGAATGACAATCACAAGGTTTATGATAATGATGCAATTTCCAGCAGTGACCCTCACTAACTAAAAATAGCATATATCATTCATTTTAAATCCAAATTAAGCAAAATCAATTTCCAAGAATTGATAACTTGATTTAAAAACGAAATCATGTGATAAACATGCATTTCCAGATGTTTTAAAACCGTAATTAACATCTTAATTACGTCTCTAATCGTCATCCCTGAAACAGTGGATATATGGTCAATAAAACGATCATATCTTGAGCAAACGAAATCCAAATTACGCAAACTCAAATCCTACTGTTTCCTTAATTAATGGGGAACATTATCAAAATTAAAATTTCGTGTTTAAATTTTTTTAATAGGGCCAAAATTTTATCACAAGACAGGGCTGCGAAAATTGAAATACTAAAATCTTCATGAATACAAACGAGCCCAAAATTTCGTAGATTCATGGATCTAATCTAAAACCTTCAACAACCTGGCTCTGATACTACTTGAAGGATATGAAAAAAATCCTCAAGCGCATTACAAAAGCGTGATGATCGCATCGAATGCGATTGGGAGCGACTAGTCGCACTAGTTGCTCGATGCAACGGAAATTAAGAATTTTCTATGTAACGAAACCACAGGATCCAAGAACACTTCTCAGATCGTTTCATCTAAATTACAAAAAAGTAATAGGATTACCTCTTGAAGCGTGGTTGCGGTCGAGTCTCTAAACAAAGAGACCTCCTGTCTCAAGTCCGATGCGACGGAGGAGACGCTTGCGAGCGCGTGGATGAGACGCGTGCTTCTCGCAATCCATGTTGATGATCCAAGCCACGGATCTCCTGATCTCGACAAATGAGATACGACGTCTTCTTCACGAGCAAGGCACGCCGAAGTAGATGAAGATCCACGAGCAAACTATCGGGCAGCACAACGACGAATCTGCGGCGATGGAGGATCTCTCTAGGGCATCCATGGTGGATGACCACATGAGAGATAAAGAGAGTGGACGTGTAGAGAGAAGAGAGAGAGCATTCATCTATGTCGAGTGTCTAGAAGAGCAAGGGGTGCATCTTCTTATATAGGGGTTTGGGAGTCCATGGATCCCAATCCATGGACAACACACAATCAACGGATGAGATTGATAGTGTCCCTTTCAACGGCTAGGATTGTTGTTGGTAAAACACAACAACAAGTGATTTAATTCAAATTAATTATCATTGATAAATCAATATAATTAATCTCAAATTAAATCACTTTTGACTAGAGATAGGATAATGAGAAGACTAAACTAATCCCCTAAAATAAGGGGACGCTACCATCATCTCATGAGATCTCAATATCTCATGAGATCTCATTATCTCATGAGATCTCATTATCTCATGATTATATCATAATCTCTTGTCGATAATATTTTCACCAAAAAATAATTCCAAATTATCTTATGGAAAATATCAACCATGCCATTGAAATTATGTGAATCTCATTCACAACCCAAAACTAAATGTAATTATATTTTCAATTACTTGTTCAATGTCAATCCAATTCACATTGACAATTAATCAACAAATATAAATCACAATATGCTCTCTCTAATATATTATAAATCACATTTATAATATATACAATTAATATGGATAGTTCTATCCACATTATTCATATCCATGATAATTAAATCACATTTAATCATCGTGGATCCCTTTTTCTCATGTGTCCAAATAATATGAATCACATTCACATTATTCATATCTTTAATAATTAAATCACATTTAATTATATCAGATAACTCTCCTTATAATATGAATCAAATTCATATTATCCATGATAATTAAATCACATTTAATTATCAATTTTCTCGATGCTTGGATACATATATCAACAATGAAATTATCCATGAACTCTTTCAAGGATAACGTGCTTTCTCCGCGAATACTTGGAGATAAGGACAAGGTGATTGTATTATTCCACGTATAGTGATTTTAATATTGAGACCACATCTCAAATCCAGATCTCGGGCCTCCCATAGATGCTTGATTAAATCAAGACCGCATATCTAATCTTCTCATTGCATCTGAATCACATTCAGATCAATGTCCAATATTTGGACCAAGATCAGATTACTTCTCTACTGAGAGGAGTCACTAAAATCCAGACCCATTTCATCACTCCCTAGGAATGGAAGCATCATGGTTACAATCGTTTATGATCACATCACCCTCAGGTATTCCAATACATGTACATCCTGCATACTGGAAGACCCAGAATAAACCCGGAGTATTAGATCAACTTTGTACTGTCTACTTTAGGGTTTTATCAGTAAGTTTCTCATTTGATCATTGGGAGTTGGTATCGATCATATACTTTCCAAAACATATATCATACCTAGGTCTTGATCATATACTTTCCAAAAGTATATATCAAACCTACAAATTCAGTCAAACTTCCAAAGCGAGATGACCGTGCGCACGGAATTCGATTCTTCCCAATATCTCATGAGTGAGCTCATGTCTTTCGGTTCAGTAAATGAACCTGTATGATCCCTCTGAGAGATCGTATTACTCATATGCCCTTATATGCACACCAGCGCGTCGGTGTATAGACCTTGGTTAGGTTATCAACCTATTGGTCTGCCAAATGTACATACTCAGACATATAGTAACACATATGTCTCCGGTCAGAGGATGCGTGCATGTATCGTGACAGCATACGATATAGGACTTCGGTTATCTCGATCTCATCAAGTTAACTCTTTGACCTAGCTAATCTGACACCTCTGAATCTCTATTCCTATGCAGAGGACCTGCATCAAGAGGTCGGTCAGATATCAGCCTATGTGAGAAAGGATTGCCATCTCCTACTTAGGCTGGAGATCATCTCTTAGCAATCATTTGATGGTGCTTGATGAGTCCTCAATCTAACCCTTTATATATTCATCCAAGCTCCATCCTCTATGATTCAATTATTGAATCAACAGCTGTATGATTATAAGATGGCCATGGTACATAACCCTAATTGTACTAAGGGACCTATTATGCAAATTAGTTATTCTTCATTTCAGATCAGGGAATGATATTCGCAATAACATTTATTGCATAATGGCTTGTCGTGGGTTCGCATGTCCAACCATGGCCCACGGAGATCGGCTGGAGAAGGCTGGCTGGTGGGAGGTGCTCCGCCGCCGGCGATAGCGATGGAGGCGGTTGGGCCGTGCGGAGGAGGTCACGGGCGCCGAGGTGGCCTAGACGCGATGGTCTGACGTCGATGGGGCACGGTATGGTGGGGCGTCGGGTGAAGGACGGTGTGAACCTGCTGTGGTTTTTTTGTTGTTTTTTAATTTTTTTTTAAATTGTAAGCAGAAAACTATAAATAATTTTTTTTATAAATCCGATAGAGAAATTAAAAGTAGAAAATAAAAAATGTTTTTTTTGTTTTTATTTTTTTAGTTGATCCTGCAAAACAAATGTTAGAGAGAAAGAAAACAAATATATATTTTTTGTTTTTATTTATGAACAAATTAGAACACAAGTATGATGACTCGATCCCAAAATAAGAACGGAAGATGTGAATGAGTATGGTTTCGTGGAAAATGGCGGATGGAATTGGATCTCCGACCACCGTGCATGGTCGGAGTTGAGAGATCGTGATATGTAGAAAAGAACGCTAGAGATCGAGGTGGTGAAATGAAAAATCGAGTCGGTGGCGGATTAAATCGTGATGGTGGATTCTAAGATCAAGATGAAAAAATGACTACGAAATAAAGATGTGAAAAATTAAACTAAGGTTAATCTAGATGAAAAACGAGAAGGAAATGATGGATCTAACCTTAGGAGCGGAAAAGACCTTGATCACCTCGACGAAGACCGACTCGTTGTCACCGAACGGCTCGGAGGCTAGGCACCCTTCTGCGACAAGAAAATTCTCAGAGATCGGGCTCCTCTCGCCAAAGATTGATCAAGTTGAAAAGATGGATGAGGATCCATATTAATAGAAAGAATGAAATTTGATTTTTTAAATTTTTGGATGAGGATAAGAGATAAGAGAAAAGAAAGTTTGAAATGAGATAAAGTAGAAAGATAAATGTTAAAAAATATTTACAAAAAAATAACTATTTTTTTGTATTTTTCGTCGCTTTATTTATTGGAAAACTAAATGTTAATTTTTTTTATTTTTTGTGGTAGTTAGTTAAGAAAAATAACTATATACATATGATATATACATATACGACATTAGGATTTAATGGGGTTGCCCCCTGGGGGCAGCCAACATGGCTGCCCCGTTCCCCATTTCAGTGTTATTTTTTATTTTTTTTGAAAAATATCACAATGTATATTCATCCATATATACCTCCTATATGCCATTCAATTTCGTCAGAAACAGAGACTCCTACGACATCCATTGAGATAGTGTCAATTTAACAAATCTTGTTACCGTTAAAAAATAAGTGTCTGGATGGAGGCCGTAGGAGTCTCTATTTCTGATGAAATTCGAAAGGCATATAGGAGGGATATAGGGATGAATATACATGATGATATTTTTCAAAAAAAAAATGTCGAAAATGGTGCGGGGGAAGCCATGTTGGCTGCTGTCACAGGGTCAAAATCCCGCTATCGATTTCGATCGATCCTGTGCGGCGTTAGATAACCCGTAGCTAACCGGCCTTCCTGAGTAGAACGGCCACGGACACGCTCCAACTCTTCTCGACACTCATGCTTGCTAACGCACCGACGCTCAGACACAAGCACAAGCTCGACTCTATGGATCGCTCAAGAACACTCTCAAGAACTCGCTCAAGAACGTTCAAGAACGCTACCAAACAATCACACAAGCATGAGCACAAAGCTCTTCTCTTATCAGAGGGGGAACTCGCTCTGGAGTGGGTGACACTCTACACTTGTGTACTCTTTGTGTTTACAAATGAGCCACCACCCCTCCTTATATACAAGACTCAAGGCAACCCAAGGGACACTCATTATTACATTTACAATAATGATACATAAAGACACAAGAGACCCTTCGAGTATTTCGGCAACCTTTCGCGTTCCTCAGCAACTCTTCGTCTGCCCGTCTCTTTAGCTCCCTTGTTGTCCTTTTGTCTTCTCGCACGATTGACGCCCAGTCAACCGCCCAGTCACCAGCACGCATGCGCTCCAACGCCCTGTTGATGCAGCTTTGCCATAATTCACCAAGTGCCACCAAACACTTGGTCTTGTGCCATAGGGGAACCCGCGGCCTCCAGACCCTCGTGCGGTAAACCCTTCCTTAGCGTTATGCATGCTAGGGGGAAGTCCTCCAGAACTTCGTTATCGTGGCCTCCAGACCACTCTCGTACGCGTAATACCGAGCATGCTCACAATGCTCGTACTCAGCACCTGCAACGCTCCATACCTCCTTGGATCGCCACGCATCAATATCACCGTGCACCTTCGTGTGTACGACTCTGTGACCGTTTGGCATTGCTCCTCGATGCGTACTGCTTCACTATGTACCGCCCTTCTGCGCTCGCGTATGTACTGCTACGTGCATCCACCGTCATGTCTTGCACTGCTGCCTGTACTCGCTGTTCGCACTGCTACCAGCACCACGACACTCTGCTACCGAGCCAGTGTCCTGTGTGACGCTTCTCCTCACGTACGGTAGAGCCTCTAGACTCTCATGGATAACCTCCCTGATATCCACATATTTTGGACTCCTCCTGAAGTCCTTGCTCCATCGATCATTCTCGAGCATCCGCTACCGGGTTTGCACGATCATTCTTGATCACGGAATTTGGGGGTGTGACAAGCCTCCCCCACCTGAAGAATCGGTTGTCCTCAACCGAGCATTTTCTCTTCAGCTGGCTTCCTGTCACGATCCTCTATCCGCTACGCACCTCCTGATGCTGCTCAATTGGGAGGTGGTGCAAGCGTGCACCGCCTCCCTTCCTTTACCTGGTCTTCTCACGAACCACGTCCCTCCATGACTTGGTCTTCGTCGTGAGAAATGGAACTTCCTCGTCAGCTCTTGTTCTCGGTGTATCCCTCCTGGATACAACAGCTACATCGCTGTTGTGTGGCAGCTCCATCTCCACATGTGGAGTACTCACCTCCACGCTTGCTCGTTGTCGATCCCGATCATTCCCTGTGGGCGTTCCCACATCCTGGTAAATGAGCACCTCCTGCGCTCTGAGCATCTTCGTTATCTTGCCTCCTGCAAGATTGTTAATGATGTGGTTCGTCACCGCTCCACCTCCATGGACGTTCAACACCTTGTCCATGTTGCATCGCCCTCCGAAGCTCTGCATCGGCTTCTCGTGCACGGATTTTCTCCTATCCGTGGCTTTGGTTGTGTGTCTCCATTGCACACCTTGGTGCACCGCACGCACCTGCTCACTCCTGTGCATCCTCGATCGAGCCTTGGTGCCTCCAAAGCTCTTTGTTGTGGAGTTCCCTCGCTCCACCGAAGTTGAAGCTCCAGCTCGAAGTGTCGTGAGGCGTACCTTGCGCATAGCATCGATTGCTCCCAAGCGTACCTCATCTTCTTGTTCATCCTCCTCGTCCGTACGAAGAGAGATCAGCTTCTCCTTCTTTGGGCACTCCCACGCCCGATGCGGTCCATTGCATATGAAGCATCCCTTGCTCCCGGGTTGCTCCTTCTTCTTGGAATACTCCCGTTCCTCCATTGGTGGATCATGGGTAATGACTTTGCCCTTGTTTTCGACCGTGCCTTCGATTTGTTGGTGAACTCCTTCTCTTCAGCGTTGTGGCCTGGTTGGGCACCATAATCGACCAACGCATCCGCCACCACGATCGCTGAATTCAGGTCCTTCATGCCATGCCTCCGCAGTTCGGCTTGCGCCCAGCTTTGCAACCCGATCGTGAAGTTGAACAGCTTGTCCTCCTCAGACATCCCCTTGATGTCCAACAGCAAAGACGTGAACTGCTTCACATATTCACGAACTGTGCATGTCTGCTTCAGGCATCGAAGAGCCTCCCGTGCCACCCACGCAGTGTTCTTCGGCAGGAACTGCGCCTTCAGTTCCGTGACTAGATCATCCCACCTGGATATCTTCGCTCTTGCCTCATCTGCTGCACGACTCCTCCACCATAACTTGGCATCGCTCGACATGTACATCGATGCCAACCCGACCTTCTCGGCTTCCCTTGTCTTGGTTGTCTCAAAGTAAACTTCCATATCCCATAGGAAGTTCTCCAAATCCTTGGCACTCCGCGTACCTGTAAAGGATTTGGGTTCCGGTACCTTGCATCGATGCACCTCTGTGGAGCTCCCACTGTTCACCAATGCCTTCTTGATGAGGGAGATCTCGCTGCGTAGATCCTCCATCATCGTGTTGAACGCCTTCAGCTTGTCCTCCAAGGACTTGATCTGCTCAGCTGAGCGTTGGGACTCATCCCCAACATCTGATCCTTCTGAAGAACGGTTCTCCAAGACGGCGATGCGATGGGCATGAGTCCCAATGGTGGACTCCACTTCTGCCATCGCTTGCTCCAGTGCTGCCACACGCTCGGTAACATCTACCATCTTCGTTCCGCTTGATTGAAGATGTACTTGCTCCAACAAGTATCCTTTGTTCCCGCGATCTACTGATCCAACTGCCGCTCGTAGCTTTGCCCGCTCTCTTGGCACTGACCAAGCTCTGATACCACTTCGTACCAACGAATGGTATAGCCTTTAGCTCTGATACCACTTCGTACCAACGAATGGTATCGCCTTCAGCTCTGATACCATTTGTCACAGGATCAAAATCCCGCTATCGATTTCGACCGATCTTGTGCGGCGTTAGCTAACCCGTAGCTAACCAGCCTTCCCGAGTAGAACGGTCACAGACACGCTCCAACTCTTCTCGACACTCCTGCTTGCTAACGCACCGACGCTCAGACACAAGTACAAGCTCGACTCTATGGATCGCTCAAGAACACTCTCAAGAACTCGCTCAAGAACGTTCAAGAATGCTACCAAACAATCACACAAGCACGGGTACAAAGATCTTCTCTTATTAGAGGGGGAACTCACTCTGGAGTGGGTGACACTCTACACTTGTGTACTCTTTGTGTTTACAAATGAGCCACCACCTCTCCTTATATACAAGACTCACGGCAACCCAAGGTCTACTCATTATTACATTTACAATAATGATACATAAAGACACAAGAGACCGTTCGAGTTCTTCGGTAACCTTTCACGTTCCTCAGCAACTTTTCATTTGCTCGTCTCTTCAGCTCCCTTGTTGTCCTTTCATCTTCTCGCACGGTTGACGCCCAGTCAACCGCCCAGTCACCAGCACGCATGCGCTCCAACGCCCTGCTGATGCAGCTTTGCCACAATTCACCAAGTGCCACCAAACACCTAGTCTTGTGTGATGAGTCGCAAAATCGGCCCTTTAATAATGCTAAATTAGCACTTGAAGTTGTCGTAGCAGTCGGGCCAATTTGAGCTCATCAAAAAGATCATCTCATTTAAATATGTATATGATCAATCAAAATGAGATGGTCTGATTTTATTTTTACTTGGCAAGAAACCAAGGTCGAACTCAGGGACACGATCCTTTCTCTAATTATCCGGATTTTCAACTAATTAACTAAGTGTTGAGTTGAAGCATCTATAGGTCAAATTCATGCAAAGACACAATAATGCATTAAAATAAACATGCCCTTTTTATCAAATTTTTTTATCATGCAAATAAATGCCCTAAAATGCAATCAAATATACCCTAAGTCAAAGTAAATATGATGAGCAAATTAAATAGGAGTCAATTTCAGATTTGCTTAAAATGTCAAGTTTGATTGATAATGTGAGCAAGGCATGAGTTAATAATAAGGGACACATGGTGAATAAAATAATACCTAAAAATTCAATTGTCCAAAATGCAAAACTTAATATGCCATTATGAAGTACATCAAACAAGCTTTCAAATGAAACTGAAATCAACTTAATTGGACATATGATGCTCAAGATATGCATAAACGAAGACAAGGGCATAAACGAAAGAAAACATGAAAAGATACCTACAAACAGGTCCCTGGGAGGGACTAAAATGCAATAAAAATAAAGACGAGTCCTTCCCTATAAATAAACCATATGTGAGGGGGCATATCTGCAATTATTGAAACCCGCAGGGGCATGAGTGCAAATATCCCCAGGCGTGCAGGTGGTTCACGTGCGACAGGACCTGTTTGCAATATTTAAGACCTCCGGGGGCATCTCTGCAAATAACCCAGAGTAGCACGTGCCGCGCACGTGCTCTTCCAGGTTCGGGTCGGCTTGGAGGCTCGGTGCAGCTTCGGTTTGGCTCGGGTGTAGGTTCAGGCTCGGTCTACGGCTCGGAGAAGGCACGGATCATCCAAGCCAGAAGGCTCGGTGGCTGAGGCTCGGTGCTGCTATGGCGATGACACGTGGCCGAAGATGGGCCATCCGATTGTGGTGATCGGATGGATGCTGTGAGCTCCTGACTGGACAACGTGGCTACACGAAGGCCATTGGATCGAGACGATCCAACGGTTGCTGGAGAAGATGACACGGCCTCGTCTGGACCGTTGGATGGTCACTGAGGGAAGACCATCCGACGGTCCCTGTGCTTCCTCCTTCGCCGAAGACTGGCGGCGATTTTGGATCTCCGGCGAGGGAGCTCCAGCTCCACCGCTCTTCCTCATCCATGGTAGAGCTCGCCCGAAGCTTCTGAAAGGTTGTCAATGAAGCTGGAAGCTCGAGCAAGGTGTCTGGTATCTCAGCTCGGCCCATCGGAGTGCTGATGACGAAAACGACGGCGACGAATTTGGGTCCGATGATCCTCCGGCCATTGAAGGCCTTGGCTAACCTGCAGTGTTAGTCCGTAGCCAAAGCAAAGGGTTTCATGAAGGGGAGTGGAGTGAGAGCTCTTGCGGGCGGAGAATGTGGGGAGCTCGGAGCTCCTCCGCCGCGAGGGCGGAGGAGGTGGGCGGAGATGGTTGAAGGTCTGGAGGAGAAAGGAGATGGTCGGATGCGATGCGCGTGGAAGGGGGATGTGCAGCGAAACTAAAGGGGGGTTCAGTGAAGGTCGAGAAGAGGAAGAAAGCCCTAATTAATTCAATGAAATTGAACAAAAATTCAAAGAAGAGATCGGAGAGCTTACCTGGTTGGAGGCGGAGCGGGGGCTTGGGCCGGGGGTTCCAGAGGGTCCCTGGGTCTTCGCTGAACACGGTCAGTCGTTCCGTGCAGCTCGGGCGGTCGCTAGGGCGCCGCAACTCCGTCGTGTGTGGCGGAGGGTCTCACCGGGGAGGTGAGGTCGTCTTCGCTCTATCCGACGCCTCCCCCTGTCACAGGGAGGCGGAGGAGGGCTGGGCCTCCTCCCACGTAAAGGTGGACGAGGTGTAACGGCGAGGGAGGCAGCGTATTTGAAGAAGACACCGGCGGTTTTGGCTAGTGGAGACGTGGGTTTCAAGGGGAAAATAGAAGGATTGGAGAGGTTTTCGTGGTCAGATGGATGGCTCGCGAGGTAGAGGGAAGAGTGGGGAGGGTCGGAGGGTAGTTGGTGAGTGGAGGTGATGGCTGGTGAGGGCGAGAAAATGGAAAGGGGGAGAGGAGTGCGCGAGATGGGAGACGTGTGAAGAGAGGGGGGTCGGAGGTTGACGATGACTGTCGTCCGCTGGATCTGGAGATCCAACGGCGGATAGTAGGGCGCAACGCGACGGTCCTGATTAGATCTGGAGCGTAGTGATCGGCGACCATGAAGCTGCCACGTGGCAGGCTAAGGGATCGGCACTAACGGACGATTTGGATGAGGAGTTAGGGCTAATCAAGCGGTTAGGAACCGAGAGCAGATTGAGCGACTCAGATCAGAGGATCGAAGGCGTGATCGGAAAGCACCAGTTACGCCACGTGTCACGCTCTGGTGAGAGCGCTCACGTGCAGTGCAGATTGAAGGCGGGGATGATCAGACAGTCGAGGCAAAGGGGCGCACGTGGAATAGATCTGGCCGTTAGATCTGGAGGTGATCTGACGGCCCGGATTGCGGGCGGATGCTGCAAGAAGGAGCAGGCCACGTGGCTCACCCAGATTGGGCCACATGGCCCAATCAGATTATTCTAATCTTCCAGTTGATGTTTGAAGGCCTAGATGGCCGAATTTGAGAGAACTCTAAACATGAAAGTTGTAGATCTTGACGAGATCTACAAGTTTCATGTTGACCAAAACTGGAGATGAAGTCAAACAAAGGCCCGAAAAATTTTTGAGGGTATTTTTTAAGTCTAAAAATACCACGAATTTTTGTTTTGTCATTTTTTTTGTTATTTTTAATTTATTTAAGACTCTGTTAATTATAGGACACTAACTGGGTTTTATTGACAAAACTTTAAGCAAGGGGGTTAATAATGGAACATTAAGATGATGAAACTGGGTTTCATCGTTGTGTCATAAGGGAACCCACGGCCTCCAGTCCCTCGTGCGGTAAACTCTTCCTTAGCGTTCTGCAAGCTAAGGGAAAGTCCTCCAGAACTTTGCTATCGTGGCCTCCAGACCACTCTCGTACACGTAATACCGAGTATTCTCACGATGCTCGTACTCAGCACCTGCAACGCTCCATGCCTCCTTGGATCGCCACGCATTAATACCGATACCGTGCGCCTTCGTATGTACGCTTGTGTGACCGTACCGCATTGCTCCTCGATGCATACTGCTTCACTACGTACTGCCCTTCTGCTCTCGTGTATGTACTGCTACGTGCATCCACCGTCATGTCTTGCACTGCTGCCTGTACTCGCTGCTCGCACTGCTACCAGCACCACGGCACTCTGCTACCGAGCCAGTGTCATGTGTGACGCTTCTCCATCACATACGGTAGAGCCTCTAGACTCTCGTGGATAACCTCCCTGATATCCACATATTTTGGACTCCTCCTGAAGTCCTTGCTCCATCGATCATTCTCGAGCATCCGCTACCGGGTCTGCACGATCATTCTCGATCACGGAATTTGGGGGTGTGACAGCTGCCTCAAGGGGGTAGCCCCATTAATTTCATGACATTATATTCATGTGTAAATAAGCAACTTAGTTTTTTTATTTTTTTTATTTTTTATTTTTTTGTTTTTATTTTAGATAATTAGTAGAAATATGTACAAATATTTACAAAATATAATATATACAAATACATGGGAAATTACACAAACCACCCCAAAAACCAACTTTTCACCCATACTCCAAAAAATATGAAATCAAGCCATTTTAAAGATAATTTAATTTAGAATACAATGGAAGTTTGTTTGGTCCAATTTAAGTTCACATGGAGTCAGAATTGGTCTTTCAATTATCGATTAGTGGCTTTTTCCAAGTGTGATTGCTTTTATTCTATACAAGATTTAATTGTGCAATTATTTTTATAATTTAGAACACATTTTTATTTACAACTTTTGTTTTGAAAAATATTTTGTTTGAGGTCAATTTATGTACAAATAAAATAGTGAAGTATACAAATATACACAACACATAATTTTTTTGATTTTTCTGAATAAAGACCCTATCTCCCCTTACTTTATTCCTAGTCGATCAGGTCAAGTCTTGGCCTTCTCTCGGGGTTCGGGTCAGCCTGCATCTATTACATATATACAGTCTTCCTTTTTATTTTATTTTCTTTATTTTTCCTTTCTTTCTTTCTTTATTTATTTTAGGTTAAAATGGTAAGAAGTGTACAACATTTACACACAGATGTAAGTTAGTAAGAATATGGAGTTATTGTTATATACAGGTGTTTTATAAGGGATTTTAAGCTAAAATAAATGAATAAAGATGACGAATCGCAGATTCATCACCTGTGAGTTTCCGCTAGGGATGTAAGAAAATTATCGAGTTCGATATTTACTCAGGTTCGGCTCGCTAAAAGTTCGATTTATATTCGGTTCAGAAATAAATGAATTGAACCTGAACACAAGTTTAGGCTCGATTAAATAAACGAACCGAACCTAAAAATGATAGGTTCGCTCAGGTTCGATTCGTTAAAAGCTCGATAAACATGCACATATACATATTTACAAATCCGTATCCGTAGAAGTGGACCTTATTTTGAGATAAGTCAATTTTGTCTCAGAATAAGTGAATTTTATCTAGAGATAACTAGATATTTATGGGATAAGTAGGTTTTATCTCGGTATAAACTATCGAAAAATAAATAGTCACATCGTGTTTACAACATCCATCATCTATGTGTCTAGTACTTTTCCCTTCTTTATCTTTAAATCAACAGAACAAGTATAAACCTTACTTATCGAATATCTCCATATTATTCTTATTCCTTATCCCCATCAAAAAAATGTAAAAATATATTATAATTATACTTTTTTCAAAGAGATGAATCCATATTAATCTATTTTTTTCAAAAGATGAAGATGAGTGAGATAAAAAAACTAAATGAATGTTTTTTTAATTGTAAACACATATATATTTCCATTTCTCTTCTTTTCACTCCCTCTGAATTCTTAACTTCGATATTCGGTTAGGTTCGATTCGTTTAAAAAGTGGTTCAATTCGGATTCAATTCGAAAATAAATGAACCGAACATGAACACAAGTTTGGGCTCGATTAAATAAACGAAACGAACCTAAAAATATAGGTTCGCTCAGGTTCGGTCCGTTTACACCCCTAGTTTCCGCGTCGGCTGAATCCTAATCTCCGGGATGGTGTCATGAAAGAGATCAGGAAATGGTGTGATGCTGGTTTTATTTATCCCATTTCGGATTCCGAGTGGGTCAGACTGTTGCATGTGGTCTCAAAGAAATATGGATTACAATTGTGACGAGTGATCGTGGTGAGGAGATTCTGACTCGTGTACGTACTTCATGGCGCGTCTGTGTAGATTACCAGTGTCGGAACTCAACGACCAAGAAAGATCACTTTCCACTATCCTTTATTGATCAAACTATTGAGAGGTTGACATGGAAGGAGTTCTTTTATTTCTTGGATGGGTACTCGGGATATAACCAGGTAGAAATCGCTCCTGGGAATCGGGAGACTACTTTTACTTGTCCGTTTGGCACCTACGCCTTTAGACGGATGCCCTTTGGATTGTGAAATGCTCCCTCTACATTCCAAAAGGTGTATGTTGGTCATTTTTACTATCATGGTAGGTAGTTTCGTTGAGGTCTTCATGGACGATTTCTTGATCTACGGGGATAGTTTCGACTTGTGTCTTAATCATTTAGACCGAGTACTTCAGAATGTTATGAGGTAAACTTAGTGATCTCATGGGAGAAGAGTAACTTTATTGTGACTAATGAGATTGTATTGGGCCACGTCATCTCCGAACATGGTATGGATGTTGACCCAACTAAGATTGATGTAATCTCAAAGCTAGAGTCGCCACAGAGTTTGAAGCAATTGAGGTCATTTCTTGGACACGTAGTATTTTATAGACGATTCATCAAGGACTTCAGTAAGATCGGCAGGCCTTTGACTGAGCTTTTGTGCAAGGCGAGTGAGTTTATTGTTGATGAGAAAGACCTCCTTGCATTCCAACAGATGAAAGATATGGTTACAAGCGCTCTTGTCCTTCAACCACCTAATTGGTCTCTCCCCTTTGAGATCATGATGGATGCGTCAGATTTTGTAGTTGGAGTTGTTTTAGGGCAGAGACGGGATGGTATACCATTTCCAAACACTATGATAGCAAGACTCTGGATGAGGCACAACATATTACACAGTTACAGAGAAGGAGATGTTAATAGTATTGTTCGCATTAGAAAAGTTTCGTTCCTATCTTCTGGGTTTACATGTGATTGTTTACACGGAACATACGGCCATACGATATTTACATGCTAAGAAGGATGCCAAACCATGACTTATCATATGAATCCTTCTTCTCCAGGAGTTTGATTTAGAAATTTGAAACAAGTGTGGAGTGAAAAATGTTGTGGCAGATCACCTTTATCGGATATCGGATGCAGAGTCCCCTGAGCAGATACTATTTCCCATTTCAGAAACCTTTCCAGATGAGTATATCTTGTCTGTTGCCTTACTCCCATGGTACACTAGTATTGTGAACTATCTTGTCTCCAAAAAAGTTCCACAAGATTGACCCAAGCTTAAGGTAGACAGATTTCTGTTAGAGATTCATTTTTACCGGTGGGAGGATCTGTAGCTATTTCGTGAGGGTATGGATTGTATTTGGAGGAGGTGCATTCCTCATGACGAATACACCAGTGTACTTGAGCATTGTCACATATTATAGGTTGTTGGGCATCATTCGGGGAAGTACATGGCAGCGAAGGTACTTCAATGTGGCCTATGGTGGCCAATTCTATTTAAGGATGATACAGATTATGTTCGAGGTTGTAGTGATTGCCAGAAAAATGGGAGGAACTGTTGGTTCCAAAGAACCATGCCCCTGAGATATATCCAGATTTCCGATGTTTTTGACGCTTGGGTCATAAACGTCATGGGCACATTCCCTGTCAGGCAGGGATTTAAGTACATCCTACTTGTTGTGGATTATGTTAGTTGTTGGGTGGAGGCGATCCCCATCCGATCTGTTGATAGTCATACAGTTTGTTCCTTTCTCAAGGGCAACATTATTGCACAATTCAGGATCCCCAAGATACACATTTCAGATGGGGGAAACCACTTTATGAGCGGAGAGGTCCGAAAGCTTGTGAAGGAGTACGCAGTTGAGCATAGAGTTGTGTCTCCTTACCACCCACAGACTAACGGTTTGGTTGAGATTTCAAATAGGGAAATCAAGACAATACTTTAGAAACTTGTACGTCCAAATAGGAAGAGCTGGTCCTAGATGCCTAATTCAGTTCTATTGGCTTATCAGACAGCGTACAAGTCTCCATTAGGCATGTCTCCCTATAGATTGGTTTATGGAAAGCCTTGCCACTTGCCAGTTGAGTTATCTCATAAATCTTTATGGGCACTCCATGTATGCAACCTGGATCATGAGAGAGCATGCCATAATAGGAAGCTGGATTTGTAGATTGCTGAAATTCTGAAATTTCGCATACAATAACTCACTCGTGTATAAGGAGAAAGTCAAGCGTTGACATGATCGACATATTAGGAGGAAGACTTTCTTCCCTGATCAGAAAGTATGGTGGTTTGATGCGAAGTTGAAGTTGTTTCCCGGCAAACTCAAGAGCAAATGGTCAGGAAATTTCATTATGAGAGTTGTGTGTGACAATGGTAATATTGACATATCTGGGTTGTCATCTGGCGTGCAGCCATTTGTTGTGAACGGACAGTTGTTGAAGCCATATCTAAATCATGATACATTCTCATCCGTAGTTGATTCCATCCATTTGGTATCGGACAATGATTCTTTTGACATCTTCCGAGTTTGATACATGAGCTGATATTCTTTTGTATATATCCTCTATTTTCATTCTTTCTTCTTCCATTTTTATCATTCATCTCTTTCCCGTGTGTGTGTGATGTACTTAGGATCTATTCTAAGTATAGGGAGGTGAATGACTTGAGTTTTTCTTTTCTTTTCGTTTCATCACTCTTGTTGTCTTTTCCTATACTAAGGGATCTTTTACCCTAAATATAGGGGGAGTATTGTTTTCATTTCGTTCTTCTTTCGCGTTTTTATTTCTTTGTATTCTTTTGTTCCCTCGCTTGTCCTTCATCTTGTTAATATTCTTTTTCTACACTTAGGTATCTTTTACCCTAAATATATGGGAGGACAAGTCGAGTCATTGAGTTTGTACATTCTTTTCATCGGTTTTCCTTGCTTGTACAATCTCTATACGTAGGATTTTTTGATCCTAGGTATAGGGAGGATCGTCGACTTCCATTCGTTTCATTCGTTATTCTTTGAGTCATTATTGTATAGATTCTTCTCACTTTTCAATACTTAGCATGAATTATGTCTTCCTTTGTCGCTTTTTTGTAACTATGAGGACATAGTTCGAGCTAAGTATAGGGGGTGTCGTATATATTGTATACACACTTTAGCCATAACTAGTGCTTTTATATGTTAATAATATGGCTAAATAAACTTGAATAAAAATGTTTGTAAAAACTTTGTAAAAATTCTTTGAAAAATCTTTTGTAAATATTTTTGTAAATATTTGTAAAATTGTTTGTACAAATGTTTTGTAAATTATTTGTAAAGATTCTTCGTAAAAATTGTTATAATAATCTTTGTATAATTTTTTGGGTACAAATTATCCTGTATCAAAATTAATTATATTGTAAAAATATTAGTAAAATGTTTGCAGATAAAATCTTTGTAAAATTTACAAACTAGTTTTGAAAATTTTTTGTAAAATGTTTGTAAAAATAGTTTTCTAAAATTTTGTAAAATGTTTTGTAAGTATTTTGTAAAATATTTTGTAAATCTTTGTAAAAGTTTTGTAAAATTGTTTATAAATTATTTTTCACCTTGTAAATAAATAACTTGTTTATGCACATTGTTTCTATATAATAGTTGTACAACATGTTTGTAAACAGAACTTTTAATTACATTGTAAATATATGAATATAATTCTTTGTGCATAAAATTCATCCAATAAAATCCTTGTATAAAATGTGTATATAGTCTATAAAATTCTTTATTAAAACTTGTGAATAAAATTCACCTTGTAAAATTTCCAGATAAAACTTGTACATATTATTTTTGTAAATTCTTGTATAAATTGTATATAAAATCTGTACATATGTTTTGTATAAAATTCTTTTAATTTATATAAAATCCTTGTAAATTCTTATAAATGTGTATAATTATCTCTGTTAAAAAATCCTATAAAAATTGAAAATTAAAATCCATAAAAAATTGCAAAACTCTTTGAAAACTTTTTAATAATATTTGCCTTTTATTTGTTTTCTTTAAAAAAATGCTTTGTATATATTTCCTGCATGTGCATTTGCATTTTCAGAATGAAATAGATGCTTAAACTAATCTGGAATAAAATCGAATAATGGAGCTTGGCTAAGACCCTAATCCACTTAATTTCAGAGGAATCTTTATAGAAACTGGATTTGAGACTTTTCAGGTCTAGTGACTTAATTCTTTGAGTCCACAAGATTATGTTCACATGTCAACTTGATTAGTCTAAGTAGAATATTCTGTACACACGCATAGTTCTTTCAGACAGTGGCCTATCTTGGACAAGCACTTTATACGTAGCTCTTCACCGATGAGGTGGTGAGGGTTAGAATCCTCTGGCAAGAGATGCACGCAAATGGAAACATACGCAGTCACCTTGAGTGGTCAGTGCGCTCCAACCAAGTCTAATGGCATGGACGTCTAATGATGGGAGTTGTGGGTTGCAATAATGCTTCAAAAGAGGGATGATTTGTTGGCACAATTTTCTAAGACCCCAAAACATGTGCAGATAAAAAGATCCTATATCTGTAGGGCCACAATAAAGATCTATGCGGTGCAACAATTCTTCCATAATGTAGAAGCAAATATGTATCCAATAAAAAATCATTCATGTATATATTTGACCACATTGGTCCTGCTTCAGAGAGACTGCAAATCTTAGTGGAGACTTGGCTACACAGACCGGCTTCACAAGGAGTTGTGGCTACACTGGCCACACTCCAGTTCTCTTCTTATTCTTCTACTTCTTCCTCTTTGATGGGAACAATGCGTACCTAAACTTATAAGGGAATACCTCGCTCCTCAAGGAAAGAGTAGCTAGACAAGGGAGTTAGGGTTACCTTGCAAAAAGAAGTCCGGTCTTTGTCATTTATGACGTGGAGTAGTACAAGTAGATTCATAGTCATCCGAATTTGCGTATGAGGACTTGTTCTAACTTGACTGTTAAGGCGACCTGAATAGGAGTCTTGTGAAACTTAGAGTCTGTTAGGTTTTAACTCCAATTCTCATTGAGGTTCCGTCAAACTAATAATCCAAAGGTTTGACTGAGCTCCATACTTTGATTTTATGAAGAATAGTTTAAAAAACAAAATTGTTCCAAGTTCTTTATTTTTCCTTTCTTCTTTTTCTTTATAGTCACTTATTATTCTAATAAGTGTTTGCTAAGGGACTAATAAAGGTAAAGTATAGGGGGGTTATGGATCTACATTTCATCATCTTTATTCATTTTTTAGCTTAAAATCCCTTCTTAAACACCTATAAATATGAATAACCATTGTTTAATTTCTTATTCTTTTATAAATATTGCACAAAAATCATCGTTTTTAACCTTAAGTGAATAAATAAAGAAATAAAAGAAAAATAAAGATTATATATATGCAATAAATACAAGCTGACTCTACCCCCTAGTGAAGATCAAGACTTGACATGATCGGCATTGAATAAAGTAGGGAGAGATATGACCTAGTGTATAAAAAATAAAAAAACCGAAGTTCATCCAGTCCCATTATTCAAATTGCATGTATTTCATCTACTTTGTATATAAAACATTATACTATTCTATTTATCACTTATTCATTCTAAATAAAAATATTTTCTTCTTGGAACTTGTATACAAAAATAAGTTGTAAATAATAAAAATAATTGCAAGAGTATTCTTTGCGTAAATAATGACACTTTGAAAAAGTTGCAAAGCTAAATTTTTCTAGACCTATATCTACTCCATAAAAACTCAAAAAATAAGGAAACTCACTTTCATTGTACTCTAAATAAAATAATATTCAAGACGATAGTGGTTTCATTAAATCAAAGTTAAGATGTAAAACATGGCTTTTTGGAGTGTATTGTACAGTGTGTCTATATTATATATTGTGTGAATATTGTATTTTGGTTATTTTTGTACGTATTTATGAATATTGTATTTTAAAATACTTGTAAATATTGTATTTTATTCAACTAAAATAAAATAGAATTACAAAAATCAAAATCACCAAAAATAAAATAGTGTATATATTGTACAAATACCACTATGTAAATTGTAACTATATCTATTTATTTAACATAATTATTTATTTTGTAAAAATAAAATTAAAATACATTTAAAACCCTTGTAAAATGTTGTAAATAAATAAAATAATAAACTATATAATTATTTGTAAATGTTATTAATTAAAAACCACGATGTTGTATATATAGGTGTATATATACATATGAATAAAAGTTAATATTTATTTTAGCCTATTCAATTAATGTATTTAATTTATTAAAATTCACCCTGAATAAGATTATTTATTTATAAAAAAATATTGCATTTATTTGTTTAAAATAATTTTCGATTTTTATAGCATTTATTTAACTTTTTATTTATTTTTTTATCTTTTAGCGAGTCTTGTCTTATTCGCGAACGCTCCTGATTGGAGGACTCGGGTTTGTTGACCCAGGTCAACTCTCCTTCTGCCCACATAACCCAATAAGGTTCCTTGTCAGAGCCAATTTACATATTTTCCCTCACGATCTAGCCATCCTTAGTCGTTGATTTTTCTCGAATTTTTTTCTCCAGTTTATCAAATAATCTCACCCACGTAAAATTTCCTTTGGATTTGCCTGAATCCACGTACTTCTCTTCTCCCAAATCCCTTGGACCTTCACTACATATAAGATCTTCTCCCAGCTCTATCGCCCAAGATGATCCGTTTTCGTGCCATTTTTCATCCGAGGGTGATTGTTGGAGCGTCGTGCTATGACATAGCACAACTTCCACAATTGGGAGTGCATCAATTTGGCGTGAGGATGCGATCCGATCATGTGGCTAGAACTCCTTCGCCATCTCGAGCTTCTTCACCATTCGTAGTGAATCGAGGTGAAGACCTTCCTCCAACCATCATTATGTTATATAGAATAGTTTCATTGTTTTTGTCTTTTCTATAATTAGCCAAATCATATCCACCTTCAACTGAGCTCTGATCCGTCATTCTTCACTCCGACTTGACCCACAAGTTTACCGCATCTTCTTCATTCTTCTCCCATACATGTTCCTTCATAGATCACTTTCGGATCTGAGCGATAGGCCTCCCTTCCGACCACTACCACCGGAGGATACTCATTCCCCATCCATTTTTTTAGCTTCCTTGATAAATTTGGCCGGAGCCTTCTCCGAGCAATAAGGAACCTTGTGCAGGTCTTTGGAGCGTGATTGGGACTGTTGATCGCGACCTGGAGCAGTACGTCCACATGCAGACCACTTGAGCTCCAGATCATAGGATGGACGATGTCGAGCACTCAGAGAATAGCCAATCGATGCGGAGATGCATCCGAGAGCCATAGAAACCTTCAAGCAAAGGAACGAGTGGAGATCGGTTGGGATATCACCGATCGAAACTCATCAGAGTATACACTCATCGTCGTTCTTCCATCGAATTTCAGTGACGTCGGATCAAGAACACCAACACAGATCAAATCACGATCATCTGCTTTGCCCCAATCAAGCCATGGATAGAGCACCCAGAGAAGATCCAAGCCATCCACATACATCCTCAACTCAACCGTTTGAAAAGAGCTCAGACGCATCGCAGCCGTAGATCCAGCCACATGTATTAAGGGTACAATTGCACTCCCATCCCTACGCTTTATTTGATTTGTAAATAAAACATTGAGAGGATACATGTATCTATTTGTGCTTGTTTGGTTATCTGCATTTATTTCCATATGTTTATTTTTAACCACGTTTGAGTCTGGTGTGCTTGTAAACACGTTCATAGCACATGCTTTTTGGTGAATTTGCAATTTAAGTCCTTTATTTCTATGTTACTACTAGACTCTCTAAACTAAAGTAATACCCTATAAGTATGTGCCAACACACCTCACATGCGTCGGCACACACCATTTTGGGTAAATTGCAGGGTACCACCCTACATTCTTTTTCTTGTTATTTTTCAGTAATTTAAATAAATTTATTTGCACTTATGCCATGCGAGCTTGAATTTAATTTTGCTAATTAATTGGGCTTAATAATTAGTAAATCACTCCTAAAATTCCCTAAAAATTGCAATAAACTCCTCCTAAGGAGTACTAGCTACTATTTTTTTAGTTTTGTTATTTTTGAAAAATAAAAAATTCATTATTTTGTTCTTGTTTGTAGAAAATTATTCATTAAAAATATAAAAATCCTTTCAAAAAAATATGTAAAAACTTGTGTATGTTTCTTTTATTTTGTTTGATTTCTATATAAATTTCATCTTTTAATTTTTATTAAAAACAAAAAAATCACAAAGTACTAAAAACAAATAAAAAATAATATAAAATCACAAAAATCCAAAAAATTGATAATACCTTATTGAAAACCATAAAAATTCATCTCTGTTTCTATTTCTATTTCACATATTTTTACTTTATTTTATATTTTAAAATCACAAAAATATCTCAATTATTTTCTATTATTATTTTTACTGTCTCCTTAAAAAATGAAAATACTCAAGATTCACAAAAAATATAAAAATATTAAAACCCCAAAAATGTTTTTATTTTTATTTTCTTTACATTTTTTGTTGTTTTAAAAATTCAAAAAGCTTGACTCATTTTCTTTTGTTTTATTTCTTTTTTTTGTTTTCTTTTATTTTCAAAAATTAAAAATGATTGCAAACTTTGAACAAATCATAAAAATTACATAATTAAAAACCATAAAAAATATAAAAAATAATAAAAATCCATAAAAAACTAAAAAGATGAGAAATCGTCAAAATCCAAGATTAGTTTGCTTTGAGTTCCTCTTTCATTTCTTTGATTTTTCATTGAATTGAATAACCCTCGGTAATTTCATCGTTGCCTCCCTGACTTCGATCATGTAGGCTATATAGGTAAATATACAGTAAATCATTTTCTCTTCTTTATATTTCTCTTCTTGATTATTTATTTGAGCTGTGAATAAAAATCAAATATTTCTTGTTTGAGGGAAATTAGGGTTACGTCGGCACTTCACATTAATTGAAATAAATAAATCGATTTTCTGATAAAAATAGACACACCTCTTATTTGCAGCCCCACCAACCTTGTCAAAAGGGCATTACTACACTGAGTACACATATAATCGAAATATAAGATGTTGCCACGAGGATTTGAATCGATATCAGAGACCTCAAGTAAGAGCTCAGCATAATCTTAAACTTCAGATTAAAGATGTTTTTTGTCTTTATCTAACTAAATAATTGTTTCCTCGAATCATATAAGACATCAATCGTGAGGGAGATGGTGAAAAAGAAGAGAACATGGAAGAGAAAAAACAATTGATTGTCTAGCTTCAGAGAGAGAGAGAAATCCGATCAAAACTTAATTACCACGCATTTTTCTCCAAAAAAGCTGAACATTTTTTAAATTTCTTGAACGTAAAAACATCTTTTGTTATGTGTATTATATGTATGCTATGTATGCTTGTTTATTGTAACTCTCAACAATTATGTGAACATATATTTTTATTTGTGTATATGATTGATTTTTTTGTATCTTCAATCTATATTGTAGGTATGCCATGTCTTTTTTATTTTAGACTTACAACATGTTAAGTAGGTCTAGCAATTCCTAGAATATGTATTACATGTATTTCATATGTATTAACCTTTTTATTCAACACTTGTCATTGTTTTAGGGCATGCCTTATAGATTTGATAGGGCTTCCAAACCTTGATGAACATGTACATTTTTTTCTTCTAATCTCCATAACTGATGAGGATGGTGTGCTTTCAAGGTCTTCAGCAAGTCCTTCCCAGGAAGAAGACATGCACGAGTTGGTTCCGAGGAGGGGGCGAGCACTTGTCTGCACTCGATCGAGATGGAGAGGACTTGGCAAACACCCATCTTCGCTCGGATGGCATTTAAAGAGGATGACTTGGTTAGCGCACGCACTCGCTCACTAACATGACGAGGAAGAGGCAAGGATCTGATGAGGACCATTGTGCCGACACTTCCACTATTTCTTGTGGTGGAAGAAGGGAAAGATGACACTAGAGAGAGTTCAAGAAAAACGAAAGGGGGAGAGTTAAACGAGTAATGTAATAGTAGCTACGTTGGGACTATAATATGAACACTTTTTTTAAGAATGTGCCTTTTTCTAAAGAAATTAGAAATGATTTTATTATAAAAAGTGGATTGTTGAACCAATGGTTTGGTTTAACTATGTCAATTGGTTCAATCCAGTTTTTGATAGGTTTTAGCTAGATAGATCAACCATTTGCCATGGAGATATTGTTTCAATTGGTTGAATTGCTCAATTCAGTTTTGTTATTGAAAACCTTGGCCTCACGTAACCTACCAGTCGACTGCTCTGGTTCCTATAGTTGCAAATTTTGTTGATTAGTTGTCTTGTCTTGTCATCTAATCGAGTAATGCTACCTTCGGGACTTTATATCATTTCAATTCATTACTTAAATTTTGTTTAGTATTTCCTACATATTTCACACACATACACACACACTCACTCACTCACTCCTTCGCTCACACACATCTTATCCCCTTGTGCTTGTTAGCTTGTCATTTTATGTGATTTTTCCCTCAAAAAGTAACTCCAAAATTTACTTGCTTCTAGTTTTCTTAGCATCAAGTTGGTAAAGTTTTAGCTTGCCCTTTCTCTGGGTATTTGATTTAGAATTTTTGAAGGAGATTCATTGCTCATAATTTACTCTTCATTTACACAATAAAAAATGTACAGAGATATGACGTAAGCCACTTTGTATTCCAATTGGAAACGAATGGATTTTTTATCATCATAATTGACACACTTGGAAAGCAATATGCGATTTGGATTTTTGTAGATCATCTCGCCAATATGTCTATCTTAAACATGACATATACTCCAAACAGTTAAACCAAATTTATATCAACATTTTACATTGTTGTATGAACTTTCAAAGGAAGTGTCGTGCCTTTATGGATGCTTCAAGGATGCTAACTTGCCACAACATCATGGCATTAGACGTATTAGTGTAATTTTGTCATTGGAATGGAAGGACTCGTAAAAAGATTACTCATTTACGTGGAATTCCCTTGTAGCAATAACAACTACTACAATTTGCACATTGGGAAGGTATCATTTTAGGCACTGTATGAGTTTGATGCACCAAATGGTTTATTGGCAAGAGGTAGACATGAAAACCTCAACATGTTATATCAAGACGACTAAAGCTATTGTGAGCCTAACTCAATATAAGTTGCTGAAGACACAAAGGTGCTAAAAGAGCTATAATGATTTTTAACATCAAGGTTTATATTTAAAGCGGTTTTTTTTGTAACTTTTCCTATACGAAAGGGTACATCTATTTTAGAGTATGAGGAAGTTTATCCCTCACTTCGTAGTTCATATGACCTTTTCGAGATTTTAAATCGTATGGGAATTTGGTTGAGTGACACTTTCCCTACATGTGGGAAAGTACACAAGATGTATTCCACATGCCCAATCTCCGGATGTATATTCGAGGTTCGGGCCACATAATTATCTACTAAGATATAAAAATGGATCCCCATTGTATATCATATATCGGGGACTAACATGGAATTTGGGCTGGGTAGTAAGAAAGTGTGATGAAAAGAAACTCCCCAAATAAGGGTCCTTAACAAAATTTGAAACTAATATGCCCAACCATCAAATCACCCCACCACTTATCTCATTTCATGCCACTACAATTCAAGGCCCAATGCATCTGTTTGCCTTGAGTGCAACTTCCACCTTTCCCTGTTGTAACATCGGTACAACACATCTAAGTTCAGACAAGGTCGAATTGGTTGAGGTTCTAAAACCCTTTGTTCATGGTCTGAACTGGCTCGACCCATGGCCATACTTAAAGGCCTAAGACTGAATTAGGTCTATACCGGTCGGTCCATGTGCCTATTCTAAATTATTTTTTTCTCATTTTCTAATGGCGTTTAGATAGATAACAAATATTTTGAGCATCACCAAAACTTTCTAAATTCCAACTAACTATAATATGTGTTACTTGATATTTAAACTATAAAAATGCAACATCAATGATATAAAAGTAAACTTGAATTATATTATACTAAATGTATGTAAAACTATTTTTTAATATCCATATTTATTTTTCTAGGTCAGATTGCGCTCGGATAGTCTTTGTGGCACATGTCCACGGACTACCCATTTGGTAGGTATGTCAAGAGCGAGCCGATGCCTGACTCATGAGTGGGCTAGGTATGCAGGTCCCCTTTCCACTAGTCAGGACTAGTAACAAGGAATTTTCGCCCTTTTCCTCTATCTTTTTATTATGAAGTTGATCGACAACAACTAATTAGTGAAGCATTGGGGTTGTCATCTACGAGGACTTTTAATTTTTTCCTTTAATTTGTTAGCTGTTGCGGGTGATATAGTTCTATAAAACTCAGGAGTTTGTTACTCATTTACATTTTTCATTCATGAATCTATAGCTTGTTTTTTTATATTTTCCCTTCACTAAATTCAACTTTGCTTGTATGATCTTGGTTTATAGTTTGCACATTGATCGAGGTAAAGTCTGCATCAGTGATGAAGGATGATATATTAAGAGGGCAATGTACGCTCGCACGATCCTATCCCAAGTTGGTACATACTAAGCCAATCTAGCATCCAGAAGAACATTATAAAAATCACAATCTTTTATCAATCGAGAAGTAATTCTTATAAATTTTCCATCAATTTTGGATATTATTTCCACTTTCCATTATAAACATTTATTGTATTTCTCAATCGAAGTGGGATTTCATAATTATTTAGAAAGCAAGCAATAATTTCTCGTGATGTTTCATCTATCCATCATCTTACTTTGGTATCTCGCCTCATTGATTTTTTATTATATACAAATCAATCATATAAAATGTAAATCTCCACGATCCTCCTTTCATTAGAAAAAATCAGCTTTTTTTAATTCGATCGCTCCCGGCTGGCTATTTTCACATAACCATGCCTCGGACAAGGTAACTGAAAAAGGAATTTTCCTTCAAAAATAAAGGCCAGTGGAGGAACAAAGAGCAAGGGTTTGACAGAGGTTCGGCGCGTCCTCCACACGTCTCCGAATCGCCTCTCTCCCGTCCGATCAAACAAACGCCTCGCAATGGTGAGCTCAGTGCCGCTCTTATGGTATTTCGAGGTTCTCCCCACGGGGAACCATCATTTTCTGTCGTTCTTTTGGGCAATCGTCAGTTAGCTAAGTTTATTATTTGCTGGCTTTGCTGCTCGTGGGCAGTCGGACATCAGGAAATGGTTCATGAAGCAGCATGACAAGAATAATGGCAGCGCCTCCAAGGCGAAGCCTGATGTCGCAGCGAAGACCCCGTCCCCGGCCTCGACCACCCCGCAGCTCCAGAAGCCGGTAAAAATGCATCATTTTCGTTCTTCAATCCTACCATTTTTTTGATTTGTTTGTTCGAGATTAGGATTGTTAGTAGCGGATGGAAATATCTTAACTTGCACGTGAAAACTGAATTGAATGGTAGTATTACGAAACGGTATCTGCTGCGATATCTTTCGCTGAATGGAGGTTACCCAACTTACCCTTCTTTCTTTGATCAGTAGCAAAAACTTTCGTAGCTGAAGAACTTGCCCTGGTAGCTGAACAAAATACGTGGTCGAAGAGTGGGGTTGAATATATGCTGAAGTACGGCATAAAAAAGATGCGGAGAGGAGAATTGATATATACTGATTAGACAATTGCTGGTAAATTTTTTTTGAAAGAAAAAAGGACCCAAGATGTGGAGAGTAGGAGAGTTATATGCTGATCAGACAAGTGCTAGTTTCGAACTTTGATGCTTGAAGCGGGAAACGTTATCTGCTTCCATTATTGACATTTTATTTATGACAACTTAGGTTAGAACTGGGGTTCCTTATTGAGGTTCGTCATGTCTATATATATCTTTTTATTGAGGTGAGAAAAAAGGAAGCTGAAATGGAGACCCTGAGAAGCTTAGGAATACTGTGTGTAAGATGTTTATATCAAATCACTCAGAAGTCATGCATAATTAATGGGGGGCAACGCTTGCCATCTTTGAATATTAAAGAACTAAAATCTGACAGCTGCTCCAATTTTAGTTTTTTGCTCCAGTATTAAAGAACCCACTCAAATTGTCTGGTGGTAGTGCAGTTTGCCTACCACCTAAAAGACCAGGGTTCAAATCCCCCCCTTGCGGGGATTGCGTTAGGTAGTCGACAACCAGCGTAAAAAATAGTTGAATCTTTCAACATGGATTTGAGCAAGAATCCGTGTAGCCGAGCCTACTTATAGTGGGAGAAGGCTTCGCCGTCTTTGCATTTTGTCATCATGATCAAGGTTGAGGTCCTCATGGTTAATACATCTCATTATGTGTTTTGAGGAGCATTTTTGTTATTCAAGCTGTCCATTTGTAATTGTTGCTGTTGGTATTACTCCATCAGCTTCTAAGTACCTTTTATGATATCTGGAATTTTAGTTCCTCTGTTAAGATTGTTGTCGCATACTTGCTTATTATTGCGCTCAGATACTATAGCGTCTCTTCAATGATAAGCGTTATTGTTGTTATTCACTTGTATATTATATGCAATGTATTCTAGAAGCCTCGTCTCTTGTAATATGCGCAGTTGTGAAAAGGTTGCCTTCTCCATGTAATGTGAAAGTATAACTTGACAGTTTATTGTTGTACTAAGATTCAGATTAAATACTGATTTCTCACTTCTTTGTACTTGCAGGTTGCCAATGAGGACGGCAGTCAAAAGAGAAGAAAAACCAGCAGATTCTTTTCCGATACAGGCTCTGAATCAATCAGTAAGGGTCAGTCAAGAGAAGAAGTCGAGGCTGAAAGAACTCCTAAAAGAAAGTCTACTACTTCTGAGGAAAAATCTGATGCTAGTGTAAAGCATCCACACAAAAGAAAGTTATGCATTGACGAGGATGACAATGAATTTGTAATGCCTAATGAAAAGAGGAAACTCAAGGAAGTTGAGCCTGCAAAGAAATCTAAAAGAGAGATAGATGAGGATGAGGAAAATGAAGTTGGCGACAAAGAGGTTGGATTTGTCGGCAAGTCTGGTGGTAGTGGCCGGGGTGGAAGAGGAACAGGAGCCACATCTGGAAGAGGTAGAGGTGGTGGTAGAGGTGGATTCATGAATTTTGGTGAACGGAATCCCCCTCCACACAAAGGTGAAAAGGTAATGATTTAACAAAGCAATTGCTTTGAAATGATATTGGTTAATAACCCCACTGCACATCTTTTTTTTAAAAAAATCCCACTGCACCTTGGACTCTTGGAGACAAATCTCTCTTGGAAGTGCTTTATGTTTCTAACCCGTCGTTTGTGCTACAACTGTTGCAGTTTGTTATATCATTATTTGTGATACTTGACAAGGCAGATTTGTGATATTGTTACGCTTTTATGCTATAAATAACTGGCTGCCATATCGGATTTATGCCATGCCCATTGTGCACTATTGCTTTTGTGATTCCATTTATGCTGAAAAGGTAGAAGGCTTTTCTAATGCTTGTTTTGATAGAAGACATGCCTTACATATATTTTAAGAAGCAAATGGTGAAATAAACTTGGTATTATACTAATGGCACCAGAGGTCTTCTTCTTGATATTATTGGACTGATTTTTGTTGCAATATTTGTCATAGGAAATTCCAGAGGGTGCTCCTGACTGTTTAGCTGGTCTGACGTTTGTTATTAGCGGAACACTTGACAGGTATCTGCTGAAGAATTTATCTGTAATACCTATTATTTGCTAATCATTGGTATATTTTGAATAACGAAGGGCCTTTCTTTACTAACATTCTTTATGTGAGCTTCCGACATGCATGATTGTTATTTGATATTGCATGAGAATGATTCTCTTTCAACCACTAACTAGTGAATTGACCGGCCTTGCTTTCCTCGATCGCGAGTTTTAAAATTTGCAACCGGCAACAAGTTTGGAAGGATGTAAAGATAATATAGCAAAAGATAAAACACCTTTTTTTTGAATGCGTGTGATATATGAAAACACAGTTTATTATACATGAAATATGCATTGATGTCGATAACAGAGGCACATCCTGAAAAACATACATATGATGGTACATACATTAATATGGGTTGTTATAATTTATACAATTATAAAAATTGCTAAAACTGATAACTGGCGTTGTCTGTTCAATCAATAAATGCTTGTTTTGATGATAAACACCCACACGGAAACAACAAACCACTGCAATACTCCTCCACACACAAGGGAATGGCCATCCCTTGACCATGTGAAGGCCCACCAACAGTTTTGATGCTGCCATTGTTCCACTCTCTACCCAATTATGATGACATCATCTCCCGCTGGCCCTCATAGGCTTCTTCACACCCTTCCTTTTCCATTCGTCTCTCTTCCCATTTCTTTGTTTTACCATCTCTTCCTACATGCATACCTTTGAGATCTTTTGACTTTTAGAAGTATAAGGTCCAAATATATTATCCAAGCCCACTTTTCTAAACAAATCACCAACAAAATTATGAAGAGTAAATGACCCAATGGATTTCCTTATCTCACCCCTCTAGATGGGGAGAAAAGCCATGAGGTTGGCCATTTATGTTTCTACAAAATTTTTTAGCTTTAAGATGACTAGAATTTGATTAAGAAACATATAGCTGGTCCAGTAATTTTCATTACGTAGTCCCCTTCCAATGTATCAAAAGCTTTATGTGTTAGAATATGTAATAGATGGGTAACCGGAACTCTTCAGGATCTCATCACCCTGCTCTCTTGTTTAGTCTTACATCATCTATAAGTGGGACTCCGATCTGTCTGTGACTGTGTGGCTAGAAGAAACCCCACACCCGATGTATTCATTGAGAGATTGAAGTAGAATATCCGGCTTTCAAAGGCATTCTCCTGTAGTTTCTTCCCGCTCCTTATGGAGTAGAGTTCCATGTAAAATTTGAGTATTCCACTTTATATTTTATATTCTTCGATTCTACTTCTACATGTGAAAATCAACTTCAGTTGAACACCATCCCTTTTTTCCTAGTTCCAATTACAAATGATTTCTTAAGTAGAAACGGAACAATCAACATCTTGATCGTCCGGGAAGAGGGGGCAGTGTGGAAAATCAGGAATGATGGAGTTCGGTAAAGGGAAAATCATGCGATTCCAGTGTCTGTTCTGTCAACAATCCACCATTGTTGTATATCTAAAGCATAAAGTACGTGATTTTCCTCTTCCAGTTTCAAATAACAAATGCAAACGTAGATAGGCTTGTGCATGGTGGTCCAGTTTTGGATCTTACGGCACAGGGCAAGGAGTTTTGGTCCAGATCCCCTTTCCACTGGGATCCAGAGCTCTTTTGGGACAAATCACCCATATAGTGAGACGGGGATTTTCCTGCAATGGACTCCCACGACAAAGTGGATGGGTGCTTTCTACCTTTAAGGCATTCCTTGCGCCTTCAAAGCTGTACTTTTAGAAAGATATTGCTCAATTCCCTGCTCTTGGCAACCTTCAAAGCTTTCTTTCTTATTCTTTGCTTTTCTTCCAGAATATTTTTTTTCATGAAATCCGTGTGTCGTAGCTAGTTTTCAGTATTTGCTGTTAATAAATTCAGCAATGCCAGTCTTGTAGAGTAAAACGATCATTCTTTGTTACTTTTCTTTTGAGAGAAAAATGGGGTTCTAACACGATTTATTTTATCTGTTGAATCTGCTAATAAGTCACATAATGTAATCACTCTGTATCTTGCTTCCATCTTTATAGGGTTGTAGGTTCGACTTTTCTGAATTTTAATTTCCATCAGTTTTCTATTATAACGATGTTTTTTTAAATTCAATGCATAAATTCAAATTTATGGTTAATTACAGATGATTAATAGTTTGAATAAGTGAATAATTCATCATTCAGATAACCTACTGGCCTTGTCACCTCTAGGATAACAAATTGGAATCATAATAATAAGGATTCCTGTCTTTTTTTGGTACTTTTCTTGGACTTTCTTCCTTAATCCTTTTATTTCTCTTTTCTCCACCCTTTTCTCTGCCTGCCAACATCTTTCTAATCTGCATCCTTGAATGTGTTAGCCGTCATGGAGCTAGTACACAATGCAGTGGCCCCATATTGAGGCGTTGCTTGCAGTTTAATAAATGATTAAACAGTCAGTATAACATGCAGTTTGGAACGGGAAGAAGCAGAAGATCTGATCAAAAGGCATGGTGGGCGCGTTACTGGATCTGTTAGCAAAAAAAACGGTAAAATCTTCAATCATGATTTGTTGCATTTCAATACAGTTCAAAGACTTAGCAATTAGTAATTTCAATTATTATTGTTATTATTCATTTTAACTTCAAATGTCTTTTTAGTTATTATCTTTGGCATTTGCTGCCTTAATTGGTCAGTAGGAGACTTTATCAATTTTTGATTAGGTGTCACCGTAGTTTTTATTTTGCTCAGGGGTTTATAAAAACTACAATTGACTGGATTTCAAAATTACATTTAATTAAGCCTTTAATAAGCATGGAAAGTTGAGGGAAAATAGGGCGGGTTATATAGTGTTTGAGTAGTTGTTGGCGTATTACCCCCTTCTTGTTGGTTCTTTCTCTTTCCATTGCTCTTATCTCGTTCATGACCCGATTTGTTCTTCCTCCTCGCAAGACATGGTATGCATCTTCTTCCCCATTTTCTTTAATTTGCCCTTAATTAGCTGTCCCAAAAATCGGATTGCTTAAATTTGGAATCATAACAAGTTTTGGATGGTCCTTTCACTTTCACAATTCCGGTTGAGGGCCGATCACTAGGAGCGAGTTCATGCTTCAACACTGGCAATTCCTTCCTTAGAAGTCTTGCCACCAACATAAGGTCAACCTTTACCTCCATGGGTACAACTTGCAAGCTCTCTACCCAATTCAGTGATCCCAATTTTTTCTCATTCACATACAACCACCATTAACATGACCGCTACCAAGCACATCACCATTAGCACACATGAACTACTGGACTCCGATGCCACTACCTCTACCTCTACCTCTATTTACATCATTGCTCCGTTGTTCTATGTTGAAGTTGAACTTGAGTTTTCTCCTATACTTTTGTCATCATCATTGTATATTGGTTTCATCTAATAGTATCATGGTTAAGTTTAACAAAATACCATTATCAATTAAAAAATCATTTCAGATTGTTTTCACCCTTCGCTCTCCATTAAGTTAGGGTAAGTTTTTTTAATTCGATAGAAATTTCGATTATTTCGGTCATTTTTTGTACTAGGACCCCCATATTTCGGTCATTTCGGCCGAATTTTGGTCGAATTTCGACAAGAAAAAACAAGGTAATAAGATGCCAAGAAGACGCTGAAGGATATTGAGAATCCTCAAGCGCATCACGGAAGCGTGACGATCGCATCACATGCAATCGGGGCGACTAGTCGCACTAGTCGCAAGGTGCAGTGGAATTTAAAATTTTTAAAACAAGTGATGAAACCACATGATCACAAGAACGTTTCTTGGATCGTTTCATCAAACCACAAAGTATTAGAAATACCTCTCGAAGCGTGGTTGCGATCACGAGATCTCTAAAGCAAGAGATCCTCCTGTCTCAAGTCCGATCCAAGAAGACAGCACTTGCGGGCGCGATGATGAGACGCGTGACTCCCGCAATCCTCGACGAAGATCCAAGCCTCGAATCTCCTGATTTTATCCAACGAAATCCATCGTCTTCCTCTAGAGCAAACAGCTCCAAAGAAGATGGAGATCCTCGAGTAGTCGAAGGCGAAGGCGAGAACTTCTCTCTTCCTCAACACAAAGATGGTTGGCCACCTTAGAGAGAGGGAGAGAGAGGACGAGAATGAGAGAGAGAGATAATAGAGTAGGCGTCTACTTGATGTACCCTTCAAGGGCTAGGGTTGCCCTCCTTATATACTAGTTTGGGATCCAATGGATCTCAATCCATGGCTCATATGGATCCAACGGCTATTGTCATCCAAGAGCCATCCAACGGCATATGATTGTTGTTGGTTAAAACCAACAACATTAATTTATATTAAATTAAATATATGTTGAATTATTATCAACACAATTTAATTAACATAAATTAATTATTAAGAGGTAATATGATAACAAATAAAGAGAGGCAACAAACCACCCTTGATTATAGGGGGCATCACCTATGACTAAGTCATAGGTCATGCCACCTTGTAATTTGGTGGTATTTTGTCTCTTTTTATTTTATCTCATTATTTCTTAATTAATTACAATAACTATTATTGCAATAATATCCACTAAATTAATTCCAAATTAATTTGTGAATATTTCAATCATGCAATTGAAAAAATGTGAATCATATTCACATCCCAAACTAATTTGTAAATTATATTTCCAATTAATTAACTAATGTGGATCCAATCCACATTAATAATTAATAAATGCTATTTACAATATTTCTCTCTCTGATATATTATAAATCCCATTTATAATATACACAGATATTCTGGATATCACTATCCACGATCTGCTTATCCTTGATAATTAAATCTCATTTAATTATCTTGGATAATCATTCTCACAATATGAATCTCATTCATATTGTATTTGATAATTAAATCTCATTTAATCATCAAGACCTTCTTGCTTAGATACTAAATTCATTATAGAATTATTCTTGAACTTCTTCAAGAACAATGTGCTTTCTCCGTAGATACTTGGAGATAAGGACATGGCGATTGTATTGTTCCACGTATAGTGACTTGGCTGTTGAGATCTCATCTCAAATCCAGATCTAACGGATCTCCTACTGATGCTTGATTAAATCAATTCCGTATACTTAATCTTCTCATTGCATCTGAATCACATTCAGATCAATGTCCAACACTTGGACTAAGATCAAGTTACTTCTCTACTGAGAGGAGTCACTAAAATCCAGACCTGTTTCATCACTCCCTCGAACTGGAAGCGTCATGGTTATACAATCGTTTATGATCACATCACCTTCAGGTATTCCCAATACCTGCACATCCTGCATAGTGGAAGACCAATGATCAACCTGAAGATGAAGATCAATTTTACACTGTCTTCTTAAGGGTTTGATCACCAAGTTTCTCAATCTTGGTCATTGGGATTTGGTATCGATCATATGCTTTCCCAAAGCATATATCATACCTTCAAATTCTTGTCATGCTTTCAAAGCACGATGACCATGCATGGAATTTGATCGGTCCCAATACCTCAGGAGTGAGCTCATGTCTTCCTGTTCATAAGTAAACCTGCATGATCCCTTTGAGAAATCGTATTACTCATATGCCCTTACATGCACACCAGCTCGTCGGTATATAGACCTTGGTTAGGTCATCAACCTACTGATCTGCCAAATGTACACACTCAGACATATAGTAACACATCTATCTCCGATCAGAGGATGTGTGCCTATGCTGTGACAACATTCAACATAGGACTTAGGTTATCTCGATCTCGTTAAGTCAACCCTTTGACCTAACTAATCTGACACCTCCGAATCACTATTCCCATGCAAAGGACCTGCATCAAGAGGTCGGTCAGATATCAGCCTATGTGAGAAAGGATTGCCATCTCCTACTCAAGCTGGAGATCATCTCTTAATAATCATTTGGCGGTGCTTGATGAGTCCTTTATCTAACTCATTAGATATTCATCCAAGTACCAGCCTCTATGATTCATTTAATGAATCAACAGCTATATGATCATCAAGATGGCCATGGTACATAACCCTAACTGTACAGAGGGACCTATTATGCAAATTATTTATTCTTCATTTCAGATCAGGGAATGATATGTGCAATAACATTTATTGCATAATAGCTCGTCGTGGGCTCGCATGTCCAACAATCTCCCACTAGCCCAAAGAGCCATTAATGGGCTAATCATTTAAAACCCACACTCATGTGACAATCATAGGCTATTTAGAAAATAGCTAGGTAAGCTGATCAATCACTCTGTTCCCACGAGACTACGCCAAGTCCTTTTACGACACTTGCATATCCCCAGTAACAGTGCTCGCATCTAATGCGAATGTTGCATCTAATGCAACCAATACTCAATCTTGTCAGTCGTAGTGTCCTTGACACTACAGCTCAAAAATTATTATTATAACCAGTATGTAATTTCTATTATCCTTATCAGAATACCCTTATCCCTGGAGATCTCTATCTCCCTAAGGTATTCGTAGTTAAGACCTTTTAGATCTCCATCTAAAAGTCTTAATTTCTTGAAGATAAGACTTAGAGATCACTATCTCTAAAGCCTTGTCATCTTTGAAGATATTGTTATTACTGCAATTAAGTGTTCTATCTCCATAGTAGGATTAGTAACAGATTACTACTCCCACTGCATGACAGATATCTGACTTTTGTACACATCTAGCATACTTTCGGCTTCTCCTAACTGATGCACAAAAGGGCAACCAGTTTTAGCATTCACTTCCTCAACTCTTTGAGGTGCTATCCCTTTAGATAGGTCAGTACCAAATCTTAAGGTAAGAAACCCTTTCTTGGAATTTCCAGAAAATGAAACATGTCCAAGGTATACTACAAATGTGACAGTCCCAATACCCTCTTTTCTTTGCTTCTGAACACCTTCAGAACTAAGATCCAAGAGGCATCTTTGAGATCATATCTCAAGGTATGGAATAGCCAGATCATAAAACACTTATTATCATCCTTATATCATTCCAAATGATTAGGATATTATCTACATTTAGCATGATGAACACAATGGTACTCCCACTAAGCTTCACATGGTTCATCAAGATTCTATTTGAAATCATAACATTTATAATTTCATTATATCTTATGTTCCAACTACAAGAAGCCTATTTGAGTCCAAAGATGGAGTTCTTTAGCTAGCACATCTTACATTCCTCAACCATGAAGCCCTGGGGCTACTTCATGTGAATATCCTCAAAGAGGTATTCATTGAGGAATACAATCTTGACTCACATCTTGAAGATGCCATAGTCAAATTGTGTAGGTAGGGTTAGCAATATTCTGATGGGTTTAAGCATGGTCACTAACAAGCAAGCCTCATCGCAAGCGATGTCTTCTCTTCGGTGTGTAGCTCATGGCTTCGAACCGTGCTTTGAAGGTCTCTACCTTCTCATCAGGTTCCCCCTTTCTCTTGAAAATCCATTTGCACCTTAATGGGTCTAACCCTTATAGGTGGATCCTCGAGGGTCCATATACAACATTTGTATATGAAGTCTACTTTAAACTTTATTGCTAATATCCATCTTTCCATGCCATGATCCTCAGGAGCTTCATCACATGAAGTCCGACCATTGTCAGACTTAACTGACACGTGGAATACATCCTCAAACTCATTTGAAGAAGTATTAATGTTTCATCTTTAATTGTCCTTTTAGTTCCCGATTTTCAGGAGCCTCATTATCTTCTCAAGATCAAACGAGTTCCTACACTTCATTTTTGTCTTGATTCTCAAGAGTCTCATCCTCCAAGAATCACATTCTCAGAGATGAGATTTTTTAAGAATCTCAGGGTTATAAAGTAGGTGTCCAATATCATCCTTTATTTTCCTAATGAAGTAGCACTCTCAAGTGCTAGATTCCAACTTACATGCATGGAACCTTATTAAGGATATATATTGTAGTCTGTACTACATATATATACCTAGAACTAAGGGATAATTATGCTAAAATTCATCATTGATCAAATCATGTCACATATGATCCAATTGTATCTTCCTACAACTCTATTGAGTTTAGGTGTGTTAGGAGGATTGAGATAAAAATGATATTCATATCTCCATAAGGTATTATTTGAATTCATCTAATAGGTACTTGCTACCTTGATTAGATCAAATTCATTTAATCTTCCTTCAAACTTTGGTTCCAAACCAAAATTGTGAAATCTTCGAACATTTCAAAGTTTTCTTTGGTGAAGAGAAGAAATCTCATATCATACATAATCATCAATAGATATCACATATCTATAATGTTTACTATGATATAGACGATCCACATACATCAATATGTATGAGATCCCGAATACCTTGACATCTTACACCTTTCCTAAGAGAAGGGTGTATTGGACATTCTTCGAATACAATATTCACAAGTATGTAAGATTTGAAATTTTAGACATTCTAAAGTTTCATATCTTACTAGTCTATTGATCTCATCAGCAGATATATGTCCAAGACTTGATGCTAAATCATTGTCAAATGATCTTTATCCTCCTATTGATCTTATAAGGTTTAACTTTCAGTATTAGAAATCTTAATGAGCAATTCATTAAATTTCTAATTTAGTAGAGTCCACCAGATGCTAGATTATCATCCGAAATATATCCATCATAACTCTTTATGATAGGTTTATTCCGGAATTCATGTTTATTTCCAACATTTAGAAACAAACAATGAGTGTATTCTAATATGTAGGTCATAGAGACATTCTCTAAGACTAAGGCTCTCCCACTGAAATTAAGAAGTATATCAATCCAACAGAGATTGTTGCAACAATTGCATCATTATCCATGTAGATAACTATAAACCTTATGATCAATTTTTTCAGCCTTCTAAAACATGTGCAACACATTGCAAGTGTTGTTAGAAGATTGAGATACAATTATTAGACTTTATCTTATCAAATAAGCAAGTCAATTTCAATGATCAAATGTAGATATAGATTATTATGATGCACTATCTGAGTCCTTCTCTAAGGATTCTAGACAGACTTGATATTATTGCAGTATAGGCATTCATCCAACTCTTTGGATATCATATGGAAGTCATAGAAGTATGATCAACTCTTTGACTATCCTTTTCATCTTGGGTCCGACCCACGCTTCCACTGTGCTCTCTTCATCTATAAACAACCATTGTTCAAGACAAAGAATCTCTTATGTTGAATTCAAAAGATTTCAATACAAGATGACTTCAACATAATACATGCTTCATTAAATTCATACAAAATGATTATTATGAAGCTTTATGAATGACTTGAGTATAGATAGTAGAATGATGACACTCATCATATCTACATACATCTTAACTCTTAGAGACTTAGGTTCAGGTTGGTATTCAAACATTTTGAATACATCATCTCTTTCGAGCCACCATTCTGCAGAGAACCATGTCATTCATGATTAAATGTCTAGAGCACATATGTATGCCAGAACATCTTCTTAGATTTTTATAAGGATTATTTGACAATTGCGATCATCATCGACATGTCACTTCCAAAGTACACTCGATGAAAGATCAAGACTATAGAGACATACAAACCCTAAGGTGATGTCTTATTATCTTATTTAATTGTCACTCCTCATTATGTTGAGGAAACTTGCACATTGCAACCACATACATTATGTGTCCAATTGCAAGTACAATATCTGGATCATGAGTCCAATCCATGATATTTTACTGGTTATTATTGAGTATAACATTGAGTGGGTTTAATGAAGGATTATCTGAAATAAGAAATTTGCATAAGGGTATATATATTATATATACATATTTTACTTTGATTTAGGAATTTTTATATCAAAGTTGTCTTGCTATGTCACAATGAAAGTTCATTCCCTTAATCACTTTCAATATAAGAGATATTCTTACCATTATATCTCTAGCAAGATCTGGGATCTCATTTCCTATCTTTGTCACATCCCAATAATATGAGAATCTGCGACTCCGATAAAAAGAATCGGGAACACATTCTGCCTTGCAAGTCCAACTTGCATTTCCCAATTCGGTCTTTAACACCTGGGCCCACCACCCCTAAGATGATGTTGACCCGTTGCTAATTGAACCAACCGTCAACATGCTTAATACTCGCTATACGCAATCCAATATCACCCCAATAATATGAGGACCCGATATTGGGGTCACTAAATATACGGACTTACTCTTTCGAGAAGCAAAGAACCTGATCCAAATAATTGTATATAGGATCTGTCACTTCGGACATGCGTCTCCTATATACAACTTTTGGCGACGAAATTCTTTGCCTTGACGGGAGACCATGGATGTCACTTATGTGATCCTCCACCTCTTATTCAAATTGAAATAATTAATTATCGTGAATCATATTCACATAATTAATTCTTCCAAGGGAAATACACATCTATTCATAATAGAGTATTTTAATAGGATATAAATAATTTAATCACATTAAATTAATTATCAATCCAATTTTCAATCAACAAACTTTGAATTTTACGTGAATAGTAGGTATAATCTCAAAGTACGTATTATTTCGAATTCTAATTATTAAAAAAATACACTTTGATTTCTCCGGCATTATCGAGTCCCTACCCGCTGTCATGGCCAGTACTGGCAAGAGTGGGACGGACCACATACGTTGCAACCCGCTATCCCAATGCTCTCCGACTAGACACCATATCCACCTCAGGAAAGAATAATGCCAGATAGATCATCATGTACTTTAAGATGCTCATCGGTCTTTCAACCAAAATTATACCATATAATATACATCAAAACAATTTTGATTATATTATAAGGAGATTTGCTAAACAAATCCCCAATCCTATTCAAGAAAGAGAGTTTTGCATGTAAATGTTGTCCTACAACTATTGTAGGATGAACTAGGGTTTTGTATGCAAACAATGTTTGTTGATGATTTCAAATTAACCAATGATCAAGATCAACTATCTTATCATTATAGTTAGTGGGATGTCATTCAAGGAATTGATTATCATCTTTAAACATTTTACAAATACTTATCAATAACCAATTTCAGAAAATTAACAATTAATTTTCATCAACATGTTTGAATGACTATCATTAGGTTCATGATCAAATTTTGTCAATTTCCAGCAGTGACCCCTAATCACTAAAATTAACTTATCTTGATCAATTTAAATCCAAAATTCGCAAAATCAGTTTCCTAAGATTGCCAACTTGATTTACAACAGAACCTAAGTGATATTTCACGCATTTTGAGGCATGTCAAAACCGTAATTAACAAATTAATCACGTTCAGTTTTGCTGTTCCCGCAACAGTGAATACATGCTTATTCAAAAGGCCATATCTTGAGCAAATTAAATCCAAATTTAGTAAACTCAGATCCTACGATTTCCTTGTTAAATGAGGAACAAAATCCAATTGAATATTTAGTGTTTAAACAATTTAAACAGTGCCGAAAAAAGCAATTAGACAGAGGAGCGAAAATTCAAATGCGATAAAACTTTCGCGACCCTTTCAAAACCCAAGTCGTCTTAGATTCATGGATCATATCCAAAACCTTTTTCGACCTAAGGCTCTGATACCACTTGAAGGATATTGAGAATCCTCAAGCGCATCACGGAAGCGTGACGATCGCATCACATGCGATCGGGGCGACTAGTCGCACTAGTCGCAAGGTGCAGCGAAATTTAAAATTTTTAAAACAAGTGATGAAACCACATAATCACAAGAACGTTTCTTGGATCGTTTCATCAAACCACAAAGTATTAGGAATACCTCTCGAAGCGTGGTTGCGATCACGAGATCTCTAAAGCAAGAGATCCTCCTGTCTCAAGTCTGATCCACGAAGACAGCACTTGCGGGCGCGATGATGAGACGCGTGACTCCCGCAATCCTCGACGAAGATCCAAGCCTCGAATCTCCTGATTTTGTCCAACGAAATCCGTCACCTTCCTCTAGAGCAAGCAGCTCCAAAGAAGATGGAGATCCTCAAGTAGTCGAAGGCGAAGGCGAGAACTTCTCTCTTCCTCAACACAAAGATGGTCGGCCACCTTAGAGAGAGGGAGAGCGAGGACGCGAATGAGAGAGAGAGAGTAGAGTAGGCGTCTACTTGATGTACCCTTCAAGGGCTAGGGTTGCCCTCCTTATATACTAGTTTGGGATCCAATGGATCTCAATCCATGGCTCATATTGATCCAATGGCTATTGTCATCCAAGAGCCATCCAACGGCTATGATTGTTGTTGGTTAAAACCAACAATATTAATTTATATTAAATTAAATATATGTTGAATTATTATCAACACAATTTAATTAATATAAATTAATTATTAAGAGATAATATGATAACAAATAAAGAGAGGCAACAAACCACCGTTGATTATAGGGGGCATCACCTATGACTAAGTCATAGGTGACGCCACCTTGTAATTTGATGGTATTTTGTCTCCTTTTATTTTATCTCATTATTTCTTAATTAATTACAATAACTATTATTGCAATAATATCCACCACATTAATTTCAAATTAATTTGTGAATATTTCAATCATGCCATTGAAAAAATGTGAATCATATTCACATCCCAAACTAATTTGTAAATTACATTTCCAATTAATGTGGATCCAATCCACATTAATAATTAATAAATGCTATTTACAATATTTCTCTCTCTGATATATTATAAATCCCATTTGTAATATAAACAGATATTCTGGATATCACTATCCACGATCTGCTTATCCTTGATAATTAAATCTCATTTAAATATCTTGGATAATCATTCTCACAATATGAATCTCATTCATATTGTACTTGATAATTAAATCTCATTTAATCATCAAGACCTTCTTGCTTGGATACTAAATTCATCATAGGAATTATTCTTGAACTCCTTCAAGAACAATGTGCTTTTCCGTAGATACTTGGAGATAAGGACAGGGCGATTGTATTGTTCCACGTATAGTGACTTGGCTGTTGAGATCTCATCTCAAATCCAGATCTAACGGATCTCCTACTGATGCTTGATTAAATCAAGTCCGTATACTTAATCTTCTCATTGCATCTGAATCACATTCAGATCAATGTCCAATACTTGGACTAAGATCAAGTTACTTCTCTATTGAGAGGAGTCACTAAAATCCAAACCTGTTTCATCACTCCCTCGGACTGGAAGCGTCATGGTTATACAATCGTTTATGATCACATCACCCTCAGGTATTCCCAATACCTTCACATCCTGCATACTGGAAGACCAATGATAAAGCTGAAGATGAAGATCAATTTTACACTGTCTTCTTCAGGCACCAAGTTTCTCAATCTTGGTCATTGGGATTTGGTATCGATCATATGCTTTCCTAAAGCATATATCATACCTTCAAATTCTTGTCATGCTTCCAAAGCACGATGACCATGCATGGAATTTGATCGGTCCCAATACCTCATGTCTTCCAGTTCATAAGTGAACCTGTATGATCCCTTTGAGAGATCGTATTACTCATATGCCCTTACATGCACACCAGCTCGCCGATGTATAGACCTTGGTTAGATCATCAAATGTACACGCTCAGACATATAGTAACACATCTGTCTCCGGTCAGAGGATGTGTGCCTATGCTGTAACAACATTCAACATAGGAGTTAGGTTATCTCGATCTCGTTAAGTCAACCCTTTGACCTAACTGAAGAAATCATCCCATCGGCTTCGCATCGTCAAGGAGACCGCGGCGAGGAACATGAGGAGCGAGAGGGAGTGGCGTCCGAAGGTTCAAGGGGTACTGCATCGCCAAGGAGACCGCGGTGACCCTCACGGTCACGCTCACGGGAAAGGCGCAACAAGCGGAGCGCAAGCAGAAGGGGGTGGAGCGTGGGAGAAGGTCACGCATGCAAAAGCTGGAAAGCGGTGCTTTCGTTGTGAGGGGCGATGACATATCGCCTCTGCATGTCGAGCTCCTCCTCGCTGCTTTCTCTGCGGCAAGGTAGGTCATCACATGCTTTCTTGCAGGGTTCATCGCGTGGGTGTTGGTTACAAGAAGCTCTCTGGACACCTGGATGTGCGTCAGCGAGTTCGCGGTTCGTCTGCCATCATGGATTCTCGCTCTTTTGCTCAAGTGGTGCGCGAAGGCGGTGGCGGCAATACCTCCAAAGGGCCGAGCGTGGGGTGCGCTCCCAACCCTCCCCCACGCTCTTCTGCTGTGGAATGTGGGTCGGGGGCTCCCCCGGCGGCGGTGGTGCAACAACAAGACGACGAGATGGTGATAAACGATCACGTGCATGCAAGGAATGGTCCTGAGGTTGGCCTGCAAGGTGGATGCTCCTTTCGGATGCCGGCGGCGGCCAGGTTCAAAGATAAAACGACGGGTGCTTCATTGCGGGTGGAACCGAAGGCCTTCCGTGCGAAGTGCTTGGCGGCTGTTGGTGTTCTGCAGCGACCTGGAGTGGGTCACGAGGAGATTCGCACAGGTACCTTACAACTCTTGGGAGACGACTTTTACGGGGATTTCTTCTTTTTAGACGACTATCGATGCTGTGTTCGTGTGTTATCCCCGGAGCAACGGGAGGTCCTTCTTCGTCTAGCCGATGTTTCGCTCGTGAAGTGGCGACGTTTGCGTGTTGCGGATGGCGCGACCATCGGCTCCGAGGTTTGCGTGGTCGAAGTGAGAGGAGTTCCTTTCCTATCACGCATGGTGCATTGTCTATCAAAAGTTATTAGCGGCTGGGGTCAGGTGTTGGCTGTTATCGACGACGGTCTTGCTCCGGGCTCAGACTGGATGTGTACGCGGTTACTCGTGGAGTGCTCATCAACATTAAGCAGCTCTTTGGCTAGCAAGGCTTTCTTCGAGAAGCTCTGTCTGGGGCGCTGGACCTTCAAGCTCGAATTCTCTTTCCCGGCGCCGGCGGTCCCGCCCCCTTGCCCGCCCTCGCCGATCCTCCATGACGGCGGTTCATTCTCCGGAGCGGGCCTTGATGGTTCGCCTTCTTCGAGCCACGTGCCAGTTTGCAGGGATATTGTCGAAGCGGCGCAAGTGCATGGCGCCTGTTCGGGGACGTCGCCTGGCTCTCCTCGGGTCGCGCGTGCGGGTCGGGGCGCTCGTCGTCACGTGACTTGGGACCTTCTCGAGGACGATTCGCATTCTACTGAAACTTCCATTGTGTCGGCCAACCCGATCCACGTGGAGGTCTCGGGGCTTGATTTGCCGCTATCCCTTCCTTCGTCCGGATCTGATCATCAAGACTTATGGGCCCTGACGAGTGCTGGTCCTGACCCGATTTCTCTTTCCGAGTCCCTTATATGGAGCTCCGATTATCAGTGCCCACAACCCATTACCTCGGTGCCCTTATCCCAGATGCATCATTTCGAAGATTCTATCTCTCCGCCTTTCTTGCTGACGGTTGGCTCGGTTACCTCTGAGGGCGACACTATGAACCTCTCTGCGCCGGAGGTTGTTGGTATGCTTCTTCCCCTTAACCTCCAGGGCTCTTATTCTTCTCCGGTTTCTAGGTCTGGTGGCGGAACTATGGATTCTTCATCAGACGCTATGACAGCTGTTTCGAATCACACTTGTATTACTTGGAATGCCTGGAATGCTGTGATTGCTTCCCCGTACCGGTTTGGAAATATTTACACTCGTCGTCAACCACTGTCTCTCGGGGAATCATCTCTTTCTTCTAGTCAGCTGTTGCGCGAGGCGGTGGCGGAGGCAGCAGGACTCCACCGCACTGGTCAACGCCCTTCTCGGGATTAACTGTGGACTTGGTCTGGTTTTTGTACGAGCTTTTGGGGCCTAACTTGGTGTTTAATGAAATTGCTATCCTGGAATGTTCGTGGTCTTGGTGACCCTGATCGTCGGCGTGCTTTGGGCTCTCGTTTGGTGGATTGGGAGTGTGACATCGCTCTCCTTCAGGAAACGAAACTTTCGTGGGTGGATGAAACTGTTTGGAAATCCTTTGGGGCTGGGGGCTTGGATGATTTTTGTTCGTTGGACGCTACCGGAGCTTCAGGCGGTATTATTTTGGCTTGGCGATCATCGAGATTTTCCTATTCTTCTACTCGTGTTGGGCGTCATTCTATTTCCGTGGTGCTCGTGCGGTCGGACTCTAATGCTTCTCTGGCTTTTACTTGCGTTTACGCGCCTTTATGCCATATTGCTCGTCGTGAACTTTGGGAGAATCTGCGCAGCGATGCCGCAGCTTTTGGGGATACTCCGTGGATTATGGGGGGCGATTTCAATGTTACTTTGCACTCGCATGACCGCTCACGTGGTCGTGGGGGTCATGATCCGGGTTCACGCGAATTTGTGGAGTTCATTCAGGATTTTGGCTCTCGAGGGGTTGGTGGCAAACGATATTACCTACACTTGGCGGAATAACTCCTCACGGTCTCGGCTCGACAGGTTTTTGGCGAATGGTCGCATGATGGAAATTTTCCCTCTGTGCTCGGTTTGTTCTCAGCCGCGCTCCTTCTCTGATCATAGTCCCATTGTTTGGGACTCCGGTGAATCATCTCGCCCTCGTGGACACTTTCGCTATGAACGGAGTTGGTTGCTGAAACCTCAATTTAGGGACATTGTGCGTAATCATTGGTCCCAGGCTAATTATGCCGGTAGTGCTGCTCGTCGGTTTGATCAAAAACTCTCGTCCCTGCGAAGATTATTAGCGTCCTTTAAAATTAATACTCGTCAGGCACGATTAATCACCCGTAATGAGGCTGATGACATCATTCTTCGCCTCGATCGGTTAGAAAACAAGAGGGAGTTAGCTCCCGTGGAATTGGCCGATCGTGCTTCGGCTGTGCAGGTGGTATCAGTGGAGGACAGGAAAAGGGCTATCGAGTGGCGACAACGTTCACGCCTGAGATGGATCAAACATGGGGATGCCAATACTGCCTTCTTTCATCGGGTCGCCAGTGCTCGTAAATGTGCTAATACAATCTCTTCCCTCGCGGTTGATGGTGCCCTTATTCAGGGAGAGAAGGAGCTGGGCGTGGCTTTGGAAACTTATTTCAAGAATTTTTTTGACCGTCAACCTTCTCGCTCGTGGCGGTGGACGGGCCGTGGGGCTTCCGTCCTTGCGGCTTCGGATGCGGCGACGATTTCTCGGCCTTTTTCTCTGGAGGAACTCAAGGGGGCGGCCTGGGAGCTCAACATTGATGCTGCCCCTGGGCCTGACGGTTTCCCTATTTCATTCTATAGGGATTTTTGGGATGTGCTCGCAAATGACGTCTTGGACGTTGCTCTCGAATTCTGCGAAGGGAACAGGGGCTTCAACAAACTTAACAGGGCTAATATTGTTCTTATCCCTAAGACCCCCTCGGCCAACCGTATCGAGGATTACCGGCCTATTTCTATATCTAATGGCATATACTTAATCATTGCTAAGGCTATCGCTAGAAGGCTTGCGCCACTCCTTGACTCGCTCATCAAGCCTTCGCAAGCCGCCTTTGTCCAAGGGAGGCAAATCTCTGAATGCTATGCGCTGGCCTCTGAGATCGTCGACGTTTGGACAGAAATGCTACGAAGGGGCTGCTATGGAAAATTGACTTTGCAAAGGCCTATGACTCTCTGGATTGGCGATTCCTGTGGTCGGTTTTAAAGCGACGGGGCTTCCCGCCGATTTGGATTTCCTGGGTTCGCCGGTGTGTTACCACCGCTTCTTTCTCCGTCTCCATCAATGGGCGGCCCGCTGGGGGGTTGTTCCAGCCTCGTAGGGGGGTTTGCCAAGGGTGCCCCCTTGCTCCCCTACTCTTTGTCTTGGCGGTCGATGTCTTGCCGCGTATGATTGATGGTGTGGCCGAGGCCGGACTTACGCGCGGCTGTTCTTTGGGTACGTATCATATTCCTCTTATACAGTTCGCTGATGACACATTATGTTTTATCGAGGGGGGTCAGGCTTATGCCTCGGGTATGGCTACTACACTCCAACTATTCTGCGAGATGTCGGGGCTACACATCAATGGGAGCAAGTCGAAAGTCGTTCCGTTTGCTATGACGCCGGTGGAGGCTAAGGAGTGTGCTCGTGTTCTGGGCTCTTCCCCGTGCGGCCTTCCCCTTGAGTATCTTGGTTTGCCTCTCTCGGTTGGCCGTGCTCGGTTGCGCGATTGCCGGAAGGTGGTTGAGAAGATGGAGGCTCGGTTGGCTGGCTGGCGCGCGGCGCTTCTCTCCAGGGGAGGTCGGTTGGTTCTTCTTAAATCCGTGCTCTCCTCGATCCCAATTTATTTCTTGTCCGTGCGTGGCTTGCCGAAGGGGATTTGGGAGCGTTTAGAAAAATGTATGCGGGGTTTTCTTTGGGGTAAGAAGGGCGATGGGCGAAGGGGGTCCAATTGGTGGGTTGGGAGGATGTCTCGCGTCCCAAGCGCGATGGGGGCTTGGGAGTGAGACGACTGGAGGTGGTGCACGAGGCTATGCTTCTCAAGTGGGCGGCGAAGGTGTGGGGTCGGGATGATAATTTCATGCTGAAGTGTCTTCGGGAGGCAGCGGGGATTGATTTTATATCCGCTTCTCGTGGGAATGTCGAGGGACTCGCTTCCTCTTTTTGGCGCGGTGTCTTGTCCGCTTTTAACCGTAACAGTTCATTATTCAAACCTATTCTTGGCGATGGGAATTCTTTCCGCTTTTGGTCCGATGATTGGTCCGGGAGGGGAGCTTTCCAGACTTTGTTTCCCCGCCTCTTTGCGCTGGCGGGCGACAAATTCGCCACTGTGGCATCCTGCCGGGATGATGGATGTTGGTGCCCTTTGTTCGTCACTAATTTATCGGATCAGCGTCTGCTCGACTTTACGTCCTTGATGGCCCTTCTTTCTGATGCTCCCTCGCCGACTGGGGGGCGTGATCACTTCGCTTGGAAGGATGGTACTTTCTCTACGCGGAAGGCGTACTTCGCTCTTCTTCCCAGCGTCGCGGGGGTGGATGCGACCCTGCTCAATCATTGTAAGTTCATTTGGAGTCTCAAGTTGCCGGAACGGGTTGGTATATTTCTTTGGCTCCTTCGGCGTGGTCGGCTGCTTACTCGTGACCGTTGTGCTATGATGTTCCCCAATGTTTCGCAATTATGCGGTCTTTGTGGTACGGAGGTGGAAACCAGCGGGCACCTATTCTTCCATTGCGACCATGTTCGCGCCATCTGGGACGATTTGGGGTGGCTGAATATCTCCAGCTTCGATGCCTTCTGCGACAGCTTGTCAAACGCCGGGACCGGGTCGAGGGCGGACCTGGTGGTCCCGATTGCGCGTCTTTGGAGCATCTGGTTGGGAAGAAATGAGGTACTGTTTGCTCGGCAGAGGTTCTATAAGGAAAATATTCGTATCTCGGCGTCTCGCTTTTGTCTTGATTGGTCTTCCGGGTAGCGTTGTTCGGGTGCGTGGGTGGTATCTCAATTTTGATATCATTTACCACTCCTTTTTGTTTTCTTCCTCCACCTTGTAAGTACTCCCTTCTTTAATTTTTAATGGATTGGGGCGAACACCGATGAGTGTTTCCCCCTTTTTTGAGCGTAAAAAAAAACTAATCTGACACCTCCGAATCACTATTCTTATGCAGAGGACCTGCATCAAGAGGTTGGTCAGATATCATCCTATGTGAGAAAGGATTGCCATCTCCTACTCAGGCTGGAGATCATCTCTTAATAGTCATTTGACGGTGCTTGATGAGTCCTCTATCTAACTCATTAGATATTCATCCAAGCACCAACCTCTATGATTCATTTAATGAATCAACAACTACATGATCATCAAGATGACCATGGTACATAACCCTAACTGTACAGAGGGACCTATTATGCAAATTATTTATTCTTCATTTCTGATCAGGGAATGATATGTGCAATAACATTTATTGCATAATGGCTCGTCGTGGGCTCGCATGTTCAACAGACGCATGCTCAGGAACTTCTATATATTTATAGTATATAAAAAATACAACAACAAAGTATAAGCCTTTGGCTTGTTTAATTACATTTTCCACATACATTCTTTCAACTCGGAGAGTCGGAAGATACAACCATTCCGAGCAATCCAAATGGACAATAGGATATCGGCCACCCAACCTTTGGTGGGGCTACTTCCATGACTAAGAGCGTTCACGGTCTCCTAGAATTCGATCTGGTCCATTATCGGAAATCTCTCATGTGTTGTAGTCCGCACTTCCTTGGCAACATGGCATACAAATAATAAGTTCTCAATGCTCTCCTCCTCTTAGACAACGCACACATGTGCCGTCACATCCAGAAAGAACCATAATCTTCTCTCACTAGTAATAAGGCGGTCCCTTTTCAATAGCCAGATGAAAAGCTGGACCCGTAATTATACCTTACAACTCTATACATCGATGAGCCAATCCGAAACAAGCATCGGGTTCAAAACCTCCAATTGGTAGAAAACATAATGAACCATTCATCAAACTAGGACCAATTATCCATAGAGCTACTCATCCCCTGCCATATGGTAGTGCCTCAAGCAATAATAAAACTCCGTGAAATGTCGATCCAACAACTCAGTACGAAAAGGAGGTATCCAACTACCACCTTCTCAACAATCTCTGTCACTACACTCTACACTAATTGCGCATATGACGTCTTGGACGTTGCTCTCGAATTCTGCGAAGGGAACAGGGGCTTCAACAAACTTAACAGGGCTAATATTGTTCTTATCCCTAAGACCCCCTCGGCCAACCGTATCGAGGATTACCGGCCTATTTCTATATCTAATGGCATATACTTAATCATTGCTAAGGCTATCGCTAGAAGGCTTGCGCCACTCCTTGACTCGCTCATCAAGCCTTCGCAAGCCGCCTTTGTCCAAGGGAGGCAAATCTCTGAATGCTATGCGCTGGCCTCTGAGATCGTCGACGTTTGGACAGAAATGCTACGAAGGGGCTGCTATGGAAAATTGACTTTGCAAAGGCCTATGACTCTCTGGATTGGCGATTCCTGTGGTCGGTTTTAAAGCGACGGGGCTTCCCGCCGATTTGGATTTCCTGGGTTCGCCGGTGTGTTACCACCGCTTCTTTCTCCGTCTCCATCAATGGGCGGCCCGCTGGGGGGTTGTTCCAGCCTCGTAGGGGGGTTTGCCAAGGGTGCCCCCTTGCTCCCCTACTCTTTGTCTTGGCGGTCGATGTCTTGCCGCGTATGATTGATGGTGTGGCCGAGGCCGGACTTACGCGCGGCTGTTCTTTGGGTACGTATCATATTCCTCTTATACAGTTCGCTGATGACACATTATGTTTTATCGAGGGGGGTCAGGCTTATGCCTCGGGTATGGCTACTACACTCCAACTATTCTGCGAGATGTCGGGGCTACACATCAATGGGAGCAAGTCGAAAGTCGTTCCGTTTGCTATGACGCCGGTGGAGGCTAAGGAGTGTGCTCGTGTTCTGGGCTCTTCCCCGTGCGGCCTTCCCCTTGAGTATCTTGGTTTGCCTCTCTCGGTTGGCCGTGCTCGGTTGCGCGATTGCCGGAAGGTGGTTGAGAAGATGGAGGCTCGGTTGGCTGGCTGGCGCGCGGCGCTTCTCTCCAGGGGAGGTCGGTTGGTTCTTCTTAAATCCGTGCTCTCCTCGATCCCAATTTATTTCTTGTCCGTGCGTGGCTTGCCGAAGGGGATTTGGGAGCGTTTAGAAAAATGTATGCGGGGTTTTCTTTGGGGTAAGAAGGGCGATGGGCGAAGGGGGTCCAATTGGTGGGTTGGGAGGATGTCTCGCGTCCCAAGCGCGATGGGGGCTTGGGAGTGAGACGACTGGAGGTGGTGCACGAGGCTATGCTTCTCAAGTGGGCGGCGAAGGTGTGGGGTCGGGATGATAATTTCATGCTGAAGTGTCTTCGGGAGGCAGCGGGGATTGATTTTATATCCGCTTCTCGTGGGAATGTCGAGGGACTCGCTTCCTCTTTTTGGCGCGGTGTCTTGTCCGCTTTTAACCGTAACAGTTCATTATTCAAACCTATTCTTGGCGATGGGAATTCTTTCCGCTTTTGGTCCGATGATTGGTCCGGGAGGGGAGCTTTCCAGACTTTGTTTCCCCGCCTCTTTGCGCTGGCGGGCGACAAATTCGCCACTGTGGCATCCTGCCGGGATGATGGATGTTGGTGCCCTTTGTTCGTCACTAATTTATCGGATCAGCGTCTGCTCGACTTTACGTCCTTGATGGCCCTTCTTTCTGATGCTCCCTCGCCGACTGGGGGGCGTGATCACTTCGCTTGGAAGGATGGTACTTTCTCTACGCGGAAGGCGTACTTCGCTCTTCTTCCCAGCGTCGCGGGGGTGGATGCGACCCTGCTCAATCATTGTAAGTTCATTTGGAGTCTCAAGTTGCCGGAACGGGTTGGTATATTTCTTTGGCTCCTTCGGCGTGGTCGGCTGCTTACTCGTGACCGTTGTGCTATGATGTTCCCCAATGTTTCGCAATTATGCGGTCTTTGTGGTACGGAGGTGGAAACCAGCGGGCACCTATTCTTCCATTGCGACCATGTTCGCGCCATCTGGGACGATTTGGGGTGGCTGAATATCTCCAGCTTCGATGCCTTCTGCGACAGCTTGTCAAACGCCGGGACCGGGTCGAGGGCGGACCTGGTGGTCCCGATTGCGCGTCTTTGGAGCATCTGGTTGGGAAGAAATGAGGCACTGTTTGCTCGGCAGAGGTTCTATAAGGAAAATAAGGAAAATATTCGTATCTCGGCGTCTCGCTTTTGTCTTGATTGGTCTTCCGGGTAGCGTTGTTCGGGTGCGTGGGTGGTATCTCAATTTTGATATCATTTACCACTCCTTTTTGTTTTCTTCCTCCACCTTGTAAGTACTCCCTTCTTTAATTTTTAATGGATTGGGGCGAACACCGATGAGTGTTTCCCCTTTTTTGAGCGTAAAAAAAAACTAATCTGACACCTCCGAATCACTATTCCTATGCAGAGGACCTGCATCAAGAGGTTGGTCAGATATCATCCTATGTGAGAAAGGATTGCCATCTCCTACTCAGGCTGGAGATCATCTCTTAATAGTCATTTGACGGTGCTTGATGAGTCCTCTATCTAACTCATTAGATATTCATCCAAGCACCAACCTCTATGATTCATTTAATGAATCAACAACTACATGATCATCAAGATGACCATGGTACATAACCCTAACTGTACAGAGGGACCTATTATGCAAATTATTTATTCTTCATTTCTGATCAGGGAATGATATGTGCAATAACATTTATTGCATAATGGCTCGTCGTGGGCTCGCATGTTCAACAGACGCATGCTCAGGAACTTCTATATATTTATAGTATATAAAAAATACAACAACAAAGTATAAGCCTTTGGCTTGTTTAATTACATTTTCCACATACATTCTTTCAACTCGGAGAGTCGGAAGATACAACCATTCCGAGCAATCCAAATGGACAATAGGATATCGGCCACCCAACCTTTGGTGGGGCTACTTCCATGACTAAGAGCGTTCACGGTCTCCTAGAATTCGATCTGGTCCATTATCGGAAATCTCTCATGTGTTGTAGTCCGCACTTCCTTGGCAACATGGCATACAAATAATAAGTTCTCAATGCTCTCCTCCTCTTAGACAACGCACACATGTGCCGTCACATCCAGAAAGAACCATAATCTTCTCTCACTAGTAATAAGGCGGTCCCTTTTCAATAGCCAGATGAAAAGCTGGACCCGTAATTATACCTTACAACTCTATACATCGATGAGCCAATCCGAAACAAGCATCGGGTTCAAAACCTCCAATTGGTAGAAAACATAATGAACCATTCATCAAACTAGGACCAATTATCCATAGAGCTACTCATCCCCTGCCATATGGTAGTGCCTCAAGCAATAATAAAACTCCGTGAAATGTCGATCCAACAACTCAGTACGAAAAGGAGGTATCCAACTACCACCTTCTCAACAATCTCTGTCACTACACTCTACACTAATTGCTAGAGCAAACATGCACGAAAAATGAACTAGTAAGGGCCTCAGTCCAGTCATCTCCTAAAAAATGGAAGCCATCCTAAAAATAAAGCCACATCAATCACATTAAGACATGCTTCATGAGCGACATAACATGAAGAAATACTAAGCAAACCCCCTTCCAAAAATCGGAACGCAAATGTACATCAACACCTTGTGACAAGGGATATAGAGAAAATCCATAGATCAAGCACAATCTCTTGCAAAGCAAGTTTGAACCTCCTTCCCAAACTTGGGTCACCCATTTTGCTAGTAACACATGATTCATCGCATCTAGGCTGCGGATCCCCATCCCACCATTCTCCTTTTTAGCACAACATTTTCCCTAGAAGAAGCCCAAAACAAATGCTTTATAATCTTCTCTAATCTCTCTTTCATCCCAGCAGAACAACATGCTTGTAGAAAGGAAGAACACCGGGGTGGCTGATAAAATTGCTTTTAGCAGAACAATATGTCCACCTCTTAAGCGACATGCAACACGCCAACTCGTTAACTTCAACTTCTCAATAACAGGAAGCCACTATTGCTGTCGAATCCTGCCGCCAATTAGAGGCAACCCGGACATTCTAGGAAATACTTTTCATATGAAAACAATGGGTGAAGCCCCTGCGCTTCTTGCGACCACGCCTCGCTTATAACTTGCTGACTTCTCAAGGTCTCTGCTCAACTCACATCCTCAACTGCATGCACCACAACCGACACATCATCAACAACCACACGATAATTGAGGCTCTCACCACATGCGGCAAGGACCTAAAGACTGTAACCATTATCAACAAACAAACACTTTCTACTAATCAACCTTGTAGATGGCAAAGGCAAGAGGAATCGAGCCTCGAGATCTAGAAGCACATCTCTTACGTTACTTGGAAACACACAACATTGGTTCCATGATTTCGCAGGGAACAAATCATGAGCTCCATCGAAGTGCCACAAGATGCCTTATTCAACACAAGAATAAGAGAACCAAACGAGAAGATCTGGAGATGTGACTAATGCGTATTTGGCTATCTTAATTTGGTCTTGTTGTAATACGACCAAATACACATCGATCAGAACCGAGTCAATATAATCCATGTGAGGAGGACTCGTGTTTAATTTTTTTAACCTGGACAAATCCACGTTCGGACCCAGGGACACGAGCTCTCGATGCGATTGATTAAATTCTAGTATCTATGTTAAGCAATTAAATGTGTTATCTAAGTCAAGTATGACACACAAATCAATGCAATACATAACGTATGCAACAAAGTGCATTTTTAAGATTTTATGCATGTTAAATTAATGCAGAAAGCGAATAATGAGATGGAATGCAAAACACGTGATTACAAAAATATGCTCCTGATTTAATAAAGTTATCTTAAGCATGTCCAATTAATCTAATATCCAATTTGTACAATATAATGAAGCTAAGTCAATTAAATGTCATATTATAAATACAACATGTAGCATTTAAATCTATAATTAATTAAACCTTTTCTATGAAGCAAATAAGAGATTAACATATGCCATTGTATAGATATTTAAGTAAGTTTCAAAACAGTATTAATTTCACGTTAATTGGAGTCCATATGTAAAAGATATGCAATAAAATGTCCAGGGGCATAAATGCAAATAAAAACATGATAAATATTTACAAAACTTAACATCAGGTCATGTTAAGGGCACATATACAATTTAGGAAAGCTGAGAGGGCTTATATGCAAAGCTTTCTTGTGTGCAGGGGCATATGCGTAATATCAGGAACTTGACGAGGGTTCCTTATAAATTTTCTTGCTACACGTGCCTTACATGCGCTTGAAGAGGACCTGTATGTCATTTGAAGAAGATCGCAGGGAGATGATGCAAAAAACCCAAGCATTCACTCGCCGTACACATAAGTGGAGGCGTGGGGGTTGGTTCGGGCTGATGCAGGTGGCTTAGGCCACGTGGTGGCCTGAGTAGCTTCAGATGAGGCTCGAACCCATCGTGCCATCGGGTTCTGTAGCGAAGGAATGGGAGGCGTATCAATCTTCTAATCGAAGCGATCAAACAACATCAATAGCTCGCTCAGGTGTCCTCCTCTGTCACATAGCGGTGACTTTTGACCTCTAACGAGGTAGCTCTGGCTCCTCCGTCATCTCCTGAGCTCACGAAGATTGACATCTGCTGAAGATCAGGGAAGCAAGGGGGGCCACTAGGGATGCTCGAAGCAGAAGATCTGTACCCCCTCATCGGAGCATAGGCTTTAGATCAGAGCCCCTTCGAGACTTTGACCAATGAAGATGATGGACGTGCAAGATGATTAAGGGGCATAGCTGAAGTATAAGGGTGTGCCATCCGAAAATGATCGTCTGGTGCTGTTATACTTGCTGTATATGTAGATGATATGGTTGTTACAGGTGATGATGATAAAAGGGTGCTGGAGACTAAGGCTTTTCTGCAAAAGACTTTAGTCACAAAGGATCTGGGCCAACTTCGTTATTTTCTGGGCATAGAAGTCTTACGTACCAAGAAGGGACTTCATATGTCACAAAGGAAGTGCTGCCTAGATATACTAACTGAGGCCGGATTACTTGGATGCAAACCCTCTGATATTCCTACAGAACCAAGGAAACACTCTACCTCTGTTGATCCTCCATTTGAAGACACTACACGATACAGAAGCCTTGTTAGAAAATTGTTGTATCTTATTGTTACTAGACCAGACATATCCTATGTTGTGAGCAGAGCTAGTCAATACATGAAGAAATCATGTTACAGCCATTGGGAGGACGTTCTTCTGATCCTTCGATTTTTTTGAAACCAACTCTTCGGGGGAGGCACATCGCGGTGCTCGCCCCAAATGTTTTATTAAAAGGCGAAGATGCCCGAGATAAAAAGAGTTACAAAACTAAAGGATCGAGTGGATCCTGCCGGACACCCAAAAAAGAAGAAACACTCTTCTGATCCTTCGATATCTGAAGGAATCACCCGGATGTGGCCTATTCTATGGGGCAAATGGATACACTGTTGTTGCCTATGCTGATGTTGATTATGCAAGCTCGCTTGAGGACCGTCGGGCTATGCTATGATGGTAGGAGGAAACTTTGTTAGTTAGAGGAGCAAGAAGCAGACTGTAGTCTCCCGATCTAGTGCAGAGGCAGAATACAGGGCAATGGCTCAAGCTACATGTGAAATTACTTGGCTACTGACTTTTTTGCAAGAACTCAGCATTGATATCACCACTCCTATTCCTCTATATTGTGATAACAAATCTGCTACTTATATTGCCATTAATCCTATATTCCACTAGAGAACCAAGCACATCGAGATTGACTACCATTTCATTCGTGATGATGTAGGAGGATGCATGATTGCTACACCACGCATCTCGACAGATCTTCAGCTTGCAGACATATTTACAAAGACCTTGTCAAAGAAGCGTCTTTCCTGGATTGCTTCCAAGTTGGGCATGATCGATGGATATGCTCCAACTTGAGGAGGGGTGTTGAGAGTATATTTGTTAAGAGAATATTCTATAGAGAATATTCTATGTGGCTATTTGCTAAGAGAATATTCTATAGAGAATATTCTGTGTGGCTATTTGTTAAGAGAATATTCTATAGAGAAAATTTTGTGGCTATTTGCTAAGAGAATATTCTATAGAGAATATTTTATAGAATATTCTCCTTTGAGCACTATAGGTTTTTGTCCTATATAAGGACCCCTATACCTCTTGAATAAGATAAGCCTTTTCTATTCTTTCAATTTTTTTCCACGACCACAATCGTTCCCTTTTCCTCGTGTCAGTCATGCAATCAGCCGTCATGGCCTCCACCACTGCCCTAGAGTCCACCTTCGCCGACCTCGAGAAGCAGCACGACCTCATCTCCACCTGCACCCACCTCTGGAAGGACCTCTCTGACCACTTCCAAACCCTAGACTACCACTTCCGTCCATCCAAGCTCCTTGATCTGGACCCACCCGGTGGATCGAAGGAGTCCAACAAAGGTAGATGTGTCGCGAACTGGAGGAGGAAGGGAGATGGAGGTGGGGGGAGGATATGGATGTCAATCTGGGTTTACCCATTGGGTATCCGAACCGAACCCTCCCCATTTAAGGACCCGAAACCTGCCCCATTTACTTTTGGACGGGTTGGGTTTTGAATTGACTACCCATGCGGGTATGGTATGGGTATGAGATTGCCTTGTAGGTACCCGAACCCGAACCCGCCCCAAATATGAATAAAAAAATATATAAAGATAGATATGTGTGTTGCATTTTAATCAAACTAGTCCCAAATCCATTTCATATCTATTATGTATCGATCTACATGTATAAATATCCAACTCAATTTCTCATCTCCATCCATTTATTCATATTCAACTAACTTTTGTATCTTTAATAAAAAAAACTATCAACACAAAAGAGTTAAACACTTAACGTATATAAACCTTTAATATTCTCTAGATATTACACATTTTTATGAATCGTCATATTACATGTTCTCACTCTATTTTGTCTATATTGAAAATCTTGTATACATTTATAAACAACTTAAGATTTACCATGTCGAAGATATGGGTACCCATTGGGTACGCGGGTATCCGACGGGTATATGGGTACCCGCTAGAAATTACCTGTTTAATAAATGAACGGGTATGGGTAGTGATATTATAAATGGGTATGGGTTTGGGAATAGTAATACCCGCCCCAAACCCGACCCGTTGACATCCCCAGGGGAGGAGGAGGAGGGCTTCGATGGGAGCTTGCAATCGAGGGGGAGAGAGGGCTTCGATGGGATCTTGCAGCCTGGGGGGGGGGGCTTCAATGGTTCTTGAAGACGAAGGGGAGGAGGAGGTGAGATCCGGAGGAGGAAGGGAAGCTGGAGGAGGTGGTCGGCATGGGGGTGGTTGGAGGAGGAAGGGAGGAGGTCGGCGCGGGGTGGGAGGGGGTGGCTGGCTAGAGGAGGAAGGAGATTGGTCTCCTTCATAATAATGGGACCCCTAAGGGTATAAATGTAAAATATTTGACGGATACTGTCATAGTTAATGAAAATAGGATGGAAGTTAACACAAAGTTATGGATGTAAGAGTTAAGCACTATTTAGGGTCCTGGGTGTATTTCACGATTACATGGGGTTATGATTGTAATTACGAAATTACACAGGATTATGGGTGTAAATATCCCTTTTTTATTTGCATAAGGACGAGGAAGGTTTAAGTATAAAGGGTGAGAAATCCATGATCATTTATTATCCTCTTACTTAAATAAATCAATAAGATTCATTAATAAATAGCTAACATTAACAATTAACTCCTTGCACATAATTATACCTAATTATTTGTACATAAATAAACCTATTATCGAATCTTTATTATATATATTTTCTTATTAAAAATCCCATAAAAATTAGTCTAATATTGTGTATATTTGTTTTGACATTATTTACAAATCAAAAATACAAAAAATATCAGAAGAAATTAAAATGAATGTTTTTATTAACTTAAAAATACTTTCATACCTTCATATATATATGTATATGTACAATTGTTGTATTTTGACTTTGGATTCTACATGAAACTTGTAGATCTTGAAAAATCTACAACTTTCATGTTGGACAATTTTTGATTTGACACATGTACATATTTTATTTCTATTTTACTAACTATTTTTTATTTTCCCTTTTTCTATAGGCCACATGGCTCTCTCTGGAGAAGCCATGTAGCCTGATCCTATATACCCGGTCGCCTTCCATCTGGACCGTCGGATCATCTTGATCAGACAAATCTGAGCCCTTGTCGCCAGCTCTCTTAATAGCCCTCTGATCAGCCTTGATCAGAGCCATCCTCACCCTCCAACCGCACCTTCCCCCCAAACAGTTGGATCGCAAAATCCAACGATTGTTGTATCGTTGTATACCTCCAACCATGTCCTTTCACCACGACGCGACATGCAACCACCCATCTTCTCACCTTTTTCCTAACGTCAATAACCAACCTCCAGACCAACCGACAACACCTACCCTTAACCCTAACTCCCACCTATCACGTGGTAACCTCCATCGCCATTAGCCACCTCTCGAGAACAGTCTGGAGGTGGTTGAACATTCACGGAAACCACCCGAACTGCCATCCATCTCCTCATCAAATACTCCATCCCCGCCGCCCACAACCGTTGTCCACCTTTACGAGAGCCAAATCCCAATATCTCTTCCCCCTTCGTGATAGAGAGGGGAGGTACCCATGGCTTACGACCATGTTTACGGCCTTTAAGGTGGCCGTATGAGCTTTCCATCGTGGCTGGATGGATGAAACGAAGACCCGAGGTGATCTCGACCTTAGCCCAAGCCACCTTCGACCACCGACGATGATCTTCAAGGTTCCAGGTAAGCTTCTTTGTGTTTTCCTTTGTTTTATTCTATTTTATTCGCACTATACATCCAACTCCACCTTAAATCATGGTGACCACGACCTCCACCAAGGAACTCAGATCCTCGCTGGAGGATTCACGTACATTCTCCTTTCTCCAGAACCCCGTATATGCCTCGAACCAATTCTTCCTTGACATGGTCGGAGAAGAACCCACTTGAGTTCTTAATCGGCTTCGCCCTCAAGGCTCCCACTCACCTCAAAACAGAGTAGTCAGATGTAGTTCTTTGGAACCCTAGAGTCCAATTTCTATACTTAGTCTGTCAAACCATGCCCTCGGGCTTTGCTTCAGGCCATAGATTGCTTTGCGAAGACGGCACACATACTCCCCCTCAACGTTGTACCATGGAGGTTGCATCATGTAAACCTCCTCTAGATTGCCATATAGAAATGCATTCTTGACATCCAATTGAAAAATATTCCAGCCCTTATTTACTGCAACTGAGAGGATGGTCCGTATGGAGCCCATTCGTGCAATAGGTGAGAAGGTCTCGAAGTAGTCAACTCCATATGTTTGTGTAAAGCCTTTAGCTGCAAGTCTTGCCTCTGTCAATGGAGTCATCTGGAGTCTGCTTTGTAGTAAAAACCCATCGGCTGGCAACAGGTTTTGTTCCATGGGGACACTTCACAAGATCTCATGTCCTTCGAGAATTAAGAGCGTCCATTTCTTCATCCATTGCTTTTCTCCATCCAGAATCCTTCAATGCACTATTATGATCTCGAGGAACCGAAATCGTCATAAGAGCATCTGCATATCTTTTGTCAGAGTATGATAATCTATTAGTGGGCGTGAAATGAGATATTGGATGAAGTGTAAATTACCTCTCGGTTCTGCGTAGAGCGATGAGAAGCTCTTGAGGATCATCCGGGACAGAGTTGGTGGGAGCACTTGAAGATGGCGTATTCTCCTGCAACAAAGGAACATGTAAAGGAACATGAACAAGACTGGAGACATGTTTTCTTTTATACACAATAGGTGGAGCAAGAAGGTCTAATGGTATATCTGACACGTCTTGAGTAAAGAAGAAAGTTTGTTCAAAGAACGTGACATCGGCAGATATGTAATTCCGATGGACAGAAGGATCATAGCATTTGTACCCTTTTTGAGTCTGAGAGCAGTCCACAAAAACACATTTAATCGCACGAGGAGATAATTTATCGGGAGTATGAAAATTATGAACAAATGTTGTGCATCCAAAAATCCGCAGAGGCAGAGGGAAGGGTGAGTCATTTGGGTATTGTAAGCCAAAGGGAGTAAAGCCGTTAAGTGATGCCGAGGGGATCCTGTTTATAAGGTGGACAACAGTCAGTATAGCATCTCCCCAATAATTCTTGGGAACCTTCATTTGGGTAAGAAGAGAGCGGGCATTATCAAGAAGATGTCTTGGTTTTCTCTGCTACTCCATTTTGTTGAGAGGCATATGAGCAAGTTTTTGATGGATGGTGCCATGGGAAACAAAAAAGGACGTCAGATCTTTGTTTGTAAATTCCAAGGCATTATTAGAACGAGATATTTTAATAGTAGTGGAGAAGATATTTTTGACATAATAAAAGAAATTCTTGACAACGTTATAAATTTCTGATCGTTCCTTCAATAAGAAGACCCAAGATATTCGTCTGTAGTCATCCATAAAAACAACAAAATATTTATGACCACTTAGTGTTCGGACAGGACAGGGTCCCCAGATATCACAATGAACAAGAGAAAAATGAGAACTACGACGAGGCTCAATCCATGCAGGAAAGGAGGCTCGATGATGCTTCCCGAACTGACACGCCTCACACTCAAAGGGTTTGAGGGTTGAAAGTTCAGGGCACATTATGGAGAGAGCTTTGGCTGAAGGATGATCTAGACGAAGGTGCCATAAAAGAGAATCGTCAGAGATGGATACTGCATCAAAAAAATTGGAATCATAAGGGATGTCGAGGTAATAGAGGCCGTTCCTCTCATGTTCCCCACCAAAGATCTGCCTCGTCCGGATGTCCTGAAAATAACAGCAGAACTCGTCAAAAATAACACGGCAGTTAAGTTCACGACATAGCTTCTGTACAGATAAGAGACTGAGAGGAAAAATAGGAGCACAATGAACATCTGTCAATCGCAGCTTGGGAGAGAAATCAATAGTACCAACATCAATAATTGGGGAATGATCCCCATTGGCAACACGAACAGTCTTCACTGATGAGGACGGTTGGGAAGATGTGAGCAGGTTTTCCTCTCCCGTCAGATGGGTAGAGGCTCCAGAGTCAATAATCCATGCATGTTTATAGGTAGAGATTGAGTTTGCTACTGTACCTAAGGTAGTAGCTAGACTAGCAGAAGAGGCGGAGGCGATATTATTGCCAGCAGAGGAAGCAGGGTCTTGTAGCAGTTGTCGTAGACCAAGGCCCTAAATGTCGATTTCGGTCACCATTTCGGTATCGACCAAAACAATTTTTCGATGGAATTTCGGTGGAATTTCGACCGAAATTTCGATCATTTCGGTCATTTTTTGTACTAGGACCCCCGTATTTCGGTCATTTCGGTGGAATTTCGATTTCGGCTGGATATCGATATTCGACAGAATTTCGATCGAATTTCGCTGAAATTTGAGGCCATGTCGCAGACGAGTATATTCAGAAGCAGTAAATGAGGTCGGTACCCCTCCAGTTTGCTGAGCAGATGTATCTTCAATTACATCAGAAGATGCTTCATCAAAGGCATTATTGGCATTAAGCTGCATGCCAAAAGTTGCCCAACACCTGTCAGAAGGATGATTCCTGCGTCCACAGTGTACACAAGCTGGATATCGAGCAACAGATGAATCACGACCACGACCACGGTCACACCCCGTTCCAGATTCACGATCGCGTCTAGATTCACGACCATGTTCACGTCCAAAGTTTCGACCCATGCCACCTTGATGCCCTCTATATCCTGAGGATGTATAATGAGCTGTTGTCTCTGTAGTAGTGTAGATGGTAAATTGCTGAATGGGAGCCTCAAGCTTCTGTAAGCGTCCAAAGATGGTCTCAAGGCTCGGTAGAGTGTTCGCCATCACCAGCTTGTATTTTGGATTCAATCCTGATAGAAATCAATAGACTTGCCATTCAGCGCGTTCACCTACTTGTTTATCACAACATGCAGGCTGAAAGATAAGGAGCTCCTCAAAAAGGCTTGTAAGAAGCCTGTAATATTCAATAAGACTCGAATCTCCCTGAGTGGCTGACCAGATCTTCGTATATATATCAGAAAGACGAGACTTGGTCGTTGATAAGCGTCCCGCACCCTATGTTAATTCGGTCGAATTAATGTCCAAATTACTTTTAATCGTTCGTTGCAGTCGGATACGAGAGGCTAGTCAAAAACCACTTTGATTTAATGTCAAGCGGTAATTTTTTTTACTTGGTGAAGTCCAAGGTCGATCTCAGGGAGGCATCTGTCTCCTTAGGTGAATTTTAAGCAAGTATCCAAGTGTGTGATTTTCGGAGAATTATTTTTTTTTGTCTTTTTCAATTTCTATGCAAACTTATGCAAAAATGCAGGCCTAATTAACGTTTAATTTAATTAAGATATCAAATGAAGTCCAAAAATTCTAAAACTTGGCCAGATGATTAATTATGATGAAAATGAGTTACCCTAATTTTTTTGGATTTTTCAGACACTAATTGGATTTACTGGGAATTAAATATGCAGACAGGGTGATTTTCAATATTTAATTTTTAATAAATATCAAACCACAATTTTTTCAAGAACTAAAATTATCCTAGATAGCACTAATGACAAGGAATCCAGGAAAATTGACAGATCTTAATTTTACTGTGAAATGAATTAATTAAAATTAAAATCAGAAAATCACTCAACAATTTATTTAGGCCTCGATATGTGTGCAAATGACATGAAATTTTTATGGTATGTTAAGAATACTGTCCTTAAGCTACTGTGAATTTTTGATGATTTTTGGAAGCTCAGAGAATTAACTACAAATTAAAAGGTGTCACTGGGCAAAATATTTCAAAAATGTACCAATTAATTCATTAATAATTCTACTGAAATTACAAAAATGTGACACGTGGACCAATAGACAGAGGACAAGTTTCTCAACAAAATGCAATTTTTAGATTCGCAAAATGATGTAAACTGCACCCTAGGGATGCGTGCAAACACAAGGGTATAAATGCAATACAGGAAAATAAAAATACAATAAGCAAATATGCAGACATGGACTAAAATGCAATTACCTATAATGCTGGGGACTCAAGTGCAATTTCTCCAACAAGCACATGCTCCTCACGTGGGCTCAGCTTCACAGGGACCTTTTTGCAAATATGGAAAGTCCATGGGGCCTCTGTGTAAATTACCCAGGCCGCACGTGCTCCTCACGTGGGCGGCCTAGGCTCGGATGGCTGCGGAGGCTCGGGGCTAGGCTCGGCGCTTCTGAAGGTCTGGAGTGAGGCTCGGACGACCCGAACCTAGGCTCGGAGAAGAGGCTCGGGTCGAGGCTACGTGGCAAGCTGTAGACCGTTCGATCAACGTGATCGAACGGATGGCGATGTGGACGCGTGGCGTGACCTCGGCCTTTGGATCGATGCTGATCCGACGGCTTCTGGGCTCGTGGAAGACGGCGACGTGGCTGAAGCTCAGCCGCTAGATCCGAGGAGAGATCGGCGACTGAGAGCTGCTGCGGTGAGAAGACGCGTGGCGCGCTGAGGGCCGTTGGATCTAATGTGAATCCAACGCCTCCTGTGAGTCCCGGTGAAGAGTCGACGTGGCGCGCTGAGGGCCGTTCGATCAACGTGATCGAACGGCAACTGTGCGTCTGCTCCGAGGATCCTCCGCCGCCTGCGGAGGAGATGGCGGGGCTCCTGCGAAGGGGCTTCAGCTCCGCCCGTCCTTCCTCGTGTCGGTGACGCTCTCCGACTCGTCGGAGATATCCCAGAAGACGCGCGGTGATGCGGCGGAGGTGCTGAAGTTGGCCGACGGTGGAGTATTTAAAGGGTGAAGTAGAGGAGCGGCCTGGTGATGGAGCGAGGTTGACGGAGGTAGTGGGGCTTCTATGGTGGAGGTGGTGGCGAGTGGGGTAGCTGGCGAGGATGAGTTGCGAGTGGGGAAGGTCGTGGGCGTGTTGGCGGACGGTGAAAGTGGCTGACGTGCGGTCGGAAATAGAAAGGGGGCGCCCCTCCCGCAAGGCAGGGAACGTGGGAGAGAGGGGCACCCTGAGGTAGGAGACGAAGTCTCCACCGTTGGATCTTGTGATCCAACGGTGGTGATCGAAGCGGTAACAGCCGGGTAGGATTAGATCGGGGCGAGTTGATGTGAGGCCGTGATGGCGCCACGTGGAGTGAGCTGGCGAAGTGCGAGCGGGCGGTCTGGATGAAGAGATGGAGATGATCGAAGGGACGAGGGGCGCCAACGGAAGAGCGGCTGTGATGGAGGGATCAAGGGCTTGATCAGATGGTGTACATGCCGCCACGTGGCGAGCTTTGGAAGAGGCGCGGACGAGCAGATCAGATGAGGCAGGGGGATGATCTGAGGATGTTGATTTGAGGCGTACGTGGAAGCAGCTAGGCCGTTGGATCTATAGCGTAATCCAACGGCTGTGGCTGCAGGCGACTGGGGCAAGGGGAGCGGGCCGCGTGGCGCAATCAGAGGGCGCCACGTGGCCTGCTGTGAATGGCTGGAAGAAAATGAATGTGTAGAGAGAAGAGGGGGCCGAATTTGGAAAAACTCAAAACATGAAAGTTGTAGATCTCCACTTTTGCAATTTCAAACACTTGAAAGGGATAAAATGCAAGCGATGAAAAGCCGCACCTAGACAGGCAGTCCTATTAGCGAGTGAAGAACATGTTGATTTGACTAGATCTGCGGTCTAAGTGCGTCTTTTAAGTGATGTGTGGTCCTAAAAAATTACGAGCACAAGCAAATCCTAGTGGGGCTCGAGGAGCCGCTAGTTCAAGCCTAGTCTAGAAATTCAAACCACACAGCAGACATGGACACAGTTCCACTATCTTTACAGACGCGAGAACCCAAATGGGAACCGCTGTAAATGCAGACAATGTTTACAAGTTAAAAAAAATGAAAAATCCTTCTGGCGTCTCAACAACCGACTTGATCCACGAATCGTCGGCCTCCGATGCACTTCGAGATGCGTCGACTTCAAGAAAGCCGCTCCAAGTCCACCGGGCCCTCGCACAAAAAGATATAAAAATATCAGATAAAGAGAGAGAAAAAAAATAAAGAGAAACGAAAATAATTGGAAAAAATGGTATAATTACAATGTGGTTCGGGGATCAGACTACCCGATTGAATGGAAAATGCAAATCTAAATTTCTAAAATGATCCTAAGCCGTTTGCCTCCCCGGCAACGACCCTGGGGCTTGCCCAGGCTAAATAAACATCAAACCGCGCGATAATTCATTCGACGATTAATCGATTGTGCGGTTATTTTTGATCGATCGCGGATCTATCCGACTGCAACGCACTAGTCAATTATACGACATAAAAGGGTAGATATCCGGGCTTCGTCAAATGGCGCCGTTGCCGGGGAGGCAAACAGCTTAGGATGTTGACCAAAGACGGAGATGAGGTCAAATATGATACATAAATACAAAGATACAAATATACATATATGTAGTATACAAAGTGGCCAAAAAACCCAACTTTCTCATACAAGCTCCAATTTGGATGAAATTAGTCTCATTTTAAAGGTCTTTTAATGTATAGTATTCTAAGAGTAAGTAGACCTAATTCGGAGTTTGTATGAGGGCTTTATGTGCATTTTAGTGTACAGGGGTTCTAAGGATTTATTGGCTAAATTACAAGGGAAATTTTTTGGCCTTCTTCCCTATATTATTAACTAAGGAATATATACTATATAGTAGAGGTTATTTTAGTGAGTGGATATTTTACAAGGGATTTTTGGCTTCTTATTAAATGCAAATGGACTGCTAACATGTATGAATTATGCATGTATGCATGAATGCTATTTATGCAATATAAAGGGAAATATGCATCTATTTTCTCGGGAACAAGGCTCTATTTTTGACTTTTGAAGTGATGAATCACAGATTCATCAGTCGTCTTCTGAGAGTATGTGCGCTCAAGGTTTTCCCACATCGCCTTAGCAGTTTCTTTGTAAAGAAGATTAGCAGCAATATTTGGATCGACACTGTTTGTCATCCAAGTGATAACTTGACAATTGTCAACAAACCATGTGTCATAGTCTTTGTCAGTTTCTGCAGGCGAGTCCTTCGTAAGAACATAGCTTCTTCGTTGGCGGCTGATAAATATTTTGAAGGATTGAGAACATAGAACATAATTTTCAGACCCCTTTAGCTTGATAGAGATGCCTTGTATCATCAAAGAAGAAGTAGGGTACACAGTCTTGGTCTCAGTGGTCGTCATGGTGTCATCTTAGGTCAAGAAGAAGTGACTTAAAGAATGTATCTTGTTCTTAACCGAACATCAAGTGCCTACGCTTGCAGCAATAGACAATACATAGCAATCAAGAGCTCATGTTGCCATGGCCTCAAATTTCAGCGAAATTCGGTCGAACTTCTGTCGAATATCAATATCCAGTCGAAATCGAAATTCGACCGAAATGACCGAAATATGGGGGTCCTAGTACAGAAAATGACCGAAATGATCGAAATTTCGATCGAAATTTGACCGAAATTCCATCGAAATTCTGTTTTGGTCGTCACCGAAATGGTGACCGAAACAGACATTTAAGGCCTTGCATGTTACTGCGTAGAGGGAGGTCGAGCACGCAAGGGCGAGGCGCGATAGAGGCGTGAGGGTACTGGGGGCTAGAGGCGGCGCTCCCTAGGGCACCGTGGAAGCCTCATGCCTAGGGTGGCGCCGGACCGCCTGAAGCCGCTAGCGATGGTGCGGGCTTTGCCGTAGGTGGGCGGCGGCTCCTTGGAGAGGACTTGGGGCTGGCGGTGGCGAAGGGATTTAGGTCAGAACACCGGTCTAGGACCGCTGCTCTGATACCATGTGGAAAAAATATGGAAGAATAGAAAAGACTTATCTTATTCAAGAGGTCTAGGGGTCCTTATATAGGACAAAAACCTAGAGTGCCAAAGGAGAATATTTTATAGAATATTCTCTATAGAATATTCTCTTAACAAATAGCCATACAGAATATTCTCTATAAAATATTCGCTTAACAAATAGCCACACAGAATATTCTCTTAACAAATAGCCACATAGAATATTCTCTATAGAATATTCTCTTAACAAATATACTCTCAACAGTAGTGACACGACAGAGGTGGTGGGCGATGGAGGAGGAGGCGGTTGAAGAATGAGAGGGGCAGCGTCACGAGAGGATATCGGTGCGGGGGTGATGATGATAAGCAAAGGATGCTCCATCTCTTTGAAGAGCCAAACTTGAAAAAAATCGTGGAGGCATCCTCGTCCTGTCACTAAGCCGACCAGATCAAAGAACGGGATTTCTACGTTGGAGTCTGTATGGATCACATGAAAACCCTGAGCCGACGATATCAAGTATAGGGACCTCTCAAATTTAGAACGCACACATGTGCGCCACAACTTGTAGACTTTGAAATAATTTAAACAGTCTGAATCTGATAATATGTAGTGTCTGACTTGTATAACTCTACATAATACTCCCTCTTTGTCCTAGACTTATCAGAAGATGATGTCGACAAAGTTGTGGAGAAAACAAAATACAGTAAGCCGATCTCTTCTTTTTTCAGCTTTCCCTTTTTTTCCCGTATGGTTTTTTTGTATATACCTTTTTTTTTTCTTTCAAAAACTCACGCCCCCTCCTTTTGTTTTTTTTACTTCGACCCAACTTTGAGCCCATAATAACCCTTTCCTTTTTTTTTAAATTTGGGCCTCTTTTTTTCTTGTCCCCTCTTTTTTTTTTTCAAAAACTCCTGGCTTGGAAAATCTGCAGCCACCCTTTTTCTATATCAACAACAACCCATTTTGGCAACCCCCAAAAACTTATCTCCCCCTCCCTCCTTTTTTTAAATAGTAGCAACAACCCTATGTGGGCCTCTAAAGCTCACGCTGAGACAAACGAAGACATCGACCCCCTCTTTCTTCTTCGATAAGTAGGGTTGCCTATGCGGAAACCCATAGCAACTGCCGTTGCCTGGCTTGCTCGGAGAAGCGGTTGTGCGTCCACTTGGAGTCGAGGAAGAGGGTGGCGACGCTACTTGGAGTCTCATCGTTGCTGCCTGGGATCTTCATGAGCAGGAGGTTTCGATATGGAAGAAGATGATGGTGTACACCTTGCGCTGGAGAGGGTTCGACCACCTAAAACTGGGAAGAGGAAGTCCATCAGCATGAGGAGAGATCTCTGCCTCCTGGAGATGCCACCTGGAATGAGGAGACGGCTTGCCTGGAGCCTTTTTAGAGCCGGAGGAGCGACACGTGGGTATCATCTGGACTCCGATCTGTTGGTTCCCGGAGTTGTATCGACCGCTAGAACGCGAAGGGTAGGCGACACACGGGGATGTTGGAGCCACGCTGCCACCTAGAGAAGGCGTAAGGAGATTTAGATTGGAGGTGGTCGGCGTTAGTTGCATCCTGGAGATGGAGATCTTGTGCGCGAGGACGATGTACATAGTCGCTTGGAGCTATCGCTGATCGTCGATAGCCTGGAAAGCTAGGGTTCCGCGAACCGAACAACCCCTAGCCATCGTGCTAAATTAAGGCTTCACTGAAACCCTAGAACTCTCGGATTTAAATAAACCTCGAACTTGATCAAGAACGAACAACAAACTCAGAATCAAATCCATGGAAAATAATCTTCTCTTCTTGAATATGAATTGATTTCGAACATAAGAATCATAATAAATATTCAAGAATCAACCATGAGTCAAAGTCGCTCTGATATCGTGTAGAAAATGATAATGCGGAAGCGTATCTGAGATAAAGAAATATAAGCATGGAAGAATACCTGGATTTAACGTGGAACCCTACTCCGTAAGGAGTGAGATGAAACCACATGATAATGCACTTAGGGCTGACTCTTCTATTCACTTTCTCAATTGATACAATGGGTGTGCGGCTTATTATATAGCCCCACAGATAGACCGGAGTCCCACTAACAGTAGATGTGAGACTAAATCTGTGGATGTGATAATTGGACCTTGGAGGGATCCAACTACCCATCTATACACGTGACACATACTTTAACCTAAACCTTTAAGAAGACATAAATCAAATGAGGGCGAGTGATGTACTCTTTTAGTAGCATTTTGCTCATTATCTCATTTTCCCTGTTAGTTCTGTGTTTCTCCTATCCTCTAGTCTCCTTCATCAACCTCCTTTCTTGTTCTACATAATGCGGCTTAATGTTCTCTCTTCTCATCCCATTTCCCCCTTCTCAACCTCAATTGCTTCGTTGAAAAGTCCGGATGTCATTACTTTTTCAAGTTAATGGACAAAGTGCCACATTCTTTTACTCAAGGGTTTACATATCGGTTTCGGATATCGTATCGATACCCTGTCGATACGATATTTCGTCGACGACATTTCGCCCATATCGACCACCATTTGTGAAGAAATGACCGAAAACTGCCCTCATATCGCCATTTCGCTCGAGATTTCGGTTCCTTGTCGAAACCGAAATTTCGTCGAAATTTCGCGAAATCTGAAACCATGCTTTTACTGCAGGATTATCTTCTAGCTGATGAGGATATTGGTGGAAGGAAATCAGCAAAAGCCAAGGAAGTGGGGTATGTTTTTTCATATGTTATCTGCATGCTTGTTTTGTGCTTTAGTCGTAGTGTCATCTCCTTCCTGCTGATATCCGATCTGAAATTTCAGTACTAAATTTCTGACTGAGGATAGACTTTTTGATATGATTCGCAAGTCGAGACCTGCAAAATCATCTCTGCCAAAGGATATGAAAAAGGAAAATGTAGAGAGTCCAGAGAAGCAACTGAAAAAAGGCAGCCCGTATAAAGGAGATAGTAAGAGTATGTCTGGAACTATTCTTATATCATTGCTTGTGGTTTATTCTACCTAAGATGATATAGCTTGGCAGTACCCGATTATTTTTAAATTTTAAAGATAAATAATTTATACAAGGGAAACAAAGGACTTCTACCTGTGTTTTGTTGACATCAGGACTAAAGAATATAAGCAAATGCCATTCTAGATTCCCATGAACTTGTAAAATTGTTCTAAATTATAATGCAACTGCTTCCTTTGATGTTTTGAAATGCATATGGAATGATGAAAATTGGTTGTAGGTAATTGTGATATGGAAGAATGCACTGATTTCATATCAAATTGGTTGCGGTGTCAGAGAATTCTTCCATATGCAAATTGGTTACGGTGCCTGAGAATTCTTGCTGAATTTGTCGAACAATTTACTCTGATTTCATATCATTCATACTCAATTCATCATTACGTTTGTAATTCTTTTCGATTAGGGGCACATTTGTAATATTTTTACCCCTTCGCTTCAATAAAAGCCTTTACATAAGTTCTTCCATATTACCACCTTTAGATAAAATACTGTTGGTGGAGAGACCTCCTTAAAATTACCCATTAATATCGCACAATCCCACTTTTCCTGGAATTCGATTACTTTTAGAGAGCAACCCTTTATCAATATTAGGGTTTCTCTCCTACGATGCCAACGACGACGACAACGAGGTTGATGATGATGGAGCCACCAACGAGGTGCGTGCTTTGTGAGAAGGGGAAAGGGTGACATATGACATCGGCGAGATGTGGAGAGGGAGTGGGGGTTGGCGATGAGGCTGGGGTGAGGGAGATGAGTGTTGGAGTATGCGTAGCTGGGAAGGAGTTGCGACGGTGCTAGGGCGGCAGAGGGGTGTTATAGCGTGGTTGGAGGCACACGCGAAAGGGTTGGGGAGATGGAGGTAGGTGGTGTTGGGGTCGAAGAAGTTTGGGGAGGTATATGGGAAAAGTGTAGGTAATATCGATATCGGTATTGGTATCATGTCGATACGATATATCATGGATATATCGATGATATATCGACGCCATATCGCCCTTATCAAAATAACCCGCAAGGGTAAATATCAGCCATATTGGCGACATATCGGTCACCTGTTGATACCGATATTTCGCCGATATACCACGATATGGCTTACTATGCCTGGGAAGGCTTTGGAGGTGTAGGAGCGACTAAAAGGGTTGGCGGCGCCGATTCTACCGACGAAGGTAGATCTGAGACATGTTGGAAAACAAACCTAGAGGGCCCGTTTCCCTCCGTTTTTCAGTTCGTCTGGACGAGGGTTGCACTAACGACAACAATTGGCGATGGCGGCGGGGTTCCCGAAACCTCGTGGACAACAACTGGGGAGATTTTTCCCTCTTTTTCTTCATTGTAGCATTCAAATTCACCTTGTATGGGTGCATCACTAATAATATTGTTCTGGACATTGGCTTTGGGGACGGCTATGTCGTCATGGCCCTTATTTGGGCAGCTAGTTTAGCGAAGTCTTCCTCCCATTGTCGTTGTATATCCGTCCAGCTCTGGACCATGTTAGAGAGTGCTTCTCTAACATCGGTACACCATGCACGCTTCATCGAATGAAATTCTTTGGTTAGGTGTCTGCGCGAACCTCTGTAAGATCGTGAGGATGACCTGTTGGCCATGCTCTGATATCAATTGATGCAAATGGGAATTTGCAATGGTGAAAAATTAAATTTGGCGGTGGGAAAATATTTGGTGGAAGAAGAAGTTGGAGGGAGGAAGAAGAGAAGGCTTGCTGGTCGCGAGAGATTTGGGAAAAGAAGCGTGGAGATCGCGTCGAGGGAGAAGGGAGAGGGAGAGAGACGGGATAAATCTCAATTTTTAGTTAACTCTAAATTAATTAAACATTGGACTGGCATCCCATTTATATAGGAGAGGTAGGGTTACAAAAATAGAAAGATGATAAAATCAAATAAAATTAAATCCTAATTTGGAATCTAAATATCTCTAATTGACTAACTAATCGATTCAAGATTACAAGCGATCTCCTTATTTAAAATTAAATTGCAACAGACTCAATAAAATTAATTCGACGCTAATTAAACTGTAATTAACTGTCGAAAAATTAAACTCTAATTATTTGATTCACGCTACATCGGCTCCTCCGCTACATGTTCAGTTGTTCTCGACGTCGCTATTTAGGAGGATCCCCAACCACTGCCACCTGTGCCAACGACAATCCCATCTCCTTTGCTAACTTCCGACCCCTCACACCCCCCTACGTCTCCCTACGAGAACCTGCGAGGACCCCTCCCACAAACCCTACCCTGCTATCTCCTCCAACACCCTATCTGACATCACCATCTCCACCCTCTTCCTCCATATCACCTCCCACCGGACCCACACCCACTGTCCCAACCCCTATACATCTCCCACCACCATATTCGCCGCCCAAAAACTCACCACCAACACAACCCCGACCAGCCCCACTACCTTCCCCCTATACGCATAGCCACCTTGGAAGCAAGCACCACCAATTCTACCACCAACTTGTTCCATTTTAAGAACCCCAATATCATGAGCCTTGGTAACATACCCTCCTCCCTCGTTTCCCCTTCACCTCTAGGCGACCGTCAACCCTAATCATCACTTGAAGACCTGGGAGCATCGCCGTACTCCCCATTGCACATTGATCGAGGGATGTAAACATGGTTTCCCTCAAGAATATTGGCTCCATCTTCTCCGCAATGCCCATTGTAGCATTAGTTGATGTTCGAACCTTTGTGGACGTCGTCGCCACCACCAATGGGTTGGAAGAAGAGGGAAAACCCATTGGGTTGGAAGAAGAGGGAAAACCCTAACATGCTTCTCTTCATAGGCCATTAAATGCCTAAATAAAAAATAAAAGGAATCATTTCTTGTTAACGCATATGTTGGGAAAACCAATAACATGTCCTATTCCATAAGCCCTAGGCTCTCTTATATAGGAGAGTAGCCTATGGGTGAATTACATAAAGAGGACAACAGAAAAATAAAATAACGAAGAGGTATAGTTAATCTATATTATGCGTCAACACCCCCCCTCAAGATGGAGCATAGATATCAATCATACTCAGCTTGGACGCACACTTCTGGAATGGGCCTCGAAGTAATGCCTTGGTGAAAATATCAGCAGTCTGATTCTCTGATGTGACGTGAGATGTAGCAATGAACCCCTTCTGAACCATGTCACGTATGTAGTGACAGTCAACCTCAATGTGCTTGGTCCTCTCATGAAAGGTTGGGTTATTTGCAATGAACAAGGCGGCCTGATTGTCACACTCCTACATCATAGGAAGAGGTATATCAATACATAGATCTGCAAGTAAAGATTTCACCCACATCATTTCTGTGCTAGCCTGGGCCATAGCCATGTATTCAGATTCAGCACTGGATCTAGCTACCACTGTCTGTTTCTTGCTTCTCCACGAAACTAGAGCATCCCCAACATAGACTGCAAATCCTGATGTGGACTTCCTGTCCTTGGGGCATCCTGCATAGTCTGCATCAGCACATGCCGTGATAGAGATCTCCTTTCCTTTCTTAAATAGCAAGCCTGCACCTGGAGATGATTTTAAATATCTCAGAATCATGTGTATTGCATCCATATGGGCCTGACGTGGTTGCTCCATGAACTGGCTCACACGACTCACTGCAAATGATATATCAGGTCTAGTGATCGTGACATACAGTAGTTTGCCTATCAGTTCTCTGTACCTTCTCTTGTCCACCTCTTCTGTGTCATCATCATAGAGTTTCATGCTAGGATCCATTGGTGTCGTAGCAGGTCGACACCCTAGCATACCAGTCTCAGTCAATAGATCTGTAACATACTTCCTCTGTGACATTACTAATCCATATGGATTTCTAGCAAACTCCAGCCCCAGAAAATATCTAAGGACTCCCAAGTCCTTGGTGACAAACTCGGTCCCCAGCCTTTCCTTTGCCTGTTTAATGCCCTGCTCATCATCACCTGTAATCAAGATATCATCAACATAAACCATGATTACAATGATACCTCTAGCCGTCTTCTACCTCTAGCCGTCTTCTGTACAAACAAGGAATGATCAGCATTGGAGCGTTTATATCCTTGTTTCTCAAAGAGATCTGAAAGCTTTTGAAACCATGCTTTGGGGCTCTGCTTAAGGCCATAAATGGCCTTATGTAATCTGCATACCTTGGAACACTCCCCCTCAACAGCAAAACCAGGTGGCTGTTGCATATAGACTTCCTCCTGCAAGTCGCCATACAGAAATGCATTCTTCACGTCCAGTTGATAAAGTGGCCAGTCTCTAGCAACTGCAACTGATAACAGGATCCGTAGAGTGGAATGACGCGCCACAGGGGAGAATGTGTCAAGGTAATCTACCCCATATGTCTGTGTGAAGCCACGTGCAACCAGGCGTGCCTTGTACCTGTCAGTGGAACCGTCTGCATTGTGCTTCACTGTAAACACCCATTTGCAACTCACCGGACTGACATCTGGAGGTATAGGAACCAAACTCCAGGTTCCTCTGGATTGAAGTGCCACCATTTCTTCTTCCATTGCTAGCCGCCATCTAGCATCCTGCAAAGCATCATGATGATTCCGTGGAATGTCTGTAGCTGAAAGTGCCAATGCAAACGTCCTGAAGTCTCCAGATAGCCTCTCAAAAGACACGGCTGCTGATAATGGATATTTGGCACAGCTTCTCTTTGGCTTGCGTAGAGCAATTGGAACATCCAAATCATCTGTATTCTCACCATGTTCCTGCAATACATCCTGCTGAGAAATGTCGTCAGATCCATCAACATTAATATTTTCATTACATACCATAGGCGAGCTAGTTGACGGGTCAGAACCATGAGCTGGAGGAGGCCTGCGGGTGTAATGGAATGGTAGTGGAGATACTAGCGGTGGCGGTGGTGGTGGCGGTGGCGGTGGTGGTGGCGGTGGCGGTGGCGGTGGTGTTGTTTGTGGCAATGGTGGTGGTGGTGCCATTAATACAGCATCAGGAGATATAGGTGGTAGCTGCATGTCTCCAGATGCTGAAAAGTACATAACAGATTCAAAAAATGTAACATCTGCACTGATCATATACCGCCGACGCACAGGATCAAAACACTTGTACCCATTTTGAGTTCTGGAGTACCCCACAAAGACACACTTGACAGCCCTAGGAGAGAGCTTGTCAGTACCAGGCGACAACTGATGGACGAATGCGACTGACCCAAACACACGAGGAGTAAGAGCGAACAAATCATTGTCTGGATAAATGAGTGAAAAAGGAATCTGTTCATTCAAGACAGATGAGGGCATACGGTTGATTAGGTAACATGCAGTAAGAACTGCATCACCCCAGTAGGAGTAGGGAGCATTATTCTGTATAAGAAGGGATCTTGTGACATCAAGAAGGTGACGGTGTTTTCTTTCATCAATCCCATTCTGTTGAGATGTATGCGCGCAAGAGGTTTGGTGAATAATCCCTTTTGAGGAGTAGTAATTGGCCAAAGTGTGGGTGCATAACTCTAAAGCATTATCACTTCTTACAAGTTTGACAGATGTGGAGAAAACATTCTGAATTTCATTTAGAAAATGGATAATAATATTTCCTGCTTCAGATTTATTTTTCATAAGAAACACCCATGACACTCTCGAGAAATCATCCACAAATACAATATAAAACCTGTGTCCCTGATGATCAGGAACACGACTCGGACCCCAGACATCTATATGAAACAACTCAAATTTGGAGTTACTACTCCGACCTGGACGACTGGGAAAGGACGACCTGTGATGCTTTCCCAATTGACATGCCTCACACTGGATAGGTGTGTGAGAGAGACCATAGGGTAGAACTCGACACAACTTCTGAAGCGGTAAATGACCAAAACGCAGATGCCACAGGAGAGGAGATACTTGTTCAGCAGGGGAAGATGTGGTTCCGGCAAATGGGGTCTGGTTCAGACGGTAAAGGCCTCCTTGCTCATAGCCATGACCAATCACGTTGCCCGTACGGATGTCCTGAAAAATCAAAGAAGATGGATCAAAAATAGCTCGACAATGGAGATCCTTCGTAATCTGACTAATTGACAACAGATTCATAGAAAAATGCAGTGCATGTAGGACATTCTTAAGCTGCATAGAAGATGTCAATCTAATCTCCCCCTGACCCGTGATAGGGGAATGCGTGCCATTAGCAATCACTACTGTCCGTCCTGGAGGGATCTGAGTGTATCCTGTAAGTAGACTCTGGTCGCCACATAGATGATGTGTAGCGCCCGAGTCCATGATCCATGACAATGTATCAGATCTACTACTGTGGAGTGCAAGTGTACTACCTGAAGTACTAGTAGATGCAGAGGCAGAAGCAGCAGCATCAGTATGACTCTCTGTAGTCGGTGCTGGACCAGATGGTGGGATGATGCCCCTGAGGCGGGCAACTAGATCATCAAATCGTTGATCCAAGGTAGCAGCAGATGGGGGCTCTATCTGCTCAGCGGCTCGTGCAGATGCAGGGAATCCGTGCTTCGAATAGCATGTGTCTTCATTATGGCCGACTCGGTGGCAATATGTGCATGTTGGCCTAGTGCGGCCACCTCTTCCACGAGGTCCACGTCCACGTCCCTGTTGATGAAATCCGCGGCCTCTGTTTGCCGCCATAGCTGAGGAATTCTGACTCGCAGCTCCTGAAGGCACTGTGATCCTACTCAATCTGTGAAAGGCTTCCTCCATGGGAGGAATAGTCGAGTCTGCCAAAATCTGAGACCGTGCTGCCTCATACTCTGGATCGAGTGCAGCGAGAAACACACCCACCATCGACGCATTCCTGTATGTCTTCTGTTGTTCTGGCGTGGCGGTAAGAGGCATGAAGCTATAGAGCTTCTCGAACATCCCTCTCAGTGATGTGTAGATAGTGATATCTATATCCACTTTAAAATGAATGGGAATACGAATGTCAAAATTGTATAAATGAGTACGATAGCGTATCAGACACGAATATATTCATATTCGTTTTCATCCTTAGCCGCAACAGTTCTTCGATCACTGTCTAGTCCTACACGATCCTACGAGGGTCACAACAATGACTTGGGTTACGCTAGATGCGCCTCATTTGTTCTTTCTGCACGGGCTCCAGAACATTGCAATTGTTAGAAATATTTACTTTTTACTATTGCTGTATCCCCAAAAGGGTATTCATGTAACTTCTCTTCTCGACTCCCTAAGGTTTCCCCTCTATATAAGAAATCCTAGGGTACTGGAATATATTATATACATGTTCTCTCATGTCCTTTCTCTACACGGTATCAGTCTTAGAGCAATGATCCTAGACTGGGGCTCATGCCCTAGATCCCTATCGCGACCAACCATCCTTTCTCCTAAGTTTCCAATATCTCTACTGCTGGTGGCGTTGTATCTTCTACTGCTATCTGCTTCTACTACCTCCACCGTTGGGCTCCGGATCTGCTGCTGCCAGAGCCTGATTTACTGCTGGCGCCTTCTGTTATGCAGATTTACACCGATTGCCTACCAGTCATGCTGGCATGTTCAAACCGTGCTAGTTGATCAACAACGGGGGTGCTTGAGTTAACTACTTATGAATTTGTTATCGAGTATTTTCTTAAGTGCATGGTTTGGAACTGTCTAACTCTCCCAAGAGATCGTTAGAGGTGTCTATCCCTCTCCTAAGTTCACAAAAGTTCACAAAAAAACTCCCATATCTTTTGTTCAACCATGGGATCCAACACCAATGACAGCAAGCCATTGGTTGCTACTAGCAATGTGATGGCTCGTGGAACCATAGTTAAACTTAGTGGTGTTGATAATTGTATCCTTTGGTCCAGCACGTTCAAAGTCTTTGTAGGAGGACAATGCAAGATCTCTCTTCTTACAAAAGATCCATTGAAAGAAACATATAAGGAATATGACACTTAGTTTAGGAGTTTTGGAGGCTATACATCATTTATTATATTTATCTTTATTTTGGTTAGAAGGTGTTCTAAGCGAAGGCCTTTTATCCTTAAATGATGAAAACTCTTAGAGAGTTGAGTGCTTGTGCTGGAGTTTTGGCTTCACTAGACTTAATTCCTGCAGTGAGAGTTTGTAAGTCTTAATAGGCAAAGCATGGACATAAGACATAGTCCTTTGGAAGTGAACTTGTCTAAAGTATTGCATTATGTGATTGCTTATCTTGTTGTTTTTGTGATTGTTTCAACACATTTAAATTCAGAACACTTTTCACAAAGCATTATTCTCCCACTGCAAGCTTAAAATGAATTGAGTTCTTTCGAATCCATTCAGAAAGTTTTGAATCTAAACTTGAATCAAATTTATCAATGGATTAGTTTGATCCAACACTTGAAATAAAGGATGTCAATCAAATAACGATTTGCGAAGATGAAAGAATGAATTGCATTACGATGTGGGCATAGTGTTCTCTTATATAGGAGAGAAACCCATTTGGGCAAATTACAAGAAGACAAAGAAAATATAAAATAAATAAGCAATATAAAAGTTAACAAATATCTCAACACTCCCCCTCAAGCTGGAGCGTAGATATCGATCAGGCTTAGCTTGGAACAACATCTCTGGTAAGGCCCTCTAGCTAGGGCATTAGTAAGTACATCTGCTATCTGGTCTCCAAAGCCGACGTGAGTAGTGACGATAAGACCCTTCTGTATCATGTCACGAGTGTAGTGACAATCCACCTCTATGTGCTTGGTCCTCTCTTGGAAGGCATGGTTGTTTGCAATGAAAAGTGCAGCTTGGTTGGCACATTGGAGGTGCATGGGAAGAGGCACCCTTATAGTCAGGTCAGTAAGAACATATCTGACCCACATCATCTCTGTGTTAGCCTGCGCCATGACCTTGTATTCTGACTCAGCACTAGATCTGGCAATCATAGTCTGTTTCTTGCTCTTCCATGACACCATGGAATTCCCTATGAACACTGCGAAGCCTGAAGTAGACTTCCTATCCTTGGGGCACCCAACATAATCTGCATCTGCATACGCTGTAACTGAAAGGGATGTACCTCTGCTGAAAGGAAGTCCCATACCAGGTGATGCCTTCAGATACCTCAAAATCATATGGACAACATCCCTATGTGCCTGCCTGGGCTGCTCCATAAACTGACTCACTTTGCTCACGACAAAGGATATATCTGGTCTAGTAATGGTCATATACAAGAGCTTGCCAACTAGCTCCCTGTATCTCCTCTTGTTGACCTCCTCAGTATTATCATCGTAGAGCTTCATGCTCGGGTCCATAGGAGTAGTGGCATGTCTGCAATCTGCCATGCCTGTCTTAGAAAGGAGATCTGTAACGTACTTCCTTTGGGTCATCACAAGACCTCGCTGGTTCCTGGTGAACTCCAGTCCAAGGAAGTAATGTAAACTACCAAGGTCCTTGGTCACAAACTGCTGACCTAGGAAATCCTTGGCAATCTAAATGCGCTGCTCATTATGCCCTGTAACAATAATATCATCAACATAGACAAGAATGACGACTGTACCTCTCCGAGTCCTGTATACAAGTAACAAGTGATTGGTGGTCGATCACACAAGCCCTTATTGCTTTATCAAGTCCAAGAGCTTCTGGAACCATGCTCTTGGACTCTGCTTAAGGCCATATATAGCCTTGTGTAGCCTGCAAACCTTCTGACAGCTCCCCCTTAGCAGTGAACATCGGTGGCTGCTACATGTAGACCTCATCATGTAGATCATCATATAGAAAGGCATTCTTCACATCAAGCTGGAAAAGGGGCTAATCTTGTGTCACATCAACAGATAGGAGAATACACAGAGTAGAATGTCTGGCAACTGAAGGGAATGTATCCTGTTAGTCCACACCATATGTCCGAGTGATCCCATGTGCCACTAGCCTCCCCTTATAGCGATCTACACTGCCATCTGCATGGTGCTTCATATTAAACACCCACTTGCACCCCAGAACGGATGCACCAACTGGAGCTGAAACAAGACTCCAAGTACCACAGGACTGTAGTGTGACCATCTCCTGCTCCATGGCTTGACGCTACTGACCGTCTTGAATAGCCTCATGATATGTCTGTGGTATCTCCACGGCTTACAGTACCAAGGTAAATCTCCTGAAGTCATATGACAACCTGCTTAAGGAAACATGGACTGCCGGAGGATATGTAGCATACGTAGGTCTCTGCTTTCACAGAGCAATCGGCACATCAAGGTCATTGTCATGTCCTGAACCTGTAAGCTTCCCTCTTGAGAGGCACCTGCTCATCCTATAGAGGATCCTGCTGCACAGACAACTCAGTAGTGCCATCTGTAGAAACAATGTGCTCATTACGTACCTGAGGCGTGTTGGATGATGGGGAAGACCTACGAGCAGGGGGAATCGAGCGAGACTTGCGAGTATACACATGTGGCAAGAACTTAGTCAGGGTAGGTTGTGGTCTAGGAGCAGGTGTAGGTACATGAGATGGCGGCGGTGGTGGAGGTGGTGGCAGCAGCGGTGGTGGTAGAACAGGAGTTGGTGTCGATGGTGGTATGACAATAAGAGGTGGATGCATGTAGATATCCTCATTAGAGTCTGATGGGACTAGTCTGTCACCTATAGGAGAAAAATACATGACATACTCAAAGAAAGTAACCTCAATACTAACAAAATATTTCTGTCGAAGCAGATCAAAGCAACGGTACCCCTTTTAGATACGAGAGTAGCCAACAAAAACACACTTGACCGCTCCGGGGGAGAGCTTTTCACGACCTAGTGAGAAATCATGGACAAATGCAACCGATCCAAACACACGAGTTGTAAGGGAGAACAGATCATTCTCGGGAAATGCAATAGAGAAAGGGACATTCTCTCCCAACACAGAGGAGGGCATGCCGTTCACTAGGCGGCATGCAATGAGGAGACTACATCACCCTAGTAAGCGTGAGGAGTACGCCTCTGAATCAACAGGGTTCTAGTCAAATCGAGTAAGTGACGGTATTTGCGCTCGGCAACACCGTTCTGCTGAGATGTATGTGCACACGAGGTCTGGTGTACAATGCCAAGAGACCAGAGAAACTCAGAAAGTTGTAGGATGCAAAACTCTAAAGCATTATTCGAATGTAGATATTTGACCTTGGCAGAAAAATATTCTTTATCTCATTAATGAATGACTTGATAACTGTGACGACGCCCCCAGGGATCCAGATACCCAGCAAATACGCATCTACAACATATGATTCCACATTCGAAATGCCAAGCTGTGACAAACTTGCAAGAGAATAATAAAGACGGGAGAACTGCATCTTTTTTTCCATTCCATTTTCATTTCCATTCATATATCATGTCCACGAAAATTATACACCATGCTCTAAAAGTATAGCAACAAGTATATAATGTCATAGAAGTATAAAAAAATGGATACATCACCATGCACTTATAGCCACTCGCATACATCACCATCATGTCTCTCAAAATGTAAGTATAGGTACAAAAATACAGAAAGAAAGGAACACATTGTACCACAAAAGAAGAGCTGCAACAAAGTCAACCCCTTCTCGCTTACCGCTACGGCTGCTGCTCCGGCAAATCTGACAAATTCACGCAAATAGGTTTATGAGCAAAGCGCCCAATACATATATAAAATAACTAGAAAGGTAAACAGAAAGTGTACAAGAAGCAGTTGTGAAAACTCACAAAGTATAAAGAACTTCCATGTTTCCAACATCCACTAAGAAACGACACCTCACAAAGAACAACCTTCCCACGCAAAGCGACTTGTAACTACTTGACTTATATTTCCAATCCACATATGAATATGTCTTGTACACCAATACTAACTTATAAGAGAGTAGGACCATAATAGAAATGTAACTTAAGCTTTGTGGATAGTCTGTGGTCTTGGTCCATGTAGGACCTCACACTATAACTCTAAGACAAGAGAAGGCCTTAGGGTTGGGGTGCCTCTGTAGGTATGCGATGGGGTACAATGCATCCTAACTAAGTTCCCTACACGTTCACTAGCTTCGCTTAACAAACTATAGTTACCATTCTTAATTCAAATTTCAACCCGCGAATCATTGCAAACCACCCAGGTCCACATTCAATCAATAGAGTTCACGACAGAAGGGCATGATCTGATTCAATATATTTGATTCTGGACAAATGTAATAATCACATAGTTTTACGGGTTTTTATTTAAAAATCTCGGTATCATTCCTCTCAAAGGTGCATCCGGTTACTTATACGTGGGGCCAACACATATAAGTACCTAGAAATCACATTGGTAAGGAAAGATGAGCTTGTACTGTAGTTTAATGCTGCTTAGGGTCACGACTCGCACCCCAAGGCCTTAAATGTCGGTTTCGGTCACCATTTCGGTATCGACCAAAACAGAATTTCGATGGAATTTCGGTGGAATTTCGATCGAAATTTCGGTCATTTCGTATACTAGGACCCCCATATTTTGGTCATTTCGGTCGAATTTTGATTTCGACTGGATATCGATATTCGACAAAAATTCGACCGAATTTCGCTGAAATTTGAGGCCATGTCGCACCCCTTGTTAGTAACACACATTCTCAAGAGGAGTCACATAGAGCCCGTAGGCCTCATCGCCAGGCGGAGATCACACATAACCCAAAGCGCAACACAAAGCATAAGACACAAACCACTCGACGCCATGGCAGAAAAATCACTAAGATGCCAGAAGGAGCGCTAAGCAGCGTACACAACACGCGATGAGCTAAAACAACATTAATCTCTTGATCGGGTTCTTACGGTTTGTCCAATGCTCTATCCGAGTTTCCAAGGAGGCATGCTTCTCCTTAGATGATTACTTATCTTAATTATTACATAAAATCACGATTTTTGACTTCTTTGTCTTATGATGCATCACTAAGTTATTGACTAATTTTTTTTGCAGCTTCTAATGGACCATAAGCCGACTCCGGATACAAAGTCGTGCAGACCCACCCATATATTTATAAAATCTTAATTCAAGTAAATGCAACCAGTGCAATGCACTTCCCATTGGAATTCACAATTTCTATTGTCTCAAGTCAAAAAATAGTAGTTCCATGTATGTAACATATACAGTGCAGACTGACCATTTTGACTTGCTATTTGCTAAGAAAACGAAGTAAACAAATGGACAGTATTGGCAGAACCTTTCCGTTTACATGTTACTGTTGGGACATGTGATTGTTTTTTTTTTTCTATTTTCTGTCTCCATCTGTTCGAGCTCATAACCATCGCATCAATCCTCTTCATATTAGGATCTCACAATTTTGCACGACAACAATGTAAATGAAATCATTAACAATGGTATTCAACCCATCCAATTTGTTCTGGAGAAAACAACCATTATATTGCATCAAAATGTTCTAAAAGGTTAACACATGTTCAACAGCGGGATAATATGAATTTCATATTCAGGAAAATAACACCGACAACAGAAAAGATTATTGACAACACTGAGAGGTGATGAGTCTAATGAGCAGTACATGAGTATGCAATAAGATAATGACTATCAAGTTTAAGTTAGACCCAGATACAACGGAAGTAAAGGTAATAAAGGACGAATATTTTACCAGAAGATGAGAACCGTGCATTGTAGGAATAAATCTGCACGCCCCCTGATGTACTAATACTCAGGGCTCGCAATGCTCGTAACAATAATAATGTCAGTTTAAAAACCATAAGATGTCTTAGCCAATAGAACAACACCTGATGTACGAATTGCAACGACTAGAGCTTAAATGTGGATGAAATCAAGGTAAATCTCTCTTAACTAACTCCATTTGGACCCACACAGACCATATGAATCACCAAGGGTTTAAATCATGGTTAGGTGGAGATATCCACAAGTCTATATAGCCTTAATCCCAGCTCAAATATTACTAATGGCGCTATGAGCTTGGTGTTGTTTCCTCGTCCAAAATTCCGACATTACAGCAATAAATAATAGACAGTATACACTGACTCTTGACTTGTAGAATATCCAAAGATAATGCTCATAATTCTTGATATTATATAAAAACACTCCTCTCGCATAAGTGTACTCCTTACGAGCATTGCATCTTAGGCCGCCTACCATCTATTTTACTAAACTATCGAAACATTTCCTATCCAATCATTTATTTAACTAATTATCTAAACATTGCTTACTACATCTTTGACAAATGGTCGAATTCCTCGTTCTACCACTTTTTACATATGCTTTCAATTTTCTGTATGTCAATAGGGGGTCTTTATTTATATTACGTTGCACATAAGACTTTAATTTGTACTTAATTAGTACAGGCAGGACAATATAGCCAGGTTTGTCCTTAGAAATGCTAATAGCAAGTGCAATAATTGGCACATTCTCCTTGAAAGGAGAATGCAAGTAGAAGCATGGCCCAAGGGATAAAGTTGTTTTACTATCAAAAGCCAAGGGTTGTTATGCAAATTCTCCAAAGAAACATGTGCGTCACACGTGTCTCCTGGCTGGCGAGGACGTACACGTTAATAGTGAAAACCGAGGGGGCTGGTCTATAATTTGCCCCTAGCGCACGTGCGTTGCACGTGCCGTAGAGGCTCGGAGGGAGGCGCAGGCTCGGGCGAGGCTCAGTGTGTCCAACCTAGAGGCTCGGAGTGTCCAAGCCAGAGGCTCGGAGCTCCGAGGCGGAGGCGTGGACCGAGTCGAAGGCTCGGGCGTCCGAGCCTTTGTGGCAGTGATGGAGTGCTTCGGAGGCCCCAAGCCTCGAGGCTGGGTTGGGGGGGGGAGGCGTGGCAGCTCACAGAACGTCAGATCCCCTGATTCAACGGCTGCTAAAGCAGGCGACAGATGGGGGGGAGTGGGGGGTGGTGGCCGTGGCAGGCAGAGTGGCCGTGCGCGGCGTCGGGCGGGGCAACGCGGGGCTGCTGCAGTGCTCCGAGGAGGCCACGTGGTCGGGTGGACGATAAGCTGCAGGGCGATGGAATTGCCAGCCTTCTGGGTGGTTGGTAGCCGCGCAAGACCGCGACAGGCTGCTCCTTACGCGGTGGACGCGGAAGGAGGCAAGGGTCAAGGGCTCGCAAGGTGGCAAGAGCTGGAGGGTGGTAGTCGTGTGCGACCTAAAAAGAAGCTAAAAAAGGAAGAGCAGAGGAGGGGGGGTTCCCCGGAGATTGGAGGAGCTGGAGGCTCACTTCCAGGTGGTCACTCGAGCCATACAACTATGTTGCGAGCTTCGCGGCTCTATGAGCCGTATCAGGGAAAGAAGAGCCCCCGGATCGCGTCGATGTTGAGAATCTCCAGCTGCTGTCACCAGCTAAATAGGGAGAGGGACGGATAGGGAAGATGGACGACGGAGCTGGGACTTTATAGGAGCGGGGGGCTGCAGAGGGCGTTATGCAAAGGTGGTCGGTCTCGTAACGACCAGAGAGAGCATGGGCGGTGGTGGTCTTTACGAGGGAGGAGGAGGGGACGGGGGGAGGACAGGAGAGGAAACCGCCGAGCAGCAGTTGCAGAAGGGGAGAAGAGATGGGTCATGTGCTAGGCACGCGACTCGGGGAGTAGAGAGAGATCGAGTGTGGGGGTGCCACATGGCAGTGTTCATGAAATCGTCCGCACGGGCCGCATATGCGGCCGCATATGCCCGTGCGGCATGCATAATGCACCGATTACATGAATCAGTGCGTTATGCGCCCTTTCCGCATATGCGACCCGCACATGCTCCGCATATCCCGCATATGCCCACATACTGCTCCAATAGCTCCAACTTTTAAATCTTCTCATCCAGGTCTCCGTAACTCTGTCTCTTCCTTCATTCTATTGTTAGAATATGACATGCATTTTGTATACAATTGCAATGCAATATACCATTATGTATATGCAATGTTTTATGTTTTCGTACTGTATTGTTTTCACAAGTATATGTAATATATCATTGAATATTTTTATAAATGCAGATTGAGGTTTTACTCATGTAGTGCATGTATGTGTAATGAAGTTTTGTTACCACGAATCATCTAATATATGAAGTTTTTATGGTAAATGTTTTTTGTGATTAAATATGAGGCAATTAAAATCATATAAACACCCATCTAACATGAAACGTTTTTCTTAATTCTTCTTTAACTCCACTTAAATACATAAATTCAGTGGTAATGTTATTCATACATATTTATTTATTTTTAAATTAAAAATTAGAAAACCGCGTAGAACCGCATATACCCCGCATATGCCCCGCATACCGCTTACTCAGTATTCGCTGACCTGTCCGAACGGATACGCATACCGCTTTCCTGAACCTTGCCATGTGGTATGCCCAGGGGCTGCCACGTGTCACCTCTAAAAAAATTTCAAAACTAAAAGGATAAGAAAAATAGAAAAAATAGGTGACCTCGGATCGAAAAATTTCCTTCATGAACGTTGTTCGTCTCGACGAGATCTACAACTTTCATGAAGGATCCAGGAGCAAAAGAGGTCATCTGTACAAAGTGATATTTTTGGTGGTCTTCATGTGTGCAGGAAACATGCTTTATGGGATTTTGCAAATTTTTTGATGGTTTAAAAGCGAATAAAAATTATAAAAAAATACGATAAAATGTGAGAATTAATTACACACTAATCTATTTTTTGGGATTTTTAATAAACAAGAAAAGAGGGAAATAAAATAGGAGTATGGAATACAAGATTTTTGTACAGACTCACAACAGACACTCGGACACAGTCAGTTTCTTTGATTTCAGTCTTGATATAGATTTGGGTTTTTATGCCGTTTAATAAAACTTTTATCAAAGAAAACAAATGAAAAAGAAATAAAATAAAAGGGTTAATTATGTACATAATAACTCAGATTAAAAAGAGCAAAAAGATAAAAAGCACAAAAGAGGCCCAAAACCCAACTTTCACATCTGAGCTCTGAATTTTATGTTGGTCTTGTTTTAAAGGTATTTGAAATTGGAGTAATTTAAAAGTAAGTAGACCAAAATCAGACTCTGTATGAGGGAGATATGCACGTTTTAGTCCGTCAGATTTGAAATTTGGTTTTGGGATTATTTGACACTTATTTAAGTTAACATTTTTTTGTATTTTTTATTTAATCTTGTTAGTAATATCTACACAATGGAGCTGGTTTGGGGTCACTCGGAGTATGAATGAATTAATTAAAAATATAGAAAGTTAGCAGCTTTTTAAACCAATTTAAACATTATGCAATCATGCATGATGAAATGCGAATATTATTTACGTCTGTATGAATGCTAATGATGCTCTATTAATTATTCAATGCATATGAATTTTGGGGAATGGAGCCTAATTGACCAATTTTAGCATGAAGAATATGAGATTCATCATACCCGTATACTTAAACCATGCTCGTCCCCAAGCATCAATGAATGATTAACTTAGTTGGATAAATCCCTAACCGTGCATGTGATTTTTCGAGGTTCAATTCATAGAAGTCCCTTAATTTGAGTGATCCTAAAATTATGGGCTCAACCATGCTTAAATCAAAAGGAATCCGACTTCTCTATTTATCAATCTCTCTATTTGTACGTATAATATAAGGATATGACTTTTAGCGTACTGCATTCACGAGAGTCGAGTTGAGATATCACCCAAAGTTTCAGTACCGGAGACTCTCCTCTAGACCTAATCCTCAACACTGGGAATAAGTCTATTTTTGCTTCAATCAACCGTCTCATTAGTTTGTCACACTTGAAAGTGTAGATGGACAACTAGATGATGGAGGGCATATGATTGTGTCTATTTTTCTCTCCCTCACATTGGAACAAGGGGAGTCTCGAGTGCCTTATTACATAACACATGTATTTTATTTTGTTGATCAAAGTGTCCGTCAAGAGAATTTAGAGTCGTCTGCACTTGTTTTTCTGGAAGTACACTGGGGTGTGTCTCTTTTGAGCATCTAAGATACATTCACACCTAGACTTGTATCACCATACGATGCAGATCCCTTTTATGGTGCTAGCCCGACTCCTTGTTCCTAGAAGCATGTGGTCCAAGTGGACACTTTGGAAAATGTTTGGGAGCGCTCGCCATTGGTGGAAGCTCTTTTGAAAATTGACTTTAAGGAATAGAGCTTTTCTTCGAGTATTTCTTTTTTCTTTCTTTTTTTGGCTAGCTCCACTGCTTTTACCAAAAGTTGGCGCACATTGATCAATAATTATTTATTTTTCATCACACCCTAGCACATAGGTAAATATCAATGGGATAGCACATGAACTTGTTCACATACTGACTAGGGTTTTGCTGACACTCAGGTTTTTTGAAGCCTTCATTAACTTTATCCCATCCTGAGCATCATTAGATCGGGTCTAAACTCAAATCCCTAGTCCTAGTTCCTTAGGTGATAACTCAACTCATCTCATTATTCATACAATTATGAATGTGTTGTGCTTATCATATTCTTTTAGAAGGTAGAGATGAAGATTGCAATATAACGTTCAAAGGTCTGGACCGACGACGCGCTTAATTTGGGCTTTCCTCCGACCACTTTTTGGGATAATTTTTGTAATATTTAATGAAGATACTCTCGTGGAACGTTCGTGGATTGGGTGATCCTCTGCGTCGCAGGGCCTTGGGATCACGTTTGGTTGATTGGGATTGCGATATCGCTTTCATACAGGAATCTAAGATACGTGGAGTGGACGTCGCCTTATGGAGATCGGTGGGAGCAGGACCGATGGATGCATATTGTGCTTTGGACGCGACTGGCTCCTCTGGTGGGGCTATTGTGGCTTGGAGATCTTCAAGCTTTTCATTATCCCGCTCTCGCATGGGACGACATTCTATCTCTGTAATCCTTTTGCATTTGGCCACAAACGTATCTATGGCTTTTTCCTGTATCTATGCGCCTATATGTCACCTTGCGCGTCGAGATTTATGGGAGGACTTGCGGGACGATGCTGCGGCCTTTGGGGATATTCCGTGGATTTTGGGAGGGGATTTTAATGTCACTATGCTCTCAAACGACCGCCCCCGCGGGCGGGGGGGAAGGGACCCTGGCTCTATCGATTTCCTGAACTTCTTCAACGACTTGGCCCTGGATGATTTGGCAGCCTCGGACATCATATACACCTGGCGCAATAGCTCCTCTCGATCGCGGCTTGACCGGTTTCTAGCTAATTCTCGTTGGATGGAGGCATTCCCACTGTGCTCGGTTTCGTCTCGTCCTCGGTCTTTTTCGGATCATAGCCCCATCATTTGGGATTCGGGCGAGTCATCCCGTCCGCGCGGCATTTTTCGTTACGAGAAGAGCTGGCTTATGGAGCCTAATTTCAAGGAATTAGTGCGAAATCGTTGGTCACAAACGTCCTTCTCGGGCAATGCGGCTCATCGTTTTGCCCTCAAACTCTCCTCACTGCGGCGGGTTCTTGCGTCCTTTAAATTCTCTACGCGTCTGGCTAGGCGGTCGGTCCGTAACGAGGCTGAGGAGATAATTATTAGATTGGATCGCTTGGAAAGCATCAGGGAACTTACTCGGGAAGAATTACAGGAGAGATCCGCTGCGGCTCAGATCGTTTCGGAGGATGACAGGAAAAAAGCAATTGAATGGAGACAACGCTCGCGACTTCGCTGGCTCAAGGAGGGGGATGCTAATACTGCCTATTTCCATCGGGTCGCTAGCGCACGTAATCGATCCAATCGTATCTCTTCCATGGAGATTGGGGACGATATATTCCAGAATGAGCGAGACATGGGTGCGGCATTGGTTAACTATTTCAAGAATTTTTTCAATCGCCTCCCCTCTTCTTCATGGCAATGGATGGCGCCCGGGGCCCCTTCCATCTCTGGCTCAGATGCTTCTAATTTATCTCGCCCTCTATCAATGGAGGAGTTAAAGAGCGCGGCTTGGGACCTTAACGCCGATGCCTCCCCAGGCCCAGACGGATTCCCTATTTCCTTTTATAGGGACTTTTGGGACGTTATCGCAGGCGACGTTTTGGCCGTGGCTCTCGAGTTCTGTGAAGGAAACCAGGGTTTCAACAGGGTTAATCGGGCCTCTCTGGTTCTCATCCCGAAATCCCAGGGTGCCCGTCGTATTGAGGAGTTCCGCCCTATTGCCATCTCCAATGGTATTTACCTGATCATTGCGAAGGCGTTGGCTCGTCGATTAGCGCCACTGCTTACTTCTATCATTTCCCCCTGCCAGGCGGCCTTTGTTCGAGGGAGGCAAATATCTGACTGTTACGCCCTTGCCTCCGCCATCATTGATGGTTGGCACAGAAATGGAACGAAGGGAGTCCTATGGAAAACTGACTTTGCTAAGGCTTACGATTCCTTGGATTGGCGTTTCTTATGGTCGGTTCTCAAGGCTCGGGGATTCCCTCCGTTATGGATTTCTTGGATCCGTCGATGTGTGACCACGGTCTCCTTCTCCATATTCCTTAATGGTCGACTGTCTGGGAATTTATTTCAACCTCGCAGGGGTGTTCGCCAGGGGTGCCCCCTTGCCCCCCTTCTTTTTGTCTTGGCGGCAGATGTGCTGCCTCGTATGATTCAAGGCGTATATGACGCTGGGTATACTCGAGGCTGCTCGCTAGGTGATCTTCATATCCCGCTGATCCAATATGCAGACGACACCCTATGTTTTATCGAAGGGGATCAGCTGCAATTTTCAGGAATGGCTACTACGGTACATTTATTCTGCGAAGTATCGGGGCTCCGCATCAACGAGGCCAAATCCAAATTTGTGCCCTTTGCTCTCTCACCTCTGGAGGTCGGGGATTGCTCCTCCATATTGGGGGCCTCTCTCGGGAACCTTCCTCTTGAGTACTTGGGATTATATCTCTCTGTGGGCAGGCCGCGGTTGCGTGATTATCAGCGGGTGGTGGAGAAGGTCGAGACTAGGCTGGCAGGTTGGCGCTCTTCACTGCTCTCTCGGGGTGGCCGATTGGTGCTTATCAAATCCGTCCTCTCCGCTATTCCTATTTATTTCCTCTCGGCGCGCGGTTTGCCTAAGGGGATTAGACTGCGCTTGGACAAATGTATGAGGGGATTCCTTTGGGGCAGGAGTGGGTCTGCAAGTCGAGGGATTCACCTGGTCGCTTGGGAGGACATTTCGCGTCCTAAACGGGACGGGGGATTGGGCGTTCGGCGGCTGGAGATCGTGCGGGACGTTTTCCTTCTCAAATGGGCGTCGCGGCTTTTAGGCCGGGAGGATGGCTTTCTTGTTCAATGCCTTCGCTGTGCGGCGGGTAATGCATTTCTCTCCGTCTTTGATGGTAGATCACATTCTCGGTCTCCCATCTTTTGGCGCGAAGCTTTTAGCGTTTTCAACCGCAACCGGTCCTTATTCCGACCATCTCTCGGCGATGGTTCCTCCTTCCGCTTTTGGACCATGGACTGGTCTGGCAAAGGCATCTTCATGAACATTTTTCCAAGACTATATGCGTTAGCCAGGGACAAAGATGCATCAGTGGTCTCATATTGGTCCAACGGCACCTGGTGCCCGATTCTGGTGGATTCTCTCTCGTCTCAGCGCCTGATTGACTTCTCTGCTTTGATGTCTTTACTCGGGGACGCCCCTACTCCATCGGGGGGGAGAGATCACTTCTATTGGAACGACGGGTCCTTTTCGTCGTCAAAGGCTTATTCTGCTCTCACCCCCATTGCTGTGCATCCGGAGGCGTCCTTTCTTGACCATTGCAAACTCATATGGGGTCTCAAGCTTCCGGAAAGGATTGGCATTTTTTTGTGGATCCTTTGGCGTGGACGCCTTCCTACTCGCGACCGCCTGGTAGCAATTTTTCCATCCGTTCCCATCTCTTGTGGCTTATGCGACTCGGCTGTGGAGACGGTTGAGCACCTCTTCCTACACTGTGACCTTGTGCGGCCTTTATGGGAGGACATTGCGTGGCTGAATCTTTCGTCGATGGTATCTTTTTGGGAGAGCATGGTTCTCGCGGCAAACCATCCGAGGGCGGTGAGACTGGTTCCCTTCGCACGCATCTGGTGTGTATGGCTGGCGAGGAACAAATTCCTGTTTGCAGGGCAGAGATTCTACGTAGAAAACATATGTATTGACGCTAATCGTCTTTGTTCGGACTGGTCTATTCGGTAGCGAGTTTCTGGGTCTAGGGCGAATGATATCAGTATTGATATCATCTTCCCCTATTTTTTACTTTTTCCTCCATCTGTAAGTTTTCTTTCTTTTTCTCATCATTAATAAAATGGGGCGAACACCTACGGGTGTCTCCCCCTCTTTGGAGTGTCAAAAAAAAACGTTCAAAAATCCTAATGACTAAGGCTGGCTAACTCAGACCCTCAAGATCTCAAAATCCAGTGTTTGCAAAATCCTCAAGCCTTGAGTGATAGTGAATATGTCAGGAATATTATAACCACGGAATATATGGATGCAAGACCATAGGTGGAAAATTTTTTATGCAAAAGGTTCTCTTTTTTTTCTCTTGTTTTTTTAATTTTGAAAAGTAGGTATTATTACAGGAAGAATTTAGTATAATATACATATTGTACACTACTTGTACCCATCCCTGATGTTAGATGAAAACAATTAAAGTACGAGCTATGGATAAAGTAAGTAGAATATACAAACACCCCCCTATACTTAGCTTGTGCTATGTCCTTGACAACCGTCCCGCACCCTTAGTTAATTCAGTCAAATTAATGTCCAAATTAATGTTAATCGTTTGTTGTAGTCGGATACGAGAGGCTAGTCAAAAACCACTTAAATAAGGTTTGAGCCAATTTCAAGCGGTGATTTTTTTTACTTGGTGAAGTCCAAGGTCGATCTCAGGGAGGCATCTGTCTCCTTAGGTGAATTTAAGCAAGTATCCAAGTGTGTGATTTTCGGAGAATTATATTTTTTTGTCTTTTTCAATTTTTATGCAGACTTATGCAAAAAAAGCAGGCCAATTTTAACGTTTAATTTAATTAAGATATCAAATGAAGTCCAAAAATTCTAAAAATTGGCCAGATGATTAATTATGATGAAAATGAGTTACCCTAATTTTTTTGGATTTTTCAGACACTAAATGGATTTACTGGGAATTAAATATGCAGACAGGGTGATTTTCACTATTTAATTATTATTAAATAACAAATCACAATTTCTTCAAGAAATAAAATTATCCTAGATAGCTCTAATGATAAGGAATCCAGGAAAATTGACAGATCTTAATTTCACTGTGAAATGAATTAATTAAAATTAATATAAGAAAATCACTCAGCAATTTATTTAGGCCTCGATATGTGCGCAAATGTCATGAAATTTTTATGGCATGTTAAGAATACTGTCCTTAAGCTACTTTGAATTTTTGATGATTTTTGGAACCACAGAGAATTAACTACAAATTAAAAGGTGTCACTAGGCAAAATATTTCAAAAATGTACGAATTAATTCATTAATAATGCCACTGAAATTACAAAAATGTGACACGTGGACCAATAGACAGAGGACAAGTTTCTCAACAAAATGCAATTTTTAGATTTAAAAAATGATGTAAAATGCACCCTAGGTATGCGTGCAAACACAGGGGTGTAAATGCAATACAGGAAAATAAAAATACAATAAGCAAATATGCGGACAGGGACTAAAATGCAATTACCTATAATGCTGGGGACTCGAGTGCAATTTTTCCAACAAGCACGTGCTCCTCACGTGGGCTCAGCTTCACAGGGACCTTTTTGCAAATACGGAAAACTCCAGGGGCCTCTGTGTAAATTTTCCCAGGCCGCACGTGCTCCTCACGTGGGCGACCTAGGCTCGGATGGCTGCGGAGGCTTGGAGCTAGGCTCGGGCGCTTCTGGAGGTCTGGAGTGAGGCTCGGACGACCCGAACCTTGGCTCGGAGAGGAGGCTCGGGCCGAGGCTACGTGGCAAGCTGTGGACCTTCGGATCGAGATTAATCCAAGGGGTGTCGGTGCTGACGCGTGGCTCGATCAAAGATCGTCAGATCTACGTTGATCTGACGACTCCTGGCTGCTCAGATGTCGATGACGTGGAGGGCTAAGCGCCGTTAGATCAGGAAGATCCAACGGTACTGGTGAAGCGCGGCTGGGTGGCGACGTGGCACGAAGTCTACCGTTCGATCAAGGTGATCGAACGACAGCTAGTGCTTCTCCTTCAACGGGCCTCCGCCGCCTGCTGAGGAGATGGCTGGGCTCCGACGAAGTGGCGTTAGCTCCGCCCGTTGATCCAGATGCCGATGAAGCTCTCCGAGGTGTCGGAGATATCCCAGTAGGAGCGTGGCGATGCGGCGAAGGCGCTGATGGTCTCAGGAGCTGGAGAGGGCCGTCAGAGGTTGCTGGCGACGAATCTCAAGGACGACTCCGGCAGAGCTCCGATCAGTGACAAAAGAAGTACCTGCAAGGGTCAAAAGACTAGCCGAAGCTCGGGTGTGCTCCTGTGGAGGTGGAATGATGGTTGGCGAGGCCTAAAGCGGAGGGAGATGCTCCTGTGATGGTGCTCCGGCCAAGTGGCGGAGCTGGAGATCGATGGATGGTGGAGTGGAGTGTCTGAGGGTGCGGAGGGGTCAGCGAGGATGAGAGCTCCGTCACGGAGCTCGGCGGAGTGAATGCGAAGCGCGAAGATGATCGTGGTCGTGTAATAAAATCGGAGAAGACAAAGAAAAAGTAAGAAAAAGATCGGAGGGGGAATGGAGGGGGTTCACCTGGGGATTGGACCTCCCTCTTGGGGTCCAGGTCGTCGCTCAAGGGACCGGTGGTGTCCCGAGCTCGTGCAGCGTCGCGGAGGAGCGGCTGCGACACGACGGAGGTGCCGTGGATCTCGCCGGAGAAGAAGCCCTTCTTCGCTCAAAGAATCGTCAAATTGCTGTCACCAATTGGAGGATCTGAGCTCAGGGAAGCTCTCGGGAGTGGCGGATGGTGCTGAAGTTGGCCGGTGGTGGAGTATTTAAAGGGTGAAGTAGAGGAGCGGCCTGGTGATGGAGCGAGGTTGACGGAGGTAGTGGGGCTTCTATGGTGGAGGTGGTGGCGAGTGGGGTAGCTGGCGAGGATGAGTTGCGAGTGGGGAAGGTCGTGGGCATGTTGGCGGACAGTGAAGGTGGCTGACGTGCATACGGAAATAGAAAGGCGGCGCCCCTCCCGCAAGGCAGGGAACGTGGGAGAGAGGGGCACCCTGAGGTAGGAGACGAAGTCTCCACCGTTGGATCTTGTGATCCAACGGTGGTGATCGAAGTGGTAACGGCCGGGTAGGATTAGATCGGGGCGAGTTGATGTGAGGCCGTGATGGCGCCACGTGGAGTGAGCTGGCGAAGCGCGAGCGGGCGGTCTGGATGAAGAGATGGAGATGATCGAAGGGACGAGGGGCGCCAACGGAAGAGCGGCTGTGATGGAGGGATCAAGGGCTTGATCAGATGGTGTACATGCCGCCACGTGGCGAGCTCTGGAAGAGGCGCGGACGAGCGGATCGGATGAGGCAAGGGGGATGATCTGACGGTGTTGATTTGAGGCGTACGTGGAAGCAGCTTGGCCGTTGGATCTATAGCGTAATCCAACGGCTGTGGCTGCGGGCGACTGGGGCAAGGGGAGCGGGCCGCGTGGCGCAACCAGAGGGCGCCACGTGGCCTGCTGTGAATGGCTGGAAGAAAATGAATGTGTAGAGAGAAGAGGGGGCCGAATTTGGAAAAACTCAAAACATGAAAGTTGTAGATCTCGATGAGATCTTCAACTTTCATGTTGACCAAAGACGGAGATGAGGTCAAATATTATACATAAATACAAAGATACAAATATACATATATGTAGTACACAAAGTGACCCAAAAACCCAACTTTCTCATACGAGCTCCAAATTGGATGAAATTAGTCTCATTTTAAAGGTCTTTTAATGTGTAGTATTCTAAGAGTAAGTAGACCTAATTCGGAGTTTGTATGAGGGCTTTATGTGCATTTTAATGTACAGGGGTTCTGAGGCTTTATTGGCTAAATTACAAGGGGAATTTTTGGCCTTCTTCCCTATATTATTAACTAAGGAATACATATTATAAAGAAGAGGTTATTTTAGTGAGTGGATATTTTACAAGGGATTTTTGGCTTCTTATTTAAATGCAAATGGACTGCTAAAATGTATGAATTATGTATGTATGCATGAATGCTATTTATGCATTATAAAGGGAAATATGCCTCTATTTACTCGAGGACAAAGCTCTATTTTTGACTTTTGAAGTGATGAATCACAGATTCATCAGTCCTCATGGCACAAAGTGAAATGTAAACATAGCTCGTACTAAGTATAGTTGAGAGAAAAAGAAAAAAGTTGACATGCCCCTTATACTTAGACTTTTAAGGGACTAAACATAGCAGATGAGCATGAAATGGGGCAGTTAAGGGTGAGTGGAAAGATTAGAAGCGATGTATACACATTGGTACTAGTCCCCCTATACTTAGGCTCAAGTCAGCCTAAGTATGATCGGATAATTACATCCACTTTGAGCCAATATGGCTGTAAGTATGGACCGTTAGACGGCTACCCGTGTTACTTGAGGATGGAGCCTTTCACGGTGTCCTCTAAACCACTCACTTTGCTAAGGGAAGTCGGACCGTAAACGGCTACCCGAAACCCTCACTGAGAAGTAGCTAGTTGTTTCTAAAAACAGTAGTCTGAGTAAAAATTTTCGGTTTTGGCTCTGTCCTAATTGTGCGATCTTGTTCTTACAAAAAATGAGTGGGTTTCTCTCCACCAGACAAAAGGTTAATTTTATGTCAATTTTATTTACAATCGCCTTGATTAACAGTCCCGATTTTAAATTAAGGTTATCACTAAAGTATTAGTTGAGCACAGAAATTCACGCCTAACGAGCAATTCCAATTCCTTTAATTACTAAGTTGTAAATCTTAAGAGGGAGAATCGAAAAAGCAAATGCAAGCGTAAATCAATGATGCATGCTTAAGTAAAAGACTTACAGTGTTTCCTCGCGTTCTTCATGCGAGATGCAATATAAGGATTTTTTTAAAGTTTATACTAAATGATATGCACAGATGAAATCGCCCTAGGAAGATAGTTCTATTGGCTGAAAGGAATTGATTTAAAGTTTGGCTAAGTTGAACGGTCTACAGTGCGTATAGTTAGTGAAAGATATGTGGCCTAAAAATTATGAGCACATGTAAAAATTAATAAGCTAATATATGTGCCTAATTCCGACGCCATTCATGTCGGGTCCCAACCGCACATAAGGGGTTGAAACAGATCCGGCTCACCACATAGAAGTTCAATCCGAATTATTACAAGGGTTCAGAGAGAGAGAGAGAGAAACTGTGAATGGTGTAGAAAATAAAGCTATTCTAAGCTTTCTCTCTCACAAAAATTAAAATACAATCTTCGTCCTTGCAGATATTTGATTAATATCGAGAAATTCACTCCAATCTGTCTGCAAAGAGAGAGGGTGCGGTTAGTAGCAAAAGTGAGAGAAAAATGCAAAAATAAAATGCAGAAAATAAAATGTAAATAAAGGAAAAAATGGCACAAAAATTAGTTTCAGAAAAAAAATTTCTAGAAAATAGTTCAAACCCTAAAAATTTGCCGTTCCCCGGCAACGATGCCATTTGATGAACGTTAAATATGCCTCTTTAATAATTGATAATTGTCGTAGTATATGAGGCAAATTTGGTTCAGCAAAAATTACAATCTTTGAATGTTGTGGAGAATTTTTCTTGGCAAGTCTATCAAGGTCGAACACAGGGAACGGTGATTTCTAGTTGCGTGATTTTAAATTTAGTTAAATATTTAATTAAATTGCTAAGTTAATTTATGTGTTGAAAATAAAATGGAAAATAAATAAAAAGAAATGCGATGCAATGGTGAGGAAGCGATGCAAATAAAGTAAACAGAAGTGAAGCTCAGTGTCTGTGACTAGAATTTTTAATCCTAATAATAATTATCAATATCCTCAAGATGAATGCACAGATCACAAGAACATAATCAATGGAAATATTTAGCAAAATAAAATCCCAACTGCAATCAATTCACTCCTGCGAAATAGATCATTAATAGTCCTTATGATTCAATCCTTAAAGAATGATCAATAACTTTTTTTCATGGATGAGCTCCTATACTGATTAGATTATTCAAATAATGATTTCCAGTCTCTGAAAGAATATTAATCTTGTAAAATATTTTCAATTGATTCCCTGTAGGAAGGTCAATGATTTTCTCAATAAAAGAGCGCAGTTCAGCCTGCAAATGATCAAATTAATCCTTGAATATAATCGATGATGAATTTATTCAGATCTGTCCACAACTTGTATAATATGAAAGAGCATGAAAAGAGCTTCAAAACGACATATTATGCGCTAGAAATGGAGTTCGGATGAAAACATTATGCTAAAATTAAGATTCAAGGACTAAAATGTAATAAAAATGTGAGTTTTCTTCTCAAAAAGAATCCCTGGGAGCTTATTTGCAAAACCCGTAAAGTCAGAGGGGCGATTCTATAATTTAACCCTGGCGGGGGTATATATGCAATTTCTTTAAAAGCCAAGGGCTGTTCTGCAAATTTCCAAAAGGCACGTGCGTCGCACGTGCCTCCTGGCTGGAGAGGATATGCGAGTTAATAGTGAAAATCGAGGGGACTGTTCTGCAATTTGCCCCCAGCGCACATGCGTTGCACGTGTCGTAGAGGCTCAGAGGGAGGCGCAGGCACGAGCGAGGCTCGATGTGTCCAAGCCAGAGCTCGGAGCTCTGAGGCGGAGGCGTGGATCGAGTCGAAGGCTCGGGCGTTCGAGCCTTTGTGGCTGTGATGGAGTGCTTCGGAGGCCTCTATACTCGAGGTTGGGCCGAGGCTCGGGGGCGGGGGGGAGGCGTGGCGGCTCACAGACCGTTGGATCCCCCAATCCAACGGCTGCTGAAGCAGACAACGAAGGCGGGGAGAGGGAGTGAGGGCGGTGGCCGTGGTAGGCGGAACGACCGTGCACCTGCGGCTAGGGCTCGAGCGGGGTGGCTGCGATGCTCTGAGGAGGCAACATGGTCGGGTGGACGACGAGCTGTTGCAGGGCGATGGAATTTACGGCCTTCTGGGCTCAACATGCTTTAATCAAAAGGAATCCAACTTCTCTGTTTATTAGTCTCTCTAATTATCCTTATAATATAAGGATATGACTTTTAGTGTACTGCATTCACGAGAGTCGAGTCAAGATGTCACCCAAAGATTCAGTCCCAGAGACTCTACTCTAGACCTAATCCTTAACACTAGGGAATAAGTCTATTCTTACTTCAATCAACCGCCGCATTAGTTTGTCAGACTTGAAAGTGTAGATGGACAACCAGATGATGGAGGGCACATGATTTTGTCTATTTGTCTCTCCCTCACATTGGAACAAGGGGCCTCTCGAGTGCCTTATTACACAACACATGCATTTTTATTTTCTTGATCAATGTGTACGTCAAGAGAATTCAGAGTCGTCTGCACTTGATTTTCTGGGAGTATACCGGGTGTGTCTTATTTGAGTATCCAAGATACATTCACACTTGGACTTGTATCACTATATGATGCAGAGCCCTTTTATGGTTTTAGTCCGACTCCTTGGTCCTAGAAGCGTGTGGTCCAAGTGGACACTGTGAAAAATGTTTGGGAGCGCTCGCCATTTATGGAAGCTCTTTTGAAAATTGACTTTGAGGAATAGAGCTTTTCTTTGAAATATATTTTTTTCTTTTTTCTTTCTTTTTTTGCTAGCTCCACTGCTTTACCAGAAATTAGCGCACATTGATAAACAATTATTTATGTTTCATCACACCCTGGCACATAGGTAAATATCAAAGAGATAAACATGAACTTGTTCACATACTGGCTAGGGTTTTGCTGACACTTAGGTTTCTGGAAGCCTTCATTAACTTTATCCCATCCTCGAGCTTCATTAGATCGGTCTAAACTCAAATCTCTAGTCCTAATTCCTCAGGTGATAACTCAACTCATCTCATCAATCATGCAGTTGTGAATGTGTTGTGCTGATCGTATTCTTTTAGAAGGTAGAGATGGAGATTGCAATATAACGCTCAAAAACCCTAATGACTAGGCTGGGCTAACTCAGACTCTCAAGCTCTCAAAAATCCAGTGTCTTCAAAATCCTAAAGCCTTGAGTGATAGTAAATGTGTCAGGAGTATACCAACCATGGAATGTATGGATGCAAGATCATAAGTGGAATTTTTTTATGTAAAAGGTTTTTTCTTTGTTTTTTTTGTTTTTTGTTTTGAAAACCAGGTATTGTTACAAGAAGAATTTAGTATAAATATACATAATGTACACTACTTGTACCTATCCCCGATGATAGATGAAAATAATTAAGTACGAGCTATGGATTAAGTAAGTAGAATATACAAATACCCCCTATACTTAGCTTGTAGTATGTACTCATGACACAATGTGAAATGTAAACATAGCTCGTACTTAGTATAGTTGAAGAAAAAGAAAAAAGTCGATATGCCCCCCTATACTTAGACTTTTAAGGGTCTAAGCATAGCATGAAATGACGGAGTCGAGGGTGAATGGAAATAATAGGAGCGATATATACACAATGGTACCAGTCCCCCTATATTTAGGCTCAGTTAGCCTAAGTATTGGATAATTACACATGGGGAACCGAGTAGATTTACGGATGTACAAGGTCAAGGAGGTTTGCGATGGACCTTCTTACGGGATGTGGGTGGAAGATAATATGGAGATGTGGAGGGTGGTGAAGAGGGGGCGGATGAAGAAGACCAACCATCGTCAGAGTCGTCCTTTGAAGAATAATAGTCGTACGCAAAGGATCTCCAACTATTGTCAATCAGAGGTAAGTGCCCTTGTATAAGAGTTGTACTTATTGCACTAACCTGATGAGCCACTTCAGAATCGGACGAGGTCTTTTCGGAAATCACATGGTCTACAAGGTTAAAGGTGACTTTCTTGAGGACGGTCACGGTCGGTTTGTTTTCGTAAGAAGTATTGGGAGGAGATGGACAGTCTTCATCTTCTTATCTTGAATAACCGGTGTGGCGTTTATGAGTTCCTCGTCAGATGAATCCCCGTAAAAGTCGACCAATTCTGCTAGGGTCATAGTGATACGCGACTTTAGTCGGGGGAGCATCTTCCTGGTGGCTTTTTGATTGCTGGCTGGTGTTGTTGATGTCACCTCCTGAAAATCGTGAATGTTGGTGACATCGGAGGTTTCCTAAGTCAGTTCCTTGTACGGTTCAAGTATCTCGTGAATTACTGCCGACTCAAAGATTGGACCACTTAAATAATCGTGACGATCCTCAGAAATATGGTCCAATTCTTCATAAGCTACAAAACCTTGATTCCTCATAGGAGCCCTATTAGGGTGAGAATCAGAGGTTTGTCCAACAGTTAGTCTTTCAGGTGACTCTCTTAGTGTTTGTATCTGTGTGCGTGAGGAGATGTCTGATCATGTGAACTGTTTGTTGCTTGATCACAACTGTCGGTTTCAGTCAATTTTCCTCATAGCAAGTCGTGTCATTGAGACTTTGTGCCTTGTGGTCGGAGTTCAGGAACTTGATTTCCTGAGTCTCACAATCTACAATCGCTTTAGCGGAGGCTAGGAACGGCTTTCCTAAAATCATAGGATACTCAGAGAATCCTCCGTGGTGCTCGATGTCAAGAACAATAAAGTCCACTTTGTATTTGTCACCTCAGAAGTTTACGATGAGCGAAACAATCCCCCGTGGTCTTTTGGTGGATCGATCAGACAATTTAACGATCACCCTATTCTTTTTGAGTTGTCCGAGTTTGAGTTGGTCAAAGACGAACTTGGGGAGGATGTTTAATGTAGAATCGTCGTCTAACCGAACTTGAATAAATAAGGTATCCTCAGTTTCACATGTGATCCGAGTCAACCGCTTGACTTTGCGGCTTTTGATTTTCCGATTCATCATCAAAGAACTGGCCATAGATATAACATGATATTCATGAATTACATCAATGGAGATCAGGATGGAGCGGTGGTGGACAGCTCGAAGGTAGGGAACACAGGGTGTTTCGCTGCATGGGGCTCCGCCAGGGAGAGACTTGACGCAGGGGGAAGGGGGGAAGGCTTGTTTGCGAGGGGTCGGCGTTGGGGTGGTGCTGGGCAGGGGGCACGAGGAGGGCCCTCGCAGTGGTGTGGTGGGCAGGGGTGCGAGCCGAGTCTCGGAGAAGGGGAAGTCGGTGGTGTACTGGGAGGATGGGGAGGGGCAGGTCGTCGGTGGGTTTGCGGAGCCTACCGGAGGGGGAAGTGGAGAATGGGTGCATGTATCACATAAGAAGCCAGAGAAGAGGTGCTTCCGGTGTGGAACTAGGGGTCGGCGTTGGGGTGGTGCTAGGCAGGGGGCGCGAGGAGGGCCCTCGCAGCGGTGCGGTGGGCGGGGGTGCGAGCCGAGTCTCGGAGAAGGGGAAGTTGGTTGTGTACTGGGAGGATGGGGAGGGGCAGGTCGTCGGTGGGTTTGCGGAGCCTACCGGAGGGGGAAGTGGAGAATGGGTGCATGTATCACACAAGAAGCCAGAGAGGAGGTGCTTCCGGTGTGGAACTAGGGGGCACGTTGCTTCGTTCTGTCCGTCCCCACCGAGATGCTTCTCTTACTGGAGGCTTGGACATCGCCGAGCTACATGCATGTCTCCTCTTGGGTCTATTGCGGCTGATGGTCCTACGCGTGGCTCGGCTCGTCAACGCGGGCAGCGTATTTCCTTTACATCATCTGTTCGCCGGGGGGGGGGGGGGGGTCCTAGCTTCGCTGAGGTGGTTGCAGGTGTACCTCGACTTGCAAATGTAGCTCAACATTCGAGTAAACCTCAACCTATGGTGGGGGAGTTGGCTCGTTGACCTCTGAGGAGGTAAGGGGAGATGTTCGGGGGTCCGACGTGCATGCGCTGATCGGTTTCGCGGTGCGTAGTGTTATCTCGGTGGAGGCTATGAAGACCCACCTGCATGGTTTCCTTGGGTCGCGGTTCAAGGGTGATGTGGTGAAGCTTGATGATCGGAGGTGCTGCGTTCTGGGACTCTCAACAATCCAGAGGGATCACGTTCTTCAGAATGGTGATGCTGGCGATGTCTGCTGGCGAAATCTTCGATTTGCCGATGGTTCCTGTACGGAGGTGGAGGTCTGTGTTGCAAGGGTAACAGGCGTTCCTTTTCTGTCCCGGACGGTTGGTTGCTTGAGGAAGGCCCTACGGCGGTGGGGAACGGTTCTTGCGGTGCTTGAAGACGGGCTCAAGCCCGGCTCGCCGGCGGACGACACGATGGTGTTGTTGGAGTGCAACAGGGGCTTCCTGGACGGTATACATGGTCGGAGTTCTTTCGCGGAGATGGAGGTTGGTTGCTTCACGTTCAGAATCGAACTGCAGATCGTTGAGCCTCCGCCGCTGCCGGAGCTTCCAAGGGAGAACGTCGGTTGGTTGAACGACGACGTTTCATGTACCGAGATGACGGTTGGCTTTCCAAGGGGAGCCTTCGGTGGAATGGTGCGCGAGGTTGATTATAGGCGACCTTTGGCGGGTTCGTCTCGGGTACTGTGCATGGTGTCCTAAAAATTCTCTTTGTCTTCTGACGTGGAAAGAGGGATAACTGTATGGTCGATGCCGCCATGCTCTTTGCCGCTGGATGTGGGTCCGAGAGCCCGTGTTGTACGTACGGACCCTTTCGCGGGTCCGGTCCCCCCATTTAGCTGTTATTCTGGTACGAATGCCTTCTCGGATTCGGTTCTTAATCAGGTCTTCTCTAGAACATCGGGCCCCGCCGATCCCTTGCCACACGTGGCCTTGTCGGACTCGCCGGCTTGGTCCGTCCCGTTTGGAGGGTTCGGGGGTTCGTCCCTTGGTGATCCTCCGCTGTCGTCACCTTACTTGAGCGGCCCCGTCATGGCAGAGAGAAGGACCTGGACCCAGCCATCACCAAGCTTCGGTCCTGCTCTTTCGTCATCGCCCGATGTCGTCGATGACCTCTGTCGTGATGATGTTGCCATTGCTGCTACCATGTTGCCGAGCACCAGCACAGGCGCTGATCAGTCTTCTGAGGGGACAAGTGACAGGAGAGTTGGTAAGAGATAAAGAAGAAGGAATAGGATCAGGTCTTCCCGATTGGAGGCGCAACCATGCTCGACATTAAAGAATACCATTGCGTAGGCCGCGGGGGTGGCCCACATTCAGGAGAGGCACGACGGTCCCAAATGAGAATTCTGTCCTGGAACGTTCGAGGCTCGGGGACCCGGGCAAGCGGAGGACACTGGGGTCAAGATTCGTGGAGTGGGACTGCAATGTCATTATGCTACAAGAAACGAAGCTTTAATCCGTCACGGACGACCTTTGGAGGTCTTTTGGTGCGGGGGGCATCGATCAATTCAGAGCGGTGGATGCGGTGGGCACTTCTGGTGGGATGCTGGTAGCGTGGAGATCTTCGGTTCTGGCTTTCGACTTGGTTATTCGCGGGAGACACATGCTGACGGTCCTACTGGTATGTGCGAATTCCTCTTTGCCGTTGGCTGTCTCGTGTGTTTACGGACCCTGTTCTGCTGGGCTACGTGGAGAGGTTTGGGAGGATCTTTTCGAGGTGGGCAGGACGGTCATGGATGTCCCTTGACTCATTGGGGGGACTTCAATGTAACCTTGAGGACTACCGACATGCCTAAATGCAGGGGGGCAGGACCCAGGGTCGGTCGATTTTGCTGGCACTATTGATTCCTTGGGACTTGAGGTTATGGATGCGGAGGACGTCGCCTACACGTGGAGAAGCTCCAACTCGCGTTCGCGTATCGATCACTTTTTGGCCTCGCCCGAGCTGCTGGAGTCCTTCGCTCTCTTCTTTGTGGGGGCCAAGCCACGGACTTTATCCGATCACGGACCAATTGTTTGGGATTCCGGTGATGCCCCTGCGCAAAGGGAGCTCTGTAGATATGAAAAGTGTTGGCTAATGGAGGAAAACTTTTGGGAGGTGGTGGCCTCCCATTGGTCTAGCGTGGTTGTTTCTGGCTCCGCCGCGTCTCGCTTTGTTCAGAAGCTTACCTCCTTGCGTGTAAGGCTGTTTGCCTTCAAGAGGGAGTCTAGGGCGGCCAGGTGCGCGGCGAGGAAGGAGGCAGAGGAGGTGGTTCAGAGGTTTGATGCGTTGGAGGATCGTAAGGAGCTCTCGGTGGACGAGTTGGCTTCTCGCTCGGCTGCTCAAAAGCAAATTGCCATTGAGGATCGCAAGCGGGTCACGGAGTGGAGGCAGAGGTCGAGAAGTATGTGGCTGCGGGAGGGGGACGTGAACACGTCTTACTTTCATCGCGTGGCCAGTGGGAGACGACGGTCCAATGCGCTGCGATCGATTTCAATTGACGGGTTCCGCGTGGAGGGGAACAAAGAAATGGGGAAAGCTATTATCAACCACTATCAAGACGTCTCAACGAGAACTATATCGAGAATCTGGAAGTGGCTGGGCCTGGGGGCAGCACCCGTGGCGACCTCCTTGTGTGACATGCTCACTCGGGATGTGTCCTTGGAGGAGATTAAGGATGTGGTTTGGGACCTGAATGCTGATGCCGCTCCTGGACCAGATGGCTTCCCGGTGTCTTTCTACAAGGACTTTGGGATTTGGTTGGCTCTGAGGTTTTGGAGGTCGTCTCTGAATTTTGTTTGGGCAATGCGGGCTTCGAAAGGATTAACCGTGCGATGATCATTTTGCTCCCCAAGTCTTCGGCGCCGGATGCTATTGACGACTACCGTCCTATTGCGGTTTCTAACGCTTTATATCTGATTATCGCGAAGGTGTTCGCCATTCGGTTGAGTTGTGTTCTTGAGAGCACTATCTCCCCATTGCAATCTGCTTTTATTCCGGGGAGGCAGATCTCGTATTGCCTCACTCTCGCGTTGGAGATCATTGCGGACTGGCAGAGGAGGGATAAACACGGTGTTTTGTGGAAGGTGGACTTTGCAAAGGCTTACGATAGCCTTGACTGGAGGTTCCTTTGGTTGGTGCTGCGGAGGAGGGGGTTTCCGGAGAGGTGGATTACTTGGATGAGGCGCTGTATGACTACATCTTCTTTTACGGTCATGGTGAATGGTCGCCCGGAGGGGGGCTTCTTCCAGCCTCGGAGGGGGGTGCGCCAGGGGTGCCCTCTTGCTCCTATGTTGTTTGTCCTCGCTGCAGACGTCCTGACTAACATTGCGCTTCGTGTGGTTCATTGCGGGCTTTCAAATGGATACTCGAGGGACGAGTCGCTGGTTCCGCTCTTACAGTACGCCGACGATACTCTCTTCTTCATTGGGGGGGGGGGGGGTTGGGGAGGCAAATGGAATGGCCGTGGCTCTGGAAATCTACAATGAATTATCTGGGTTGTTCGAGAATGCTGATAAGTCGAAGGTCGTCCCTATCAGTCTTTCTGTGGATGAGACCGTTGCTTGCGCGCATGCGTTCGGGTCGGGCTGCAGCTCTTTGCCGATGGACTATCTGGGGATGCCCTTGGCTATGGGCAGAACGAGGACGAGAGATTGGCTCAGAGTCGTGGAGAAGGTTGAGGCGAGGTTGGCGGGGTGGAAATCGACTGTTTTATCGGGGGGGGGGGGAGAGCGATTGGTCCTCTTCACGGCGGTCCTATCCTCCATCCCGATTTATTTCTAATCGAACCGCCATATACCAAAGAGAATTCGTGATCGGCTGGAGAAGCAGATGCGTGGTTTCTTATGGGGTAATCATCGGGAGGAGTCGAGGGGCATTCACCTTGTCGGGTGGGAGGATATTACGCTCAATAAGAATCAGGGAGGGCTGGGGATAAAGTGTCTGGAGCAAATGAACGAGGCCTTGCTTCTTAAGTGGGCAAGCAGAATTTGGGCACCTGGGGAGGATCTTTGTTGTACCGTGCTGCGTATGATATACGGTGTTGGGGGGGGGGCACCGCCGAGGCCGGGTGCTCGCATAGACTTTCCCACTCCGTTCTGGAGGGGGGTGGTGGAGGTTTTCTCCAAGAATATATCTTTATTCAGGCTGATCCTTGACGGGGGCGAATCGTTCGCTTTTTGGTCGAATGATTGGACGGGAGGAGGGCCCCTTTGCTCGCGGTTCCCGCGATTGTATGCTCTCGCTGAGGACAAATGTGTGATGGTTGCGGCTTGCTGGTCGAATGGAAATTGGTGCCCGGCCTTCTCATCTAATTTCTCCGACCAGAGATTGGAGGACTGCTTGGTGTTGCTTGATTCTATCAGGGAGGTGGGGTGCCCAACGGAGGGGAGAGACCACTGGGGTTGGCATGCGGGTCCTTTCACGGTTAAGAAGGCTTTTGGGGCATTTTGTAGGCCACCGCCATCCCGCTCGGAGATTATGATTCGTGATTGTGCGTTTCTTTGGGCTCTCAAGCTGCCGGAGCGAATTGGTTTCTTCTTATGGCTGTTTCGGAGACAAAGGCTGATGACGAGGGACCGGTGTGCGAGGCTTCTGGGGTACACCTTTGATAGGTGCGTTCTTTGCGAGGAGGCGATTGAGTCCGTCGAACATCTATTCTTCAGATGCCCCAAGGTGATTCATGTCTGGCAGGGGGCCGGTCTGTCCTTGTATTGCGTTGAAGATCTTGAGGCGTTCCTCGGCTCGCTGGTGGCGAATAGGAGCAGATCTAGGAGGGAGATGATTTATCCTATGGCCATCCTGTGGGCTGTTTAGCTGGGAGGGAATGCTTTACTATTCTCGGGGCATCACTTTTATAAGGAAAACGTGTGGATTCATGCCACGAGATTAGTGGAGGAGTGGGTTTTGTAATTGGTCTTTCCATTTGTCGTCACTGTTGTATTTTCCTCTAACTCTTTTATTTTCGTTTATTAAATAAAAGATGGGGTGAACACCGTCGAGTGTCTCCTCCTATTTCAGGCTTTAAAAAGGAAACATGATATTCAGTCCTTGATCGTTTCTTTCCTGTCTTTTTGGGGTGTAGTCGACTCTTTGCAAATCTCTTAAGATGGGGCACGTATTCTATGTCCTTGATCAATGGAAGTTTTAAGATCAGATTTTTGAAAAATACTTCCATTTCAGAATTGTCCAATTTTTTTTGAATTTACGATTTTTTTCAATTTTTTGGTATTTTCTGTCATATGGTCCGTAGGGGGGGTCAAAGATCAGCGACGGTTGTGCCTTGTTGTGAGTCACGTGTTGATTCAATGGTTCGCTTGGTGGTGGCATCACTTCTTCTGGATTTTGTATAGACTGGATGAGATCTTATATTTTCTCAGTCAAAACGCTTGCTCTATGATTGATCCGAGTAATCTCATCCTCAAACATCTGATGACTAGCGATTGAATAATCATTCGCGGGATATCGTGATTCCAGCATGTAACTTTGAGTAGAGCATTGATTATTCATAGTCGTTATGGTCTCGTCATGAGTCATGTTTCCTTGACTCTGATTTTCTCGTGAAATGTCGAAGGAAAATTTGTCGTACACAAGAAGAGGGTCAGCCTGAGTGTGGGATGTTTCAAGAGGTTGGGAGTCCATAGTAACTGGAAATCGTGTTTCTCTGTCAATATTGGTTATTCTATTTTCCATCCTTAATTTCGCTCGCTCTCTCGTGTCCATACGATTGTCAAAATGTGAGAGAGGTCTTGTCCATGCAGAAGTGCGGTCATAGGGTGAGACATATGGGAGGGAAGAGAATGATGGCTGAGGGGGACCGGGTTTGAAGAGCATGTTCCCCTGGAAAGTGTGAGAAGAAGGATATCAGGACATGGTTGTGGAGATCGGGTAGGAAGACCAATGTGCCGACATCTTCTAAAGAGAGGCATGGATTGATTTGCGTACCACGATTTACTTGTAATTGCAAGGTCTTTGACGCACACAAATCAAAAACAAAACAAATACGCAGATTCACCCACTCAACACTGGTGAAGGCACGTTAGGGCTGGACCGCTTATTTTTTCAATTTTAATTTAATAACAAAGCAATCTTGAAAATTTAAGTGGAGCTGTTAGGTGCCAAAATATTACACAAAAACTGTCCCGAGTTCATACAAGTAGTTGCATCCACTTTCAGCCACTATGGGTGTAAGTATGGACCATTAGACTGCTACCCGTGTTACTTGAGGTCGGAGCCTTTCACGGTGTCCTCTAAACCACCCACTCTGCTTAGGGAAGTCGAACTGTAAATGGCTAACTGAAACCCTCACTGAGAAGTAGCTAGTTGTTTCTAAAAACAGTAGTCCGAGTAAAAATTTTCGATTTTTGGTTCTATCCTGAGTGTGCGATCTTTTCCTTACAGACAATGATTGGGTTTCTCTCCACCAGACACAAGGGTTAATTTTATCTCAATTTTATTTACAGTCGCCTTGTTTAGCAGTCCTGATTTTAGACTAAGGTTATCACTAAAGTATTAGTTGAGCACAGAAATTCACGCCGAACGAGCTGTTCCAATTCCTTTAATTCTAAGTTGTAAAACTGAGGATGGAGAATCGAAAAAGCAAATGCAAGCGTAAATCAATGATGCATGCTTAAGTAGAAGACTTACAGTGATTCCTCGTGTTCTTTTTTGCGGGATGCAATAAAAGAAATTTTTTAAAGTTTATACTAAATGATATGCACAGATGAAATCGGCCTAAGTAGTTCTATTAGCTAAAAGGAATTGATTAAAAATTTGGCTAAGTTGAACGATCTACCAGTGCGTATAGTTAGTGAAAGATATGCGGCCTAAAAATTACGAGCACAGTCAAAAATTAATAAGCAAACGTATATGTGCCTAATTCCTACGCCATTCAAGTCGGGTCCCAACTGCACAGAAGGGTTGAAACAGACCCGACACACCACAAAGAAGTTCAATCCGAATTTTTACAAGGGTTCAGAGAGAGAGAGAGAGAGAAACTGTGAATGATGTAGAAAATAAGCTATTCTAAGCTCTCTCTCTCATAAAAATTAAAATACATTCTTCGTCCTTGCAGATATTTGATTAATATCCAGAAATTCGCTCCGATCTATCTGTAAAGAGAGGGTGCGGTTAGTAGCAGAAGTGAGAGAAAAATACAAAAATAAAATGTAAATAAAGGAAAAAATGGTACAGAAATTAGTTTCACAAAAAAATAATTATAGAAAATAATTTAAAACCCTAAAAATTCACCGTTCCCCGGCAACGATGCCATTTGATGAACGTCAAATTTGCCTCTTTAATAATTGATAATTACCGTAGAATAAGAGGCAAATTTGGTTCAGCAAAAACCACAATCTTTGAATATTGTGGAGAATTTTTCTTGGCAAGTCTACCAAGGTCGAATACAAGGCAATGTTCAGGAAGGCGGTATGCGGTATTCAGTCGGAGGGGTCACTGCATAGAGAGTATGCGGTATGCGGGAGAGTATGCGGGGAGTATGCGGTTTTATGCGGTTTGGTATTTTTTATTATTAAAAATATAAATAAATTTTTAATATCATGTTAATATCCTCTAAATATTATATTCTTGATTATAATAATAAAGAATTGAAGGTACAATGAACAAAACTATTGGGATAATAGAGTCAAGTGAGCAAAAACATCAATTGAAAGAGCGTTAAGTCGGATGTACGAATTTAGGTTAAGGTTTTAAAAAAGTTTATTTGAAAATCGGTCGCATAAACGGCCGCATATACGGTATACTCGGCCGAGTATGCGGCCTGACCCGCCTAGATGCCGATTTGACCATACTCGGTGCGCCAAGGCTGCCGAATACGAGTATACGGCCGAGTATGCGGTATACTCGGCCGATTTCCCGAACATTGATACAAGGAATGGTCATTTGTAGTTGCGTGATTTTAAATTAAGTTAAATAATTTATTAAATTGCTAAGTTAATTTCTGTATCGAAAATAAAATGGAAAATAAATAAAAAGAAATGCGCTGCAATGATGAGGAAGCGATGCAAACAAAGTAAATAGAAGTGAAGCTCAGTATCTGTGACTAGAATTTTTAATCCCAATAATAATTATCAATATCCTCAAGATGAATGCACATATCACAAGAACATAATCAATAGAAATATTTAGCAAAATAAAATCCCGACTGCAATCAATTCACTCCTGCGAAAGAGATCATTAATAGTCCTTATGATTCAATCCTCAAAGAATGATCAGTAACTCTTTTTCCTTGGACGAGCCCCTTTACAGATTAGATTATTCAAATAATGATTTCCAGTCTCTGAAAGAATATTAATCTTGTAAAATATTTTCAATTGAATCCCTGCAGAAAGATCAACGATTTTCTCAATAAAAGAGTGCAGATATGTCAATTTTCAGCCTGCACAATGATTAATCCTTGAATAATAATCGATGATGATTTTATTCAGATCTGTCTACAACTTGTATGATATGAAATAGCATGAAAAGAGCATCAAAATGACATATTATGCGCTAGAAATGGAGTTCGGATGAAAAAGTTATGCTAAAATTAAGGTTCGGGACTAAAATGTCATAAAAATATGAGTTTTCTTCTCAAAAAGGTCTGTGGGAGCTTATCCGCAAAACTCACAAAGTCAAAGGGACCATTCTGTTTAAACCCTAGCGGGGGTATATCTGCAATTTTTTCAAAAGTCAAGGGCTGTTCTGCAAATTCTCCAAAGAAGCACGTGCTTCGCATGCGCCTCCTGTCTGGCGGGGACATGCGTTAATAGTGAAATTCGAGGGGACTGGTCTGCAATTTGCACCCAGCGCACATGCGTTGCACGTGCCGTAGAGGCTCGGAGGGAGGCGCAGGCTCAGGCGAGGCTCGTTGTGTCCAAGCCAGGGGCTCGGAGTGTCCAAACCAGAGGCTCAGAGCTCCGAGGCGGAGGCGTGGACCGAGTCGAAGGCTTGGGCATCCGAGCCTATGTGGCGGTGATGGAGTGCTTCGGCTCACAGGCCGTTGGATCCCCCGATCCAACGGCTGCTGAATATGGTGACGAAAGGCAGGGAGAGGGAGTGAGGGCGGTGGCCGTGGTAGGCGGAACGGCAGTGCGCAGCGGCTAGGGTGTCGGGCGGGGTGGCACTGGGAGGCTACGATGCTCCTAGGAGGCTACGTGGTCGGGTGGACGATGAGCTGCTGCAGGGCGATGGAATTGATAACCTTTTGGGCTCAAGCATACTTTAATTAAAAGGAATCCAACTTCTCTATTTATCAGTCTCTCTATTTGTACATATAATATAAGGATATGACTTTTTGTGTACTGCATTCACGAGAGTCGAGTCGAGATGTCACCCAAAGTTTCAGTACAAGAGACTGTCCTCTAGACCTAATCCTCAACACTAGGGAATAAGTCTATTCTTGCTTTAATCAATTGTCTCATTAGTTTGTCAGACTTGAAAGTATATATAGACAACCAGATGATGGAGGGAATATAATTGTGTCTATTTTTCTCTCCCTCACATTGGAACAAGGGCCTCTCGAGTGCCTTATTATAGAACACATGCATTTTTATTTTGTTGATCATTGTGTTCGTCAAGAGAATTCGGAGTCGTCTGCATTTGTTTTTCTGGGAGTACACCGGGTGCGTCTCTTTTAAGTATCTAAGATACATTCACACCCAGACTTGTATCACTATACAATGCAGATCTCTTTTATGATGCTAGCCCGACTCCTTGGTCCTAGAAGCGTATGGTCCAAGTGGACACTTTGAAAAATGTTTGGGAGCTGTTAGAAAATCGGAAGCGGAAGCGTAAACATGGAAAAGATAAATAACAAGAAGAAGAACGAGCAGGATTTTACGTGGAACCCTACTCCGTGAGGAGCGGGATGAAACCACGGGAGAAGCCCTCAACGGGGCGTGATATGCATTGCACTTTCTCAATGGATACAGGAGGTCTGGGGCTCCTTATATAGCCTCTCCAGAGCCTCCAAGTCCCACCACTGGACGATGTGGGACTAAACACTAGATGGGGTAAATGGATCTCCTCCAGGATCCATTTACCCTGTTACAACACAATGGGCGCTTACAACTTATGCTCCAACACTCCCCCTCAAGCTGGAGCATGCAATGCTCAGCTTGGACAAACAGACAGAAACTCAACGCTACAAGACACTACGGACAATATCAACCCAACGCGCACATTGCTGCAGTCAAGGACGTTGCTTCTCATGTCGTGCAGGTGAGGAGGACGAACGGGCTGGAGTGTGAGTCAACTGAAGACTCGGAAACTGACCGTCGAGTCTGAAACTGCGCCTTATGTCTCCTCGTCGGAGAACTGAGTCTCTCCCATCTGGCTCAGAGAATGGTGCACTGCTCTGGTGTACCTATGATACCACATGAAAACCCTTGCCAACATATGGCATAGGGAATGGTCCTCTACTCTGGAGTCCCTATGGCTCACATGAAAACTCTGGCCTGACAACTAGAAGAATGATGGGGACCTCTGACAATGATGATGGCAACATATGCACATCTGACAATGACCGCACACTTGTGCGTGTCTGAAACTGGAGAAGCCGCTACACGCGACCTGGAGAGGCGATTTGATGGAGTTGATGTTGCCGCCGCGAGAACTGGAGGGGAAGATCGCCTGATGGAGGTGCACGCCGCCTTGTGCCTGGAAGAACCGAGAGACTGGAGCTTCGATGACCGAATCGGGGCGCCGCCAGCCCGTTGGGTTGCCTGGGCTTTGAGAAGTAGCCGGCCTTGCAGTGATCTCGGGAGAGAGAGCCGCGGCTGGGAGAGAGAGCACGGGGATGCGACTTGGTGGCTCCTTGAGCACGCTGATGTCGACTTGCGTGGGGATGCTCCTCCCCTGCGCAATCGACGCTGCGTGGGGATGAGAGAGATGCATGCGAACATGGACAGATCTAGGGTTCTAAAGAACCTCAAACACAAAGCCTCTCGAATATAATATGAACTTTGAACAGTACAAAAATACATCAACATCGAATCTCGAAAAATAAACATGGAAACCTCGAGAATCGACCCGCTCTGATACCATGTTAGAAAATCGGAAGCGGAAGCGTAAACATGGAAAAGATAAATAACAAGAAGAAGAACGGGCAATATTTTACGTGGAACCCTACTCCGTGAGGAGCGGGATGAAACCACGGGAGAAGACCTCAACGGGGCGTGATATGCATTGCACTTTCTCAATGGATACAGGAGGTCTGGGGCTCCTTATATAGCCTCTCCAGAGCCTCCAAGTCCACCACTTGACGATGTGGGACTAAACACTAGATGGGGTAAATGGATCTCCTCCAGGATCCATTTACCCTGTTACAACACAATGGGCGCTTACAACTTATGCTCCAACAGGAGCGCTCGCCATTGGTGGAAGTTATTTTGAAAATTGACTTTGAGGAATAGAGCTTTTCTTTGAATATTTCTTTTTCTTTTTTCTTTTTTTTGGCTAGCTCCACTGCTTTTACGAAAAGTTGGCGCACACTGATCAACAATTATTTATGTTTCATCACACCCTGGCACATAGGTTAATATCAAAGAGATAGCACGTGAACTTGTTCAAATACTGGCTAGGGTTTTGCTGACACTCAGGTTTCTTGAAGCCTTCATTAACTTTATCCCATCCTCAAGCATAATTAGATCGGGTCTAAACTCAAATATCTAGTCCTAGTTCCTCAGTGATAACTCAACTCATCTCTTCAATCATGCGATTGTGAATTTGTTGTGCTCATCATATTCTTTTAGAAGGTAGAGATGAAGATTGCAATATAGCGCTCAAAAACCCTAATGACTAAGGCTGGCTAATTCAGACTCTCAAGATCTCAAAAATCCAGTGTCTTCAAAATCCTAAAGCCTTGAGTGATAGTGAATGTGTCAGGAATATACCAGCCACGGAATGTATGGATGCAAGATCATAAGTGGAATTTTTTTATGCAAAAGGTTTTTTCTTTTTTGTTTTCTTTTGTTTTTTTGTTTTTGAAAAGCAGTTATTATTACAGGAAAAATTTAGTATAATACATAATGTACACTACTTGTTCCCATCCCTGATGTTAGATGAAAATAATTAAAGTACGAGCTATGGATAAAGTAAGTAGAATATACAAACACTCCCTATACTTAGCTTGTGCTATGTCCTCATGGTACAAAGTAAAATGTAAGCATAGCTCGTACTAAGTATAGTTGAGAGAAATAGAAAAAGTCGACATGCTCCCTATGCTTAGACTTTTAAGGGACTAAGCATAACAGAAAAGCATGAAATGAGGCAGTCGAGGGTGAGTGGAAAGAATAGAAGCGATGTATACACAATGCTACCAACCCCCCTATACTTAGGCTCAGGTCAGCCTAAGTATGTTCCGATAATTACACATGGGGAATCTTACGGATGTACAAGGTCAAGGACGTTTGTGACGGACCTTCTTGCGGGATTGGAGTGGAAGTTTATATGGTGATGAGGGTGGTGAAGAGGGGGCGGATGAAGCAGACCAGCCATCGTCAGAGTTGTCCTCAGAAGAATAGTAGTCGTACGCAGAGGATCTCCAACTATTGTCAATCAGAGGTAAGTGCCCTTGGATAAGAGCTGTACTTATTTCACTTTCCTGATGAACCACTTCAGAACCGGACCGGGACTTTTCGGAAATCACATGGTGTAAAAGGTCTAAGGTGACTTTCTTGAGGATGGTCACGGTCGGTTTGTTTCCGAGAGAAGCATTGGAAGGAAGATGGACAGTCTTCATCTTCCTATCTTGAGTAACCAGTTTGGTGTTTATGAGTTCCTCGTCAGATGAATCCCCGTAAAAGTCGACCAATTCTTGTAGGTCAATTATGCTAGTTGTAAATGTCCCGTTCCTGAAATATTTACACCATGATTGTCTATTCTGCAGTGGTGACCCCCTAAGGGGGTTCACCCGTTTGTTACTAAAAAAATGATTGTCTATTATGCATTTCTACCTTTGGAATGTTATATTATGCATGTTAATAGCTATTTATTAGCTTTATCTGCTTTTATTCTGGCCATTCTCTTTTGGTTTTCTACCGGTTCTTACTTATATGCCATTTATAAGCCCAAGATTGCAACTATTGTCAAAAGTGAAAAAATAGAAACAACCTTAAATGTAGAGATATTTGTGTATTTCTATATTCTATAAGTATCATTTGCTTATTTGTATTTCTGTTTTTCAACCTTATGTAATTTACCCGTAGGTCTCTCCTCTATATAATAGAGCCTAGGGTTCTCAGAAATAAGCCATCTTTTATTTTCTTCCAACATGGTAACAGAGCGGCGGTCCTATACCAGAGCTCCTATACCCTAACCCTAGATCCCCACCCGCCAACCCCCCTTCTCTCTCCGCCCGCGCCGTCGAGGCCACCCCGACCCCTTGCCGGCCACCGCCAAGTCCTACCGCCGCTGCCAAGGCCTTCCGTTTCTTGTCGGGCACCGCCATCACCGCCAGCACTGCCGCCAGGGTGTCCTACCGCCTCGCCCAGGCCCCCGCCACCGCCGCCCAACCCTTGGCGGCCTCCCGCTGAATCTCGTGTGCCCTTTGAAGAACGCCTAGGCCGCCGGCCTCAAGTGCCGTCGGTCCCCGTTGTTGACTTCCGTCTTCTTCGTGCAGCTCGGATGATGGATTTGATTGCATAGGTCTACATATGCAATCAAATCCCTATATGTCATTGTAGACAAAATCTCTCTTAGTTTACATACCCTGTGATATTCATTCGGCATCATGTCAGAAAATAAAGTCGACATACCTGCCACAGGTGCCTTCAGATGTCCGGCACCGATTGTCAAGATGGACGGGACGAACTATGAGCTCTGGGCTATGCAGTTCATGAGCCTCATGAAGTCCAATGGTAAGAAACATATCCTTACCGATGATGAGCCGACGGAGAAAACAGGGATTCACGCCACATGGGAGGCGTACGACGCGTATGCCAAAGTCTGGCTATCTGGGACGTTGACGATAGAAATCGCCAACGACGTACTGCATCAGCCCACGGCAAAGGCATTGTGGGATATTCTAGCCGCGGCATATTCTCAGGCGCGGAATGAGACCAAGATATTACATTTGCAGCATGATATTTTTACGGTCAAACAGAATGGACGTCCTCTCCACTCACTATACACATCCCTGCGAGGAATGTTTGAGAAGCTACATAGCTTCATGCCTTTGACGGCTACTCCCGAGCAGCAAAAGACATACAGGAGTGCTACCATGGTGGGTGTATTCCTAGCTGCACTTGATCCATAGTACGATGCTGCCCGCTCTCAGATTCTTGCTGACGCTACTATTCCTCCCATAGAGGAAGCTTTTCGTCGACTTAGTCGAATCACCGTCCCGAGCTCTACTACTACCCAGACACCTTCAGCGATGGCTGCTTCCAGAGGAAGAGGTGGCTCATCTACCTTTCGTGGATGTGGTCCCCGTGGCCGTGGGGGTCGGATCCGTCAGCCCTGCATGTACTGTCACCGTCCTGGCCATTTTGTGGATACATGCTACTCTAAGCATGGGTTTCCAGCATCGGCTCGAGTAGCAGCACAAGTTGAGTCACCATCACCTTCTTCTATGGACCCGCGTTTCGATGATCTCGTTGCCAGACTGAGGAACATCATGCCTCCTGACACAGCTCCAGGAGGCCAATCAGATGTGGCAGCCTCTGTTTCTGCCAGTATATCCGCTACAACCAGTACGTCAGGTAGTTCTTATGCTCTCACCTCTTGTGATGACTCTATGCTTACAGAATGGATTATGGACTCTGGAGCGACACATCACCTATGTGGGGACAAAGAGCAGCTTACTGCATATAGAGAGGTTCCTCTAGGGCGGACTGTGGTGATAGCTAATGGGACACATTCCACGATTACAGGACATGGGGAGATTACTTTAACGCCCTCCATGCGATTACATAATGTGTTATATGCTCCTGATTTCTCTATGAATTTACTGTCCATTAGCCAGATTACGAAGGATTTGAACTGTCGAGCCATTTTTGATCCATCATCTCTTGTTTTTCAGGACATACTCACGGGCAAAGTGATTGGGGGTGGTTGTGAGCAGAATGGTCTTTATCGTCTGGTCTGTACTCTCTATGTCGGCGCATTACTTCACTCTACAGGATTAACCTCTCTATATACCTGGCATCTCCGTTTTGGTCATCTACCTCTTCAGAAGATATGTCGGGTTTTGCCACATATTTCTCCAAGGATGTCCTTCCAGTGCGAGGCATGTCAGTTGGGAAAGCATCATAGGTCCACTTTCTCGAGTCGTCAGAGTCGGAGTAGTAGCTCTCTTTTTGAGTTAGTCCATATTGATATTTGTGGTCCCAGTCGTGTACCTGATCATCATGGACACATGTTTTATCTTGTTGCAGTAGATGATTTTTCTCGCTTATCTTGGGTGTATTTATTAAAGAATAAATCTGAAGCAGGAAATGTGATCCAAACGTTTATCAATGAAGTTTTAAATATTTACTCTTCTACTGTGAAAATTGTGCGTTCTGACAATGCTAAGTAGTTTTGTACTCGTACTTTTTCCTTGTTTTTTTCCCTCCCATGGTATACTTCATCAAACATCATGTGCTTACACTTCACAACAAAACGGTGTTGCAGAGCGGAAACATCGTCATCTACTGGATATCACTCAGACCCTACTTATTCAGAGTTGTGCTCCACATTCTTTTTGGGGTGATGCAGTTCTCACAGCTTGTTATGTAGTCAACTGCATGCCCTCGTCTGTCTTGGGTGAGAAGACTCCTTTCTCTATAGCCTTTCCTGAGAAGGAGTTGTTCTCTCTTACGCCTCATGTATTTGGCTCTGTCACGTTTGTCCACTAGTCGGCTCCAGGTCTTGATAAGCTCTCTCCCAGGGCTGTCAAATGCGTGTTTGTAGGGTACTCCAGAACTCAGAAGGGATATCGTTGCTTTGATCCTGTTCGTGGAAAATATTTTGTTAGTGCCGTTGTCTCATTCTTTGAATCTGTGATGTTTTTCTCTTCTACAGGTGACAGAATGACCACTCCCAAATCTGATACTGAGATCTACATGTCACCTCCTACGAGTCAGTTATCTCCGGTACCAGTCATACAACCACCACCTCCACCACCACCATCACCTCCACCACCTCAGATGCATGTGACCGTGGTTCCACCATTACCAAAATTCTATACTCGTCGTCCACCTTCTGCTCATGGTCATTGCCAGTCAACTAGCGTGCCCCAGGTTTGTTCTGATAACATGGATTCTAACGATGGCTATGGAGATGCTTCTATACATGGATCAGTGCAGGATGAGGTTCCTGACAACTTGGACGTACCTATCGCCATTAGGAAGCAGAGGCGTACTTGTGCAACCTATCCGCTTGCTTCTCAGGTTTCCTTTCATCGTCTTACATGCGACTTTCAGAAATTTGCAGTTGCTCTATCTACCTTGGAAATTCCACGGATTTACCAGGATGCATTGCGAGATAGCAGATGGCGTCTCGCTATGGAAGAGGAAATGGCCGCTTTGCAGTCCCGCAGCACCTGGAGTCTAGTTTCTCCTCCTCCTGGAGCGTATGTTGTCAGTTGCAAATGGGTGTTTACTGTTAAACACTATGTAGATGAGAGCCTTGATCGTTACAAAGCAAGGTTGGTGGCACGTGCTTTTACGCAGACCTATGGAACCGATTTCATGGACACGTTCTCCCCGATTGCTCGACATTCCACTTTGCGTGTTCTCCTTTCAGTTGATGTGGTACGTGACTGGCCCTTATTCCAACTTGATGTTAAAAATGCATTTTTGTATGGAGACCTACATGAGGAGGTCTATATGCACTAGCCTCCGGGGTTTGCTGCTGAGGGGGAGTGTCAACAGGTTTGTAGGCTCCATAAGGCAATATATGGCCTTAAAGAGCCCTAGGGCATGGTTCCAAAAGCTTTCAGATCTGATTGAACGACAGGAGTTTTAGAGGTCAAATGCAGATCACTCCTTGTTTGTGCAGAGAACATCCAGAGGTACAGTTGCTATCATGGTTTATGTTGATGATATAGTTATTACAGGAGATGATGAGCAGGGAATCAAGATGACAAAAGATTTTATGGGCAGTCAATTTGTAATTATGGACATGGGTACCCTAAGGGCCTGTTTGGTTGCAGGGTTGGGCAGGGTTGGGTTGGGCTGGGTTGGGCTGGGTGAATAGTAATCTGTGAGGAGGAAGTACCCTTGTGAATAGTAACCAGGGTTGGGTCAACCCTGCCCAACCCTGCAACCAAACAGGCCCTAAGGTATTTCTTAGGGTTGGAATTTGCTAGAAATGCACAAGGTCTTGTGATGACTCAAAGAAAGTATGTTACAGACATGCTTGCAGAGACGGGCATGATCGGGTGTCGACCTTCTACTTCTCCTATGGAACCTAGCATGAAGCTATATGATGATGATATATATGAAGTCGACAAGAGAAGATACAGAGAGATGGTGGGAAAACTTCTTTATGTTACAATCACTTGATCGGATATCGCCTTTGCAGTGAGCCGAGTGAGTCAATTCATGGAGCAGCCTCGACAAGTACATATGGTTGCTGTATACATGTTATTGAGATATCTAAAGTCGTCTCCAGGTGCAGGATTACTCTTCAAGAAAGGAGAAACTCTCTCTGTATCCGCATACGCTGATGCAGACTATGCAGGTTGTCCTAAGGATAGAAAATCGACTTCGGGTTTTGCAAGGTTTGTTGGCCGTTCTCTTGTTTCTTGGAAAAGCAAGAAGCAAACAGTTGTAGTGAGATCAAGTGCTGAATCCGAATATAGGGCTATGGCGCAAGCAAGTACAAAAATGATGTGGGTTCGAGCAGTATTAGTTGACTTGCATATAGAGGTTCCTCTACCCATGGAGTTACATTGTGATAACCAGGCTGCTCTATTTATTACAAACAACCCTGCGTTCCATGAGAGAACAAAACATATCGAGGTAGATTGTCACTATACAGAGATATGATTCAGAAGAGTTTGATTTCTACTTCTCGTGTTAGTTCTGAGGAGCAAACATCAGATATCCTTACCAAGCCATTACTCAGAGGACCATTCCAGAAGTGTTCGTCCAAGCTGAGCATAATTGATATCTATGCTACATCTTGAGGGGGAGTGTAGAGATATTTGTGTATTTCTATATTCTATAAGTATCGTTTGCTTATTTGTATTTCTGTTTTTCCGCCTTATGTAATTTACCCATAGGTCTCTCCTCTATATAAGAGAGCCCAGGGTTCTCAGAAATAAACCATCTCTTATTTTTCTTCCAACATTAAACAATACACAGAGCCAATCACGATTCATTGTTCAAGACATAATGATATGTTCTTTTGATGCAGGCAGTCATTTAATCAACTCCACAACCAAAGTGTCTCTGAAGACTTTGCAGAAATGTGCTCTTCCTAGTAAACTGAATGGCAAACTTCCTGACATTACGTGGACCGAGAAATATAAACCAAAGGCTACGAGTGATATTGTTGGCAACCAGAGCCTGGTGGGCTGTTCTATTCAAACATTTTTAATATTGACGTTCTTCATTGGTGTGTGTTCACCTGCTATCTTTTTTTTTTAAATAATCTAATAGGGACCTCAGTGGTGTATGTTGTTCAGGGTTGTCTCTATTTCTATTCTCATGTAATGTGTTGTGCAGGTTAAACAACTTCATGATTGGCTGGCTCAATGGAATCTACAATTTCTACACAGTGGACAGAAGGTGAAGGGGAAAAAGCAGAGTGATAGTGGTGCCAAAAAAGCAGTGCTTTTGAGTGGGCCACCTGGCATTGGGAAAACCACTTCAGCAAAATTAGTTAGCCAAATGCTTGGTTTTCAGTCAATTGAGGTATTTTTACCTTGTCAAGCCATGCCTATAATTGAATTTGCAATTGACCTACAAAACCGTTGTAGTTGCCTAACTTTGTTTTTATCTTGTAAAGGTTAATGCAAGTGATAACCGGGGCAAGGCTGATTCTAAAATCATTAAGGGAATTGGTGGTAGCACATCAAATTCTGTTAAAGAACTTGTCAGCAATGAATCTTTGAAGCTTGGCAGAGATTGGTGAGGGATTCTTCGATTTTTTCATGTTACATAGATTTTTTTTGCTTTGCTTTAAGCCTTCTACTGTTCGCAGGTCAAAACATCCTAAAACTGTTTTGATTATGGATGAAGTTGATGGCATGTCTGCTGGAGATCGAGGGGGAGTAGCTGATCTGATTGCAAACATAAAAGTTTCAAAAATACCTATCGTATGCATTTGCAATGACCGTTATAGCCAGAAGTTGAAAAGCCTTGTGAACTACTGCTTACTTCTTAACTATCGGAAACCTACCAAGCAACAGGTTTCTCTTTGTAGATAATTTTATTCTATATCTATTCTAACAAATGATTGTGAGTGGGGGAGATTGTTTTCAGCATTATCAATACTGATCAGAAAGCCCTAAATCATAATACATTTTATTGTTCATTACACAAGGGGTCATTTTCTACAGGGTAAATTGATTTTGATACTGACCGCTAATCGATAGCTACAAAGAATGTTGATGACATTAACATATTGATGCATTATTATTATTATAAATAATGCCATCGAAAGCTCTATCTTTGCTTGCTAACTTCTTAAAATGTTTATCCATTAATGAAATTTATCAATTATATATACATATACATATGCAGTAGCACCATTTTGAAAAGATTGTACTAGTGATATTGTCTTGAATACATGGTTTTCATTTGAAATTTATTATACATAACTTGTCCTAGGTCTAAAAAATTTTAATTCATATTCTGATGGCATGACAGATGGCGAAGAGGTTATCACAGATTGCTGATGCGGAGGGCCTTAAAGTGAATGAGGTAGTCATCAAATTGTTTTTAGTTGTCCAAGTCTAGTCATTATGAAAAGCTGCTAGATCTTGTCTCTTTACAGTGAATATGGAAATTCCACTATTTCCTTTTGTTTGCACAGATAGCCTTGGAAGAGCTTGCTGACAGAGTCAATGGGGACATGCGGATGGCAATAAATCAATTGCAATATTTGAGCCTATCAAAATCAATCATCAATTATGATGATATAAGGCAGCGGCTCCTAAATAGTTCAAAGGACGAGGATATTTCACCATTTACAGCTGTTGACAAGTATTTTTCTTGTTTTCGTTCGCCCTGAGTTTCTTCCTTTCATGATTGGCCTGTTTGTTAGGAGAAAGAAAAGTTTTATTATACTACGAGAATCTTACCTTCTTTGTATAGGAAGAAAAGTAGAAAAATAATACCGGACCAAATAAAAGAGTTTGCGGAATAAGGATACTCCCCCCCCCCCCCCCCCCCCCCCCAAAGGTGGATAATATGTATCTCATATACTTAAAAAATGGCCTTTTAAAGAGGCTTGGTAACAGAATCGGTGATCTTAACACCCATGAGAGTCATGAGATTAAGCTGTTAGTGTATTTATAATCAACCTCCACATATTTTGTCCTTTCATGAAAACATGGTTATTGGCCATATATGGTGTCACCTCAGTTCACAAATCCTCTAGCATAGCATCGTGGTTGTCACATCTCATCTCTATAGGTAATATCACCTCAATGGCTGCATGGTAGTCACATCTCATCTCAATAGATACACATCAATGTGCAAATCCCGGGGAATGGTTTTGACCCACATCAATGCAGTTGTAGTCTGCACTATAGCTCTATATTCTGGTTCATCACTTGAGCTAACAACAATGACCTGTTTATTGCTACACCAGGTAACAAGATTGCCTCCTATAAAGTGCAGAATCCTGTCTTGTATGCACTCAACATAGTCAGCATCAGAATATGCCACAGTACACAACAAAAGATAATAGTAATAATTCCTTCCTTTGTGAGGTCTTGAGGTATCTAAGAATTGCATACATCATTTAGATGCACCCTCATAGAACATCTCTTGAACAGACGTCCTGAATTATAGTAAAGGGAATGCCATGTCTCATGATGGCTGTTCCTTGAAGCTCTTGTTCAGAGTTGGCTGCTTAGTGTTGCTGAATGCCGTATATACTGCTCCATCACATTTATCTATATTTCACATTATCTATCACATTTATCTTGTCTAATTGGCTGGTGAGATTGATGGGGCAGGACACTGATGTTTGCTTTAAATTCCTTTATGGGAGAGAACGATAAACTGGATCAATAAATTTCACTTGACAATGAAGTCCTCCATTTTCTGGAGTATTTGATACAAATATTGCCTTCTTTAAGGAGTTTATGGGTCTGAGAACTCTATAGAGCATATTTCCCACTCATCTATTTTGATGAGGATGTTCACACCTCGGTGCTGGAAAAATCAGAGATCCAAACTGTCAGATACAGAGACCGATATATATATATGAATATATATATAAAAGGCTATTGCACTTAAATTATATATATATATATGAATATATATAAAAAAGGCTATTGCACTTAAATTTTTAGTTTAAAAGTAAGTTGGATTGGAAATCTAACCAAAAAAACTGCTTGCTCTGATACCAAAAATGTGAACCCTCTCGGATCCGGGTGCCCGTTAACACACATTTCGCAATTTACTTTCATTGGCATCGTATTAAAAGTATGAATTTATGGGCTTGTACATGATGTCATTACATGAAAATTATGAAATGAAATGGTAATGGCACTTGTTTCCTTGTCTATGTGGTTTATGCAAAGAATGTGAATGCCATATGCAATTATTGCAGCGCAAAAAATTTCCCCGTAAATTCATACTTTTAATATGATGCCAATGAAGGTAAATTACGAAATGTGTGTAAACGGGCACCCGGATCCGAGGGGGTTCACAGGGTGTAGCCCAAGATGGGACCTACCACTATCAAAAGCGTTATCATACTTCTACAGACAAATTAAGGAATATGTTTATACAGATGCTTTATGATGTTTCCTTTTTAGGTATCCTTTAACTGAATTATTGACATTTCAATTTTTAACCAAGGACAGTTGGATACCATCAATTTTTCCTCCCTTGAAGTTATCTAACACTGGATTTTCATATGAAATGGCTATTCATATGTGATATTCTGTCGAAATGATTTGAATAATTTTCAAAAAATTTGTTAGAATTGTCAATCCATATATAATGCCATCAAATCAAACAAACAATTTTAACATATTATATAATGTCCAAATATGTGGTGTTACATTCGACGAATTTAATTTTACACTTGCACGTTCCTCACCACTAAAAGCATTCCGATTTAATATATAGGCTATTTGGTTATGATGGTGGAAAGTTACGTATGGACGAGAGGATTGATTTGTGCATGTCTGATCCTGACCTTGTTCCCCTCATTATCCAGGTACTCTCTCTATTTTATAGCCTATCATAACAAACCAATTTTAGCAATCGCTTTTTCTGCTTAATGTTTATTTGTATCTTTGATGAAGGAACATGGCTCATTCTATTCTCAACTTGGAATTCATCAATAAAATGAAGGGTCTTTTTTAAAGCCTCTTTCTTGATTTTTTAAACAAAGTAGTATTACGTGGATTCATGGTTAGATTTTTTTTATTCTAGGATTTGGCAGTACTTATTGAAATTACATGATATTTTGGAACATGGATAAATTCTTTTCCTCCTTTTTACCTTTTGAGGGCCTGAATATGTTATTACTTTGGGATGTCTCTGTTTCTTTATTTCATTAAGTTCAAATATTGTAAGCAAGGCATTGGCTTAGTTCGGGTAAAATTTCAAATCATAGATATCAAGTGATCAAATATCTGTTGATATATTTTTTGTCTATTGAAAATAGGGTAAATTGCATAAAAGGTTTAGATATATATAACAAGAGCTTTTTACACCTATAATCCTTAATACGTTCATAATTACGCACTAAACCCTCCATAACTACGAACGATAGTTATTTCCATTTACATCATTGCGTATATTTTATCTTACTCAATTAACTAAACCTTTCCTTTGAGTTAGTCTAATTATACTATATCCAATGTTGGTAATCATTCTTGTTAGAGTCACTTTAATTTATTTATAAGCTCCTCAAGGGTACCATTGTAATTCTTCCGATTTGCTCCTTAGGGTTTCACACTATATAAGAAACCCTAGAGCCTACGGAATAAACGATTCACTCTCTCATCATTCTTCGCATGGTATCATAACAACGGTCATAGATCGGGGTTCTGATCTATGCGTTCCCTTCTCCACCACAAGCCTCGTCATCCTCCTCCTTGCACGGACCCTCCTCTCCACCTAGGGCCCCATGCAAGGCCTCACATGGAACCAGGCAGCCTGGGCGGCACCACCCAGGGCTGGAAAGCCCATTTCCAAGACACTAGGGCCTCGCGCGGAACCACCAATGACCCTTACAACCCTTCGTTAGGTGGTTTCAGACCACTATCAGGGCTTCAGCCCCTGCTCCAAGGCATCTCCAGCCCTTTGCTATTGCTCAAATCCTCCGTCAGGTGCTCTCTAGCCCTCTGCCAAGGCCACAACCTTCCGCCAGAGCATCCCCAATCATTTGCCATGGCCTTGTGGGTCCATCTGGACCTCTGTCATCGAGTCGAGATCTCCACCAACCTGCTGCTAGGGCTTCACCAGGGCCCGTTAGTGCCCCAACCCCTTGTATAGGGCATTTTTTGACCATATGGGTGCCTCCATTGCACTTGATGCATGATTAGAAGATCTCCTAACTCTTATGTACTTATCATTTTTTGACCGCGATGACTACATTTAACCGATACCAAAACCCTCTTTTCAACATTCAATGTGATGATGCATGGTACCTCTATCAAACTTAAGGGCACCAATAGTTATGTTATTTGTTCTCGGTCATTCAACGTATTCATTTTTGGTTACAGGAAGATTTCCATCTTAACAAAGGAATCCCGAAAGGAAGATGGCAAGGATTTTGAATCGTGGCAGGTAGACAACTATCTGGTCATGAATTGGTTGGACAATAGTGTAGAGCCACAAATCGCGACAAATCTCCTTTTCAAGGAGACAACCATGGAGATATGGAAGAGTTGACACATACATATTCACAGTAGGCGACCAAGTCACGACTGGCTGACATCTACACGTGAATTTGGTCCGCATCACAGAGCGACTCTACTTGGTGGAGTAGTATCGTCTTCTTACTGTACCATATGAGGAACTTACTATATTCCAACTGGCCTGTTGTACAAAACAAGTAACAGAGAGAGGGGAATGGATAGTATACATATTTCTTGCTTGCCTGCATCCACGATACATAATGTAAAGGAACAATTCCTCACGGCAGACACCTCCGTCCATCAAAGTCATATTTAGACGTCTGTACCTGATTGAGAATTCCAATGCTTGCATGCAGCCTCCATAACTTGTGGAGAACTCAATGTTTATGGCCTCATCAGGATGAGGAAGTCGCTTCAGCTACATGGGTGATTCCTCCAGTGGTGGCCCTGACTTTGGTCGGGGTCGTGGTCGTAGTTGTATTCCTTGTATTCACTGCCAGAAAACGAATCACCCTTCTGAGAAGCGTTGGACAAAGTTTGGGATGCCACTACATGCTCATTTGACATCTGATTATGATAACACATCAATGGAAGCATTCGTACAGGACACTACTGAACATACTGTCCAACTCTTAGCCTCGGAGTATTCACGCCTGATGGAGATGTTACGTGGTTCTAAGACTATATCGAGTGAGGCCTCTCTTACTCCTCATCTAGCCATTCTGTCAGGTACCATTGCCAGTACTACAACAGCTAATGCTCCTGCCTCGATAATCGACTCTGATGCATCTACTCATCTGACAGACGAAGATAGTTCATTGACCTCTTCCCAGATGTCTGCTACCATGAAGTCAGTTAGAGTGGCCAATGGGGCTCATTCCCAATTACCTCTGTTGGGATTGTGGAGTTCTCCTCTAGACTTCATCTTACATGGCTTCACTGTGCACCAGATTTCTCCCTGAGCTTACTGGTTGTTCATAAGCTGTGTGCTGAATTACATTGTCGTGTGATTTTTGATGAGCTATTTTGCTATTTTCAGGACATCCAGACAATGCAGATTTTTGGTGGGGGTTCTGAGACTATATCGAGTGAGGCCTCTCCTACTCTTCATCTAGCCATTCCGTCAGTTACTGTTGGAGCACTTGGTTATATGCATCATTGAGTTGTAGCAGGGTAAATGGATCCCGGAGAAGATCCATTTACCCCATCCTGTGTTTAGTCCCACATCGTCTAGTGGTGGGACTTGGAGGCTCTGGAGAGGCTATATAAGGAGCCCCAGACCTCCTGTACTCATTGAGAAAAAGCAATGAAGCATATGCCCCTTTGAGAGCTTCTTCCGTGGTTTCATCCCGCTCCTTAGGGAGTAGGGTCCACGTAAAAATTCTTGTGTTTCACGTAAAAAAACCCGTTGTGTTCTTCTAAGTTTTATTCCTTTTACATGTTTCGCTTCCGCTTCCTATTTTCTAACATGGTATCAGAGCGGGTTCGTTTCTCTGGAATTTTTATGTTCATTATCTTTTTCGAGATTCGAGAGTTTTTTTTCGGGAGATTTTATTTTGCAACCGCATTGGCTCCAGTTCATTATCATGTTCTAGGGTTCTCTTTGAAACCCTAATTTTCAAGGTTGGAGTGGCAGATCATTGGAATCGATCGTGCACGCATCACGATCCCCTTCCTGTCAGCAACATAGGCTCCTGTTGATCCCTAGGCACGGGATCCAGTCGAGCCCCATCTCACGAGCATCATCCAGGCCGAGCCCACGATACCGCCCGCACCCATCTCAGCAACCCAATGCGTAGGCGGCGCACCCTAAGCAGCAGGCGGCGCACCCACGAGATGAAGCGCCCCTAAGCAGCAGGAAATTCGCAGGCAGAGACTCCCTCCATCGCCTTTCAACGTGCATCCCCCGCATGCGCAAGTCCAACCAGCGCGTGACTCCAAGCAAGCACGGCGCCACATGATCTCCAGGCGGGGTCTCCTCGTCAATCGCCCAGGCGGCGCACCCCAGATGACCGGGATTCGAGCCCCGCACAACTGCTGCTACTGCACTCCCGACTCCAACATTTGTTCGTGATCCCCGACACAGTAGATCATCCTTCGCGCAGCAACGCCGGTGCACACCAACAGGCGATCCTCGCACCAGCGCTCAGCATTCAGCAGGCCTCCAGGGCTCCCCAGCAGGACCGCGTGCGCGCAGCCACCAGCCCCCGCGCGCGCAGTGCCCCGAGCGGCGCAAACCCCAGGCGCGCGTGTTCTTTCCTCAATCGGGGCGGCGGCTTTTATTTTGGAAAAGAAGGATTCCCCGAAGGAACCCTAGGGGTACCGAGAGTTATAAAAAAAGGGAGGGGACGTGTTATTTAGTGTTGGGCCCAGGGATCTCTTAAAAAAAGGGGCCAAATTTTTTTTCGGGGGGCGCATGATTATGAGGCCAATGTGGGCCATTAAAAAAATGATGGGGGCATGTTCAGATTGTTTCGGCCCAAGTGGGCTGATCCAAAAAGAGAGAGAGAGAGAAAGGTCCATAAAAAAAATGAATGAGGCCGCAATGAAAAGAGAGAGAGATTAAAAAAAAATGAGAGAAAAAAAGATGCGTTATCAAAAAGGAAAAAAAGGAGAGAGAAATATTGTTGAAAGGAAAAAGGGGCGTACAAAAAAAACCGTACGCGCTAAAAAAGGAATCGTACAAAAAAAAACCGTACGAAAAAAATGTGTTTTGACGGCTTAAAAAAATGAATGAAAAGCCACAAGATATTTTTGTTATTTCCCCATTTATATTGTCTTCTCCCAACTTTGTCGATGTTCATTTTCCGACAAGTATGGGAGAAAGGGGGGAGTATATGTAGAGTCACAGGTCTGTTCTATTCTTCCAGATCCAGATTCAGATGCCAGTCTCCAGACCAGCCATATTTTTCAGACTCTACAAGTTGTTCAGATGAAGAGATTTCATGCTCAGTTCCAGACTCGACGTTCAGATTCCGAGTCCTAGTTTGATGCACAATTGTTCAGACCCGACGATCATTGTTTCCGAGTCTCCAGTTTCAGACACGCACAAGTGTGCGGTCATTGTCAGATGTGCATTTGTTGCCATCATCAGTTCGAGGTCCCCATCATTCTTGTTGTTGTTCGGCCAGAGTTTTCATGTGAGCCATAGGGATTTCAGAGCAGAGGGCCATTCCCTTGAGGGCAAAGGTTTTCATGTGGTATCATAGGTACACCAGAGCAGCGCACCATTCTCTGAGCCAGATGGGAGAGACTCAGTTCTTCGACGATGAGACTTCAGGTGCAAGTTCAGACTCGACGGTCAGATTCCGAGTCTTCAGTTGACTCACACTCCAGCCCGTTTGTCCTCCTCACATGCACGGCATGAGAAGCAACGTCCTCGACTACAGCAATGTGCGCGTTGGGTTGATATTGTCCGTAATGTCCTGTAGCGTTGAGTTGAGTTTATTTATGTTTGTCCAAGCTGAGCATTGCATGCTCCAGCTTGAGGGGGAGTGTTGGAGCACTTGGTTATATGCGTCATTGAGTTTTAGCAGGGTAAATGGATCCTGGAGAAGATCCATTTACCCCATCCTGTGTTTAGTCCCACATCGTCTAGTGGTGGGACTTGGAGGCTCTAGAGAGGCTATATAAGGAGCTCCAGACCTCCTGTACTCATTGAGAAAAAGCAATAAAGCATATGCCCCTTTGAGGGCTTCTCCCGTGGTTTCATCCCGTTCCTTTGGGAGTAGGGTTCCACGTAAAAATTCTTGTGTTTCACGTAAAAAATCCCGTTGTGTTCTTCTAAGTTTTATTCCTTTTACATGTTTCGCTTCCGCTTCCTATTTTCTAAGAGGTACCATTGCCAATACTGCAACAACTAATGCTCATGCTTGGATAATCGACTCTGATGCATCCCCTCATCTGACAGGAGAATGTAGTTCATTGAACTCTTCCCAACCTTCTTCTACCATAAAGTCAGTTAGAGTGGCCAATGGAGCTCATTCCCAATTACCTCTGTTGGGATTTTGGAGTTCTCCTCCTGACTCCATTTATGAGGGTTCACGGTGCACTAGACCCCCTGAGCTTACTGTTTACTCATAAGCTATGTAATGAATCACATTGTCGTGTGATTTATGATGAGCTATTTTGCTATTTTCAGGACATCCAGACAATGCAATTTTTGGTGGGGGGCATGAAAAGAATGGACTCTACTATCTTGACATTCTTACAGATTATACCTTTGCTGATGCTATGCTGATCTCTTCTGACCCCATTTCGTGGCATCTCTGTCTTGGTCATCCATCTGCTAAAGCTCTCTCCATGATTTTTCCGAGCTTTTTTCATTGAAGCCATTTGAATGCGAGGCTTGCTATTTCAGAAAACATCATAGGATGTCCTTTCCTGCGAGAGTTGAGCCTCGTCGTTCTGTTCATTTTGCGTTGGTTCACTTTGACATCTAGGAACCCTATCCGGTCCGTACTGTAGGTGGTCACAAGTATTTTGTTGTTTTTGTCGATGCTCATAAAAGATGTTCTTAAATCTACCTAATAAAAGGAAGGTCATAGACTAATAAGATTGTTAAATGTTTCTTTCATCTCATTAAAACTGCTTTCTCTACTTGTATTTAGATTTAGAGAACTGATAACACACTTGAATTTATTCAACATGATTGATGTCATTTTTTTGATTCCTAGGGTACTGTCCATCAAAGATCGCGTGCTTATACCTCTTAGCAGAATGGAGTTGCTGCAAGGAAACTTCATCACCTTCTTGATATTGTCAGGTCTCTCCTTTCTCACATAAAGGTACTTAAGACTTATTGGGGGATGGCAACCTTACTGTAGTCCACCTTATAAACAGGGTACTTTCGTCTGTTTTACAGAGAACTACTCCTTTTTCATTACTATACTATGATGAGATTCCTTTTCCCTTACCCATGTGGATTTTTTGGTGAACAACTTTTGCTTTTAATTTTCATACTACAGATAAACTATCTTCTCGTGCAGTCAAATGTGTTTTTCTTGGGTACTCTCGGACTCAAAAGGGTTATAGATGTTATGACCCTGTGGGGCGTCATTACTATGTCTCTGCTGTTGTCACCTTTTTCGAATAGACCAGTTTCTTCAACCAGTCTGTCAGTGACATACCCTGGAGTTACCACTACCTCCTATTATCTTTAAAAGGAAAAATGTTAGTAACAATGAATTTATTCCGCTATATATTCCGTTTTTGCTGGAAGAAGTGCATTCTTTGAATCTCCCTCCCACTGCTTGGTTGAATGCTCCGTCTGTTCTCCCTATAGCTTTACGACGAACTAAAGCACAATATACCTTTTATCCTATCTCTTATTTTACTTCTACTAACAGTCTTTCTAGTGGTGATAGACAATTTACAGATGCCTTAATGGCGATCACTGTCCCATGTGATCATAATGATGTGATGCAAAACTATGGTTGGAAGATGGTCATGGACGACAACAAAGCTTGATGTAGACTTCCTATCCTTTGGATACCCAACATAATCTGCATCTGCACATGCTGTAACCAAAAGAGATGCGCCTCTGTTGAAAAAAAAGTCCCATACCAAGTGAAGTCTTCAGATATCTCAAAATCATATGGACTGCATCCATATGTGCCTATCTGGTTGCTCCATAAACTGACTCACTTTGCTCATGACAAAGGATATGTCGGGCCTGGTAATAGCCACATATAATAGCTTGCCAACAAGCTCCCTGCTCCTCTTGTTGACCTCCTTAGTGTCATCATCATAGAGCTTCATGCTCGAGTCAATAGGAGTAGTGACATGTCTGCAATCTGCCATGCCTGTCTCTGAAATAAGACATGTAACGCACTTCCTTTGGGTCATCACAAGACCTCGCTGGTTCATGGAAAACTCCAGTCCAAGGAAGTAATGTAGATGCCAAGGTCCTTGGTCACAAACAACTGGCCTAGGAAGCCCTTGGCATCCTGAATAACCTGCTCGTCATCCCCTGTAACAATAATGTCATCAACATAAACAAGAATGACGACAGTACTGTTAGAAAATCGGAAGCAGAAGCAGAAACGATAATCAGAGCATAGAAATAAAGATAAACATGAAGAACACAAAAGATTTTTACGTGGAACCCTACTCCGTGAGGAGCGGGATGAAACCACGGGAGAAGCCCTCAAAGGGGCGTGTCTTTCATTGCTTTTTTTCTCAATGGATACAAGAGGTCTGGGGCTCCTTATATAGCCTCTCTAGAGCCTCCAAGTCCCACCGTTGGACGATGTGGGACTAAACACTAGATGGGGTAAATGGATCTCCTCCAGGATCCATTTACCCTGCTACAACACAATAGGCACATACAACGAATGCTCCAACACTCCCCCTCAAGCTGGAGCATGCAATGCTCAGCTTGGATAAACAGAAAGAAACTCAACTCAACGCTACAGGACACTACGGACAATATCAACCCAACGCGCACATGTTGCAGTCGAGGACGTTGCTTCTCATGCCGTGCAGGTGAGGAGGATGAACGGGCTGGAGTGTGAGTCAACTGAAGACTCGGAATCTGACCATCGAGTTTGAAACTGCGCCTGAAGTCTCCTTGTCGGAGAACTGGGTCTCTCCCATCTGGCAAAGAGCGTGGTGCACTGCTCTGGTGTACCTATGATACCACATGAAAACCCTTGTCCTCAAGGGAATGGTCCTCTGCTCTGGAGTCCCTATAGCTCACATGAAAACTCTGGCCTGACAACAAGAAGAATGATGGGGACCTCTGACAATGATGGCAACTTATGCTCATCTGACAATGACCGTACACTCGTGCGTGTCTGAAACTGGACTCGGAATCAATCGTCGAGTCTGATCAACTGCGCATCACACCTGTGGACTCGGAATCTGAAGTTCGAGTCTGAATCTTGCGCATGGATAAATTCATCTGAAAATTGTCTTTATAGAGTCTGAAACTGACTGGGCATCTGGAATATGAAATCTATCTCTGAACCTGAACTGCAACTGGAATCTGAATCGTCAGAGTGATGATGCCGAATAACTCTACATATACTCCCCCTTTCTCCCATACTGGTCGGAATGACATGGACGTCGACCAAGTTGGGAGAAGACAAGATAGAAGGGGAAAACAAAACATACTTGCGGCTTTTCTCCTTTTTTTAAGTCGTCATCATCATCATTTTTATTATTTTTTTTTGAAAATCATTTTTTAAAGCCGTTTCAATTTTTTTACGGCTTTCAATCATCAATTTTTTTTGAAATGCGTGCGGCTTCTTTTTTTTTTATTGCACGCGCGTCTCTTTTTTTTCCACATTTTTTTTAAAAAAATTGGAATACCTTTCTCTTTTCTTTTCTTTTTTTTTCTCGGATTTTCTCTTTTTTTTGATATCTGCCCTCATTGATTTTTTTTAAGACAAAGGCCCATCGGGCCGAAACTTTCCCACCCTCTGTTTAGGGTTCCCCTCGTGGGAACCCCTTTCTCATATATTGTCGCCCACGATGGGAGCGATGGAAGCCGCCGCCACGCACGAAATGGATTCGTCTTCTATTGCCGCCTGGGGGCTCGATCGGGGTTGGGTCTGCGTGCGGCACCGGTCTCGCGTCGATCAGATGACCAGATGTGATGCGCCATGAGGAGACCAGCATGGGCGGAGGACAAGGGTGGGTCGCCAGGGGGGGCTCGATGCCTGCTTGCGGCCTGGTGCGCGGCTTGAAGGAGCTTTGGGGTGCGGGGGGACCCGTGCTGCGCTTGGGCGTGCAGGGGATCCATGCTTTCGCGCCGCCGCCTGGAGTCGGCTGACGAGGAGACCCCGCCTGGAGTATATCACCTTCTACCATGGAGTTTAATATGCGCCGCGAGGTTGGAGGAGGTCGCGGTACGTCGCGCAGCAGCCTGGGACGGATCTAGGGCTGCGGGGCCTTGCGGATCTGGACCCGCTAGAGGAGCCTGGGACTTCGGCAGCCTGGGGGGGCGCCTGGGGTGCGCCATCGCGCCATTGAAGCTGTGCCGCCTTGCGCCTGGAGCGAGGGAACGCCGTCTGCGAGATCGGGCTCACCGCCTGATGCGCGAGAATGAGAGGAGCCCGCAAGACATGAGAGTGGCGGTGCCCTTGGGTTCCAGAGATACCATCTGGACTGCAAGCATCGTATTCCAGTGATCAAACCAGTTGTGCGCCACAATCTCACGAAAACTAGGGTTCATCAGGAACCGCAAATCAAAGGGAAAAATTCTGTTGTAGGGTTCATGGAACCCTAAAGGAAATTAGGGTTTCCGAATACCCTTGAATCTCTGCTACTTGGATAATATAAACAGATCTCGAAACATAATCAACCGATATAATCGAATCTCGAACAAATTAATAAAGAACACGAAAACTTCTCAAGAATCGACCTGCTCTGATACCATGTTAGAAAATCGGAAGCAGAAGCGGAAACGATAATCAGAGCATAGAAATAAAGATAAACATGAAGAACACAAAAGATTTTTACGTGGAACCCTACTCCGTGAGGAGCGGGATGAAACCACGGGAGAAGCCCTCAAAGGGGCGTGTCTTTCATTGCTTTTTTTCTCAATGGATACAAGAGGTCTGGGGCTCCTTATATAGCCTCTCCAGAGCCTCCAAGTCCCACCGTTGGACGATGTGGGACTAAACACTAGATGGGGTAAATGGATCTCCTCCAGGATCCATTTACCCTGCTACAACACAATAGGCACATACAACGAATGCTCCAACAAGTACCTCTCTGAATTCTTTACACAAACAAAGAGTGATCACCCGTCGATCGCACAAGTCTCTGCTGCTCTATCAAGTTCTAGAGCTTTTGGAACCATGCTCTTGGACTCTGCTTAAGGCCATAGATAGCCTTGTATAGGATGCAATACCTTCTGACACTCCCCTTCAGTAGAAGCCATGTGGCTGTTGCATGTAGACCTCCTCCCGTGGATCCTCGTAGAGGAAGGCATTCTTCACATCAAGCTGGTAAAGAGGCCAATCTCGTGTCATGACAATAGAAAGTAGAATACACCAAGTTGATTGTCTGGCAACTGGATAGAAAATATCTGATAGTACACCCCTGGGTGAACTCACGTGCCACAAGTCTTGCCTTATAGCGATCCACACTGCCATCTGCACGATGTTTCACAGTGTACTTCCATTTGCATCTATAAACGGATGCGTCAATTGGAGCATAAACAAAACTCCACGTACCACGTGACTGTAGAGCATCCATGTCCTCCTTTATGGCTAACCTCCACTGACTGTCTTGAATATCCTCCTGATATGTTCGTGGTATCTTCACGACAGATAGTGCCAAGGTAAATCTTCTGAAATCCTCTGATAGCCTGCTCAAGGAACCTGGGCTGCAAGATGATAAGTAGCACACTTTCGTTTCGGCTTGCGCAGAGCAATCTGTACATCAAGATCATCTGCCAAGTTTGTGACGTGTGAGTTCCCCTCTTGAGAGGGAACTTGCTCATCCTGTATGGAATCCTACTGCACAGACAACTCGGTAGTGCCATCAATAGAAACAATGTGCTCATTACATACCCGAGGCGTGTTGGACGACGGGCAAGAACTGTGAGCAAGGGGAACATAGCAAGTCTTGCGAGTAAAAACACGTGGCAAAAACTGAGTTGCAATAGAAGGTGGAGCCACAGAGTAGGTGGTGGTGGTGGTGGTGGTGTGACATTAGGAGGTGGAGGCATTTATATCTCATCAGTGTTCATTAATTCGGCCGCACGGGCCGCATATGCGGCCGCATATACCCGTGCAGCATGCAGAACGCATCGATTACATGAATCAGTGCATTATGCACCCTTCCCGCATATGCGGCCCGCATATGCCCCACATATCCCCGCATATGCCCCACATATCCCGCATCCCCGCATACTCCTCCAACAGCTCCAACTTTTCAATCTTCTCATTCAGGTCCTTAATTCCGTAACTCTGCCTCTTCCTTCATTCTATTGTAAGAATATGACATGCATTTTGTATACAATTGCAATGCATTATACCATTATGTACATGCAATGTTTTATGTTTTCCTCATGTATTGTTTTCACAAGTATATGTAAAATATCATCGAATATTTTTATAAATGCGGATTGAGGTTTTACTCATGTAGTGCATGTATATGTATTGAAGTTTTGTTACCACGAATCATCTAATATATGAAGTTTTTATGGTAATTTTTTTTTGTGATTAATATAAGGCAATTAAAAGCATATAAACACCCATCTAACATGAACCGTTTTTCTTAGTTCTTCTTTAACTCCACTTAGATACGTAAATTCAGTGGTAATGTTATTCATACATATTTATTTATTTTAAATTAAAAATTAGAAAACCACGTAGAACTGCATATACCCCGCATATGCCCCCGCATACCGCTTATTCAGTATTCCGTGACCTATCCGAACGCATATGCATACCGCTTTCCTGAACCTTGTATCTCATCGTCAGAGTCAGATAGGGCCAATCTGTCACCTGTAGGAGAAAAGTACATGACAAACTCTGAAAGTAACATCAACACTAACAATGTACTTCTGCCTAAGGGGGTCAATGCAACGGTACCCTTTCTGAGTAAGAGAGTAGCCAACAAAAAAACACACTTGATAGCTTTGGGAGAGAGCTTGTCACGATCAGGAGAGACACCATGAACAAATGCAATAGAACAAAACACCAGACCAGGTGTAAGGGAGAAAAGATCCTTCTCGGAAAACACAATCGAGAAAGGAATCTTCTCTCCCAATACAGACGAGGACATGCGATTCACAAGATAGCACGCATTGAGGACAACATCTCCCTAGTAAACATGAGGAGCACGACTCTGTATCAACAATGTTCCGGTCAAATCAAGTAAATGATAGTGTTTGCTTTCGGCAACACCGTTCTACTAGGAAGTGTAAGCACATAAGGTCTGATGAACAATACCCATAGATCTAAGGAACTTAGAAAGCTATAAAGTGCAGAACTCTAAAGCATTATCAGAACGAAGATATTTGACTTATGCCAAAAAAATATTCCTTATTTCATTAATAAAATATTTGATCACAGATCCAACCTCAGACTTATTCTTCAATAAAATGATCCAAGAAAGTTTAGAAAAATCATCGACAACAACATGATAAAAACAATGTCCCTGGTGATCAAGAATACAACTCGAACCCCAAATGTCTAAATGTAGGGGCTCAAATAGCTGAGAACTGCTCCGACTCCGACGGGATGGAAAAGAGGAACGGTGATGCTTCCTAAGCTGACATGCCTCACACTAGAAAGAGGATCTCGTAGAGATCTGAGGGAGAACATGAGACAGTTTCTGCAGAGGGAGGTGGCAAAAACGAAGATGCCACCGATACGGTGAGACTGGTCCAGTAGGTATAGTAGAAACGGCCGCATGAAGAGGTTGGACCAGTCTGTAGAGTCCCCGTTGCTCACAGCCACATCGAATTACCCTGCCTGTAAGTATGCCCTGAAACACAAGCGACGAAGGGTCAAAAAATAGCACGATAACGCAGATCCTTAGTAATCTGACTAATTGAAAGTAAATTCATATGAAAATCAGGAGCGTTTACAAAATTCTGATGACGCATAGACGATGTCAAATGCACCTCCCCATGTACTGTAATTGGTAAGTGGTCGCCATTAGCTATGACAACCCATCTGCCTGGTGGTATGGTCCTGTAGGACCTGAACTATGCTCTGTCTCTACATAGGTGGTGTGAAGCACCAGAGTCCATAATCCACTCTGTCATGTCTGCATCGGTATTACCAGTAAATGCATAGGCGATACTTGAGGAGCTCGAAGAGGCTCTGGCTGCGACTGTAGTATATGTAGTGATGGTCCAAGTAGTAGGAGTCATGATCTCTCGAATACGAGAGACAATATCATCCAGGCGAGTATCAACCTGTGAAGCTGTAGTCTATGAAGACATAATCTGTTCAGCTACATGACCAGAAACAAGATATCCGTGCTTATGGTAGCTTGTATCCTCTGCATGTCCAGGACGACGATAATAAGTGCAAGGGCCACGCTGGCGGCCACCGCCTCTGCCATGAGGGGTACGCCCTCTGGACTAGATCGTCCCTCCTCAGCTACGAGAAGCGGCCATTGCTGAAGAGGGCGGAGAAGTGGTTGTAAAAGGCATGATAATCCGGCTGAGACGGGTATAGGTCTCCTCTATGGGAGGTATGCTAGCTCCGGTGAGAAGCTGAGATCATGCTCTGTATCAAGTCTAACAATGAAGAATCCAACCATCTTGGATTTCCTATACGTCTTCTGCTGCTCAGTTGACGTAATAATAGGCATGTAGCTATGAAGCTTCTCAAACATGCCATGGAGCGAAGAGTAGTACAGGTGCAGAGGACGACCATTCTGCTTGGCCTTGTAGATATTAAACTATAGCTGAAGAATCTTGGCCTCATTCTTCGCTTGAGCATAGGTGGATGCTAAACTGTCCCACATCGCTTTGGCGGTGTGCTGATTCAGAATATAATTGGCTATCTCCGTGCTGAGGGTCCCACAAAGCCAACCCCGCGCATATGCATCATCTTGCTTCCAAGAAGCATTAGCCTCAGTCTTATCCGTTTGCTCTAGATCTGTCGGGATGTGCTCCTTGTTGTTGTACTGCATAAGGGTGAGAAATTGCACAGACCACAACTCATAATTGGTCCCATCCATCTTAGCGATGGGAGCCAGGCCCTTGAAGTCTCCAGATGAAAAAATTATTACCCAGAAAACAGTCAAACAACGGAACTCAACTGGGGAGTAGACCGATATGAACGAGTATATACGATCATACAGAGGATTGGTTGTCCGTGTAGACTCATCTAACCATCCTCATCAATTTCCGCTGCTTGCTAGGGTCGTAAAACATGACTTAAAGGTCTGAAATCACATTTTCCGATCAAAATTAGATCGATTCAGACTGCTGATCGAGCCGCAGAGGCGCATGGGAGGGCCGACGACGACCTGGGAGGACGGGGGGGGGGGAGCTGGGCGGCCTGGGCAACAACCGGAGGGGCCTGGCTGTGCCCTGGGCAGCGGTCGGAGGGGTCGGGCAGCGACCAGAGGGGCCTGCTACGGCCTGGGCGGTCATCAGCAGTCGGAGGCGACGGGAGGGGCCGCCGGTGGCCGAGGAGGGTATGGGGGCACGAGTGGGTTAGTGTTTGGTGGGATAAGGGAACTCCAATCTAGGACTGTCGCTCCGATACCTTGTACACGGAAAAGAATGAAATTGTACTAATGAGAGGCCCTCAGGTTCTCTTATATAGGAGAGGAACCTAGTGGGCAACGTATAGGACGAAGACAAAATAAATAGAAAATAAGAAACAATACTAAAGATAACAAATATCTAAACAAAACATATTGAAGTAGAGATATTTCTATATTCTCTGTATCTCTTCATTATTGTATTTCTTTATATCCATCTTATGTAATTTACCCATAGGCCTCTCCTCTATAAAAGAGCTTAGGGTTCTCAGGAATAAACAACTTTTCTATTTTTCCCAACATGGTATGAGAGTTATGGTCCTAGACCGAGCTCTGTACCCTAACCCAAAACCTAACCCACACCCACCGTCCCTCTCTCCGAGGCCGCCGTCACTGCCGCCGCCCCTCGTCACTTGGCAGGTCCACGCCATCTTCGCCAAGTCGCCACCGGGCCGACTTTCTCTCTTCGCCGCCGAGCTGCGTCGCCGTCGCAGATAGCCCCTGCCGTCGCTGGACTTCCTCGGCCGCCAGCTCCCATAGCCGTTGGCTGCCCTTCTCACGCTCTGTCGTCGGCCTTCGGTTGGACTAATGGATTTGAGTGTATAAGTTTACATATGCATTCAAATCCACGCATGTATGTGTAGGCATTCATTCGTTGGTCTACATAACCATATTACTTCTCATCCGGCAATATGTCAGAAAACAAAGTCGACGTACTCGCTACAGACGCTTTCAGAGATCCATCGCCTATTGTCAAGATGGACGGGACAAACTATAAGCTCTGAAGTATGCAGTTCATGAGTCCTATGGAGTTTAATGGTAAGAAACATATTCTTACCGAGGAGGAGCCAGTGGAGAAAACTGGGATTAACGTCTTGTGGGAGGCGGATGACGCATATGCTAAAGTTTGGCTTTTTGGTACATTGACGATAGAAATCGCCAATGTTGTGTTACATCAGCCTACTACTAAGGCGATGTGGGACATCGTCGCAACAACTTATTCTCAGGCTAGGAATGAGACCAAGATCCTCCAACTCTAGCATGATATATTTACTATCAAACAGAACAGACGACCTCTTCATTCGCTGTATACATCCTTGTGTGGGATGTTTGAGAAGCTTCACAGCTTCATGCCTCCTACGGCTACCCCAGAGCAGCCGAAGACATATATGAATGCTACCATGGTTGGTGTATTCCTAGCAGCACTCGATCTTGAATATGATGCTGCTCGCTCCCAGATTCTAGCAGATGCTACTATTCTTCTCATGGAGGAAGCTTTCCTTAGGCTTAGTAGGACTACTGTTATGTCCATTGCTACTAGCCCGACTTCTTCGGCAATGGCAACCTCCCGTGGCAGAGGCGACTCTTCTTTTTGTGGACGCGGACGTCGTGATAGAGGATGTCGCATTCGTCTGCCTTGCACGTACTGTCATCGTCCATGTCATACAGAGGATACATGCTACTCCAAGCATGGTTTTCTGGCATCAGCTCGCATAGAGGAGCAGGTTGAGTCTCCAGCTACTCCTACTTCTGATCAAAGGTTTGATGACCTCGTAACCAGACTGCGGGATATCATGCCCCCCGCTTCTTCACCATCTCCAAGAGGCCACTTAGATGTAGCAGCCTCTGCCTCTGCCAGTACTTCTGCTACGGCTAGTACCTCATGTAGTACTTATGCTTTTACATCTCGTCATGGATTTGAGATTACTAAGTGGATTATGGACTCTGGGGCGGCGTGTCATTTATGCGGGGTCAGAGATCAACTTACAACATATAAACATGTTCCACCAGGGAGAATTGTCGTGATAGCCGGTTGGACTCATTCCCCGAGCACCAGACTTGGGAAGATTAGTTTGATGTCTTAGATGCGTCTGCAGAATATGTTACATGCTCCTGATTTCTCTATGAATTTATTATCTATTAGTCAGATTACGAAGAATTTGCATTTTGGGCTATCTTTGACGCACCGTCTCTTGTTTTTCAGGACATTCTTACGAGCAGAGTGATTGGATGTGGCCGTGAGCAGGGTAGTCTTTATCACATGGTCCGAACTCCTTATGCAAGCATATCCTCTCATTCAACAGGACTAGTCTTTCCCTTCACTTGGCACCTACGTTTTGGCCACCTCCCTCTCCAGAAGCTGTCATATTTTGCCGTAGGTATCATCGGGTTTTTCCTTCCAGCGCGAGGTGTGTCAGTTGGGAAAGCATCATGGATATGCTATTCGTTGTCGTCAGAGTCGGAGCAGTAGTTCTCTTTTTGAGTTATTTCTTGTTGATATTTGGGGTCCGAGTCGTGTTCCTGATCACCAAGGACATGTGTTTTACTTTGTTGCTGTTGATGATTTTTCTCGTTTGCCATGTGTCTTTTTATTGCAGAATAAATCTGAAGCAGGAGATGCGATCGAAACTTTAATCAATGAAGTGCAGAATGTTTTCTCTCCCCATGTGAAATTTGTGAGAACTGATAATGCTTTGGAATTCTGTACCCGTGCTCTATCACATTTCTTTTCATCCCGTGCTATTATTCATCAAACAACCTGTGCTTACACTTCTCAACAGAATTGTGTTGCAGAGAGAAAGCATCACCCTTTACTTGATGCCACTCGGACTCTTCCCATTCAGAGTCGTGCCCCACATTCGTTTTGGGGTGATGCAGTTCTTACGGCATGTTATCTGGTGAATTGCATTCCCTCGTCTTTCTTGGGTGAGAAAATTCCTTTCTCCATAGCTTTTCCTGAGAAGGAGTTGTTCTCACTTACTCCTCGTGTTTTTGGCTCAGTTGCATTCGTCCACTAGTTGGCTCCTGGTCTTGACAAGCTCTCTCCTAGGGCTGCTAAATGTGTGTTTGTTGGCTACTCCATGAACCAGAAGGGATGCCAGTGTTATGATCCATTACGCATGGAATCTTATATCAGTGCTGATGTCACATTTTTTGAGTCTGTGATATATTTCTTCCCTACAAGTGACATATTGGCTCCATTAGACTCTGATGATGAGGTTTACATGCCACCTCCTCCTACGAGTCCGTCATCACCTCTACTTGTCCCTGCTGTTCCACCACCACCACCACCATCTTCACCTCCTTCTACACAGACGCATGTGCCCATTGTTCCACTATTACCAAAATTCTGTACCCGTCGGCTTGCATCTGCTCATGGTCATCATCGTCATCCAGCACGCCCTAGGTTTGTTCTGATAACAAGGTTTCTAACGATGGATCTGGAGATATATCTGCGCATGGATCATTACAAGAGACTAGCCTATGGATGGAGTAGGTTCCCGATGACCATGATATACCCATTGTAGTTCGGAAAGAAAAGCATACATGTACATCGTATCCCCTGGCTTCCTAGGTCTCCTTTTATTGTCTGTCAGGGGAGTTTCAGAGATTTGCAGTTGCTCTATCTGCCGTAGACATTCCACGGAATTATCAGGAGGCCTTGAAGGATAGTCGCTGGCTTTTAGCTATGGAGGAAGAGATGGTTGCTATGCAATCACGTGGTACCTGGAGTTTGGTGTCTACTTCTCATGAGGCATTTGTTGTCAGTTGCAAATAGGTGTTTACTGTTAATCATTATGTAGATGGGAGCCTTGATCGTTACAAGGCAAGATTGGTGGCACAGAGATTTACTCAGACCTACGACGTGGATTATATGGACGCGTTCTCTCTCATTGCTCGTCACTCAACTCTACATGTCCTTTCAGTTGCAGTGGTGCGTGATTGACCTTTGTTTGAGCTAGACGTTAAAAATGTTTTTTGTATGATATACATGAGGAAGTTTCCATGCAACAACCTTCGGGGTTTGCTGCTGAGTGGGAGTGTCAGCATGTATGTAGACTCCATAAGGCAATATATGGCCTTAAGCAAAGTCCAAGGGCGTGGTTTCAGAAGCTCTTAAATCTGATTGAAAGGTAGGGGTTCAAGAGGTCAAATGCAGATCATTCACTGTTTGTGCAGAGAACACCTAGAGGTACTGTTGCAATCATGGTTTATGTTGATGATATACTTGTTACAAGAGATGATATGCATATGATAAAGATGACAAATGAATTACTGGGTCGTCAATTTGTTACTAAGGATCTTGGCAATTAAGGTATTTCTTAGGATTAGAATTTGATAGTAATGCGTAGGGTCTTGTGTGACCCAAAGGACGTATGTTACAGACATGCTTGTTGAGACGTGCATGACTGAGTGCCGACCCTCTACCACTCCTATGGATCCTAGCTAAGTTATATGATGCTGTTACATATGAGGTTGATAGGAGGAGATATAGAGAAATGGTGGGAAAGCTCCTCTATGTTACTATTAGTAGACCTGATATCTCTTTTGCAGTGAGTCAGGTGAGTCAGTTCATATAGCAGTCCCGACAGGTATACACATGATATTGAGATATCTAAAATCTTCTCCAAGTGCAGGATTACTATTCAGGAAAGGAGCAACTCTTTCCGTTTCTGCTTGTGCTGATGCAAACTATGCAAGATGTCTTAAGGATAGGAAGTCTACTTCAGGTTTCGCAGTGCTTGTTGGCGGTTATCTTGTTTCTTGGAAAAGCAAGAAACAAACGGTTGTGGCTAGATTAAGTATTGAATCTGAGTATAGGGCTATGGCACAAGCAAGTACAGAAATGATGTGGGTTCGATCAGTGCTAGCATATTTGCATATAAATGTATCTCTACCCATGCAGTTATAATGTGATAATCAGGCTGCCTTATTCATTGCAAACAATCCTGCATTCCATGAAAGAAAAAGCATATTGAGGTAGACTGCTATTATACTAGAGATAAGAAACAGAAGGGCTTTCCACCTCTCATGTCAGTTCAGGAGAGTAAATGGCAGATATCTTTACCAAGGCATTGTTCAGAGGACTATTTCAGAAGTGTTCTTCCAAGCTGAGCATGATTGACATCTATGCTTCATCTTGAGGGGGAGTGTAGAGATATTTCTACATTCTCTGTACCTCTTCTTTATTTTATTTCTCTATATCCGTCTTATGTAATTTACCAATAGGCCTCTCCTCTATATAAGAGAGCCTAAGGTTCTCAGGAATAAACAACTTTTCTATTTTTCCCAACAAAGTTGATTGCCATTTTATACGTGATGTTGTACACCGAGGAAAGATTTGCACTCCACATGTGTTTACTGGCCTTCAACTTGCTAACTTTCTCACAAAGGCACTACCCAAGATATGTGCATCTGAGCTTATTTCCAAGTTGGGTATGATTGACAGATATGCTCCAACTTGAGGGGGAGTGTTAGAGTTATGGGATTTTTACCCCACAAAACTTAGAATTTTATTAAATTACCTCTATGACCTTTTGCACAACGTAATTACCACATCGACTCTGTAAATTACCCCAAGAACCCCCACAAGTTTCAAATAGATTAACTACAGGGTTCAGGGGGTAAGAATTAGTAAGTTTATGGAGTCAAAGGGGGAATTACATTGTTTCAAAGATCGAGAAGGTAATATACAAAGTTTATAGGATTCATGGTGTAAAAATCCCTAGAGTTATTGTTAGAGTTGCTTTTTTTTATAAAATTTGTAAACTCCTCAAGGTTACCATTGTAATTCTTCTGATTTTGCTCCTTAGGGTTCATGCTATATAAAAGACCTTAGAGCCTATGGAATAAAAATTCATTCTGTCATCATTCTCTACAATTATATTTTATTTTAATTTAGTCACACACCCCCCCCTCATCGACCTCAACTTTTGCCTCCACCACCTTCCCCGAACTCCCTCTCTGATGTAGCATGAATCGACGAACTGGGTTCAATTATAATTTTTCATCTCTTAATTAGAGTTTAATTAAATCACGGTCGAGTAAATTGAGTTCATTATAAGTTTTCTCTATTTAAATAATGAAATTGTCTATAATCTCAAATCAATTAGTTAGTCGGTTAGAGTCTATTTAGAGTCAATTTGGATAAGTTAGGAATTAGGATTTGAATTTTATTACATTTCTATTTTTGTAATCCCATCCCCTGTATATAAAAGGGATGGCAGTCTTATGTTTGAATATATTCAAGTGTTTATAAAATTTGAGATTTATCTCATATATATATATCTCCCTTCTCTCTCGACGCAATCTCTTGGTTCTTCTTCCTCAAATCCCTTGCATCCGGCGAGCCTTCTCTCCTTTCCCCTCCGATTTCTTCCATCAAATATTTTTCCACCGTCAAAATTATCATTTTTTACTGTTGAAATTTCCCATTTCCATCAATTGGTATCGGAGTATGGCCTACAGATCCGCTCGATTTGACGATCCCTACAGATGTTCGTGCAGACACCTAATGAAAGAATCTCGTTCATCGGAACACAAACGATATGCTGAAGAAGCCTACAACAAAGAGTTGATGCCCATATTGCTCGAATTTCTATCGAGTCTACGCAAGTCAGCTGCAGATTTTTGAATCATGAGCGCCATCGGGTCGACTCCACCATCATCTGTGATGCTACAACCAACCGAAGTCGCTGTCCAAGAGGTTCTCGAACCTCCTCTCTCTTTTCCAACGTTATTGCCACCGCTGCGGACCTCGCTCCGGATCTGTTACCACCTCCGAAGCCTTTCGAAACTGCTGTCCAACCACCTAAAGTCGCTGTCCAGGAGGTTCACGAGCATCCAACCCCTTCTCCGATGCTACATGTCAGGCATCATGCTACCCCCACACCTCTGAAGCCTTCCCAAACTGCTGTCCAGGTCGTTTCAGACCCATATCGACCACTTCTGGAGCCTTCTCCAGCATCTTCCACCACCCTAACTGCCCCAACACCATCCCCCGTCCCCTTCCTCCACCCATACCACCCCCAGCGGCCATCCCACCATCTTTTGCCCCACCAACAGCTCCACAACAACCATCTGTTGTAGCAACACCTCCCGTCACCTCCACCCTTTCATGCTACATACATCAGCAATCACTTAAAATCCGCCACCATCGAAATCAACATCCCCACAACAAACCTTCCCCGCTTCGAGGTATTGCAACACCCTCGTCGGAGGAGTTCCCCTCCCAGCCAAAGCGGTACATGCTTCTTGCAATCGTCTCTCGTCACCATCACCACCTTAGCCGACGAGATCGCCGCCACTACCCTTGCTCAAATAGATGTCGCAGTCATTGGAAGCGAAGGGAAGGGTTTCCCTTTCCATTTCGATGGGATTTTTATCCCATAAAAAGAGGAGGCTTTTTTGGAATATTTGCAAGGAAACACCTCATCCGAAAGCTCTTTATCAAAAGGGTAAAGTCGAGAAGTAGATAAAGACAATGCTTTATTCTATTGAAGGGGTAGAAGATTTACATGGAGGCCCCTCTTTCCACAAAAATGACGAAAGGAACATTGAGAGTGAATAAAATGTTAACGATTCATTGGATCAAATCTGACACTTGATGCATCCGAAAGTCAACCATTCATCAGGAGACAAAATTTTCAAAGCGACAAATAGTTGATGCAGCATGGATCGACGAATTAGGGTTCAATTACAATTTTTCGTTCGTTAATTAGAGTTTAATTAAATTAAGGTGGCTTTAGTTGAGTCCATTGCAAATGTTATTTCATTTAAATAATGAATCGTCTGTATTATGAAATCAATTAGTTACTCGGTTAGAGTTTATTTAGAGTCAATTATGATAAGTTAGGATTTGAATTTTATTGTGTTTCTAATTTTGTAGTCCCATCCCTCTTATATTAAGGGGATGGTAAGCTTATGTTTGAATTGATTCCGGAGTTTATAAAATTTCAGATTTATCTGATATCTCTCATCTTCTCTCTTCTCCCTCCATGCTATCTCCACAGTTCTTCCTCAAATCTCTTGCATCCGACGAGCCTTCTCTCTTTTCCCCTTTGATTTCTTCCACCAAATATTTTCCCACTGTTAAATTTTTTTTATCATTGAAATTTCCCATTTGCATCACTCACTCCCTTCCTGCCCCTTCTCTCCTACCAATGGCGCCGCAACGAATGCCCTCACCCCCATGTGGCAATTAAGATAAACAATGCAACACCCATATCATCACATTGTTAGGTGAGTTTCCAGCCATGGCGAGCAAATGCCATACGCATGGTGGAGTTTCTCCCCTTATCTCTCTCCCTCCTCTCCCATGTCGGCATCCTTACATCAATCAACGACGCCTCGCCTGACTGCATGACCTCCATCTGCAGCGCGTTCCAGATTGATTACTTCTACCACATCCTCCTCTTCCTCTCCATCCTCAAGTCCTCCTTCAAGGTCGTCGACAGTGACCCCGGTTCCGTTGTGGGTAATCTCGGCTGAGAGGAAGGTTCTTCTCTCCTCGAAATGTGGTTTCTTGTGGCTGCATGGTTGATGGTGGAAGATATAGGATGTGTGATGGAGAGTGAAAAGATTAGATTTGTATAATTTACGATTTAGGCTTTTAGGTCCATCTCTGTTGACTTATCTCACGCTTCGAGGCTGACAATGTCATGGTTGTGCTATGCTTTTATGCCAGTCTTGACGTCGAGGTTGAGCTTCGCTTGCTTACGAAGCACTTTCGTGTGATCTGTGAGAGGATGGACAGATCTTTGCATTGTGGTTGCAAAACTTGCAATGGAGATGCGGATGATAGAGTTGCAACCACATCTATGTGGAGTATGTGGCCGCAAACAATCGTACATTGAGCGAAGGACTTCAGTTGGTCAACTACAATGTAGTGTTGATTGTTCACTATCATGGGATGGGAGGGTCGAGGTGGGAATCAGGGAAGGTGGTTGAGGAGGGAGGGGAAACTAGGGGCATATTTTGCAAATAATATCTAGTTTGAAGGGCAAAATTGTATTCAATTAGAGAATTGACAGAACATAACACATGGTTGTGCCATGTGATGGTTATCTATTATCCATGATTTCATGTGTATTCGGAATCATGTAGTGTTTAGTGCGTAGTTATGAAAGTATAGAGGATCATGGGTGTAAAGATCCCTATAAAAAGCATTATCTTCTAACTTCTTCTTGAAGAGAAGAAAAACTATGGTATGCTAAGTAATCTTTTAAACCAACACAAGAAAATGGAATTCGGGTCTTTGGAAGAGTTTGAATCGTTTTTATTTAATAAAAATATCACCTTTTAAGGCTAGATTTTCAGTATTATAACATTTCATCAACATCTAATTTTTCCAATAAAAATGACAAAACTTCAAATACAATCTATATAATTCAAGGTTTTGATACACGGTTCTTAATCAATCATACATCATTATCATAACAGATATTTTTTTGAAGAAAAAGGAAGGGAGGCGTCCCAAGTTGGGATCTGCCACAAAATTGCATATATTACTATGATTAAATTATCATAACAGATATGTCGTACCTTAAAGGTTTTGTTGTCGATGATAAAAAGGAATAATCTTTCCAATGAGCTGAGAATAAGAGAAATTATTAAGAGTGAGGAGAGCATGGCATATGCAAGTGGTGCATGAGGAATAGAGAGGAAGGGTGGAGCCTTCATAAGAGAGAGGGAGGGAGGGTGGGGTGTTGGAAGAGAAATCAATTGGAGATGAGAGTGAGTGGGAGGTGGTTAATTAGCGAACGTGGATGAGTAGGTGAAGACGTCTGAGCGGAGGGTGGGCATGACCTTAAATATTGATGCTATGCCATTATCATTGACTTGGTGATATCGATAAGGAGGCATATATTTTTCCCAAGGTATCAATGGCATGTTGGTGATGTCACCAATGTATCACCAAAATGTCAACGATATATAGATCAGTAAAATTCCCCTTGTTTTTAGTATATTTTTTCCAATATGGGTGATATTGGCCATCTTTCCCCCCTCTTCACTTAGTGAGCATTTCCAAAGGCCATCAATATAGGTGTATCGATATTGATCGACGATCACTAAATATTTGAGTCCAATGTTGCAAAATTCGGTCTTCAGTATTCAGTTGGAGGGGTCACTTAATAAAAAGAATAAACAATATTCGAGTAACTATTTAGAATTATTCGATTATGTATATTTCAATTATATATATATTTATGAGATGCATATGTTTTATATGTATCTATATAGTTACCGATAACAAGATAGTGATACAATCAGACAAAGTCGAGATTCACAAATCAACGGATTTAATTCAGGATAGTTGAAGCCATTTGTTAAAAAGAGACCATGGGGAAAGCAGGATGATACTTTGACATCTTCGGTAATATTTGGATAAATCAGAACCCTTGAAAATGAAAAATGAGAAATAAAAAAAAAATATTTTTTTCATCTTTTAACCAATAACCGGTCACTCGATAGTCAAACCGACTAATCGGTCAGATCGAATACTGAATTTTCAGTCGGCCACCCCTTTACTTCATCATCAAGCTGATTATTTGGTCACATCGGATGACTATATGAAAATTGTTTGAATCAATGCCATGGATATTGTTGATATGTGAAGTCAATTATCCTCATATTAGGTTCCTTGCACATGTGGTTGACCATGAATATATGGAGTACTTGATGGACTATAAAACCATTTACTTCTATATGGCATGTGAGAATTACATGTATTGTAAATGCTCGATCAAGAGATGATATATAGGAGGATGGCAATCATGGAACATGGATCCAAGAAAACACTCTTGGTTTTAATGAGTGATGAATCATAAACTTATTTATACGATAAGTATTGTATTGGTACATTATGTATTATGATTTATAATACCGTTTTATGTGTTATTTTAACTTATTTATGCATTCTACATAACCAAACTTCTAATGCATGCCTTCTAAATTTTAATGCATATTACTGCATATCAACATGTGCGGTGATCTTGATTGACATTACTATAGGACTTATATCTAAACCTCTATTGTATCTTTGAAGAGGAGGGGGATGAGAGAAATGGCCACTAAAGTTATGAATGAGGAGGACGGGGGTGGCTGGCGGACAGTCAACCACAAGAATCTTGAGCATCGACCGTTCCTCTGTTTTCGATGTAGGAACTAGGCTTGAGCGTTTCTCAATCATTGCATGTTGCTTCACCTATGGAGGTACGTATCACCATAGAGCCATGCCTACTTGGGGGCAAAGGTTTACACTGGCAATGAACAATGGCATAATAGTAAAGATTAAAACTAGGGAGTACAAAGTGAAATATCTTCTTCGAAAATGCAACAAACGGTGGGAAACATGGGTGTCGCTCGATCATTTCGTTCCTGCATAAAAGTTCTCATTGGAACTTCGAGAGTGAGATATCAAAACCTAGATTCGTCACGTCATGTTTTGATATGTGACTGAAATTCAACTTAAATGGTTGAAATTTCAAGCTGGAGGGCGGTCAATAGAATAAAATTGGATCGAAATGACTAAAATTTTGACTGAATTTTGGTTAGTCATCGATACAATGAAACAGATATTTAGGGCCTTGCCTGGATTCATCTCATTCCTCGATGGTGAGCAGTATGTAGAACGACTTCTCTAGCCAACATAATTAGGATGGACGATGACCTCATATGTCTAAGAGGTCTTTCAGAGGTCGGGAAAGCCACACTTAAACTAGGATTGTATGCGGAAGATGCTTTTGTCCTTTGGAGATGCCTTAAATTTGGGGAGGGAGGAAGAAAACCCTATCAATGCTTTGTCTTGAAACTCATCGTTGTAACCATATTCAGTTTTTTTTGGTGGGAGACAGTCGTGTGGAGGGAGACAGAGGACAAGAAACAAGAAGTTGAATGGATGCCGATCTGACGTGTAGTTTTTTTGCTGCACCGGTTGTCACACTCACAATGGGTGGCGATGGTTGGTTTCTAGAGCCTCCACTTTGATGCCTACACAAACCGAGAACCTCACTAAATTTTTTATTGGGGGAAATCCATGTAGCGGCGATCGACTTGAATGTTGATGTCGTGCCTGGACCATATGGCTTCCTTGTTCTTTTCATCAAAGAATTTGTAACATGTTAAGCATGGATTTGCTGGAGGTGATGTGAATTCTCCAAGGGGGACTACGGGTTTGATTGCATTAATCATATGTTTATTCGTCTTTTGCCAAATAATTCCTTCAAGAGAATTGAGGATTATTGTCCCATTGCATAATCTAACTCGGTGTATCTTGTGGTGAGAAAGTCTTTGCAATCTGCCTGCGCACAATCATGAATGATCTGATGGTTGAGGTTCAAACATCCTTTGTTCCGGATAGGCAGATGATTTATAGTGTGGTGCTAGAAGCTGATATTGTGGGAAACCTTAATAGTCTACCCTTGTGTTTGTAGCTCACTAGCCTTTACCTAATGATGCAAATCTTTAAACAAAGTCTCAAATGTATCTCAATTTTGAAAAAAACTCAATAAAAGATTACATATCCCTCAATAATTTTCTCTAAAAATGGCCAGACTTCGTGCATAATACCAAGGTTACAAAAGTCGGTAGTCGGTACTCGGTCGGTCGGGTTACTGACTAAGTATTAATCGACACTCGGACGATTAATCGGATTTAGTCGGACTTCAATCAGCTTTGATTTTTTAAATATATAAATCATTTTTATACATATATTATTATATACTCACATAGATTTATATATTTTTTTGCTATCATAATGAATCAAAAGAAGTACAACAAAAACAACAAACCTTTTCCCACAATTAAGTAGGGTCGGCTACATGGATTCTTCGCCTCCATTCAGATCTATCTTGGGTCAATCTCGGGCTTATATCCAAAAAACTAAGATCCCTTCGTATAGTCTCTTTCCAACACTTCTTGGGTCGTCCTCACCCTCTCTTAGCCGGCTCAACATCCAAACACTCGCATCTCCTAACCGGTGCATCAGCTGACCTTCTTTGCAAATGACCAAACCATCTTAAGCGGTTTTCTCGCATCTTATCCTCGATCGGAGCTACACTAACTTTCTTTCTGATTGCATCATTCCGAATCCGATCTTTACGTGTATGTCCACACATCCATCTTAGCATTTTCATTTCTGCTACAGCCATTCTCTGCACATGTCTATGGTTAACATGCCAACATTCAGATCCATAAAGCATAGCAGGTCTCACGGCTGCTTTGTAAAACTTTCCTTTAATTTTTAAAGGAATTTTCTTATCACAGAGAACAGCAGAGGCTCCTCTCCACTTTAGCCAGCCTGCATTTATTCAATTAGTAACATCTCCATCAATTTCCCCATCCTGTTGCAAAATAGATCCCAGATATCTAAAAGAATCTCTCTTATGAATGTTATCATCACCAATCTTCACCTCGATTCCTTCACCATTGCTTCCATCAAAGGTGCATTCCATATATTCCGTCTTAGCCCTACTTATACGAAAACCTTTAGTCTCCAATGCATGTCTCCAAACCTCAAGCTTCTCATTTACTCCATCTCTAGTCTCATCAATCAACACAATATCATCAGCAAATAACATACACCAAGGTAACTCATCCTGAATGTGACTTGTCAACTCGTCCATAATCAAAGTAAAAAGAAATGGACTCAAAGCTGAACCTTGATGTAAACTAATGTTGATATCAAAATAGTCAGTCTTTCCCGTCAGGGTCCTTACACAAGATAAAGCCCTATCATACATATCCTTTATGAGATTAATGTATAGGACGGGTACTTCTCTCTTCTCCAAAACTCTCCACAGTATCTCTCGTGGGACGGAATCATAAGCCTTCTCCAAATCAATAAAGAAGTAATTGAATTTAAATGAATCGAAAGAAGTAATTGAATTTAAATAAAACATTAAGCACATTACAATAAGTTTGCTTTTAAAGAAATAAAAAATATGGTATCTCCAAGCAAAAACTTGTTGATTAGTGGACCTAGTCAGAATTAGTCGGTACGCGGTTGGCCACCCCACTGACTAGACTAGTCGGACCTACTAGTCGGGCTAGTCGGGCGACTTTTACAATAATGCATAATGCCAACTTGTATTTGCTAGAAACAAATAAAGAGAAGTTTGAATATGTCCTTAATTATCTAAGTCTTGATCACTAAAGATAAGAGAGGATCTCATCGACTGCATCTAAAGTCCAACATGTAGATATGAGTTTGAAATATTCAAACGGATTCTAAATAATAAAATTTTAGCTAAATTATAAAAAGTATGAGATGATGATATATAGATTTGACATTAAGGAATAAGTTTTCATGGCAAATTAATATTTTTTTAGCTATAAGAAAGTTAAGATATCATTTTATTTAAATCATAACATTATACTGTGTAAATCTAAATTTTAGATTTGGTTAAGCATATGGTGTGTATTTTGCCTCAGAAAGTGATGCGACACAATTGTTTATGTTAAAGAATATTCTGTGTGGCTATTTGTTAAAGGAATATTCTATAGCGAATATCCTATAGAATATTCTCCCTTGAGCACCTATATAAGGATTCCCACACATCCTGTACTCGTTGAGAAAAAGGAATAGATTATCCGCCCCTTTGAGGGCTTCTCCCGTGGTTTCATCCCGCTCCTCACGGAGTAGGGTTCCACGTAAATCCCGTGTGTTCTTGAGCTTTTCTATCTTTATCCATGTTTTCTATCTTTGGCTTTTGCAAATCTCTGATACCATGTTGAGAAATAGGAAGCGGAATCGAAAACATGGATAAAGATAGAAAAACTCAAGAACACACGGGATTTACGTGGAACCCTACTCCGTGAGGAGCGGAATGAAACCACGGGAGAAGCCCTCAAAGGGGCGGATATACAATTCCTTTTTCTCAACGAGTACAGGATGTGTGGGGATCCTTATATAGGTGCTCAAGGGAGAATATTCTATAGGATATTCTCTATAGAATATTCCTTTAACAAATAGCCACACAGAATATTCTTTAACAGTTTAATTATAAAAAATGCAAACAACATGAAGAACCAAAGTTAATAAAGGATTAAAATTTTAGGAATCTGGTTTGAGATCTAATTTGTTAGTAGGGGGCATGTTAATATGTGTCAAAAGATATTTCTAAAGAGTTTCGATTCAGACAATTTCTATATATATGAGTCCATGATTGAAATCATTTCAGAGGGTTTCGTTACTTTGTTGGTGTCAACCCACAATTCAAAACACCTTAACTTTTTTGAACATGCCCGCGTCAAATAGCAATGATGCGTAGCACATATTTTTACATTACACTATTTCTCAAGCTCAAGTACTCTGTCACAAGAATAATGTAAAAAGGCATGGTTTCCAATCCTTGCAGAAAGGCAAATGTTAGAAATATGAAATGCAAGGTTGCTGAAATCGGTAGTCAGTACTCGATCGACGGGGTCACTGACTAAGGATTAATCGACAGTCGGGCGAATAATAGGATTTAGTCGATCATTAGTCGGCTTTGAATTTTTTAATTATTTTAAATATAGAAGTCATTTTTATACATATATTCTTATATATTTGCATAGATTTGTATAATTTTCTATACTATAATGATGAAATAAAAGAAGTAATTGACTTTAAATATAACATTAAGCATATTAGAATAAGTTTGTTTTAGAAAAAGCAAAAAAATAAAATAAAAAAGTTCTATGTAAAAGTTGGTCGAGTAGTCAGCTGACTAGTCAGTCCGATTAATCGGGTTTTGAGTCGGCTAACTTCCCCCGACTTGACTAGTCGACCGACTTTTACAACAGTGATGAAACACGGAAGCATAATCAGAGATACCGAATAAACATTAAGGAAGAAAGAACAACGAGATTTTAACGTGGAACCCTACTCCGTAAGGAGCGGGATGAAAGTGAAACCACGGGAAAATGCCTTAAAGGACTGATGGTTCTATTAAACTCAGTCTCTCTCATCTGTTACAAGAGGTGTGGGGCTTCTTATATAACCCCCACTGAGTCTCCACATCCCCAACTGGTAGATGTAGGACTAAATGGTAATTGGATATACTCCAACACCCCCCTCAAGCCGGAGCATGCAATGCTCATCTTGGACAAACAAAAAGAAATCTCAAACTCACAATACAAGACACTACAGACAATATCAACTCAACGCAAACACAACTCAGTTGCTATCGAGGACGTTGCTTCTCATGCCATGCAGGTGAGGAGGAACATATGGGCTGACGTGTGAGTCAAATTGGGTCTCCTCATCGGACAATGTGTGCTATGTACTGCGCCTGCCAAAGTCACTGAAACTTAATGAGTCTCCTTGTCGGAGTACTCTGGCCCGTTACATATAGAAGATTAAATCACGTGGACAACTGCTCAATCTCTGAAGGATCGAACTGAAAAAGCCGTAGAAAACATCCTCATCAGAGTCCATGATCACTAGAGAGTGGAGTATGAAAAGTCTCCTCGTCGGAGAATTGGGTCTCTCCCATATGGCTCAGAAAATATGATCTCTACTCTGGAGTCCCTATGAAACCACGTAAAAATCTTAGCCCACATGACATAGAGAATGTGGTCTCTACTTTGAAGTCCTTATGGATCACATGAAAACTCTTAAACAAAACAAAACAAAGATGGGGACCGTTGATGAATATGTGATTCATCATCTTAATATATTATTCTTAGCTTGAATCTCTGAACAAAACTCCTAATAAAAGTCCCTAAATTCAATAAACTAACAAATTATATTTCTTAATAAAAATGGACTAATAATGTGTATTTATTTTGTAAATAAGTCCATATAATAATTCAAAAAAAAATAAAGTATTGAATATTGTTTGTAAATAATCCTATGTAAATACCCAAATTTCCTTGATTTTTAATAAATACATATTAACTACTTTTGACTTAATTCCTTTTCTATCTTGTATATAAAAATACAATAGTACAAAACAATTCCCACATTGAATAAATACTTTTATATCATGAATCGAAAAAGCCGTAAAGTCTAATTTCTCTGTTAAATTCCCGCTCCGTATGAGCTCCAAATTCACCAAACTCACTTTAAAGTTCAAGTTATAAAATTATGTATCCAATTGAAGTGATTTCATTAAAATCATAGTTTGTTTGCAAAATGTCGATTTTGTGATCTAATTGTACACTGTATATATGTACTAACTTGACACTAACATTTTATGTACGAAGTTAACCCGTTTTCGTTTATTTCTTTTTTCATTTATTTCTTTATTTTTTATTTTAATAAAATACACAACTATAAAAATCAAATGAATTATTTGGGATTTTTACACCCATAACCCTGAGTAATTTCATAATCACAATCATAACCCCGCGAAATCGCGAATTATAAAAGAAACCCCAAATAGTCACTTCATCTCACACCCATGACCCTCTGTTAGTTTTTCCATTAATCGAACCATATCATTGGGTTTATCTAACCCATGTTCTATCCAACGGCTATTAAAAAACTAAAAAAGTAAAAAAATCCAAACTCCCTTCCCCTTCCTTCTCCAAGGCCCACACCCTCCCCTCCCCCTCCGCCCTCCACCATCCTCCTCCAGTTTGTCACCCTCCGCTCCAACTCGAACCTTGACAGGCTCGACTCCTTGGCCAACTGACCTCGACTGGCCCTTCGGTCACGTCCCCTCCCCCAACAACGATGATTTTTAGGAGGCTGCCTACGAGCTCTTCTTCACGTTCTGTCGCTCCTACCTGTGCTTCGACGACCGCAACCCCCTCTCCTTCTACCCTTCCAACCAACACGGCAATGTTGACGGCGGTGGGTCGCCACGAGGGAGCAGGGGGCAACTCCAGGTCGGGATGAGCAGGACGAAGAGGGCGTCGGGGCTGAAGGTGAGGTCCGTGCCGTGAAGAACCACCCCGCTGACGTAGGTGGTGGGAGGTGTAGCACCGAATGCACCCCCGACTCGCCGTTTGGGTAGTTCCGGCGGCCGCTGACGTCGACCAAAATCATGCGACAGCGATGAGGGTGACGGAGCAGAGCGACCACAACCTCGTGATGACCCTTGTCGGATAGATCTGTAATATACACACCACACGTCATGGAATACCTCTGGTTTCATGTCATGGTTTCCTTATGAGTTTGTCTATTTCTGGAGTGTTGACTGCCTCCCCTACAAATGACCTTGTAGTGCTCTGCATACAACAATGCGTGACCTTCATCTACAAGTGCTTTTCGAGCAAGATATGCAAGTCTTCAGGTGTTTCGTTCCAGCAGTACCAATGCAGCATCGATCGCCTCAGCCACAACGTCGATGTTCCACGGATTCACATGGATTGCTCCATTTAGCGACGACGAGCAGCCGACGAATTCCTTCAACCTGTCGCCTGGTTTGCGATATGCAGGAGCACGACCTTCCCGTGCCAATCCGGATGCTGTACGAGCAGTTCCTCCAATGAGAAAAGCTTCAAGCTGATGCCTTTGAAGATATCCATGTCGTCGACATCAAGCAACACGGTCTGATCCTTAAACCTCTGCTTCGGTTCATAGACTTTTAGTTCGGTTTCTAGGAGACTAAGCGTCGACTTGAGCTGCCGTATATGGATCCCAGCTGGTAGGATGTTGATGCTCACGATTCGATCGTAGTACTCGATCCCGACGTAACCACTGTGCGACTGGTATGAGAGCCCCAACATTCGAGAGCAACATGACAGGAAGTGCTGCGCATAGTCGAACGTGTGGAATCCGATGAGATTAGAGTTGAGTAGAGATTTGAGCAGCTCCTCTCACACGAGGAGTGTGATGTAAATCTCTGACGACGGGAATGAGCTGTACAGAAAGATGGTGTTTTATACAAATGGCATACTTTATAAATGTAATATGGTTTTAAGTGTAAAATTGGTAACTTGTAACTTTTTCTGTAAGAGTTAACGGATAAAATAGATGACAACTAACCCTGAGTTATGCCATGTAAGAGTTAAGTATTTTTCAGGGTTTTGGGTATAATTCGCGATTTCGCGGGGTTATGAATGTAATTACGAAATTACTCAGGGTTATGGGTGTAAAAATCCCTAATTATTTTACCGCTGAGAATAATTCAATGTGACTAATGTAAATATTATTTTTCCCTCCATTTTCTTTTGCTTTTTCTTATTTATCAAAAATCCTTAAAAAATATATTTGTGTTTTATTTTATTTCTACTATTTTATTTTTTATTTTGTAAATATCTTTTAATTAAAATTGTAAAAAATAGAAAATCCATAAAATTGTGTTTTGTACTTATTTGTGGTTACATTTTGTAAATTTTCATTTTTATTATTTTTCTTATTTTTCTTTTTTCTCTCTTTATTTTATTATTTTAGTAGCCTACGTTTTTATTTCTTATTTTCATTTTCATTTTTTTCTTTTTCTACATCAACCTCCGTTCTCTACACCTCTAACACTTCTTTCCCAACTTCCTCCCCACCTCTTTTCTAACTTCCATTCTTCCTCCTCTATTCCTTTCTCCTCCTTTATTCTTCCTTATCCGTCGTTTCGAGAGATGAGAGGCCGGTGCCCTTTAACCTTCATGTGACAGCTGAAGGAGACATGTTGAGCGATGACAACCTTTTAGGGGAGATCCATAAGGTCCCCCTTGTGTAGCTGTTCATCTACTCGACGAAGTATCCGAGCTTCGTGGTGTTTCACCATCGAGTACCACTTGTAGGCGATAATCGGAGTTGCAACATAGCTGCTCCACAATCCGACGAACACATGTAGACTCTCTTTTTTCTTTTTTATTCCTAGATTCTCGTTTTCAGCTATGTTTTTCTTCCCCTAAATTCACAAGCAAAAAAATAAAAAAAATCAACTCCGCCACCACCACTTCATCACCACCTCCCTTTCGTTTATCTCACATCGCCTCTCCGCCATCTCTGCCGTGTACAACCACAACAAGAGCAGCATCACACACCTCCCGGCGGCCTCTGCAACCACCTGCTGCTCCCCCCTGCTTCGCCCGCTGCACTTAGGGCTATCAAGAAAGCTCGAGCTCGATGAGCTCAACTCGAGCTCGGCTCGTTAAGGGCCGCGAGCAGGACTCGAAACCTTAACGAGCCCGAGCTCGAGTTGGGTTCTGTAGCTCATTAGCTTATCGAGTCGAGCTCGAGTTGGGCATTGTTCAACTCGAAAACTTGACTCGATAACTTGTTTTCCATCTTAATAAAAAATTACAAACATATATACTGAAACTTCCACACTGAGTTTGATATAAAATAGAGGTTAACATTTTTCTTGCCCAAAAAGCTATAGAAAAGAGTATAAAAATCAACATTACAAATGTCATTTGCATAATTTAATGTATAAAATGGAACAATGACTCATTAAGAGGTTCATGAGGCTGCTCATTTTGAGTCTCGTGAGCCAGCTCAGAAACTCATGACTCGATAAGAGGCTCGCAAGTCAGCTCATTTTGAGGCTCGTGAGCCAGCTCAAAAACTCATGGCACGATAAGAGGCTCGTGAGTCAACTCCAACTCGACGAGATCGAGTTGGTGATCCAGGGCTCGACCCTTATCGAGCCCGAGTTCGAGCCTTACGTTTCTTATCGAGTTCGAGTCCGAGTTGAGGCCAACTCGGCTCGTTGAACTCGATAGACACCCCTAGCTGCACTCACGACCCACGTGCTGCACAATAGGTGGTGCCGCCTTCTCTCCCGCACCAGCCCCTGTATGCGACCTCCTCCTTCACTGCCCACACACCTTGTATCTCCCACAACCGCTCTAGCTTCTTGTCCACGCCGCTGCAGCCCACGACCAACCGCGCCCGCCCGCGCCCTCCCACATGCGCTGCTGCTCCCGGCGGCCACACCCCCCTCCACGGCCTTCCTCTCCACGCTGCCACAGCCCGTGACTAGCCGCGGCCTCCCGTGCCCCCTCCACAACCACCTGTTGCTCCTCTGCCACCCCACCACCGCGCACTGCCCTCCAACCGCCCACTTGTGCCCCACGCACAGCTCCCTTCTCCAGCAGCACACGACCGTGCTCTACCGTCCCACTGCTGCGCACCGCCCTCCACCCACATCCTGTACACAGCGCACCACCCTCTAGCTGCCCAGTCATGCCCCGCGAGAGGTGGGTTCCAGAGACGCCCTGCATGGAGAAGAACAACCACAAGGCTCCTCACGTAAGGGCAAGGCCTCCTATTTCTTTTTGGAAAGAAACTTGAAGAATTTATTGTTGGAAAAATAATAGTTGTGTTTATTCCTTGAGCCCTAGACTCTCTTATATAGGGAGAGGCCTGTGGGCAAATTACATACGATAGACAAACGAAAAAGAGAATTAGATAAAAGATACAAGATCATAAAATAAACTTCTACACTCCCCCTCAAGATGGAGCATAGATATCTATCATGCTCATCTTAGATAAACACTTCTGGAAGGGCCCCCGAAGCAAAGCTTTGGTAAGAATGTCTGCCATTTGGTCTCCTGAGCTGACATGGGTTGTAGAAATGAAGCCTTTCTGGATCATATCACGGATGTAATGGCAATCGACCTCGATATGCTTTGTCCTCTCGTGAAATGCAGTGTTATTTGCAATGAATAATGCAGCCTGATTGTCGTATTTTAGCGACATGGAAGAGGAACATCTATATGTAGATCTGTCAGAACTGCTCGAATCTGCATCACTTCCGCACATGCTTGAGCCATAGCTCTATACTCCGTATTAGCACTGGATCTCGCAACTACTGTTTGCTTCTTACTCTTCCATGAGACAAGTGACTCCCCAACAAATATAACAAAGCCTGATGTAGACTTCCTATTCTGTGTGCACCCTGCATAGTTTGCCTCTGCACATGCTGAGATAGTAATAGTGCCCTCCTTCCTAAACATCAATCCTACACCTGGAGATGACTTAAGATACCTTAGTATCATATGTATAGCATCCATGTGTACCTGACGAGGTTGCCCCATGAACTGTTATTTACTACAAATGAAATATCTGGTCTGGTAATAGTAACATAAACAAGCCTCCCTACCAGTTCCCTGTATCTCCTCATGTCAACCTCCTCAGTATCATCATCATGCATCTTCATACTTGGATAGAAGCAGGTTGACATCCAAGCATACCTGTGTCACTTAGCAAGTCAATGACATATTTTCTCTTAGTCATCACAAGTCCTTGTTCATTTCTAGCAAACTCCAATCCCAAGAAATATCTAAGTACTCCTATATCCTTGGTAACGAATTCACGACCCAAGAATTCTTTTGCTTTTTTTATTCCCTGCATATCATCTCCTGTAATAAGAATATCGTCAACATTTACATTCGTACCTCTGGATGCCCTCTGTACAAAGAGAGAATGATCTGCATTCGACCTTTTGAACCCTTGCTTCTCAAACAAATCTGAGAGCTTCTGTAACCAAGCTCTCGGGCTCTGCTTTAGACCATAGTTTGCCCTATGAAGTCTGCATACCTGTACACACTCCCCCTCAGCAGTAAACCCCGGTGACTGCTGCATGTAAACCAAGGTTCGAAATCTCGATTTCGATCTCGTTTCGGTGAACTGGAATACCGAAATTTCACCAAAATTTCAGGAAATTTTGTCAATTTCTGTGGAAAAGTTGGAAAAGGCTCAAAAATACGATTTTCCCTAATTTTATTGTAAATTTCTATATTCCAAGTTATTAGAACAATAAATAACATACAAATACACAATTATTTCACACATATTGGTCATCTATACCCCTTATATAAACATATCTGTCATATCGGCCATATCGGTCATATCAGTCTTATTGTTTGTAACATTGTTAATACATAATAACAGAGTAATAGTTTTACAAGTTACAACAAGTGAAAATTATTAAGAACATGCACATTAATGATCAATGCAATAAAAGATTAAAACATAGTACCTGGTGACATGTTTTGTTCCGAACCAAGAGTTCCACGGTGGATCTGAATCGCCCCCCCTTCCTTGTTATCTCTCATAACGCATCGCATATTTAATGAACTCGCAGTAGTTCTCCCATGTCATGTACGAGTACATGGCCTTGTAATCCATCACATACTGCCTGTATTGGTGGTCATCGATGCCTATGAGTATCTCGAGACGCCGATAAGCAGCACTAGATCCGGTATCACGAGTGGCACGACGAGGCTGCGCACTACTGCCCTGAGAACCTCAGGACGACGACGACGGAGTATGAGAAGATCTCTGCGGAGGAGGAGGAGGAACTGGCGTGTACTCAGGGAAGAAACCGTAGCTGTCATCCCTAAAGAAGCTGCCCTGGCTCTACACAGGTTGGCTACCTTGGTAGTTGTCTCTGCTGTAGCTACTGTATCTCCCATACCCACTATAACCATATGAATATGATGGAGGTGCATACTGAGGAGGAGGAGGAAGAGGTTTTGGAGGAGGAGCATGAAAGCATTCCGGGAAGACATCAAATGATCTCTCATCGTGCGACGATCCATATCCGCCTAAAGGACTTGGTGTTCCTCCGCGATATGGGCTGTCAATGTCCATGTAGCTCAAAGAACCTACAGATGATGTCAAATCGTCCATGTAGCTGTCGGTTGGACGATAGCCTCGACCGTACTCGTAATCCATAGGTCCTGGACTCGGACTTGGAACAAATTGTCCGTATGTGTTCCGCTGTTGCTCCATATATTCACGTCCTGCATGTAGCCCTTCCTCAAATCCGGTATCTTGTGGTCCACGACCACTCCCTCCTGACCTACCTGAGTTTGTCTCCCCACCACCACTGGGTCCACCACGACCAACATCATCATCATCTCCACTGTCATCCTTTGACTTTGATTTGGATTTGGAGCTACTGGAGAGAATTTCATCAACATCCGCATCAATCTCGCCCTCCAACCCTCCAACAGGGTCTGTAATCCGCCCGGTTCTTGCCAAATAGTCACCTACGCCTGCTCCCATTTGCTGGCTTATGTCTCATTTGGTCTTCTACCTGGTTGATTGAGAACGGGGGCACCATTGGAATCCATCCACCTCCGGAGAACGTCTTCATCAGCATCGTCATCGTGCGTCTTGAAAATGTATGCAAGATCAATAGGTCCGTGTAGTCATCTTTGTCTTGTCCCTCCCTTGCATGTTTCGACTTCAGCCTCAAGTTTTAATGCACGTAGACAAGGTCATTGAGCTTCTTTTATCCCAACCTGTTTCGTCTCTTGGGATGGATCAAATTAAACGTGCTCCAGTTCCTCTCACAACTGCCAGCAGATGCGGTTTGAGACAACACTTTCACTGCCACACTTCGATGGTTGGGAGCTTCCATCCCGTATAACAAACACCATTCGGCTGCAAAAAAAGAAAAAGAGAGAAATCAATAGGAGGAATAAATGAACACACAAGCAATGGTTTTATTTGTCTTCGTCCCTACCAGGAAGAGTATTTCCCCGTCCATTTAGGCAGTAATCCGACTGAAGGAACCCAACGCATCTCGGAAATACTTAATCTGCACAATGCACACATGGGTTTAAGTCGTAATCCATCTTTACGAAATTTCTTGTGACTCAAAATTTAGCTAGAAATTGAGGATTACCTCATTCATGTACAAGATCTGTAACTTCTCGTCCTTGATGAGCTTCTCCACCACAATTTGTACAGCTGCTAGAAGGTCAGCATTTGTACCAAGTCCATTCTTGTACTGGTAATTACGATTGAAGTAATATGCTGGACACAAAGTCACGAACAAGCTCAATATTCAATACTCATATTCTAAAGATCTATGAAAATTTTAAAAATGAAAAAAATAGATTTTTACGTAATACATATCGGCCTTGTGAAGAGGATGTGAGAGCATCTTGGACCATCGCTCGTCTATGATGTCCAACTATACTTTGGATCCCTTTCCAACCGCTTCTTTGACCTTCTCTCTCATGCAGCGCATTGCCTCGTAGATGACTCCCATGGTGGGCTTCTTATCGCCATCCACGATCCGCAATGCAGAAGCACTGGATCCATGATACTCGTGACCTGAGTCACGTCATCCCAAAAGGAGATATCATTGATCAATATCTCCACCTTCCGTCCTCCTTCAGTTCGAGCTTCAGGTATCTCGAACACTCACCTTGGCAACACATGGTTTTCAAACATGTCTTATGTTGTTTGAGACTTTGCAACGCTATAAAATTGGTTGCAAAGCGTGTGATGGCAGGCCTCACCAACTCTCCATTGCACATCCGCCTCATCAGTGCTAGCACTTTGCCGTGGTTGTAAATGAATGCGGTGATCAATCGTGCTTTCTCCACTACCCTTGAGACGAGCTTCCTCTTGCTGAAATCCTTTAAGATCAAATCAATGCAATGCGCAGCACACAGTGTCCAAAAAATTCCGTAGCTGCTGGACTTCATTATTGTTTCACCAGCCTTCTTGAAGTTGCTGCCGCTATCCATCACAATTTGCACAATGTGCTCTTTCCCAACCTCTTTTAAAACGTCCTTCATCAACTTCGGCATGTACTTGTGGTCCTTGACATGCTCAGATGCATTAACAAATTTCTAGAAAATTGTCTTCCCATCGCAGTAGACAAGGAAGCTGTTGATCTGCTTCCTCATGTAGCTCGTCCACTCATCGCACATCAATGTCACCCCGTACTCTGGCCATCTCCTCCTCAACTCGGCGATGTACCTCATTCATCTCCTCTTTCTCCATCTCCAGATATTTGTTCATGATCTCGTAGGACGTAGAGTCTTCACTCCCGTTCCCGCTGCATCGATCTCATCAATGGCATGCTGCAGAAATGGCCCGCCTGCAATGTTGGCAGGAATGCTCTCCCCAAAGAAGAGCTTGCTGATGACCTTTCCCACCCTTTCTCGTGCATTGGTGAACATTCCCTTCACAGTTTTCTGCCTTGGATCCTTGCTTGCCTTGTATTGCATGGATACACTCCTCGTCAAGAAGGGCTCAATTCCCTTCTCCTTGTGTTTCTTGGTAGGTGGTGGTACTGGTGCGCCTCTCCAGAACCACTCCCACTCCCACCTACGCCATAGAAGCCGCCCCATGCACGACCGAGTTCTCTCCTCTCGAACTCGCTCCTCAATGATTCTTGTGTAGCCCTTCTGTATGCCCTCCTCTCCGCTACAGTCTGAATGTCGACGGGGTACACAAAGTCATCGTCGTTTGAATCAGAAATGACGTTGAATTCTTTCTCGAACATGAACTCCTTCATTTGTTCTTCCCTTCTTACCATCTCTGTCTCTATTTCCTTCTTCCCGTCTAAGCTGACCTTCACCTTGTCCCTCACATCTTTGGGACAACGTGTGCACTTGGCAACATTCTTGTTATTGCCAATAAGATGTTGCTTCATCCTTGTGATCCCGCCTCCTCCCAACTTCTTTCTACAGAAATTGCATTGTGGCTTCGCCTTATTTCCATTAGGAGCGGAGGCATACCTCCAGCCAATGCCCCCACTGACATCGGCCCTCTGATCATCAGAGCTGTCAGATCCAGATCCGGAACCAGAATGTGCCATGGTGATGATCCTCGAAATCTGCGAGGAAATTTAAGAACAATCATTAAGTTGGCATACAATGCGACCGCTTATGAATATGCAAATTATTTTATGTTTTAAATTTTGGAATTGTTATATATTTAATTTTTCTAACACCTAATATTCCAATTTTCAGAAAAACAACCTTAGATCTATACATCAGGGTCTTAGATCTACCAATTAGGGGATCATTTTCAAAAAAGACTACCTAAGTGACACAAAATATGAACAAAAACCTAAATATTTAACATATGATTTCGGATTTTCTAAATTTTTAAATTTTATTAATAAAAAAGTTTCCGGATTATGATTTCTACTTCCATAACTTAACATCCGAATTTATAATACCCCAACTCATTATCGTTCCGCATTAAACCTTAAAAGCCCCAATTTCCTCTTACATAGATCTAACAAAATGTTCTCCAACTATGTTTTAGTTCATGTTAACTTCAGATCTGAGATACCATGTTCATAGCTACCACTATTGTGCAATAAAAACACAAAAGTCCTAATTTTCGTCTCCAAATATAAAGCTATATTTGGGAACTCTCTCAAAATAATCACCATGCCAAGCTATATCAACATCCTAACAGTGAAACCTCTAAAAAATTATGAATTTGATGAAGAATTAGCCTAATTTGGCTTACCTCGAAGGAAGAAGAGCTTGGAAGAAGAAGGAGATGCTTCTGCCTGAACTTGGTCGAAATGTGATGCTTTCGACCGAAATTTCGGCAGATATCGATATCTCGATGAATATTTTAATGCAAGATTCTCTCTGTCGGTCGATATCTCGAGTTGAGCCGAAATTTCGCCGAGATCTCGCGGGATTTCGCTCGAAACCGTGGATATCGATATATATAGCAGTTTCGAAAGCCCAGACTCGTCGAAACCGATATTTCGATGAAATTTAGTCGAAATATCGTGAAATTTGATTCCATGATGTAAACTTCCTCTTGAAGATCACCATAAAAAGGCATTTTTGACATCCAATTGAAACAACGGCCAATTTCGAATCACGACAACAGATAAAAGAATCTGTAAGGTAGAATGACGAGCACCAGGAGAAAACGTGTCAAGATAATCTACCCCGTACGTCTGAGTAAAGCCACGAGCAACCAGTCGAGCCTTGTACCTATTAATACTGCCGTCTGCATTTTGCTTCACTGTAAAAACCCACTTGCAACTCACAATAGATGCCCCAGTAGGAGTTGGAACAAGGCTCCAAGTACCTCTCGACTGAAGGACGACTATCTCTTCCTCCATAGCCATATGCCATCTATCAGCTAATGCCTCTTGGTGAGTCCGTGTAATGTTCACACGGATAAAGCAACTAAAAATCTCCTGAAGTCTCCTGTCAAACGCTCAAAGGTAACATGAGAGGCAATCGGATACGAAGCACATGACCTATTCTGCTTTCGTAGCATAATAGGCAAATCAAATTCTGCATCAACTGTACTATCATCCGTGTCACTTTTGTAAAAGTCGGCTGACTAGGCCGATTAGTCGGCCCGACTAGTCGAGTAGGGGGGGGGGGGTAGCCGACTCGACTTGGCCTAGTCGGCCATTACTCGGTCAAACTGACTAATCGGCCTAGTCGGCCGACTACAAGGCCAAATTTTACATAGAGAATTTTTTATTTTTTAGTTTTTTGACATTTTTAAAAGAAAACTTATTCTAGTATGCTTAGTGTTATATCTAAAGTCAATTACTTCTTTATTTTCATTATGATAGTATTTACAATAATTAAAAAATTCAAAACCGACTAATGGCCGACTAAATCCGATTAGTCGTCCGACTGCCGATTAATCCTTAGTCAATGACCCTGCCGATCGAGTACTGACTACCGCTTTCTGCAACCTTGATCCGTGTCATCCCCTACCTGCTCCTGCTGAGTAGTACCATCTGTCTCATCATTAGAATCAATGTTATCAGAACAAACCTGGGACATGCTTGATGATTGAGCATGATCATGAGCACGAGGTGGCCGTCGACTGTAGTGGTGTGGTTGAGGAGGAACCAAAGAAATGGAAGGTGGTGGAGGTGGTGGCAGTGGTGGTGGAGGTGTAGGAGTTTGCTGTGGTGCATACATGGGTGGAGGACGAATATAGATCGCATCAGTTGTGTTTGATGGCACCAACCTGTCACCTGTAGGAGAGGAAAAACATATCTGACTCAAAAAAACATGACATCTGCACTGACATAATATCTTCGACTTAACGGATCGTAGAAACGATACCCTTTTTGAGTCCTGGAATACCTGACAAAAACACATTTGACAGCCCTAGGAGAGAGCTTGTCATCCCTGGAGATAATTGGTGAACGAATGCAACGGACCCTAAGACACGAGGAGTAAGGGAGAACAACTCCTTGTCAGTAAAGACAGGGGAGAAATGTATCTTCTCCCCCAACACAGACAAGGGCATGCAGTTAATGAGGTAACATGCAATGAGAATTGCATCGCCCCAGAACGAGTGCAGAGCACAACTCTAGATAAGGGTACGTGCGACATCAAGAAGGTGGCGGTGTTTTCTCTCCGCGACACCATTCTGTTGGGACATGTAGGCACAAGACGTTTGGTGAAGAATGCCATGGGATGAAAGAAATTGAGATAATGTATGAGTACAGAATTCAAGGGCATTATCAGTTCACCACAATTTTGACAGAAACAGAAAAAACATTCTGCACTTCTTTAATAAAATTCGTAATAGTGTTGCCCGCTTCAGATTTATTCTTTAACAGGAAGACCCAAGACAAACGACTAAAATCATCCACAACAACTAAATAGAACCTGTGTCCTTGATGATCAGGAACTCGACTTGGACCCAAATATCAATATGAAAAACCTCAAATGGAGAGCTACTGCTTCGACTCTGATGACTAGGGAAGATGAACCGATGATGCTTCCCTAAGTGACACACTTCACAATTGATCGACGAACGGGGTGAAATTTGAGGAAGGACTTGATGCAGTTTCTGAAATGGAAGATGACCGAGCGCAGATGCCATAGATAAGGGGAGACAGGTCCAGTGGGAATGAGATGATGCTACACATAAGGTGTATGGACCAATCGATACAGCCCACCTTGCTCATGGCCATGTCTAATCACGTTGCCCGTGAGAATGTCTGAAACACAAGAGATGATGGGTCAAATATCACTCGACAATGTAAATCCTTAGTAATCTGACTAATTGACAGCAAATTCATTGAGAAATTAGGAGCATGAAGCACATTCTGCAACTGCATAGAAGGTGTTAAGGCAATCTGTCTCTGTCCTGTGATGGGAGAATGAGTCCCATCTGCTATGATGACTGTCCTTCATGAGGAAACTTGCTTGTAGGATGTGAGTTGGTGTCTATCTCCACACAATGATGTGTGACATTTGAATCTATAATACATTCTGAGGTACCTGAACCCTGATAGAAAGTAGAAGTATGAGCGCTACCTTAGGTACTAGCTTCTGCAGTAGCAGCAACGTCCAAGCTGCTCTCTGAAACAGGTGAAGGAGTACTGGTTGGAGGCATGCTATCTCGCAATCGAGACACAAGGTCATCTTATCGTGGATCTACTGCATGTGTAGCGTCCTGATGTTGAATCTGTTCTGCTGCATGGGCAGATGCTGGGAAACCATGCTTGGAGTAGCATGTATCTTCTATATGACCAGTCCGATGACAATAAGTACTCTGTGATCCACGATCACGACCACCCCTACCACGTGGTCCTCGTCCACAAAACTGAGATGGATTGCCTCTTCTGCGAGAGGCTGCCATAGCAGAAGAATTTGGCACAGTAGCAGGGCTCGAGACGTTGATTCAACTCAATCTCCGAAAAGCCTCCTCCATGGGAGGAATAATAGCATCCGCCAGAATATGAGATGAAGCAGCCTCATACTGTGAGTCAAGAGAGGCTAGAAAAACTCCTACCATCATGGCATTCCGATATGTCTTCAACTGCTCTGGAGAGCTGTGAGAGGCATGAAGCTATGAAGCCTCTCAAACATTCCCCGCAATGCAGTGTAGTGAGCATGTAAGGGTCGACCATTTTGCTTTATCGTGAAGATGTCATGCTGGAGCTGTAGGATTTTTGTCTCATTCTTGGCTTGAAAATACGTGACAACAAGAATATTCCACATGGCTTTGGCAGTGGGTTGGTGCAAGACATCGTTAGCAATGTCTGGAATCAGAGTACCAGACAACCAGACCTGAGCATATGCGTCATCAGCCTCCCATGAGGCATACAACCCTGTCTTCTCCGTTGGCTCGTCCTCGTAAGGATATGTTTCTTACCCATCGATTTCATTAGGCTTATGAACTGCATGGCTCATAACTCGTAGTTGGATCCATTAATCTTCACAATAGGCGCGAGACCTCTGAAGGTGCGTGTCGTGGGGATCTTTACCTTGCTTTCTGACATTGTGACTGGAGAGAACTAGGGTTGTAGACAAGAAAAAAACTTTAATCGATACTGTCATGACGAGGTTTGGTTGCATATGTAGACTTTACACAACCAAACCCATCAACCTGGAAGCACGGGCGAGGGGTCCCTTAGGAAGAAAGCGACCGAACCCTTGGGGCTGCGGAACCCTAGGGACGGCGGCAACATCACACGGAGGTGGTATCCTAGGGGCGTACTGAACCTTAGGGCACGGGAGGCCTAGAGCGACGCGTGGGGTGGCCGAACCCTAGCCCTAGGGCTGAAGGGCGGTGAGCATGGAGGGGGCTGAAGGACGGCGCAAGGCTGAAGGGCGGCGCGGGGTCGAAGGGCGACACATGGAGGGGGCGCGACCGAAGGGTGGCGTGCGAGGATACCAGATGGCGTGCGGGGGAGGGGCGCGTGGGGCTTGAGGGTGGAGGGCTAGGTTTAGGGTTCGGTACGAGAGTTCCGGTCTAGAACCGTCGCTCTGATACCATGTTGGGAAAAATAAGAGTTGTTTTTATTCCTTGAGCCCTAGATTCTCTTATATAGGGAGAGGCCTGTGGGCAAATTACATATGGTAGACAAACGAAAAAGCGAAATAGATAAAAGATACAAGAACATAAAATAAACTTCTACAGACACAACTTGTTTTGTAGAAACTATATTCTATAGTTTGCAAATAGAACCCTGTCTTTGAGTATTTATTTGAACCTCCACTTGGCATCATATTTTAATTCTAAAAATTGCATGTTGGTCCTCTATTAATTCTACATCTCCTGATTATTTATTCGTAATTTTGTGACTTTGAATTGATTTATTAAAATTCAGGGATTGAAAATCCGTAGAATTTATCCATTTATGCTCTGAAAATCATATTGAGTCACTGCTTGCTCCGAAAATTCTAAAAAAAATCAGGTTATGTGTATTTAATTGTGCTTAAACTTATGTCCAAATTTTACTGAAATTCGATGTGTCTTGTTCTTCATATAATTTCTAAACTGAAATTACTGATTGATTTTTAATTAGGTCCACACATAATATTTTTCTATAAACTGAAATCTCCTGGATTTCACATTTATCTTTTTGAGATAATTTTGGTTTGTAAACAAATTATGGGGCGAACACCACTGAGTGTCTCCCCCGATTTTTGGCTTCAAAAAAAGATAATTTTGGGTTGACACGATTTTTAATTGTGGATTTATTAGAATTTATTTACTCAGATTCACTCCGTTTCATTAACAAATTCATAAAAATCAAATATAGTCCGAAAATTCTAAAAAGTTTAGTGTAATCTCATTTCATCATATTTGAGTTTCTGTCCATCTTTCAGATTGCATTATGTTTGTTCACAAATTTGCATAAAAACCCATACAAATATTCATTTTCATTGTTACATTTTAATCCCAAAAATTCTAAAATAATTCATTTTGCTTCCATCATTGAATTTGCTTCACATGAAAACTATCACTTGCGTAATTTGATCTGATTTTAAAAATTAATTCGGATAAGTTGCTTATTTTGCTTGAGAACTTAATTCATTTATATTTTTGCATTTGCATTCATATCACATAAAAAATACCAAAAAAATCCTGTTTGAAAAACGTGGACTAAGTTGGATAATTTGAAACCTAAGTTGTTCCTTGCCTCATTGACCCTGGGGCTTGCCCAGGTTAAAAATACATAACTGCACTTGCTTGATTGATAATTCATTCGTGTGGTTTATTTTTGGTTGATCCTGATTGCCTGACTACAATAATTTGACACAATTAATTAGGTAATTTTCGGGTTCGTCAACCACACAACTAATGAACATATGCATGTGCGCATCATACTGAAGACTCGAAATCTGATCGTCGAGTCTGAGATCTGACCTGTAGAATCTGACATCTGGCTGGTCTGGAATATGAAGAATATGATATCTGAATCCGACTTGTAACTCTACACAATACTCACCCTTTCTCCCATACTTGTCGGGAAACAATGATATCGACAAAGTTGGGAGAAGACAAGACGAGATGGGAAGAGAAAAAAAAATCACATCTGGCTGGTCTGGAATATGGAGAATATGTATCTGAATCCGACTTGTAACTCTACACAATACTCACCCTTTATCCCATATTTGTCGGGAAACAATGATATCGACAAAGTTGGGAGAAAACAAGACGAGATGGGAAGAGCAAAAAAATCACATAAGCCGATCTTGTTTTTCTTCTTTTTTGGCTTTTCTTCTCAAGAATTTTCCCTTCTCAATTCATTTCATTTTCTTGAGTATTCCATTTTTAATGGTCATCTTTTATCTTTTTTTAATGACTTGTTCATTCTTTTTCGGCTTTCTCTTTTTTCTTTTTGCAATCTTTTTCCGCGTACGACTTTTCTTTTGCACGTGCCTTTTTTTTAAATATGGCCCGAAAATAGGGCCCAAATTGCAGCGACCCAATTGGGTTCTTGCCCTTTCTTCTTTCTTTTTTTATGGCCCATTAGGCCTTTACCAAAAATTAACAGAGAAATAAATAAAAAAGTAATATTGCTTATCTAGGGTTCCCACTTGGGGACCCCTCTCTTTGAAGGACGTCGCCCCCGGGGGTTTCTTCGATGTCGCAAAGGGGAAGCATCGCTGGAGTGTGAGGCAGAGCGGGCTGCTGAGGCTGCTGCCGCTACTTCTGCTGGAGGAGGCATCGTCTGGAGCTCAGTGCTTGTTAGCCCCGCTGGAGTCGTCGCTTGGAGCTGTGTGTGGGAGAAAGGCTGCTGCAGGCTGCCATCACCATCACGCGAAGGAGGAGTTGCACGAAGGAGGTTCGCTTGGAGGGGGAGTGTGCGGAGGATTCTCGTCGCCTGGATAAGATGTACGTCGGAGGATGCGTCGCCTCCTCCTCCTTCGTTGATTTGCACCGCCAAGGAAGCATCGCCTGGAGCTCGGTGCTTGTTTGCACTGCTGGAGTCGTCGCTTGGAGCTATGCGTGGGAGAAAGGCTACTCCAGGGCTGCCACCGCCATCGCGCGAAGGAGGAGTTGCAGGAAGGAGGTTCACCTGGAGGGGGAGTGCACAAAGGATCCTCGCCGCCAAGATAAGATGTACGTCGAAGGATGCACCGCCACCTCCTCCTTTGTTGATCTGCGCTACTATTGGAGCTTTCGATGGGAGGAGTGCCGCTTGAACCTGCTTCTTCTCCTTCTTCTCGGACGAGAGGAGGGCCCGTTGAGGCGGGACCTTGCCGCCTGGAGAAGAGAAAGGGAGGCTCGTTGCCCGAGAAGGTGCGCCTGGAAGGGCCTTCACTTTGAACTGGAGTCCCTCCCGGAGATACACGAGAAGATGCTCGGCTGCTAGGTTGAACTGGAGGTCGATGAGACTATAGCTCGTGCACCTCCTGAAGAGTGATTGCAAAATTGATCGAAAAATCTAGAATTGAACCTCTATTTCCAGTGTTGCAATAATCGGCCGACTCTCTCGCATAGTCGGTCCGACTATGCGGTGCGGGGGGTCCCCGACTGAATAGACCTCCAGTCGGTCAATAGTCGGTCCGACCGAATAGTCGCCCGACTATTAGGCCGACTGGCCCGACTATTAGGCCGACTGGAGTTTGACTTATGATATTTTTATTTTTTTTATTTTCAATTTCCAATTTTTATGGGTTACATTTTACCACGGTATCGCAACAAATGTCAAATCCTATATATTTATTATTTTGATTGGTACTTTTATCTTGGATTCATGTTAACTAATGACCATATATGTATAAAAATATAAGAATATATGTATTATAAATAATTTTTATATTAAAAAATACAAAACCGAATAATTCTGAATAGTCTCCCGAATACCGATTATTCTCTATTCAGTGCCCCTTCGACTGAATATCGAATACCGTCTTCTGCAACACTTTCTATTTCTGCTATGAATCTTCAAGAATATATGCTTTAGGGTTTCAACAGAAACCTTAGAATTGAATCTTCTTTATAAATCGAATCTAAAAAAAATCAAGAACATAGAATCTTCGAGAATCGAACCGCTCTAATACGATGTTAGAAATATGAATTACGGAAGCGTAATATCAGAGATACAAAATAAGCAATAAAAACATTAGGATTTTTACGTGGAACCCTACTCCTTAAGGAGCGGGATGAAACCACGGGAGAACGGCTCGAAGGGATGATGGTTCTATTGAACTCTCTGTCTCTCTCTCATCTGTTATAGGAGGTGTTGGGCTTCTTTTATAGCTCCCACTGAGTCTCCACATCCCACAACTGGTAGATGTGGGGCTAAACACTGGATGTGATAATTGGATTCTGGAGGGATCCAATTTCCCATCTGCACAAGTGACGCATATACTCCAACAGGAAGGAACATATACTCAAATATCAAACAATTTCCATTAATGAAATCATGCAAATCCATCGGAATATCAAAAATATGCATGTTGGAAGAAATGATTGTTTTTGTCTACTCAAATAACGAACAATCGATTTAATTGAATAATTAAAGAAACTAGGTAGACCTTCCTCTTCGTCTCAAGTGGATGGATCTTCTCAACCGAGTATCCCACATATAGATAATTTCCAGATATTACATAATTAGGCAAGAGATGGAGGAGGTTTGGAGACGTGCCTTAGAGACTAAAGGATTTCTTTTATAAGTATGGCTAAGACTGAATATATGGATTGTACATTTGGTGGAAACAACGTTTAAGAACTTGATGTGAAGATTGGAGATGACAATATTCAGAAGAAATCTTTCTTTTAGATACTTGGGATCTATTTTGCAACAAGATGGGAAAATTGATGGAGATGTCACTCATAGAACAAATGCAGGTTGGCTAAAGTGGAGAGGAGTCTTTACTTTCTTATAAGAAAGTCCATTTGAAAGTCAAAGAAAAATATTACAGAAACCATGAGACATGCTATGTTTTATAGATCGGAATGTTGGCCTGTGCACCATATAGACATATGCAGAGAATGAAAATAGTAGAAATGAAAATGCTAAGGTGAATGTGTGGTCATACACGAAAAGATTGGATTCAGAATATTGCAATCATAAGGAAAATTGGTGTAGCTCCGATAGAGGATAAGATGAGAGAAAACAACTTAAGATGATCCATTTGAAAGTCAAAGGAAAATATTACAAAAATCATGAGACATGCTATGTTTTATGGATCAGAATGTTGGTCTGTGCACCATATAGACATATGCAGTGAATGGCAATAGTAGAAATGAAAATGCTAAGGTGAATGTGTGGTCATACACGAAAAGATTGGATTCAGAATAGTTCAATTAGAAGGAAAATTGGTGTAGCTCCTATAGAGAGTAAGATGAGAGAAAACCGCTTAAGATGGTTTGGCCATTTGCAAAGGAGGTTGGTTGATTCACATGTTTGAAGATGTGATATTTGAGATGTTGAGCCGGACCATCCGGTTAAGAGAGGGCGAGGAAGGTCTGAGAAGTGTTGGAATGAGACTATCCGAAGGGATCTTAGTTATTTTGATTTATGCTCGAGAATGGCCCAAAATAGATCTGAATGAAGGCATAAAATCCATGTAATCGACCTTACTTATTTGTGGGAAAAAAAGGCTTTATTGTTGTTGTATAATTGATGTTAAAGAATTCCTCGAAGTTCGTTCTATATTGTTAACATTTATGTGTAGTCATGCAAAAACCTTAGGCATATGGACTAATGGTCCATGAAAACATGTATTAGAGTTTATGCATACATATGCTTTAAAATTCTGAATGTATGCTTCTTATCGCTGAAGAAAAATTAGAGCTGTATTAATGTATTTAGTGTGTACGTTCAAACACACGCAATGATCCTTACCAGTATATGTTGCTCGATTTTGACAACTTCTAATAGTCACAGAGAATCAGTCAACAAGTATCACTCTTATAATTCAAACCCGATTCAATCTGCTATCGATTTTAGATCCAAACACTTGAAGTAACAAATTTCAGTTTACAATAATATTAGAAAAATAAGTTTATGCATAAAAAACATAAAAAACACATCACAAACAAGGACATCGTGCTCCTGCAGCCGAGAGCCGACCCTCTATCGGTCATAGGTAGGAGTGGGCAATAATGCAACGAGCAACAAGTCCTCATTTGCTGGTGTGGAAAAAAGGATGAGGGAGGGGATCCTCACCCTAGTGGATGTAGGGAGCTCCTCATATCGGTGGACGACACAATGAGGTAAACGGCACAAACACCTGTAGGTGAAAGGACGGGATGATCTGGGAGGGTTGGATCACAACGGATGGGAGCACGAGAGGGGGAGGTCTTCAGGATAGGGTGGCACGACGTGGCGCGAGGGTTGATGGCGACACATGATACCTGCTTTCCTAAGGTGGGTGGTGCGAAAGGGAGAGTAAGGTGGGCGTCGACCACAAGAAGGGGAGGGGCACGAGGGCTTGTGGTTGTTAGGGCTAACACGGCAGAAGGAGGTCGCTCTTAGGGATTGAGATTTTTGATGGAAAATGCAAGGAAGAGGGGCCGTTAGATGAATACTGATTCATTGATTGTGGAACCTGGTGCATACTGTCCATTCCTATATATGTGAGTATATGTATATGTGTATATATAATTATATTAATGGATTAACATATATGTTTGCTTCATATTTTGATAATGATTCGATCCAGTCCATAGTGTTATGGTCTCGAACAAATCCAATCCGATCCGATCCATTAGAATGATAAAACCAAATCCATCCAATCCAAGAACATCAGATTGAATCAGATTATGGATTTTACCTGATCTGTATGCATACTTATTTCATTCTACCTCATTATTTCCCCCCCGAGAAAGTCTCAACAAGTTCTCCACAGTGTAAGGGCGATGACCTTTGAATAAGACTCCTTTCCTTGATAGCCAAATTGACCAAAGTAGTGTGAGAGGGTGAAAACTGCCTGAAGTTGATGCAATGGATGAAGCTAGAAGATCTGCCAGAAAATGTCTATTGACGTTATCCGAACTCCAATGAAGATGAAATTATTCCACTCTTCAAGATAACACTTGCGTCCGAAAAAAGGTGATCTACATCCTCTAGGAACAACATACAATGTGGGCAAAGCACGCCAGTACCCTTAATCATTCTAGCATGGTTAACTTTTCTAAGGATCTTGCCTTTATGGACTAGCCACTGGAAAATTCGCTTGCAATGAAAGTTCACATTTCCAAATTAGCTTCAGGTCATCCTTTGGAATGAATTGACGCTATACTTGACATTCGTTCAAGTTCACGTAAGCTCATGCTTTTCACTGAAATTAGTAAACCTGCATTGCTAGTGGTTACATCCCCCATGGGGACCTTCAACATCTTCTAAGTCCAACAATGCCATGAATTTAGCAAGCATCAGATCCACGAAACTTGAATTGAAAGCGGGGAACCAACAACCGTTTGACCAGACATCCACAACAGAAATGGTTTGGTCATCCATCAATGCAAATAAATGGAGGTACTTATCATATAAGAAACCCAAGTCCATCCAATTATCTAACCAAAACCAAAGTTGGTGACCTTTTCTTTGGAAGGATCACATATTCCACACCAAAAGTTGGAAGGACTTTTTCGATCCACTGCCACCATGAATAGGTGAGGAACACCTTTATAAATTGTGTGCAGCAGGCGACATGGGGTTTGGCATTGTTACCCCACAAGTGGATGATCTGTTGGGAAACGTGAATGAGATACTCTATTCCATAGCCCTAGGCTCTCTTATATAGGAGAGTAGCCTATGGGTAAATTACATAAAGAGAATAACAAGAAAATAAAATAACAAAGAGATACAGTTATTCAATATGTGTCAACACTCCCCCTCAAGATGGAGCATAGATGTCAATCATGCTCAGCTTGGAAGCACACTTCTGAAATGGACCTCGTAACAATGCCTTGCTGAATATGTCTGCAGTCTGGTTCTCTGAAGTAACATGAGATGTGGCAATGAATCCTTTCTGAATCATATCACGTATGAAGTGACAATCCACCTCAATATGCTTGGTCCGCTCATGGAATGCAGGGTTGTTTGCAATAAACAAAGCAGCCTGATTATCACACTCCAAGTTCATAGGAAGTGGTACATCTAAGCATAAATCTGTCAGCACTGCTTTCACCCACATCATCTCTGTAGTAGCCTGGGCCATAGCCCTATATTCGGATTCAGCACTAGATCTAGCTACCACAGTTTGTTTCTTGCTCCTCCATGAGACTAGGGCATCTCCAACATAGACAGCATACCCTGAGGTGGACTTCCTATCCTTGGGACATCCTGCATAGTCTGCATCTGCGCATGCTGAGATAGAAATCCCCTTTCCTTTCTTGAATAGCAGACCTGCACCTGGAGAAGATTTGAGATATCTAAGTATCATATGTATTGCATCCATATGCACCTGGCGTGGTTGCTCCATAAACTGGCTCACACGGCTCACTGCAAATGATATATCTGGCCTAGTGATCGTGACATATAACAGTTTGCCTACCAGTTCTCTATATCTTCTCCTGTCCACCTCCTCTGTGTCATCATCATACAGCTTCATGCTAGGATCCATTGGTGTCGTAGCCGGTCTACACCCTAGCATACCTGTCTCACTCAGTAGATCTGTAACATACTTCCTCTGTGACATGACTAATCCATACGGATTTCTGGCAAATTCCAGCCCCAGAAAATATCTAAGGACTCCCAGGTCCTTGGTGACAAACTCGGTCCCCAGCCTTTCCTTTGCCTGCTTGATGCCTGGGTCATCATCACCTGTAATCAAGATATCATCAACATAAACCATGATTACAATGATACCTCTCGCCGTCTTCTGTACAAACAAGGAATGATCAGCATTGGAGCGTTTATATCCTTGTTTCTCAAAGAGGTCTGACAGCTTCTGGAACCATGCTCTGGGGCTCTGCTTAAGGCCATAGATGGCCTTATGTAACCTGCAAACCTTGGAACACTCCCCCTCAACATCAAAACCTGGTGGCTGTTGCATATAGACTTCCTCCTGCAAGTCTCCATACAGAAATGCATTCTTCACGTCCAGTTGATAGAGTGGCCAGTCTCTAGTAACTGCAACTGATAACAGGATCCGTAGAGTGGAATGACGCGCCACAGGGGAGAACGTGTCAAGGTAATCTACCCCATATGTCTGTGTGAATCCCCGTGCAACTAGGCGTGCCTTGTACCTGTCAATGGAGCCATCTGCATTGTGTTTAACTGTAAACACCCATTTGCAACTCACCAGGCTGACATCTGGAGGTATAGGAACCAAACTCCAGGTTCCTCTAGACTGAAGTGCCGCCATCTCTTCCTCCATTGCTAGCCGCCATCTAGAATCCTGCAAAGCATCATGGTGGTTCCGTGGAATGTCTGTAGCTGAAAGTGCCAATGCAAACGTCCTGAAGTGTCCAGATAGCCTCTCAAAAGACACAGCTGCTGATACTGGATATTTGGCACATCTTCTCTTCGGCTTGCGTAGAGCGATTGGAACATCCAGATCCTCTGTGTTATCACCATGCTCCTGTAATGCATCCTGCTGAGAAATGTCGTCAGATCCATCAACATTAATATTTTCATTACATACCATAGGCGAGCTAGTTGACTGGTCAGGACCATGAGCTGGAGGAGGCCTGCGGGTGTAATGGAATGGTAGCGGGGATACTGTTGATGGCGGTGGTGGTGGCGGTGGTTGTGGCGGTGGTGATGGTGGTGACGGTGGTGTTGTTGGTGGTGCCATGAATACGGTATCAGGAGATATAGGTGGTGGCTGCATGTTCCCGGATTCTGAAAAATACATAATAGATTCAAAAAATGTAACATCTGCACTGATCATATACCGCCGACGCACAGGATCAAAACACTTGTACCCCTTTTGAGTTCTGGAGTACCCCACAAAGACGCACTTGACAACCCTAGGAGAGAGCTTGTCAGTACTAGGCGACAACTGATGGACAAATGCGACTGACCCAAACACACGAGGGGTAAGCATGAACAAATCCTTGTCAGGGTAAATGAGTGAAAAAGGAATCTGTTCATTCAAGACAGACGAAGGCATACGGTTGATAAGGTAACATGCAGTAAGGACTGCATCACCCCAGTAGGAGTACGGAACATGACTCTGAATAAGAAGAGACCTTGTGACATCAAGAAGGTGACGGTGTTTTCTTTCAGCAACCCCATTCTGTTGAGATGTATGAGCACAAGATGTTTGGTGAATAATCCCTTTTGAAGAGTAGTAATTGGCTAGAATGTTGGTGCACAACTCTAAAGCATTATCACTTCTCACACTCTTGATAGAAGTGGAAAAAACATTTTGAATTTCATTAAGAAAGTGGATAATAATATTTCCTGCTTCAGATTTATTTTTCATAAGAAAGACCCATGACGCTCTAGAGAAATCGTCCACAAATACAATATAAAACCTGTGTCCCTGTTGATCGGGAACACGACTCGAACCCCAGACATCGACATGAAACAACTCAAACTTGGAGTTACTACTCCGACCTTGACTACTGGGAAAAGACGACCTGCGATGCTTTCCCAACTGACATGCCTCACACTGGATAGGTGTGTGAGAGAGACCATAGGGTAGAACTAGACACAACTTCTGAAGCGGTAAATGACCAAAGCGCAGATGCCACAGGAGAGGAGATACTTGTCCAGCAGGAGAAGATGTGGTTCCAGCAAATGGGGTCTGGTTCAGTCGATAAAGGCCTCCTTGCTCATAGCCATGACCAATCACGTTGCCCGTACGGATGTCCTGAAAAATCAAAGAAGATGGATCAAAAATAGCTCGACAATGGAGATCCTTCGTAATCTGACTAATTGACAATAGATTCATAGAAAAATGCGGTGCATGTAGGACATTCTTGAGCTGCATAGAAGATGTCAATCTAATCTCCCCCTGACCCGTGATAGGGGAGTGTGTGCCATTGGCAATCACTACTGTCCGTCCTGGAGGAATCTGAGTGTATCCTGTAAGTAGGCTCTGGTCGCCACATAGATGATGTGTAGCGCCCGAGTCCATGATCCACGGCAATGTATCAGATCTACTACTGTGGAGTGCAAGTGTACTACCTGAAGTACTAGTAGAGGCAGAGGCAGAAGCAGCAGCATCAGTATGACTTTCTGTAGTCGGTGCTGGACCTGATGGTGGGATAATGCCCCTGAGGCTGGCAACTAGATCATCAAATCGTTGATCCAGTGTAGCAGCAGATGGGGGCTCTATCTGCTCAGCGGCTCGTGCAGATGCAGGGAATCCATGCTTTGAGTAGCATGTGTCTTCAGTATGTCCGACTCGGTGACAATATGAGCATGTTGGCCTAGTGCGGCCACCCCTTCCACGAGGAGTACGTCCACGGCCCTGGTGATGAAAACCACGGCCTCTGTTGGCCGCCATAGCTGAGGGATTCTGACTCACAGCTGCTGAAGGTACTGTGATCCTACTCAATCTGTGAAAAGCTTCCTCCATGGGAGGAATAGTCGAGTCCGCCAAAATCTGTGAACGTGCTGCCTCATACTCTGGATCAAGTGCAGCGAGAAACACACCCACCATCGTCGCATTCCTGTATGTCTTCTGCTGTTCTGGCGTGGCGGTAAGAGGCATGAAGCTATAAAGCTTCTCAAACATCCCTCTCAATGATGTATAGAGAGAATGTAAAGGATGGCCGTTCTGCTTTATTGTGAATATATCATGTTGTAGTTGCAGGATCTTCGTCTCGTTCTTCGCCTGAGAATATGTCGCTGCCAGGATATCCCACATGTCTTTGGCTGTGGGTTGATGTAGAATGTCATTGGCGATTTCAATAGCCAATATGCCAGATAGCCACACCTTGGCATATGCATCATCAGCCTCCCATGAGGCATGAATTCCAGTCTTCTCTGCAGGCTCGGGCTCGGTAAGAATGTGCTTCTTACCTGTAGACTTCATCATACTCATGAACTGCATTGCCCACAGTTCATAGTTCGTACCATCCATCTTGACAATGGGCGCTGGACCACGAAATGCGCCAATAGACGGGATATCTGCCTTGCTGTCTGACATACTGGAGACGGAAGACTGGAGCGACTGAGAGAAGATAATCTTTGTCTACAATGACATAGACGGGATTAGTTGCGTGTGTAGACTTCAAGCAACTAATCCCATGTAGATCAGGATGTGTGCCCTAGGGTTTTGGGGCTTAGGGTACGTAGGCACGTGCAAGGAGCACGCGCGCACGCACCTGGAGGATCACGCGCGCACTGGCGCACGCAACTGTGCAGGCAACAGTGCGCGTAGTAGTGCGCACAGTCGCACATAAGCGATGCGCACGGTGATGCGCGAACAGGGACACCGCAGGCACAGCGAAGCGCACACACGCGCGAGGCGATGCACGAGATGCGCGCACAGGCGCGAGGCGATGCACGAGATGCGCGCACAGGCGGCGATGCGCGCACAGGCGCGAGGAGATGCGCGAGATGCGCGCACAGGCGCGATGCGATGCGCGGCGCGGAGAAGATCGGAGACGATCGCCGATTGGTTAGGCGGCGCCGATTCGAGAGAGAGAGAGGGAGAAGAGAGGCCGGCGGGTGGGGTGTTAGGGTTAGGGTTTCGAGAACTCCGGCCTAGGACCGTCGCTCTGATACCATGTTGGGAAACGTGAATGAGATACTCTATTCCATAGCCCTAGGCTCTCTTATATAGGAGAGTAGCCTATGGGTAAATTACATAAAGAGAATAACAAGAAAATAAAATAACAAAGAGATACAGTTATTCAATATGCGTCAACATGATCCATTTCGAAATCAAGGCGTCGTTCATTATTTTAATTCATACCACCTCTTGACCGGCACCTTTCTTTCTTGATGTGACCATATTCTTGTGTGCCATCCTAAAGCCTTTTCTGTCCACAATTATTTTGTTTCCCACATGAATCCACACACCAAAGCTGCAAGACACTGCACATAATTGCTGGGGCAATGCGGTTGGGAATAAAAAAGGGCATTGCCGCAAGTATAGATTGAATCAGGATCATGCATCCTGCTCTTGAAAAGGTCTTAGCTTTCCAGCCAGCAAGTTTTGGATACATTGTCGTGAGCTTCATCCTGTGGTTTTGTTTTGGTCTGGTTGACTTGTGACTTCACTCCCAAGGATTGTACCCTTCAAATTGCTAAATTTGGGATTCTTTTCTGTAATATGGTGGGTTCTGTGCTCTCATTGGGGTCCATCTCCTTCAGGACCAACAATCCTTTCTGTTATGCTCATTCTCCAGAAAGTCGGTCCGGGCAGTCACATATGCGGAGTTGGGCCCTCAAACGCACTTCGCATCCTTTACTCGTTATGCATGCGGGTAACAACGACTAAACGGCCGAGTATATCACATGCGGCCGCATATATATTAGACGTTTAATATAAGCCCATCCCAACCATATAGATTTCCCTAAAATATACTCTTCCGGGTTCAATGAGACTCGAGTGCCCCACCTCCGAAACTCGCTCGACTCCAGCACGGCACCCACACCATACCCTAAACCCACTGCCTGGAGCACCTCTCGATCGTTGCCCCTTTCCTCAGGGCACCTCGGATCACCTCCATCGCCTACACAACTACTGCATGAGCAGCCACAACGCTTCTAGCGCCACTGCTCGTCGACTCTAGTGCTTCTGCTTGTGTCCTCCACTGACCCCAGCTCATTCATTTGCCACCGTAGTGCCTCTAAGCAACTCCAAGTGCCGTCGGAGCGCCTCCGACACCTCAAGTTGTATGTACATTTGTCCTACCTTTTATTTAAAAGATAGAAAAAAACAGTCTTGTTTTCCGTGTTTGTTATATAAGTAATCTGCCACTGTTTCTCTACATAAACATGAATATTACACATTCTTTCTTATGATATTCATATGTTGGATTTTATACTACTTTTTATTATTGTTGATTGCCTGATATATTGGATTTGATGTGTTGTATGGTTTTGTAATCCTATTCTTTCTTGTCATTTTATACTACTTGATTGTCTCATCATATTATTGTTATATTTCTTCAAGAAATAATTTTTTGAAACATAACTCTCTAATATTTGAACTTATTATATGTTTCTAAATATTTTAATTAACATAATACAAACCCCATAATCTCATATACTTCCGCATATACTTTAGTCGCTTCAGACCACCTGATTGAACGGATACCGTATACCGACTTTCTGGACCTTGGTATGTTAATATGAATACTTAATTTTTTCTGTTTTAAATAGTGCTACTGTCTAATTACGTTACTGACCCCTGAATTTGCTCTTGCTCATTTTGATTTAGTAAATTTCTTTATTTTTCAGGAAAATTATCTGAATTATCGCCCTTTGTCTTCCGAAAAAGATGACAGTGGTACACGGAGAATGGATTTAATTGCTCGTGCTGCAGAATCCATAGGAAATGGAGATATAATTAATGTGCAAATTAGGAGATACCGACAATGGCAGCTTTCTCAAGCTGGCACACTTGCTTCTTCTATAATTCCGTAAGTTGATGATAGTTAGTTTTTATGATATTTGTTTGTATATGATATTTTTGTTAATATACTGTTTGTTGTGTATCAGGGCTTCGTTACTTCATGGTAGCAGAGAGATTCTGGAACAGGTGATTACCTTCTTGTGCATCTCACTTTGCAAAATACCGTTCTATCTTCTACTGTTCCAAGATGTTGTCTTGTGGATATCATCATTCTAGAACAGCTTGCTATAGTGTCAGTGAATGCACTTGCTTCAATCTCTGTGTGGTTTGTTTGGCACCTGCCTTCTCTATCCTTGGTCATGATTGTGATGTTGATCATCGGATATTGAATAACAAATTTGCATAAAATTGTTTTAGCTCTTTGCCCTGTATCAAATTTACATTACCTCCAAAAGTTAAACTACATGAATAGATTTTTCTTGGTTTGGTATTGCACGAGCAATGTTGGAGTATAAGTTGTATGTGTCTCTTATATGAGAGATGAGTAAATGGATCTCTCCAGGATCCATTTACCCATCTAGATTTTAGTCCCACATCTACCAATTTGTTGGAGATGTGGAGACTCAGTGGGGGCTATATATAGACCCCACTTCCTATGTATTCAGATGAAAAATGCAATAGACTATCAACCCTCTGAGGCATTCTCCCGTGGTTTCATCCCGCTCCTTAGGGAGTAGGGTTCCACGTAAAATCCTGTCTTGTTCATATTTCTTTATCATTATTTCTGGTACGCTTCCACATTCTTATTTTCTAACATGGTATCAGAGAGGGTCTATTCTTGAGGGATTTATGATTGTTTTTCGAGGTTTGGTTTATGGAGAAGATTCAACTCATGCTCTTGGAGATTTATATTTGAAGATTATGTTCTAGGGTTTTGATTCGAAACCCTAATTTCTGGAGATCGTCATGCACTCATTCTCCCTCAAGTAGTTCTCCAGGGGCCTCCAGCCACCTCTCCAAGAGTCCAGGCGATCCCAGGTCTTGATGGTGATCCCAAGCTTACACTGGCATCATAATCGCGGCTCAAAATAGCGCAGTGGCCCTCCAGGTGACACATCATCTCCTCCTGGCAACAACATGGTATCTGCGGCAGTAACCCCCACGGAGGCATGACTTTAGCCCATCCGGGCGGTCTCCCATACTTCCAGTCGGCAGAAGACCCCATGTCTAGGCTCCATTGCAAGTCCTACTCCAATGCGCAGGTGGTGCGTTGTTCCTTCAGGCCATATCTATCTAGGCGCAACTCCGATCTGCGCTGGCAGCATGCTCCTACAAAATCTCGAGAAGGTACAGAACCTCCAAGTGGTTTCCCTCCTTCGCGTCAGTCCCAGCCTCTACGACGCACTCCCCTTGGCGGCATCTCCAAGTCTAACTCCATGCCACGCGAGGTATGGAACCGCTCCTGGCTCCAGGCACAAACCCTAGCATCCTGGCGGTGCGATGCCACATGAAGTTATCTCCACTCCTCAAGCGGCGCCGAGACAGTCCTCCATCGTCGCCAGGCGGTGAGATCCCATCGGCGCAACCCTGAGCTCCTTCGTTCCTCCGCGCGATTCCACGCGATCTCCTGTTCCTCTGCGCCACAAGTGGCATGAGGAGATGCAGCAGGAGGACACACTCCTCCTGTGCCACCTTCCCTCGCACGCATCTGCTTCTCCCTAGAGGCGCTCCTCCGCGTGATGCGAAGCTCCAACGTGTCGCACCTCACAATAGAGGTGGCACGAAGCAGTCCCGCTTTTCGACTTTGAGAGATTGGGAACCATAGGCAGCTGGCTATTTTAAAAAAAATGTTATTGAAAAAGCTCAAGTGGGCTTCGGCTACTGGAAAAAGGTCCAGAAAATTGAGAGGGGCCCTGACATGTGTTTAAAACAAGGAGGGAGTTGGGCCAAGAAAAAAAGGTGGCAGTCCAATTTTGCAAAAAAAGAGGGAAAGAAAGGAAAAGAAAAGAGGCGCGCACATAAACAAGTCGTACGTGTTTTTTAAAAAAAGAGTACGCGAAAAAAAAGAAAAAAGAGGGAAAGCTGAGAAAAAAATGTGAACGACTTATGTTAAAAAAAAATTTAGGACAGCTATTTAAAAAAAGGAAATAACGAAAAGAAATGTTTTAAAAGCAAAAAAATGATGATTGGCTTATGCATGCTTTATTTCTCCTCATTTCTCTTGTCTTCTCCCAACTTTGTCGATGTCGTTGATTTCAGGCAAGTATGGGAGAACGGGGGAGTATATGTAGAGTCACAGGTCTATTCAGATTTTCCAGATTCAGACATTCCAAGATCAATCAGATTGTTCAGACTCGACGGTTGGTAGATATTCAGACTCGGCGATTGGTTCTGAGTCTTCAGTTTCAGACATACACATGTATGCGGTCTTTTTTCAGATGTGCACCTGTTTGCCATCTTTTGTGTGGTCCCCATCTTTTATGTTTCGACCAGAGTTTTCATGTGAGCCATAGGGACTCCAGAGTAGAAGACCATTCCCTATGCCATGTGGGCAAGGGTTTTCATGTGGTATCATAGGTACTCCATAGTAGAGTACCATTCTCTGTGCCAGATGGGATAGACCTAGTTCTCCGACGAGGAGATGTTTCAGACTCTATTCTCCAGCGACTGTTCGACGAGGATTGCACTCCACGGCTTTTTCAGTTCGACCCTTTTTAGAGATGGAGCAGTTGTCCACATTATTGTGGCGGGCCAGAGTACTCCGACGAGGAGACTCATTTCAGTTGCAGTGACTCTGACAGGCGCAGTACAAAGCACATGCTCTCCGACGAGGAGATTCAGTTGACTCACATTCCATCCCGTTCGTCCTCCTCACTTGCACGTCATGAGAAGCAATGTACTCGACAACAATCAACAATTATGGGCGTTGAGTTGATATTGTCTGTAGTGTCATGTAGCGTGAGTTGAGTTTTCTTTCTGTTTGTCCAAGCTGAGCATTGCATGCTCCAGCTTGAGGGGGAGTGTTGGAGTATAAGCTGTATGCGTCTCTTATATGAGAGATGGGTAAATGGATCTCTTCAGGATCCATTTACCCATCCAGAGTTTAGTCCCATATCTACTAGTTGGAGATGTGGAGACTCAGTGGGGGCTATATATAAACCCCTACATCCCTTGTATTCAGATGAGAAAAGCAATAGACTATCAGCCCTTTGAGGCGTTCTCCCGTGGTTTCATCCCACTCCTTAGGGAGTAGGGTTACACGTAAAATCCCATCTTGTTCATATTTCTTTATCATTATTTTTGATACGCTTCCGTATTCCTATTTTCTATCAAGCAATCTAGTAAACTACTATTTTTTATAAGAGAAGATGTCTCAATGACATATTTTCATCGTGGAGATGTTGCGGGTTATGTTTCAAAGACTCGATGCTTGTAGTCCAGGTATGACTCTTAATCGTGTGTTTAAAAGGACAACATTCAAAAGTTTTTTTTCGTAAAGAGTCGATTCTTGTAATCAAAGTCCTGCACTAGTAGACAGTTCATATAAAATGCGTGATATCATCCAGAGCTTCTGTGTTTGGGAATTTTTTTTTGTTTAAGAGAAGAAGGATTCATCCTCTTAATGTCTTCCCCATGTTTAACGGTAAAGAGTGAGTTGTTTCCTGCTTGTCCTTTTAAGTGCAGGCAGCCATTCCTCTTCATATGTGGTTGGCAAATCTCTATTGTCCCTTTTGTAAAGCTTTCTCCTTTTTGCCTACTTTTCTTAATCTAACAATTTTGTATTTGTCTTAGGTTCTAGTCAATCTAATTAACATAATAAGTTTCTCAAGGGAGAATTTAAGTTGGCGTATTGTTTGGTTTGGTGGTTTCTATGCTCTCTGGAAGAGTTTCTAAGATTGCGATTTCCCCTTATTTTGGAAAAAGTCATCTCATATTATTTTAGAGATCATTTTGCATACGCTTTAATGCATTGTAATATTCTTATGAATTAAAAATTAGACATCATATAACAAGAACAAGAAAGAACAAAACATGGTTTATGTGTTTCATGATGATCATGGTGACTGCCCTATTCCATGAGAGAAGGGACCTTGTGGGTGTTCTTCATATAATACTTCTCAAGGAATACATGTGTGGGGTCCTTTGTATAATTCCTCCAGTACACCAAGTTTTCAACCACCAAGCAATGCGTGACGAATACGAGTATTATTATTGGATACTTGAGAGATACACTTACATATCAAAGTACATATTATAGCACTCCGCCTAAAGATAGAGGTGGACAAATTGCAATTTGTTTAAAAAAACATCTTCACTCGATACATTACTTAGGGGTAGGGAGGAAATCTGCTTAAAGTATTTGTTGCTTGAAAGAGACTCGCACATATATAGCATTGGGTGGAATCCCTTGTTCTGAGTGGATGCTTGGTTTTGATGACTAGCTATGAGCTAAATAAGTTGGAGTACCGATCTTCATGCAATAGATTGATGGACAACAGAAGTCAGAGGCGTTTCTATGTGGTATTGTTGACGTCATCTACTATTTATTTTATTTTGATGTTCTCTATTTCTACTTGTCAATCTTTGTGGACTATTATGCGATTCTCTTGTTGGACTCTAGGTTTTCATGCTATGTAAGAAACCTTACCCCCTTGAATGAAGTCATTTCATTGCATTCCCATGTTTTCTCCATATGGTATCAGAGCGACAGTTGTAGATTGGAGTTCGTACCCAACCTCGCTTCCATCATCAACCCTTCTTTCTCTCCCTTTCGGCTACATATGCCCCCGTCAGCACCCTCCGTGCTCCTCGATGCACCACCAACAAGCCCCACACATGCCTCTCCGCGCTCCCGCCAAGCCCACACGGTTTCCCTATCGTCATAGCCATCTTTGTGCCACCGCCATGCCTTGTGGGTGGGTCCTCTTTGCTGCGGCATCTTTATGTTGCCTCCCACTCCTCCACACATGATTCGCTCCACCGCGTTGTCTCTGTGCTGCTACTAGGCCCCCACCTTAGGGCTTGGTTTCTCTCGATCAAGGGCTGCTTCCCTAACCGCATGTAGTGTGTGATTAGAGTATCCAGCACTTCTTTGATCTCTTCCTCTGACGATGATGCTGCGACTCCCATCGAGATCAAGATCATGTTTTCACATCTTTAATAATGGTTCAGGGGACCACTATCAAACTTAAGGGCGTCGATAACTATGTGCTATGGTCTTGTGCCTTCAAGATGCTCATCAACGGTCTGAGGAATATATATATCATGATGAAGGAGCCTATACATGAAACAAACATAGATTATGTAGAGATATATTTCATATTTATGCATCGTTTATATATTTTCTGTTCTTCTGACCACTTTATGCAATTTGCCCATAGGTCTCTCCCTATATAAGAGAATCTAGGGCCCAAGAAATAAACAACTCTTTTCTTTTTCCCAACATGTTATCAGAGCGACGGTCCTATTCCGGTGCTCCCGTATCGAAACCCTAAACCTAGTCCCCACCTCAAGCCTCTCAAGCATGCCACCAGTCCCGGTACACCGCCGTCTGGGCCCCAGTCGCCCAGGGCCACCGAAGGCCTCGCCCCCATGGCGCCCCAGCCCATGGTGGCTCGCTCCCTTCCACAACGCCCTAGCCCATGCAGACCTCGCCCCTGCGACGCCCCAAGTCCTACAGGTCTCTCCCCTTCCGTGGCTTGGCTCCCCTACCACCAAGCGACGCTGCCCTGCAGCCCCTGCCGTGCCAGACCCTTGCAGCCCCTGCTGCGGGCCCCGTAGCCCGCTGCACTGCAGTCCCCGTCGCTGCCGATGTCCCCTTGTACTGCGGCCCCTTGCCTTCCTCGAGCATTTCCTTGTTGATGAGATTGGTTGCATGCGTCTACACATGCAATCAAATCTCTCTATGTCAGTGTAGACAAGATCTTGTCTAGTCTTCATCCCTTGTTTTGTCGAGCTGTCATGTCAGAAAGCAAGGTCTATATTCCCTCGACAAGCACCTTCAGAGGTCCTGCGCCCGTAGTAAAGATGGATGGGTTAAACTATGAACTGTGGGCCATGCAGTTCATGAGCATGTTGAAGTCTACGGGTAAGAAACACATTCTTATCGAGGAAAAACCGACTGAGAAGACTGGGGTTAAAGCCTCATGGGAGGCAGATGGTGCATGTGCCAAGGTTTGGCTTTTAGGTACATTGGCAATAGAGATTGCTAATGATATACTCTATCAGCCCACAACCAAGGCAATGTGGGATATTCTTGTTGCTACCTATTCACAGGAAAAGAATATAACGAAGATTCTTCAACTCCAGCATGATATCTTTACTATCAAACAGAATGGACAACCTCTCCACTCACTATATACATCCTTGCGTGGGATGTTCGAGAAGCTCTATAGCTTCATGCCTCTCACATCTACTCCTGAACAACAGAAGACGTATAGGAATGCTACCATGGTGGGTGTATTCCTAGCAGCTCTTGATCCTGAGTATGAGGCAATCCGTTCCCAGATTTTGGCAGATGCGGCTATTTCTCCCATAGAGGAAGCATTTCGCAGTCCCAGTCAGATCACTGTTCCATCTACTAATGCTAGTCAGACTTCTTTAGCGATGATGACTTCCCGAGGTCGCGGAGGTCCCTCTCAGTTTCATGACCGTGGACCTCAGGGTAGAGGAGATCTTGTTCGTCAGCCATGTACTTTCTGCCATAATCCTTGGCATATAGAGGATACATGCTACTCCAAGAATGGATTTCCTGCCTCTGCTCGAGTGGCAGAGCAGATTGAGCCTCCAACTGCCTCCTCTTTGGATCAATGTTTTGATGATCTTGCAGCACAATTGAGGGGTATTATACCTCCTGCCAGTCCTGTGACATCTTCGTCGGCCCTCGGGAGTCATTCAGATGTAGCTGCTTCAGCCTTCTCCAGTACCTCAGGTAGTACTTATGCATTCACTAGTAGTAGTGGATATGATGTTATAGAATGGATTATGGACTCCGGTGCCACAAATCACTTGTGTGGAGACAAGGGTTAACTTACAAGCTACATACAGGTTCCTCCAGGACGAACTGTGGTTAGTGCAGATGGTACTCATTCCCCAATCACTAGACATGGGGAGATTAGCTTGATGCCTTCTATGCATCTACAGAATGTGTTGCATGCACCTGATTTCTCTATGAATTTGTTGTCCATAGCCAGATTACGAAGGATTTACATTATCGAGCCATTTTTGACCCATCCTCTCTTGTTTTTCAGGACATCTTTACGGACAAAGTGATTGGGTATGGCCGCGAGCAGGGTGGTCTCTATCGCCTAGTTTGAACTCCCTATGTCGAAATCTTCTCTCTTTCTACTGGACTTGTTTCACCATTTATGATGCAGCATGGAACCAAAATATAGGGCCGCATATTTATTTTTTATTTTTATCCGTTAATTTTGTTTACGTTTATTTGAATTGTCGCAATTTTAATTAAATAAACGAGATCGCCTGTGATCTAGATTAATTAGTTAACGATTTGAATTTCGAAATTAGTCGGTTAATTAGTTAGAGTCAATTTAGGATAATTAGTTGTTTTTCTATTTTTGTAATCTCATCCCTCCTATATAAAGTGATGATGGTCCATTGCTTTAGTCAGTTCATTGTTATGATAATTTGAGAATTATTCTCTATCTCGTCTCTCTCTTCTCCCCTACGCGATCTTCGTGCTTCTATCTCTCTAAGCCCCTCGTTTCTGACGAGTTTTCTTCTTCTCAACCCCTCTATTATTCTTCCACCCAAAATCTACCCTCAAATATTTAATTTTTTCGTCGACGCCAATTCTTATTTGCATCATTTGGTATCAGAACATGGCCTACAGATCGTCCTCACGATCTGACGATCCGTCCAGACATTCGCATCGACATGCTTCAAGGGACTATCGTTCGTCCGAACGAAAACGGCGAGCCAACGACGGCTACAACAAGGAGACGATGAGGATGCTACGTGATTTACAAACCATATTCCACTCCCAGTTTCGAGATCTTATGGCTAACTTCGAAGCCCTACGCGCCGCCAAATCAAAGGCTCCAACGATACCAATCACCGAAGCCGTTATCCGGAGTATTGACGAAGAACACCTCGCCGTTGAGGAAGATTCGGTTGCTGTCGATGCCGCTTCAGATCAGCCACCATCGTCGATATCGCCCTCGGCAACAGCTCCAGCCCCGCCGCAGCCCAGCCTTGTCATCCACGCACCCTCGGGCCCCTTGCTCGCAGTCCCTGCGGCCCCAATCCAGCCCCCAGACCCGCCGACGCCAACCCCGGCCTCCTCGACCCTCGCCGCACCACCCCAACTCGTCGCCACCCGCACCTTTCCGGCGCGCCTCCTTTCCCCAGCACTCGCCGCCCTTCCCCAACGCCTACCCACTCGCCTTCCCCTCCCTGCTACCCGCCACGACTTCGCCCAACTCAGTCCCGCACCCTCTCCCACGCGTAGACCTCCACACGCCTGCCTTCCCTCATCGCCGCCATTCCCGCCTACGCCCCCTCCTCGCCACCGCGCCCCGCTTGCCTCTCCCCCGACTCCCTCCCTTCTCGCCTTGCCCCGTGCCCTCACCCCTTCCGAGCCTTACCCTCCCCCTTCCTTTCCCACCCTGCCACCCAACCTTCCTGTCCCTCTCTTCTCCCTTCGCCGCCAGTAGCCTACCTTACCCCCTCCTGCCTCTTTCCCATCGCCCCGATACCCTGTTCGACCCACACCCACCACCCATCGCCGTCTTGCGCCCCGCACAATTTCCCTATCACCTGACCCCCAACGCCTATCCCTCCTACTCCTTTCCCTACCGCCACCATCGCTATCCGTCCCCCACGCCACCTCTCTACTCCCTCGCCGTCGCCGCTGGACCAGCCCTACTGCCGCCACCGTGGTGTTCGACCTCTCAACGTCGCTACTGGCCATGGCCCTCCATCCCAAGCACACACCGCCGCCTCTTATCTTGGATGCACAAAGCCCTAGCAAGGATTTTCTTGGCAGCCGTTGGTGAATCCCTAAAATTAAGGGATGAGGGTTTGATTTGGAAGATTTACAGGGAGACCCCTCCTCCCAAAATTAGTTATCAAAAGGGCCCATTGGAGGATAAATTATGCTATGGAATCCTTTCAAGTGAAGGGGTAGAATATTTGCAGCCGTATCCCTCAAATCAGAAAAATTACAAACGTAACATGAAAAAGGAGTGAAATTGAGAGATTCGACCAACAAGCCATTCGCCATCAACATCCCGAAGATCCAGCAATTCGTCGGGAGACGATTTTTTTTAAGCGGAGGAGAGTTGATGCAACGTGGAACCAAAATATACGGCCGCATATTTATTTAATTTTATCCGTTAATTTTGTTTACGTTTATTTGAGTTGTCGCAATTTTAATTAAATAAACGAGATCGCCTGTGATCTCGATTAATTAGTTAACGATTTGAATTTCGAAATTAGTCGGTTAATTAGTTAGAGTCAATTTAGGATGATTAGTTGTTTTTTCTATTTTTGTAATCTCATCCCTCCTATATAAAGGGATGATGGTCCATTGTTTTAGTCGGTTCAGTGTTATGATAATTTGAGAATTATTCTTTATCTCGTCTCTCTCTTCTCCCCTACGCGATCTTCGCGCTTCTCTCTCCAAGCCCCTCGTTTCCGACGAGTTTTCTTCTTCTCAACCCCTCCATTATTCATCCACCCAAAAACTACCCTCAAATATTTATTTTTTTGTCGACGCCAATTCTGATTTGCATCAATTTACGTGGCACCTACGCTTTGGTCATCTCCCGCTCCAGAAATTGTGTCGTGTTTTGCCTCAGATCTCGCCTCACACGTCCTTTTAATGTGAGGCATGTCAGTTGGGAAAGCATCGTCGTTCTGCCTTCCGCAGTCGTCAGAGTTGGAGCAGTAGCTCGATTTTTGAGTTGTTTCATATAGATATTTGGGGTCCTAGTCGTGTTCCTGATCACCGGGAATACATGCTTTATTTGGTTGCTATCGACGATTTCTCTCATTTGTGTCTTTTTATTAAAGAATAAATCTGAAGTTGGAGATGTTATCAAAAATTTCATAACCGAAGTACAAAATGTATTTTCTACTTCTGTAAAAATGGTAAGAACTGATAATGCCGAATTTTGTACGAGTACTCTCTCTAATTACTTTTTAACCCAAGGTATTATCCATCAAACCTCATGTGCCTATACTTCCCAACAAAATGGTATTGCAGAAAGAAAGCATCGTCATTTGCTTGATGTTACTAGGACACTTCTCATTCAGAGTCGTGCTTCTCATTCTCTTTGGGACGATGCTGTTCTAACGTCATGCTATACTATTATTCGCATGCCCTCACTAGTTTTGGGTGAGGAAATTCCTTTCTCTCTTGCCTTTTCTGAAAAGGAATTGTTCTCTCTTACTCCTCGTGTGTTTGGCTCAGTCGCCTTCGTCCACCAGTTGTCCCCATGTATTGACAAGCTTGCTCCTAGAGCTGTCAAGTGTGTCTTTGTCGGTACTCCAGGATACAAAAGGGTACATGTGTTATGACCCAATGCACATGAAATATTATGTTAGTGGCGATGTCACCTTCTTTGAGTCTGTGATGTATTTTTCTCCTACAGGTGATCGGTTGACGCCTTCAGACACTGATGATGACATATACATGCCACCACCACCATCATCACCTACTCCACCTCCACCAAAACCGCCTCCTTTACTACTACCACCACCGCCACCACCACCACCACCACTACCTACGCCACCCTGCTCGCCTAGTTCGAACTCCCTATGCGTGCTAGGTGATGAGAGGTGTTAGACAAAGTTTAGCAAATCACCACAAGCAAAGTATGCCTGCGGTGATTTGCTAAACTTTGTCTAACACCTCTCGCCACCACCACCACCTCCACTACCTACGGTCCCAGTGCTACTATTGCCACATCACTATACCCGCCGACTTGCTTCTGCTCATGGTCACCACTCATCACCTAGCACGCATGAGGTATGTTCTGACAACATATTTTCTAATGATGGGTCTAATGGTATACATGAGCAGAATTCTTTACAGGGGACATATGCGAAGGCTGCTTTGGACTTACCTATTGCGCTTCGAAAGCAGAAGCGTAGCTGTGCGTCATTTCCTATAGCAACCATTGTCTCCTTTGATCGCTTGACTGTCGATTTCAAGAACTTTGCAGTTGCATTATCTGCCGTGGCTATTCCACGGAATTATCAAGAGGCTCTGAAGGACGGTCGGTGACATCTAGCTATGGAGGAAGAGATGGTTGCTCTTCAGTCGAGAGGTATTTGGAGCCTTGTCCCAGCTCCTACTGGAGTGTTTGCATTAAGCTGTAAATGGGTTTTTACAGTGAAGCAAAATGCAGATGGTAGCATCGACAAATACAAGGCGTGCCTGGTTGCACGAGGGTTAACTCAGACATGCGGGGTGGATTATCTTGACACATTCTCACCAGTTGCTGGTCATTCTACCTTACGAATTCTTCTCTCTGTTGCTGTAGTTCGAGATTGGCTGTTGTTTCGGTTAGATGTCAAGAATGCTTTTTTGTATGGTGATCTTCAAGAGGAAGTCTACATGCAACAACCGTCGGGGTTTGCTGTTGAGGGGGAGTGTTCACAGGTGTGTAGACTTCATAAGACAATCTATTGGTCTTAAGTAGAGCCCTAGAGCTTGGTTTCAAAAGCTCTCAGACTTGTTTGAAAAACAAGGGTACAAACGATCAAATGCAGATCACTCCCTTTTTATACAGAAAACATCCAGAGGTATGACTGCTATTACGGTGTTTGTGGATGACATTCTTATTACAGGAGATGATATGCAGGGAATAAAGAGGACGAAAGAATTTTTGGGTCGTGATTTGTTACCAAGGATCTCGGAGCTCTTAGATATTTTCTGGGATTGGTGTTTGCCAGAAATCAACAGGGGCTTGTAATGACTCAGAGAAAATATGTTACTGACTTGCTAAGTGACACAAGCATGCTTGGATGTAGATCTGCAACTACACCCATGGATCCAAGCATTAAGCTCTATGATGATGATACTGATGAGGTTGACAAGAGAAGATACCAGGAGCTGGTTGGAAAGCTTCTTTATGTTACCATTACGAGCCCGATATTTCGTTTGCAGTCAGTCGTGTGAGCCAATTCATGGAACAACCTCGTCAGGTTCATATGGATGCAATATAATTGATACTAAGGTATCTTAAATCATCTCCAGGTGCAGGGTTGCTATTCAAAAAGGGTAGCTCTATTACTATTTCAGCATGCGCAGATGCAGACTATGCAGGGTGTCCCAAGGACAGGAAGTCCACATCTAGATTTGCTATATTTCTTGAGGATTCACTAGTCTCACGGAAAACTAAGAAGCAAATTTTGTTGCTAGATTTAGCGCTGAATCTGAGTATAGAGCTAGTGCACAAGCTTGTACAAAGATGATGGGGGTTCGAGCAGTCCTAACTGATTTACATATAAATGTACCTCTTCCCATGTTGTTGGAATGCGGCAATCAAGATGCATTATTTATTGCTAATAATCCTGCATTCCACGAGAGGAAAAAGCACATTGAGGTTGATTGCCATTACGTGACATGATCCAAAAGAGATTCACTGCTACATCTCATGTCAGCTTAGGGCACAAAACGATAAAAATTTTCAATAAAGCCCTACTTAGAGGGCCTTTCCAGAAGTGTTCATCCAAGCTGAGCATGATAGATATCTATGCTCCATCTTGAGGGGGAGTGTAGAGATATATTTCATATTTATGTATCGTTTATATATTTTATGTTCTTCTGACCACTTTATGTAATTTTCCCATAGGTCTCTCCCTATATAAGAGAGCCTAGGGCCCAAGGAATAAACAACTCTTTTCTTTTTCCCAACAGATTATGAGTCCTGGCTTGGGAATGTGATGACATGGATGGCCAATAGTGTCTAGTCCCACATTGCGGCGAATCTCTTGTACAAGGACACTACAAAGGACATATGAGACGGACTGACACAAACACAGTCTCAACATACTACCAAGTCATACCTTACTAGTATTTACATGCAGAGGTATTATGTTTCTCAAGGAGAGTTTACCCTCATGTAGTACTATCGACATCTCAATGGCCTCTACAAGGAACTTACCATCTTTCGAACAACATGCACCAAACATGTGGTAAAAATATGAGTGGCATGTCCATAGATTTCTTGTCAGCCTTTATCCTCGCTATCAGATCATGAAGGGTCGATTTCTCACATCTGATACACTGCCATCCATCAGGATCATCGTTGGCCGACTACAAAAACTTGAGACCTTTACTGGTCATACTCATTCTCCGCAGCTTACTGTGAACTATGCATTTCTTGCATCCTTTGGAAGAGGCAGCTGTTACATCTCCGAAGATAGTCGGGATCGTGACTCTGGCCGCTACCGTGGTCGTACAACATGCATTCACTGCTAAAAATTAAACCATTGGTCTGAGAGGTGTTAGACAAAGTTTAGCAAATCACCACAGGCAAAGTATGACTGTGATAAAGATACCCTCAGATCAGGATCCCGATGGATAGACGATCCAACTCTATGTCACATACTATTCTAAATTGATGCAATTGTTGAAGAACTCTCATACCACTGAGAATCTTCCTATTCGAATTCGAACCTGGCTACCATCTTAAATATTGTTGCCAACTTTGCCTCTACCCCAGAACCGACATGGATTATTGACTATGGTGCTTTTAGTCACTTAACTAATGAAGGTAATTTCTTGATCTCTTATGAACCCTCTTTTGCTTTGAAGCCGGTTCATCTAGCCAAAGGTGCACACTCATAGGGTGGAGCATTGGGCCGGGCCGACCCGAACCCAACCCTGATTTGATCTGCAAAAGCCCGTGCCCGACCCGAACTCGATGTACAATTGGTCCGGGCCCAGGCCTCATATTTCAAAAATATCACGCTCGGGCCGAGCCCGACCTTAACCCGATGTACAAATGGGCCGGGCCCGGGCCCTCATATTTCAAAAATATCACACTCGAGACATATGCTACCATATTTTAATAGCTTATAGTCTAACAACCTTTTGCCATATGCTCTTACTAAATTAAATTCCATCACGATTTGATCACATGCAAAAGAATTCTGCAAATTTTTCCAGATTTCAACAATAATCCATGTACATCAATCCGCATGTAAATCATATTAGAAATTTAGAACCAAATTGGGGGATATAAATTTATAATCACAATACAACCAATATTTCCTTCATCCATGAATAGTAATATTATATCATAACAATACATCTAATATTCATGTATTATGAATGAATTATATCATAACAATAAATTGGAATCAAAGTGCAACTTCATGGAACCAAAATGGGTGCGGACTGAGCCTGGTCCGAACCTGAGCCTGATCTTGCGAGCCTTGAGTCGGGCCGAGGTTCTCGGTTTGCTAAAAAAATGGGCCTCAACCTGGCCCAAGGTCCACGAAAAATTGACGGGCTCGGGCCGGGTTTTCCCGAGTTTGGCCGGGTCGAGCCCAATGCTCCAACCTACACTCACCCATTACTACCGTTGAGACTATGAAGTTTTCCGTCAAGGCTTTCTGGAGTTTGTTCTGCTTTCGACTTTTCTTTGAGTCTTATGTCTGTTCATAGATTATGCGTTGAGCTGAACTGTAGGGTGATTTTTGTCGAGTTTTATTGTTATTTTCAGGACATCCGATCAATGCAAATCTTTGGTGGGGGCCAAAATGAGAATGACATGTATTATCATGATATTCATATTGACTCCGTTTTTGCTTATGCTATCCTTGTGTATGTTGACCCGTTCTTATGGCATATGCGCCTTGGTCATCCTTCTGGTTGAGCACATTATCAAATATTTCATGAATTCTCTCCGATGAAGCCTTTTGAGTGCACAACCTACTTGTTCGGGAAACACATTGGGCCTCCTTTCCTATGAGGACTGATCCTGGTCGTCCATCATCTTTTTCTTTAGTCCACTGTGACATTTGGGGGCTTTGTCTGGCCTGTACTGTGAGATGTCATAAGTATTTCTATTTTCATTGAAAATTATCGCATATTTTCTTAGAAATATTTAATAAAGGAACGATTAGAGATTAATAAAATTGTCAATTCTTTCTTTCAATTCCAAGATTTTATTCTCTACATATGTTAAGACTTTCAAGACTGGCAATACTTGTTAGTTTGCTCACATGACTTGTCCGCCTTCTTTGCTACTCATGGTACCCATCAGTAGACATCCTGTCCGTCACGGTTTGAAAGATCCTAGTATATACTTGATATATCGGCAATATATCCATATCGACTAGTCCAGTATATCGATATTACCTTGGATATCATTTTCCTTGATATCAATCGATATCAAGAGATATATCATGGACATGTCGTCTTGTATCATATATATTGGTGAAAATTTAAGATTATTACAAATTTTCCATCAATTTGAGTGATATTCTGGGTATCGTGTCAATATTGATGCTCTATGGTCAATATCAATCATGTTAGCTAACATCGCTATTGTTTTACAAGGAAAGAAGCTTGAAGGGTATTTTTTTATTTTTAAGCTTTAAAAGTTATTTTGTTGAGGATTTTTTAGCCACCACACTGTATTAATACATTCGAAAATAAATCGACATGAATAAATATCAAATATATGATTTATAATTATTTTTAATCTATCAATATATATCCAAGTGAAGCTCCAATTGATATTGATTACCTTTAGTTCATTTAGAAATTATAGTTTCTATATATATTAGATCTTTTTTCTTTCAAATTTGCGACTACATAAATGACGTTCAATATAATCAAATAAGTTTATACTCATTTATTTGTTTTGATTTTTGACATCGCTCATGATTTTATTATACCCAGCATGCGATGTAACATGTTTCAATACACCTTCATGTTTATAAAAAGTGTGATTGTGTGTTATTTATTTTTATAGAACTAACTTAGTAAGGCCGTATCGATATCGATATCGTTTCGGTCCGCCCGAAAAAGGATATATCGGGATATATCGACGATATATCGACGATATCGGTGGAAATGTCAAAAATGGTTCAAAAAAGCCATTTTTTTGCCATTTTTCTGAAATTAACGTCATCCAAGATATCAAACCAACAAAAAAGTTCAACTAAGTTGGTTTAAATTCACGAAAAAATTACCTTTTTAAGTAATTTTCGGAAGTTTCGGAATATCCACTGATATCTATGATATATCCTGATATATCCTCGAAATATCTATATCTAGATCTCTAGATACGATATTGATAATGATATTTCAAACCTTGTTGTTCGTACACCTCAAAACAGGATGATGAGGCAGAATGGAAACATCGTCACCTTTTGGACATTGTCTATACCCAATTTACTCATGTGAAGGTTCCCAAAACCTAATGAGGGGATGCTATTCTTACTGCAAATCTTATTAATTAGGTGCTTTGGTCCTCGATGGGGCAACTCGTTTTTCCCTCTTGTATAAAGACGAGGAACCGTTTCCTCTACTCTTGAGGATTTTTGGTGCATTACGTTCTACACAATTTAATACTATAAATAAACTATCTACTCTTGCTATTTGTGTGTTTTCCTTGGATACTCTTGAACCCAAAATGGGTACAGTTATGATCCTATTAGTCATTACTACTACATACTTGATGATATCACCTTCTTTACATGGGTCGAGGTACTTCACTCAGTATGTCTGTGATATTCCCTTGGAACTTCCTCCACCTCCCATTATCTACAATGGAAACCCATTGTTCATCATGACTTGGTTCCTTTACATGTTCCTTGTAGGAAAAGCCTTCTTCTATGGGGTTAATGTCATACTAATGCCACATTTATGCAGATGCTGACAATGCTAGTTCTCTCATGGAAAGACATTCTAATACTGGTTTCATCATGTTCGTTGGTGGAAATCTTGCAACATGACGAAGCAAGAAACATATTGTCGTCTCCAAATAAAGCGCAGAGACAGAGTACAGAGCTATGGCTCAAGCCACATGCGATATTACTTGGCTCATTGCCTTTCTACACGAACTTGGGTTTCCTATTACTACTACGGTTTTGCTTTACCGTGACAACAAATCCGCAACATACAATACCAATAATCCCATTTTCCACGAGGGTACCAAGCTATTGAAGTGGACTGCCATTTAACTCAGCCATCGTCGATTCCAAGCTTGGGTAAATGAGGAGGGTTGCGCGTTAGGTAGCTGGCAGCCAACGCAAGAGAGAGAAATTCCTAAAATGTGTTCTTTTAAGAACACTATTTAAGAATTTGTCTCGAAACAGTTCAGATCTTTTCAACATGGATTTAAACCCAAGATAGATCTTAATGGAGGCGAAGAATCCATGTAGCCGACCCTACTTAATGTGGGAAAAGGCTTTGTTGTTATTGTATGTTGTACGAGGAGGGAAGATCACTATGGCGCATATCTCCACATAACTCCGACATGTAGATATATTCGCCGAAGCTCTTCCAAAGAACACATGTCTCAGATGATTTCGAAGTTGGTCTTGACCGATGGATATGCTCCAACTTGAGGAGGAGTATTGGCGTCATTTACTATTTTAGTAATTGACATTGTTTCTATTTTTATTTTATTTTCTTGTTTTCTCTTTCCACTTATAACTCTTCATGGACTATTATGTAATTATTTCTTATTGGTCTCTAGGATTTCACGCTATATAAAAAACCCTATTCCTTTGAATAAAATCTTCCCATTGCATTCTCAAATTTTCTTTGCAGGTAGGAAATAAGTTGATCCGAAAAGGAATTGATGTTAAGCATCAAACTAGAATGGTCATCTCTTGTACAAAGATCTTGAGATTGGAGCTCTTCTATACAGACACTCCAAGAAAGGATTTATCTCATACACACGTGTCAAAAGTACCTTCCTCAAATTAGGACATCAAAGAGTAAGCTTCCCTCCTATAGAGTCCTTGAGAAGGGTTATCACGTAGGAGCCTCAAAGAGAGATCATTCTGGGTGTCGTGAGTAGGGGAGGATGATTGAAAGAGTGTTTTTTGGGTAATTTCTAGAAGAAGAAAAATTGTGCCCTATTTTCCGACTCTTTTTCCCATTCTTGTTGGAAACATGATGATAATTAACTAAATTGGGAAAACAATTAGGATAAAAAAATTTCTTCCTCGATGTTTTTTGTCTATTTTTTGTCTTTTCCCTTTAGACTGACCCAAGATTGACCCTGGATTGAACCAAAATTGATCTGAATGGAGGCAATGAATCCATGTAGCTGACCCTACTTAATTGTGGGAAAAGGCTTTGTTGTTGTTGTCGTGTCCCTTTAGACCAATCTTTACCTCTTTCTTTCTTTTTCTCGGATTTTTTCCCAACAACCTTCTTTTTTTGCTGTTCTTTTTTTGTTGTTGTCTTTCATTACACAAAGGTTAAAGAACAATCACCACTATTGCCCAACTGTCACCGTGGCTTCACAACCTCATTCTCACATTACCTTTGGGTTCTATCTCTGCCTTCAACTCATCCCATATACCATACCTATCACGGTTTCATAGTGCACAACCTCTTTTATGCACTAACCTTGGGGCTTGATAGCTCCATCATTTCAGGCACTGTATATCATGTGTGTGCATTGTGCCACATTCTCATATGACCTCTATCACGATTCCATCGTGTAATAACCAAGAACACAAATATCAAGAAACTTGATAACATAAGAATAATAAAAATTGAACCTGTGAATGAGCCCAAAATGGACTTGCCCTCTTACCATAGTTAAATATGGAATTTCTTGCGAGGACTAGAAAGCGAAAAATATGTTTTATGTGGTCCGTGACAATCATGGTGACCATCCTACTCAGTGGGAGAAGGGGGTCTCTATTGGTCAGATCTTCATACAGTACATCTCAGGTATTACAAAAGGTGTAACATGGGACTAAACATGATTGTAGTATAAATGAATCTTGGAGGGATCCATTGTCCATCTAAATATATACTCTTACATGTGATTCTATATTTCTATGCCTTTTCTAATGAATAAGAACCTAATGTAACCAGTGCAAGTTAGTACAAATATTACCTACTTCAAAATGACATCATATGCAACCATAATAAATGCTGAAACACCCTCTTATATTTTTAGTGTAGTTGATATTGTCTTTACCTTTTTTTTGACATTTGCCTCGAAAAGATGAAGCTCTTGCCTTTGTCCGAGCTTTTGAAATGATGATTTCTATAGAATCTAGTGCCAGTATTATGAATGTTTTTGTATAGTGGTTTAGATAAAATTGACTTCTGTTGTTCTAATCTGATCATAAGTCTGCTTTTTTGGTAGGGTGAGCGCAACTTTAATCGATTTGGTGGTTGGTTAGGAAAGAATTCTACAATGGGAAAGAATGTAAGGCTTCTGCAGGATACACATGACCACATTCTCGCTTCTCAGGAAACTAATTTGGACAGGTAAGGAACTTCTTACACGAATTATAATATTTCCCTTTTGAGTTTATTGATTTCCTGTCTCCATTGCTTTTGTTATTATACATAATGTCCATATTATAATACAGAGATAATGTTGGTGAGATTTGACATATCTCAATAGGAACATTAGGTATTTCAAGTTTCATAAAAAGTGTCCGATTTGCTTTTCCGTCAAGAACGAGTCTAATTTGATGTTACATACTCCATATATTGAGCTTGATTTGAGATGAACAGGGGTACTAGTGCCCCGTTGAATTGTTACAAAACAATTTCATAGGTGATAAAAAATCAAAAAGGTTAAATTAAGACATGCTTATATTAATACACTCTAGTAATGTTAAATGCTTTCTAGAATGCAAGGTCTCTTTCTGATCCATCCAATTACTCCCAGGTGGAGCCCCACACTCCACGCGATAACCCAGAGCGACCCGAGCATCCCTTGTTTCCTCTCGAAGAAGAGGGGAAGCCGCCTCCTTGCGCAAGCATCTCCAGACTGTAGCTCTCTGGACTCATCTCCTGGACTCCATCTCTGCGGTGCCCCATCTCTGCGGTGCCCTCATCCTCCATGCAATGCCTCCCTGCAACCTCTCCAATCCAAGGCGGCGCCTTCACATGCGGCGCCTCTCTAGCCAAAGGGCGCCTTCATAGGCGGCGCCTCTCTAGCCAAGGGGCGCCTTCATAGGCGACGCCTCTCCAGGTAAGCCCCCCCTTCGCGCCGCCCTCCATCACGCACTCCATCACTTTGATGGTTCCAGGCGACATCGCCCCTGGCGGCTGTTCCTGCTCCACGCCGCAGGTTGCGATCTTGCTGGTGCCCTCCAGGCCACCTCATCCTCCAGCGGTGCTCGATGAGAAGGGGTTCCCATCAGGGAACCCTAAATAAGACCCAAAGGGCCTCCTGCATTTCGTCTTTTATAATGCCCAGTTTGTGCCGTGCGTGCTCTGTTAAAAAAAGTGAGGTCAGATGAAAAAAAAGGTGTTAAAAAAGAGAGAAATTGGGCCCCTTTGTTAAAAAAGGAAAGAGAATAGCCAAAAGGGGGGATGGCTATAAAAAATGATGATTTGTAAAAAAAATTACATGTTTTGTTTCTCCCAACTTGATGTTCCAAGCTCTTTATTTTATCAAGTATGGGAGAAAGAGCGAGTCAGAGCTATATTCTTCTGAGCATCTACACGTCCACGGCTGACAGACCAACACTCCAGATTTTTTTGATCATTAATCTTTACCGAGCATCAAATCTTCGTCAGAGTGTATACTTCTTCTTTTACGACCCGATCAGTTCCCAGCGCTGGACTTCTTCTGCAGCTATTCTTCTCCAGGCACGACCGAGATACATTCCGATGACCTGATATCGCGGTTCTACAAGCATGACAGAGATATGTTCCGATGACCTAAAAGCCGCAGACCCGTCCTCGTGCGAGGTCCTCTACTAACAGCGGATATGTGTTCTTGTGATGTATTGTGTGAAGATGTGTTGTACACTTTCTTTTTGTTGCGAGCTGCAGCTTTCTCAGCTCCAGCTTGAGGGGAGTGTTAGAGAATGTAATAGGTGGGTAATTGGATCTCACCAAGATCCAATTACTCCACTCATTTTTAGTCCCACATGGATGAGTGGTGGGACTTCGGTCTGTTTGAGGGGTTATATAAAGAGCCCCTCTCCCTCTTTACTCATTGAGAAATTCAATAGAATATCCGCCCCTTTGAGGGTTTCTCCCGTGTTTTCATCCCGCTCCTTAGGGAGTAGGGTTCCACATAAATCTTCGCGTTCTTCATGTTTATTATTTTGTTTATCGATTTTGCTTCCGCTCTCATATTTCAACACCTGCAACATTCTTATTAGTTAGTAATAGGAGGCCAGCCCTATGTTTTGGTAGCTGTTTTGTAGTTTAGTACCTAGCTAGCGTCTTTTTCTGTATTTCATCTATTTCCTTGATTTGTTGGATCTTTTGTTTGCTCTTGGTCCATTTTTCTATTTTCATAGTTATCCCATTTCTTTTGATGCTCTTTTCATACTTGTTTGTAAAGGTTCAATTAGATAGGGATAACCAGAGGAGTTGCGGATAATGCATGTGCCAACATGGATACAGATTTGGTAATATCTGATTAAACATCATGTATAAATGTGTTAAGCTTTTTGTTTTTTTATGAAGATATGCGCATCATCTTCTCAGGATACAAGAAATTAGTATGAACTAGTTGAGAGAATCTATCTTATGGTTTGTTTTGCTTCACTAACAACAACAACAACAAAGCCTTTTCCCACAATTAAGTAGGGTCGACTACATGGATTCTTCGCCTCCATTCAGATCTATCTTGGGTCAATCCCGTGCTTATATCCACAAAACAAAGATCCCTTCATATGGTCTCTTTCCAACACTTCTTGGGCCGTCCCTGTCCTTTTTAGTCGGCACAACATCCCAACACTCGCATCTACAAACTGGTGCATCAGCTGGTCTTCTTTGCAAATGACCAAACCATCTTAAGCGGTTTTCTCGCATCTTATCCTCGATTGGAGCAACACCAACTTTCTTTCTGATTGCATCATTCCGAATCCAATCTTTACGTGTGTGTCCATACATCCACCTTAGCATTTTCATTTCTGCTACAACCATTCTCTGCACACGTCTATGGTTCAGAGGCCAACATTCAGATCCATAGAGCATAGCAGGTCGCACGGCTGCATTGTAAAACTTTCCTTTAATTTTTAAAGGAATTTTCTTATCACAGAGATGATGGATATGGTTATATCCTCAAGCGCATCACGGAAGCGTGAGCATCGTATCGAATACAACGAAGAACAACTAGTCGCACTAGTTGTTCTATGCAGCGGAATTTAAAAAAAATTTCATGCGACGAAACCACATGATCCAAGAACACTTCTCGAATCGTTTCGTCTAAACCACAAACAAGTAATAGGATTACCTCTTGAAGCGTGGTTGCGATTGAGTCTCTAAACGAAGAGACCTCCTGTCTCAAGTCCGATCCGACGGAGGAGACGCTTGCGAGCGCGGGGATGAATCACATACTTCTCGCAATCCATGTTGATGATCCAAGTGGCGTATCTCCTTATCTCGACACACGAGATCCGACGTTTTCTTCACGAGCGAGGTGCACCGAAGGAGACAGAGATCCACGAGCAAACAATCGGGCAGCATAACGACGACGCTGCAGCGATGGAGACTCTCTCTAGGGCATCCATGGTGGATGACCATGAGAGGAAGAGAGAGGGCTGACGTGTAGAGAGAAAGAGAGAGAGTGAGACTTATGTTCTCTTGTGTGTAAAGAAGAGCAAAGGGGTGCCCTTCTATTTATAATATTTTGGGATCTATGGATCTCAATCCATGGGCAACACAAATCCAATGGTTCTCATTGATTGTGTTTCTTTTAATGGCCAAGATTTGTGTTTGTAAAAACCAACAACAATTAATTTAATTTAGATTAAATATTTATTGATAAATCAATATAATTCAATCACCAAATTAAATCAACTAACATTGGAGATACTGGAAAGGAGGCTCCTCCCTTCTATATAGGAAGAGTGGACGACCACCCTTTCCTTTAGGGATTGGTGGTCGTCCCTCCTCTCCTATTAGGAAAGGGGAAGTGTCAATGCAATCTTAAGATTGCATGATTCCATATGTCTCCATACAACAACAATTGTTGTAAATTATTCTACAAAATAATTCATAATCATTTTGTGAATATTGCAATCTTGCCATTGGAAATTTGTGAATCGCATTCACAACCCAATATAAAATGTAAATTACATTTTCAATTTAATGTACAATGTGAATCTAATTCACATCAACATTTAATTAACAAATGTAAATTACAAATAGCTCTCTCTTATATATTATAAATCATATTTATAAGATATATGATTAATATGGATAGCGCTATCCACATTATTCATATCCATGATAATTAAATCACATTTAATCATCTTGGATCTCTATTCTCATGTGCCCAAACAATGTGAATCACATTCACATTATTTACATCTTTGATAATCAAATCACATTTAGTTATCTTAAATAACTCTATATATATGAATCAAATTCATATTATTCATGATAATTAAATCACATTTAATTATCCATTTTCTCAATGCTTGGATATTTATATCAACAATGAAATTATCCTGAACTCTTTCAAGGATAATGCGCTTTCTCCGCGAATACTTGGAGATAAGGACATGGCGATTGTATTGTTCTACATATAGTGACTTGGATATTGAGATCACATCTCAAATCCAGATCTCGGGCCTCCCATAGATGCTTGATTAAATCAAGACCGCAAATCTAATCTTCTCATTGTATCTGAATCACATTCAGATCAATGTCCAACTTTTGGATCAAGATCAGATTATTTCTCTACTGAGAGGAGTAACTAAAATCCAGACCCGTTTCATCACTCCCTAGGAATGGAAGCGTCATGGTTATACAATCGTTTATGATCACATCAGCCTCAGGTATTCCCAATACCTGTACATCCTGCATATCGGAAGACTCAGAATAAACCTGAAGTATAAGATCAATTTTACACTGTCTACTTCAGAGTTTTATCAATAAGTTTCTCATTCGATCATTGGGAGTTGGTATCGATCATATACTTTCCAAAAGCATATATCATACCTAGGTGTTGTTCATATACTTTCCAAAAGTATCTATCAAACCTACAAATTCAGTCAAGCTTCCAAGGCGAGACGACCGTGCACGGAATTTGGTTCTCCCTAATATCTCATGAGTGAGCTCATGTCTTCTGGTTCAGTAATGAACCTGTATGATCCCTTTGAGAGATCGTATTACTCATATGCCCTTATATGCACACCAGCGCGCCGGTGTATAGACCTTGATTAGGTCATCAACCTATTGGTCTGCCAAATGTACATACTCAGACATATAGTAATACACCTGTCTCCGGTCAGAGGATGCGTGCCTATATCATGACAATATACGATATAGGACTTTGGTTATCTCGATCTCGTTAAGTCAACTCTTTGACCTAACTAATCTGACACCTCTGAATCTCTATTCCTATGCAGAGGACCTGGATCAAGAGGTCGGTTGGATATCAACCTAACTGAGAAAAGGATTGCCATCTCCTACTCAGACTGGAGATCATCTCTTAACAATCATTTGACGGTGCTTGATGAGTCCTCAATCTAACTCATTAGATATTCATCCAAGCACCAGCCTCTATGATTCAATAATTGAACCAACAACTGTATGATCATCAAGATGGCCATGATACATAACCCTAATTGTACTAAGGGACCTATTATGCAAACTATTTATTCTTCATTTTAGATCAGGGAATGACATTCGCAATAACATTTATTGCATAATGGCTCGTCGTGCGCTCACATGTCCAACAAGAGAACAACAGAGGCTCCTCTCCACTTTAACAAACCTGCATTTATTCTATTAGTAACATCTCCATCAATTTCCCCATCATGTTGCAAAATAGATCCCAGATATCTAAAAGAATCTCTCTTCCAAATGTTATCATCACCAATCTTCACCTCAATTCCTTCACAATTGCTTCCATTAAAGGTGCACTTCATATATTCTGTCTTAGCCCTACTTATACGATATCCTTTACTCTCCAACTCATGTCTCCAGATCTCAAGCTTCTCATTTACTCCATCTCTAGTCTCGTCAAGCAACACAATATCATCAAGAAATAACATACACCAATGTAACTCATCCTGAATGTGACTTGTCAACTCGTCCATAATCAAAGTAAAAAGAAATGGACTCAAAGTTGAATCTTGATGTAAACCAATGTTGATGTCAAAATAGCCAGTCTTCCCAGACGGGGTCCTTACACAAGATAAAGCCCTATCATACATGTCCTTTATGAGGTTAATGTATAGGACATACACTTGTCTCTTCTCCAAAACTCTCCACAATATCTCTCGTGGGACAGAATCATAAGCCTTCTGCAATTCAATAAAGATCATATTGAGGTTCTTCCTTTTAGCTATATAAATATCCATTGTTCACCTCAACAAATGGATGGCTTCAATAGTTGAGCAACCTGGCATGAATCCGAATTGGTTTTCTTTGACATTGGAAACTTGCCTCAACCTTCTCTCGATCATACGCTCCCAAATTTTCATAGTGTGACTCATCAGCTTGATACCTCTATAATTTGAACAGTGTTGAATGTCTCCTTTATTCTTATAATGTGGCACCACGATACTCCTCCAATCTTCAGGCATTTTATTGCTTCGTCAAATAACATTGAATAGATTCGTAAGCCAAGACAAACCACGCTGACCTAAAACTTTCCATACTTCTACAGGGATGTCATCCGGTCCTACACCTTTCCCAGGTCTCATAACCTTCAAAGCCTCCTCTACTTCCTTTCTTTGCATCCGTCTATAGCTTGCACGATTCAAGTAACTTTCATTACTAGCTAGATTACCCAAAGTGATATCTCTATTTCCTTCCCCAATGAAAAGTTTATGGAAGTACTGCTCCCATCTAGTCTCTATATCATTCTGAGTAACAAGCACGCGACCTTCCTCGTCCTTAATGCATCTCACTTGAGAAAGGTCTTTGGTCTTTCTTTCTCTTGCTTTGGCCAACCTGAATATATCCTTCTAGCCCTCCTTAGAGTCGAGGTTTTTATACAAAACTTCATAAGCTTTCGACTTAGCCTCGCTTACAGCCTTCTTTGCTTCATTCTTTGCTATTTTGTAGTTTGTGACAGTTTCCTTTGTTCTATCCTTAGACATAACTTTAAAGCATGCTCTTTTAATTTTTAGCTTCTCTTGCACCCCTTCACTCCACCACCAAGCCTCCTTTTAACCCGGGGCTCCTCCCTTTGACTCGCCTAGCATCTCTTTGGCTACCTTTCGGATACAAGATGCTACTGCCTCCCACATCTCGTTTGCACTTCCACTACAATCCCAAGATAAATCTTCTAAAATCTTCTCCTTGAAGCTCGATTTCTTCAGTGGAAGATTCCACCATATAGTTCTAGTGATCTTAGGAACCCTCCTTGTCTTTACCAGCCCTTTTATTTGTAAATCCAAGACTAACAAGCGATTTTGGGTTGTCAAACTCTCTCCTGGGATTACTTTGTAGTCTTTACAACACAACCGATCTCTTCTCCTCAACGCAAAATAATCTATCTGTGTTCTCGTTGGCCCACTCTTATAAATAATTAAATGCTCCTCCCTCTTCTTGAAGAGAGTGTTTGCTATGAAAAAATCATATGCCGTTATAAAATCCAGAATGATTTTTCCCTCTTCATTTCTATCCCTAAAATCATGTCCTCCATGAACACTAGCATACCCTGAAGCATCTTTTCCCACATGTCTATTAAGATCTCCACCTATGCAAATCATCTCTCTTTGTGGGATTCCTTGTAAAATCTTATCTAGATCCTCCCAAAAAGCCTGTGTAGTCCTTTCTGTTAGAAAATAGGAAGCGGAAGCAAAACATGGAAAAAATAAAGAAAATAATAAGAACGGCGTGATTTTACGTGGAACCCTACTCCATGAGGAGCAGGATGAAACCACGGGAGAAGCCCTCAAAGGGGCGTGTTATGCATTGCTTTTTCTCATCTGATACAGGAGGCCTGGGGCTCCTTATATAGCCACCACAGAGCCTCCAAGTCCCACCGCTGGACAATGTGGGACTAAATACTGGGATGGGGGTAAATGGATCCTGGAGGTATCCATTTACCCATCTACAACTCAATAGGCGCTCAACCAAATACTCCAACACTCCCCCTCAAGCTGGAGCATGCAATGCTCAGCTTGAACAAATAAATAGAAAGAAAGTCAACTCACACTACATGACACTACAGACAATATCAACTCAACGTGCGTACTGCTGCAGTCGAGGACATTGCTTCTCATGCCGTGCTGGTGAGGAGGATGAACATGCTGGAGTGTGAGTCAACCGAAGCCTCGGAATCTGACCATCGAGTCTGAAACTGCGCCTGGAGTCTCCTCGTCGAGAACTGGGTCTCTCCCATCTGGCTCAGAGAATGGTGTTCTACTCTGGAGTACCTAGTGATACCACATGAAAATCCTTGCCCACATGGCATAGGGAATGGTCCTCTGCTCTGGAGTCCCTATGGCTCACATGAAAACTCTGGCTGAAACAACCACAAGAATGATGGGGACCTCGAAACTGAAGACCGCACACTCGTGCGTGTCTGAACTACAGACTCATAACAATGATCGTCGAGTCTGAAACCGAACCGTAGAGTCTGATCATCTGGTTGGTCTGGAGACTGATATCTGAATCTTGAATCTGGATCTAGACCTGTGACTCTACATACATATACTCCCCCTTTCTCCCATACTTGTCGGAAAATAGAGAAACCGATAAAGTTGGGAGAAGACAACATAACTGGGAAAACAAAACATGAAATTTGTGGCTTTTTTTAAGCCGTCAAATTTTTTTGTAAGCCGTTTCAATTTTTTACGGCCTTTTAAATATCATTTTTTTTGAAATTCCGTACGGTTTTTTTGTACGCGCCTTTTTTTAAACAAATTCTTCATTCATTTTTTTCTCCTGTGGCGGCCCCCTTGGGCTCCCTCCTTTTTTATTTTAACTTTACAGGACATGCCCCCCGTACTCCATTCATTTTTTTTGGATAAAAGACGCTACCCTAATTAGGGTTCCCTCACGGGAACCGCTTCTCTTGGAAAAACGCCACGCCGCCTCCCTGATTGGGGATCCTTTGTTGGAGTCGCACCTGCACCTGCGCGATGGGGCTTCGAGCATGCTGTTTACGAGAGATGGGCATGCTTGGATGTAGCAGGGTAGCGCCTGTGCTTCGGGCGGAGGCACAACAACGCAGGAGCTTTGGGAGCCCGTGCCACCTACTGAGGGCATGCCTGGGTGCTACGATGGCGCCCTATGCGCCGCCGTTGCTGGAGAGGAAGGACGATCGCCGCTTGGAGGTCGTATGGCTGGGGCTCGCCATATCTGGGGCATCACGCACAAGGAGGAGGAGAAGGGCTTCCTGGACGCGCGATTGCCTGCGGGTTCGCTAGGGCTGAAGAAGAGAGGCCATCGCCACCTGGGATCAGGAGGGCGGCGGGGGTTTGCATTAGATGCACCAGGGCTGATGTTCAAGGCGCCATCGATGGAGGAATCGCAAGGGCTCGCCCTGAAGATACGCCGCATGGAACTGGTTGCGAAAGGAGCGCCAACGCGAGAATGGGGCTTGATTTAGGGTTCCCGAATGAACCCTAGATGCATCTTGCACGTTGACGAGATCTAAAACCTTCTAATATGCTGATGTGCCTGGGTTTACGGTTTCTACGCCACATGGAGAGGTGCGTGCGATCTGGAGATCACCTGGAATTGCTGGAGGTCCCCTCGCGCCGCCTGCGCGAGGGCTTGAGGATGATAGAGGCGCGTAGAGGCTCTGGATCTTGGGCAAGATGGTGCTGGATTCAAGAACATTGCTGCGCCGATCTGAAGGGCTAGGACTTGGAGGCCAGGAAGCATGACGGCCAAGATTACGGTTTACGTAAAGGAAACCCTAATTTATTTTGAACAACATTGATCATCGGAACTAAAAAGGAGAAAATCTCTAGAGCAACTGATAATGATCTTACAAGTTGAACATAAAGAATCAAACTGAGAATTCGAATCGAATCTCGACAAAATATAAAATCGTTTCTTGAGAATCGAACCCGCTCTGATACCATGTTAGAAAATATGAAGCGGAAGAATAACATGGAAAAGATAAAGAAAATAATATGAACGGCGTGATTTTACGTGGAACCCTACTCCGTGAGGAGCGGGATGAAACCATGGGAGAAGCCCTCAAAGGGGCGTGTTATGCATTGCTTTTTCTCATCTGATACAGGAGGCCTGGGGCTCCTTATATAGCCTCCACAGAGCCTCCAAGTCCCACAACTGGACAATGTGGGACTAAACACTGGGATGGGGTAAATGGATCCTGGAGGTATCCATTTACCCATCTACAATTCAATAGGCGCTCAACCAAATACTCCAACACTTTCATCTAAACCAATTTTCGGTGCATAAACTGAGGTTATATTCAGAATTTCTTCTTCAAGCACCAATTTTAGCAAAATAATCCGGTCCCCGCATCTTTGCACCTCAACCACACAATCCATCAAATCCTTATGAACAACCACTCCAACACCGTTTCTACACTTATCTTTACGTGAATACCAAAGTTTAAAGCCTGTCTTCTCGATCTTTCTTGCTTTCTCTCCAATCCATTTAGTCTCTTGAAGACAGTATATGAATCTTCCTTCTTTTTCCATCGTATCCACTATCTCCATCGATTTTCCAGTTAAAGTGCCAATATTCCAACTACCAATCCGCAACTTCCGTTGCAATCTCTTTCGGACTAACTTCTTTACTCGCATACGTCTATTATGCGAGAATCCTTGTAAATTTTGGACTGCATCCAGGCGGTGATGCAGCGGAACTAGCTTAATTACTCGCATACGTTCCTCATGCGAGAACCCTTGCAAATTTTGAACTGCATCCAGGGAAAGATATTTATGATGAAGATTTATACATCCTTATAATAGTTTTTCTTTTTTTCTTGATAAGAATAATCGGGGCTTTATTAGCTCTCTTCTCTTAGGTGGTGTTCTTTTGAGGAAGGAGGGACACCCCTCCTTGTTCCTCTAATTTCTTATCCCTTCATACACGGTCAACATCTGATCTTGGAGTCAATATGTGGGATAAGGTTTCCTTCATTATCCCTTCATCATCGACCTCTCTCGTCGAAAAACAATACAAATAACTACCACTTATCTAATAATCTTATCTACCATAAGCCCCTTATTCATCCTTATCCTCTCTCAAGAGGGAGAGAGATGAATTACATCCTCCTTGGCTTTAGGTTCATATCAGTTTAAGATCTAATAAAAGTGCAAAACTAGCCTTAAAAAGAGAGCCCAATATTAGTCCTATACCAAGTGGAATGATGAGAAAAATCTGATGTGTGCAGCACCATGACCACTAGAGTAGTGTAGTGTGGTTCATACACGACATGGCATCCACACTAATCTATGGGGTCGTTCAGTAGGGGAATATGGAAAGGGATAAGGAGGGGTAATGGGTTATTTTTGTCCGGTTGGTTGGAGGGCAATAAGGAGGAATAATTGCAGTTATTTGCTATTTTCTATTCGGTGAGGACTACATTAAAGCCTACCATACAGGGAAAGAAGCAACAAAAAACCACGACTCTTGTCTTAGTACAACAAACATGAAAAAGAAAACCTTAAGCTCAAAACGAACACAAAAACTAGATCTTGATGATATATAGAAGTTCTATCATGCCTGTCTTCATCTGACCTTTGATGCTCCTGTGCAAGCATAAATTGTATAGTATATTTCGTCTATCTTAACATGTGTGAAAGATAAGTTTCCAATGAAATGTCGGATTTTTTTGGACTTACTATAGCATTTATTAACGTGGTGATTGATGCACTAAATTATTTTCAAATGTATAGGTATATTTATTGTCATTTCGAGAATCACTAAAAGTTAATAAATATCTTCAAAATTATAGATGAATAAAAAAGTTCGGATTCTTTTTCTAATATAATGGATATTAATAACACTTGTATGAATAATGTATCTTGTTGTGAAGCAAAATATAGACCTTTTGTTTCATTATTCAGATGTAATACTTTAAACTACTCTTAATTGTATGCGTAGAATATTAGGATTGGATGTTAATTAGGATATGTTACATTGTCCATCACATGCATTAGCTTCTTGGAGTAGATATGTTTGATTAACTTGTGGAGATGTATCCATAATTATCACATAATTAAATTTGGTTAAGATTGAATCTGCAATAAAATTTAATGCTGTGATCACGTAAAGTGGTTTCTTCAGAAGAAAATGCTAGTAGATTAAATTGTGGAGGGGTATCCATAATTTCTCATACAATTATTATGTGAAGAACCTAAATAAATGTTGTGAATGATTTGATAAATTTTAACGTAGATTTAGATCTGCATTTTGCATGTGCCAGTTTCGATTATATGTTTGTTCAATTTATTAAATTTTTTTTAAAATAAAAATAAATGATAGAATCGTTATAGTCTTATTCAATTCAATGTATGCACCATATCTTGTTGTTTTAAAAAATGTAATATAAACATTTGATTTTGGGCAAACTCAAGAAAGAACATTTTGTCTTTCCATTATTTTTAAGTAACCAATCAAAACACATATCTACTAAATAATCGAATGATGCGTCTATTTTTTATTGAACAAACACATTGAGAGGATAATTAAAATATACAACAATGAGGTATTTCAAATAACTTTATAAAACATTTCTTAATAGTATATTGAATTATATTACATACCTATTATCGAGAATCGAATGAAATGTTGAAAAAACAATTAAATGCATGCATTGAATTTCATTTTATGGTTACGATTTTTGTGCAATAAAATATAAATAAATATATGATAATATGCATATGATGGTATCTATTTAAATATAGAAATAGAAAGAGGCAAAGAGATCATTGAGATGATTACATTTGATGGTACTGATATATAAACATAAATAGAAAGAGAACCCTGTGTTTTGTGGGGACATATAGAGTGGGAGAGAGAGGAATGCATGCCGAGTGAGAGAGAAGCGTGGAGAAGATGAGAGAATGAAATAACTTGTTTATTCCATAGTCTAGGGTTTCTTATATAGCGTGAAATACTAGAGAGCAAAAAGGAAAGGAAAAAATACATGGATACCCCTGTAGGACTCAACTAAAATAAAGACACATAAGAATACAATAGTTTCAACACTCCCCCTCAAGTTGTTACACATATATCAATCATGCCTAACTTGGAGATAAGCCAATAAATACGTCGTTTAGGTAGGGCTTTATTGAGGATATCTCTATGTTGACGATCATTAGATATATTTAGGGATGTAAACAGACGGATACAGATACATATATATACATATATCATATATATATGTGTGTGTTACCATATCTTTATCCTTTTTAAAATATGGATACAAATACAAAGATATCTTGTTTATATTGACAATCGCAAACCATATTCTTAAATATGGATACATATATGGAAACAAAAAAATCATAATTCAGATATGGATATTTTACAACCAAATATGGATTATCCTACGGATAACAAAATTTTCCTAAGACTTAAATTCAATGTCAAAATTACACAAACTATAAATACAATAAAAAATAAATAAAATAATGTGTTAAACTAAGCTTTTATGAACATCACAAGATATATACATAGTGTTCGTAAAGGCAACCCAGGAGGCCGCATATGCGGAGGTGGTCCCCTTACCGCACCGAATATGCTATACTCGCTCAATATGCGGTTATAGGGTATACTCGGTCGAGTAATCCGCATATGCGGCCACATCTGTAATAGAGGTAACTCTGCTCCTCCGCCACCTTCTTGACTTCTGCATGAGTTGCTCCTTCGTCATGTTTTTCTCCTCTACCAAGGTTTGCTGATTGCTCTATTTAGTTCTAAATCTCTCTATTTTTAGATTCAGCAGCAACAATTCTCTATTTTTTTAGATTCTCCAGCAACAACTCTATTTTTTTACATTATCTCATAGACAAATGCACCATTTACTAAAGTACGAAGGTTCATTGTTGTGTTTACTGGCCATGTTACACTTCCAAAAAAAAGGTTACCTTCAAATTTGGACAAGGATATCTACCTTTTTATCTAGTTACCTTCCAATTTGGGGAAGGATATCTACCTTTTTATCTATCTTCAATCAATTTACAACATTTTTTACTCTCTCCACCGTTAACTTAACATCTTTATATTTTGAAAATGGATGACTTTTGAAAATGCTTTGGTTGATATCACATTGTACAGAAAGTCTTCCCTTCATATTTCTTCCATGTTATTTTTTTTAAAAATAAATATCTAATGTTTGAAAATTATTATTATATTTTTAATTATTTTTTAATTAAAATAATAGAAACCGCATATACTTCCGCCTACCTGGTTACTCGCTCCAGACCGCCTGATCGAACGAATACTGTATACCGACTTTTTGAACCCTTGTATATACGCGGGTAAATTACTAAGAAAAAGGGCCCCAACTATGCCTTTTTTTAAAATAATACAAAGATGATACCAAGATTTCAACTTTATAATTTAACATCGACATAGAAGGATAGTGAAGCTTATGGATGCATTTATTCATGACAAAAAGATCGAACCCCTTATTGTTACCAAGGTTTGAAAAAACAAAAGGCGGAACGTGGCGTTTTCCCTGGAAGCAAGGCTCGGCGTAGTCTTGAGGCAGTCGAGGCGTAAGCTTTACCAAAGCATAATAAATATATTTATTGATGAAATAATCTAATCTGTCAGACATATAATACATAAAGTTGTAATATATGATGATCTTATGAAGATAAGAACATGAAAAAAAGGATACATAAATTCCATAAACTTTTCTACTAAGTTTCTACCTAGTCAAAAATGAAATCATTGGTTATAACTATCACTAAAATATTCGTCAAAGAGGGAGTCATTGGCTATAGTTGTCATTAAAGATATCTGAGATGTTGATATGAATCATATGATTTGAATCCTAATTGTATGACTCAGTTGAAGATCGGTACGATGTCCACCCTTTGCCACCATACCCTTCCAGTACTGGGGTCTCGCTGCGGTTGCCTCGAGGCTCTTTGGCTCTGCCTCGTTTAGCTTCGAGTGCCTTTGCACCTCGAGGCACGTTTTTTCAAACAATGATTGTTACGTTTCCAAACTAACACCCTACTTGAGAATAGCGATATATTTGGGGTCTTTTTATAATTTACTCTTTATTTTCCTCCATGTGAATGGAATTACTCTAAAGCACATTATATTACATGTAACCCTATAATATATTTAGATATTTATTTATACATAAATTGATAAATATGTCTATAATATCCACACCCAGAGATTTGTAGTAATACAGATATCTGTATCTGCCAGAAGAAATTATAATAATATCCGTATCTGTATTCTCAAAAAGTTGAATATGGTATACATATCCGTATCCATATCCGTAACAAATAAAAACTCATTTCCATATCCTTATCCGTATCCACCACCACAACAACAACAACAAAGCCTTTCCCCACAATTAAGTAGGGTCGGCTAAAAAAATACTATCCATATCCTCTTAAAAATGGTTATGATGGAGTCCGGATACAGATATATCTGTATCCGGTTGCATCTCTTTGTGGATTGCATATCTTCCCTACTCACACATCACATGGATGAAATGGATGTCAACTTCAATATGCTTTGGTTTGTTCATCAAAAACTGGACTGGTAGTTATAAAGTACGGGAGTCCAATTTTTGTCAAGAATGAGACTAGCCAGGTAATATCACATGTAGCATGGGACATTGCCCTATACTCTGCTTCTACACTAGATATGGACACAATAGTCTACTTCCTACTATGGCATGTAACTAGGTTTCCTCCCAGAAACATTGCATAGTCAGTGGTGGATCATCTGTCTTCAGGAGAATTGGCATAATCTGCATGAGCATAGGCGGTGATGTCTGTGTGACTGTTTGCCTTGTAGACATGGCAACATCCTAGAGAATTCTTCAAATAATTGAAGAATTAGAGGACCTCTTGCCAATGACTGTAACATGGCCTCTCCATTTGTTGCGGGCTTGCTCTATCGACAACATATGAGATATCAGACCTGGTGACAGTTAGGTAGAGTAGTTTACGTATCAAGCTCCATGTATTGGGTAGGATCCTCAAACTCAGGATCAACTGAGATGTTATGCCTCCATGCTTCCGCTAGTAGCTAGATGGTTTGCATCCAAGCGAACCTGCATCTGTAAGAATGTCCATGCATTACTTCTCTAATACATGTAAGCCCTTTGTGGTCAAAAGAGCTTCTGTGCCCAGAAAATACCGAATTTGACCGAGGTCCTTGGTGACAAACACCTTCTGAAGGAAGGCCTTGGTCTCGGTACTACATGCCTTGTCATCACATGTTAGTATTATATCATCAACATATACTGCCAATACAACCACACTAGTAGATCGTCGTCTGACGAAAACATAATAGTCAGATATCATCATCTGAAAATCGAGAGAGCCAAACTCCATGGTAAGCCTATCAAACTAAGCTCGTGGAGACTACTTGGTCTTGAAGACCCATCTGCAAGCTACTGGTCTCACACCATGTGTGCAAGACTGCAAGGCACAAGGTCCCATGTCTCTCTGGATGTAAGGGCTTCTTTCTCGGTCGCTCATGGCCTTTTCCCAATCATGGTCCTGTAATGCAACATGATAATCTCGAGGAACAATGATGGTCATCATGGCATCTAGAAACCGTCTCTCACCACTACAGAGACCACCAGTAGTAGTATAAAGGAGATAAGGTGCAAAGTACATTGCCTTTTGATCTATCGCAGAGCCTATAGGGAGTTCTGGTGGAGTATCCAGAGCTGTAATAGTAGGGGCACTCGAAGATGACACATCATCATGCAAATAAGGAATATGTAAGGGGACTAGGTCAGATTGTGCAGTGTGTTTCCTTTTGTAGACAATGGACAGTGGCAGAAGCTCTAAAGGAATGCCACTAACAAACTCAGTAAGTTGCTTGTCTGTTCAAAAAAGGTGACATCAACAGATATATCGTAATAAATGACCTATGGGGTCGCAACACCTGTACTCCTTTTGGGTATGAGAATATCCAAGGAAAACACACTTGATAACATGAGGAGACAATTTTTATGTAGTCTGAAAATTGTGTACAAAAGCATTGCAATAAAAAAATCCTTAATAGAAGTGGAAAATGTTCCTTAGGATACAAGAGTGAGAAAGGGAGTTACCTCCTTGGGGACTGAAGACAAGATCTTATTTGATGATGTACGTGGTAGTAAGAACATCATCCTCTTAGCGGGTTTTGTGAACCTTCATAAAAGTAAGCAACGTGCGAGTAATGTCCAGAAGGCGGCGAAGCTTCTTTTCCGCTACCCCATTATGCTGTGAGGTATAACGAACATGCCTGATGAAGGGCCCCCTGAGTGCAAAGAAAGATATCAAGTCCTGTTGAGTGAACTAAAGAGCATTGTCAGTCCTGATAGCACTGTTGCAATATTCGATCGAATAGACCGAATATTCGGCCGAATATTCTTATTCTGTGGCTGATCGAATAGGATATTGGTATTCAGTCAATATTCGGTCCAACCCGAATATTCCCAAATATTCGGTCTATTCGACCGAATATTTTGATCGACTATTGCAACATATTGTTGATTTTTTTATTTTTTTTATTTTTAAAGGTTCCCTTTTATCTCATTTCACCACATGTGTTAAAGCTCCATATATGTAATTTGTTAATTGCAACCTTTATCTTGGGCTCTTATAAATTGATGACTATATATGTGCAAAATATATAAGAAAATATATATAATAGGCATAATATTTATATTTAAAATAATTAAAATATATAACCGAATTATTATGTATATTCTCTCGAATATCAAACATTCTTTATTTAGTGACCCCTTCGACTGAATACCGAATATCGACTTCTGCAACATTGCTTGATAGTTGGAATACATGTAGAGAAAGTGTTTTTTATAAGCTGAAAAGAAAAACTTGACAATTTTATCAATTTCTGATCGTTCCTTGATCAAATAGACCAAAGAAAACATGTTTCAGTTTCAATCATCTAGAAAGACATCAACTTATCTATGACCAACAATATTACGAACAAGGCAATGCCATTAAATATCACATGGACGGAGAGAGAATGGCGATGAACGACGTGGCTCAGTCCTAGATTGAAAGGAAGAGCGATGGTGTTTGCCGAACTGCCAGGTTCCACACTCAAAAGGTTTCAGAGATGACAATTCAGGAAATATTTGTGAAAGAGCTTTAGCAGATGGGAGACTGAGCCACAAATGCCGTTAGAATGGGTTAGCAGATACGAAGACAATACCTGCAGAGGTTGAATCAGCATGTATATCAAGGTAACAAAGGTCGTTCTTCTCATGTCCCCCTCAAAAAAATCTACATTGTCCGGATCATCACTGAAAATAGCAATGGAACTCATCAAAAATCACTCGACAATTCAATTCAACACAACTTATGAATTGATAAGATGCATAGAGGAAAATCCGGTGCATACTAAATGATAGAGAGCTTGAGCGCAGATAACTCCGTAGTCACAACTGTGGTAATAAGAGAATGAGCTTTGCTGGGTAACTGAACCGACTTCATAGTGGAAGAGGGTTGAGAATATGTCTTAAAACTACCTTTTCTAGTCAAGTAAGTTGACACACCGGAGTCAATGATCCATGTCAGTGCTTTAACTGAAGCAAAGTTACCTACAATACCTGAGGTAGTAGTAAGATGCGAAGTAGTAGTCTCATTGTGAGCGAAGTTCTGCAGATGTTGCACCCGACGCGTGATAGAACTCTCCCTAATGCCGACGAACACTGTGAATACCCGAGACTAGGGCACACAATTTATCTGTGCCCTTGAGTTTGAAAGAAATTCCTTGTACAATCATAAAAGATATAGTGTACATGGATTTGGTCTCTGTATGAAGAGATGCCATCGTGGTCAAATAGAGATACAATAAGATAAATCATAGGTTTAGTCACGTATGTGAATGATTATATCACGACAATGATGCTCAAATAGGCTAGAGGGTACCCTAGAGATATACAAACAAGGGCCTGGACCGCAATACATAGGTTTGGAGATGTCCTGGGCGGCGTACATATAGGCTGGAGGTACCCGAACAACGACATAGAGACGTGGAGGTGCGCCTGGGCAGTGCGCAGATGGGTTGGAAATCCCTAAACAATATAGCAAGGGTTGAGGATGCATGTGGGCTGCGTGCAGGTGGGCTGGAGAGCCCCAAAAGGCGGCGTAGCAACAATCTAGGGGTGATGTAGACTCGAGAGGCATGAGCAACGACCCTCGAGATGCTTGGGGCAATATGCGGTGGCTTGATTAATGGAGACGGGCCGTGCGCAACCGCGCAGGGTAGCATGAGATGCTATAGTCGTGCATGGAGAGGTGCGGGGTGCATGACGTGGGACCCTCGGGCGAGAAGAGGGCCTGTGCGAGCGTGGCTTGTCGTGGCATTGTGATTTAGTTCAGGACACCGGTGTAAGACCATTACTCTGATACCATGTGGAGAAGATGAGAGATTTAAATGACTTGTTTGTTCCATAGAGTGAAACCCTAGAGAGCGAAAAGAAAAGAAAAAAAATACACGACTCAACTAAAGCAAAGACACATAAGAATATAATAATTCCAACAAGAAGGACTTGGAAAATGGAGGGAGAGGAATGAGTGGGTGATGGCTGTCGATGGTAGAGAATTGGGTTGGGGGAGATAGAGAGGGAGGGAGGGAGCAGATGAGAGGAGAATGAGGGGTTTAGAACACATGTCTTTAGGGGATAGAAGGGGAGAATGACCCAGCTTTAGTTTTGAACATACGCACTGAGAGGATAATTAAAATATATAATAGTCATAGTCAGGTATTTTAAATTACTCTAAAATATTTTGTAATAATATATTGATTTGCAGGATTACATATTTTAATATTGAGAATCCAATGAAATGTTGAAAATTCAATTACGTTTTTTGCAATAAATAAATAAATATATGATAATATGCATGCGACGATATCAATCTATCTAAATATAGAATAGAAAGAGACAGAGATAATTGAGATGATATACATTAGATGATATATATATATATGGATTTTATTCAATGGTACTATGCCCATTCGGTGCATAAGAAGTACACAACATCATCCATAAGATTTTGATGTAACAACTGTGTTGGTGGGAATGAGAATGAGAACTTGTTTATTCCAGGGAACCCTAGGCTCTCTCATATAGAGAAAGCCTATGGGTAAATTACATAAGGTTGAGTAAGGAAAATAAACATAACAGACGAGTACATAAATTCTAAAAATATCTCTACTCCCCCTCAAGATGGAGCATAGATGTCAATCATGCTCATCTTGGAAGAGCATTTCTGAAATGGCCCTCTGAGCAACGGCTTAGTAAAGATATCTGCAGTCTGCTCTCCTGAACTGACATGGGAAGTAGAAATCAAACCCTTCTGAATCATATCCCTGGTATAGTGGTAGTCTACCTCAATATGCTTCGTCCTTTCATGAATTGCAGGATTATTAGCACTAAATAATGCTGCTTGATTGTCACATTGTAATTGCATGGGTAAAGGTACATCTATATACAAAACCTTCTAATACAACTCGAACCTACATCATCTCCGTACTTGCCTGTGCCATGGCCTTGTACTCAGATTCAGCACTAAATCTAGCCACCACTATCTGTTTCTTTCTTTTCCAATAAACTAAGGAACTGCCTACAAACACCGCAAAACCTGAGATAGATTTCCGGTCTCTAAGATATCCTGCATAATCCGCATCAGCACATGCAGAGATAGAGAGATTTGTTTCTTTCATGAACAACAATCATGCACCTTGAGACGACTTTAGATCTTAGTATCATATATATAGCATCCATGTGCACCTGTCTGGGTTGTTCCATGAACTGACTTACCCGACTTACCGCAAAAGCAATGTCAGGTCTAGTGATAGTAATATAGAGAAGTTTTCCCACCATTTCTCTATATCTTCTTTTGTCAACTTCCTCTGTGTCATCTCCATATAACTTCATACTAGTATCCATGGGAGTAGTGGAGGGTCGACACCCGATCATACCTGTCTCAACAAGCATACCTGTAATATATTTCCTTTGGGTCACCACAAGACCCTGCTCGCAAATTCCAATCCCAGAAAGTATAGTAGAGTACCTAGATCCTTAGTCACAAACTGATGGCCTAAACATGCTTTTGCCATCTTTATCCCCTGCATGTCATCTCTCGTAACAAGTATATCATCAACATATACCATAATAACAATAGTACCTCTGGGAGTCTTCTGGACAAACAAAGAGTGGTCAACATTTGATCTTTTGAACCTTGCTTCTGGATTAAATCTGAAAGCTTCTGAAACCATGCCCGCGGACGTTGTTTAAGACCATATATGGTCTTGTGAAGTCTACAAACTATCTGACACTCCCCTAAGCAGCAAACCCAGGAGGCTGCTGCATGTAGACTTCTTCCTATAGAATCCCCATATAAAAAGGCATTTTTAACATCAAGCTGGAACAAAGGCCAAACACGTACCACGACTGACAAATGAACACGTAGAGTGGAATGACGTGCAACCAGAGAAAAGGTGTCTACATAATCCACGCCATAGGTCTGAGTGAATCCCCGAGCCTTGCTTTGTAGCGATCAAGGCCGCCATCCGCATTATATTTGACAGTAAAGATCCATTTACAACTGACAACAGAAGCTCTTGGGGGAGCAGTAACCAAGCTCCATGTACCACGAGACCGCAGGGCAATCATTTCCTCCTCCATGGCTAACTGGTAGTTGCTGTCTTTCAAGGGCATCCTGATAATTCGTGGTATCTCCATGGTAGATAATGCAATAACAAATCTCTGAAAATCATCAGTGAGGTGATGGAATGAAACCTGTGAACACTGTTGTAAAAGTCGGCCGACTAGTCGGCCCGACTAGTCGAGTCGGGGGGGGGGGGGTATCCGACTCGACTAGGCCAAATCGGCCTATAGTCGGGTCGACCCGAATTAGTCGCCCGAGTAATCGGCCTAGTCGGCCGACTTTTGCATAGAGGTTTTAATTGTTTGTATACTGTTTTGTTATACTTTTTTTATATACTTTTAATTGTTTGTGTTGTTATTACTTAGTCATTATTACTATAAATTCAAATATATATGAAGTGGTTTTATACTTAAAATAATACAAAAATATACCTCCTTTTGCCTTAACATCCTTGTGGACACATGAAAGTACGGTGTAAACTAACAACGTTCTAACAAACATTAGCATCCTTGACTACAACAGATATGTATATGAATTCTTTTACATTATCAAATTATGTCAATAACTATAAGGTTATATAATTATTAAATCTTTTATTTATCTCTTGTGATTTGTTAATTAACTTCGTGATTCTTAATTACAATGATTAGTAACATGTGAGTTTGTTGATTAGTAACTTGTGAATATGGTTAGCTTTGTGTTTGTATGTATTAAAATTGCTAAATTTGTGTATATATATGAGAGTGTATGTATTAAAAATCGATTTATATTTTAAAATAATTTAAAAAATCAAAACCGACTAATGCCTGACTAAATCCGATTACTCTCCCGACTGCCGATTAATCCTTAGTCAGTGACCCCGCCGACCGAGTACCGACTACCGCTTTCTGCAACCATGCCTGTGAAGCAAGTGGATAGGACGCACCACGTCCGCTTAAACTTTCCTCAAGGCAATAGGTACATCCAAATCATCAACAGTGTCCAGCTGTATGTCATTCTCCTGCACTTGTGCATTGTCAGTCCAATCGTTACTAATATCACTTGGACATACCTGGGGCGTGGTGGATAAATGACGGCCTCCATGAGCAGGAATCGGACGACGGGTATAAAATTTCGGTAATGGTGGGACTGGTGGTTGCAGAGGAGGTGGTGGTGGTGATGGTGGTGGCACAACAGTTGTTGGTATGTTATCAGACTGACGCAGCGGAGGAGGTGGCACACAAATTTCATCACTAATAGTGGAAGAAGTCATCCTGTCACCTGTAGGAGAAAAACACATCACAGTCTCAAGAAGGTAACGTCGGCACTAACATAATATTTTTTCATAGGATCATAGCATTGGTAACCCTTTGAGTATGAGAGTACCCAAGAAACACACACTTGACAGCATTAGGTGAGAGCTTGTCAATCCCGGAGTGAGTTGATGGACAAAAGCAACTGAGCCAAAAACACGAGGAGTTAGGGAGAACAATTCCTTGTCAGGAAAGACAACAAAAAGATGAACTTTCTCACTCGATACAGAGGATGGCATACGATTGAGCAGACAGATAGCATGCCATAAGAAACAACATCACCCCAAAAAGACAGAGGAGCACAACTATGAATGAGTAAAGTCCGAGTTATGTCAAGAAGATGACGAGTTTTCTTTTTTGCAACACCGTTTTGTTGAGACGTGTAAGCACAAGTTGTTTGATGAATAATGCCACGAGACAAAGAAATGTGAAAGCGCACGGATGCAAAATTCTAAGGCATTATCTATGCACACAATCTTCACATTAGAAGTAAAATTCTAAGGAATCATCAACGACTACTAGATAAAACATGTGTCCCTGTGATAAGGAACATGACTCGAACCCCATATGTCAACATGCAACAACTCAAAAGGGGAGCGGCTACTCCGAGACTCACGACTAGGGAAAGTAGATGTGCGATGCTTTCCCAACTGACATGCTTCACACTGAAAAGAAGACTTTGGTGAAATCTGGGGCAAGATATGTCGCAGCTTCTGAAGAGGGAGATGATCAAAACGCAGATTCCAAGTAAAGGGAGAAGCAGTTCCACTGGACTGAGAGGAGACACCGACATAGGGGGTGCGGACTAACCGATAGAGACCATCCTGCTCACAGCCACACCAATGACCCTGCCCGTTAGAATGTCTTGAAAAATAAGAGACGATGGGTCGAAAATAGCCCGACAATGCAAATCCTTTGTAATCTGACTAATAGAAAGTAAGTTCATTGAAAATCTGGAGCATGGAAAACATTCTGTAGTCGTATGGAGGGTGTCAAACTGATCTCCCCTGTCCAATGATGGGTGAATGAATCCCATCCGCTATTACTACCGATCTCCCTTGTGGGACCTCGCTGTATGATGTAAACTTATCTCTGTCTCGACAGAGATGATGTGTCGCGCTGGAGTTCATAATCCATTCTGAAACATTAGACTATGACATGACGTAAAGGCCTAAACGCTACCTGATGTGCTAGCTGGGGCTGACGTGCTGGCAGAGGCTGAAGCTGCTATGCCTGAGTGGACCTCCTGACGAGTCAGTATTGGCAGGAGGCATGATATCATGAAGTCTGGCGACAAGATCTTCAAACCACTGATCTGAAGTAGATGTCGGTGTAGGCACAACGTACTCAGCTACACGGGCTGATGCTGGAAAACCATGTTTAGAATAGCATGTATCCTCCGCATGGCCTGGGCTATGACAGAAGGTGCATGGCTGAGGGAATCGACCACGTCGACCACGAGGTCTACGACCACGAAAAGAAGAAGATGCACCTCTGCCCTCTGGAAGCTGTCATCGCTGAAGGAGGTGGAGTAGTAGCAGTAGAAGGAACTGTGATTTCTGCTGAGCTGCCGATACACTTCCTCCACTGGAGGAATAGTAGCATCCGTTAGGATCTGTGAGCAAGCCGCATCATACTTCGGGTCAAGTGCCGCTAGTATTACCCCCACCATTGTAGAGATATATATTATTATGATATGTACATGTTTGTTATTTCTTTGTTTTCTCTGGACTACTTTGTACCCTTAAGGTCTCTCCCTATATAAGAGTGCCTAGGGTTTCTCTGAATAGATTATCTCGGTTTTCTCCCAACATGTATCAGAGCCGCCCTAGGGCTCTCTCCCTCTCCCTACCCGCCGCCCGTCTCTCCACGTGCTCGTCCCACCGCGCTGGCCGGCTTCCGGATCGCCCCGCCATCAGCCCTCCCGGCGAGTTCCCAGTCCAACCCGCTCCACACACCCAGCGACCCCCACCAGTCCCGCCGTCACCTACCCGGCGGCATCCTTGTCCCGCCGCCAACCCCCAGGCGGCATCCTTGACCCGTCGCCACCCCCAGGCGACACTCCAGTCCCGCCGCCAGTCCTCTAGGCGGCCCCAGTCCCATTGTCAGCCCTCTAGGCAGCCTTCAAGTCCCGCCGCCATCATCCCCGGCGTGCCCTAGCCGCTCCTCGGCGATCTTCCGCGTGTACGTACTCGTCTCTTCCTCCGGATAGATGGATTTGAGTGCGTAACGTCTACATACGCACTCGAATCCAATGCAGTTTGTGTAGACATCTATCACTTTGTCTACAAACCCTAGTTCTTCTCCAGTGGCACTATGTCAGAATCGAAGGTTGATATGCCATCCATAGGCGCATTTAAAGGTCCAACGCCGATAGTTAAGATGGACGGGTCGAATTATGAGCTCTGGGCGATGCAGTTCTTGAGCCTCATGAAGTCGAGTGGTAAGAAACACATTCTTACCGAGGATGAGCCAACAGAGAAGACAGTGATATATGCCTCGTGGGAGGCTGATGACTTCTATGCAAAGGTCTGGTTTGTCAGGTACATTGACGATGGAGATTGCCAACGATGTCCTCCATCAGCCCACTGCCAAGGCGATGCGGGATATCCTAGCTGCTACCTATTCGCAGGTGCGAAATGAGACCAAGATGTTACAGCTTCAGCATGACATATTCACGATGAAGCAGAGCGGCAGACCTCTTCACTCCTTGTACACATCTCAGAGGGGGATGTTTGAGAAGTTATACAGTACTATCCCACTCACAGCGACTCCGGAACAACAGAAGACATTTAGGAATGCCATCATGGTGGGCGTCCTACTTGCAGCCCTTGATCCTGAATATGACGCCGCTCATTCTCAGATCTTAGCCGATGCAGTTATTCCTCCAGTGGAGGATGTTTACAGGACACTCAGACGCATTACAGTTTCTTCCAGTTCTTCTACTTCACCCCCATCGACGATGGCAGTTTCGCGTGGGAGAGGTGGCCCGTCTTCAGGTCGTGGACGTGGACGTGGACCCCAGCGAAGGGGTGGTCGCTTTAAGTCAGCCATGTTCCTATTTTCACCGCGCAGGACACTCGGAGGAGACATGCTATTCTAAGCATGGGTTCCCAGCATCGGCACGTGCCGCAGAGCACTCTCAGTCCCACTTGGCATCTACTGCAGACAACCGTTTTGAGGAACTTGTGGCACGTCTCCGCGATATTATGCCACAGACATATGGTGATTCGTCTGGTGGACCTTCAGATGTTGCTGCTACAGCCTCCGCCAGTTCTTCTGCTGCTGCTAGTACCTCAGGTAGATCTACTGCATTTCGCTGTCTCATGATATCTCTGATTGATTATAGATTCGAGTGCCACACATCATCTCTGCCGAGATCGAGATAGACTTGAGTCCTACAGGGACATTCCTCACGGTCGCTCAGTGCAGATCGCAGACGGTACTCATTCCCCCTTGTTGGACAGGGGGAGGTCTTCTTATCCTCTACTATGCATCTACAGAATGTCCTACATGCTCCTGAGTTCTCGATGAATCTGTTATCTATTAGTTAGATTACAAAGGATTTGCATTGTCGTGCTATATTTGACCCGTCTTCTCTTATTTTTCAGGACATACTAACGGGCAGGGTGATTGGCTGTGGCTCTGAGCAAAATGGTCTATATCGGCTGGTTCGGAATTCCTATGCTGGTGTCTCCTCTTATACTGCCGGACCAATTTCCCCGTACATCTGGCATCTACGTTTTGGTCACCTCCCGCTCCAGAAAATGCACAATCTTCTACCTCAGATTTCTCCTGGTTCGTCCTTTCGTTGTGACGCATGTCAGTTGGAAAAGCATCATCGGTCGACCTTTCCTAGTCGTCAGAGTCGGAGCAGTAGCTCCCTATTCGAGTTGTTTCATATAGATATATGGGGTCCAAGTCGTGTACCCGATCATCAGGGGCACATATTTTATCTAGTGGTAGTGGATGATTTCTCTCGTGTATCTTGGGTCTTTCTTCTAAAGAATAAATCTGAAGCAGGAGATGTGATCAAGAATTTAATTAATGAAGTGCAAAATGTTTTCTTTTCTACTGTCAAATATGTTCGTACAGATAATGCCCTAAAATTTTGCACACGGTCCCTTTCTCAATTTCTGTCATCAAAGGGCATTATTCACCAAACCACTTGTGCGTATACATCCCAGCAGAATGGTATGGCGGAAAGAAAGCATCACCATCTCCTTGATATTACTCGAACCCTGTTGATTCAGAGTTGTGCTCCTATTTCATTCTGGGGGGATGCTGTTCTTACCGCGTGTTATCTGGTCAATCGTATGCCATCCTCTGTCCTTGGTGAGAAAATACCTCTTTCTATCATTTTTCCTGACAAGGAATTATTCTCACTGACTCTACGTGTCTTTGGTACTGTGGCATTTGTTCATCTTCTGTCTCCTGGACTTGACAAACTCTATCCTAGAGCGGTCAAGTATGTCTTTGTTGGTTATTCTTAGACTCAAAAGGGCTATCGGTGTTATGATCCTATAAACAAGAAATACTTCGTTAGTGCTGATGTCACATTCTTTGAGTCTGTTATGTATTTTTCTCCTGCAGGTGACAGAATGGTACCATCCACTACCAATGATGATGTCTATGTTCCTCCACCACCTACTTGGAGTTCACCTGAGTCTCCTCATGTTCCTGCCCCTACATCACCTTCACCACCACCACCTCCACCTCCACCCCCACCTCTTCCACGACCTCCCATTTCACCTCTATCAAAATTCTATACGCGTCGGTCAGGTCCTGCTCAGGCTACACATCAGCCACCCATCACGCCTCAGGTATGTTCAGATGGCATTACTACTGACGGGTCAGATATGGTACATGTGCATGATTCTTCATTGCAGGAGGAAATCAGACCATCCAGTACAACAAAAGATGATCTTGTTATTCCTATTGCTATCCGGAAGCAGAAGCGGATGTGTGCCTCTTATCCATTTGCTTCACAGGTGTCGTTTCACCGCCTCACTGGTGACTTTCAGAGATTTGCTGCAGCCTTGTCTTCCGTGGATATACCACGGACCTACCAGGAGGCTATGGAGATTGATTGCTGGAGATTAGCTATGGAAGATGAGATGCGTGCATTGCAATTTCGTGGTACATGGTCTTTGGTTCCTGCTCCTCCTGATGCATCTATTGTGAGCTGTAAGTGGGTCTTTACAGTCAAATATCATGCATATGGCAGCTTGGATCGGTACAAAGTGCACGTTTGGTCGCGCATGGTTTTACACAAACCTATGGCGTGGACTATATGGATACTTTCTCTCCAGTGGCTCGACATTCTACACTTCGCATTCTCTTATCTGTGGCCGTGGTCCGTGACTGGAGTATAGCTCAATTGGATGTCAAGAATGCATTCTTATATAGGGACCTACAGGAGGAAGTCTACATGCAACAGCCACCTGGGTTTACTGTTGAGGGGAGAAGCATATGGTGTGTAGACTTCACAAGGCAATTTATGGCCTCAAACAGAGTCCAAGAGCGTGGTTCCAGAAGCTGTCCAATCTTATTGAGCAACAGGGATTCAAGAGGTCAAATGCAGACCACTCATTGTTTGCTCAGAAGTCATCGGCAGGTACGGTTGTTATCATGGTCTATGTTGATGATATTCTGGTTACAGGAGATGATGTTCAGGGCATAGAAAGGGCGAAGGCGTTCCTAGGCCGTCAGTTCGTTACGAAGGATCTTGGAACCCTAAGATATTTTCTGGGGTTGAAATTTGCCAGAAATGCACAGGGTTTGGTGATGACTCGACGGAAGTACATTACAGACTTCTTGATTGAAACAGGCATGGCTGGATGCAAACTATCAAGTATTCCCATGGATCCAAGCATGAAGTTGTATGATGGTGATACTGCTGAAGTGGATAAAAGAAGATATAGAGAAATGGTGGGTAAGCTCCTTTACATTACCATATCTCGACCTGATATTGCCTTTGCAGTAAACAAGGTAAGTCAATTTATGGAGCAGCCAAGACAAGTTCATATGGATGCTATATACATGATACTGAGGTATCTGAAGTCTTCTCCAGGTTCAGGGTTGTTGTTTCGGAAGGGCACATATTTGTCTATCTCAGCATGTGCAGACGCCGATTATGCAGGATGCCCTAAGGATCGAAAATCAACCTCGAGATTCGCAGTGTTTGTTGGAAGCTCTCTGGTTTCTTGGAAAAGCAAGAAACAAACTGTTGTGGCAAGATCAAGTGTTGAATCCGAATATAGGGCCATGGCGCAAGCAAGCACGGAGATGATGTGGGTTCGATCTGTACTAGAGGATCTACATGTAGGTGTACCTCTACCAATGCAGCTTCAGTGTGACAATCAAGCAACCTTGTTCATTGCCAACAATCCAGCTTTTCATGAGAGAACCAAGCATATAGAAGTTGACTGTCATTACACTAGAGACTTAATTCAGAGAGGATTGATATCTACAACTCATGTGAGCTCAGGGGATCAGACTGCAGATGTATTCACCAAGCCGTTGCTCAGAGGACCTTTTCAGAGATGTTCATCCAAGCTGAGCATGATAGACATCTATGCTCCACCTTGAGGGGGAGTGTAGAGATAGATATTATTATGATATGTACCTGTTTGTTATTTCTTTGTTTTCTCTGGACTACTTTGTAGTTTGTACTTTACCCTTAAGGTCTCTCCCTATATAAGAGAGCCTAGGGTTTCTCTGAATAGATTATCTCGGTTTTCTCCCAACAACCATTGTAGCATTCCAGAACGTCTTCTGCTGCTCAGGGGTCGTCGTCAGGGAAATGATACCGTAAAGCTTCTCAAACATCCCGCGTAGGGATGTATACAACGAATGCAACGTCCGGCCATTCTGCTTGACCGTAAATATATCATGCTGAAGTTGGAGGATCTTTGTCTCGTTTCTCATCTGCGAGTACGTCGTGGCATGGATATCCCACATGGCCTTAGCCGTGAGCTGATGGACGACATCATTAGCAATCTCCATCGTCAGAGTGCCTGAAAGCCCGTCCTTGGCATACGAATCATCTGCCTCCCATGAGGCGTAAACCCCAGTCTTCATTACCGGCTCATCTTCGGTAAGAATGTGCTTCTTACCATTGGACTTCATAAGATTCATGAATTACATCACCCAGAGCTCGTAATTCGTCCCATCCATTTTGACTATTGGCGATGGACCTTTGAAAGCGCCGATGGAGGGCATGTCGACTTTGTTTTCTGACATTGTTGTCGGATATGAAGAACTAGGGGTTTGTAGACCAATGAATAGTTGTTTACATAAACATGTATGGAGTTGAGTGCATATGTAGACTTATGCACTCAAATCCATGAAGAACGAGAAAGATAAGGGGACGACGTCGAGTTGAGAGGGAAGGGGTGGCGGGGGCGGCGCGCCGGCTAGATGGTGGGGTGGTGGGGGCAGCGCGTCGGCGGGATGATGAAGGGGTGGCGGAGGAGGGGTGGGCGGGGAAGGAGGGGGCGACAGGTTGGGAGGGCCGACGGGCTGGGAGGGGCGGCGACGGTGGGATGAGTAGGGTAGAGGGGCGGCGGCTAGGGTTAGGGTTTTAGGGTGGAAGCTCTGATACCATGTTGGTGGAAATGAGAATGAGAACTTGTTTATTCCAGGGAACCCTAGGCTCTCTTATATAGAGAAAGCTTATGGGTAAATTACATAAGGTGGAACAAGGAAAATAAACATAAAAGACGAGTACATAAATTCTAGAAATATCTCCACAAACTGTTATTTATTATGTTGATGGTTATTTATAGGATGGTAATGATTCCATATTTGTAGGTGGCATGCGAGGAAACCTAATAATACATGTTATGTAATGGTTATTCCAAATTTGGTCCTCACAGTTATGTAAGTAACAATCCATGAGTGTCGTATATACACAATCTATTTTGTAAGTTACTATCGTTGTACTCATTATTACATTCTATACATATGTTAGTTACAAACATCTATACAAATGTTACGTTTTTCTATTTTTCATTCTGTTTTACTAACATTATTTGATAATTTACTAATATTTCGTTGCCATTTACTTTTCACATAAAGACAACTACTACAACACCACTATTGTTTCTTGTATTACACATTACGTTGATTTGTATTACTTACTTTGTACTCAATATTACTTTCGTTTGGTTTTTAGTTACTAAGAAGTATCCATACTTGTCGTTTGAATTGCTAGCATTTTGTTCCAGTTACGCAAGTAAGGGGAATATATTAGCATTTTGTTTGAGTTACATAAGGAGAATATATTATCGATTCTATGTTGATAGTTTACTTGAGTAATGTCTCTAAGTTACTGATATTTAATACAAGGTAATACTACGTATATAAATTACTGGAAATTGTTTTAGTATTACTCATCTCATAAAAATCATTATTTGATAATTGTATATATATCACTGATCTTGTGACATAAGATATAAGTTATACTTAAATAACTTAAGGAGGAAAGTAATATAAAAAATGTTAATAAATAAGTAAAAAATTAACATAAATGAGCAACTAATATAAGATAGAAAGTAATATACATGGACAAAATAGTGATATTTCATTGATGTATTTCTTTCCTGATCATTTTCCGCAAGAAATCTCTGAATGGAAGTTTTCACTTTCCAAAACTGACTCCCCATTTTATGGAAACGGTATAATTTGAAACCAAAATGGCAACCGTGTTGGCGTACCTCCAAAATTATCCTCCTTAGAAATAGACAACTTCTCAATTGATTAGACAGATGGATGGCCTATGTTTGGTGCTTACCAAACTTTAATGGGCACAAGGCCCATTGGATAAGTTCCTATATATATATATATATATATATATAGGGAAATTATCCAATGAGCCCTATGCCCATTTGAGATGAGATGATGAGCCCACTCATTTTTTACCATTATTTCCTATCATTTTGAGCTTAATAGTTATTTGTTTACAAGTGTTATATCATATTCTTACTAGTAACTATTTTCAGAAAATAAACCTTAAATTCATACGAAATGATTGTATTATTATTTGTATTACTGGTGTCGTTCTTATTCTTACTAATGACCATTCCCTGTGAATCTAAGGTTTTGTTTATATGAAAATAGTTACTAATAATAAGAATATGATATAACAACTTTAAATAAATAAGCATTGAATTCAAAATGATAGAAAATATTGGTAAAATATGAGTGGGCTCATCTCATCTCAAATGGGCACAGGGCCCATTGGATAAATCCCCCATATATATATATATATATATATATATAAAGATTGCTTTTTTGTGGGGATAGAAAGAGTGAGGGGAGGAAGCTATGTCAAGTGAGAGGACATAGAGAATGGAGGGATGGGAAAGAGAAGATGACGGCTGTCGATCGTAGAGAATTGGGGGGGGGGGGCAGGAGAGAGGGAGGGATTGAGAGGAAGAGGGGGGCATGAGAGAGGGGAATGAGGGGTGGAGACTACATATCTTTAGGGGAATAGATAGATATTTGTGCGGTCAGTGGATCCATGAGGGACGCCCTCTGTGTTGAACACTCTACATAGCTTTGTCATTATCATTGTTTTTTTTTTCATGTTTCCTTTTTATTTTTCATGTTTCTCAGATATTTCTAGTTTGTTCAGCACGCATCGTTTGCTGATTTTCCTTCCTGATATAATTTAGGTGCACACTCAGAATTGATTATTTCCCTGTTATATTGAAACAGCTTACGGATCCTCTTCGGTTGCTTTCTAAGGTTGGAAACCGCTCTTGTATATATGTTTCAAATTGTGAAACAGCTATTGTATCTATTTTTAGATTTACCTTCTTATAACTCTGCATATATTTCAGGAGGCTGCTGTTCAGCAGGTGGTGGGCTTCTTGGACACTTACTCTCTAAGTCAGGAAGACTATGATTTTATAGTGGAGCTTTCTAAGTTTCAGGTATACACGTCTTTTATCCTTTAAATTTAACTAGAAGGTGCACCCGTGCTTTGCTGCAGGGAAGTCAAAAAAATCAAAGTTTTTATGGAAAATTTACTGACACTATTTATGGAATTTAATCTTATTGATCGAGTTTCTCTATACTGACAGATAACATATATGAAAATCATTTCGATGAAATACATGTGTATATTTATTATATGAATAAAGATATTTACTGTAGCGAAGAAATAAAAGGGCATGATGTTAGTAATTTGAATTACTTTTATATCAAGTGTTAATTGCACAAAATATTTCTGAAAACTGATTTTATGCATTGATTTTTTCAATGGTATGGTGGTAGTGCGGTGTGTCTACCACCCAAAAGATCATGGTTCAAATCTCCCCTTGTGGAGGTTGCGTTAAGTAGCTGACAACCATCGTAAAAAATAGTCAGATCTTTCAACATAGATTTGAGCAAGAATCCATGTAGCGGGCTCTACTTAAAAGTGGGAGAAATTGTATTTGTTCAAATATGTAATGCACTTTTTATAACAAATAGCTAAAAAAATGGCTAAGCCCTTTCCCACTTCTAGTGGGGTCGTCTACATATATTCTTGCTCAATTCAACTTATTTTTACGCTGGTTGTCGGCTACCTAATCCAACCCCCATAAGAGGAGATTTGAACCCCTGGTCTTTTGGATGGTAGGTACACTACCACTAGACCATTGAAGTGGGTATTATAAAAAAAATAGCTAATATAACAAAGTTTAGAATCATCATTGTAAAGCTAATTTTATTCATTGATCTCTTCTATAGTGGTGCATGGGTTGTATGAAAATCATTCAGCAAAATGTACAATATTGTTATTAGTATTTATTTATTTATTATACTAAGAAAACATATTATTATGAAGTATGAAATATAAACCAATCAATTTGGTTATGCCTATCATGAATATGATAATATATTTCAAAATCAAATGGTTTTCATGATGATTGATAGTCGATATTAAAATAATATTGATATGACCTTATGTAATATATTTTTAATAGAGATTTTTACATACATGACCCTCTAGGGCCTTTATACTTGGATAGTGACTCGGTCTTACACCGTATAATTTGTGATCCCTCCATAATCAGAATTACGTGTAAAACCTTGTGATTCCATCTTACACCCTAAACCCGACCGTTACTTTGCTCATTAACTTAACCGCTCCTACTGGTAAACTGGACAATGATTTGATTGTTGATTTTTTTAATTTTTTTTCTCTCCTTGCAACATACCCATTTCATCTCCCCTACTCTACTTCTCCTTCTGTTCTTGCGCTCTCCTACGCAAGGGCAGGGGTGGGTCGGCTTATGGGTGAGCTGAAGTGGTGGAATTGGCTTGGGAGCAATGGCATGGATGGTGCTAGGTGGGGGAGGGGGTGCAGGGGCAGCTCTGGAGAGGGGAGGAGGAATAAGCCGGGAAGGAGGGGTGATGGAGGAGTTGGCACGAAGGCGGGGGCAATACGGGGGTGGGGATGGGGCAGCGAAGGAGGTGGCTTGGTGGTGGGGGATCAAGGGGGAGGGGGGATGCGACGTAGAAAGCAGTGATTCTACTCATCGTCAACGGACTGGAGCTCGAGGGATCAAGCTTCTGGCCCGTCTCCAAGTGCTTAACGTGGATGTGGTTGCTAATTAAATATCAATTTGATGGATGGCAAACTCACAAGCCCGCTATATTTGTCGTAGAAGAACACCTTCATGCAGATCTTCATGTTGGTTCCCTCGGAGTTGCAGTTCTTTGAAGTCCACGATCGTACAACAGTTCTTTAACTTTGTACCGGTTCTTCATTTTGACTTCCATGTATTTGAATACCCAAGGGGATTGTGCGGTAATTCTTCTTTAACAATCGAAAAGATCAACGTGCAAAGCGATATCGACCTCATCTTGCATTCTTGAATCAATGGCTTTCGTCCACAAGCACAAAACCTTTATCCCCCAACTCATGTCAAGTTTATAACAGAGATCTCGTCCAAAAAAGTTAATAGCAGAGGTGAAGCTGTTAGAGGCCCCTACAGTCTATGTTCCAGAACTATGCATGAAATTGTACAGTGAGATACATACACCACATTGCTTCCTTAGAGATGACGCATAGACCATGCACGTTGTTTACTGATTTTGTCTCTCTCATAATATTTTAGTTGAATATATACATTTATATCGTTGGAAAAAATTCCAATGATCACTGCTACCTCTGTTGTATCTTATTCCATCTCCAGTGAGCCCTCAATTGCATCTCCTTTTTGTATGATTAACCCTTTGATGCAGACAATTCTAGTCACTGACATGGCGTTCTCCGTCGAGGAGTGCCATGGTAGCTGGCGCATTATAAGTGGATGTGGAAGATTAGGAGGAGAAAGGTGGGGCAACAAGTGCAAATTTGATGGACTTGGAAGGGCACAAATGTTAAAATTTAATGGATTTCGTTAATGAAGAGGAGTTGACAGAAGTTATGCGATGTACTAAATTATTGAGGGTTCAACCCATAATTAATAAAATACGCATGGTTATAGGAGAAAAAACCCTCTTGCTTAATACTATATATATTCTATATATTTATTACTTGTGAATTTCGTAACAATCATTAGTTGTATTGTATCTTTATCAAGTATGAATTGTACAAAATGTTAAAAAAATAAATTTATGTATTGAGCATTTCCATGGTTAATAAAATTGTACTTAGATCAAATATAAATTGCATCTCACAACGAACATCATTGGAAACATGGCCTCAAATTCCGATGAATTAGGCCGAATTTCGGTCTCGACAGGTTACCAATAGCGGTCGAAATGGCCAAAATGATATACATATGGGGCCCTTGTACAAAAATGACCGAAATGATAGAAATTTCGGTTGAATTTCGATCGAAATTCAACTGAAATTTTGTTTCGGTCGGTCACCGAAATGGTGACAAAAACCAACATTTAGGTCCTTGATTGGAAAGCTAACTATATAGATCGAATTTATAGATAAAGTGCATCCTGGCAGTGACAAGATTTCCTCCAAACTCTCAAGGTCATCTTTGTTGGCTCCTCCCAGACCAAAAGGGGTGCCAATGCTTTGGTCCTATCAGAGGAAGTACTATGTCAGTGTTGACTTCACATTCTTTGAGTCTGTCATGTAATTTTTCTCCCACAAGTAGCGTGATGGCTATTTCTGAGTATGGTAAGAAGGTTTACGTTCCACCTCCTCATTCGTCTCTTACTCCATACACGCCTACCGTGGCTTAGACTTTGCCTCGTTATTTCATTCGTAGGCCGACTACTGGGCCTCTTGCTTCTGTGTTTTCCCTATCATCGAACATGCTCCTGGTAAATCTTGAATATTTGATTTTCACTGAAGGCACTATTGATGATTCTTTATAGCATGAGACTTTGCTGGCTGAGAGTGCAACTCCTCATGAGGTTGTTGTACATGAGACTGACCATTCAAAGGATCCTGGCCAACCTATTTCATTTCAGTAGTGGAAGGGTACATGTGCTATGTATTGTCTCTTGTTCCTTGTTTCGCAACAATAGAAAGGAGGATCCGTAGAGTGCAGTGACATGTTTCATGAGAGAATGTATCCTGATAGTCCGCCACATATGTTTGAGTGAATCTATGTGCCACACGAGTGACTTTGTAGCTATCAACTCTACCCTCCGATCTATATGCTTCATAGTAAATATCCACTTGCAACCAACCACATAAGACCCTATTGGGCAGTAACAAAGCTCCATGTGCCCCATGACTGGAGTGCAATCATTTCTGCCTCCATAGCAAAATGATAGTGACTGTTATGCATAATACTACATAGCCTCCTGATATGTGCGCATGATTGTAATGGCGGCCAATCTCACTACAAGCTTCCTGAACCCTCTGATAGACGTCCCCGTGAAACATGTCCTGAAAGGGGGTACGTAGCGCATTTACTCCCCCTCTTGCGATGTACAATGTATTGGTCAAGAACCTCTGAATGATCCACTTCCTGTGTGACAATCTTTTGAGTAGCTACACTCTTATCCTGTAAAGCTTCCCGCTGAACATAAACATTGACAATGCCATCAATGGAAACCAAGTGTTTAGACTTTACATGGTGTGTGCTGGATGATGGGGAAGAACGACAAATGAGTTGGGGGTCTTGTAACAGGTCTTCGAACATATACACGAGTCAAAGTCTGAACCACGAGAGGTGCATCAAGAGTAGGAGACGAAGGTGGAGTTGAAATGTAAGCCTCCTCATCAGACTCTGAAGGTGTCATCTTGTCACACGTGGAAGAAAACTACATAACATACTTGAAGAAAGTGACATCAGCATTAGCATAGTAGTTGCATGAAAGGATCAAAGCACCGATACCTTTTCGGGTACATGAAAATAAGAAACAAGTGAGTATTCAACATATCTGGGAGAGAGCTTGTCACTAACAGGAGTTAGGTTATGGATAATGGACAAAGAACCAAAGGCGCATGGTAATAGAGATAAGATATCTTTTATGGGTGTTAGAAATATGTAACAGATCTTTTCTCTTGTGAGGGTATTTTTGTACTTTTCTCCTGCCTGTACTCATTAGGGTTTCTAGGTTGTCCTATATATGGACCCCTAGACCCATTGGAATAATACAAGCAATCACATTCTATTCCTGACATGGTATCAGAGCGGTTCCCGAGGCCTCTCTCCCGCCGCCTCCCTCCCGATACCTAGCGCCTCTCTCTCGTCTCCCCATCGCGAGTGAGCATCGTCCAGGCCTCGCGATCCCCCAAGGCTTCTCTCCCGATCGCACTCCCATCCCCCACCCCCCCAGGCCTCTATCCCGATCCCCCCCCATCTCAGGCCTCCCGCCACCTCCCTCCCGATCGCTCCCCATCGCACAACCCCCCCAATCGCCCCCCCCCCCCACCATCGCCCAATCGCCCCCCCCATCGCCAATCGCCCCCCCCATCGCCAATCGCCCCCCATCGCCCAATCGCCCTCCAAAGCCCAATCGCCCCCATCGGCAATCGCCCCCCCCCCCCCCCCAATCGCCAATCGCCCACGCCCAAAACCCAATAGCCCCAGTTGCCCCCCATCGCCAGTTCACTTCCCACGCCCAGGCGCCCCCCCCCCCCAGTTGCCTTCATCGACATCGCCCAGTTGCCCCTATTCCAGTTGCCCCTATTCCAATCCTATTTAGTGACCCCGGTTGCTTTCATCAACGGCGACTACTTCATCAACGGCTCCAGCAACTCTCGTCCAGTTGCCCCTATTCCAGACCTATTCCAGTGCTCCATCAACACCGATTACTCCGTCAACGGCTCCAGCAACACGTCCACGACTCCAGGACTTCCCGGACTTTATCGACGACTCCCCAGACTCCAGGACTTCTGCACTGGACGCAGAACTTCTGCTCTGTCGACGGCTCCAGCAACTCTCGTGCACAGAAGCACTCCAACGGGCAGTCACCAGTCTAACAATATTATGCGGCCCCACGACTCCAGCAATACCATCCGGTGATATTTTACTACAGCCTCATGTCCTCTGAAATTATCACTATTATCTAGCCCTTGCTACTTGTCTTGTGTGGCTGACATGACTTCTACTCCCACATCTGTGGACTCCAAATCCCTGTACCAATCTCAATCTATGATGGTTCAGGGCACTACTATAAAACTCAAAGGATCCGAGAATTATGTTCTCTGGTCACGGTCTTTTAAAATATTTATTGGCGGCCAGCGGAAGGCATATGTCCTTACTAAAATCCCCCCAGCAGAGACGGAAAAAGAATTTGATACGTGGCTTGTCGATAACTGTCAGGTTATCACCTGGATGACAAACAACGTTGACCCATCCATTGCATCCAATCTCCTTTACAAAGAAACTGCAAAAGTAATGTGGGAGAGTCTTGAAAATACCTACTTACAGAAGACTACCAAATCTGGCTTTCAGATATATATACTAGGATTTGGTCTACAAATCAAGGAGATACATCCTTGATAGAGTATTACAGGCTGCTCACAGATTTATTTGAGGAACTCCTCATTTTTCAACCGGCATGTTGTGATAAACAGGTTGGGGAACGAGCATAATGGCAAGTATATCGATTCCTATCTGGTTTACATCCTCGATATAAATATGCGAAGGATCAGTTTCTTACTGCAGGTGCATTATCCACTCTTGAAACCATCTTCGGCCGACTTTAGGAAATTGAGTCTCCACAAACCCCTCCATCTGCTGAGGTATCCGCTCACTTTGTTAAGGGACGATCAATCCCTTACGGGGGACGAGGACGTGACTCTGGACGAGGACGTGGTCGTGCCTATGGACGAGGTCGCGATTCTTCACGGGCCCAAGGTCGTGATCATACTACTACTCGTTTCCCCCCGTGTACTCATTGTGGTCGCCTGAATCACCCATCGGAACGTTGCTGGGCCAAATTTGGCATGCCTTCTAATGCCAACAGTGCGTATGAAATGACTACCTATGAGACTGACTATGAGATTGCTGCCCCGAGCCAAGAAGAACCTGCGAATGCTAGTCAACAATCGTTTACTGCCTCTGAATATGCCAGTCTACGTCAACTACTACAAAACTCTCATACTAATGTTATCACCTCTGCTTCAACAGCCAGTCTTGCCACAACTTCGAGTACAGTCGCCAACACAACTACTACATCAACTCCTACATGGATCATTGACTCTGGAGCCTCGACACATCTTACAGGGGAATGTAGTATTCTTACTTCTTCTCGACCATCCTCAGTTGTGAAAACCGTACGTGTCGCCAATGGAGCGCAGTCGCCCATTACTAGTGTGGGCACTATGGAATTTTCTTCCTCACTCAGACTCACGAACGTGCACTGCGCTCCAGCCTTTCCTCTTAGCTTATTATCTGTCCATAAACTATGCACTGAGCTTAACTGTCAAGTGATATTTGATAAATGTTGCTGTTACTTTCAGGACATTCGGACGAAGCAGATCTTTGGTGGGGATATGAGAAGAATGGGCTGTATTATCTTGACAACCCTACTGATTCAAATTTTGCGGGTGCTGCGTCCATTTCCACTGATCCATTACTATGGCATCTTCGTCTTGGTCATCCATCTGCCAAAGCCCTCTCCATGATGTTTCCGGAACTTTTGTCGCTAAAACCCTTTGAGTTTGAGGCATGTCAGTTTGGGAAACATTATCGAGCATCCTTTCCTGCTCGAACTGAGCCTCGTCGTTCTACTCCTTTCGCTCTAGTCCATTGTGATATTTGGGGACCTTGTCCGGTTCGTACACTCAGTGGCCATAAGTATTTTGTTGTTTTTATTGATGATTTCAGCAGACTATCCTGGGTTTATCTACTAAAAGAACGTTCGGAAATAAATATTATAATCAAAAATTTCTTTCAGTATGTTAAAACCATTTTCTCCACTACTGTACAAATTTTCCGTTCAGATAATGCGTTGGAATTCACCCAAAAAGACCTCTCCACATTTTTGCTTCTCAAGGGACCATACATCAAAACTCCTGTTCCTATACATCCCAACAAAATGGGATAGCAGAAAGAAAATTAAGACACCTCCTAAACATTGCCCGATCACTTCTCTCTCAAATGAAAGTTCCAAAAATCTACTGGGGTGATGCTATATTAACTGCAGTTCATCTTACCAACAGAGTTCCCTCGCCTTCTCTAAATGGGTCTACTCCATTTCTCTTTACTCTATCCCACAGAGTCTGCTTTTCCCCTACCTCTACGGGTCTTTGGTTGTGTGTCATTCGTACATAAATTCCAAAATACAGATAAACTCTCGCCGCGTGCGATCAAATGTGTCTTTCTAGGGTACTCTCGCACTCAAAAAGGGTATAGGTGCTATGATCCGCATGGTCATTGCTATTACATCTCGGCAGATGTTACTTTCTTTGAGAAAACAAGCTTCTTCTCTCATACTATCACTGATATACCCCTTGAACTTCCACCCCCACCCATCGTATACAAACGACGAAACGTTTCGGCATCTTCAGACATCCCTTTACTCGTCTCAGTCCTCCAGGATGATATACCCTCTTCAAGTATCTCCCATAAGGATGTCCCGGATGATCCTCTCGAGCTTCCAATTGCTCTATGAAAGAGTAAGCGACAGTGTACTTCCTATCCGATGTCTCACTACACCTCTACTGGTAGTTTATCTGACTATGACAGACGGTATACAGATGCTCTAATGACTTTTTCCATCCCACGAGATCATCACAGTGCCTTACAGGATTCTGGGTGGCGACATGCAATGGATGAAGAGATGAATGCACTTATATCCAGACAAACGTGGGATCTTGTTCAGTGTCCGAAAGGGACTCGACCGGTGGCCTTGCAAATGGGTCTTCACGACCAAACAGACACCGGATGGCGCAATTGACAGGTTAAAAGCTCGCCTTGTGGCTAAAGGTTTTACACAAACCTATGGTGTAGATTATTTTGAGACATTCTCACCAGTTGCGCGTATGGGGTCTATCAGGACTATTATTTCGTTAGCAGCAAATAAATCTTGGCCTATTTATCAGCTAGATGTGAAAAATGCTTTTCTCTATGGCGACCTTGATGAGGAAGTATACATGCTGCAACCTCCTGGTTATGAAGTCGAGGGGGAGTACGTATGTCGACTTCGAAAAGCGATATATGGTCTCAAGCAAAGCCCAAGGGCATGGTTTGACAGACTTACCACAGAAATTAGTACAATTGGATTCCAGAGAACAAAATCTGATTACTCTGTATTTGTCAGAAAACGAGCAACTGGTACTGTTATACTTGCCGTTTATGTTGATGATATGGTTCTCACTGGTGATGACTGCAATGGGATATCAGAAACCAAGGCCTTCCTTCAAAAGGTATTCGTTACTAAAGACCTTGGTCATCTACGCTACTTCTTGGGCATAGAAGTACTTCGCACTACTGAAGGACTTCATCTCTCACAGAGAAAATATTGTCTGGACATTCTTACTGAAGCAGGGGTTCTCGGATGCAAGCCCTCTAGTATCCCTGCAGACCCAAAGAAACATGCCAGCCTGTGTGAGTCTACCTTTGATGATGTCATTCGATATAGAAGTCTTGTGGGTAAACTCCTCTATCTTACTGCCACCAGACCAGATATCTCCTATGCAGTTAGCAGAGCTAGTCAGCACATGGAACAACCGACTTACAGCCACTAGCAAGATGTCCTACAAATCTTACGATACTTGAAGGAATCTCCAGGACGTGGCCTCTTCTACGGGGCAAATGGGCACACGAAGGTTATTGCATATGCGGACGCTGACTATGCTGGTTCCCCAGAAGATCGACGCTCGACTACAGGATATGCGATGATGGTTGGAGGAAATACAGTTACATGGAGGAGCCAAGAAACAAACCGTTGTATCCAGATCCAGTGCAGAGGCAGAATATAGGGCAATGGCTCAAGCTACATGTGAGATCATATGGCTATTGGCTTTCATTCAGGAACTCGGCATTAATATCACTACTCCTATTCCTCTATATTGTGACAATAAATCTGCAACCTACATAGCCACAAATCCAGTATTCCATGAACGAACCAAGCATATAGAGATAGATTGCCACTTCGTACGTGATGCTGTCAAAGCTGGAAGAATTGCTACTCCACATATTAGCACTGATCTCCAACTAGCAGATATCTTCACAAAGGCCTTACCCAAGAAACGACTGCTGTGGATTATTTCCAAGTTGGGCATGACTGATAAATATGCTCCAACTTGAGGGGGAGTGTTAGAAATATGTAATAGATCTTTTCCCTTGTGAGGGTATTTTTGTACTTTTCTCCTGCCTGTACTCATTAGGGTTTCTAGGTTTGTCTTATATATGGACCCGTAGACCCATTGGAATAATACAAGCAATCACATTCTATTCCTGACAATGGGAAATGAAATCGAATAAGGAACCTTTTCTTCTAACACAAAAGATGCCATAATGTTGATGTAGCAGCCGGTGAGGACAATATCTCCTCAATAAGAATGAGGAGTATGACTCTGTATCAGGAGAGTCCTAGTAACATCTTTGTGCTTAGCAACATCGTTTTGCTGGGAAGTGTAAGCACTTGAAGTTTGATGGAGAATCCCAAGAGATTTGAAAATATGAGATAACTGACCTATACAAAATTCCAAGGCATTGTCAGAGAGAACATTCTTAACCATAGCAGAAAAGAGTTTCTTTCTTTCAATGATAAAACTTTGCATAATAAACTCGGCCTCAGACTTATTTTCAATAGAAAGACCCAAGAAAGTTCGGAAATGGAAATAACAAGATAAAACATGTGCCCCTGGATCAAGAATATTCTTGGGACCCCAAATAACAAAAAAGCCAACAATTCAAATGAGGAATTACTGCTATGATTGGTGACTGAGAAACTAGTATGATTCTTCCCAAGGCAAGCATTATACTGAAAATTGAACTGAGACGAGATATGAGAGAGGACTCTACACAGCTTTCGCGAAGGAAGGTGATTGAAACAAAGGTGCCAAAAGTACGACAGATTGATCCAGTATGAACAAATTATATGTTGACATAAGAAGACTAGAGTAATATGTAGGTATCCCCTTGCTCCTAGTCACATCCATTCACCTCTCTTGTGAGTATATCCTGAAATACAAGTGAAGATGGGTTAAAATGGCATGGCAATACAGTTCCTTGGTAATTTGACTGATGGAAAATAACACAACAACAACAAAGCCTTTTCCCACAATTATGTAGGGTCGGCTACAAGAATTCGTTGCCTCCATTCAGATCTATCTTGGGTCAATCTCGGGCTTATATCCAAAAAACTAAGATCTCTTCGTATAGTCTCATTCCAACACTTCTTGGGCCTTCCTCGCTCTCTCTTAGCCTACTCAACATCCCAAAACTTGCATCCTAACCGGTGCATCAGCTGACCTTCTTTGCAAATGACCAAACCATCTTAAGCGGTTTTCTCGCATCTTATCCTCAACGGAGCTCCGCCAACTTTCTTTCTGGTTGCATCATTTCGAATCCGATCTTTATATGTGTCTTAGGATTTTCATCTTAAACACATCCACCTTAGGATTTTCATTTCATCTACAACCATTCTCTGCACATGTCTATGGTTCACAGGCCGACATTCAGATCCATAGAGCATAGCAGGTCTCACGGCTGCTTTGCAAAACGTTCCTTTAAATTTTAAAGGAATTTTCGGATCACAGAGAACAACAAAGGCTCTTCACTTTAGCCAGCCTGCATTTATTCTATTAGTAACATATCCATTAATTTCCCCACCATGTTATAAAATAGATCCCATGTATCTAAAAGAATCTCTCTTCTGAATGTTATCGTCACCAATCTTCACCTTGATTCATTCACCATTGCTTCCATCAAAGGTGCACTCCATATTTTCTATTTTAGCCCTACTTATACGAAATCCTTTAGTATCCAATGCATGTCTCTGGACCTCAAGCTTCTCATTTACTCCATCTCTAGTCTCATTAATCAACACAATATCATCAGCAAATAACATACACCAAGGTATCTCATACTGAAATTGACTTGTCAACTCGTCCATAATCAAAGTAAAGAGAAATGGACTCAAAGCTCAACGTTGATGTAAACCAATGTTGATGTCAAAATAGCCACTCTTCCCAAACTGGATCCTTACACAAGATAAAGCCCTATCATACATATCCTTTATGAGGTTAATGTATAAGACATGTACTTGTCTCTTCTCCAACACAATATCTCTCGTGGACAGAAATCATAAGCCTTCTCCAAATCTAAAAATCATATGAAGGTTCTTCTTATTAGCTCTATAAATCTCCATTGACTTCAATAGTTGAGCGACCCATCTTAAATCCAAATTGGTTTTCTTTTACTTTGGGAACTTGCCTCAACCTTCTTTCGATCACACGTTCCCAATTTTTCATAGAGTGACTCATCAGCTTGATACCTCTGTAATTTGAGCAATTTTGAATGTCTCCTTTGTTCTTATAAAGAGGCACCATGATACTCCTCCAATCTTCTGGTATTTTCTTTCTTCACCAAATAACATTGGATAGATTCATAAGCCGTATCAAACCACACTCACCTAAAACTCTCCATAGCCAACTTGAATATATCCTTCTGGCCCTCCTTCGAGTCGAGATTTGTGTACAAAACTTCATAGGCTTTTGACTTAGCTTTTGAACTCAGCCATGGTCGGTCCCAAGCCTGGGTAAATAAGGAGGGTTGCGTTAGGTACCCGACAACCAGTGTAAAACATTCGGAGACAACTTCCTAAATAGTATTTTTTTAAAAAATACTATTTAGGAAGTTTCTTCATGATAGTCGGATCTTTTCAACTTGGACCGATGGAAATAAATTCATAGAAAATTCCGGTGCATATAACACATTCTGCAGAAGCATAGAAGGCATCAACTGAATCTCTCTGTCTTATAATAGGAGAATGTCTCCTATCATCAATGCTTCATATCAGACGAGATGAATAATATTATATGAGGTGAACCTGCCTTTGTTAAGGAGAGATGATGAGATGCTCTATAGTCCATGATCCACTCTGCTGTAGGATATGGAGTATAAACAACGTGAGATGTGCTAAGAGCATAATCTATATCTAAGGTGCTGACTAAGGTAACAATGTCTAGTGAGGTCGGTCGAAGAGAACACGATCTCCCTTAAACGAGAGACAAGATATTCGTACTTCCAATTAACATGAATATCAATGGGTTTAAATTGCTTAGTAGCACGAGCAAGAGAAGATGCAGGGCGAACATGCTTCCGATTGATAACATTTATCCTCAGAGTGTCCTATACAATTGCAATAAGTGCATTGTGGGCGAGGGTGATCACTTCCTCTCCTATAAACTCCACGTTTCTGAACTATGTTGAACCTCTGTTGCGAGATGTTATCATAGTAGATGAGGTTTGAGTAGTGGAAGCATGCGAGATCATAATCCTGCTCAGATTGTTTTAGGCCTCCTCTATGGGAGGGATAGATGCACTTGTAAGAAGTTAGGTGCATGCAACATCATACTAGGGATGAAGAGCTACAAGAAAAACAACCACCATTATGGTGTTCCTGTAGGCCATCAATTGCTCAAGAGTAGCGGTCAGGGGCATGTAGCTATGAAGGTTCTCAAACATGGATCGCAACCTAGAGTAGAACACATTGAGAGGGGCGATCATGCTACTTCGTCGTAAGGATGTCCTTTTGTAGGGTGGTATGAAATGAAGCACTTGAGTCCACAGTCCATGACTCACTTTGAGCATCTGCAGCAAATAGCAAAGCATTGATAAGATTTATAATATTCTTATATTTGTCATTTTCTCCTTTTGCTTTCTTGGATCCTGACACTCTGTCTTATATTGCCCCATTTGATTGCAATTCTAACATACTACATGCTTCGGATCTCTAGATTTGGAACTCCCTTTCTGCGGCTTTCCCTTAGAATGTTTTTGGTTACCGTAGCTCTTCTTGCATCTTCCTTTTGTATTCAAGACATAGCATGACAAGTAGTCTTCTCTAGACGTCTTACATCGTGCCTTTTTCCAGAAGAATGCCAGCAACATCGTCGAACTTTAACTTGACAGAAGAAGAGTTGCTAATCACTACAACTAATGTCGTTCCAACTGTCATGCAAACTAGAAGTAAAAAGGCTTTTACCTCATCATCAAAGATGCTCTTCAGGACTCCAACTGATTCATGATACTATTCAATTTCTTCAGATGTGCATTTATCATGGAGTTTTGGCTAGGGATGCAAACGAATATATATCTGTATCTGATCGGTCAACGTATTCGTTTTATACAAATTTTGACATATGTATTCAAGACAAAAGGAGGCTTGGTGGTGGAGTGAAGGGGTGCAAGAGAAGCTAAAAATTAAAAGAGCTTGCTTTAAAGCTATGTCTAAGGATAGAACAGAGGAAACTGTCACAGACTATAAAATAGCGAAGAAGGAAGCAAAGAAGGTTGTAAGCGAAGCTAAGTCAAAAGCTTATGAGGTTTTGTATAAAAATGTCAACTCTAAGGAGGGCCAGAAGGATATATTCAGGTTGGCCAAAGCAAGAGAAAGAAAGACCAAAGACCTTTCTCAAGTGAGATGCATTAAGGACGAGGAAGGTCACGTGCTTGTTACTCAGAAGGATATAGAGACTAGATGAGAGCAGTACTTCCATAAACTTTTCATTGGAGAAGGAAGTAGAGAGATCACTTTGGGTGATCTAGCTAGTAGTGAAAGTTACTTGAATCGTGCATGCTATAGACGAATACAAAGAAAAGAAGTAGAGGAGGCTTTGATGGTTATGAGACCTGGGAAAGGTGTTGGATCGGATGACATCCCTGTAGAAGTATGGAAAGTTTTAGGTGAGCGTGGTTTGACTTGGCTTACGAATCTATTCAATGTTATTTGGCGAAGCAAGAAAATGGCTGAAGATTGGAGGAGGAGTATCGTGGTGCCTCTTTATAAGAACAAAGGAGACATTCAAAATTGTTCAAATTACAGAGGTATCAAGCTGATGAGTCACACTATGAAAAGTTGGGAACATGTGATTGAAAGAAGGTTGAGGCAAGTTTCCCAAGTAAAAGAAAACCAATTCGGATTCATGCCAGGTCGCTCAACTATTGAAGCCATCCATTTGCTGAGGAGAACAATGGAGATTTATAGAGCTAAAAGGAAGAATATCCATATGATCTTTATTGATTTGGAGAAGGCTTATGATTCCGTCCCACGAGAGATACTATGGAGAGTTTTGGAGAAGAGACAAATACATGTCCTATACATTAATCTCATAAAGGATATGTATGATAGGGCTTTATCTTGTGTAAGGATCCCGACGGGGAAGACTGACTATTTTGATATCAACATTGGTTTACATCAAGGTTCAGCTTTGAGTCCATTTCTTTTTACTTTGATTATGGACGAGTTGACAAGTCGCATTCAGGATGAGTTACCTTGGTGTATGTTATTTGCTGATGATATTGTGTTGATTGACGAGACTAGAGATGGAGTAAATGAGAAGCTTGAGGTTTGGAGACATGCATTGGAGACTAAAGGCTTTCGTATAAGTAGGGCTAAGACGGAATATATGGAATGCACCTTTGATGGAAGCAATGGTGAAGGAATTGAGGTGAAGATTGGTGACGATAACATTCAGAAGAGAGATTCTTTTACATATCTGGGATCTATTTTGCAACATGATGGGGAAATTGATGGAGATGTTACTAATAGAATAAATGCATGCTGGCTAAAGTGGAGAGGAGCCTCCGCTGTTCTTTGTGATAAGAAAATTCCTTTAAAAATTAAAGGAAAGTTTTACAAAGCAGCCGTGAGACCTGCTATGCTTTATGGTTCTAAATGTTGGCCTGTGAGAGTCAGAGTCGGAGCAGTAGCTCCTCGTTTGAGTTATTACATATAGATATTTGGGGTCCGAGTCGTGTTCCCGATCACCAGGGGCACAGGTTTTATCTGGTTGTCGTGGATGATTTTTCTCGTGTCTCTTGGGTATTTCTTTTGAAGAATAAATCTGAAGCAGGCGATGTTATCAAAAATTTGATTAATGAAGTGCAGAATGTTTTTTCTTCCTCAGTCAAATATGTTCGAACTGACAATGCCCTGGAATTCTGTACACGCTCTCTTTCTCTTTTTCTTTCATCGAAGGGTATCATTCACCAAACCACCTGCGCATATACATCCCAACAAAATGGTGTGGCGGAAAGAAAGCATCGTCACCTTTTGGACATTACTCGTACACTGTTGATTCAAAGTTGTGCTCCTATTTCCTACTGGGGGGATGCTGTCCTTACTGCATGCTATCTAGTCAACAGAATGCCGTCCTCTGTCCTTGGAGAGAAGATACCTATCTCTCTTATTTTTCCAGACAAGGAGCTCTTCTCTCTGCCGCCACGTATCTTTGGCGCTGTCGCCTTTGTCCATCGTCTTTCTCCTGGACTTGACAAACTCTCTCCCAGAGCTGTCAAGTGCGTCTTTGTTGGTTACTCCAGAACCCAGAAGGGATACCGATGTTATGATCCTACAACCAACAGGTACTTTGTTAGTGCGGATGTCACCTTCTTCGAGTCAGTCATGTATTTCTCGCCAGCTGGGGACAGAATGGTACCATCCACCATCACTGATGATATTTTTGTTCCACCACCACCTCTTGTGTCAGCTCCTTTGCCAGCACCACCACCATTACCACCACCACCACCACCACCACCACCTCCACCTATTCCACAACAAACCATATCACCGTTTCCTAACCATTATACGCGTCGGTCAGGTCCTGCTCAGACGACAGAACAACCAATTACTACGCCTCAGGTATGTTCAGATGATGTTACTACTGACGGGTCAGGTCCGGTACATATGCAGGATGACTCATTATAGGTGGACCCAGATGATGATCTTGATGTTCCGATTGCTATTCGGAAACAGAGAAGGCAGTGTGCTTCCTATCCATTTGCTTCACAGGTGTCCTTCCACCGACTCACATGTGATTTCCAGAAGTTTGCCACAGCTTTGTCTTCCGTGGACATACCACGGACATACCAGGAAGCCTTGAAGAGTGAGTGCTGGAGATTAGCTATGGAAGAAGAAATGGGGGCCTTGCAGTCCCGTGGCACATGATCTTTGGTCCCTGCACCTCCTGATGCATCCGTTGTGAGCTGTAAATGGGTCTTCACCGTCAAATATCATGCAGATGGCACGTTGGATAGGTACAAAGCACGCTTGGTCGCCCGTGGATTTACACAAACATATGGCGTTGACTACATGGATACTTTCTCTCCAGTGGCGAGACACACGACTCTCCGTATTCTCCTGTCCGTTGCAGTGGTTCGTGATTGGAGCATTTCACAGCTAGATGTCAAGAATGCTTTTCTGTACGGGGATTTACAAGAGGAAGTCTACATGCAGCAGCCACCCGGGTTTACTGCTGAGGGGGAGAAGCATATGGTCTGTAGACTTCACAAGGCGATATATGGCCTCAAACAGAGTCCACGAGCGTGGTTCCAGAAGCTGTCCAATCTAATTGAGCACCAGGGATTCAAGAGGTCCAATGCTGATCACTCATTGTTTATCCAGAAGTCCTTGGCAGGTACGGTAGTCATAATGGTCTATGTGGATGATATTCTTGTTACAGGAGATGATGTTCAGGGCATAGCAAGGGCGAAGGCATTCCTAGGTCGTCAGTTTGTTACAAAGGATCTTGGAACCCTAAGATACTTTCTGGGGTTGGAATTTGCAAGGAATGCACATGGTTTGGTGATGACACAACGGAAGTACATTACAGACTTTCTGGTTGAGACTGGTATGGATGGGTGCAAACCATCAAGCATCCCCATGGACCCCAGCATGAAGTTATATGATAATGATACTGATGAAGTGGATAAGAGGAGATACAGAGAGATGGTGGGAAAACTCCTCTACATTACTATAACTCGTCCAGACATTGCATTTGCAGTTAGCCGGGTGAGTCAGTTTATGGAGCAACCAAGACAGGTTCACATGGATGCTACACACATGATATTGAGGTATCTGAAGTCTTCTCCAGGCTTAGGGCTACTATTCAGAAAGGGCGCAGACTTATCCATCTCAGCTTGTGCAGATGCAGATTATGCGGGATGTCCTAAGGATAGAAAATCAACCTCAGGGTTTGCAGTTTTTATTGGAGGCTCTCTGGTGTCTTGGAAAAGCAAGAAACAAACGGTGGTGGCAAGATCCAGTGCGGAATCCGAGTACAGGGCAATGGCCCAAGCCAGCACGGAAATGATGTGGGTTCGCTCCGTATTAGAAGATTTACATATAGTTGTACCTCTACCTATGAAGCTTCAGTGTGACAATCAGGCAGCATTGTTCATAGCCAACAATCCAGCTTTTCATGAGAGGACCAAGCATATTGAAGTTGACTGCCATTACACCAGGGACCTGATCCAGAGAGGACTGATATCAACGGCCCATGTTAGCTCAGGAGATCAAACTGCTGATGTGTTCACCAAGCCATTGCTCAGAGGACCTTTTCAGAGATGTTCATCCAAGCTGAGCATGATCGACATCTATGCTCCACCTTGAGGGGGAGTGTAGAAATAGCTTCGACTATTTATAATTGTTTTCTTATTTCTCTCTTTTATGTAGACGTTCATGTAATTTACCCTCAAGGCCTCTCCCTATTTAAGAGAGCCTAGCGTTACTCTATGAATCATAACAATGACCCCTTTCTTCTAACAGTTACTTTGTCATTCTGGGTGATAATAATTTTTAGAGAATTGGTTCTTCCATTGTCCATATATTGTTTCTGGTCAGACGATCTGAAATATCTCATGTGCTAGGGTCGCCCAAGTCCACTTGATGGTATACCTCCCGCTGTTAAGTCCGCCCTGACAAAGGCTTATAAGCAAGGAAGTAGCAATCGAGTCATAAGATCGGCTGATCTCATAACTCTTCCAGGCCTTAAGAAAGCCCCAAAGAAACGGATTGCTGCCATTTTGGAACCTCTGGATGATGCTCCTCCGGAGGCAGATGGTGCTGCCACGTTTGAAAATGAGGACGAGAATGATACCGAAACTGAAGAAGCCGGTAAGTGTTGCAACTTATTGGATTCTGTTCATCCCTATGGTTAATTAATATAAGACAACGGAATACAGATGCGTGGTCGTGAAGGATGTAAGTTATCTGTATGCTGATAGTATTTATTCAAACTACCTGACAAAGCATGTCATTTCAGAGGATGAAAAAGCGGGGGTGTCAAAAGTAAAACTGGATCTCGAGAGTAACAGAGAAAAAGGTCGGATTTATGTTCTTTCCATATATTTGATGTATTTTCATGTACGAAATTGGTCTCCGTTACCACTTTTTATCTATTTCTAGGAATTCAAGTGCAATTGGAGCTGAAAAACAGCGAAAGTTCGAGTGGAAGGAAGAAGCCAACCGGAAGATCCAAGGGATCGGAGTCTGCTGAGAAGAAAGAAAAGGGCTCCAGTGGCACCAAAAGGAAGAAGTGAGCCTTTCCCCTCTGCTGACGGTTGAGGGTTTGTTTTGTCGAGCTGATTTTGCTTGCTGACATGGTGTGTTTCATGTCCTCTTTTTCTTGTGTATATGCGCTTGAAGGTTAGTAATTACATTGGATTTTTGTGCTTTTAAAACATTGTTTCCCGGAAAACTTCCGTTTAATACATGCCAAATGTCAGAAAATTTATCCCTACTTTAACCTAGTTCGATCTTGCTGCTTTGAGAATGTAACTGAAATTTGCAAATGACGAAACTTGTTCCTTCACATGCGGATTTTTGAGACTTGTACTTTCCAGATTTTCAGGATTGAATTCATAGGTTAGTAGGATAAAATATAGATTTCTCGTGTAGTACAACGAGGCCATTAAATACAAAGCAAGCTTGGACCAAGTTCTCGTGCTCGGATTATATACATTACATATGCTTCTCTAAAGTCTTAGTAATGAAACATGCCATTAGATGATTTAAGTAGAAAATTAATGCAGAATCTAATCTAGCTAAAAGAAGCCACCATCGCTCTTGGCTTGATGAACTAGATATTGCGTGTCCACTTGTGTAGTGGATAATTTCCTAAAGTTAGGAACATGGTAAAAGAATAAGTCGAGTCATTCTGTAGAGATTGCGTCCATTTGCGATAGTAAGCAGGTATTTTTCATTGTTCATTTAAGCATGCATTCTACTAAGTAAAACCGAAACATGTATTTATTAGAGATTCATCGTGAACTAGTTACGAAAGGCTTAGGTATGAATAATCGTTATGAAAAGTAGGAAAGAGTATATGATTCTATGATATGCCAATAATTACTTTTATTTGGCCGAATTCACCTTAGATGGAGTAGTTCAAATAATAATTGGATTCCGTATCTACATGTAGCTTTTCATGGAGTTTAGGTCGATCCATGTAGAGCAGATCTAGAGAAACAAGATTATTATTCTTTTTTTGTCGAATAGTAAAATTATTTTTCAATCTTAAATTTTTAAGTACTTGCCTAACAGAAAAAAAATGAAAAATAAGCAAAAAATTTATAATGAAAATGAGAAGAACCTACGAGACTATTGTATCTAAATGTTAAAATAACTAAAATTGGTTAATTAAATTAATAGTAATATCAAATTACTCCTCTCACGGGAAATGTGGTCTGTGCTTATTGCGGGAGCGACTGCTAATTATCTCCTTTTTATTTTTGTAACAAATTTCTCTGTTCTTAATTAAATACATAAAAATTCTCAAAAAAGCTTAGAACTTGCATGCGTGTATTTTGTTCTTCACATTATGCTATGCCTTTTATCCTCAGATATCAATATAAATTGATAGGAATTAACGCTTGGCCCATATGGCTCTTTTTCTCGTTTTTGACTGCATCGAAGCTTGGACTTCACAGATGTTCCTTGTGTTGCACTTACTGGTGCAAATAGTTGCATACATACACATACATGTGTTATTTTCTCTTTGTTCATTTTAGATCCTGAATATGGATGCGGATACGGATATTGGTAGATATGAAAATGTGCTATGACATGTAAAATGGATAAATATTAGATATGGACAATAGAAATAAATACTATATAGATTACCCTAATTATACGCATCTCGGAGATTTACATGTGATGTAAATAAACTTAATCTATTTTTCACTTTAACTATTTTTAAAAATAGTTTGGAAGGTCCAAGAAATGTTGGAATTAAACCATTCAAAGGAATCTTAGCTATTTGGATCCAAGCACGGTAGTGATCCTCGATAGATCTGAATGGAGGCGAAGAATCCATGTAGCTGATCCTAGTTAATGTGAGAAAAGGCGTTGTTATTGTATATCAACAATAATGAAAGTCGTAAAATACTATGTTACATATAGTTAAAAATAAACTTGCTACTATATTTATATAGCAACCAGGAATACAAATATAGATATTTGCAAATATCCATACCCCTTCAAAAATAGATACATATACGATTGTTGAAATCTATATAAAACTTATATAGTGGTGGATCACATACAAATATAATCCTATTGTTACATCCATGGTTACACTTCCATGCTTGTGATATTCTTATTTTGATGTTTTTTATTTAGTTCTTATCTTGAATTTGAGTAAAGGTATTGTCTTCAATTTTCATTTATTTATCTAACTTATTGTTTGACGCTTTCCTTGTACAAAGCCTTGAATTTTCGTGTTTTTGGTCTTGTTCTCATTCCTAGTTCTTTTTTGGGCATTCTTTTGGGAATAAAACACCCACTTATGTTGCGGAAGCATATCGAATCGACAACTTGACAGATTAATAAAATCAAATGGCAACAAAAACATGCAACAATATGCTATCACAACCACGAATGTACGATAAATTTTAACGGGAAACCCCAAAAATGATAGAGGGAAAAATCTCTTGGTTGACTCGATCCAATGAAACTTCTTCACTAGATTCAGTGATAAAAGAGTTCTCCCAAGAGGCTATGCAAAGCCAAAATCTTCTCCCAAAGATGTATCAACAATACCACACCAGCACAAACATAATAGAGGAAGATGGAGAAAGGTCACCAAAAATGATGTTGCCCACAGCTCAATCTCCTTTTCCTCTTGCAAAGGAGCCTTCTCCCTTCCTGTTGCACGACCACCTCGCATGATCCTAGACCCAACCCAAGAAAATGAAGGAGGATATGGATGTTGTTTTGTTGTTGTCCACGGGAAAATGGAGAAGTTAGGGCTCGTGGGTTTGTTCTTGCACACGAGAATGGAAGTGCTTGCTCTTTGTCTATATCCCCAAACGGTCTGCCAAAACTAAGATGAAAGGGCTGGGCAAATATCAGTGGCGCTTATAGGGGCATTTTGAAACCATATCCAACATGGTCGGGATTAACTTGGAAGGTCACGCCCCAACAAATCTCACCCTCCAACCCATGAGAAGGAGATCATTGAACAATATGTTCCATGTGGAGAAGATGAACTCTTGAGATCCAAAATGATGGTTGAAGTACCACATGGAAGGGAACCCATCATCTAAGCTCTCATCATATGCAAGGAGGAGTCCACTCCAATCCAGTAGGTTAGAGGTAGGCTTTAAACTTTCCTAATGGCGAAAACTTGGTCATCATATCTTCACCATTCTCATTTATAAAGATCTTGTCAAGAATAAAGAACAAGTTGCTTCTCCTCTAAAACATTTTGTATCCAATGATACCTCAAATTAATGTGCTTCGACCTTTCATGAATTGTGGACTTGTTGCAAAAATAAATAGTCTGGTTGCCATAATAAAACACATATTTGTCTTGATCAAAACCAAGTTCCTGCGTGAACTTCATCATCCACAACAACTCCTTGCAAGCTTCTGTAGTTGCAACGAACTTGGTCAGTTTAGTAGATAATGCTACCCATTTATGAAATCAAGACTAATAGGAAGCCACACCACATGCCAAAGACATGAATACCCATATATGGATCTTCTCCGATCAATGTCACCTGCCATGTTTGAATCTGTGTATTAAAAAAGAATATGATTTTCTTCTCTAAAGCAAAGAGAGTAGCTGCTGGTACCTCAAAGATATCTCAAAATCTGCCTAAATGCTTCCCAATGCTCTTTCCCTCAAATCTACTGACAACTCGACCTATATGAGAAATATCTGACCTCGTACAAACCATGGAATACCTAATACTACCTGTAGTTGACGCATAGGGAACTCTCTCCATATCCTTCTTCTCTTCATTATTTTGTGGGTTATGTTTGGATTCAACTTGAAATGGAATTTAGGAGGGGTGCTAGTTGGCTTCGCCTTCTCCATGTGAAATCTCTCAAGTACATCCTCAATATACTTTTCTTGTGAAAGGCACAACCCCCTTGCATTCAAATCATATGTGATCTTCATGCTTGAAATTTTGGCTCACATGTCTCACGTCCTTCATTGAAAAGGACTTGTTCATTTCTGTTTTCAACCAAGAAATCATCGCTTTCATAACTACCAATAATCGACATGTCATTAACATAAAGCAACAAAATAGTGAAGTCATCACTTGACAATTTCTTCATGAAAACACAATAGTTTCAATTAGTCTTGGAGTAGCCATGCCCCCCATGAATGACTCAAACATCTTGTACTATTACCTTGGCTCCTGCTTCAAGCCATAGAGGATTTTCTTAAACCTACACATATAGTCTTTCTTGTCTTCGACTGTAAAGCTCTCATGTCGCAACATGTAAATTTCCTCTTCAATATCACCATGGATGAAAGTTGTCTTCTCGTTCATCTATTCCACATCCAAATCAATGCTAGTTGCCAAACTAAGAACTAATCAGGTAGAAGATATCTTCACCACAGGAGAAAAGATCTCCTCAAAGTCAACTCCCTTTTTTTGTTGCAACCTTCCACAAGCAATTTCACTTTGGATCTTGGGTTTGTAGAGTATTCATCATTTTTCACTCTAAAAATCCACTTGTTTCTCAATTCTCTCTTGCCTTTGGGCAACTTGACAGGCTCAAAAGTATGGTTGTCATGAGAGACTCCATCTCTTCTTTCATGGATTCTACCCATTTTCCCTTGATTACTTTTTTCAAGGCTTCTCATAGCATTCAGGCTCGCTGTAATATGTCAACAAAATTCACTTACATGCAGAATATCTAGTGGAGTGTCACCACTCCCTCACGGATCTCTACTATGGGAGAGTATCAGATGAAGAGATCTTATCATACTACCCATCAACATCATCATCATCATCATCATCATCATCTATATCTACATTATTAGGAGTGAAAATATCTGGCACATTCTTGTCTTCTCCTACAATGAGCACTTGCTAATAAGCATCATCTAACAATATGCCATGGAATCGACTCCACATCATCTAGTTTATAGCTGCTCGAGGATGAGTTCTTAATAGCTTACTAGATGTCTTTAATTGTTTGGTCTTTACAAAAGACAACATCACTGCTTCTTACTAGTTTCTTCTCAACTGGATCATACAACCTGTAGCCAAGTTCATCTTCTCCATATCCCAAGAAGATCCACTGTCTCGTCTTTACATCTAATTTGGACCTTTCATCCTTGGGAACATGCACAACTACTCTACACATTAAGATGCACAAATAGTTGTGTGAAATATCCTTACCATGCCAAGCCCTACTAGGGACATTACCATTTAAAGGCACATGCGTAGAGATTAATAACATGATCTGAAGTAAAAAGAGCATCACACCAAAAGAAATTATGCAACTTAGCTTTCGATAAGAGACACATGACTCTCTTCATGAAGGTCCCATTCATACTCTCTACTACACACCATTTAGTGGTGGCATCTTGGGTGGAGCCTTCTAGTAGCTAATGCCATGAGTTCTGCAATGCTCATCAAACAATCCAATGTACTCACCACCATTGTCATTGTAGATGCACTTACGCTTCTTTCCACATTATTGTTCCACTAGAGAATAGAAATACTTTAACACTCCAATAACTTAGTCCTTCATATTCAAGGCATTGACCCAAACTTTCTTAGAAACATCATCAATGAATGCAACAAAATAAAGTGCACCACAGAGAGCACTTACTTTTTGTGAACCACAAACATCAGTGTGAACAAGCTCTAATGCCCGCATCTTCCTAGAAGGTAGATGACTCTTGAAGGAGATTCTCATCTGCTTCCCTGCCAAGCAATGTGTACATCTCTCCAATTTTCCTTCTTCACATCTACCAACATGTCCCTCATTACCAGGCACAACATCCCTTTTTCACTCATGTGGTCTAATCTTCGATGCCACATCTCAATGGAATCAACATCTCGAGTTACATGTTCCACATCAAGGGAATTTGAAACATTTACAATGTGGAGGTTGTTGTTCACTTCTTTCCATGAGAAGCAACCAAGTATCTCTGGGTAAGATTCCACTGCCCGCCACCAAAAGTGTTTTGGTATCCTTCATCATCTTATTTCCCTACAAAAATAATGTTCAAGTGCATACCAGGTTCATGTTGTACATCTTTGAGGGTCAACAACACTCCATTGGTATTCTTAAATGCAACATTGCCGATACCAACAACATGAGGAATAAAACAATTTCCTATTCTCAATGTACCAAAATCTCTAGATGTATATTCGGAAAAGAAAACACTGTAAAATGTGACATGCAGAGCCAAGCCACTATCAACAAGCCAAGAGATACCATTCTACACAACATTCACCATCTGCTCATCATAAAAAAATGAGGAGATCATGTTGTGCAACTGTGACGGGCCGCAAATCCAGCCCTTTAATAGTGTGGAATTAACATTCAGTGATCATTGCAGTCGGGTTGAATTCGGTCCGTCAAAAACCATCTAATTTAATATGTCAATAAAATCAAATGGTTATATTTATATTTTTCTTGGGCAAGCCCAAGGTTGAACTCAGGGACACGAGCCTCTCTCATGATATTTGGACTTAAATTCATTTAACTAAGTGTTGGATCAATAAATAGTAGGTCAACGAATGCATGAAGATAGGACAATGTGCATTATGTAATCATGAAACATGCATTTTTTATTTGGTTTTTTTAATCATGCAAATATATGCAATTAAATGCAATGGAAATATGCCCTAGATCAGAATAAAATGATGAGCAATTTAAAAAAGAGTTAATTTTGGGTTTAATTCAAGTAACAAACTTGATGGATAAATTAAGCAATGCATAAGCATAAGAAACAATAGATACTTGGCTATTACAACGATACATCAAAATCACAGTGTCCAAAACAAGAAATGAATATGCCATTAAAAAGATCATCAAGCAAGCTTTGAAATGAAACTGAAAATCAACTGAAACAGAGGTACGATGCTCAAGATATGCATAAAAGAAGACAAGGGTGTAACTGTAAGAAACATGAAAGATAAATAACAAACAGGTCCCTGGGAGGGACTAAAATGCAAATAAAAGAAAGTTCGGGACCTTCCCTTTAAATAGCCCAACACACAGGGTAAGTTTTGCAATTATTAAAACCCGCAAGGGTATAAATGCAAAATACCCCCGATGCTCGTGGTTGGCACGTGAATCCAGGACATGTCTGCAAAATTGAAGAATCCGGTGGGTCTCCTTGCAAAATTTCTAGATCGCACATGTGTGGTACATGCACTCCAGGCTCGGTGAAGATCCAGGTTCAACGGAGGCTTGGGGTTGCTTCGGCTAGGCTCGGAATGTACGAGCCTCCAGGCTTGGGCTCAGATGAGGCTCGGTGAAGCTCGGGGCAACCAATCCTGCTGGTCTGGCACAGAGGCTTGGCGAAGATCCAGGCTAGGACATATGGATGATCGAAGACCGTCCGATCATTGAGATCGGACGGTCGCTGGAAGCGGCACTATATGTCGACGTGGCTGCATTTATACCATCAGATCTCGAGGATCCGGTGGTTCCTGTACAGTCGGCTGAAGGAAGTGTGGCTGAAGATAGGCCATTAAATGGAGACCGAGAAGTGCCATCCAACGACACCTGTACGTTCTCGATCATCTCCCTTCGTCGCGGGGATGGCGGCGCATGTGGAGCTCCGGCGAGGTACCTGGAGTGCCTCCTCCGTCCTCCTTACTTGCTGAAGGTCAGAAAATACTCTTGAGGGCCTCGCAAAGTCGACAGAAGCTCGAAGGCAGTGTGGAAGGGACTGGTGGCTCCTGTCGATGAGGCATCGTCGACGGTGGAGGAGGAGATTGGAGATGGGCTTTGCTCTCCGACCAATGACGAACCTGCAGAGTTAACGTATAGACGAAGTGAGGAAATACGTGCATGAATGAAATGGAGGGCCTGTGTGCGATGGGAGGTGGAGCCCCGGTGCTCTTCATCTCCAGCGAAGGGGGATGAAGGTGGAGGAGGTGTTCAGATAGTGGAGAAAGGTGGAAGGCGATCGGAAAGTGACACGAAGGTGAGGGATGTGCGGTGAAGTGAGGTCGAGGGTCAATAAAGGGTGATGAGGAGAGTGGTGGCCTAATTAATTGCTAGAAAATAAAGAAAAATAGAATAGGAGGTCAGAGGTGCTTACCTGGCTATGGAGGAGCGTATTCCTGTGTGCGAGCCCCGGCAAGGTGCTCTGGTCATCGTTGGACCTCCTCGATGACTGGAGGCAGCTAAGCAGGGCAAAGCTACCGCGGTCCTGGCCATGATGGACCAGGGGTCAAGAACGGAGGATAGCGCTGTCTTCGCGCTCCATGCCGCTCCCTCGCTGTCACCGAGGAGCGGAGGAGTGCTAGGAGATTCTCCACGTAAAGGTGGACCAAAGGTAAATTGAGGAGGATGGAATGTATATAAAGAGATGGAAAAATGGAAGTTAGAATGAAGGTGGAGTGGAATGGAGGTTAATAAAATGGTGGAGTTGAATTAGAAGTTAGAAAAATGGTGGAATAATGGAGTTGAATTGGTGGTTATTGTTGAGAAAGGGAATTAAATAATAAAATAAATAATGAGATAAAGTAGGCAACTAAAATACAACAAAAATATAAAGAAGAAAAAATAGTGGAGAATTTACAAAGGAATACATACAACATGTACATTTTTTGTTTGTTTTTCTAATATATATATATTGTCTTTTTAATAAGAGATATTTACATTGGAAAAAATACACTAAAATACTAAAATCAAAATACAACACAACAATGGCTTTTTGTATTTTTATTAATTAATAAAGATAAAATAAAAAACGAAGAAAGACTGAATATATACATAATATACAATGTACATCTAGGTCCCAAAACCCAACTTTTGCAAATGAGCTCTGATTTTAATGAAACGCTTCCGTTGGATAGATAATTTTCTAACTTGAACTTTAAAAGTGAGTTTGGTGAATTTGGAGTTCATACGGAGCGGGAATTTGACCGGGAAGTTGGACTTTACAGCTTCTTCCCTTTGGGATCTAGGATCATTTATTTGAGGTGAAATTTGTTTTATATTTTTGTATTTTTATATGCATTTTTATGAACAAGTTAGAAAAGAATTAGCCAAAAAGGAGTTGAAATGAAATTATTAAAAATACATGAAGTTTTGGGCTATTTACATGTGAAAAACTCCTTTTATTTTGTGGCTTTTTATTGTAAATTTATTTTATACAATCTAATATACATTAATTAGTGTGTTTTATTTACAAGAGTCATTTTGTTAATTTATTGATTTTATGTACATTTATTTGAGACTCTACTCAGGGATTTTGCTGCTAAGATTAAGATATTGAGATGATGAATCGTGGATTCATCAAACTGCAACACCATTTTTGTTCTTCTTCTCTTTCTTATCACCTCCATTTCTGCTATCTCTCTTAGAATGAAAGAAATACTTCTTAATGTATCTTTTTCTTCATAAAATAGCTACACTCCATGGTATTAAAACTGGACTTGGATTTTCTCCACTACTGTCCCTGCCCTTGTCATTCTTGAACATGCTCCACTCCCTATCCTCTATAAACAGAACCTCTGATGGTGAGGAGCTACCTTGAGATTTTCTCCACATCTCTTCATTAAAAATGATGGACTTAATGGTCTCCATAGAAATAATCCCATTTGCAGTTGAGTTCGTAAGTGAAACTCTGAAAGTCTCTCAAGAATCTGGCAAGGTAGCAAGCAACAATAGTCTCACACGTCTTCTTCAAACATGATGCTCATGCTCATTACTTGAATAGTGATTCCTTGGAAATAATTCAAAAAGTCTAGCACGGGACTGCCCTTCTTGAACCTCAAGTTCGCCAATCTCTTGAGAAGAAATTATTTGTTACTTCTAGTCTTGGATGCATAAAGATTTTCCAACTTCAACCACAAGCTTCAAGCATGAATCTCACCTTGAATGTGATTGTAAATATTCTAATCAACAAATTATCTATTGAAGATGCAAACTTGCTTGTGTTCAATATCCCATTCCTTGTCCGTTTTGGTTTCAGGCTTCAGGGTAGAGAGACATCGAAAGATGCATATCCATCACATATAGAAGATCCTTCATTTTATTCTTCTAGAAATTGTAATTAGTTTCATTTAGAACCAACAAATAAGGGATATCTAAAGCTTGAGCTCTTGTAGAGCTCAACCTGTGTCAAAGTGATGAAGGATATGATCGAGATCGAGAAGTAATTGAAGGGTTGGTGAAGAAGGTTAGGATGAGGAGAGCTTAGGGGTTGTGTTATAATGAAACTCAAATCGATGATGGGTCGTGAAGAGGAAGAATAATGAGGGTTCTTATCAAAGTCAAGTTGAGTTGGGTTGAATCCAAAGAAAGTAGAAGCAGATCGGGGTGACTAGGGATGAAGAAGGGAATGGTAGAGAAGAACAAAGAAAATGAGGAGGAAGGAGAAGGTCATAAGGAGCTATCTAGAATGCAAATCAAGGTGACTGGGGATGGAACTTAAGGTGAGATTCAGTTGTTGCTTAACACATCGACGATGTGGAGCTAAGCAACGGCTTGAGGTGGCATTGTAGCCACGAAGAGTCATCATCAAGTCGCACCTGGAAAGGGGTCTTTGCTTGAAGGCTGATCGCTTATGTCCCCAATGGTCGTTGGCTTGAGATCTCTCCTTGCGAGAAGGTCAGATAATTTGCAGTGATGTTCGGAGGCTTGGTTTTGTTGAGTTGAGGTTATCAGAGATCGCGAGTCGTGTGGATGCTTCACAACCAATAGGAGGATGTGGGGTAATGCTCGATGGAGTGGAGGAATGGTATGTGAATGGGAATGTTTATTTTGGATTTGTCAATGCTGGAGGAATTAGGGGCAAAGTTGACTCGAAGAATCAAACATTCCCCACTTAAATAGCGAGCCATGATTGTCAAATTGGGGGGGGGGGACTCTGACTACTAGGCCATTTGATGAACTTCGAATTCACCTCTACAATAATGTGTAATTGTTGTAGTATAGGAGGCGAATTCGGTTCAACAAAAACCACAGTCCTTTGAGTGTTGTGGAGTATTATACTTGGCAAGTCTACCAAGGTCGAACACAAGGACACGACTACTTAATCGATTTATTGAATTTTTATTCATGAAGCTCAACTGTGAATATTTCTCAATTTTAGGTTCACATTATGAACTATTCTATTTACAAAGCAATGTCATGATGTATGCATTTTTTTAATTGATTTTTATGCAATTTAAAATGATGCATGAGTAATTGTGCAAGGATACATGTATGCTAAGCCAAAGATTACAATTATACCCTAAAAATATGGGCAACATAATATAAAATGAAATCAGAGTCACGATGCTCATGTTATGAAGAAAATAATGCAGGGGCATAATTATAATAAAATACAAGAAATAAAAAGGATAAATATTGCATTTAGGTCCATGGAGGGACCTAAATGCAAATACCAAAAACTGCTTGGGTCCAAGTGTAAATTTTCCATGCGTGTAGGGACCTTTTTGCAATTCCTGAAAACTTGGAGGGCCTCCCTGTAAAATACCAAATCAAGCACGTAAGGCATGTGCCTGGGGCCCATTATGCAATTCTTGAAAATACCAGGGTCTTTCATGCAATTTGCCCAGGCCCTCACGTACGGTGCACGTGAGGCGCCTAGGCTCGGGTGGGCTCCTCTGGCTCGGGTCACATGGCGACGTCTCGAGGCTCGGGTCTAGGTTCGGTGGGACCCGAGCCTGTAGGTCTGTAGAGGAGGCTCGGGCACCACATGGTATGATCATAGCCATCCGATCCGGTTGATCGGACGACATATGTGTCATCGTCATCTGCTGTGGCCCACCGAAGAAGGCAGGTCTCCGGCAAACCCCTGTGGACTCCTCTGTGCTCTGCGAGGTCCCCAGAACATAGGAGGAGCAAGATAGGGACCTCGCGAAGAAGCTGGTGGCGAGGCGATCCTCTGACAGCTTCAAGATTGGCAGGTCGGTGAAGTGCTACCGGTGGTGGAGGAGAAGATCGGAGCACCTGTGCTAACTCCGATCATTGACATCTTGAGCACTTGCAGATGTTAGAAATAGCCAAAGCGTGCTCATAATGAAGTGAGTGAGTGAGATGGAGGCCCTGGGTGACGGGAGGCGGTGGCCGATGGCTTCTTCTCCGACGGAGCAGGAGAAGAGGGGTGTCAGAGCGGGGGAGGGTCTGGAGAAGGGAAAGGGGGTCCATGAGGATGGCTGATGATAGGAGAAGATCGGAGGGTGGTCGGATGGCAGGTGCGAAGAGTGATTAAGTCGGGATAATTTAAAGAAAAGAAGAGCAAAAATCACCTCGCTGGAGCGAGGTGTTGGCGGTGGAAATGACCTGGGGTGAGCTCATCGGAGCTCTGGGTCGTCGCCCAGCATGCCCGGCCTTGGCATGGAGCTCAGCGGTGTCCGGAGGCAACCGCGACATGGCTGGAGGCCATGGATCACACCGGGGGCTTTGCGACCATGATCGCTTCAAAGCCAGCCCTCCGCTGTCACCGGAGGGCGGCCGAAGCTAGGGAGGAAGGCTCCAAAATGGTGGATGGTGAGTGGTGGTGGCGGGGGAAGGCTTTTATAGGAGGGGTGGTCGGAGGTTATGTGCGGCCGAGGCGTTTTTGCAGGAGGAATGAAGGCGAAGGGGATTAATGGCGGTGATAAATGGGGGTTGTGCGAGGATGGCGGAGGCGTGTGGTATGTGGAGTAGCTGTTAGGAGAGGGAGAGGTGGTCGGAAGCATGTGTTAAAAAAGGAAGGGGACGGAGGCATTACAAGAGGGAACGCCAGGCTGGAGGTAGACGATGAACCACAGCCGTTGGATCTAACGATCCAACGGTTGGGATGGGAGACGGGTTACGAAGGAGGAGGACGATGGGTGAGCCGTTGGATCATGCAATCCAACGGCTATGATGTGAGCTCGTGCGGTTGGCTGTGATCAGATCCTGAGGGTCTGATCATGCGGTGGAGAATGGGCGTTAAGGAGCTGCTCGGATGGAAGAGTGAGGAAGATCTAACGGTGTGAGAGAGAGGGTGACGTGGAGTGATGAGGACTGAAGGATGAGAGGGCTTCCTGTGGCTGAGATTGAGAGCGACGTGGAAGCAGGAGGGGCGTAGGATAGGTTATGATCAAAGGACGGAGGTTGAAGGGAGACGTAGCGTGAGGAGGAGCGTTGGATGAAAGGTAGATCTGATGGATGAAAATGAAGCGGGAATGTGTGGACGAGATCTGATCTGGGGTCGGATCGGACGGTGGACGATGGGGCGGATTTCAATGGATGAGATGGAGGCGGGGAGAGTGGATCACACGACCCAAGAGGCCGCTGGGTGGCAGAAGGAGAGGCGGACCACGTGGGCGGCCCAGAGGGCGCCACGTGGCCCAATAAGAAAAATTCAGACTGAAAATACAAAGATAAATACAAAATAAATAATTAGAGGCAAAATTAGGAAAAAGTCAAAACATGAAAGTTGCTCGTCCTGACGAGATTTACAAGTTTCATGTTGGACAAAAAGCCAAAAGAGGTCATTTGTACAAGAAGCATTTTGGGGGTATTTTTAAGGAGGATAAAAACACCGATTTTTATCTTTGATTTGTTTTTATATTTTTTAGTCTTTTTAAAGTCAGTGACTTATGGACAATTCATCTACCTAATTTTTAGGGGTTTTTGAATATAAAATAAATACAAGAAAAATAAGAAAAATTAAATACAAATAAGTAAGGGTTAATTATACACAATATGATACAAGATAAAAATAAAGAATTGATGATGATTTTATTGGATTAATTAAGACATGGGTTTTAATTTGCGGTTTTTAGCGTGATGAATACAAGATTCGTCATACCCCTATACTTAAACCATTCTCGTCCTCGAGCATCTAAAGAATGAAGGAGTCAGATTAATTCCTGACAGTGCAAATGAAGATTTCAAGGCTCAATCTTTCGAAGACCCTTAATTTAAGAGATCCTAAAATTCTGGGTTTATACAAGCCTTAGTCAGAAGGAATCCAACTTCTCTGATTATCAGACTCTCTTTTTGTACATATAGTATAAGGATATGAAATTTAGTGTACTGCATTTCATGAGAGCCGAGTCGATGCATCACTCAAAGTTCCAGTCCCAAAGACTCTCCTCTAGACCTAATCCTCTATACTAGGATATAAGTCTATTCTTGCTTCAGTCAACCGTCTCATTAGTTTGTCAGACTTGAAATGTTGATGGACGGCCAGATGATGGAGGTAATGGGATTGTGTCTATTTTTCTCACCCTCACATTGGAACAAGGGGCTTCTCAAGTGCCTTTTTACTCAACACATGTAAATTTTTATATTATTGATCAATGTCTCCGTCAAGAGAGTTGGAGTCATCTGCACTTGTTTTTCAGGGAGTACACCAGGGTGTGTTTTTTCTGAGTATTTAAGATACCTTCGACACCCAGACTTGTATCGCTTACGACGCAGAGCCCTTTTTGTGGTGTTAGCCCGACTCCTTGGTCCTAATTAGTGCTTGGTCCAAGTGGACACTTTGAAAATGTTTGGGAGCGCTCGCCATTGGTGGAAGCTCATTTGTAATTTGACTTTGGTATTTAGAGCTTTTTCTTTGACATTTCTTTTCTTTTGTTGCTAGCTCCACTGCTTTTACTAAAAGTTGGCGCACACTGATAAAAAATTTCCATTAAGTTTCATCACACCATGGCACATAAGTAAATATCAAAGAGATATCATATGAATCTTGTTCACATATTGGCTAGGGTTTTGCTGACACTCAGGTTTTCTGAAGCCGTCATTAACTTTATCCCATCCTCGAATATCATTAGATCAGATCTAAACTCAAATCTCTAGTCTTAGTTCCTCAAGTGATATCTCAACTCATCTCATCAATCATGCAGTTGTGGAAGTGACTGTGCTGATCATATTCTTTTGAAAGTAGAGATAAAGAGTGCAATATAGCGCTCAAATCTTTCAAACTAGGGAAGTGTAGATATTTAAGTTTAAAAAGCCTAATGACTAAGGCATGTTAAATCAGACTCTCAAGGTCACGGAAATAAAGTGTCCTCAAAATCCCCAAGCCTTGAGTGAGTGTGAATGTGTCATGAATACACCAACTCCTTGGTTAGTGATTTTTTTGTGTGATTTTTGGCTTTTCCAGATTTTTATGGGTTTTAATTTTTTTATTCTTCAGAGAGACAATGACTGGTCCAGGCTCAATTGAATAAAAGTATCCACTCTCAGCCAGTATGGGTGTAAGTACGGGCCGATAATCGGACCCGTGTAACTTGAGGACGGGGCCATATGCGGTGTCCTCTAAACCGCCCACTCTCCTAAGGGAGACCGAGGTTCCCTCACTGAAAGTGTCTACTAAGCCTAGTAGTCAGAGTCAAATTCCAAGAAGGGTTTTCAATTTTCAATTTTTTTGAATGGAATATTTACAAAAAATCAATCCCTCAATTTTAATAAAACTTTTTACAAGGTTTGTACAAAGCTCAGTTCACTAGTTTATCAAAACCCAGCCCAAAAACAAAATTTAAAAAGTTTTAAAACACGAGCTAAGGATAAAGTAAATATACAGTAATATACGGTATACCCCCTATACTTAAATTTTGCTATGTCCTCATAGCACAAGTGACATGAAGCCAATGCTCGATCAAATATAGTGTGATATAGCAGAATCAAGGAGGAGCATACCCCTATACTAGTCAAAATTTACCTAAGTACAAGAAGACAGTACGAGGAAGGGATGAGCAGGTAGGTCCCCCCTATACTTAGGCTACAAATAGCCTAAGTAAGGTCTAAATTAGGGGGGAGTGTTTGTACTATGGTACAAGGGTAGGAGGGGGGGGGGTCGTTTCAATATACAGAGAGGGAGTGAGAGAGTGAAAATTACAGAGGAAGGGGAGATGGGGTGAGGTGTGTTTATATGTGCAAATGAGTGTGTGTGTGTGTGTGGGGGGGGGTAGATCATCAAGTGATCTACCTCTTTTTTTTACAACATGCAAGAACTGGAAATAAATATGCAAATGCAAGTTTTTTTACAGTATGCAATGCAGTCTGTCTAATTAAAATCCCAGAATTTCTTCACAGATTCTTCTGCGGCCTCTTCAGCAGAAGCTCCCGACTTCACGGCTCCATGAAGATCAACCATCCTCGATGATCATGGGCCCTACCACAAAAGAGAAAAGTTAGAACACCCAGAGAAATTAAATCAGCAAATATGTTGCAAAAAATGATGCATGAAATGAGGACCTAAATTTTTTGAAATTATTCAACAAATAAAAATCAAAATTCAATAATTAAGTTAAGCCATGTCCCCGACAATGGTGCCATTTGATGAACATCGAATTCGCCTCTACAATAATGTGTAATTGTCGTATTATAGGAGGCGAATTCGGTTCAACAAAAACCACAGACCTTTGAATGTTGTGGAGTATTTATACTTGGCAAGTCTACCAAGGTCGAACACAAGGACACAACTACTTAATCGATTTATTGAATTTTTATTCATGAAGCTCAAGTGTGAATATTTCTCAATTTTAGGTCCACATGATGAACTATGCTATTTACAAAGCAATGTCATGATGTATGCATTTTTTAATTGATTTTTATGCAATTTAGAATGATGCATGAGTAATTGTGCAATGACACATGTATGCTAAGCCAAAGATTACAATTATACCCTAAAAATATGGGCAACATAATATTAAATGAAATCAAAGTCATTTTAATCCTATCATTAAAACGGTCATCCAATCAGAGCAAGCACAAAGAGAGCAAGGTCTCATTTATCACATAAAAAATCACTTCATTTAAAAAAGTGGCAAATGAGAAAAATAATTATGCTAAGATGCAGAGGACAAAACAAGGATCAAAACGACACTAAAATCATGCAATTTGGACATACGATGCTCAAGTTATGAAGAAAAAATGCAGGGGCATAATTGTAAAAAAATGCAAGAAATAAAAAGGATAAATATTGCATTTAGGTCCCTAGAGGGACCTAAATGCAAATACCAAAAACTTCCTGGGTCCAAGTGTAATTTTTCCATGCGTAGGCACCTTTTTGCAATTCTCGAAAACTTGGAGAGCCTCCCTGTAAAATACCCAGGCACACACGTGAGGCACATGCCTGGGGACCATTATGCAATTCTTGAAAATATCAGGGTTTTTCATGCAATTTGCCCAGGCCCTCACATGCGATACACTTGAGGTGCCTAGGCTCGGGTGGGCTCCTCTAGCTCGGGTCACGTGGCTACGTCTGGAGGCTCAAGTCTAGGTTCGGTGGGACCCGAGCCTGTAGGTCTGGAGAGGAGGCTCGGGCACCACGCAGTATGATCATAGCCGTTCGATCCAGATGATCGGACGACATCTGTGTCGTCTTCATCCTCCGTGGCCCACCGGAGACGGCGGGTCTCCGGCGAACCCTTGTGGACTCCTCCGTGCTCCGCGAGGTCCCCTGAACATCAGAGGAGAAAGATAGGGACCTTGCGAAGAAGCTGGTGGCGAGGCGATCCTCCGGCAACTTCAAGATCGGCAGGTCGGTGAAGTGCTACCGGTGGGGGAGGAGAAGATCAGAGCACCTATTCTAACTCCGATCATTGACATCTTGAGCACCTACAGATGTTAGAACTAGCTGAAGCATGCTCATAATGAAGTGAGTGAGTAAGATGGAGGCCTTGGGTGACAGGAGGCTTTGGCTGGTGGCTTCTTCTCCGACGGAGCAGGAGAAGAGGGTGTCGGAGCGGGGGAGGGTCTGGAGAAAGGAAAGGGGGTCCGCGAGGATGGAAAATGAAAGGCGAAGATCGGAGGGTGGTCGGATGGTAGGTGCGAAGAGTGATTGAGTCGGGATAATTTAAAGAAAAGAAGAGCAAAAATCACCTCGTCGGAGCGAGGTGTTGGCGGTGGAAATGATCTGGGGGTGAGCTCATCGGAGCTCTGGGTCGTCGCCCAGCATACCCGGCCTTGGCATGGAGCTCAGCGGTGCCCGGAGGCAACCGCGACATGGCCGGAGGCCATGGATCACACCAGGGGCTTCACGGCCATGATCGCTTCAAAGCCAGCCCTCCGCTATCACCGGAGGGCTGACGAAGCTAGGGAGGAAGGCTACAAAATGGTGGATGGCGAGTGGTGGTGATGGGGGAAGGATTTTATAGGAAGGGTGGTCGGAGGTTACGTGCGGCCGAGGCATTTTTGCAAGAGGAATGGAGGCGAAGGGGATTAATGGCGGTGTCAAATGGGGGTTGCGCGAGGATGGCGGAGGTGTGGGGTATGTGGAGTAGTCGTTAGGAGATGGAGAGGTGGTCGGACGCGTGTGTTAAAAAAGGAAGGGGACGGAGGCATTACAAGAGGGAACACCAGGCTGGAGGTAGACGATGAACTACAGCCGTTGGATCTAACGATCCAACGACTGGGATGGGAGATGGGTTACGAAGGAGGATGATGATGGGTGAGCCGTTGGATCATGCGATCCAACGACTATGATGTGAGCTCGTGCGGATGGCTACGATGAGATCCTGAGGGTCTGATCGTGCGGTGGAGAATGGGCGTTAAGGAGCGGCTAGGATGGAAGAGCGAGGAAGATCTAACGGTGCGAGAGAGAGGGTGACGTGGAGTGTTGAGGACCGAAGGATGAGAGGTCTTCCTATGGATGAGAGTGAGAGCAACGTGGAAGCAGGAGGGGCGTAGGATAGGATATGATCGAACGACGGAGGTTGAAGGGAGACGTGGCGCGAGGAGGAGCGTTGGATGAAAGGTAGATCGGATGGATGAAAATGAAGCAGGAATGTGCGGACGAGATCTGATCTAGGGTCGGATCGGACGGTTGACGATGGGGCAGATTTCAATGGATGAGATGGAGGCGGGGGAGAGTTGATCAGATGGCCCAAGAGGCCGCCGGGTGGCAGAAGGAGAGGAGGGCCATGTGGGCGGCCCAGAGGGCGCCACGTGGCCCAATCAGAAAAATTCAGACTGAAAATACAAAGGCAAATACAAAATAAATAGTTAGATACAAAATTAGGAAAATGTCAAAACATGAAAGTTGCTCGTATCGACGAGATCTACAACTTTCATGTTGGAAAAAAAGCCAAAAGAGGTCATTTGTACGAAAAGCATTTTTGGGGTACTTTTAAGTGGGATAAAAACACTGATTTTTATCTTTGATTTATTTTTGTATTTTTTTAATCTTTTTAAAGGTCAGTGACTTATGGACAATTCATCTACCTAATTTTTAGATATTTTGGATGATAAAATAAATATAAGAAAAATAAGAGATATTAAATACAAATAATTAAGGGTTAATTATACACAATATGATACAAGATAAAAAATAAAGATTTGATGATGATTTTATTGGATTAAATATTACATGGGTTTTTTAATTTGCGGTTTTTAGCGTGATGAATACGAGATTATCAGGGGGGAGGTGCTTGTTGATCATATAGTCAACTAGTGGATGGAGTGGACCTAGTGGCATTATGCCAGGCAATGTTGACTTGGAATGAATTGACGAAACAAAATAACAAGAGAGAAAAATTGAATAAGAAATATAGATGAAGTCAAATAAAAATGGTAAAAATAAAAGGTACATATTAATTAGAGCTATATATTAAATTGGTTGGGGGAGCATTCGTTGTTCGTAGTCTACTAGCGAGTGGAGCCAGTGGCATTGCGCCACATAGCGTTGACTTGGAATGAATTGGCCAAAAAAATAAAAAATTAAAAAATGAATAATATATATAAATGAAATCAAATAAAAGAAGTGAAAAGAATAAAAAATAGATCTTAATAAGAACTACAATTTTTATTAAGACCTAAAAATGAAAGTGAGCCATATGTACAAACTAAGGAACTTTATGGGTATTGTATAAGTATAAAACAACTAAATTGTTGCTTTTGTATTTTTTCTTTGATATATACTTAATAATATATACATAATGAAATTTAATAAAATACTATAAATATATTTACACAGTAATTTATATTTTTATATTTTGAAAGATTGAGGAAAATAAGAAAAAACGATATATACATGAACAAGTTCTTGGTTAAAATCTATAAGCTCAGAAAGGGCCGTTTTTCATGCATTATCTAATTTTTTGGATTTCATTTTCTTTATAATAAGTTAGTATATATATTAAAAAAATAAATTAAAAAGAAAAAAAATAAAATAAGTCAAATATATACATAAAATAATAGGTAAAATGTAGTTATATTACACAATATACCATCTGGTCCCAAAATCGAAGTTTCACATATAAACTCCAATTCCATTGAATGTGATCTTGTTTTATAGATTTATTTACATTAATTTAAATGCGAGTAAAGTTTCATGTGAGACTATATGTAGGAGATATTCAACTTTAAAGACTTTCATTCATACAAACTAGGGTTTGAATTTATTTACAATTTATATCCTACTGTTTGTTTGCCAATTCTTATTAATTAATGTTAGCAATATGTAGTCAATAGAGTTCATTCCAAGTCATTTGGAGCTAAGATGAATTTATTATGTTTGAAGTTTATACTTATATACATGTGATTATATACATATTTAAATTCCTTATTTTTATGATATATAAATTTATTTTTTGAACATATTTTTAATTAATTATATACATTTAATCCAATTTTATTAACAATATTTTTTTATTAATTTATAATTTTATGTGATTCTATTGATGCTTTTGCTCAAGAATTTAGTCAAAATTTATTAAGTTAATGAATCATGGGTACATCAAAATCCTGACATTAGACATAAAATCTATATATCAAGTTACTATACATGGTCTTTATATTCTCTCTGATTTTATCTCAAATATTCACGAATGTTGTCTATTAGTCCTAATTAGATTATGAGTCATACACTGAGAAATTAATAACTAAGATAATAATAATTGTCATCAATAAATTTATATGAGAATATGTGTATGTGCTTCACATAATTATCATTAAATTAATATGAAAATGGATCCAAAATAATTAATATATTAATATGATTCATATTTATTTTAAGACTTTGTAAATATGCTGCACATAATTAATTAATGCTCTTCACTAAATAAACATAAATTTCTTCTATACTTTTTTAGACTAAATAATTGGATTCACTATTTAGTAGGGTGCTTCTATAATTATCTCAAAATAACTAATGGTAATTATTTAGAGTGATTATAATAATTCCATAATTATTGAAGACCAAGTACATTAAGGGCTTAAACTGTTGGACGGATTATTCGAAGAGAAAAATCTCTCCAATTTATCCTTGTTGGATGTCTGCCATTGATATAAATATTGTTTCCTTTTTTCATCTCATCCACTAATTCAAGTTCAAAACTGAGTCATGCCTGAAGTTGAATTGAAGAGGCGAGAGTAGAGAATCTTGACTCTTTACTCCTCTTTATATGGCCATCCATAGTGCTATATAAGAAGTGGCTTAGCCACTCTTCTCAACATAATTAAATTCAATACAGGTGGCTTTAGTTCTATTAGGAAGATGAGAACCAAAGAAGAGAATTACTCTCTCTCCCCCCATTCTTTTGGTTGTTCCCTACATACCCTTTCCCCCAGCTTTGGCCATCCACCCCATCTTCCCTAGTGCCTTTCCATTGGCATGCACTTTGCAAGATGATTTGCTTCCTATTGAGTATGTCGTGCCAGAGATGTAGATCACTTGGTATGGACAATGGTGCCTGAGATTGAGATCTCTTTTGGTATGGTCAATCAACAAAGAGAATCATCTCTTAAGTTCACAGGAATATTGTGATTCATCATTGGGCACACGAAATGATTAGATCAAACTAGATTTATGAGATCTCTCATTTTATAGACTACATGCATCTAAAGAATAAATTTTTATCGCATGTTTCATGAAAAGGTGCAGAAATAGTTTCTGTTACCATGCGGTTCTACGTTGCAATCAGATTTTTGGTTCAATGGTTGCAATTTCACTCACTCGATGAGACTTTTATTTGTTGATTTGATCATTTTTTTGACTTTTATGTGATATGTGAGGTCAAATATCCCTTTACATGGTATCAAAGACTATATTAAAGGATTCAGATTGCATCTAGGTCTGAAGAACAAAAGACCATATTTTCCCTGCCTCCAATCACATTGTTTTTTAGTTATCTTTTGTATTTCGAATGATTCAATGACATATGATGTTGTTGATGCTCTCCTCTATTTATGAAAATATTTTTGAGATATTTATAAGGTGTAAAAGGTTTGGAGTCATCCTCAAAGGACGCTCCAAAAATTTTCATTCTCTGGGTGATGATTTACATGTACAAAATGGCATCAGATTTCGATTTCTATCGAAATTGTAGCAAGTTTTTTTTATTTTTGTGTTACTGAATTTGAGTCTAACATGTTGAAAACACTAGTCAATAAATCATGAACTAAGTTTTCAATCACATGAAAACATTTCACCTTATTCTAACTATGCGACCTCAAGAAACTGGATTTCTCCATAGGTGGAGTTAGAAGAGGACTCGAAGAAAACTGACTTGTTTTCCTGTTTCTAGACTAAAAATTGGTGTGAATGCATTTGATATGTTCATATAAGGAGTTGTATCTAATATATGAGAAATATTTAGGCTCGAAGTGAATTTTAAGTCCACATTATATGATTCCTTCCAACTTCAAGCGTGATAGTCACAACTTGCAAATTTAGAACATGGATACATGCAATAATTTGATTTTTCTAATTTCTTATTTACTGATTAGATTGTATTTATATGGATGATCATGAACCACTAATACTTGAATTAATTTAGTATTAAACTACTAGTAATAGACTAGTTCACTCACATACTTTTAAATTAGGACTGAAAACAACATTGCATCCTCTCATATATGATATGATGGAACTGATTTCGTGGCGATGTGAATATGAATGAATGTGACTTATTTACCATCACAGATGATAATTATGTGATGTGTAGAGTTATGTAAATTGATTTTGTTACAATTCTAAATGAAATTGAGAATGTGCATTTATTACATGTTGAACGTGTAGGTATGTTTACAGGTTCTGATAAAGACTTTATATATTAAACTTTCTGATTAGAATATATCATTTGAACTAGTTTTAAATTTAATAGGATTAAAGTAAAGATGATGAGATGATCTTTAGTAATGACTGGATTTCCCTTGAACGATTAATTATGAGAATTGGAATCAAAATTATTTATCATCAATTCAAACATGATATGGATTGTCATATCATCACATTTAGTCTCTTATCATTGTAAAGTGTACCATCGTCATGGATTGTACTTTAGAATCTTTTCTATGAAGATAGAACTCCAAAATATGTGTACATGGATATAACATTTTATTTCTTGAAATAGATAATCCATATGCATAGTACCCTATTATTATTAATCCACACATAATTGAGATGGTATTGCATTGAACATAGCATAGAATTTTGCTCATTGACGATTGATTTAATTAATAACATGTCGACATAACATTCAAGGTGACGAGCATATGTATTAAAGGCAGAACCTTGGGAATGCAAGTTGGAATTTCAAAGTGAAAAGAAATCCCTATTCTTTCATAATTCGTATCATTTCCTTATATTATTGACATTTTGCCGATATGGAAAGGAGTTCCCAAATATTGCTTCAGGTATTTCATTAACCTGTCATATATATGTGGTTGTAGCACAGCCACTTCGCCTTCATCTTCAACACCATAGGAGGCGCTTTGACAAGGTGTTTGTAATGGTGGTTTACTCCTATAGTTCGCACCGGAGCAACAAAGCTCCAAGGACCTACAAAGAAGATGGGGGCTCGAGGCTTGTGGTCTTGGAAAGAGGAGGTTTGGAATTGGAAGACCAAAATGGGAGAAGATGAGTGGGTATTCCTCTAGTGAATGCAAAGAGAAATGAACGATGCTCCAACCATTACTTGGAGGAAGAGATAGGAGGCTATGGTGAGGTAGATGAGAAACGAGGGGAAGATGTGTGAGTTATTCTTGATTGCTAAACAAAAAGTTATGGCAAAAAATGGATAACATAGATAATAATCACCATCAATATACGCAATAAATCCACAAAACAAGAACAGTCACAAGAGACAAGAATTTTAATACGGAAACCCCACTGGATAAAATCCACGACCAAAGCCCACTGACTTAGGATTTTTGATTGATCGATTCAATTAGCTATTCCACTATCTCATGTTATTTCCCCACAAATAACTCAACTATTTACAGGTGTCTTGGATCACAAACCAAAGTCGTTCCCACAATTTGGATCAAATACCAAGTCCTTTGTACACCTTGGATCAAACACCAAGTGTTACAACACAATGGTAAGGAATACAAAAATGATAAAGACTCAAATATAAATGTGCAATGCAAACAAAGAGGCTAAGAAAATACATGTTGTAATAAGTAATTGAATTGCAATCTGAGTGTGTAGATGATCATCTCTCAAGATGTGGTCTTGAAATAGAGAGTGAAAGAGATGACCTCAAATAGAGCTTTCAAAGAGAGAGAGAGAGAGGCTTTACTATGAAATGTATGTTCTCAACAATAGGTTTAGGGTCCTATTTATAGTGGTGAGGGACGACCATTAAAAAATATAGATGTTGGAAACAAATCCGGAAAGAACTCATCAATATTTGATACATTTGATCAAGTATATAAGGAAGGCGATCGATCATCTCAAGTTGATCAATCAAGGTGATCAATCATAATATAATCATTTGAGGATTCCATTCAAATTGTGATTGATCATAAAAGGCAACTAGTCGATCAAGGGTGATCTATCATGTCATGTAGGTTAGTTGATAAGTAATGGTCAATCAAGTCAATTAGGTTGGTCGATCAACGCAGTTGATCAATCCGATCATGAAAGTTGCTTGATCAATAGGGTTTATATTTAATATACTTACATGATACACATGCATATATATTTAAGACTTTACAAATGCATATTACAAAAGTCTCCTTTCTTCTTTTTCACTTCCACAACTTTTGTACTTCAAACTTGGAATGACTTGTCATAAAATATGCATAGATATCTGTACTCACGAAAATTTGTTATCATCAAAATATTGACATAATTGGTATGCATTCAAGATAGTAACATTCTCCCCTTTTATGACGATGGTAAATAAATAAAACTTGGAGATTAACATTCCACTTCTTCTCCCCCTTTTTGACATATCAAAAAGATTTCTTGTTAGAAAGTTTTTCTCTTCCTTTCAGAAATACAAGATGCTTCATACATTTTATTTTGAAAATATATTTCTCCCTTAGTAAATTTTCTCTTTGAAAGATATTTTTAATTTTGAAAACAATTCTCCACCTTTTAAATGTACTATATGATGCCTAACTAGAATAAAAATTATAAGTTGGAAAGATTGTACCATATGACCAAGGAGGATAGCCATGCTATGACGGCGGCGATATCATCCATCCGTTGAGGGTGTGCCAAGATCCATGAGGATATATTTTGTCTTATTGATCGTAGTTTCTAAGAGTTAAAGCTTTACTTTTCATTGCTCAAGTTATTCTTGTATACTGCTACACATAATTTGGAGTTTGCTATACTCTTTTCTCATTGGCTCTTATTGCGTTGATCTCCATCCACATTCATAAACTTTTTCTAGTATCCCTTTTTCTTTGGATACAATAGGGTTAATTTTTTATAGTTCCTAACTTTACTTTTGAGAATCCATACCTTTATTTCTTTTTGAATAAAAGAGCTATATGCATGATAATAGTTGGTCGATTATATCATATTTCAAATTTAATGAAATTTGTGCAGGAGTGTCTAGCATTTTCTGCAAGTTTTCTTTTCCATCAGTGAACTTAGAAAGATCATCTGCTAATTTTATATTGTTATTTTCTAACATATTAATTTGATTTTTTTAAAGAGCTAATTTCCTTATGGTAAGAGTCTTTTTCTTCATTACAACATTTCTTTAGAAATTTATTTTTACTTACCATTTTTTTATAATGCCATGCAAATATTGAAAAGAAGTAAATACTTCATTATAAGATAAATTTACCTTGTTATCATCTTGTTTGTCTCCATCTTCATTGGAATCGTGATTGGCAACGAATCCAACATGGACTTCATTGCCGCTTGTATCCGAGTTCTCTTGAAATACTACGACATACTTTTCCTCTGTATTAACTTCTATTTTTGTTACCTTGAGAAGGGGACATTTTCATATTATGTGCCCTTTTTGTTGCCTTGACAGACTTTTATTGGAATCATGTTTTTGCATCCTTCCTTTTTCTCTTCAATTCAGATTGCCTCTTCAAATAATTCTTGAAATGACGAGTGATGAAAGCTGCTTTTCCTCTTTATTGGAGGTTGAATCTGCTAGCTCATTTGAATATACTTTGGCTTCCAATTTCTGTTCCTTCTCAGCTTCTAGGTAAGGAACGTTCTGATTACCTCATCCAAATGAAGAATATCCTTGTCATTTGCTTCCTTGATTACTATAGTTGTGGTCCTGCACTCGGAAATAGGCGACCTAAGAAGCTTCTTGACAAGTATTGCTTCCTTTATCTCCACATCCAAATTTTGAAGTGCATTCACTATTTCCATGAAACGAGTATGCGTTTCCCTGATATCATCTCCTTCTTCATTATGAAAAGCTCATATCTTTGTTAGAATAGATTGATTCTACTTTCTTTCAACTTTAGAGTACCTTCATGTGCCATGATGAGTCGGTTCCATATTTGTAAGTAGATTTGCACACATATACTCTGTTGAATTTTTCCATGCTCAATCTATAGAACAAATTTATTCATCACCTTGGAGTTATTCGTTGCCAGTTTCTTCTCCTTATTGATGGTGATAGTTCCTTTCAATGACATACCATATCTCGTATCACATGTTTCTAAATGACTCTGTATGTGAATCATCCAATAAGAAAAGTTAGTACCATTAAACAATGGAGGTCTTAGCGTGGATTGACCTTCGTTAGTGTTGGTGAGGTGGTCATAGCTTTAGTTATGTCCTCTGAAAAATCTAGGCTCTGATACCAAATATGAGTTATTCTGGATCACTAAACAAAAAGTTATGTCCAACAAATGCATAACACTGATAATGATGACCACAGATATAAGCAATAAATCCACATTACAAGGCAACTACAAGAGACAAGTATTTTAATGTGGATACTCTACTGGGTAAAATACATGACCCAAGTCCCTTGACTTAGGATTTTCGATTGACCGAGTCAATCAACCATTCCAATATCTCGAGTTATTTCTTCACAGACAACTCAACAATTTGAAGGTCCTTTAAATCACACAGCAATGCCTTTCCCACAACTTGAATCAAACGCCAAGTCCTTTGTATACAATCAAATGCCAACTGTTACGGTACACAATAAAGTAAAGATTACAACAATCTATAGAGCCTCAAATATAAATATGCAATATGAATAATAGGGCTAAGAAAAGGAATGATTTAATAAATAATTGAATTGCTATCGAGTGTGCAAACGACTAGCTCTCAATATGTGATCTTGAAGTAGAGAGCAAGAGAGATGGTCGAATAGAGATTTCAGAGAGGTAGGCTTTGCCTTGGAATGTGTGTTCTCAACAATGTATACACGATCCTATTTATAGTGGTGGGAGACAACCATTCAAAAATATAATGGTTGGAAACAGATCCAGAAAGGAATTATCGTGCCCCTTAGACCTAGATATTCAGCAATAGCTACATTCATACATCATGATTATCATTCAAAATGTAAATGAAGAGAGGAATAGATGAAATAATTGCTCCAGTAGTTCACTGATATTCATAGTTTTTAGCAGTTTATACATAACACCTATAAACTGAGCCCTCAACTTTAAAGTATTTACATGATTGAAAATTGAGAAACACGAAAGCTATACAAAAGTAATATACAAGTACAACACCGTAAAACTCTTCCAGTAAGCACGCACTCTGAATAGTGAAAGAATCACAAGTCAAAGTCTAGTCCCAAAGGCACTCCACTCTTAGATGAGGCAACACTCTGTTGGGTGCATGCAAATTTTAACATTATGAGAAAAGTTTCCAGTAGGTGCTAAACATCTAAACAATGTAAGGTAAAGACTGTAAAGTGTGTCAAGATATGACAAAGGCTGCCCACGATGGCTAACCATGCTCGGAATGTGCAACCCAACCACGACAAATCATAATACTCATGGACAAAACCCCCGTACATTATTCTTGAGGGTAAATAGATACTTCCCAAACAAACCCAAGCTCCAAGACCCTTGGTAAGAGTTCACATTGGTACAAGATCTTAAAAAGACATGACTGTCAATTTTTATCTACAATCAGCTTTCATTAATCATATTCAATGAAGAACAAGATAAATGCTTGCACTCATTTATTCTTATTATCATCTTATATTATTTACTAATACATCCTTACTTAACTAAAGCTCCCTAGAGCCATCCTTACAAGAGATTCATGGTTCAATGTTCTATAACTCTTTCTCACTTGTATACTTCAAGTAGTTCCCTTATATTTGGTCATATTGTTAACTCCATCCCGATGGATTTGTAATTCATTACTCTAATTAGCAGAAACTAAAGCTTCGTCTTGAGAAATTAGATGCATCCACATGTTTATATCTTATAATTAACATTCACGCACTTGTAAATAATTTGCATAAATAAGCATTTCATTTAGCATTCATGATTCATTTGTAAATATATACCTAAATTCAACTATTTTTAATTAATTCATCCTAATTCTAATTGGTTTAGAACTAATTCCTTTGTGTACCTATCACCTATATTAACCAATGAAATATCCTAAAAAATACCAACTTGTATATATTTGAAATAAACCTGAACGCTAATTCAATGATAAAAAACTATAAATGCTGATATCTCTTGCATAAAATGCCCAATTTACTCTACTCACTTGAGTTGATGTACACTCAATTATTTACGAATCAAGATCAAACTAAAAGAATCAGAATTCAATTGTGAAAATTAGGTTTGGGGCCACATTGTATATCATACATATTTACTGATCTTTGACTCGTTATTTCATGTACATATTTAACTCTTTTTGATTTATTTCTTTTTAATTTCTTTATTTCATCTCATGATATAACTAATTCTATAAAATTGAAAAAAAAAATCAGAAAAATTAAGAAGCATACAAATCTTGACTTGTGCATTTTTTGACCTATTCATTTGTAAATAACCAATTCATAAATTTATTCTTTCTTTACTTATAAAAATCCAAAGAAATTAATTTTGTGTCCAATACACTATTTCACCTAAAGTTTAATTTTTGCATATGTTATTCATCTACATAAAATCAAATAAAAATACAAAACAAAAAAATGGTATTTTTATACATAAAATATCACCAAAAAATCATACTTACACAGTTGAGTTCATTTGCATTTGAGTCCTTCATAAACATTGTAGGGTGCATTTAGATCAACATTTTTTTCTTCTGATCTCACTATTTTTAATTAATTTTTCTTTATTTTCCATGCTTGGTAAAGGGATCAACTTCCACATGGTAGTCGCCTCTTGGTCCACCTCATTTCGTTGGTCAACCCGCCAGACCCCCAGTAAACCATCTTTATCCGCTAGCTCTATTAACCCCGATCGTTGGATCGAATTTGATCCAACGACTGTGGTTAAACCTTCCTATTCTCAGCCTACCTTATGTACGCCTCACCTGCCCTTCTCCATCCATTGGATCTGGAACGATCCAATGGTCACTTCTCTTCACCCCTACCTCCGACCTCCACTGATGAACGCCACCTCTTCTACTCCCTTCTCTGATCTTCTCTCTCTCTCTCTCTCTCTCTATATATATATATATATATATATATATATATATATATATATATATATATATATATATATATATATATATATATCCTCTTCTCCAACCCATTATGCCCTTTTCATCAACCACCTGGAACCAACCTGACCTCAACTGATTATCTTTGTATCACCATCCCTGGAAGCAACAACTGACCCCCTTATTCTCTCTGATCCCTCTTCTAGAAACCCAAACCGAATTTGAAACCTCCCATTAGAATCCATCTCTATCCAACCACCTAGAAGACCCTCTGACAACCCATCACGACTCAAACCACCCAATCCTAAATCCCTACGAACTCATAACTGGTCGCCTTGACAACCAATTTTATTGCCTTCCCGACTTATCCCCTCGTCGTCTGTAACCTTCAGAAGAAACCAACCCAATCTCCTAGACCTCTTACTTTCATTTCCCTCTATTTAAGTCCTAACTCCTCCAACGAACAAATATATCTACCATTATAGTCTTCTTTACGAGAGAGAGAGAGAGAGCCTGAGGGAGGTGGTTGGTGACAACAACTTCTCCTTTATGGTGAAGACCTCCTTCCCAGGAGTGATCTTCGACGTTCGACTCTAAGTTGGTGTTCATTACCACATGCAGCTGAACCTCCGCCCTCGCTCGCCGGGCATGAAGGCCAAGATTGGAGAGATCTCTTTCTAACTCGAATCGCAACCGACTTCAGGTATCTCCTTTCCCTTCTTATTCGTTCATCTTTCTGTCCTTGTTCTCCTTCCTACCCTTTGTTTTCTTCTCTGCTCTTCGTATTCTTCAAAACGTCACGATCACCCTCACCTTCGCTTCCCTACATGTTCACTATCTACCTCCACAACCTCCCATCTCTGGTGGAAATGCCGCCAAAGAATTGCTCCTTCTCCTTCATAGTCAACACAGGAGCCCACCCATCTCTCCCCTTCCTGGAGTTATCACAAATAGGCCGAGCCCTTGCTGCTTGAGCCCCCTTATTCACCTGCTCCAGATGACCCCTGGCAGTGTATCGTCCATACAAAGGAAGATCTTTAGCCACCACCTGCTTGAGTCGAGGAGGAGGAGAGGGAAGAACACTCCATGTGCTACAGGTACTGTCAATGTCCCTCCTCTTCCTCTGTTCGAACAGCTTTGAGAGGCTCCCAAACCTCTAATCCAAGCCTCACGACTCGGGTGACTCGCAGCAACCAGATGCATTCACGTGGAGGTCCGGACCAAGCCATCAGGTTTGAGTCACAAGCCCCACATGTGATCTGGCCAAACTGCAGTAGAGCCCCTCTACTTCCTTTGAACCATTAGAAGCCCCCTCACGTACTTAGAGACACGTGCATGAAGGAAAATTTCACTCGTGCCACCCAACCTCCTGAAAATCTCACATAAGTCCCTCTCGTGGGGTAAATTGCATCAGATACATATATGTCTTTCCCAAATTGCGAATATACCCCTCTGAAGGTTATTTTTGAGAGAAAAAAATATTTTAATTACATTTATGGCCTCAAAGCCAATTTATTCATATCATGAGCATTATTGATCTGATTTTTATGAACTTGGTGTCGAATTGAACCTCATGATTTTATCTATCATCTAATTTAATTTCAAATTTTGAGACATATTTGAGCATTAATAAATTTGAGGAATTCTTTGATTGTTTTGAGCACATTTATTTTCCGTCATTGATTTTTATTGCTCATAAAATCATGAAAAATTGGGGGCATCATTTGGGAATCAATTCGACATTCATTGAACAATTATTTTCTGAATTTAATTAAGGGGAGGGGTTGTGGATTAAAATCATGTGGCTAGTTTATTCCTGCATCATATTTCATCATTTAAAACTCATTCTTATATAGCTAGAACTACCTTCACAGATTGCGGATACTAATTTGTTAAGAATCAAACATATTGAGGTTGTAGCGTCATTGTTGGTTGGAATCAAAATATCCGCAAGATTGGGATCAAAATTTGTATAGATTAAACAAATCATCGGAATCCCCAAAATAATACATTCTCGAAGAGCTATATATTCTTCTTGTTGAACAATAAGAATTACAATATCAAGTAACTCCATCATATATTTGATCCCGCCTAAATATGTTTGCAAAGTAGATAAGATGCACTTATTTATTTAATTCTCATATATTGTGGAGCATTATTTTATTACATAAAAAATATTCACAAAATCCACGCACCATACTCACTTTATTTAATCACATCTTTTTTATTATTAAAGAACCATATATAATTTATCTCTTTGAAAACATAAACCCTATATTGTTTTAAAAATTAATTCTAGACCCTCATATTACCTCCCAGAATTTTGACATTGGGACTTACCCAAGTAAATAAATTGCTACATTGATATTAATTTCATAATTATTTTTGTGTGGTTCTTGATTGATTGTTGAATTTCATGCTATAATAAAAATGACAAACTTCAAAGGGGATCTGAACGAGTCTATCACTTCCCTTTTATGATTATCTAAGTACTATAAGGAGATTATATGCATACACAAACACATGCATACACAGGTACATAAGAGTAACTTACAAGAAAACTTCCTTTCAGAAGTTGTTGAGTTTCAATACATAAACACAACCTCCAAAGTCACATACCGAGCAATGGAGAAAAAAGCTCAAGCAAACCAGAGTTTAACATCAAAACTATTTGTCCCAACTAATCCATCACAAGGGAAATACATGAGAATGAGTGCATCATGACCAAATGGACTACACTGTATACACCCTTATGAAGATGACAAGTCTTCGAGGAGTGTCACACAAGGGACACAAACTTACCGATAGTACCCCTAGCACTAAGATCATCCGACAGAGTCGCAACAGATCGACATACTCGCTTACTTGAGCTAACACTCCATCCAGGACACATCAAGACCATGAGAGTTGCGTGACACTCTCGGCTATGCTAACTCATTAAAGCCTAACACATGAATTCAAACATACATACTGCCATTTATTTGTTATTCCCATATCACCTAGATAACATTGACAGATGCGGCATTTCTATTAACCTTGTATTACCTGCAATATACACAACCTCTCACCTGGTTAAGTCCGACATGTGAGACATAAGGTCCACGATATCTTAAGGCATGGATCAAGGCATAAGATTCTACATATTGATCATTTAAATCTAACTCTCAAGTAGTAGAGGGAAACTGCAATTTCCTTTATTTCCTCTAAATGTCAGAAATCGGTATCGAATCTCATAATCATTCCAGTCAACATTAGATCACCCTATATCTCGTATTATCTCATCATGTACTTAGCACTTTAAGTCTACTCACTTTTAATTAGGGTACTGCACAACCCAATCGGTTGTTCCTTTAAGACACTAACACTTGACCTCTCCTGGTGTTTCCATTTAGTTATCGAACTTTAACAACATGGATAGTATGCAATCTTGACCCATACCAAGCCTCATGCTATGACTCCAAGGTACTAGGTAAGTTAGGATTGGGGTACCTCCATTGGCATGCATTGAGGTATGAGTAGTTTAACTAAGTTCCCAACACTCCATATAGTCCATTGGTCGATTCTATTATTGTGGTAAGTCTACGATCTCGACCCATGCCTGGTCTCACGCTATATACTCCATATACTCCATTGGTCCATTTTACTAGGGTTGGGGTCCCTCTGTTGGCATGCATTTGGAGTACATGTGTCCTTGCTAAGTTCCCCTTATACATGCTTATTTATAATTTCTTAGAGCTTATACCTCTAGTCATCTCTAGCCTTTAATGGCATACTTACATTCTCACTCAATGTCCCCAAATTTGTATTTTAAGTCCATACCCTCTTTGGGAACCCAAAATTATGCACCCACAAATTGGATTTAAGCATACACTATAAACCATGATATGTAGTCTAACTCACAGAGGAATCATTATACATTTATTTTATCATTACATCATAATATTCATATGACACTTAAGAAAATCATCGCGACATGAAACAAAGGTCATGACGAGGAAGGCATCCACTGAACACAAGACACTCAAGATGCTCTCACTCACCCACGCTCATCATATCTAGTTTCAATTCAATTGATCTCATAATAGACCTATTTTAGTTATTTATCAATCCATTATAATTAAGGGATTTTTACCCGGCAGACCTTGTAATCTTTTGCAATTACCGCTACGACCTCTGAAACATCCTAATTCCTCCCCCGACCCTGTAAACTTGCTCCGTCTTATCCAACAAACCCTGCCGTCAATTTTAACTATATTTGAGTCAAATACTTGGGTTAATCTTGAGTTAACCTAACCAGTTTGCCATTGAACGGTTAGGATTACCAAGTCGTCGATCGGGGAGGAGGGGGCGAGCCTCTACGTCACCTTCCTCCGTCCCGCCCGCAACCTCCGCCGCTACGGCTCCTGGGCCGTCGTCACTAGCGCCACCGTCGTCACCGAGGGTCTGGACGTGGGGATCCTGGCTGTCGTATCCCTACGCAAGGGGTGTAGCAACCCATAGCAGCAGAGGGGGCGCCTCCATAGTCGGGCTCCATCGTCGCCGAGCGGGGAGGGGGGGGGGCTCCATCGTTGGCTGCTAGGGGTGGAGGGGGGCTTTGTCGTGGGCTCCATCGGGGGGAGGGGGGGCTGCAACGTCACCGACCGGGGAGGGGCCAGCCGAAGCAACAACAACGGGGGGGGGGGGGGGGGGGGGGGGGCTCCAACGTCAGCGATCGGGGAGGGGCCAGCCGAAGCAGCAACAGCGGGGGGGAGGGGGGCTCCAACGTCACCGACCGGGGAGGGCGGCGCGGGTCGGCAAGGGAGGTCCGACCAGCAGGTGGCTTCACAGGTGGCCGCGCGGGGGTTGGGTGCAGGGGAGGTGGCTGCGCGGTCGGGGGGCCTTCGATGCGGGGGTGGGCTTCGATCAGGCGGCAGTCGAGCAGGGGAGGTCCGGCCAGCGGGTGGCTTCGCAGGTGGCCGCGCGGGGGTTGGGTGCAGGGGAGGTAGCCGGGGGAGGGGGGGTCGCATTGGAGGAGGCGGGCCGGCGGGAGGAGGGGTCGACGTCGAGCAGGGGAGGTCCGGTTGCAGGTGGCCTACGTGCGATGAGGGAGTGGCATGAATGGTAAATTTGATAAATAAAATGGGTATATCGTAAAGGAAGATAACAAAATCTGGTTAGTTTTAACGGTCAAATGGATGGGAGATAACCACAGGGTTTATAGGATAAAGGTTAACAAGTTTACGGGGTCGAGGGAGGAATTACGATGTTTCAAAGGTCGTAGCGGTAATTGCAAAAGATTCCAGGGTCTGCCGGGTAAAAATACCTATAATTAATCCAAAATTTATCATATATAATAATGTCCTACATGGGTGTACATCTTTTTACCGTCAATTTCAATAATTTTTAATGTCCATTGAGGCCGCAGTTCCCAGAATGTTTGATCATCTAACTTTGCTAATCGATCATTACTGATTGATCACCAAAAGAAACGGTGATCTATCATTTGGTGATAAATGATTTCTCAACCATATTGTCTTGATCGATCAGGTGTAATGGAATGATTGATCATGTTTAGAACAATGGCTATAATTGTCTTCGATGATGTCTATAAAGTTGCTCCATTCGTAAAACTAATACACCCCAAAAATCCTGCTAACACCTACATTAGAAATATATTTTTATCTTTAACATGAATAGAGTATATAGATGAGAAATCATAAAAAGCTAATGGAATACGATACGATTTTTGGCCCAAAACATGTCTAAATCCAAAATCAACAATGCCTACAAGTAGTATACCCTGCCCAAATCCCATGATGCGAAATGCGTGAGAATCCGACTGCAAGAGGCGAATAAAAAGTACCTACGACAACATTATACCTTAGCTTCCTTTGCTTCGAATGAGAGTTCCGTGGTTTTTCATTGAACACATGCATGTCCATGACGATCCCCACTCCGAGCTCTTTGTATTGACATACTTGAATCTTCAATAGATGGTCAGAATTTCTCTATGGCTGCGGAGCTTTGATAAGAAGGGAGGAGCTACGACGAAGGCTTGGACTGGTCTGGTTAGTGATGAATCTCCATTTCATTATCTTTATTCTTTCATTTTGGCCTTAAATCTCTAGCTATATGCATGTATATAACATTAATTCACACAAAATAATATTAATTTTTTATTCAATAAATAATGTATAAAATATTGTATTTAAATCAAAAATATAAGAATAAAGGAAGAAAAGAAATAGAATACCAAAGGTATTTAATGACCCTAAACCCTTGACCTTTGCATCATAATGATTGGACCGATAAGGAATCAAGTAAGGGGAGATAAGGGCCAAAAATACAATAAAAACCCTAATTTATTTTGCCCAATAATTGAGTTTTGGTACCTATTTTATTCTCTATTATTTGTACCTCAAACCAATAAACTTTGTACATGAAAGTTGCAGATAAAAATACATAGAAAATTACCTTTTACATGCAAAATAAAAATAAAAAATCCCATCTTAACAGATCTATATCTCCTCCATATGAACTCAAAATCCTTTAAAATCACCTTTAATTGTATAAAACCTTTTTATTATTTATTTAATGAAAGTAGTTTCATTTAATTTGGAGTTAAGATGCATAAGTTAGGTTTTGGACCCTTATTGTACAATATACCTGAATAAAATATTCATTTTATACATTCTTTATAATTTCACGATTTTATATTTTTTATAATTTTATAAATACTCATGCGAGATTGCTGGATCGGGCTTGCGCCCATTGTCTAAGATTCTCCACTGTTGCCCCCGAGGGATTTATAACATATGTATAAAATTAGAACAAAATAGAACCATAAAAATACATTGAAATAAAATAGTATACTAAAATACATAGATGATTTACCTATACATATACCTATAAAATAAAAAATCTATTTATTTAAGTGTATAAATAACATCAAACAAATACAATAAAAATATATTTATATGTAATTAAATAATTTTCAAATATATAAAACATGTATATAAATAATAAAATACAAAATACAAAATTAAAATAAAAATAAAATACATATAATATAGGTAATTGTACTTATAAATAGACTTGTAAAAATAAAAATCTATTAAATTAACTTGTAAAAATAAATAAAAATAGTAATCAAATACTAAAAAAATTACTAAACATTTTTTATGTATTAAGTTTTTTAATAAAATATATTTTTATTTTATTTCAAATTATCTTCTCTTTTATTTTCTATTTTGTCTTTTAACGCTTGACGTGGCCCAATCAGAAGCCGACATTGGTTGACCTGCCAGTCAACAATGCTTGCGCCTAGGATTAGGCATGCCAGAGCGGCGTTGACCCATTTTCCTTGAATTTCCCCGCTCGCATCTTGCATTCTTTTGGATCAATTCCTTCTATGAAATTGCTCCTGGATCATCTCTCTTTCATGCACATATCTCTTCTCAATGTGAGGAGACTCGATTCATAAGATTTTGTTGATCAAAGATCACCTGTATATAATATTGCCTCACCTTTTCCTTCAATTTTTGATGACTCTTCTACCTCCTAAACCCTAAGGCCTGATCGAGGAACCCACAATCTTCCTCTCCGGTGGTCCTGCGTGCCTAGTTGGCATTAATTCGAGGTTGATCCACCTAAGGTGAGCTCCGCTGCCGCGAGGTTTGGCTCCTTGGCCTCAAGTCAGGTTCAAGTTATTTTCTTCACTTTCTATATAGACTTCGTCTATGAATTTCAATTTTTTTCTCAGTTTAGATTTTAATCCATAGTTGTAGCTCAGTTTCCAACTTAAGAGTACGTCGGAGTGTTGTTTCTCGTTGTTTCCGGCAACATTATGACTCCATTTCACCTCCATATCCTTCACCTTCCACTGCTCTATGCTCCACGCACCCCCATCAACCTGATCAAGCCTAGATCAGGAGGCTAATGACTCCTCCTCCGCTGCTCATCGGAGACATCCACCACGTATGACCTTCACTCATCCTCAATTGCACAATTGTGCATGTGGGGGTAAACAACTAAGTAGCCCTTGCCTTTTTTTTGGATCAATATTTAATATTCAAACTATCACATGTAGTTGTAAAAATGTTGTAATACTTGCAAGAAGACCCTCAAACTTAGTGCTTATTACATCTAGGTCTTGCCATCGCAGCTCACGTGTCCGCCCACGTGAGCTGGGCATTTACTAGTTATACCTTCCTGTGATTTTGCAATTGTAATTTAATTTATAAAATTTGAAATTCAGTTATAAAGTTTTGGATAATTTACGTATCAGCCCTTGTATTTTATTTTATTTGCAAATATACCCCTGCTAGTTCAATTAGTTTTTATGCATGATTTTCATTTTCTAAAAATATCATCTGTGTTCCAAAATTTATGGAAAAATAGGGTAATGTGCCCGATAAAGTATTCTTTCACGTTATAATTTTAATTTTGTATTTTAAGCATTCTTCTATTTATTAAAAATTAAAAGGTGAACGGTTATTCCTATTATCTTTAAAAAATCCAAAAAAATATATTAAATTTTATTTGAAAATTCCAAAAAATTGGTAATGACAAATTAAAGTATTTTGTACTTCTAGACCAAAAATCCCTAAAAATAGAAAAACACTAAAAATTAAAAAGTTCCAAAATTTGATAAAGTTTATAAAAAGTTTAAAAATTCCAAAATATGTATTTTAGTTTCTAAATTTTATCTATTATATTTAATATATATTAGAAATAGTTTGGAAAATTTTGAAACCTTTTGATATTTTTAAATTCCGAAATAATTCGGGCTACTTATTCTAGTCATTGTTTTCCCATATTAATCCACTAAAGAATACAAAACAATTTGTAAAAATTATAAGAAAATACCAAAAATAGTGAAAAACATAAAAATACAAAAAATATTTTATTTAATGAATTTTAGGTATGTATTTCTATATCTTAAAATATAAAACTATATATAATATATGTATATGCGTAGCTATATTTACTTATTATTATTTATACTTATTATAAAATTTAAAAATCAGAAAAATCTAAAAGAAAATAAAAGGTTTAAAATTAAAAATAAATTAAAAATAAATAAAAAATTTTGTAAAAAAAATCTAAAAATCAAATAATTAAAGACCCCCAAAAAAGTAAAAATCTTCAAAAAAACCCAAAAAACATTTATTTTCTTTTTTGACCAATTTGTTATCTATACCACATTCTCCCTTTGTTTGACCCCTACCATACTTGTCACTATCCTCATTTTATTGTAGGGTATAATAAATTTTTATTCATACTTGCTTGAATTGCTTCATCTTTACATTGTCTGGGTTGATTGTTGATCGATCTTGACTTTAGTGAGTGGTTGCCTTAGCGAAATTCTATCTTCGCTTTTTGTGAGGATATTTTTAGACCCTCGCCAAAGTTTGAGTCCATCAAATGATACCATTGTCGGGGAGCAACGCGTAGGATATTGTTTTGGGTTTAGTCTTATTTCATTATTTTTCTTTATTTATTTCCTCTTTCTTTGATATAATTATTTATTTTGCTAACATTTTCTTTTATATTTTTCTTGTGAGGGACTTTGGATGGTGACCGCTGATGAATATGCATTTCATCATATTTATTCATTTATTTTATCTTAAAATCCCTTATAAAACACATGTATATAATACTAACTCCATAATCTTACTAACTTGCATATATGTGTAAATATTTTAAATTAATTATTATTTTAGCTTAAAATAAATAAATAAATAAATAAATAGAGGGAGAATAAATAAAAGAAAAAGACTGTATATATGTAACAGATACATGCTGACCAACACCTCGAGAGAAGGTCAAGACTTAACCTAATCAACCAGAAATAAAGTAGGGGGAGATAGGGTCCTTAATAAGCAAAGAATGTGTGTTGTAAATAATTCTCATTTATTCTTTGTATACCTGTATAAAACTTACACTATTTTATTTGTCCATAAATTGACCTCAAAATTTTTTTTAAAAAATCTTAATCAAAGTGTTTTGTAAATAATAAAAAAATGCAAAATAAAATCATGTACAGATTAAAAGTAACCACACTTGGAAAAAGCCGTAAAGTAATATATGACAGACCAATTCCGGCTCCATACAAACTCAAATTGAATTAAACTCACTTCCATTGTACTCTAAATTAAATTATCTTTAAAATGAATGTTGTTTCTTAATTTTTGGAGTTACATTTGAAAAGTCGGTTTTCTAGGGTGGTTTTTGCAATTTTACCATTTATTTATTGTATATATTTACTCATATTTATTTTTATACATAATGTAAATACTTTTAAATATTTTTATTCATTATTAAAAATAAAAATAATACAATAATTTTTTTAAATAAATTAATTAATAATTATTTTTTAATTTTTTGTAAATGTGTATAATGCACGATATATGTATATTACTCGTATAAAACAAATTTCGTTATATAAAAATCCCAAACAAATAATATCTAACATTACGAAATTAAAATAATATAATTACAAAAATTTAATCTATTTATTCATTATTTGATTCGAAAACCTACCATGTATATATGATTTGATTTTATACCTTAAATAATCACCATTAAGGTGGCTAATTAGATTTTGTAAATTAATTAATTTAATTATTTTATTTAATTATAAATTTCTTAATTAATTAATTAATTAATTAACTAATTTCATTAACTGCTAAACACATTTCTTATTTGTAATTATTTCCTTTTTGATTTTTCCTCCTTTTTATTGAGCTCCTTCTCCCTCATTTCCTCTTGATCAATCCTTTGGGAGAGGAGCCTATTCTCTAAGAGCATTCTTGTCACAAAGAGGTGCCTAGCTTCTGAGCCGTCCGATGACGGTGAGTCGGACCTCGTTGAGGCCATCACGATGTTCATCTGCTTCCATTGGTGAGATTCATTTTATTTCTCGTTTTAATCTACAGGTTAATCGTAGTGTAATCTGTAGTTTAATTCTGTTGTCATTTTCTCAATTTTAATTCGTAGATTTTAATCGCAGTTAATTGTCCTCATCAAATTTTATTCCAATCCGATCCAATTTTTCACTCACATCAAGATCCCTACATTTCACGTTCTATCTCTCACAACCTCTCACATCCGATCATGCATGGTGGTCGGATCTTCGGTTCTTTCTCACATCTCGACAGATCTGCGTTTCCATTCACCTCTTTCTTCCAAGAAATATGGACCGAGCTGTCGTGCTCGTGCCCTCCTATGTTTGTGCAGAATTTTAAAAAAAAATTTCTTAACATTTGTTTTGCAGGATGTAAAAAATAAAAAATAATAAAATATAATATATATATATATATACATTTTTTCTTACATTTTCTGCAGGTTAAAAAATCATAAAAAAATAAAAACTAATAAAAATACAAAAATTCCATAAAAAACTAAGGACAGTTTGCATTTGAGATTCCCTTATTCTTACATTGATTATTTCATTGCATAAAATAACCCTCAAGAATTGTAGCCTCCCTGAGTTCGATCATGTTGCTATGCAGGTTAATTAAAGAGAAAAAAATCTCTTGCTTCATTATTCTTGTAATTAAATTTGTAGCTTGAGAAAAAAAATGGTTTGTTTGTTGTAGAATATTTGGGTTGCAACGACCACTGCACTTTTATTTTCATATCTTGATTTAAAAACCCGAAGATCTCGTGTCAACAAAATGGCACCGTTACCGGGAAGGCACGATAAGGGTAGTTAGGTTTCTCTTTTAAGATGCTATTCTTGGTTGTACATTTTTGTTTATATTTTTCGACATTTATTCATTGTTCATATTCACTATATTTAATTTAATCAATTTTGCTCATTTTTTCATATACTCGTGTCTCTTTCATATTTTCTATTTCCTCTTTCTTGCGAGGGCCCGACGAGCGAGGGCGATTTTCTTAGGAGAGTCAGCACACCCAAGCGAAGCGAAGGCAACTTGATATTCACCGAGATGTAGGAGAGCATGAGAAGAGGAGAAGAAGAAATTAAGAGACACGAAAAAAAATCGTAGAAATTTTCTAGTATTTATTTTCAAATATTTGTAAAAGGACATTGTAAACTTTGTTGCAAGGTCTATTTCGCCAAATGTCGGTGCACTTCGGGGACCTCACTGGTTTTTGTTTTTATTACTTTTTTTAATTTGTTTCACACAGATTTTGTGAGCCAACTATTGATTTCTTTAATTAGTTTTCTTGAGCCAGGCGATTAATTAGGTCCAAAGCCCTAAACAAGAATTTCTGTACCTATAGAGTAGAGCGTAATTTGGACTTAGTCAAATAAACTTATTCTTGTCCGCTAATAGAAGTTATTGTTAGGACGGTTCACGTGCATCATAAAGGTTAGTTTTTTTTTTATATTTACATTCTGCGCTAATCATTTTGCATGTAGAGTGCTGGCGACAATGTACACATATCTAACCCGTGCATGCATCGTTGTATTTAATCGCGCATTGGCATTTCCGATCTCCTTCCTTATTTTCACTAACATAAGTTAAAAAGGAAATTGGACACTCAACAGGCGATTTATTGAAAATACTCAAACGAACTGATAATTGCCTAAAACCTAGGATGCTAAAGAAAACTCGACCCTAAAATAAACGTAACGAAAAATCATTGTTTTGAGGAGAGTCACCCCCTCCTTGTTTGATTTATTTGCAGCGAGAGAGCAACCTGCACACTAGGATAGAGCTACGCCTGAACTCTCTTCAGACTACTGGTCTTATGATTAGTTGTTCTCTAGTGAGGACTTTACTAGGTAGCCGGTAATCGGTCCGGGATTTTCTTAATCGATTGGGCAGATCGGGTATACGGTAAACAGTCTGCACTCATACTGGCTGGGAAAAGCTAGTTGTGAGATTGATACAGTCTCCTTGGAGCATTGGGTTCCTAATAGCTCGCTTAAACCGCTCTGATGGATTGATTTCTCACCAAACCCAAAAAATTGACAAGATAATTGATTGAACCTTCACTGTCTTCACACTGCGTTGAGTTGGTGAATAGGGGGTTTGTATTGTGTTTGATTGCGAGTACTAGAGAACCTTCCGCGTAATTTGCGCCTTCACTCATTTTCACTCTTGCATCGACCTTCGTTCTCTCGCATCCTGCCTATTGATTTTGAAGATGTCGGATCGGAGTATTTCTCGTTCGAACTTTACGAACTCATTCGACACTCCGACCTATTCACCTTCTATTAGGGGAGACTCACTTCCCGAATATTCCACATTCTCCACATCACCCTTCACATCATCCGTCCACCCACTATTTGTGATTGGCTTTAATATCGAACTAGTATATGATATTTCATCATTTTTAAGGACTAATTAAGTGTCATGCATATTTTCAGAGTCAGACACCAGACATTTGATGCCACCAAAAAGAAAGGGAACCATGTTAGAGCAGAACGAGATCAACAACACCATGTTAGCCTCTATTCAATCAATCCAAGATTAATTAACAGAGCAGGCTAATTTTCAGACCACATTGAGAGACATGATTCTCGAGTTGAGACAAGATAGGAGAGAGGGGGACAGAAACCCTGGAGGTGGGAATGGAGGAGAAGACGATAGAACCTGTGGCTAAGCTTACTTTAAAGGATGCCTATAATCCAAGGGCAGCATAGACAAATTCTTGGATACAAATCCTTGCGATTCATGGGCATTTTGAGCTTAAGTCCGCTATTCTACCTCTTCTCCCATATTCCATGTAAATATTAATGAAGAACCTTATATACACCTCCAGCAGTTCGATCGTATTTGTGGAACAACACACTACCCAAATGTCCCATTAGTGGTAGTGTAGATGACCGCCTTCCCATTCAGTCTGATGGACAAAGCTTTATATTGGTTAAATCACTTGGAGAAGGTTGCCACTACTTGGGAAGAGTTGAGGTCCGCATTTCTGAACAAATATTACCTGCTCGGACTACTCAACCAAATGCGATCCTTGATTGCTAATTTCTCCCAGATGCCCCAGGAGCCTATTCACGATGCTTGGGAAAGATTCAAAGATTCGACGGAGAAGTGCCCCCATCATGATATTCCAAAGACTAGCCTCGTGAAAAATTTCTTTGGGGGTTTAAGCATAGAGAATCAGAAGCTGCTATATGTCGCTTGTGGGGGGAGCCACTTCAATAAGGACAAGGATGTCCTTTATCAAATTTTTGAGAAGATGGCGGAGAGTTCAACAGTTCTTTCTTCTTCACGTGCTTTTCAAAAGCACCCCGTCACCTCCCCTGCAGTACCCCACAAGGTTGTCAATATGGTGGCATCACATGAAGTGGATAGGGTGGACAACTCTGACCTAACCATCATTGGAAGCCACCTATCCAAAGTGGACATTATTGAGAAATGATCCAAGGAGATTGAGAAGCTTCAAGTGATCGAACAAAGCGCAAAGAACCTGGATAAGTTGGATGAGATAACAAAGCACCTGGAGCTTCTTGTGAGTTCAATCAGTGCAGTTCACAATGCGAGTGCAACAACCAATAGCTCTACTAGGGAGCAGACTTCTTCTACCCAGCAGAGAAGCGGAGGACCGGCCATAGTTCAGCATGTCTACTATGTGCAGACACCTGATCAGGTTCAGCAGCACTCATATCAGATAGTTTCGTACCAGCAAGAAGTAACCTACATTCCTAAGTAGTAGTCTCTGCCTCCACTTGTCATTTAGGAGGTGAACGTCATTTGATTCGAATGTGAGTGAAACCAGCCCCGCCCATGAGGGCAAGACCTGTTGGGTTCACAGCAAGGTCAGAGACCTGCCCACCAGTTTTAGGGAGGGAGACACCAACAGTACCAGCACCAGCTGTTCCAGCCTCACTATCAGTCTCCACCATAGTTCCAAAACTGTAGACAAGGCCGGCCACAATAGCAATCTATGTACTTTCCTCATCCCAACCAGCATCAGACTGCATATTATGGACAGTATCCTCCTCCTCCTCATTGTCAGAATTCGTATGGTTACCAACAACCTCCGCACTATCAGTCTCAATGACAACCAGTCATTGAGCACCCTGAGGCCCCTTCAGTCAATGCAACATTGGACTGACTTGCATTGCTAATGAAGAACATTAACGAACTGACTCTGTGGATCGACGTCCTGACCACCACCAAGACACTAATTCTAGCACAGGTCGAAGCCAACCCCAACAACTTCAGACGCAAGGAGCAGGTAGCCAATTGCCCTCCCCCACCCGAGACATGTATGACCCTTGATTTTACATGTTTATCTGACACCATTCATCTCAAGAGCGATAGGAGATTGCAGCCACCTACGCACCAATTGGGGTTGGGAGATCGAACCACTGGGAGAGCATCATCTTCCACATCATCTCCTTCACCAGCAGTCGAGGGGCCCAGTGTTGCAGCACCCAAGTCTGGAGTTTCATCGCCTTCACCACCACCTTCACTAAGAAGATGTAGATCACCATCGATAAGGGAGAATATACTAGTTGTAGATTCTTCCTCTTCACCAGCAACAACATCCCATTCTGTTTTAGATTCTATTTTCCTTCACCTAGTTTGGACAACACTGTACATACTGATTCTGGTTGTCCTTTTGTACATGAAGATTATATTTTAAATAATGGAAATGAACATTTTGAATGTTTATTCTGATTCCGTGCCATTTCCTTTTGCTCTTAAATCTAAAAAAAATCAAAAATTGAAAACAACACTATCTGATCCTGGAGTGGTTGAGATTTTACAGAATATCTTTTTAAAGATGCCACTCCTTAAGGCCATGGAATACATGCTTACAATAAAAAAGGGAATGAAAGATGAAGCGTCAACCAAGGCAGAACAAACAAAATGAAAGAAAGAAACACATCTTGACCATGGCCACAATTCATGCCATCAGTAACCTCCCGCCCAAAAAGAAAGACAAGGGAGCACCTCACATCCGTTGCCATATCTTTGATCAGGAATTTGATCAGACTATTCTTGATAGTGGTTCCTCCATTAATCTCATACCTTCCTCTGTACAAACTTAATTTCAGTTAGGGCCTCTTAAAATAACCAGGACGATTCTTCAGTTTTTCGATAGATCGATTAAGAGGCCAAGAGGCATTTTAGAGGACGTTATTGTAATGGTGCATGGAATGAAATTCCCTGTTGATTTTGTTATCATGGATATGGACACACTTGCATCGTTAATCCATACCCCAATCATACTAGGTTGACTGTTCCTCCGAATGGTCGAAGCAGGAGTTGATTATGGTACTGAAGAGATCATCTTTCACTCTCGTAGTGATAAGGTAAAAATTGAGACGATCTCTAATCCTAAACCATCACCACCACTAGCAGTAGAGGATACAGAGAAAGTTATATCAGAACTAGATGACTGTGATTTTCTTGCTGAATTCAAAGAGACAGATCTTTTCATTGATTTTATAGATAACCAAGAGTTCCTTTCCCAAAAGGACTCTATGGAAAGCACAATCGACATGAGTTCCCTTGGTCCAATTGAGCTAGTTGCTGATGGGCAGTTTGAGATGATTTCTGAGGATCAATTTGAGTTTTTAGAGGCACCTTCTGATATTCTTTTGACACACTTTTCTGAAATTACTGATGATGTGCCTCCTTCAGAGAGTTTTGAGGTACATATATCTGAGACATTCGTTGAATTTCCTGAGTTATGCACATATGACATCTTTCTGAGATTATTGCTGAGATATCTGAACCATAATTGATACGAATGCTGAACACCTTGATGAGCCCTTCCTTTATGAGCAGAGATCATCCATTGCAGATCTATCATATATTCTTTTTGTTGAGCCATCAGTAGACACGGTGGACAGTCCAAAGAATACATATCATATACCGTCTACTAGTACAATAGAAAAGGTTATTGTAGAGCCGATTCAGACCCCACTTGAGCTCAAGGTTTTACCATCAACATTCAAATATGCCTTCCTTGCAGGTGCCCCTTAAATGTTTCTGGTCATCTTCAGCTCGTAGTTGACCACTGAATAAGAATCTCGTGTGCTAGAGGTTCTTGAGAGAAACCGCAAAGCCATAGGATGGAATATCTTGGATCTTCGTGGGATTAACCCAGCTTTGTGCTTGCATCATATCTTCTTAGAGGATGACTCTAAACCCTCCCGTGAATATCAACATCGTCTAAATCCAAATCTAAGGGAGGTTTTCATGAAGGAGTTCAGAAAATGGTGTGATGTTGGCTTTATATATCCCATTTCGGATTCCAAATGGGTCAACTCTTTACATGTGGTCCCGAAGAAATCCGAGATTACTATCATGAAGAATGACCATGGTGAGGAGATTCCGACCCGGGTACCTACGTCATGGCATGCCTGTGTAGATTTCCGACACCTGAACTCAACTACTAAGAAGGATCACTTTCCGCTACCATTTATTGACTAGATTATTGAGAGGTTGTCAGGGAAAGAGTTCTTTTTCTTCTTGGATGGGTACTCGGGATACAACCAAGTTGCTATCGCTCTTGAGGATCAGGAGAAAACTACTTTCACTTGTCCATTTGACACCTATTCCTTTAGACAGATGCCCTTTGGATTGTGTAATTCCCCCGCTACATTCCAAAGGTGTATGTTGATTGTTTTGGCCGACATGTTGGGTAGTTTCCTTGAGGATTTCATGGATGATTTCTCGGTCTACGGGGATAGTTTTGACACATGTCTTGCTCATTTAGACCAAGTTCTTCAACGTTGCTGTGAGGTCAATCTAGTACTCTTGTGGGAGAAGAGTCACTTTATGGTGACTAATGGGATTATATTGGGCCATGTCATATCCAAACATGACATGGAGGTTGAGCCGACTATTGATATGATTTCAAAGTTAGAGCCACCGTAGAATTTGAAACAGTTGAGGTCATTTCTAGGACATGTAGAATTCTATAGGTGATTCTTAAAGGACTTCAGCAAGATCGTCAGATTTTTAACTGAGCTTCTGTGTAAGGAGAGTGAGTTTGTTTTTGATGAGAAAGTCATCCTAGCATTCAATCAGATGAAAGAAATGATTACTAGTGCTCCTGTCTTACAGCCACTTGATTAGTCTCTTCCTTTCAAGATCATGATGGACACCTAAGATTTTATAGTTTGAGATGTTTTAGGATAGAGAAGGGACGTGATACCATTTGCTATACACTATGCTAGCAAGATTCTAGATGAAGCACAATTAAATTATACAGTTACAGAGAAGGAGATGTTAGCAGTTGTGTTTGGGTTAGAGAAATTCAGATCTTACCTCATCATTTCACATGTTATTGTATACACGGATCACACTGCCATACGATACTTGCATGCAAAGAAGGATGCCAAACCACGCCTTATCAGATGGATCCTTCTTCTCCAGGAATTTGATTTAGAGATTCGAGATAAATCTGGAGTGAAAAATGTTGTGGAAGATCACCTTTCCCATATCACAGATGCAAAGACCTCTGAGCAGAGTGTGACCCTATTTCCGAAACTTTCCAGATGAGGCCATTTTGTCTATGGAGTCACTCCCATGGTATGCTGATATTGTGAACTATCTTGTCACCAAGAAAGTTCACAAGATTGGCCGAAGTGCAAGCTAGATATCTTTCTGTCAAAGATTCATTATTACCAGTGGGAGGATTCATACCTATTTTGCGAGGGTGCAGATTGTATCTGGAGAAGGTGCATTCCTCAGGAGGAACACACCAGTGTACTTGAGCACTGTTACAAATTAGAATCTGGTGGGCATCATTCGGGAAAACACAGGAAATCAAAGGTTTTACAGAGTGGCATATGGTATCCCACATTGTTTAAGGATGCTACAGAGTATGTTCGAGGTTGTACCAACTGTTAGAAAATGGGAGGAACCGTTGGTTCCAAAGATACCCTAAGATATATACTGATTTCTGATGTTTTTTATGCTTAGGGCATAGACTTCATGGGCCCATTACTGTCAGTCAGGGATTTCAGTACATCTTGCTCGCCGTGGATTATGTTAGTCGATGGGTGGAGGCTATCCCTACCTGAGCCGTAGATAGTCGAACAGTGTGTTCCTTTCTCAAGGACCATATTATTGTATGGTTCATGATTCCCAAGATACTGATTTCAGATGGGGGAAGACATTTCATTAATCAAGAAGTAAAGAAGCTTGTGAAGGAGTATGCCATTGAGCACAGAGTTGCGTCTCCTTACCACCCTCAGACTAATGGTTTGGTAGAAATTTCAAATAGGGAGATCAAAATGATACTGGTCCCAGATGCTTGATTCGATTCTATGGGCTTATGGGACAGTGTACAAGTCTCCTTTGGGTATGTCTCCCTACAGATTGGTGTATGGAAAGCTGTACCACATGCCAGTCGAATTAAATCACAAATCTTTATGGGCACTTCACGTATGCAATCTTGATTATGAGAAGGAATGAAAGAACAGGAAGTTGGATTTGAATAAATACTGGAATTCCGAGACTTTACATATGATAACTCACTCATGTATAAGGAGAAAGTTAAGCGCTAGAAAGATAAACACATTTGAAGGAATACTTTCTCTCCTGATCAGAAAGTTTGTTTATTTGATGCTAAGTTGAAGCTGTTTCCAAGAAAATTGAAAAGAAAATGGTCATGACTGTTTATTGTGAGAGCTATGCGTGACAATAGGAGTATTGTCATAGCTGGGTTGTCATCTGACACATAACCATTTATTATGAACGGAGAGTTGCTGAAGCCATATCTAGATCATAATACATTCCTGTCCGTCATTGATTCTGTATCGGTGGTATCAGACGTGATCTTTTGATTCCATCTTCTGCGTCTGATACATGAGCTGACAACCTTTTGTATATCATTTCGTTTCATTCTTTCTTCTCCCATTTTATCATTCATCCCTTTTCTGTGTGTATATATGCTATACTTAGGATGTGGTTTAACCTAAGTGTAGGGGGTGAATGATTTGTGTTGTTCATATTCGTCATGTTCATCACTCCTGTTGTTGCCTATACTTAGGGATACTCTACCCTAAGTATAGGGGGTGATGGTTTTCACATCGTCTCCTTTTGAATTTTTATTCTTCTGTTCTCTCAATTGTCCCCCAACTTGTTGATATTCAATACTTAGGGCTATTCTACCATAAGTATAGGGGGGCAAGTCGAGCCATGGAATCCGTACATTCTCTTCATCAGTTTTCCCCTTTTGTACAGTCTTCTATACTTAAGATTACTTGATCCTATGTATAGGGGGGATCGTCGACTTCTATTCTTTTCATCTTCTCTTCGAGTCGTTGTAGCATAGGTGTCTGTTCACTGTCTATACTTAGCACGAGTTATGTCTTCCTTTACCACTCTCCGATCACTATGAGGACATAGTTAGAGATAAGTATAGGGGGTCTCGTATATATTGTATATATACTTTAAACATAACTCGTACTTTTAATATGATTATTTTGATGATATGTATATAAATTCGTAAAATTCACGTGTGCATAAAAACAAAAAAATAAAATAAAACGAAACGAACCAAAAAATATATTTATAATCTTATATGTACTTGTATGTATTTTACTAACCCTTTATCCTTTAAAAAAACTCTTTTCACATGTGCATCATTTTTTTCCAAAAATCCATAAAAAGTTCAAAATTAGTAAATTGTTTAATTTTTTTTGCTTTCTTTTTACATTATACATATTTCTTGCATTTGCTTGTGTATTTTTCAGGATAGTATTGACATTTAAACTAAGTCTTGAATAAAATTGAAGAATGGATCTTAGTTGGACCTTAATCCCTTTAATTTCATAGGAATCTTATAAGAAGTGGAGTTAAGACTTTTCAGGCCCCGACAACTTAATTCTTTAAGTCCATAAGACTATGTTCACATGTCATCTTGATTAGTCTAAGTAGAATATTTAACAACACACACATGATTCTTTTAGATCGTGGCTTATATTGGACAAGCACTCTACACATAGCTCTTCATGGAGGAGGTAGTGAGGAGGCAGAATCTTTTTGCTTGGAGTAGCATACGAGGGTAGTACATCTAGGTGGAACCTCTCGTCTTCCTCTAGGGAGGGTTGTGCTTCTCAACCTGAAATAGTAGCATTGAGGCCTAAACATAGGATGATGTGGGGTTGCAATAATGCTTCAAAAGAGGGATAGTCTACTATCTCAAGAAGAAAAACTTCTTATGTACATGCTTCACCTTGTATATATTTTAAAAAAAGAAGAAAAAAAATGCAAAATCTCCAAAAGTGGACATGCCTGATTGAAAAGTAAAATGCCCGCCGGAGTGTATATACAAGTGAAAAAAAAGAATAAGAGCTTCAAATTCAAATTTTTGCAAGCTTGCAGTTGGATGACTTGGCTACATTGGTCATGCATCCTAGGATAGGTGGATACACTGGTTACCGTCCATTCTTTTCTCCATCTCCTCTTCTTGAGCTAGTTGTAATTGAACTTAGAAGGGAATATCCCTGCTCCTCGAGGAAAGAGTTGCTAAATTGGGAGACTAGAGTTACCTTGTTGAGGAGGTTGTTTCTTTGCTCCTTTTGAGATGGGGATCTATATTTCACTTACACTGTACAAGTAAAGATTCACAGTCATAAGAATTTATGTATGTAGAGTTGTTCTGACCTGACTGTTAAGGAGACCTGAATAGGAGTCTTGTGGAACTTAGAGGCTGTTAGGTTTTAAATCCATTTCCCATTAAGGTTCCTCCACACTACTAATCCAAAGGTCTGATTGAGATCCATACTACAATTTTATGAAGATAGGTTTAATACTCAGCATTGTCCTAATTTCTTTATTTTCCCTTTCTTTTTCTTTTATTCACTTATTCTTTCAAATAAGTGTTTGTTAAGGGACTAGTAAAGGTAAAACATAAGGGGATGATGAATGTGCATTTCATAATCTTTATTCATTAATTTTAGCTTAAAATCCCTTATAAAACACATGTATATTATATTAACTCCATAATTTACTAACTTGCATATGCGTGTAAATATTGTATATTAATTATTATTTTAACCTAAAATAAATAAATAAAGAAATAAAGGAAAAATTAGGAAAAGAAAAAGACTGTATATATGTAATAGATACAGTCTGACCTGAACACCAAGAGAAGGTCAAGATTTGATCTGATCGACCGAGAATAAAGTAGGGGGAGATAGGGTCCTTAAACAGAAAATCCAAAATATGTGTGTCGTAAATACTTCTCATTTATTCTATGTATACTTGTATAAAACTTACATTATTTTATTTGTCCATAAATTGACCTCAAATAAATTTTTAAACAAAACTTTTAAATAATAAAAATAATTGCAAAATAAAATCATGTATAGATTAAAAGTAACCACACTTGTAAAAAGCCGCAAGGCAATAACTGAAAGACCAATTTTGGCTCCATACGAACTCAAATTGAATCAAACTCACTTCCATTGTACTCTAAATTAAATTATATTTAAAATAGTCATAATTTATGGAGTTACGGTTGAAAAGTCAATTTTCTAGGGTGGTTTTTGCAATTCTACCATTTATTATTGTATATATTTATTCATATTTATTTTTATACATAATCTAAAAAATTGTAAATTTTTTTATTCATTACAAAAAATAAAAATAAAAAATATTTTTTTTTAAAATAATTAATGATAATTTCCTTATTTGTACATGTGTATAATGTACTATATGTGTACATTACTCGTATATAACTTATTTCCTTATATAAAAATAACCAAAAAAAATAATATCTCACATTACTTAATTAAATTAATCTAATTATGAAAAACTAATTTATTTGTTTCATTATTTGATTTTAAAACCTACCATGTATATAAGATTTGATTTTATTTCTTAAATAACCACCATTAAGGTGGAAAATTAATTTTTGTAAATTAATTAATTTAATTATTTTATTTAATTACAAATTTCATTTTCAATTAATTAATAATTTAGTTAACCATTAAACACATTCCTTATTTGTAATTATTTCCTTTTTTATTTTTTCTCCTTTTTATTGAGCTCCTTCTCCCTCATTTCCTCTTGATCGATCTTTTGGGAAAGGAGCCAATTCTCCAAGAGCATTCTTGTCATAGAGAGGTGCCTAGCCTCCGAGCCATCCGGTGACAGTGAGTCGGTCCTCGTCGAGGCCATCACGACGTTCATATGCTTCCATTGGTGAGATTCATTTTATTTCTCATTTTTAATCTAGGTTAATCGTAGTGTAATTTGTAGTTTAATTTTGTTGTCATTTTCTCAATTTTAATTCATAGATTTTAATCGGAGTTAATTGTCCTCATTATATTTTGTTCTGATCCAATCCGATTTTTCATTCACATCAAGATCCCTTCATTTCATGTTATATCTCTCACGACCTCTCACAACCGATTACGCAGGGTGGTCGGATCTTCAGATCTGTGTTTCCATTCACATCTTCCATCCAATAATTGTGGACCGAGCTGCCGTGCTCGTGTCCTCCTATATTTGTGCAAAGATTTAAAAAATAAAAATAGTATTTTTTAATATTTGTTTTGTAGGATATAAAAAAAATAACTAAAAAAAGCAAAATATATATAAACATTTTTTCGTACATTTTCTATGGGTAGAAAAATAACAAAAAAAATATAGGGGGGGGGGGGCTGCAGCCCTAGCCACGGTTGTCCTCTACCGCAACCCCTTTGGCCGCTGCACACCTCCTGCCCGCACCCCAGACGCAAGAGCGCCGACGACCCACTCCTCCTTGGCACATCTCCTCCACGCCACCAGATCTTGATCTCCAGCGTGAATGACCACCAACCACCGCTGGAGCGTTCAACAACCCCTCCTCTGTGCGAAGAACCGTCACCGCCATCACCGAGGATCTAAGGTGGCCACGAGCCACCGTCTGCTTGGAGCACCTCTAAACCACCACCGGGCAGAGCTTGCTTCAGCCCCTGAACCCGCCATCGCCATGTCTTCTCAAGGATCGCTCCATCTTGCGACGCACACATCCCCTCGCGGCCACATCTCCTCCCGTCCTCCGCGCACCCTCGCATGAAGCCCCATCGAGCCGCCTCACCTTCGATCTAAAGAAGGGGCGGCGGCGACCGCCCTTGTGCCCCTTGGTCTTGAACAGAAAGAAATGAGGAACCCTAGGGGACTTTAAAAAATAAAAAAATGGGAAAATTGTAGATCAACCCTGGAGAATCTAAATATTACGAAAACACCCCCGTCGGCAGCCTGTCACGTGCATAGCATGCATTTATTAAGTAATTTGCAAAATCTTCCATGTTGTTTACTATTGTTATATTTTCTGCAAGAACTTTAAACAAATTACATATCATCCCCTATTATCCAGACTATTTATTGGATTTTCCTTTATATTCAAATTAATGTTTTTATTGATCTGAAAATTCGAAAAAAATTTGGGCAGACTCCTATCGTGTGGCTTGTCATTGTATAATTTTTTCGTTACATTTTATTATTGTTTGATATCATTAAAAAATAAAAAAACACTTCATTTTCTCTTCCTGAATTTATACAATTCGTAAAAATTCAACTATTGCATTAAAAACTCCAAAAAAATAGATTAAGTGTATTTTACCATCCTTTAATTCTGTGAAATTTTCATGCATTAATCATTTTCAAAACCTAAAAAAATTAAAAAAAAACATAGAAAAATCACAGAAAATTCTACAAAAATCGAAATTGTGATTTCACTTCCTGTTTGTAGATTTTTATCTATAGTTTAACATAAAAATAATTTCCTGGAGTTTTAGGCACTTAAAATATTTTTATGTTGCAAGTTACTCCAAGCTGTGCACTATTTATCATTTTTGCTACTATTTGATTTTTAGAAAAATACAATAAATTTGAAAATTCTACAAAAAATCCCCAAAATATTTCAAATCTTTTAAAACCTAAAAATATTTTCTCTGGAATTTTCTGAGATTTTTAGATATAACTGAAAAATACAAAAAGAATGTGGTGTGTGTATTTCTTCCATTGTGAATATTATTCCTTATTTAAAAATTACAAAACTAAAAACCAAAACAAAACAAATTAAAAATCAGGAAATACAAAAAAAATCAAAAATAAAAAAAACCCATAAAAATATAAGAAGTCAAAAATCTCGTAAACACCAAGCATAATGTTCATAGAATTCCTTTATTATTTCATTGATTTTCTTTATTGACATAATAACCCTCAGGAATTGTAGCCTCCCTGAGTTCGATCCTTTTAGCTATACATGTTTATTAAAGTAAATTCTCTTGCTACACATCAATTTCTGTAATTAGTTGGCTTGAGAATAAAAAAATTATTTTTGTTTGTTGCGGGATTTTTAGGGTTACGACGACATTGTATTTATTTTCATCTAAATAAAACCTTGAAAATACCGCTCAACGAAATGGGATCTTCGTTGTTCGTTCTCACGCAGGGGCAGTTTATGGAAGGGCCTTTCCCCTTGCTTGGAAACAACAGGAACCCTAGGGGATTAAAAAAATAGGGAAAATTGCATCTGACTCCCTGGAGTTTATGAGAATTACAAAAGGAACCCCTTCCAGATTCAAGCATGTGCCACACACGTGTTTCTTGGGTAATTGCATATCTTGCTTTTATATTCTTGTTATTTTCTGATGCAAAAACATTGAATAATTGCCTTTCGGTCCATCATTTTCGGACTTTTAAAAAAATGCATGTTCTGTTTATTGAAATAAATAGCAGTTGTGCTCTATTAATTCTGGAAAAATCAAAATATGCTCCTGCTGAGCTCAGGAAGCGAGGGGCAAAGGAAGGTCTGTCTTGTCATTGTACAAAATTTTCATTGCATTTTAATTCTATTTGATATTATTAAAAAACAAAAACACTATCATTTTCTCATCCTGAAATTCAAAAATTTATAAAAATTTGAATATGGCTCTAAAAATTCCAAAAAATTATATTAGTTTTATTTTATTATTTTTTAATTCCTTTCAAATTTTCATACATTAATTCTTTCCAAAACCCCCAAAAAATGAAAAATATTAAAAAATCTTTGAAAAATCACAGAAAATTTTACAAAAATCCAAAAATCATGATTTCATTTCCTCTTTGTAGATATTTGTCTATACTAGAGTTGTGGACACTTAAATATTTTTAAGTTGCAAATTACTCAAGCCTATGCACTGTTTATCACTTTTACCACTATTTGAATTTTTGAAAAATACAAAAACATCTGAAAATTCTACAAAAATTCCCAAAAATATTTCAAAGCCTTTAAAATAAAAAATATTTTATCTATAATTTTCTGGACATTCTGACTATTTTGAATAAAATACAAAAAAGTGTGTTGTGCGTATTTCTTCCATTGTACGTGTTGTTCCTTATTTGAAAATTTAAAAAAATTACAAAACTAAAAACCAATAAATAATCAAAAATCAGAAAATAAAAATAGAAATAAAAAAAATTAAAAAAAGACAAAAAATCCACAAAAACCAAGGACAGTTTGCATTTGAGATTCCCTTATTCTTTCATTGATTATTTCATTGCATAGAATAACCTTCGGCAATTGTAGCCTCCCTGAGTTCGATCCTGTTGCTATACAAGTTAATTAAATAGCAACAATTTCTCTCACTTCATTATTCTTGTAATTAATTTTGTAGCTTGAGAAAGAAAAAAATTGTTTGTTTGTTGCGGAATATTTGGGTTGCAACGACCACTGCACTTTTATTTTCATATCTTGTTTTAAAAACCTGAAGATCCTATGTCATCAACTTCCTAGGTGATTGAGCACCCAAATCGAGAAGACTTGGTCCTTCTACTTGTGGACCAAGAGGAGTGAGCAAGAGAGCGAGAGAAAGAAGAATTTAGTATTGCCTTTCTTTTTATTTTATAAGGGAGTGACATTTATTTCTGCTCTATTAATTTGTAATAATACGTTTACTTGGACTTGTTCTCTTTGGCCTAATTTCTACGTGATTGTTCACTTGTGGGCTCATTGGATTTTCTACAATTTTATCATCTTTGTTTTCTTTGTTTTCCAAGTTTTGAGTTTCTACCTTATTTTTATTTGTTTTGTGGAATGAGCTCTTAGTTTTGTAGGATTTCTTGCTCTGTAATCTGAGGCCAAACCCCTAATAGATTGCATGTACCTATAGTTCTATGTTAGGACTTAGATAAAACTAAATTGTTGAGTACTTGACTTTGAACCACACGTCATGAGAGGTCTCCATAAATCTCTTGTAAGACTCACTGTGGCAGGCATTAAGGAGCCACCAAGACCGGACCTTAGGTTTCTACTCTTGTATTTAGCATTTGGTTCTTCTGTTAATAGAAATACCTATTTAGGGTGATTTCTTCGTGTGTCTATAGACATATAAATTAGGTTTATAAATTCATGTTTTGCATCATACATGCATAGAGCTGGGAAGTGATGTAAGTCTTCCATGCATGCATCATTTGATACGAGGTCAGATTTCTGCCTTCGTATCCACTTACATTGCTTTTCCTCTATCTTCCTCTATTTTTAGATCACATAGTAATTACAAGAAAATACAAAAAATCATTAAGCATTTGCTATTAGAAAATACTCAAAAAAGTGAAAATTAAAAATTTAAAAGGGACGGCTAATCTCACTTTGGCCTAACTAAAATCTGTAATGATCATCATTATTTGGGTTCATAAAGCTCACTTTGTATTCAGATACATTCCAGACAGAACAAGGCATGACCCTTAAGGAATAGAGCCAAAATCTAATTTGTGTTTGCCTCAATAATCAAATGGGACCAGCGAAGTACCGACACTCCTATCGTACATGAACGAGTATGGCCTTGTCGACGACGGTGTTCCCGCCTTGTGTGGAACACTAACTTGGTCTGAAGTACTGAGCTTAGTTCACGCCCTCACAAGTGTGTTTGTCTCATCGTTTCACATGTGAGTAGGTCCTTAGTTGCTTGCAGGCTTGGACTGAAGTATTTGGGTTTGCCATTATCAGCTTCCTCTCTCTTATTCATTGGCTGAGTAACCACCCAGGCACAAGGTTGAGGACCTTAAAAAGCATAGATCACACGATACAAATGAGGTGTAACAAGTACGTGGAGACTCTTCCTGGAAGTACATGCTCTCCACTAGGGCTAGCCGCTTAAGGATTCGTGATAATATTTTTCCTGAATTCACAACTCTAAAATTAAAAAGATAAAAATAGTCGAACCTTTACAGCTTCACATATGTTTTCGTTGGTGAACCCAATTTTGTATTGTGTTTGTTTGGATCTATATTAGAATTCAAAGATCAATCCTATGCCTTTGTGCCATTTTGTCTCTCTTTTGCATATTTCCTCTTGACCCTTGCTCATTATGATCCTTCTACTATTTTACACTCCTTTTATTTATCGTTCATCACAGTATCCTTAATACTTCATTGATCTTCCTCAATCCCTTCGCGATGTCGACCCATGGATGCTTTTATCAGGACTCTACCAACAACAACATCGATTCCTTGGGTTTGACATCTGCTCGAATAAGGGGTGATCTCCAAGAATACAAGGACCCTGCAGACTTCTCCTTGGACTCCCCTATCTTCACTTTCTTCGAAATCGAGAAGACTCTTATCCCGGTCTCCATCCTTCAACTACCTTTCTTTCACCAATAAATACCTTGTTCGAGGCATACTCTCATATCGAACTTGCTCCATAATTTCTGAGGATTGATCAGGTATTATTTCCCAATGCAGATCTACAACCTGATCTTGAGCACGTGCATTCACAATTAACATAAAAAATGGCTCTATCAGGAAGAGGAAAGGAACTATAGATTCCAACCAATGAGCATAATCAGGAGCAGGGCACGAGTCAGAATGAGTTCAATAGTCAGTTACTAGATTTTATTCAGGCAATCCAACAACAATTGACCGGCCAAGCACTTACCCAGGTCACGTTCCAAGAAATACTGAATGATCTGAGGAGGATATCGGAAGAGAGGGAGACACCTTACGGAGGGGGTGATGATGTGGACATAGATGATCGCTCTGTAGATGGACCTTATGAAAGAGGGAATGAGGAAGAGAGAGGCCAACCCAAGCTAACACTAAGCATTCATACAATCTTGGGGCCGATCGTATCAGTGAGTGGATCTAGATCCTATCGACCTACAAACATTTCGAACTAAATCCACAAATCCTTTCACTCTTCCCTAGCTTCCATGCGAATTAAAATGAAGAGTCGTATATCCATCTACAACAGTTTGGTTGCATCTGTAGCATGATGTACTACCCCAACATTTCGTTGGGCGTAGTCAAGATGATCGCCTTTCCATTCATCCTTCCGGGAAAGCTCTTTACTGGATCAACCATCCAAGGAAGATGGTGGCGACCTAGGAGGCCTTGAAGTCAGATTTGCTTTACAAGTACTATTGTCTCGGTCGTCTCAATCTCATGTAGTCGAAGATCACTAGTATATCTATGAGGGATCAAAAGAGTCCTTTCATGAGACATGGGAGAGGTTTAGTGATCTGATAGAGAAGTGCCCTGATGAATATGTGATTCATCACTCTTAAAGTTGAAAATAGAGCTCTATACCCGGGTATTTAGCAGCATATTTCCCTTTATATTGCATAAATAACATTCATGCATCAAACCACAATATATGCAATTTAGCATTCATATTTGCATTAAATAAGAAGCCAATTCATTCATAAAATCCACTTGTAAAATATCCACCAATAACTCACCTAATTATTTGTATTTTATATCCCCTCCAAAATCAAATAACACCTTCCTTATAATGTGTACATTATTAGTTAATAATATAAGGAAGAAGGCCAAAATTCCTATCTTGTAAAATACCCAATAAAGCCTCAAACCCCCTGGACCATAGAATGCCAATATCCCACTCTTACAAACTTCGAATTAGGTCTACTCACCTTCAGATTTATACACATCCAGAGACCTTTAAAATGAGACTTATTTCATTCAATTCGGAGCTCGTATGCAAAACTTGGGTTTTTGGGCCCCCTTGTATACTACATATATGTATATTTGTACTCTTGCATTTTTGTATCATATTTGACCTCTTCTTTATTTTTGGTCAACATGAAACTTCTAGATCTCATCGAGATCTACAACTTTAATATTTTAAGATTTTCCAAATTTGGCCTCCTTCTCTCTCTCTAAATTCACTTTCTTTCTCAGCCACTTAAAGCTAGCCATGTGGCGCCCTCTGATTGCGCCATGCGGCCTGCTCCCTTGCACGCCACATGCCCGGCCTTCCCTTCCGTCCGATCACATTTTCTCCCTCTCCATCTAGGCCACTCAAGCCGCAACGCTTCCTGGCCCTTCGATCAGACCTTGGGCTTAATCTGGACCGTTAGCCCGCACCGCATCCTTAGCAGGCCACGTGGTGCATTAGGCGCCCTCCGATCATCACCAGAAGCCCTCAATCCTCGCCCTCCATCTCATACGATATCTGGACCCTTCGATCGAAACCCTAGACTTCATCTTTGCCGCACGCTAGCGCCTCGACCTGCGGCTGCCACGTGGCACGCTCCGTGCCCTTGATCTCACTCCACTGATCTAATCCCCACCCTCAACTTCCGCCCCTCTCTTGACTGTTGGATCGCTAGATCCAATGGTCGATACTTCATCGTCTACCTCCCGCACACCCCGCGCCCTACGTCATCCACCGTGCGCAAGGGGCCACCCTCTTTCTATTTTGGGTGCCACGCCAACCACCATCTCCGCCCCCTGGCACCACCACTACACAACCCACTCTTCCCTCATCCTCGCCAACCCCCTTGTTCACCATGAACGCCCTCCACCTCCCTCCACGATGCCCACCAACCCCACCTCCTCGCTACCTACGCTATCATCTTCATCCTATAAATACATTGCCTCCATCCACCTTCACTCCTATCCGCCATCACGGAGAGTATCTCCGAGCTCCCACCTTCAAGTTGGTGACAACAATTTGACGAAAAGTCGACGAAGACTGAGAACCACCTCCGGCGAGATCCACAACCCTCCATCGCCGTGTCGCAGCCCCTCCACGAGCTGCACGAGCTCGGGAAACTACCAGCCCTTGAGCGAAGACCGGGAAGCTCCATCCGAGCTTCTGACCCCAGGTAGACACCTCCACCTTCTCTCCAATCTTCTTCTTTATTTCTCTTCTTTTTCTCTGATTTTATTCACCGTCTTCCCTCCACTTCCTGCTCCGCTGACCATCCACCGAGATTCCCCTCGAAGCTTTGACCTTCGCGCTTTATTCCATTCACTCCGATGACACACTCTGCTTCCCGCCGATGCTAATTCCGTCACATTGGCGGAGCTCGATCGCCGGACACACACTTCGCAGCTCATGCCTCGCACCTCACTCCCGATCACTCCACGTACACGTTGCACGCTTCGGCTATACCTCTAACCCCCTGCAGGTGCATCTACTTCGACTGGCCGGAACCTCATCGGAGTTCTAATCGAGCTTCTTTGCCACCGCTCCCCAGAGCCGCTTTGCCGCTTCTGAGATCGCCGGAGGGTCCTCGACACCTCCACAAGTCTTCCCAGCTACTTGGGAGCCTCCGGCGAGTTTCACCGATGCCCAGAGGACGAGGCGGAGTCAGGCCCCCTTCGCCGCAGCCCAGCCTTCTCCGCCGCATGGGGCGGCGGGCCAGTTAGAGAAGACGAGCAGCAGCCGTCCGATCGCCTTGATTGAACGATCCAGAGCATGCCACATCACCCACTTCCTGCAGCTGTAGGATCAGGAGGATCCTACGCATCTGGTCGAGCCACGTCGCCTGATCCGAGCCTCTTCCCCGACCACCAGGCTCGGATCTCCCGAAGCAAGCCGAGCCTCCATCCGAGCCAGGTCCGACCCTCCAGAGCCAACCGAGCATCGATCCAAGCCTCCGAAGACCACCAATGCAATTTTTCAATTTTGAAAATTGCATTGTGTAGCTTACGTTGTCCTCCTTCATATGTGACACTTGGCACATTTTTGTATGATCAGTGGATTTTATTATTAATTAATTGGTTGAATTTTGTTATATTTTGCCCATTTATGCCTTTTAATTGATACTAATTTCTCTATAACTCCAAAAGTCACCAAAAATTCACATTAGATCTTGGATAATTACATTCACATTGTATAAAAAAATCATCTCATTTGCACACATCCCGAGGCCTGAATAAATCATTTAGTGATTTCCTTAATTAATTTTTAATAGGTCCATTTCACATAGAACTTTAGGTTTAATAATTTTCCTGGATTCCTCACCTTCAGATCTATCTAGGATAATTTTTATTTCTAAAAATATTGTGATTTGGTATTTAATAAAATTAATTTAGTCAAAATCACCTTGCATTCCTTTTTAATTCATAGTAAATTTATTTAGTGTCAGAAAAATCCAAAAAATTTAATGTAGCTTAATTTCATTGCATTTCATCATCTGGCCAAGTTTCATAATTTTTGGACTTCATTTGATCACTTATCTGAATTAACTTGTAAACTGGCTTGATTGTGCATGTGTCTTTTCTTTCTTGCATAAAATATATTGAAAAAGACCAAAATATTATCCCATGAAATCAAACCTTGGAGTTTGCTTAAAATTTCCCTAAAGAGACAGCTGCCTCCCTGAGTTCGACCATGGGCTTGCCTAAGTAAAAAAAATTGCCGCTTGTGAATTAATTATCTTAAATTGAAAGTGGTTTTTGATTAGCTCTTATTATCCGACTACAACGAACGGCAACACATTAATTTGACCATTAATTTGATTAAATTAACAAGGGTAGTGCGGCATTCGTCAAAATGGCACCGTTGCCGGGGAGGCACAACTTAGGATAATTTGTAGTAATTTCTGAGTGTTTGACTTTCTATCCCCGGGTAGTCTAACCCCTGGTTTTCTTGTGAACATTTTTCTGTCTTTTAATTCTTGTATTTTTGTGTCGTTCTCTATCTGACCTCAACCTGCTTTTGTGCAAGGAACGCGAGGAGTCGAAGATGCTTCGAGGAACCTGCATTGAAATTTGTTTGAGTGACTTGAGAGGACTTGTATTTTCCATTTCTTTCTTTTTCGCATTATTTCCAATGGTTCCTGTTTGGGTTCTCGCATGTGTAAACATAGTGGAACCATGTCCCCATGTGCTGTGTGGATTGAATTGTAGATTAGGCTTACACTAGCGGCCCCTTGAGTCACTTTAGGATTTGCTTGTGCTCGTAAATTTTTAGGACCACACAATACACTTAAAAGATGCACCTAGACCGCAGAACTTATCAAATCAACCTATGCTTCACTCACTAATAGAACTGCTTATCTAGGAGCGGATTTTGTCGTCTGCATTTGCATATAGTGTAAAAAGATTTCAATTCTGTTTTGCATCCTGCATAAAAGCGAAGGGATCACTGTAAGTATTCTTCACTCAGCATACTCATAATTGTTTTTTGTGCATCAGCTTTTCTCGATTTCTCTCTCTTGGTTTTCCAACTTAAGTTAAAGGAAATTGGGACTGGACGATAGGCGTGCTGTTTGGATTGGATTAATAAGTGATAATTTAACTTAAAATCGGGACTGCTAACATTATTGACCAAAAAATAAATAAAATTGGAAAATCTGCTTGTGGGAGACTAATCCCCGACCTTGTTTTCAGGCTGAGTAAGGGTACTTGAGAGTGTGTGAACACCTTAAGGCAGAGCCCAAATCCCTGCCTTCCATATCACGTTATGATTAATCCTAGCAAATATCACAAGTAGAATTATTAAGGTTCTCTGACTAGTACCAAGTAGCCTCTGCCTGTCTCAGGTAGTAGATAGGGGCGAAATTACGGCACTTCGCGACAAGTTGCCAGTAACCCCTCGGGGCAAAGTTCCGGCCTTGTCAGCCTCCTCCTGTTTGCAGGTAGAGAGGAGCAGGTCTTTGAATCCATCAACTTGGGATAGGAGCGAAGAAAGGAAGGACCGACGGTATCTTAGGAGACAGATTAAACAAGGAAGATGCATCCGGCTCTAAGCTGACTTCCCTATAAGCCGCATAACTCCTTGCTATCTTGCTTGAAAAAATCACACTTAAAATTAACAAGATTAATTGGACTCGGTTTCGGGTCCTTCACTGTGTTGAGTGTGAATACAAGGTTTTGGATTGAATTGCTTGCTTCAGGTAGTAGTAAAATCCTATCTTCACTTAGAATTCCCGACTCTTCTCTCCAATCCAAGATGAGTGACTGGGGAATATATACTCCTTATTCTCCAATCTCTCTTTGAGCACCTCAAGAAACTCCTCTTCACTGAGCCAAGCGTAACTTGGACCACCCAGAACTCATGACCCTCTTGAGTTCTGGATCCTTCACACCCAGGGTGGTTACTCTCAAACCAACCCTTTCCTCTCCTTTGAACTTACCGAGGAAGACCATCGCCTCGGTAAAAATCCCTTCCTTGATTTGACCTCTAACCTAGACCATGTTTCATACCCAGGATTAGAGGACAAGATGCCACCTAAGCAACCACTAGATGAGGGCCCATTGCGACAAATCCTTAATCGCCCCACCACAGCCGAACAATAGAATGCATATCTTACAGCAAGAATGGGACAGATCATTGCAACAGGAGGAATCGACCAAACAGTGGTTGATGCCTATAACCCAGCAGAGAATGAGATGCACAGTTGGTTGGCACCAGTGGTTCCCCCCGAATGATTCAGCTCAAACCCCACTTCCTGAGCCTGCTACCGAAGTTTAATGGAAATGCAAACGAAGAACCACATGCCTTCCTCAGATACTTTGAGCTGGTTTGCAACAACCTTAGTCATCCTAGGGTTGGGCAGGATTACATTCGGCTGAAGGCCACCCCATTTGCCTTAGGAGATAAGGTAGCACATTGGTTGAAAAATCTTGGGGTGATATGTACAACCTGGATGCAGTTCAAGGACTTATTCCTGAAGAAGTTCTACCCCCTCAGTAGGACTAATCAAATTAGAACAAAGATCGCTAGTTTCTCCTAGGGACCCAGTGAACCATTCCATGAAGCCTGGGATAGGTTTAATGACCTAATTCGGAAATGTCCCTGCCATGGCATTTCTAAGGTGATCTTAGTCCAGCCCTTGTTCTATGGCATGACCCCGCAGATGCAGGGGTTAGTCAGTGTTGCCTGTGGAGGAAGCTAGCTGAACAAGAATGAGAATGCTGTATGGAAAATACTGGAGCAGATGGCGGAAACAGGCAGGTCGCAAGCCACCTGGGCCTATCAGTTGTCTCAATCAATTCTATCCAACGAGACAACTAGGAGGACTATAGCGGATCTGACAGAGGACCTCATTCCCAACATGGGGATGATAGCTGACTAGTTAACCATTATCGAGCAGATCCACAAGAGGGTCACTGACCTTCAGTCTCTCTCGCATTTGCCGAAGCAAGTGGAGCAACTTACTGAAAGGGTAGCTAAGATAAAGCTACCTGCCCCTTCTACACCACCTGTGCTTGTACATAGAGTCCATCTTGTACAGGAACAAGCACCAGGGCCTCAGAGTGGCTGGGTAGAGGAGCAGACTTACACCCAATAGGACCAGCATGCACCCCCACAAGTGGAAACCGGATACGAGGATCCTCCGCAGGTGTTCGAGATCAACGGGCTGTGGTACAACCATGACCCCGTCTGCAGACAGTCGGGGATGGGGAATGGTCAGCCTCACCGACCTTCCCCAGCTTACCAGGAAACCAGCTCCATCCCTGCATCACGCTTTGTTCAGTCCAGGCCCGAATGAGTGTACCAGCCTCAGCAGCACCAGCAGCAACGCACGTTCTACTCGGGCCAGCAGGGCCCATCACCGTACATAACCTCATCCGCAAGTATTGGCATGGCCAGTACAGAACTTCGTTCGCAAGTCAGCATCGGCCAGCCCAGCCCACCGAATTGGAGTCCCTTACCTTGGCGATCCAGACCCTGTCTGATAGGGTCCAACAGATCCTGAATGACTATCTGGATATGAGAACCGATCTGAATCGTGTTTCTCGTAGCCAGGATCAACAAATGGCACCAAAGACCCCAATTCCCGCCCAGGTTTAGGCCAACCCGAACAGCTTAACTCAAGGCCAGAACCGATCTCGTGATCAGGTATACTATTCAGATAATTCTTTATCTGAACATGAGATCCTTTTGTATGACAATGTAAACTATATGTCCCTTAGGAGCGGAAGGACCGTGATCGTACCTGATCGGGCACGGGCACCGAAGGAAGAAGCTGCCAAGTCTCTACCTGAGGAGAACTTGGAGGCAGAAGAGGAGCAGCACCACCATCACCACCACTGGCAGAAGAAGAGGACTTCTGGGTCCTTGAAGAAGCAATGAACCCGCACCAGCAGAGAGTCCACTGAAACCGATGAAAAGCTTGCACCTCCATCCGAGGAGGACCGTCCATAAGTCACGGAAGATGCATCACTGATTTCGTAGCAGCATTTTCCTTTTAGACAGAGTCACTTTCAGAGTCCTAGTCCTATACAAAACTCAGTTCCTGCTTTGAATGAAAACATCTCAGTTTCAGAATCTGAGTTAGAGTCAATAATCCCTTTCCCCCGAGCTCTTAAGGATGGAAAGAAGAAAACTAAAAAATGCAAAAAGATGACCCTGAGATGGCAGAGTTTTGCAACAAACATATCAGGGTCACAATCCCCTTTGACAAGTACGTGGAAATGACTCCTGCATTTCAGAAATACCTTAAGGTGAGATGCACACCTACTAGGGTTAGTAGGAAGACCAAAATCCGTGTTGAGAAACACGTTCTGTCAGTAGCAACGACTTGTGCAATAAAGGACTCGTTTCCAAGGAAACGAAGAGACATGGATGCACATTATGTGGTGAGTCATGTCGATGACATTGTGTTTGCATGCACTCTCCTAGACAAAGGCTCCTTAATTAACTCAATGCCTACAACCCACTATGAGTGGCTTAATCTCGGACCACTTAGGAAATCTAGAGCCCTCCTGCAGTTTGCTGATAAATCAACCAAGAGATCCCAAGGAGAATTGAGGAATGTTGTCATCAAAGTCGAGGGTCAAGAATACATGGTGGACTTTACTATCCTAGATATGGAAATCCCTTGTAATTGTAGAGATTGCCAAATCATCCTAGGCAGACCCTTCCTCAGGACAGCGGGGGCCTTGTTTGATTACAAGATCGGGAAGATCCAGTTCCAAACTCCAGGCGGAGATGAGGAAATTGAGATGAAGCAAACCAGATGGCAGAGACCAGATTCTGAATCCAACATCGAGTAATCTTCAACCGAAGCAGACTGCAACCATGTAGACACAGTTGGGCCATGGAGACAGAACCCAACCAGCACCGATGAGTCCCTCCCCTTCGGAGATGATATTGTGCATGAGTTAGTTTGCGAGGTCCTCAGAAATGAGTACAACTCAGAGCCTGCATCCCCCTACATCTTCGATGACTTAGAGGCCCAGCAAGGCCTGTCAGTCCTTCCCTCTTTAGGACAATCAGAAGATGAGGATGACGAGTCGGACGTGGCTTTTGCCGAGTGCATGGAGAGCTTTATTTTTCTTCTTTTTCTCTGATTTAATTCACCGTCTTCCCTCCACTTCCTGCTCCGCTGAGCATCCACTGAGCTTCCCCTCGAAGCTCTGACCTTCACGCTTTATTCCATTAACTCCGATGACGCACTCTGCTTCCCGTCGATGCCAGTTCTACCACATTGGCAGAGCTCGATCACCGGAAACCTACTTCGCAGCTCAGGCCTCGCACCTCACTCCCGATCACTCCACGTACACGTTGCACGCCTCGACTATACCTCTTACCCCCTGCAGGTGCATCTACTTCGACTGGCCGGAAACTCATCGGAGCTCTAATCGAGCTTCTTCTCCACCGCTCCCCAGAGCTGCCCAGCCGCTTTTGAGATCGCCGGAGGATCCTCGACACCTCCACAAGTCTTCCTAGCTACTTGGGAGCCTCCGGCGAGTTTCACCGACGCCGAGAGGATGAGGCGGAGTCAGGCCCCCTTCGCCGCAACCCATCCTTCTCCGCCGTAGGAGGCGGTGGGCCAGTTAGAGAAGACGAGCAGTAGCCGTCCGATCGCCTTGATCGAATGGTCCGGAGCATGCCACGTCACCCTCTTCCTGCAGTCGTAGGACCAGGAGGATCCTACGCATCTGGTCGAGCCACGTCACCCGATCCGAGCCTCTTCCCTAACCACCAGGCCCGGATCTCCCGAAGCAAGCCGAGCCTCCATCCGAGCCAGGTCCGACCCTCCAGAGCCAACCGAGCCGCGATCCGAGCCTGCGAAGACCACCAATGCAATTTTTCAACTTTGAAAATTGCATTGTGTAGCTTATGTTATCCTCTTTCATATGTGACACTTGGCACATTTTTGTGTGATCAGTGGATTTTATTATTAATTAATTGGTTGAATTTTGTTATATTTTCCCATTTATGTCTTTTAATTGATAGTAATTTCTCTGCAACTCTAAAAATCACCAAAAGATAATATTAGATCTTGGATAATTACATTCACATTGTATAAAAAAATCATCTCATTTGCACGCATCTCGAGGCCTGAATAAATCATTTATTGATTTCCTTAATTAATTTTTAATAGGTCCATTTCACATAAAACTTAAGTTTAATAATTTTCCTGGATTCCTCACCTTCGCTCTTTATTCCATTCACTCCGATGACGCACTCCGCTTCCCGTCGACGCTAGTTCCGCCACATTGGCGGAACTTCGGACACCCACTTCGCAGCTTAGGCCTCGCACCTCTCTCCCGATCACTCCACGTACATGTTGCACGCCTCAGCTATACCTCTAACCCTTTGTAGGTGCATCTACTTCGAGTGGCCGGAACCTCATCGGAGCTCCATTCAAGCTTCTTCACCATCGCTCCCCAAAGCTGCTCAACCGCTTCTGAGATCGCTGGAGGATCCCCGACACCTCCACGAGTCTTTTCAGCTACTTGGGAGCCTCCAGCGAGTTTCACCGACGCCCAGAGGACGAGGCAGAGTCAGCCCCCTTCACCGGAGCCCATCCTTCTCCGCCGTAGGAGGCGGCGGGCCAATTAGAGAAGACGAGCAGCATCCGTCTAATCACCATGATCGAACGGTCCGTAGCACGCCACGTCGCCCACTTCCCGCAACCGTAGGATCAAGAGGATCCTACGCATCTGGTCGAGCCACACCACCCGATCCGAGCCTCTTCCCCGACCACAAGGCTCGGATCTCCCGAAGCAAGCTGAGCCTCCATCCGAGCCAGGTCCGACCCTCCAGAGCCAACCGAGCCTCGATCCCGGCCTCTGAAGACCACCGAGCCTAGGACCCCCACGTGATCTGTACGTGTGGCTTGGGTAATTTGTAGCGAGGCCCCTAGAGGTTTTCATATTTGCATTTCAGTCCCATCTAGGAGACCCCACGTGAGGAGCACGTGTTCTGTGGGAAATTTGCATCCACCCCCTCAACATTATCGGTAATAGCATATTGGTCCCTGTCAGCACGTTTTATATTTCTCAATTTCATTTCTTATAATTGTATTTAGGCCCCTATCTTTGCACACATATTTAGGCACTTATTTTAAATCATTTTTCAATTTTGAAAATTACATTGTGTAGCTTACTTTGTCCTCTTTCATATGTGACACTTGGCACATTTTTGTATGATCAGTGGATTTTATTATTAGTTAATTGGTTGAATTTTGTTATATTTTGCCTAGTTATGCCTTTTAGTTGATAGTAATTTCTCTGTAACTCCAAAAATCACCAAAAATCACATTAGATCTAGGATAATTAGGTTCACATTGTATAAAAAATCATCTCATTTGCATCTCGAGGCCTGAATAAATCATTTAGTGATTTCCTTAATTAATTTTTAATAGGTGCATTTCACATAGAAATTTAGGTTTAATAATTTTCCTGGATTCCTCACCTTCAGAACTATCTAGGATAATTTTTATTTCTAAAAATTTTGTGATTGGTATTTATTAAAATTAATTTAGTTAAAATCACCTTTCATTCATTTTTAATTCACAGTAAATTTATTTATGTCAGAAAAATCCAAAAAAGTTAGTGTAGCTTAATTTCATTGCATTTCATCATCTAGACAAGTTTCATAATTTTTGGACTTGATTTGATCACTTATCTGAATTAACTTGTAAACTGGCTTGACTGTGCATGTGTCTTTTCTTTCTTGCATAAAATATATTGAAAAAGACCAAAGAATTATCACCTGAAAATCAAACCTTGGAATTTGCTTAAAATTTACCTAAGGAGACAGTTGCCTCCTTGAGTTCGACCTTGGGCTTGCCCAAGTAAAAAAAATTACCGCATCTTAAATTGAACATGGTTTTAGTTAACTCTTATTATCCGACTACAACGAACGACAACACATTAATTTGATTAAATTAACAAGGGTAGTGAGACGTTCGTCATGCCCCCACCATGATATTTCAAGGACCACACCCAAGTCCAACACTTCTTTGGGGGTTTAATAGAAGCTAGTCAATGTCTGGTTGACGTTACCTACGGTGGAACTCACTTTAACAAGGATGACGATACAGTATAAAAGGTTTTTTTAAGAGATGGCCGAAGGAGAGGACATGTTATCTTGATCTCATTCTTTTCAGATTCAGCCTCCGCCACAGGTCCTCTGCAAGAACTTGATATGGCAGATATGCATGAGGACCATAGGTGTGACAACTCTGACTTAACCATCATTGGAAACAATCTATATAAGGTAGATATCATTGAGAAGAGGTTGTAATACCTAGAGAGGCTCTTTGGAATCAAGCATAGAATGAAGGGCTTAGATAAGCTCGATATCATCACCAAGTAGCTGGAGCTGCTGGGGAACACCATCTGTGCCAGCAACGCAATGACCACCACTACTGAGCGTCCAACTGAGAAGAAGGAGCAGACACAACCACAACAACCTCAACTGAGTCCCAATCAACCTTCGATCAAGCACATATACTATGTGCAGGCCTCGAAGCAACTACCACCATAGTCGCAGATGCAGATGGTTGTTTATTAGCCACCCAAGTTTCAGCATCGATACCTCGAGCCTTGTTCTCCACCTCCCTTGCCTATTCAAGAAGTAAATGACATTTGGAGAAATGATCAACAACTGATCTGTCCTCAGGGACAACCCCAAAGTCAGCACAGTGCCAACATGCAATATCTGTTGGACATGCGGGCCCACAACGAGCCATTATGCAATAAATGTTATTGCAAATATCATTCCCTGATCTGAAATGAAGAATAACTAATTTTCATAATAGATCCCTTAGTACAATTAGGATAATGGACCCTGGCCATCTTAATGATCATACAATGGTTGGCTCAATAATTGAATCATAGAGGCTGGTGCTTGGATGAATATCTAAGGAGCTAGATTGAGGACTCATCAAGAACCGTCAAATGATTGTTAAGAAATGACCTTCAGCTTGAGTAGGAGATAGCAATCCTTTTTCATTAGGCTGATATCTGACAGACCTCCTGATGCAGGTCCTCTGCATGGGAATAGAGATTCGGAGGTGTCATATTAGTTAGGTCAAAGAGTTGACATAACTAGATTGAGATAACCAAAGACCTATGTCATATGCTGTCATGATATAGGCACACATCCTCTGAACGGAGACATATGTGTCACTATATGATTGAGTATGTACATTTGCCAGACCAATAGGTTGACGACCTAACCAAGGGTAATACATCTGGTGTGCATGCAAGGGCATATGAGTAATATGATCTCTCAAAGGGATCATACAGGTTCATTGCTGAACCGGAAGACATGAGCTGACTCATGAGATATTGGGAAGAATCAAATTCCATACACGGTCGTCTCGCTTTGGAATCTTGACTGATATTGTAGGTTTGATATATAATTTTGGAAAGTATATGATCAACGACTAGGTATGATATATGCTTTTGTAAAGTATATGATCGATACAATGATAAAATGAGAAACTTAGGGATAAAACCCTGAAGTAGACAATGTAAAATTGATCTAATACTTTGGGTTTATTTTGAGTCTTCAGTATGCAAGATGTGCAGGTATTAGGAATACCTAAGGGTGATGTGATCGTAAACGATTGTATAACCTTGACACTTCGATTCCTAGGGAGTGATGAAACGGGTCTGGATTTTAGTGACTCCTCTTAGTAGATAAGTGATATGATCTTGGTCCAAATATTGGGCATTGATCTGAATGTGATACAGATACAATGAGAAGATTGGATTTGCTGTCTTGATTTAATCAAGCATCAATGAGAGGTTCGCAAGATCTAGATTTGAGAAGTGATCTCAATATTCAAGTCACTATACATTGTACAATATAATTTCCCTATCCTTATTTCCAAGTATCTACTGAGAAAGCGTATTTTCCTTAAAAGAGTCCATGATAGTTTTATTGTTGATATATGTATCCGAGCATTGAGAAAATTGATAATTAAATGTGATTTAATATCATGAATAATATGAATCTGATTCATATTATAAGGAGAGTTATCTGAGATAATTAAATGTGATTAAATTATCCCAAGATGTGAATAATGTGACTGTGATTCATATTATTTGGGCACAAGAGAATAGAGATCCAAGATGATGAAATGTGATTTAATTATCACAGATATGAATAATGTGGATAGTGCTATCCATATAAATCAAATATATTACAAATGTGACTTATAATATATTAGAAAACACCTATTGTGATTTATATTTGTTTATTAATTATTGATGTGAATTGGATTTACATTGGATGATAAATTGAAAATATAATTTACATTTTATTTTGGGTTGTGAATGTTATTCACAATTTTTCAATGGCATGATTGCACTGTTCTCAAGATAATTGAGAATTATTATTGTGAGATAATGTTAGAATGAGATAATGTAATCTTATTGGAAAAAGATTTCCGTCTACTAAAGGTGATAGACGACTACCAAGTCCTAATGGGATTGGGTGGCCATCCCCCCCTTAATTGGTAGATGATTATCTCCTTCCAATTATCTCCAAGATAATTGATTTGATTTGAAATTAATTATATTGATTTATTGATATATATTAATCAAAATTAAATTAATTATTGTTGTGATTTTACAACAACATCATGGCCATTGAAAGGAACACAAATCAATCTCATCCATTGGATTTGTGTGCACATGGATTGGGATCCAAGGACTCCCAAAATATTATATAAGAAGAGGCACCCCTTTCTCTTCAAGTTACACAAATAATTTCTCTCTCTCCCTCTCTCTCTACACGCTAAGTTTCTCTCGCTCTCTCTCATTGTGGCCGTCCACCATGGAGCCCAAAAGAGAGTCGCCGTCATTGCAGCATTGTCGTTATGCTGCCAGGTCATCTACTTGTGGATCTCCGTCTCCTTCTGTGTGCCTCGTTTGTGAAGAAGACGTCGGATCGTGTGTGATGAGATCAGGAGAATTGCCGCTTGGATCATCAACATTGATTGCGAGGAGCGCACATCTCATCAACGCGCTCGTAAGCGTCTCCTCCGTTGGATCGGACTTAAGACATGAGGTCTTTTCTTTTGAGGTTTATTAGTTTAGAGACTCAATCAAAACCATGCTTCAATAGGTAAACCTAATACTTGTTTGTGATTTAGATAAAACGATCCGAGAAGTGTTCTTGGATGATGTGGTTTCATCATATAAAAATATTTAAATTCTGTTATGTCGAGCAACTAGTGCGACTAGCCGCTCCCAATCGCATAAGATGTGATCCTCACAATTCAGTAATGCTCCTAAGCTTTTTACCATATCCTTCAAGTGGTATCAGAGCCTTGGGTCGGAGGTTTTGGATGCGATCCATAAACCTAGGAAGACTTAGGCTCATTAGGGTTTGTGAAAATTTTATCGCTTTGGTTCACGTAGCCCAATTTTTTGAATATTTTCAGACCTGTTTAAATTTTAAACACTAAATTATTACTTGGATAATGTTCTCCATTAATTAAGGAAACCATGGAATCTTAGTTTGTTTGATTTGGAATCTGATTGCTGAAGATAAGATCATTTTAATGAACATATATCCATTGTTTTGGGGATGACGAATCTTGATGTGATTAAAAAATTAGTTACAGTTTTAAATGCCTATAAATGCATGCTAATCTCTTGGTATCTGTTATAAATCAAATTATCAACCTTTGGAAATTTATTTTGCTTCATTGGATTTAAATTCATTGAGCTATACTAATTTTAGTAAGCTGGGCCACTGTTGGAAATTATATACTTGTTAATGAACCTTGTGATTGTCATTCAATTAAATTAACATAATTAATGGTTATATTCCTGATATAATTATTGATAATAATTTTTTAAATATTTAAAGATGATGATTATTTCGTTGAATTACATTGACCATAACCAAAACTTGATTAGATATGATCTTGATCACAATTGGTTACATGAACCTTCCAACAAACATTGATGCTTGAATAGGATTGGGGATTTGTTCAGAAAATCTTCATATAATATTAATCAAAAATATTTTGATTATTACTAAATGATATAACTTCGGTTGAAAGACCGATTATCATATCAAGTACAAAGTGATCAATTGGCATCATTCTGACCTGAGGCGGATATGTTGTCTAGTCTGGGAGAGTTGGGGTAGCAGGTTGCTCCGTGAGAGCTCTGTCCCACTCTCGTCGGAACTTTCCATGACAACTAGTAATGAAAGAATAATGTTTGAAGTGATCATGATGTATTTTTTATAATTGTTAAAGTTTGAATAATATTTATTTTTGAGAGTATACCATCCTTCAAGTAACAATTGAAAATTGTTTGTTGGTTGATTGATTGGATTGATAATTGATTTAATATGATTAAATTAATTAGGTCCAATTTAAAAAATTAAACTCTCTATTATGAATAGAGTAGTATTTACCTTGGAAGAATTAATTATGTGAATATGATTCATAATAATTAATTAGAATTTGAACATCACATGAGTATCACATAAGTGACATCCATGGTCTCCCGTCAAGGCAATGGGTTCCGTCGCCAGGGATTGTATGTAGGAGATGCATGTTCGAAGTGACAACTCCAGCATACAAGTGCATCTGGATCGGTCTCTTTGCTTCTCAAAAGAGTAAGGCCGTAAGCGTAGTGACCCAAATATCAGGTCCTCATATTATTGGGGCGATATTGGATTGCGCATAGTGAGTTCTAAACCTGTTGACGATTGGTTCAATTAACGATGGGTCAACATCACCTTAGGGGTGGTGGGCCCGGGTGTTAAATATCAAATTGGGAATGCAAGTTGGACTTGTAATGCGGAACGCGTTCCCGCTTCTTTTTATCCGAGTTGTAGGTTCTCATATTATTGGGATGTGACAAAGATAAGAAAGGATATCCCAGATCTTTCTTGAGATATAATGGTAAGTATATCTTTTACATTGAAAGTGATTAAGGGAATGAACTTTCAGTATTGACAAGGCCATATAACTTTGATATAAAAACTCCTAAATCAAAGTGTATATATATACATATATTTATGCAAATTTCTTATTTCAGATAATCCTTCATTAAACCCACTCAATACTATACTCAATAATGACCGGTAAAATATCGTGGATTGGATCCACGATCAAGATATTGTACTTGAAATTGGACACATATTGTATGTGATTGCAATGTGCATGTTTCCTCAAAATAATGAGGAATGACACATAAATAGACAATAGGTCTGCAACTGTAGGGTTTGTATGTCTCTACAGTCTTAATCTCTCATCGAATGTACTATGGAAGTGACATATCGATGATGATACATTGTCAAATAATTCTTATAAAATCTAATAACATGTTTTGCCAAACATATATGCTCTCAACATTTAATCATGAATGACATGGTTCATTGCATCATGCAGAATGGTTGCTCAATAAGAGATGATGTATTCAAAATATTTCAGTACTTACCTGAACCAAAGTCTTTAAGAGTTAAGATGTATGTAGATATGATGAGTGTCATCATTCTACTATCTATCCTCAAGTCATTCATGAAGCTTTATAATATTCATATTGTATGAATTGAATGAAGCATGCATAAATGTTGAAGTACTTTTATATTGAAATCTTTTTAATTCAACATAAGAGATCCTTTTTATTAAGCAATGGTTATTATAGATGAAGGGAGAACAATGGAAGCATGGGTTAGACCCAAGTAAGAAGGAAAGTCATAGAGTTCTACTTCTATGGCTTCCACATGACATCTAAAGAGTTGAATGAATGCTAATACTGCAATAAGCTGATGTAATGATAGTATGACTATCAAGTCTATCTAGAATCCTTAGAGAAGGACTCGGATAATACATCGGAATAATCTACATAAAGATACAATCATTGAAATTGACTTTCTTATTTGATAATATCAATGTCTAATAATTGTATCTCATTCTTCTAATAACACTTGCAATTGATTGCATATGTTTTTAGAAGACTAGAAATTTGATCTTAAGGTTTAATAGTCATCCACATGGATGTTGATGAAATTGTTACAACAACCTCTATCGGATAAATAGTCTTCATGATTTCAGTGGGGAGCCCTTAGTCTTAGAGAATGTCTCTATGACTAGATATTAGAATACACTCATTGTTTATTTCTAAATGTTGGAAATAAACATGAATTCTGAAATAGACCTATCATAAAGAGTTATGATGGATATATTCCACATTATAATATGACATCTAGAGGACTCTACCAAATTAGGAAATTAATGAATGGTTCATTGAAATTTCTAATACTGAAAATTAAACCTTTAAAGATCAATAAGAGGATTAAGATCATTTGACAATGATCTGGCATCAAGCCTTGGATATATGTCTGTTGATGATATCAATAGACTAGTAAGAGATGAAACTTTAGATTGTCTGAAATTTCAAATCTTACTTGTGAATATTGTATTCAAAAGTAAAAAATTCCAATACACCCTTCTCTGGGAATGGTGTTAGATGCAAAGGTATTCAAGATCTCAACCATATTGATGTATGTGGATCAACTATATCATAATGAACATTAATGATATGTGATGTCATTCGATGATTATTTGTGATATAAAATTTGTTCCCTTCACATTAGAAAGCTTTGAAATGTTCAAAGATTTCATAATTTTGGTTTAGAACCAAAGTTTGAAGGAAGATGAAATGAATTTGATCTAACTAAGGTAGAAAGTACCAATTAGATGAATTCAAAGAATACCTTATGGAAAAAGGAATATCATTCCTGTTTCAATCTTCCTAATGAACCTAAACTCAATAGAGTTATAGGGAGATTCATTTGGATCATGTGTGACATGATTGATAAATGATGAATATTAGCAGAATTACCTCTTAGTTTCCAAGTATTTATGTAGTAGAGACTGCAATATATATGGTTCCATGCAAGTAATCTGGAATCTAGAACCAGAGAGTGCTACTTCATTACCTACTTTATGACTTGAGATTCTTAAAATATTCCATATCTAAGGATATGGTTCTTAGAGGATGACTCTCTTGAGAAACAAGATGAAAATGAAGTAAAGGAACTCATTTAATCTTGAGAAGATTATGAGGCGCTTGAAATTGGAATCTAAAAGGACAATTAAAGAGGAAACACTAATACCTCTTCAAATGAGTTTGAAGATGGATTCCATGTGTTAGTTAAGTCTGACAATGATCTTACTTCATGTGACGAAGCTTCTGAAGATCATGACATGGAAAGATGGATGTTAATAATAAAGTCTAAAGCAGACTCCATATATAAGTTTTATATATGGACCCTCAAGGATCTACCTATATGGGTAAAGACCCATTAAAGTGTAAATGGATCTTCAAGTGAAAATGAGAACCTAATGAGAAGGTAGAGACATTCAAAGCACGACTCGTAGCCCTGAGCTACACATCGAAGAGAAGACATTGCTTGCAATGAGACTTGCTCTTCACTGACCTTGCTTAAACTCATCCGATTATTGCTAACTGTAGCTACACAAGTTGACTTTGACATCTACAAGATGTGATCAAGATTGCATTCCTCTATAAATACCTCTCTGAGGATATTCATATGAAGTAGCCTCATGGCTTCATAGTTGAGGAAAACAAGGTGTGCATGCTGGAGAAACTCCATCTATGGAATCAAATAAGCTTCTTGAAGTTGGAACATCAGATTTGATGAAATTATAAATGTTATGATTTCAAATAGAATCCTGATAAATCGTGAAGATTAGTGGGAGACATTACGTTCATCATGCTAAATGTAGATGATATCCTAATCATTTGGAATGATATAAGGATTCTAATAAGTGTTTTATAATTTGGTTGTTCCATACCTTGAGATGCGATCTCAAGGATACCTCTTAGATCTTAGTTCTGAAGTTGTTCAGAAGCAAAGAGAAGAGGGTATTAGGATTGTTAAATTAGTGGTACACCTTGGACATTTCATTTTCTAGAACATTCCATGAAAGGCTTCTTTTCATTAAGATATAGTACTGACCTATCTAAAGGGATAACACCTCAAGGAGTTGAAGAAGTGGATGCTAAAACTGCTTGCCCTTGTACATCAATTATGAGAAGCCGGTTGTATGCTAGGTGTGTACAAAAGCCAGATGTCTGCCATGCAGTGTGAGTAGTAAACTGTTGCTAATCCTACTATGGAGATAAAATACTTAGTTGCAGTAATAACAATATCTTCTAAGATGACAAGATTTTTTGAGATAGTGATCTCAAAGTCTTATCTTCAAGAAATTAAAACTTTATATATGGAGATCTAAAAGGTCTCAACTATGGATACCTTAGGAGATAGAGATCTCCAGGAACAAGGGTATTCTGATAAGGATATTGGAAATATTGATTATAATCATTATTCAATTGTAGTGTTAAAAGACACTATGACTGACATGATTGAGTACAACATTCGCATTAAATGCGAGCACTGTTACTAGGAGATATGCAAGTGATATAAAAGGACTTGGCGTAGTCTCTTTGGAACAGAGTGACTGATCAACTTACCTAGCTATTTTTCTAAATAGCCTATAATTGTCACATGAGCATGGGTTTAAAGATTAGCCCATTAACGACTAGTGGGAGGTTTCTGGAAATGCGAGCCCACGATGAGCCATTATGCAATAAATGTTATTGCAAATATCATTCTCTGATCTAAAATGAAGAATAACTATTTTGCATAATAGGTCCCTTAGTACAATTAGGGTAATGTACCATGGCCATCTTAATGATCATACAACTGTTGATTAAATAATTGAATCATAGATGCTGGTGCTTGGATGAATATCTAAGGAGTTAGATCGATGACTCATCAAGCACCGTCAAATGATTGTTAAGAAATGATCTCCAACCTGAGTAGGAGATGGCAATCCTTTCTCATTTGGATGATATATGACCGACCTATTGATGCAGGATCTCTGCATGGGAATAGAGATTCAGAGGCGTCATATTAGTTAGGTCAAAGAGTTGACTTAACGAGATCGAGATAACTAAAGACCTATGTCGTATGCTGTCACGATATAGGCACGCATCCTCTGACCATAGATAAATGTGTTACTATATGTCTAAGTATGTACATTTGGCAGACCAATCGTTTGATGACCTAACCAATGTATATACACCGTTGCACTGGTGTGTATGCAAGGGCATATGAGTAATGCGATCTCTCAAAGGGATTATACAGGTTCATTGCTGAACCAAAAAACATGAGTTCACTCATGAGATATTTGGAAGAATCAAATTCCGTGCACGGTCATCTTGATTTAAAAGCTTGACTGAATTTATAGGTTTGATATATACTTTTGGAAATTACATGATCAACACCTAGGTATGATATATGCTTTTGGAAAGTATATGATCGATACCAACTCCCAATAATCAAATAAGAAACTTAATGATAAAACCCTGAAGTAGACAATGTAAATTTTATATCATACTTCGAGTTTATTCTGCATCTTCCACTATTTAGGATGTATATGTATTCGGCATACATGAGGGTGATGTGATCATAAACGATTGTAAAACCATGATGCTTCCATTGCTAGGGAGCAACCACCGTCGAATCAAGCCACACCTCCACTGTCAGATCTCATCCGAGATGTAATCTCAAGCATCAAGTGTGAAGTGGTATAGGCGCATCCGGGACGTCCATCGCGCTTAAGTGACTCATCCTCGATCGCACAATCGCGTACGTGGGGGTAAACAACTAAGTAGCCCTCGCCTTCTTTATATTAATATTTAATATTCAAACTATCACATGTAGTTGTAAAAATATTGTAATACTTGCAAGAAGACCCTCAAACTTAGTGCTTATTACATCTAGATCTTGCCATCTCAGCTCACGTGTCCCCCCACATGAGTTGGGCATTTAGTAGTTATACCCTCCCGTACTTTTGTAATTGTAATTTAATTTATAAAATTTGAATTTTGATTATAAACTTTTGGATAATTTATGTATCAGCCCTTGTATTTTATTTTATTTGAAAATATACCCTTCTAGTCCAATTAATTTTTGTGCATGATTTTCATTTTCTAAAAATATCATCTGTGTTCCAAAAATTATGGAAAAATAGGGTAATGTGCCTGATGAAATATTCTTTCACGTTATAATTTTTATTTTGTATTTTAAGCATTTTCTGATTTATTAAAAATCAAAATGTGCATAGTTATTCCCTATAGCTTTAAAAAATCCAAAAAAAATATTAAATTGTATTTGAAAATTCCAAAAAATTGGTAATGACAAATTAAAGTATTTTGTACTTCTAGACCAAAAATCTCTAAATATAGAAAAAACACTAAAAATTAAAAAGTTCCAAAATTTGATAAAGTTTATAAAAAAAGTTTAAAAATTCCAAAATATGTATTTTAGTTTCTAAATTTTATTTATTATAATTAATATATATATATATATTAAAAATAGTTTTGGAAAAGTTTGAGACCTTTTGATATTTTTAAATTCCAAAATAATTCGGGCTACTTATTCTAGTCATTGTTTTCCCATATTAATCCACTAAAGAATACAAAATAATTTGTAAAAATTACAAGAAAAATACCAAAAATAGATAAAAACATAAAAATAAAAAATTATTTTATTTAATGAATTTTAGGTATGTATGGCTATATCTTTAAATATAAAAACTATATATATATATCTGTATAGCTATATTTACTTATTATTATTTATACTTATTATAAAATTTAAAAATTAGAAAATTCTAAAAGAAAATAAAAGGTATAAAATTAAAAATAAATAAAAAAATAAATAAAAATTTATGTAAAAATAAAAATCTAAAAAATGAAATAACTAAAGACCCCCAAAAAAGTAAAAATCTTCAAAAAAACCCAAAAAGACATTTATTTTCTTTTTTGGCCAATTTGTTGTCTATCCCGCATTCTCCCTTTGTTCGAGCCCTACCATACTTGTCACTATCCTCATTTTATTGTAGGGTATAATAAATTTTTATTCACACTTGCTTGAATTGCTTCATCTTTACATTGTGTGGGTTGATTGTTGATCGATCTAGACTTTAGTGAGTGGTCGCCTTAGCGACATTCTATCTTCGCTTTTTGTGAGGATATTTTAGACCCTCGCCAAAGTTTGAGTCCATCAAATGACACCATTGCCCGGGAGTAATATGTAGGATATTGTTTTGGGTTTAGTTTTATTTCATTACTTTTCTTTATTTATTTCCTCTTTCTTTGATATAATTATTTATTATGCTAACATTTTCTTTTATATTTTTCTTGTGAGGGACTTCGAGATGATGGTGACCGCTGATGAATCTGCATTTCATCATCTTTATTCATTTATTTTATCGTAAAATACCTTATAAACACTTGTATATAATACTAACTCCATAATCTTACTAACTTGCATATATGTGTAAATATTTTATATTAATTATTATTTTAACTTAAAATAAATAAATAAATAGAGGGAGAATAAATAAAAGAAAAAGACTATATATATGTAATAGATACATGGTGACCTATACCCCGAGAGAAGGTCAAGACTTAACCTGATCAACCAGAAATAAAGTAGGTGGAGATAGGGTCCTAAATCAGAAGATCCAAAAAACGTGTGTTGTAAATACTTCTCATTTATTCTTTGTATACTTGTATAAAACATACACTATTTTATTTGTCCATAAATTGACCTCAAAAAATTGTTAAAAAAATTGTAAATCAAAGTGTTTTGTAAACAATAAAAACAATTGCAAAATAAAATCATGTACAGATTAAAAGTAACCACACTTGGAGAAAGCTGTAAAGTAATATATGAAAGACCAATTCCGGCTCCATACAAACTCAAATTGAATCAAACTCACTTCCATTACTCTAAATTAAATTATCTTTAAAATGGACGTGGTTTCATAATTTTTGGAGTTACAATTGAAAAGTCGGTTTTTTAGGGTGGTTTTTGTAATTTTACCATTTATTTATTGTATATATTTATTCATATTTATTTTTATACATAATATAAATAATTGTAAATATTTTTTATTCATTATTAAAAATTAAATTAATACAATAATTTTTTTAAAAATTAATTAATAATAATTTCATTTTTTGTACTCTTACATTACTTTACAAAAATTTAATTTATTTATTTCATTATTTAATTCGAAAACCTACCATGTATATAAGATTTGATTTTATAACTTAAATAATCACCACTAAGGTGGCTAATTAGATTTTGTAAATTAATTTACTTATTTTATTTAATTACAAATTTCATTTTTTATTACATAATTAATTAACTAATTTCATTAACCACTAAACACATTTCTTATTTGTAATTATTTCCTTTTTGATTTGTTTCTCCTTTTTATTGAGCTCCTTCTCCCTCATTTCCTCTTGATCAATCCTTTAAGAGAGGAGCCTATGCTCCAAGAGCATTCTTGTCGTAGAGAGGAACCTAGCCTCCGAGCCGTCCGGTGACAGCGAGTCGGTCCTCGTTGAGGCCATCACGACATTCATCTTCTTCCATTGGTGAGATTCATTTTATTTCTCGTTTTAATCTAGAGGTTTATCATAGTGTAATTTAATTTTGTTGTCATTTTCTCAATTTTAATTCGTAGATTTTAATCGCAGTTAATTGTCCTTATCATATTTTATTCCGATCCGATTCAATTTTTCACTCACATCAAGATCCCTACATTTCATGTTTTATCTCTCATAACCTCTCACATCTGATCACGCATGGTGGTCGGATCTTCGGTTCTTTCTCCCATCTCGACAGATCTGCATTTCCATTCACCTCTTCCATCCAAGAATTGTGGACCGAGTTGTCGTGCTCGTGTCCTCCTGTATTTGTGTAGAATTAAAAAAAGAAAAAAATAAATATTTCTTAACATTTGTTTTGCAGGATAAAAAAATAAAAAATAATAATAAAATATAATATATATACACACAATTTTTTTTACATTTTCTGCAGGTTAAAAAATCACAAAAAAATAAAAACAAATAAAAAGACAAAAAATTCCATAAAAAACTGAGGACAGTTTGCATTTGAGATTCCCTTATTCTTTCAATGATTATTTCATTGTATAGAATAAACCTCAGGAATTTTAGCCTCCCTGAGTTCGATCATGTTGCTATACAGGTTAATTAAATAGAAAAAAATTATCTTGCTTCATTATTCTTGTAATTAATTATGTAGCTTGAGAAAGGAAAAAAAATGTTTGCTTGTTGCAGAATGTTTGGGATGCAACGGCCACTGCACTTTTATTTTCATATCTTGATTTAAAAACCCGAAGATCCCATGTCAATAAATGGCATCATTATCGGGGAGGCACGACAAGGGTAGTTAGGTTTCTCTTTTGACCTGCTATTCTTGGTTGTACATTTTTGTCTATATTTTTCGAAATTTATTCATTGTTCATATTCACAATATTTAATTTATTCAATTTTGCTCATATTTTCATATACTTGTGTCTCTTTCATATTTTCTATTTCCACTTTCTTGCAAGGGCTCGACGAGCGAGGGTGATTTTCTTAGGAGAGTCGGCGCACCCAAGTGAAGCGAAGGCGACTTGATCTTCACCGCACTGTAGGAGAGCGTGAGAAGAGGAGAAGAAGAAATTAGGAGACCAGAAAAAAATCGCAGAAATTTCCTGTATTTATTTTCAAACATTTGTAAAAGGACACTATAAACTTTGTTGTGAGGTCTGTTTCGCCAAGTTCCGGTGCACTTGGGGAACCTCATCACTTTTTATTTTTATCACTTTTTTTAAATTGTTTCACATGGATTTCGTGAGCAAACTATTGATTTCTTTAACTAGTTTTCTTGAGCCAGGCGATTAATTAGGTCCAAAGCCCTAAACAAGAATTTCTGTACCTATAGAGTTGAGCGTAATTTGGACTTAGTCAAATTAACCTATTCTTGTCCGCTAATAGAAGTTATTCTTAGGACGGTTCACGTGCATCATATAGGTTAGTTTTTTTTTCTGTATTTACATTCTGTGCAGATCATTTTGCATGTAGAGTGATGGCGATAAGGTACGCATCTCTAACCCTTGCATGCATCACTGTATTTAATTCCACATTGGCATTTTCGATCTCCTTCCTTGTTTTCACTAACATAAGTTAAAAAGGAAATTGGACACGCGGCAGGCGATTTATTGAAAATACTCAAACCAAGTGATAACTACCTAAAACCTGAGCTGCTAAAGAAAACTCGAGCCTAAAATAAATGTAATGGAAAATCATTGTTTTGAGGAGAGTCACCCCCTCCTTGTTTGATTTATTTGCAGCGAGAGAGCGATCTGCACACTAGGATAGATCTACGCCTGAACTCTCTTCAGATTACTGGTCTTGTGATTAGTTGTTCTCCAGTGAGGACTTCACCGGGTAGCCGATAATTGGTTCGGGATTTCCTTAGCAGACTGGGAAGATCAGGTAGACGGTAAACGATCCGCACCCATACTGGCTGAGAAAAGCTAGTTGTGAGATTGGTACAATCTCCTTGGAGCATTGGGTTCCTAACAGCTCGCTTAAACCGCTCTGATGGATTGATTTCTCACCAAACCCAAAAAATTGACAAGATAATTGACTGAACCTTCACGGTCATCAGACTGCGTTGAGTTGGTGAATAGGGGGTTTGTATTGTGTTTGATTGCTAGTGCTAGAGATCCTTCCATGCAATTTGTGCCTTCACTCATTTTCACTCTTGCATTGACCTTCGTGCTCTCGCATCCTGCCTACTGATTTTGAAGATGTCGGATCGGAGTATTTCTCATTCTGACATTGCAAACTCATTCAACACTCTGACCTGTTCACCTTCTATTCGAGGAGACTCACTTCCCGAATATTCCACATTCTTTACACCACCCTTCACATCATTCATCAACCCACTATTTTTGATTGGCTCTAATATCGAACTAGTATATGAGATTCCATCATTTTTAAGGACTAATCGAGTGTCATGCACATTTTAAGAGTCAGACACCAGACATTTAATGCCACCAAAGGGAAAGGGAACCATGTCGAAGCAGAACGAGATCAACAACACCATGTTAGCCTCTATTCAGTCAATCCAAGCTTAATTAACAGAGCAGGCTATTTTTCAAACCACATTGAGAGACATGATTCTCGAGTTGAGACAAGATAGAAGAGAGGGGGTTCAGAAACCCTGGAGGTGGGGATGGAGGAGAAGACCCTGTGATAGAACCTGTGGCTAAGCTTACCTTAAAGGATGCCTATATACTAGGGGTAGGACATACAAATTCTTGGATACAAATCCCTACGATTCATGGGCATTTTGAGAATAAGCCCACTATTTTACCTCTTCTCCCAATATTCCATGGAAATATTAATGAAGAACCTTATATACACCTCCAGCAGTTTGATTGTATTTATGGAACAACACACTACCCAAATGTCCCGTTAGAGGTAGTGCAGATGACCGCCTTCCCATTCAGTCTGATGGACAAAGCTTTATATTGGTTAAATCACTTGGAGAAGGTTGTCACTACTTGGAAAGAGTTGAGGTCCGCATTTCTGAACAAATATTACCTGCTCGAACTACTCAACCAAATGTGATCCTTGATTGCTAATTTCTCCCAGATGCCCCAAGAGCCTATTCACGAGGCTTGGGAAAGATTCAAAGATCCGATGTAGAAGTGCCCCCATCATGATATTCCAAAGACCAGCCTCGTGAAAAATTTCTTTGGGGGTTTAAGCATAGAGAATCAGAAGTTGCTAGATGTCACTTGTTGGGGGAGCTAGTTCAATAAGGACAAGGATATCCTTTATCAATTTTTTGAGGAGATGGTAGAGAGTTCAACAGCTCTTTCTTCTTCACATACTTTTCAGAAGCACCCCGTCACCTCCCCTGCAGTACCCCACAAGGCTGTCAATATGGTGGCATCACATGAAGTGGATAGGGTGGACAACTCTGACCTAACCATCATTGGAAACCACCTATCCAAAGAGGACATTATTGAGAAACAATCCAAGGAGATTGAGAAGCTTCAAGTGATCGAACAAAGGGTGAAGAAACTGGATAAGCTGGATGAGATAACAAAGCACTTGGAGCTTCTTGTGAGTTTGATCAGTGCAGTTCACAATGCGAGTGCGACAACCAATAGCACTACGAGGGAGCAGACTTCTTCTTCCCAGCAGAGTAGTGGAGGACCAGCGATAGTTCATCATGTCTACTACGTGCAAACACCTGCTCAGGTTCAGCAGCATTCATATCAGATAGTTTCGTACCAGCAAGAAGTAACCTACCATCCTAAGTAGTAGTCTCTACCTCCACCTGTCATTTAGGAGGTGAACGCCATCTGATTCGACTGTGAGTGAAACCAGCCCCGCCTATCAGGGCAAGGCATGTTGGGTTCACACCAGGGTCAGAGACCCGCCCACCAGTTTTAGGGAGGGAGACAACAACAATACAAGCACCAGTTGTTCCAGCCTCACTATCAGTCTCCACCACAGTTCCAACACTGCAGACAAGGCCAGCCACAATAGCAGTCTATGTACTTTCCTCATCCCAACTAACAACAGACTGCATATTATGGATAGTATCCTCCTCCTCCTCATTATCAGAATTCGTATGGTTACCAACAACCTCCGCACTATCAGTCTCAACGACAACCAGTCATTGAGCACTCTGAGCCCCCTTCAGTCAACCCAGCACTGGATTGACTTGCATTGCTAATGAAGAACATTAATGAACTGACTCAGTGGATATCGACCTGACCACCACCAAGACACTGATTCTAGCACAGGTCAAAATCAACCCCAACAACTTCAGACGCAAGGAGCAGGTAGCCAATTGCCCTCCCCCACCTGAGATAGGTACGACCCTTGATTTTACATGTTTATCTGACGCCATTCATCTCAAGAGCGGTAGGAGATTGCAGCCACCAACACACCAGTTGGGGTTGGGAGATCGAACCACTGAGAGAGCATCATCTTCCACATCATCTCCTTCACCAACAGTCGAGAGGCCCAGTGTTGCAGCACCCATGTCTGGAGTTTCACCGCCTTCACCACCACCTTCACCAAGAAGATGTAGATCACCATCAACAAGGGAAAATATACCTGTTGCAGAGTTTTCCTCTTCACCAGCAACAACATCCCATTCTATTTTAGATTCTGCTTTTCCTTCACCTAGTTTGAACACCACTATATAGACTGATTCTGGTTGTCCTTTTGTACATGAGGATTCTATTTTGAATAATGGAAATGAACATTTGAATCTTTATTCTGATTCTGTGCCATTTCCTTCTGCTCTTAAATCTAAAAAAAATCAAAAATTGAAAACAACACTATCTGATCCTGGAGTGGTTAAGATTTTACAGAATATATTTTTAAAGATGCCACTCCTTAAGGCCATGGAATACATGCTGACAATAAAAAAGGAAATGAAAGAGGAAGCGTCAACCAAGGCAGAACAAACAAAAGGAAACAGAGAAACACATCTTGACCATGGCCACAATTCATGCCATTAGTAACCTCCCGCCTAAAAAGAAAGACAAGGGAGCACCTCACATCCGTTGACATATCTTTGATCAGGAATTTGATCGGACTATTCTCGATAGTGGTTCCTCCATTAATCTCTTGCCTTCCTCTGTACTAACTGAATTTCAGTTAGGGCCTCTTAAAACAACCAGGATGATTCTTCAGTTTACTGATAGATCGATTAAGAGGCCAAGAGGCATTTTAGAGGATGTTATTGTAACGGTGCAGGGAATGAAATTCCCTTTTGATTTTGTTATCATGGATATGGACACACCTGCACCGTTAATCCATACCCCAATCATGCTAGGTTGACCGTTCCTCTGAATGATCGAAGCTGCAGTAGATTATGGTACTGGAGAGATCATCTTTCACTCTCGTAGTGACAAGGTAAAAATTGAGACGATTTCTGATCCTAAACCATCACCACCACTAACAATAGAGGATATAGAGAAAGTTATATCAGAACCAGATGACTATGATTTTCTTGCTGAATTCAAAGAGATAGATATTTTCATTGATTTTATAGATACCCAAGAGTTCCTTTCCCAAAAGGACTCTATGGAAAACACAGTCGACATGAGTTCCCTTGGTCTAATTGAGCTAGTTGCTGATGGGCAGTTTGAGCTGATTTCTGAGGATCAATTTGAGTTTTTAAAGGCACCTTCTGATATTTCTTTGACACACTTTTCTGAGATTACTGATGATATGCCTCCTTTTGAGAGTTTTGAGGTACATATATCTGAGACATTCGTTGAATTTCCTGAGTTATGCATATATGACATCTTTCTGAGATTATTGCTGAGATATCTGAACCATAATTGATACGAATGTTGAACACCCTGATGAGCCCTTCCTTTATGAGCAGATATCATTCATTGCAGATCTATCATATATTCTTTTTGTTGAGCCGTCAGTAGACAAGGTGGACAGTCCACAGAATACAGATCATATACCGTCTACTACTACAATAGAAAAGGTTATTGTAGAGCCGATTCAGACCCCACTTGAGCTCAATGTTTTACCGTCAACATTCAAATATGCCTTCATTGCAGGTGCCCCCAAATGTTTCCGGTCATCCTCAGCTCGCAGTTGACCACTGAACAAGAATCCCGTGTGTTAGAGGTTCTTGAGTGAAACCACAAGGCCATATGATGGAATATCTCGGATCTCCGTGGGATTAACCCAGCTTTGTGCTCGTATCATATATACTTAGAGGATGACTGTAAACCCTCCCGTAAATATCAACGTCGTCTAAATCCAAATCTAGGGGAGGTTGTCATGAAGAATATCAAAAAATGGTGTGATGCTGGCTTTATATATCCCATTTAGGATTCCAAATGGGTCATGCCTTTACATGTGGTCCCGAAGAAATCCGAGATTACTATCATGAAGAATGACCGTGGTGAGGAGATTCTGATGCGGATACCTACTTCATGGCATGTCTGTGTAGATTATCGACACCTGAACTCAGCTACCAAGAAGGATCACTTTCCGCTGCCCTTTATTGACCAGATTATTGAGAGGTTGGTAGGGAAAGAGTTCTTTTGCTTCTTGGATGGGTACTCGGGATACAACAAGTTGCTATCGCTGCTGAGGATCATGAGAAAATTACTTTCACTTGTCCGTTTGGCACCTATGCCTTTAGACGGATGCCCTTTGGATTGTGTAATGCCCCCGCTACATTCCAAAGGTGTATGTTGGTCGTTTTTGCCGACATGGTGGGTAGTTTCCTTGAGGTTTTCATGGATGATTTCTCGGTCTACGTGGATAGTTTTGGCACATGTCTTGCTCATTTAGACCGAGTTCTTCAACGTTGATGTGAGGCAAATCTAGTACTCTTGTGGGAGAAGAGTCACTTTACGGTGACTAATGGGATTATATTGGGCCATGTCATCTCCAAACATAATATGGAGGTTGACCCAGCTATTGATATGATTTCCAAGTTAGAGCCATCGTAGAATTTGAAACAATTGAGGTCATTTCTAGGACATGTAGGATTCTATAGGAGATTCATAAAGGACTTCGGCAAGATCGTCAGACCTTTGATTGAGATTTTGTGTAAGGAGAGTGAGTTTGTTGTTGATGAGAAAGTTCTCCTAGCATTCAATCAGATGAAAGAAATGGTTACTAGTGCTCCTATCTTACAACCTCCTGATTAGTCTCTTCCTTTCGAGATCATGACGGACGCCTAAGATTTTATAGTTAGAGATGTTTTAGGATAAAGAAGGGATGGGATACCATTTGCTATACACTATGCTAGCAAGACTCTAGACAAAACACAATGAAATTATACAGTTACAGAGAAGGAGATGTTAGTAGCTGAGTTTGGGTTAAAGAAATTCAGATCTTACCTCATCATTTCACATGTTATTTTATATATGGATCACACTGCCATACGATACTTGCAGGCAAAGAAGGATGCCAAACCACGCCTTATCAGATGGATCCTTATTCTCTAGGAATTTGATTTAGAGATTCGAGATAAACCTGGAGTGAAAAATATTGTGGTAGATCACCTTTCCCGTATCACAGATGCAAAGATCTCTGAGCAAAGCATGATTCCTATTTTCGAAACCTTTCCAGATGAGGCCATTTTGTCTATGGACTCATTCCCATGGTATGCTGATATTGTGAACTATCTTGTCACCAAGAAAGTTCACAAGATTGGCCGAAGTACAAGATAGATAGATTTCTGTCAAAAATTCATTATTACTAGTGGGAGGATCCATACCTATTTCACGAGGGTACGGATTGTATGTGGAGAAGGTGCATTCCTCAGGAGGAACATACCGGTGTACTTGAGCACTGTTACAAATTAGAATCTGGTGGGCATCATTCAGGGAAACACACGACAACAAAGGTTTTACAGAGTGGCTATGGTGGCCCACATTGTTTAAGGATGCTACAGAGTATGTTCGAGGTTATACTGACTGTTACAAAATGGGAGGAACCGTTGGTTCCAAAGATAAAAGACACCCTAAGATATATACAGATTTTTGATGTTTTTGATGCTTAGGTCATAGACTTCATGGGCCCATTTCCTGTCAGTTAGGGATTTCAGTACATCTTGCTTGCCTTGGATTATGTTAGTTGATGGGTGGAGGCTATCCCCACCCGAGCCGTAGATAGTCGTAAATGTGTTCCTTTCTCAAGGACCATATTATTGCACGGTTCAAGATTCCCAAGATACTGATTTCAGATGGGGGAAGCCATTTCATTAATCAAGAAGTAAAGAAGCTTGTGAAGGAGTACGACATTGAGCGAGTTGCCTCCTTACCACCCTCAGACTAATGGCTTGGTAGAAATTTCAAATAGGGAAATCAAGATGATACTGGTCCCAGATGCTTGATTCGATTCTATGGGCTTATGGGACAGTGCACAAGTTTCCTTTGGGTATGTCTCCCTATATATTGGTGTATGGAAAGTCGTTCCACATGCCAGTCAAATTAATTCACAAATCTTTATGGGCACTTCGTGTATGCAATCTTGATTATGAGAAGGCATGAAAGAACAAGAAGTTGGATTTGAATAGATTACTGGAATTCCGAGACTTTACATATGATAACTCACTCATGTATAAGGATAAAGTCAAGCGGTAGCAAGATAAACACATTCGAAGGAAGACTTTCTCTCTTGATCAGAAAGTTTGGTTATTTGATGCTAAGTTGAAGCTGTTTCCAGGAAAAATGAAAAGCAAATGGTTAGGACTGTTCATTAGGAGAGCTGTGCGTGACAATGGGAGTATTATCATATCTGGGTTGCCATCTGACACACAACCATTTATTGTGAACGGAGAGTTGCTGAAGCCATATCTAGATCATAATACATTCTTGTCCGTCGCTGATTCTGTATCGGTGGTATCAGGCGTGATCTTTTGATTCCATCTTCTATATCTGATACATGAGCTCACGAACTTTTATATATCCTTTCGTTTCATTCTTTCTTCTCCCGTTTTATCATTCATCCCTTTTATGTGTTTATATATGCTATACTTAGGATGTGGTTTAACCTAAGTATAGGGGGTGAATGATTTGTGTTGTTCATATTCGTCATGTTCATCACTCCTGTTGTTGCCTATACTTAGGGATACTCTACACTAAGTATAGGGGGTGATGGTGTCCATATCGACTCTTTTGCATTTTTATTCTTCTGTTCTCTCGATTGTCCCCCAACTTGTTGATATTGTATACTTAGGGCTATTCTACACTAAGTATAGGGGGGCAAGTCAAGCTGTGGAGTCCGTGCATTCTCTTCATCAGTTTTCCCCTTTTGTATAGTCTTCTATACTTAAGATTACTTGATCCTATGTATAGGGGGGGATCACCGACTTCTATTCTTTTCATCTTCTCTTCGAATCGTTGTAGCATAGGTGACTATTCACTTTCTATACTTAGCACGAGTTATGTCCTCCTTTACCGCTCTCTGATCACTATGAGGACATAGTTAGAGATAAGTATAGGGGGTCTCGTATATATTGTATATATACTTTAGACATAACTCGTACATTTAATATGATTATTTTGGGGATATGTATATAAATTCGTAAAATTCACGCGTGCATAAAAACAAAAAAACAAAATAAAATGAAACGAACCAGTATATATATATATATAATCTTATATGTACTTGTATGTATTTTACTAACCTTTTTTCCTTTAAAAAACACTTTTTACATGTGCATCATTTTTTTCTAAAAATCCATAAAAAGTTCAAAATTAGAAAATTATTTAAAAAAAATTTGGCTTTCTTTTTACATTGTACATATTTCTTGCATTTGCATGTGCATTTTTTAGGATAGTATTGATATTTAAACTAAGTATTGAATAAAATTGAAGAATGAATCTTAGTTAGACCTTAATCCACTTAATTTCATAGGAACCTTATAAGAAATGGAGTTAAGACTTTTCAGGTCCTAGCAACTTAATTCTTTGAGTCCATAAGACTATGTTCACATGTCATCTTGATTAGTCTAAGTAGAATATTTAACAACACACACATGATTCTTTCAGACTGTGGCTTATCTTGGACAAGCACTCTACACATAGCTCTTCATGGAGGAGGTAGTGAGGAGGCAGAATCTTTTTGCTTGGAGTAGCATACGAGGGTAGTACATCTACGTGGAACCTCTCGTCTTCCTCTAGGGAGGGTTGTGCATCTCAACCTGATCTAGTAGCATTCAGGTCTAAAGATAGGATGTTGTGGGGTTGCAATAATGCTTCAAAAGAGGGATAGTCTACTATCTCAAGAAGAAAAACTTCTTATGTACATGCTACACCTTGTATATATTTTCAAAAAAAGAAAAAAAGAAAAATAATACAGAATCTCCAAAAGTGGACATGCCTGATTGAAAAGTAAAATGTCCGTCGGAGTGTATATACAAGTGAAAAAAAAAGAATAAGAGCTTCAATTTCAAATTTTTGTAAGCTTGCAGCTAGATGACTTGGCTACATTGGTCATGCGTCCAAGGATAGGTAGCTACACTGGTTATTGTCCATTCTTTTCTCCATCCCCTCTTCTTGAGCTAGTTGTACTTGAACTTAGAAGGGAATATCCCCGCTCCTCGAGGAAAGAGTTACTAGATCGGGAGACTAGAGTTACCTTGTTGAAGAGGTTGTTTCTTTGCTACTTTTGAGATGGGGATCTATATTTCACTTACACCGTACAAGTAAAGATTCACAATCATAAGACTTTATGTATGTAGACTTGTTCTGACCTGACTGTTAAGGAGACCTGCATAGGAGTCTTGTGGAACTTAGAGGTTGTTAGGTTTTAAATCCATTTCCCATTAAGGTTCGTCCAAACTAATAATCCAAAGGTCTGACTGGACTCCATACTACAGTTTTATGAAGATAGGTTTAATACTCAGTATTGTCCTAATTTCTCTATTTTTCCTTTCCTTTTCTTTTATTCACTTATTCTTTCAAATAAGTGTTTGTTAAGGGACTAGTAAAGGTAAAGCTTAGGGGTAAGATGAATCCGCATTTCATCATCTTTATTCATTTATTTTAGCTTAAAATCCCTTATAAAACACCTGTATATAATACGAACTCCATAATTTACTAACTTGCATATGTATGTAAATATTGTATATTAATTATTATTTTAACCTAAAACAAATAAATAAAGAAATAAAGGAAAAATAAAGAAAAGAAAAAGATTGTATATATGTAATAGATACAGACTGACCCGAACCCCGAGAGAAGGTCAAGACTTGACCTGATCGACCAGGAATAAAGTAGGGGAAGATAGGGTCCTTAAATAGAAAATCCAAAAAATGTATTGTAAATACTTCTCATTTATTATGTGTATACTTGTTTAAAACTTACATTATTTATTTGTCCATAAATTGACCTCAAATAAAATAATTTCTAAACAAAAATTGTAAATAATAAAAATAATTGCAAAATAAAATCATATACAGATTAAAAGTAACCACACTTGGAAAAAGTCGCAAAGCAATAATTGAAAGACAATTTCAGCTCCATACGAACTCAAATTGAATCAAACTCACTTCCATTGTACTCTAAATTAATTTATCTTTAAAATGACTATGGTTTCATAATTTATGGAGTTATGGTTGAAAAGTCAGTTTTCTAAGGTGGTTTTTACAATTTTACCATTTATTATTGTATATATTTATTCATATTTATTTTTATACATAATCTAAAAAATTGTAAATATTTTTTATTCATTACTAAAAATAAAAATAAAAAAATATTTTTTTTTAAAAAAATCAATAATTTCCTTATTTGTACATGTGTATAATGTACTACATGTGTATATTACTCGTATATAACTAATTTCCTTATATAAAAATCACCAAAATAATAATGTCTAACATTACTTAATTAAATTAATATAATTACGAAAATCTAATTTATTTGTTTCATTATTTGATTTGAAAACCTACCATGTATATAAAATTTGATTTTATACCTTAAATAACCACCATTAAGGTGGATAATTAATTTTTGTAAATTAATTAATTTAATTATTTTATTTTATTACAAATATTATTTTCAATTAATTAATTAATTTAGTTAGCCATTAAACACATTCCTTATATGTAATTATTTCCTTTTTGATTTTTTCTCCTTTTTATTGAGCTCCTTCTCCCTCATTTCCTCTTGATCAATCCTTTAGGAGAGGAGCCTATTCTCCATGAGCATTCTTGTTGCAGAGAGGTGCCTAGCCTCCGAGCCGTCCGGTGACAACGAGTCTGTCCTCGTCGAGGCCATCATGACGTTCATCTGCTTCCATTGGTGAAATTCATTTTATTTCTCGTTTTTAATCTAGGTTAATCATAGTGTAATTTATATTTAATTTTGTTGTCATTTTCTCAATTTTAATTCATAGATTTTAATTGCAGTTAATTATCCTCATTATATTTTGTTCTGATCCGATCTGATTTTTCATTCACATCAAGATCCCTACATTTCATGTTATATCTCTCACAACCTCTCACATCTGATTACGCACGATGGTCGGATCTCCATATCTTTCTCCCATCTCGACAGATCTGTGTTTCCATTCACATCTTCCATACAATAATTGTGGACCGAGCCATCGTGCTTGTGTCCACCTATATTTGTGTAAAATTAAAAAAAAATAAAAAAATATTCCTTAATATTTGTTTTGTAGGTTATAAAAAATAAAAAAATTACTAAACAATAAAAATTTAAAAATATATAAACATTTTTTCGTACATTTTTAGCGGGTAGGAAAAATCACAAAATAATAAAAATAAAAAGGGGGGAGGGGGGATGCAGCCCCAGCCATAACCGCCCTCCACCATGGCCCCCTTTGGCCACTGCACACCTCCTGCCCGCACCCCAGCCGCAAGAGCGCCGACAACTCACTCTGCCTTGGCACATCTCCTCCATGCCACCAGATCTCGATCTCCTACGCGAAAGACCACCAACCACCGTCGGAGAGTTCAACAACCCCTCCTCTGTGCGAAGAACCGTTACCGCCATCACTGAGGATCTGAGGTGGTCACAAGTCACCGTCCGCCTGGAGCACATCCAAACCACCGCAGGGCAGAGCTTCCTTCAGCCCCTGAACCCACCATCGCCATGTCTGCCCGAGGACCGCTCCATCGCGCGACGCACACATCCGCTTGTGACCACGTCTCCTCTCATCCTCTGCACACCCTTGCACGAAGCCCCATCAAGACACCTCACCTGCGATCTAAAGAAGGGGTGGCAGTGACCGCCCTTGTGCCCCTTGGTCTTGATCAAAAAGAAACGAGGAACCCTAGGGGACTTTAAAAAATAAAAAATGGAAAATTTGTAGATCTACTCAGAAGAATCTAAATATTACAAAAATGCCCCTGCCTGCAGCCTATCAGGTACATATCACACATTTATTGGGTAATTTGCAAAATCTTCCATGTTGTTTACTATTGTTATATTTTCTGCAAGAACTTTAAACAAATTACATATCATCCCATGTTCTCCAGACTATTTATGGATTTTCTTTTATATTTAAATAAATGTTTTTATTGATCTGAAAATTCGAAAAAAAATTGGGTAGACTCCTACCGTGTGTCTTGTGATTGTATAAAATTTTCTTTACATTTTATTTTTATTTGATATCATTAAAAAATAAAAAAGCACTTCATTTTCTCTTCCTGAAATTTCAAAATTTCGTAAAAATTCAACTATTACATTAAAAACTCCAAAAATTAGATTAAGTGTATTTTACCATCCTTTAATTTCTGTGAAATTTTCATGCATTAATCATTTTCAAAACCTAAAAAATTAAAAATTATAAAAAACATATAAAAATCGCAGAAAATTCTACAGAAATCAAAATTGTGATTTCACTTCCTGTTTGTAGATTTTTATCTATAGTTTAGCATAAAAATAAATTTCTAGGAGTTTTAGGCACTTAACATATTTTTATGTTGCAAACTACTCCAAGCTATTCACTATTTATCATATTTGCTACTATTTGATTTTCAGAAGACTACAATAACATCTGAAAATTCTACAAAAATTCCCAAAAATAGTTCAAATATTTTAAAACCCAAAAATATTTTCTCTGGATTTTTTGAGCATTTTAGATGTAACTAAAAAATACAAAAAGATGTGGTGTGTGTATTTCTTCCCTTGTGCATATTATTCCTTATTTGAAAATTAAAAATTTGCAAAACTAAAAACCAAAATAAAACAAATAAAAAATAAGGAAATACAAAAAAATCAAAAATAAAAAATCCATAAAAATATAAAAAGGCAAAAATCTCATAAACACCAAGCATAATGTTCATAGAATTCCTTCATTATTTCATTGATTTTCTTCATTGACATAATAACCCTCGGGAATTGTAGCCTCCCTGAGTTCGATCCTTATAGCTATACAGGTTAATTAAAATAAATTCTCTTGCTACACATCATTTTTTGTAATTAGTGGGCTTGAGAAAAAAAATATTTTTTTATTGTGGGATTTTTAGGGATACGATGACATTGTATTTATTTTCATCTAAATAAAACCTTAAAAATACCGCTCAACAAAATGGGATCTTCGTTGTTTGTTCTCACGTAGGGGCGGTGAATCGAAGGGCCTTTCCCCTTGCTTGGAAACAACATGAACCCTAGGGGATTAAAATTTTTGGAAATTTACATCTAACTCCCTAGAGTTTCTGAGAATTACAAAAGGAACCCCTACCAGATTCAAGCACGTGCCACACACGTGTTTCTTGGGTAATTGCATTTTTCATCTGGCTTTTATATTCTTGTTATAATCTGATGCAAAAACATTGAATAATTACCTTTCAGTCCCTCATTTCCGTACTTTTAAAAAAATGCATGTTCTGTTTATTGAAATAAATAGCAGTTGTGCTCTATTAATTCTGGAAAAATCAAATTATGCTCATGTTGTGTGTCTTGTCATGGTATAAAATTTTCATTGCATTTTAATTCTATTTGATATTATTAAAAAAATAAAAACACTGTCATTTTCTCTTCTTGAAATTCAAAAATTTATAAAAATTTGAATATAGCTCTAAAAATTAAAAAATTTATTAATTTTTTTATTATCTTTTAATTCCTTTCCAATTTTCGTGCATTAATTCTTTCCAAAACCTCCCAAAAAATGAAAAATATTACCAAATCTTAGAAAAAACACAGAAAATTGTACAAAAATCCAAAAATCATGATTTTACTTCCTCTTTGTAGATATTTGTCTATGTTTTGGCATAAAAATAGTTTCTAGGAGTTTTGGACATTAAATATTTTTAAGTTGCAAATTACTCCAGGCTATGCACCGTTTATCACTTTTGCCACTATATGATTTTTAGAAAAATACAAAAACATCTGAAAATTCTACAAAAATTCACAAAAACATTTCAAAGCCTTTAAAACCAAAAATATTTTATTTATAATTTTCTGGATATTCTGACTATTTTGAATAAAATACAAAAAAGGGTAGTATGCATATTTCTTCCATTGTGCATGTTGTTCCTTATTTGAAAAATAAAAAAAATGCAAAACTAAAAACCAATAAAAAAATTAAAAATCAAAAAATAAAAATAGAAATAAAAAAAATAAAAAAGACAAAAGTTCCACAAAACCAAGGATAGTTTGCATTTGAGATTCTCTTATTCTCTCATTGATTATTTCATTACATAGAATAACCCTCGGCAGTTGTAACCTCCATGAGTCCAATCCTGTTGCTATACAAGTTAATTAAATAACAACAATTTCTCTCACTTCATTATTCTTGTAATTAATTTTGTAGCTTGAGAAGGAAAAAAATTGTTTGTTTGTTGCGGAATATTTGGGTTGCAACGACCACTACTCATTTATTTTCATATCTTGTTTTAAAAACCCGAACATCTTATGTCACCAACTTCCTAGGTGATTGAAGCACCCAAATCAAGAAGACTTGATCCTTCTACTTGTGGACCAAGAGGAGTGAGCAAGAGAGCGAGAGAAAGAAGAATTTAGTATTGCCTTTCTTTTTATTTTATAAGGGAGTGACATTTATTTCTGCTCTATTAATTTGTAATAATACATTTACGTGAACTTGGACTCTCTGGCCTTATTTCTAGGTGATTGTTCACTTGGGGGATCACTTGATTTTCTACGATTTTATCACCTTTATTTTCTTTGTTTTCCAAATTTTGAGTTCCTGCCTTATTTTTATTTGTTTTGTGGAATGAGCCCTTAGTTTTGTAGGATTTCTTACTCAGTAATCTAAGGCCAAGCCCCTAATAGATTGCATGTACCTATTGTTATATGTTAGGACTTAGATCAAACCTAATTGTTGAGTACTTGACTTTAACCCACATGTCGTGAGAGGTCTCCATAAATCACTTGCAAGACTCACTATGGCGGGCATTGAGGAGCCACCAAGATCAGACCTTAGGTTTCTATTCTTGTATTTAGCATTTGGTTCCTGTTAATCGAAATACCTGTTTAGGGTGATTTCTTCGCGTGTCTATAGACATATATATTAGGTTTATAAATTCATGTTTTGCATCATGCATGCATAGAGATGGGAAGTGATGTAAGTTTTTCATGCATGCATCATTTGATACGAGGTCAGATTTCTGCCTTCGTATCCACTTACATTGCTTTTCCTCTATCTTCCTCTATTTTTAGATCACCTAGTAATTACATGAAAATACAAGAAATCATTAGGCATTTGCAATTAGAAAATACTCAAAAAAGTGAAAAGAAAAAATTTAAAAGGGACGGCTAATCTCACTTTGACCTAACTAAAATATGTAATGATCATCATTATTTGGGTTCATAAAGATCACATTGTATTCAGATACATTCCAGACAGAACAAGGCATGACTCTTAAGGAATATAGCCAAAATCTGATTTGTGTCTGCCTCAATAATCATTTGGACCCAGCGAAGTACCGATACTCCTATCGTACATGAACGAGTATGGCCTTGTCAACGACGGTGTTCCCACCTTGTGTGGAACACTGACTTGGTCTGAAGTACTGATCTTAGTCCACGCCCTCACAAGTGTGTTTGTCTCATCGTTTCGCATATGAGTAGGTCCTTAGTTGCTTGCAGGCTTGGACTGAAGTATTTGGGTTCGCCATTATTAGCTTCCTCTCTCTTATTCATTGGCTGAGTAGCCACCCAGGCACATGGTTGAGGACCTTAAAAAGCATAGATCACACGATACAAAGGAGGTGGAAGAAGTATGTGGGGACTCTTCTTGGAAGTACAGGCTCTCCTCTAGGGCTAGCCGCTTAAGGATCGTGATAATATTTTTCTCGAATTCACAACTCTAAAATTAAAAAGATAAAAATAGTTAAACCTTTACAGCTTCACATATGTTGCGTTGGTGAACCCAATTTTTTATTGTGTTTGTTTGGATCTAGATTAGAATTCAAAGATCAATCCTATGCCTTTGTGCCATTTTGTCTCTCTTTTGCATATTTCCTCTTGACCCTTGCTCATTATGAGCCTTCTACTAATTTCCACTCCGTTTATTTATCGTTCATCACATTATCCTTAATCCTTCATTGATCTTCCTCAATCCCTTCGTGATGTCGACCCATGGATGCTTTTATCGGGACTCTACCAACAACAACATGGATTCCTTGGGTTCTACATCCGCTCGAATAAGGGGTGATCTCCAAGAATACAAGGACCCTACAGACTTCTCCTTGGACTCCCCTATCTTCACTTTCTTCAAAATCGAGAAGACTCTTATCTCGGTCTCCTTCCTTCTACTTCCTTTCTTTCACCAATAAATCCCTTGTTCGAGGCATACTCCCATATCGAACTTGCTCCATCATTTGTGAGGATTGATCAGGTATTGTTTCCCAATGCAGATCTACAACCTGATCTTGAGCACGTGCATTCACAATTAATATAAAAAATGGCTCCATCAGGAAGAGGAAAGGGACCATAGATTCCAACCAGTGAGCATAATCAAGAGCAGGGCACGAGTCAGAATGAGTTCAATAGTCAGCTATTAGCTTCTATTCAGGCAATCTAACAACAACTGACCGACCAAGCACTTACCCAGGTTGCCTTCCAAGAAATACTGAATGATCTGAGGAGGAGATCGGAAGAGAGGGAGACACCTCAAGGAGGGGGTGATGATGAGGACATAGATGATCGCTCTGTAGATGGACCTTATGAAGGAGGGAATGAGGAAGAGAGAGGCTGACCCTAGCTAACACTGAAGCATTGATACAACCTTGGGACCGATCGTACCAATGAGTGGATCTAGATCCTATCGACCCACAGATATTTCGAACTAAAGAAACAAATCCTTTCACTCCTCCCTAGCTTCCATGCGATTTAAAATGAAGAGTCGTCCATCCATCTACAACAGGTTGGTTGCATCTGCAACATGATGTACTACCCCAACATTTCTTTGGGCATAGTCAAGATGATCGCCTTTCCATTCATCCTTCAGGGAAAGCTCTTTACTGGATCAACCATCCAAGGAAGATGGTGATGACCTAGGAGGACTTGAAGTCAGATTTGCTTCACAAGTACTATCGTCTCGGTCATCTCAATCTCATGTAGTCGAAGATCACTAGTATCTATTAGGGATCACCAGAGTCCTTTCATGAGACATGGGAGAGGTTTAGTGATCTGATAGAGAAGTGCCCCCACCATGATATTCCGAGGACCACCCACGTCCAACACTTCTTTGGGGGTTTGATAGAAGCTAGTCAATGTCTTGTTGACGTTACCTATGGTGGATCTCACTTTAACAAGGACGATGATGTAGTATAAAAGGTTTTTTAGGAGATGGCTGAAGGAGAGGCTGTGTTATCCTGATCTCTTCTTTTCAGATTCAGCCTCCACCACAGGTCCTCCGCAAGAACGTGAATATGGCAGATATGCATGAGGTCCATAGGTGTGACAACTCTGACTTAACCATCATTGGAAACCATCTATCTAAGGTAGATATCTTTGAGAAGAGGTTGGAATACCTAGAGAAGCTCTTTGGAATCAAGCATAGAATGAAGGGCTTAGGTAAGCTCGATATCATCACCAAGTAGCTGGTGCTACTGGGGAACACCATATGTGCCTGCAACGCAATTACCACCACTACTGAGCGTCCAGCTGAGAAGAAGGAGCAGACACAACCACAACAACTTCAATTGATTCCCAATCAACCTTCGATCTAGCACACATACTATGTGCAGGCCCCGGAGCAGCTACCACCACAGCCGCAGATGCAGATGGTTGTTTACTAGCCACCCGAGTTTCAGCATCAATACCTCAAGCCTTGTTCTCCACCTCCCTTGCTTATTCAAGAAGTAAATGACATTTGACAAAATGATCAACAACTGATCTGTCCTCAGGGACAACCCCAAAGTCAGCATAGTGCCAACATGCAATATCTGTTGGACATGCGAGCCCACAGCGAGCCATTATGCAATAAATGTTATTGCAAATATCATTCCCTGATCTGAAATGAAGAATAACAAATTTTCATAATAGGTCCCTTAAAACAATTAGGGTAATGGACCATGTCCATTTTAATGATCATATAACGGTTGGCTCAATAATTGAATCATAGAGGCTGGTGCTTGGATGAATATCTAAGGAGCTAGATTGAGGACTCATCAAACACCGTTAAATGATTGTTAAGAAATGACCTCCAGCTTGAGTAGGAGATGGCAATCCTTTTTCATTAGGTTGATATCTGACCGACCTCCTGATGATGCTCCTTTGCATGGGAATAGAGATTTGGAGGTGTCATATTAGTTAGGTCAAAGAGTTGACATAACTAGATCGAGATAACCAAAGACCTATGTCATATGCTGTCATGATATAGGCACGCATCCTCTGACCAGAGACATATGTGTCACTATATGTTTGAGTATGTACATTTGGCAGACCAATAGGTTGATGACCTAACCAAGGTCTATACACCGGCATGCTGGTGTGCATGCAAGGGCATATGAATAATACAATCTCTCAATGGGTTCATATTGGTTCATTGCTGAACCGGAAGACATGAGCTCACTCATGAGATATTGGGAAGAATCAAATTCCATGCACTGTCGTCTCGCTTTGGAAGCTTGACTGATATTGTAGGTTTGATATATACTTTTGGAAAGTATATGATCAACGACTAGGTATGATATATGCTTTTGTAAAGTATATGATCGATACAATGATAAAATGAGAAACTTAGTGATAAAACCCTGAAGTAGATAATGTAAAATTGATCTAATACTTCTGGTATATTTTGGGTCTTTGATTTGCAAGATGTGCATGTATTAGGAATACCTAAGGATGATGTGATCATAAACAATTGTATAACCATGACACTTTGATTCCTAGGGAGTGATGAAACGGGTCTGGATTTTAGTGACTCCTTTTTGTAGATAAGTGATATGATCTTGGTCCAAATATTGGGCATTGATCTGATTATGATACATATGCAATGAGAAGATTGGATTTGTTGTCTTGATTTAATCAAGCATCAATGAGAGGTCCGCAAGATCTAGATTTGAGATGTGATCTCAATATTCAAGTCACTATACATGGAGCAATACAATTGCCATGTCCTTATCTCCAAGTATCTGCTGAGAAAGCGCATTTTCCTTGAAAGAGTTCATTATAGTTTTATTGTTGATATATGTATCCGAGCATAGAGAAAATTGATAATTTAAATGTGATTTAATATCATGAATAATATGAATTTGATCATATTATAAGGAGAGTTATCTAAGATAATTAAATGTGATTAAATTATCAAAAGATGTGAATAATGTGATTGTAATTCATATTATTTGGGCACAAGAGAATAGAGATCCAAGATGATGAAATGTGATTTAATTATCACATATATGAATAATGTGGATAGTGATATCCATATTAATCAAATATATTACAAATGTGACTTATAATATATTAGAGAGCACCTATTGTGATTTATATTTGTTGATTAATTATTGATGTGAATTGGATTCACATTGGATGATTGATTGAAAATATAATTTACATTTTATTTTGGGTTGTGAGTGTTATTCACAAATTTTCAATGGCATGATTGCATTGTTCTCAAGATAATTGAGAATTATTATTGTGAGATAATGTTAGAATGAGATAATGTAATCTTATTGGAAAAAGATTTCCGTCCACCAAAGGTGGTAGACGACCACCAAGTCCCAATTGGATTGGGTGGTCATCCCCCCTTAATTGGTAGATGATTATCTCCTTCCAATTATCTCCAAGATAATTGATTTAATTTGAAATTAATTATATTGATTTATTGATATATATATTAATCTAAATTAAATTAATTATTGTTGTGTTTTTACAACAACATCATGGCCATTAAAAGAAATACAAATCAATCTCATCCATTGAATTTGTGTGCACATGGATTGGGATCCATGGACTCCCAAAATATTATATAAGAAGAGGCACCTCTTGCTCTTCAAGTTACATCAAATAATTTCTCTCTCTCTCCCTCTCACTCTACACACTAAGTTTCTCTCGCTCTCTCTCATTGTGGCCGTCCACCATGGAGCCCAAAAGAGAGTCGCCATCATTGCAGCATCGCCGTTATGCTGCCGGATCATCTACTTGTGGATCTCCGTCACCTTTTGTGTGCCACATTTGTTAAGAAGACATCAGATCTTGTGTGACGAGATCAGGAGATTCTCTGTTGGATCATCAACAATTATTACGAGGAGCACACGTCTCATCAACGTGCTCGCAAGCTTCTCCTCTGTTGGATCGGACTTGAGACAAGAGGTCTTTTCATTTGAGGTTTATTAGTTTAGAGACTGATCACAACCACGCTTCAATAGGTAAACCTAATACTTTTTTGTGATTTAGATGAAATGATCCGGGAAGTGTTCTTGGATGATGTGGTTTCATCACATTAAAAAATTTTAAATTCTGCTGCGTCGAGCAACTACTGCGACTAGCTGCTCCCGAACGCATAAGATGCGATCCTCACACTTCTGTGATGCTCTTAAGCTTTTTACCATATCCTTCAAGTGGTATTAGAGCCTTGGGTTGGAGGTTTTGGATGCGATCCATAAACTTAGGAAGACTTAGGCTCATTAGGGTTTGTGAAAATTTTATCGCATTGGTTCACGCATCCCTATTTTTTGAATAGTTTCAGCCCTGTTTAAATTTTAAACACGAAATTATCACTTGGATAATGTTCTCCATTAATTAAGGAAACCATGGAATTTGAGTTTGTTTGATTTGAAATCTAATTGCTGAAGATATGATCATTTTAATGAACATATACCATTGTTTCGGGGATGAGTGAATCTTGACGTAATTAAAAAGTTAGTTGCAGTTTTTAAATGCCTATAAATGCATGCTAATCTCTTGGTATCTGTTATAAATCAAATTAGCAACCTTTGGAAATTTATTTTGATTTATTGGATTTAAATTCATTGAGCTATACTAATTTTAGTAAGTTGGGCCACTGTTGGAAATTACATACTTGATAATGAACCTTGTGATTGTCATTTAATTAAATTAATGGAAATTAATGGTTAATTTCCTGATATAATTATTGATAAATATTTTTTAAATATTTAAAGATGATGATTATTTCCTTGAATTACATTGACCACAACCAAAACTTGACTAGATATGATCTCGATCACAATTGGTTACACGAACCTTCCAACAAATATTGATGCTTGAATAGGATTGGGGATTTGTTTAGAAAATCTCCATATAATATTAATCAAAAATATTTTGATTATTAATAAATGGTATAACTTCGGTTGAAAGACCGATTATCATCTCAAGTACAAAGTGATCAATTGGTATCATTCTGACCTGAGGCGGATATGTTGTCTAGTCGGGGAGCGTTGGGTAGCAGGTTGCTCCGTGAGAGGTCTGTCCCACTCCTGTCGGAATTTGCCATGACAACGGGTAAGGAAAGGATAATGTTTGAAGCGATCATGATGTATTTTTTTTATAATTGTTAAAGTTTGAATAATACGTATTTTTGAGAGTATACCATCCTTCAAGTAATAACTGAAAATTGTTTGTTGGTTGATTGATTGGATTGATAATTGATTTAATATGATTAAATTAATTAGATCCAATTTAAAAAATTAAACTCTCTATTATGAATAGATTAGTATTTCCCTTGGAATAATTAATTATGTGAATATGATTCATAATAATTAATTAGAATTTGAACATGATTTGGAGGATCACATAAGTGACATCATGGTCTCCCGTCAAGGTAAAGGGTTCCATTGCCAGGGATTATATATAGGAGATGCCTATTCGAAGTGACAACTCCTGCAAACAAGTGCATCTGGATTGGTCTCTTCGCTTCTTGAAAGAGTAAGGCCGTAAGCGTAGTGACCCCAATATCAGATCCTCATATTATTGGGGCGATATTGGATTGCACATAGCGAGTTCTAATCCTATTGACGATAGGTTCAATTAACGATTGATCAACATCACCTTAGGGGTGGTGGGCCTGTGTGTTAAATATCAAATTGGGAATGCAAGTTGGACTTGCAATGTGGAACGCGTTCCCGCTTCTTTTTATCCAAGTTGTAGGTCCTCATATTATTGGGATGTGACAAAGATAAGAAAGGAGATCCCAGATCTTTCTTGAGATATAATGGTAAGTATATCGTTTACATTGAAAGTGATTAAGAGAATGAACTTTCAGTATTGACAAGGCCATACAACTTTGATATAAAAACTCCTAAATCAAAGTGTGTATATATACATATATTTATGCAAATTTCTTATTTCAGATAATCCTTCATTAAACCCACTCAATACTATACTCAATAATGACCAGTAAAATATCACGGATTGAATCCATGATCAAGATATTGTACTTGAAATTGGACACATATTGTATGCGGTTGCAATGTGCATGTTTCCTCAAAATAATGAGGAATGGCACATAAATAGACAATAGGTCTACAACCGTAGGGTTTGTATGTCTCTACAGTCTTGACTCTCATCGAATGTACTATGGAAGTGACATGTTGATGATGATTTATTGTCAAATAATTCTTATAAAATCTAAGAAGATGTTTTGGCAAACATATGTGCTCTCAACATTTAATCAAGAATGACATGGTTCATTGCATCATGCAGAATGGTTGCTCAATAAGAGATGATGTATTCAAAATATTTGAGTACCTACCTGAACCAAAGTCTTTAAGAGTTAAGAAGTATTTAGATATGATGAGTGTCATCATTCTACTATCTATCCTCAAGTCATTCATGAAGCTTCATATTATTCATATTGTATGAATTGAATGAAGCATGTATACATGTTGAAGTACTCTTATATTGAAATCTTTTTGAATTCAACATAAGAGATCCTTTGTCTTAAGCAATGGTTGTTTATAGATGAAGGGAGCACGATGGAAGCATGGGTTAGACCCAAGTAAGAAGGAAAGTCAAAGAGTTGAATGTACTTCTATGACTTCCACATGACATATAGAGAGTTGAATGAATGCTAATACTGCAATAAACTGATGTATTGATAGTATGACTATCAAGTCTATCTAGAATCTTTAGAGAAGGACTCGAATAATACATCGGAATAATCTACATCAACTTACAATCATTGAAATTGACTTTCTTATTTCATAATATCAAAGTCTAATAATTGTATCTTATTCTTCTAATAACACTTGCAATTGGTTGCATATGTTTTTAGAAGACTAGAAAATTTGATCTTAAGGTTTAATAGTCATCCACATGAATGTTGATGCAATTGTTGCAACAACCTCTATAGGATAAATAGTCTTCATGATTTTAGTGGGGAGCCCTTAGTCTTTGAGAATGTCTCTATGACCAAATATTAGAATACACTCATTGTTTATTTCCAAATGTTGGAAATAAACATGAATTCTGAAATAGACCTATCATAAAAAGTTATGATGGATATATTTCAGATTGTAATTTGACATCTGGAGGACTCTACCAAATTAGAAAATTAGTGAATGGTTCATTGACATTTTTAATACTGAAAATTAAACCTTTAAAGATCAATAAGAGGACGAAGATCATTTGATAATGATCTGGCATCAAGCCTTGGACATATGTCTGTTGATGATATCAATAGACTAGTAAGAGATGAAACTTTAGATTGTCTGAAATTTCAAATCTTACATACTTGTGAATATTGTATTCAAAAGTAAATAAGTCCAATACACCCTTCTCTGGGAATGGTTTTAATTGCAAAGGTATTCAAGATCTCAAGCATATTGATGTATGTGGATCATCTATATCATAATGAACATTAATGATATGTGATGTCATTCGATGATTATTTGTGATATAAGATTTGTTCCCTTTACCTTTTTGAAATGTTCACAGATTTCATAATATTTGTTTAGAACCAAAGTTTGAAGGAAGATGAAATAAATTTGATCTAACCAAGGTAGAAAGTACCTATTAGATGAATTCGAAGAATACCTTATGGAAAAAGGAATACAATTCCTGTCCCAATCCTCCTAATGAACCTAAACTCAATAGAGTTATAGGGAGATACAATTGGATCATGTGTGACATGATTTGATAAATGATGAATATTAGCAGAATTACCTCTTAGTTTCCAAGTATTTATGTAGTAGAGACTGCAATATATATGGTTCCATGCAAGTAATCTAGAATCTAGCACCAGAGAGTGCTACTTCATTACCTACTTTATGACCTTGAGATTCTTAAAATATTTCATCTATATGGATATGGTTCTTAGAGGATGACTCTCTTGAGAATCAAGATGAAAATGAAGTAAAGGAACTCATTTAATCTTGAGAAGATTATGAGGCTCTTGAAATTGGAATCTAAAATGACAATTAAAGATGAAACACTAATACCTCTTCAAATGAGTTCGAAGATGGATTCCATGTGTTAGTTAAGTCCAACAATGATCTTACTTCATGTGACGAAGCTTCTAAAGATCATGACATGGAAAGGTGGATGTTAACAATAAAGTCTAAAGCAGACTCCATATATAAGTTTTGTATATGGACCCTTAAGGATCCACCTATATTGGTAAAGACCCATTAAGGTGTAAATGGATCTTCAAGTGAAAATGGGAACCTAATGAGAAGGCAGAGACATTCAAAGCACGGCTCATAGCCCTGAGCTACACATAGAAGAGAAGACATTGCTTGCAATGAGACTTGATCTTCAGTGGCCTTGCTTAAACTCATCCGATTATTGCTAACTGTAGCTACACAACTTGACTTTGACATCTACAAGATGTGATCAAGATTGCATTCCTCTATGAATACCTCTCTGAGGATATTCATATGAAGTAGCCCCATGGCTTCATAGTTGAGGAAAACAAGGTGTGCATGCTGAAGAAACTTGATCTATGGAATCAAATAAGCTTCTTGTAGTTGGAACATCAGATTTGATGACATTATAAATGTTATGATTTCATATAGAATCTTGATGAACCGTGTGAAGAGTAGTGGGAGACATTGCATTCATCATGCTAAATGTATATGATATCCTAATCATTTGGAATGATATAAGGATTCTAATAAGTGTTTTATAATCTGGTTGTTCCATACCTTGAGATGCGATCTCAAGGATACCTCTTAAATCTTATTTATGAAGTTGTTCAGAAGCAAATAGAAGAGGGTATTGGGACTGTTACATTAGTGGTACACCTTGGACATTTCATTTTATAGAAAATTCCATGAAAGGCTTCTTTTCCTTGAGATATAGTACTGACCTATCTAAAGGGATAACACCTTAAGGAGTTGAGGAAGTGGATGCTAAAACTGCTTGCCCTTGTTCATCAATTATGTGAAGCCGGGTGTCTGCTAGGTGTGTACAAAATACAGATGCCTACCATGCAGTGTGAATATTATACCGTTGCTAATCCTACTATGGAGATAAAACACTTAGTTGCAGTAATAACAATATCTTCAAAGATGACAAGATTTTTTGAGATAGTGATCTCAAAGTCTTATCTTCAAGAAATTAAGACTTTATATATGGAGATCTAAAAGGTCTTAACTGTGGATACCTTAGGAGATAGAAATCTCCGGGAACAAGGGTATTCTGATACGGATATTGGAAATACTGATTATAATAATTATTCAATTGTAGTGTTAAAAGACACTATGACGGACATGATTGAGTACAACATTCGTATTGGATGCAAGCACTGTTACTAGGAGATATGCAAGTGCTTTAAAAAGACTTGGCGTAGTCTCTTGGAATAGAGTGACTGATCAACTTACCTTGCTATTTTTCTAAATAGCCTATAATTGTCACATGAGCGTGGGTTTAAATATTAGTCCATTAATGGCTAGTGGGAGGATTCTGGAAATGCGAGCCCACAATGAGCCATTATGCAATAAATGTTATCAAATATCATTCCTGATCTAAAATGAAGAATAACAAATTTGCATAATAGGTCCCTTAGTACAATTAAGGCAATGTACCATGGCCATCTTAATGATCATATAACTGTTGATTCAATAATTGAATCATAGAGGCTGGTGCTTGGATGAATATCTAAGGAGTTAGATCGATGACTCATCAAGCACCGTCAAATGATTGTTAAGAAATGATCTCCAGCCTGAGTAGGAGATGGCAATCCTTTCTCATCAGGCTAATATATGACCGACCTATTGATGCATGTCCTCTGCATGGGAATAGAGATTCGGAGGTGTCATTGTAGTTAGGTCAACGAGTTGACTTAACGAGATCGAGATAACCAAAGTCCTATGTCGTATGTTGTCACGATATAAGTACGCATCCTCTGACCAGAGATAAATGTGTTACTATATGTCTAAGTATGTACATTTGGCAAACCAATAGGTTGATGACCTAACCAACGTATATACAGCGGCGCGCTGGTGTGCATGCAAGGGCATATGAGTAATACGATCTCTCAAAGGGATCATACAGGTTCATTGCTGAACCGGAAGACATGAGCTCACTCAAGAAATATTTGGAAGAATCAAATTCCGTGCACAGTCGTCTTGCTTTAAAAGCTTGACTGAATTTGTAGGTTTGATATATACTTTTGGAAATTATATGATCAACACCTAGGTATGATATATGTTTTTGGAAAGTATATGATCGATACCAACTCCTAATAATCAAATGAGAAACTTAATGATAAAACCCTGAAGTAGACAATGTAAAATTTATCTAATACTTCGAGTTTATTCTGCATCTTCCACTATTGAGGATGTACATGTATTCAGAATACCTGAGGGTGATGTGATCATAAACGATTGTAAAACCATGATGCTTCCATTCCTATGGAGTGATGAAACCAGTTTGGATTTTAGTAGTGATTCGATCTTAGTCCAAATATTGGGCATTGATCTCAATGTGATTCAGATGTAATGAGAAGATTGGATTTACGGTCTTGATTTAATCAAGCATCTATTAGAGATCCACAAGATCTAGATTTGAGATGTGATCTCAATATCCAAGTCACTATATGTGGAACAATACAATTGCCCTGTCCTTATCTCCAAGTATCTACTGAGAAAGCGCATTTTCCTTGAAAGAGTTCAAGATAATTTCATTGTTGACATATGGATCCGAGCATTGAGAAAATTGATAATTAAATGTGATTTAATTATCATGAATAATATGCATTTAATTTATATTATAAGGAGAGTTATCTAAGATAATTAAATGTGATTTAATTATTAAAAATGTTAATAATTTGAATGTAATTCATATTATTGAGGCGCAAGAGAATATAGATCCAAGATGATTAAATGTGATTTAATTATCATGGATATGAATAATATAGATAGAGCTATCCATATTAATTATATATATTATAAATGTGATTTATAATATATTAGAGAGAGCATATTGTGATTATATTTGTTGATTAATTATTGTTGTGAATTGGGTTCACATTGGATGATTAATTGAAAATATAATTTACATTTTATTTTGGGTTGTGAATGTGATTCACAAAATTCCAATGGCATGATTGCAATGTTCTAATGATATTTGAGAATTATTACTGTGAGATAATGTTGGAATGAGATAATGTAATCTCACTGGAAAAAGATTTCCATCCACCAAAGGTGGTGAATGACCACCAAGTCCCAATGGAATTGGGTTGTCGTCCCCCCTTAATTGGTAGACGATTATCTCCTTCCAATTATCTCCAAGATAATTGATTTGATTTGAAATTAATTATATTGATTTATCGATATATATTACTTAAACTAAATTAATTATTGTTGTGTTTTTACAATAACATCATGGCCATTGAAAGAAACACAAATCAATCTCATCCATTGAATTTGTGTGCATATGGATTGGGATCCATGGACTCCCAAAATACTATATAAGAAGAGGCACCCCTTGCTCTTCAAGTTACATTTAATAATTGCCCTCTCCCTCTCTCGCTCTACACGCCAAGTCTCTCTCCCTCTCTCTCATTGTGGTCATCCACCATGGAGCTCAAAAGAGAGTCGCCATCACTGCGGCATCATCGTTATGCTGCCGGATCATCTACTCGTGAATCTCTGTCTCCTTCGGTGCACCTCGCTTGTGAAGAAGACATCGTATCTCGTTTGATGAGTTCAGGATATTTGCCGCTTGTATCATCAACATGGATTGCGAGGAGCATGCATCTCATCAATGCGCTCGCAAGTGTCTCCTCCGTTGGATCGAACATGAGACAGTAGGACTCTTCATTTAGAGACTCGATCACAACCATGCTTCAAGAGGTAAACCTAATATTTGTTTGTGGTGTAGATGAAATGATCCGATAAGTGCTCTTCGATCGTGTGGTTTCATCACATTAAAAATTTTTAAATTCTGTTGTATCGAGCAACTAGTGCGACTAGTCGCTCCCGATCGCATAACTTGCGATCATCATGCTTGTGTGATGCGCTTAAGGATCTTACCATATCCTTCAATATCACCAACAATAAGGAGGGCAGAATTTCCAGCCCAACCTGGCCCAGTAGCAGCCTCTGCAACTTGGATATAATTGGAGGTAAAATAACTGTCAACAAAAGTCTGGATACCGCCAGCTACACTACCGGTAGCCGGTTGTGTAGTACCATCATTAGTACTCACAATACCAATGATACCCTTTTCTTCCTCCTCCACTCCATTATCAGGTTACCAACGACCTCCATCCTACCAGCATAATCAACAGTCTTACCGGGCTGAACCTTCTAAGGTTGCCCTGGTTAATTCAACTCTAGATAGTTTGGGCTGGCTCATCAATAGTATAGCCGAGATGAGCCAAAATATTGATGAAATGACAACCACTAAAACTATCATTTTGGCCTAGATTGAAGCAAATCCAAATACTTTCCATCGCAAGGAGCGGGTAGTTTGTGGTATTCCACTTGAATCAGGTAGAAATGATATTGCTTTATCTAATGATGTACATCTCAAGAGCGGTAGGACACTCCAGCCATCTGCAACAATGAAGGGAAAGAACAAAGCATCTCATAGCGAATCTTTATGCAATCCAGTCGACAGGGACAGATAATTTTTTGAAGTAGCAACCGAAACAAAACACAAAAATGAATAAAATACAAAAATAAAAAAAGAAAGCATCAGTCCCTGTGAAGCTGCACCAGCCATGGAGAAGCCAACACCAGCAGTACAACCATAGCCAGCCAACAGAGCCGAGCCTGTCATTTTTGGTCCACAGCATGTGATGATTGTATTCCTTTTTGCCATCTACCTGTACAAAAAGATATGGACATAAATTTAAATGAAAACACTTTTGATGGTGTACATATGCCTTTTAGTTCAGCCATTAAATCAAAAATAGTAAAAAAATAGAATAATGCTTTATCTGATCCCGATATAGTCCAAATTTTGTAAAACTTGATCCTTGAAATGCCATTATTGAAAGCCATGGAGTACACGCCTGCAGTAAAATGGGGACTTAAAGAGGCATGTACAACAAAGCATCTGAGCTGTAAGAAGATGAATTCTGAGAAGCATATTCTCACCATGGCTACTGTAAATGCTATCAACAACTTCCCGCATAAAAAGAAAGACAAGGGAGCACCTTTGATCATATGTGCAATGTGCAAACAGGAGTTAGAGCACACGTTGCTTGATAGTGGGTATTCTATCAACCTTTTCCCTTCTTCACTACTCACATAATTTGGGTTAGGACCGCTTAAACCTACCATATTCTGCAATTCTTGGATAAATCAGTTAAGCAGCCTCGAGGCATGTTGGAAGATGTGATTGTCAATGTCCAGGCGATGTAATTCCCTGTTGATATTGTTGTCTTGGAAGTGGATACCTCCATTCCTCTACTCCACCCCCCGATCATACTTGGTCGACCATTCCTTCGGACAGCTGAAGCAGTAGTCGACTACGACACTAAGGAGATCACATTCCACTCCAAAAGTGACAAAGTGCAGAGACAGAGACTGTCCTTGAGCCTAAACCTGCAGAAGTTGTGTCTGATATAAGAGTGCTTGAATCTCAATATTCTATAGACTATGATTTTTTACCTGAGGTCAAAGATACAGATATATTTTTGAATGACAAAGAAATCATGGAATTCCTCTACACTGAGGAGGTATGGGAAAGCACATCCAACTAACCAAGTCTTTGAAGATGAGGTCTTTGTTGATGGGTATCATGAGATTGTTGAATCATAACTCTCGTTTGAGCAGGAAGATTTCATCGTCGATCTGTATTATATAATGAATGATGTAGCTGAATTTCCAGAGGTGGATAGACAACGATTGAAAGAACTAACACCTGCATTTGTCGTCGAAGTCACCATCAAAATCTTTCCCACACCACCAGACCTAAATTACTATCCTCCAATATGAAGTATGCCTTCCTTACTAGTGAACCCAACATGTACCTTGTCATCACCAATGCTCATTTGATAAAATACCAAGAATCTCGTTTGATGGAGGTTCTTGAATGAAATTGCTGGGTGATAGGCTGGAAGATATCAGATTTAAACTCCATGTGATCAATCCATCTTTGTGCTCATTGATGAATCTCATACTCATGCTAAAATTGGTCAATTAGGCTATGTTCCCCAAAACATATATGCATTTAATCATTAATATCGCATCATTAGCATTCATACATGTGTAAATATATTCGTATTTCATCATACATAATTACATAAAATAATGAGCCAAAAATCCAAGTGTGAATTGACCAAAAAAGCAACTAACTTTCCCAAAATTTTAATTTTTTCATTCTAACTCCGATTGACCTAAAACCTTCATTGTGAAGATATTACTAACAAGAATAAATAAAAAAATATAAAAAATTGCTAACTCAAATAAGTGATAAATAAACTCAAAACCTAATTTCACATTAGATAGACTAAAATGTGAATATCTTCCTCGTACGATGTCCTATTTTGGTCTACTCACTTTGAAAGTACTCTATTTTCAAATACCTTCAAAAGAGGACTAATTTCATGAAATTCGGAGTTCATATGTCAAAGTTGGGGTTTGGGCCACTTTTGCGTATTTTATCATTTTGCAATTTTACCCCGAATTTTTATGTACATAATTAACCATTTTAGTTTATTTCTTTTTTATTTGTATTCTTTGTTGAAATTTTTATCAAGCGACATAAAAATCCAAATCCAAATAAAGACTGAAATCAAAGAAACTGACTTTGTCCGAGTAACCTTTGTGAGTCTATATAAAAATATCTTATTTCGTACTTCTATTTTATTTCCTTGTTTTATTATTTAGTAAAACCAAAAAATAAATTAATGTGTAATTAAGTGTCTTTTATTTTATTGTATTTTTTCTAGATCTTGTACTCTTTTAAAACCATAAAAAATACAAAACTCCAAAAAGTGGTTCTCTATACACATGGAGAATTATCAAAAATACCACTTTATATAAATGACTTCTTTCGCTCCCAATTCCATCAGGAAAGTTGTAGATCTCATCGTGAAAAAACAACTTTCATGAAGGAAATTTTTGATCCGAGTTTCTTTCTATTTTTCTTTCCCTTTTAAATTTTGAATATTTTTGGGGTGACACGTGGCAATCCCTAATCATGCCACGTGGAACCCCCACTTACTCCAGCATGGTCACCTACAGTGCATGTGACCTCTCCTCCTTCCTGGTCACGTGCGCGCACGTGACCTCACCCCCTCTCCTTCTCTCTACAGCATAGTGTGTTGATTATTATCTATGATTACTGTTATTGATCATAAACTTAGTTCTCATGATCTTGAAGGTATTCTCACATGCAATAACAATTAATCAACAAAACAAATGCAAGCATAAGCAACAAGTGTTTTTGCATGAACACTCACTATGTAAAAATCCCAACTCAAGTCCCTTCATTTTGGATTTCCTAATCGACCATCTCGATCATATTATCCACTATTTGATTCATTTCATGTGGATAATTCAACGACCATCGTCGCCCCCTCCCCAGTTGTTTCTCCTTCACTGACCGTTACGACTGCATCGTGTAACACCCCCTTACTTCCTCTTATATAATTGTGCCTCCACCTCCAGAGCACCTATCTGCCATTCCATACAAAAAGAGCGAGATAGGAGTGTTTGGCTGGTGACAGAGGCTCAACACCATCCTCGAGCAGCTACTCTTATGTGGCCATGATCCTTCGACCTCCGTCCAAGCTGTAGCTGGACCCCTCTCTGCTGCCTAGCCTCGTTGCTCTCCACAATGACTCGGGGTAATGACTGATCAGACTAGAGGTTGAAGCTCCAGTCATTATCCACTGGTGACCCCTAAAGGTAATTCTCTAAACCCTCTCCCTTCCCTTCCACTTCACTTTCTTCTTCTTCGGTAACCCAACACAACCCATTCCTCTTCTCTGTCTCTTCCTGCTCATACCAGAGCGTTTCCCATTTATCCCCGCTTCTCTTCGACCTTGCAAAGGTCAGAGCTCTACTCCTCCAACCAAACCGACCGCGCCCCACCTCTGCCTCGATTTCATTTCCAATGCCCTCACGATCTTCCTCCTCGAAGCTCCGAGCTACACCAACGACTCTTGACTACCGACTGCCCACCGTACCACCGCCTAGGCTCGATCGTACCCCAGCACTGACCACCTCACCCTCAGTCGAAGTTCCTCCTCCTTCATCCCCACGAATACCATACGACCACCGTCTCGATCGGCCTCGGCCTGGTCGTACTCGGTTGTGTGTCAGCCGAGCTCCAACTGCTCTATCGACCTATTCCACTGCTGCTCGCCCTCGTCTTTCGCCTGAACACCCCCTCGATATCCAGTAGCACTGCGCCTCAGCCGAGCCCCTCCAAAGAAGTAGTTACCACTCGATCTTAATCGAGCAGCAACTGCTACATATCCACTAGCGTTGTTTATCTACCATATGTTGGTCCACTAGTCGCAACGCATCCCCTCTCTGAGCCTTCGCCCCAGTCTTGAGGCTCGGGTCATAGAAGCATCCACCAGTTGCCATGTGGAGCCTCGAAACATTCGAGCCTCTTTGCCTGACATCTGGAGGCTTGTGTGCTCGAGCTTAAGCCTCGACGCCCCGAGCCTTGCCTCCACCCCGAACCTTGTAATTATCGTGTTTTGCACGTGTGTGAGGGGTAAATTGCACTCACCTCCATACCAATCCAGAGATTACAAGAATGGCCCCACCAGCCGTTGACGTTAGCGTCACGTGCGAGGTACGCGATATAGGTGTCAATTTGCAATGATCCCCTACTTGTTCAAATAACTACAAAAAAGGTCCCCACCAGCAGAAGCAAGCACAATGCATGCGATATCTTGGGAAAATTGCGCCAAAACCTCTGCGGATTTTGCAAATTACTGATAAATCCTATAGGGACCTCTTTGAGAAGTAGGTATTTAGTTTTTTTACATATCAGTCCTTGGAAGTTGTTTATTGCATGACTTTCTCATTTGGACTCAGTTTTTAACACACAATATGTCAATTTGACGCTTATTCTATGCCCTTTAATATAATATATCTTATTGACAAATTCTGAGACTAGTTTATGATGATTATTATTTTCTGTTCAATTTTATTTGTGCAGGCTAATTATTGACATAAATGTGACAATCTTTTGGGAAGATCTCACATTATTTGCAGGAATTTGATTTAAGATATTTAATCTAATTAATTCTTCGTGGTTATTGTAGATTTTTCCTAAAGAATTAGTCTTTGCAGGGGCTAAATCAAGGAAGAATTTATCCAATTTCCCTAATAATTTACCTGATTAAAGATCGATTTTTAGGAGCGAATTACATGGAATTCTAACAGGATTATTCATTATCCTCCTTGCAAATTGAATTTGATTAGATAAATTACCATCTGAGATGCTTTTTGATTTGTGATTAATTTTTAGGATTTATCGATCATACTAATTGAGGACTAAAATCATATAAAATCACAAATCCTTAGCTTCATAATTTTCTCTGTTTATTTTCTTCACATTTTCATCATTATATTTCTCTGTATTTTCTAATACAAAAATTAACCGAGCATTTAATTAATTAATTAATTAAATTTAAAACCACACAACTTAAAATAGTCTATTCCGATGTTCGACCTTGATATATTACCAAGTAAAACTTTTCCACAACATTCAAAGATTGTGGTTTTTGATCGACCGAATTTTATCTCCTATTGTACAATTATCAACAATTAAAGAGATGATTTTTGAGCTCATCAAATGGCACTGTAGCTGGGGAACATCATATTTTTAGGGTTTGAAATTATTTTTTGTTATTAACTTTTTTTGAAAATAATTTCTGTACAAATTTTTTCTATCTTTTACATTTTATATTCTGCATTTTATTTTGCACTTCTCTCTCTCTACAAATACAAACCATTATTTATCTCTTCGCAGATAAATTGCTCAGAGCGAACTTTGTATAGAAAATCAAGGATCTATGAAGACGAAGACTGAATTTTAATTTTATCAGAGAGAGCTTAGAATAGTTTCTTTTCTACATTATTCACATGGTCCCTCTCTCTGAACCTTGATAACTTGTAATAATTCGGACTTGACTTTTCTGTATGTGCCGAGTCTATTTCAACCCCTTTTGTGTGGTTGGCACCTGACTTGAGTGGTGTAGGAATTAGGCACATATACCCTAGCTTATTTATTTTTGCTTGTGCTCGTAATTTTTTGGCCCCCCTTTATCACTAATTGTACTCACTATAGATCGTTCTAATTAGCCAAAAATTGAAATCCATTCTTCCCGCTAATAGAACTATCTTCCCATAGAATTTTCCCTATGTATATCATTCATTGTAAATTTAAATTCCTTGTATTGCATCCCACATGAAGAACGTGAGGAATCACTGTATGTCTCCTTCTTAATCATGCATCATTGATTTACGCTTACATTGGCTTTTTCGATTCTCCCTCCTTTGTTTTTACAACTTGTGAATTAAAGGAATGGTGACTACTCGTTAAGCAATATATTTTTATGCTCAGATAAGATTTCAGTTATAACCCTAATATAAAATTGGGACTGCTAATCAAGGCGACTGTAAATAAAATTGACATAAAATGAACCCTTGTGTCTGGTGGAGAGAAACCCACTCATTGTCTGTAAGGACCAGATCACACACTAGGGTAGAGACAAAACTCTGAATTTTTTTTCAGACTAATGTTTTTAGAAGCAGCGAGCTACTTCTCAACGAGGGAACACGTGTAGCTGTTCTACGGTCCATACTTCCCTTAGCAGAGTGGCTGGTCTAGAGGACACCGTGCAAGGCTCCATCCTCAAGTAATGGGTAGTCGTATTTTTACAGTCTGTACTTAGACCTATACTAGCCGAAAGTATATGCAACTAGTTATATGAACTCGGGACAGTCTTTGTGAAATACTTCGGCACCTAACAACTCTATTTAATTTTCAAGATTGCTTTGTCATTAAATTAAAATTGTTAAGATAAGCGGTCGAGCTTTGATGTTCCTTCACCAGTGTTGAGTGGGTGAATTGATGGGTTTAAATTGTGTTTGTTTTATGTGAGTCTTCTGTACATTTGTATGTCCCATTGATTCTTCCTCCTAATTATTTCTTTGTGTTTCAAACCACTCTATTCATCCGAGATGGATTCTTCCGGAGTTCTTCGTTTGGACATTGTGAACAAATCCTTGAGCTCTTCAAGTAACTCAGATCTTCGGTTTCAAGATGACCCTCTTCTCGAAACCCTATGGTATGGGGGCATCCCTTTTCTCCAAACCATGGTTCACCCTTCACCTATAGGGATTAGTCAACCCTCGACTAACCCTCTCTCCTACACCCTTCCTACCAAAGAAGCTTTCATCTTTGACAGAACTCCTAAACCATCCAAGAATTTGCCTAATTCATATTTATGTGCATCAGAAGGTAAGGAAGAAGTAAATATGCCTCCAAAGAAGGACGAGAATGATAATGACCCTATTCGAGCACTTTTGGCTAGAGTAACTACCGTCTAACAACACAATGAACTCCTTAGAGCACAGATGGCAAAACTGCAACATGGTAAAGCTGCTATGGAAGATACATACCTCCCTAAATTGGATGAAGATTATAATCGGTTGAGGCCAGTACCTCCCGAGGATGCGTTCAAACACAAATCACATTTCCTTGCATTGTTGCCTAAGTTTGGAGGGAATAATCATGAAGAACCATATACCTTCCTCTGTGACTTCGAGCTAGTCTGCGACAACCTGTACCACACTAGGATTACTCAAGACTACATAAGCTTGTGAGCGGTCCCCTTTGCCTTAACTAACAAGGTGGCTTACTGGCTAAAAAATCTAAGGGAAGTTGTCACCACATGGGCCACCTTCAAGACACTATTCTTAAAGAAATTCTACCTAGTAAGTATAAATAATCAGATGCGGATCAAGCTCACAAGATTCACCCAACACCCTAGCGAGTCATTCCATGAAACCTGGGAACGATTCACAAACCTAATCCAGAAATGCCTAGGGAACGAGATAAGAAAAATAATACCGGTCCATAGTCTTGTCAGTGGACTGAACCCTGAGTCCCATGGGTTAGTGAGTGCATCATGCGGAGGAAGCTATATGGGATGCCAAGAGGACACCGTCTACAAAGTGTTCGAGAGACTAAGAGAATTCAATCGTGCACAGACCACTAGTCGGGCTTACATTGTTGACTCTAAGAAGATGGGCAATAATCTATCGACCGATCAGAATGCCGACATGGGAATAATTGCTGATAAGATAACCATGGTAGAACATATTTATACGAAGGTGGATGGACTCCATAGATCATCTGAAATGAAGAAATTTCCTAAATTGCCTAAGCAAATGGAGGAACTGGCTGACAGGGTCTCTAAGATTCAGATTTCTGCCCTGACTTCACCCTCTACCGCCATACACCAAATTCACTACATTCAAGGGAAAGGGGTAGGGCAACATAGCCATTGGGTGGTTATCAAGTCTTTTCCCATCAAACAGAAGAAACCTCCGCTCAAACTATTTATAAGGAACCTCCATAAGTCATGGAGATAAATGGAGTCTGGTATAACCTAGATCCTATCAACCAATCATATCTAAACTCTACTGCGAACCCTCGTATGCCATAATCTCGGCCCAACTTCCAGCCTCATCAGCAACAACAATAGCAGCAATGTCAGCAGTACCGTCCATGTTATCAAAACCCGCAGCCTCAGCATCAACAATATCAACGCCAGGGCCAATAGGTCCAATTTAGACAATATCTGCAGCCTCAGGCCCAACAAGGCCAGGGCTTTTCCTCTTCTTTAATCTCTCATAAACTCCAGCGAGTGTTGAACACATTTCATGATATGAGAGTCGACATCAATCATCTCTCTCGATGGAGAGATGAGGTGACTGCACCCCAAATAGTGATTCCTGCTCAAGTCAAGGCTAATCCAAATAGCCTCTGACAGGATCAGGTATTAATCTTTGAATATTCTTTACGTGAATACGAGATCTTTTCGCATGATGACAAGTCATATTTCTCTTAGGAGCGTAAAGACCGTAACCATGCCTTATCAAGAGAAAGAACATGGTGACATAACCCCAGTGTCTACTAATTCACACAATCCTCCTAAAGAAGAGGTAGAGAGACACGAGGAGGAGAAAGAAGAAATCACACCCACACCACCCATCGAGAATTGCACAACTGAGGATCTCAGAGAGTCAAATTTTGAGTCTGAAGAAGAAGCATCACCGAGACATCCGCAACAGTCATCTGCTAATTTCCCTATTTTTGGTCTCGTTAGTCCGAGTCCTATAAATACATTTAATTCCTCATTTAATAAAAGTGAGTTTTTTTATCACAATGAGTGTATTACTTTCCCCCATGCTCTTATGAATGGCAAGAAGAGAGACATAAAAAATAAAAAAAAATGATGAAGAGATAGCCCACATCTACAAAGAAAATATCAAGAGCACTTTGCCCCTTGACGAGATGATAGAAAGAGACCTAGCTTTTAGAAAATACCTTAAGGTGAGATGCACACCAAAAAGGATTAGCAAAAAGAACCCTAGCCAAACAAAGAAGCACACACTCTCTATTGCCACATTTTGTTTGATAAAAAATGAGTTACAAGGAAGAAAAGAGACATGGGTGCTCACTTTGTAACAAGCCAGATCAACAAAATCAAGTTTGCCCGAATTCTATTAGACAATGGCTCCTCCATCAATCTCATGCCTACAACTCTATATGAGCATCTAAATCTAGGTCCTCTTAAGAAGTCTAGAGCAATACTTCAATTCGCAGATTCATCAACTAAGAGACCTAAGGGGGAGATTAGAAATGTTGTCATTAACATAGAGGGACAAAATTATTTAGTAGATTTCATAGTACTTGACATGGATGTCCTTAGAAATTGGAAACATTCTCAAATGATATTAGGACAACCCTTCTTTAGGATCGCAGGAGCTCTATTTGATTACATGTATAGGAGAATCCAGCTTAGAGAAGTTGAATTGAAATGAAGCAAACTTGGTTTCAATGACCTGACACTGAATCTAGCAATGAGTCTGAAAATTCAGAACCTGAGGAAGAAATTATAGAAGCAACAGGTGGGCCATGGATACAGAACCCGACCACAATGATAGAATCACTCTCTCCTGAAGAGGACATTGTTGATGAATTACTCTGCCAACTCACGCATGCATCTACCTACACTCCCAGAGACTCAGAGGTCCCTCTTGACCTGTCAGTCCATTCTCTTTCTGGACAATCCCAGAGTGAGGTAAGTGGATCAGACGTGGCGTTTGCCAAACCACATTGTATCTTTAGTGATCCGATCCCTGAAACAATTAAGTTGGTGGTTGATAGTGTTACAAAGAAACCATCCACAACACAACTAGAATCAACAATGATAAAGCCAGATTTTGTGAATGATAAAAACTTACCCGAGCTCAAACCATTGCCTCCTACTCTTAAGTATGCCTTTCTTGCGGGAAATAAAGGACAGTTTGCTATCATCATCACTTCACATCTGACTAAAGAGCAGGATATCTGCATGCTTAAAGTTTTAGAGAAAAATCACAATGCTATAGGCTGGAGATTGTCGGATCTTCAAGGGATTAACCCAACCCTTTGTTCACAACATATTTACCTTAAGGATAATGCTAAACCCTCTCATGAATTCCAATGTAGGTTGAATCCAAATTTATAGGAAGTGGTTAAGACTGAGATCGAAAAATGGTCTAAGGCTGATTTCATTTATCCCATCTCAGACTCCAAGTGGGTGTTGCCTTTGCACGTCATCCTAAAAAAGTCAGGACTTCATATTATCAACAACGAGGAGGGAGATGAGATCACAACATGGGTACCCATGTCGTGGCATATTTGTGTGGATTACATGCGCCTGAATGCCGCAATGAAGAAGGATTACTTTGAAGGATATGGAGAAATCCTCAAGCGCATCACGGAAGCGTGAGCGTCGTATCGGATACGACGAAGAACGACTAGTCGTACTAGTTGTTCAGTGCAGCGGAATTTAAAAAAAAATTTATTCGATGAAACCACATGATCCGAGAACCATTCTCGGATCGTTTCATCTATAACCACAGCAAGTATAATGCAATACCTCTTGAAGCGTGGTTGATCGAGTCTCTAAGAGAAGAGACCTCCTGTCTCAAGTCCGATCGTCGGAGAGATCGCTTGCGAGCGCGGGGATGAACCGCGGTGTCCTCGCAATCCAAGATGTTGATCCAAGCGCGGTTGCTCCTGATCTCGACACACGAGATCGTACGTCTCCCTCGCGAGTGCAGCACTCCAAGTAGACGAAGAACCGCAGAGCGTCGAGGCGGCAGCACGAGGGCGCGGGCGTCGACGTTTCTCTTCCACCAAGGTGGACGGCCACCAAGAAGAGAAGGCAAGAAGGGGGGGTCGAGTATGAGAAAGAGAGAGAGAGAGTTTTGCTACAATAGCATGTGTAAAGAGAGAGCCAAGGGTGCCTCTCTATTTATAGGGTTTTGGGATCCATGGATCTCAATCCATGTGTCTCATAAAATCAATGGTTGAGATTGATTTATGATAATCCAATGGTCAAGATTGTTGTTGGTAAAAGCCAACAACTTGTGATTTAATTTTGATTAAATATATTTGATAAATCAAATATATATTAATACCAAATCAAACCAATCAAATAAGGAGTGAGAAATCAATTGGGAGCCTCCTTCCCCATTAGGAGAGGTGGACGGCCACCAATTCCTAAATGGAATTGGTGCCGCCCCCCCTCTTCCATATGGGGAGGGCAATCCCATATATTACATGGGATTGCATATCTCCTAATATTTCTCTCTACTTATTTTCCCAACAATTTTTATTCACCAAAAATAATTCTCAATTAATTTTGGGAATATTGCAATCTTGACATTGGAATATTGTGAATCACATTCACAACCCAAAATGTAATTTACATTTTCAATTAATTAGACAATGTGTATCCAATACACATCAATAATTAATCTACTAATATAAATTATATTTAACTCTCTCTAATACATTATAAATCACATTTATAATATATTAGGAATAATTGAATATTACTATCCACATTATTCTTATCCATAATAATTAAATCACATTTAATTATATTGGATAATTTCTCATACATCATGATAATTAAATCACATTTAATTATCAACCTCTCTTTGCTTAGATCTTATGGAATTGTTCTCAAACCATTTAAGAACAATGCTATTTCTCCTCAGATACTTGGAGATAAGGACAGGGCGATTGTATTATTCCATGTATAGTGACTTGGATATTGAGATCACATCTCATATCCAGATCCCATGGACCTCTCATAGAAGCTTGATTAAATCAAGACCGTAAACCTAATCTTCTCATTGCATCTGAATCTCATTCAGATCAATGTCCAGCACATGGACGAAGATTAGGTCACTTCTCTCATGAGAGGAGTCACTAAAATCCAGACATGTTTCATCACTCCCTCAGAATGGAAGCGTCATGGTTATACAATCGTTTATGATCAAATCACCCTTCAGGTATTCCTAATACCTGCACATCCTGCATACTGGAAGACTCATGATCATCATGAAGATAAAGATCACTTTTACACTGTCATCTTCATAGTCTGATCATTAAGTTTCTCAATCTTGGTCCTTGGGATATGGTACAGATCATATGCTTTCACAAAGCATATATCTTACCTTCAAATTCATATCATGCTTCTAAAGCATGATGACCATGCATGGAATTTGGTCAATCCCAATACCTCATGAGTGAGCTCATGTCTCCCGGTTCACAAGTGAACCTGTATGATTCCTTTGAGAGATCATATTACTCATATGCCCTTACATGCACACCAGCTCGCCGGTGTATAGACCTTGATTAGGTCATCAACCTATTGGTCTGCCAAATGTACATGCTCAGACATATAGTAATATATCTTTCTCTGGTCAGAGGATGTTTGCCTGTGATGTGACAGTATTCATCATATGTCTTTGGTTATCTCGATCTCGTTAAGTCAACTCATTGACTCAACTAATCTGATACCTCCGAATCAATATTCCTATGCAGAGGACCTGCATCAAGAGGTCGACCAGATATCAGTCTAATGAGATGGGATTGCCATCTCCCACTCAGACTGGAGATCACTACTTGTTAATCATTGATGATGCTTGATGAGTCCTCTATCTAACTCCTTAGATATTCATCCAAGCATCAGCCTCTATGACTCAATCATTGAATCAGCAGCTGTATGATTATCAAGTTGGCCATGGTACATAACCCTTATTGTACAGAGGGACCTTATAGTGCATTCATTCATTCAATATCAGAAAGGGAGTGAAACAAAACATCAATAACTTTTATTGATAAATCATTTATTACAATAACATTTATTGTAGGAATGGTTCGCCTCGGGCTCACATTGCTAACAATCTCCCACTAGCCCTCAGAACCATTCAGGAACAAGCCTTAAACCCATACTCATTACATGCTGGTCAAAAACCTTCTGCGTCAGAGGTTTGGTAAGAGGATCAGCAACGTTGTCGGCGGAGGCCACCTTGGTGATGATGATGTCACCACGCTTTTGTATCTCCCGAATGATGTGGTATTTCCTTTCTACGTGCTTGCTCTTCTGATGTCATCTGGGTTCCTTCGCCTGGGCAATGGCTCCCGTGTTATCACAGAGTAGCGGGATGGGAGTATCAGAGGAAACTACGCCAAGTTCCTGGACGAACTTGCGCAACCACACCGCCTCCTTTGCAGCATCCGATGCGGCAATGTATTCGGCTTCTGTCGTTGAATCTGCCGTAGTGTCCTGCTTCTTGCTTCTCCAGCTCACAGCACCACCGTTCAACAGGAACACAAACCCTGATGTCGACTTTCGATCATCAATATCCGATTGGAAGTCAGAATCTGTATATCCCAAGACTTGGAGATCACCATCTCCATAGACCAAGATGTAATCTTGCGTCCGTCTAAGATATTTGAATATGTTCTTTACTGCATTCCAGTGTTGTTCTCCATAGCAGGATTGGTAACGGCTTACCACTCCCACTGCATGGCAGATATCTGGCCTAGTACACATCATGGCATACATTAAGCTTCCTACGACCGATGCATAAGGACATCCAGCCATGGCCTTCTTTTCCTCAACAGTTTGAGGAGCCATTCCTTTAGACAAGTGGATACCATGTCTTAAGGGTAGGAATCCTTTCTTGGAACTATCCATACGGAATCGTTCAACAATCTTCTTAATGTATCCTTGTTGTGACAATCCCAATATCCTCTTCTCTCGGTTTCTGAACAGTTTCAGACCCAAGATGTAAGAGGCTTCTCCAAGATCTTTCATCTCAAAGGTATTGGACAGCCAAATCTTTACACTGGTCATCATCCCTGTATCATTCCCAATGATAAGGATGTCATCTACATAAAGCACGATGAACACAATGGCGCTCCCACTAAGCTTCTTGTACACACAAGGTTCATCAGGATTCTGCACAAAATCATAACTCTTTATGGTTTCGTCAAATCTGATGTTCCAGCTACGAGAAGCTTGCTTGAGCCCATAGATGGATTTCTTCAGCTTGCATACTTTACCATCCTCAGTTATGAAGCCCTGGGGCTGCTCCATGTAGATATCCTCCTCGAGGTATCCATTGAGGAAAGCCGTCTTGACGTCCATCTGCCAGATGTCGTAGTCAAGATATGCATCTATAGCTAGCAGCACCCTGATGGATTTAAGCATAGCCACAGGAGAGAATGTCTCATCGTAGTCGATGCCTTCCCTCTGTGTGTAGCCCTTGGCTACGAGCCGTGCCTTGAAAGTCTCTACTTTCCCATCAGGTCCCCTCTTTCTCTTGAAGATCCATTTGCACCCAATGGGTTTTACCCCTTTAGGTGGATCCTCTAGGTTCCATACACCATTCTTATGCATGGAGTCAATTTCTGACTTCATTGCTAGCATCCATCTATCCATGTCATGATCCGCGAGTGCCTCATCAAATGAAGTAGGATCACAGTCAGTTTCACCTGACACATGGAATCCATACCTTTCAGGTGGTGCAACCACCCTCGAACTCCTTCGAAGAGGTATGGGTGTATCATCTTTATTTACTTCTTCAGTTTCTGGTTCAGGAAGCTCAGAATCCTCAGGAGATTCAATGAGTTCCTTTACTTCATATTTATCTTGACTCTTAAGGAAATCATTCTCCAGAAATTTCACATCTCTAGAAACAAAAACCTTCTGAGTCTCAGGGTCATAGAGTTGGTATCCAATACCATCTCTAACATACCCTATGAAGTAACACTCACGAGAGCGAGATTCTAGCTTGCTTGCATCCACATTCTTTGCATGGACCAAGCATCCCCAAACCCTCAAGTGATTAACACTAGGTTTGGTTCCATACCATAGCTCATGAGGAGTCTTAGGTACAGATTTGCTAGGAATCTTATTCAGGATATATATTGCAGTCTCTACTGCATATCCCCAGAAACTAAGTGGTAAATGTGCTTTACTCATCATTGAATGAACCATATCCATGATGGTTCTGTTGCGTCTTTCAGCAACACCATTAAGTTGGGGAGTTCCAGGAGGAGTGAAATTGGAAATAATTCCATTCTCTTTAAGGTATTCCTTAAATTCATCTGATAGGTACTCGCCACCTCGATCAGATCGAATTCGTTTAATCTTCCTATCGGTTTGGTTCTCAACCAAAGCCTTGAATTCTTTGAACTTTTCAAAGGTTTCAGATTTATGACGTAATAGGAAGATAAACCCGTATCGTGAATGGTCATCAATAAATGTAAAATAATATCGATATCCATTTCGGGTCGCGGTACTGAAGGGACCGCATACATCAGTATGTATTAGGTCAATAATACCTTCACATCTTGTAACCTTGTTACGAAAAGGCATCCTGGTCATTTTTCCTTGAATGCAATTCTTGCAAGTAGGCAAAGGTTGAACCTGTAGAAAGTCTAAAGGTCCATCCTTAATTAATCTATTGATCTTATCAACAGACAAATGACCAAGCCTTTGATGCCAAATCTCATTTGAGAGATTTTCATTCTCCCTGGATCTTTTAGGGTTTTTATTAGTGCTCGTAACATTCATAATACATTTATCAATGCACAATTCATAGAGTCCTCCAGAAGTCAAAATACCATCTGCAATATATTTATCATAACGGTTTATGACTAATTTATTACAGAACAGGACCACTTCTAACTAACTTAGATACAGATATTAGATTCCTTCTGACTTCAGGTACATAAAGACACTCTTTAAGTACTAGGACTCTACCACTAGACAATGATAGTCTGCAGGTCCCGACGGCGACTGCTGCAACACTTGCATCAGATCCCATCTGGATGACTATCTCCCCTTCCTCAAGCTGTCTAGTTTCCTGAAACAAATGCAACAAATTGCATACATGAACAGAAGCACCAGAATCAACTACCCAACTTCCTTCTCGTCCGACGAGAAAGCTGGTTTCAATGATGAATGTAGATTTCATACCTGCTGGGGCTTTACCTTTGTCGACCGACTTCAGGTTATCCGGGCAATTACGCCTCCAGTGCCCCGGCTTCTTGCAGTGGTGACAGACGTCGGTTTTCTTCGACGCCATTAGAGTGGATGCATTGGAAGACGAGGCAACACTTTGTCCCTTCTTCTTTCTCTTCTGGGCCGGGCCCTTCCGAGAACCTTGCTTCCGACCGCGCTTCCCTTTGACCTGTGCAACCATTGCAGTGCCAGAGGGACCATCTTTCTTCATTACGTCTTCTGCAGACTTTAATGCAGCAAGAAGCCCAGCATTTGTCAGTTCCAGCTTATTCATGTGGAATGACACTACAAAGTTATTGAAAGATTTGGGCAATGACAGCAGAATGAAATCAGATTGCATGTCTGCATCCATCGTTGCCCCCAGAGTCTCAAGCTCTGACAAGTACCCAAACATTTTGAGTACATGATCGCGGACCGAGGTCCCTTCCTGCATCTTACAGCGAAGAAGATCTTTCATAACATTGTACCGCTGGGTGCGGTTAATGTCACCAAACATATCCTTCAGATTCTGCATGATATCCTGGCAAGTACTCATCTCCACATGTTGCTTCTGAAGAACATTGGAGAGAGAACCCAAGATATAGCATCTAGCCAAGACATGATCTTCATCATACTTGTCATTATATGCTTTGTCTTCCTTAGATTTAGGGTTTTCAAGTTTGTTTTCATGGAGCACATAACTGATGCGCTCTGCTGAAAGCACAAGCTCCAAATTACGGATCCAATCCGAGTAATTTGGTCCGGTCAATTGGTTGACCTCCAGAAGCCTATTCAGTGGGTTCATGGCCTTCATTTTCTGAAATTGAGAATGCACTATATTAGAACATATAATCATATATTCAATTTAATTTTATTTGATTAAGGCATTTTAAATCAAATTAGTCTTGCTATGTCAACTATGAAAGTTTATTCCCTTATTCACTTTCAAAGTAGGAGATATACTTACCGATATATCTCAAGCAAGAACTGGGATCTCCTCTTTATCTTTGTTACATCCCAATAATATGAGAAACTGTAACTCCAATAAAGAGAAGCGGGAACACATTCCGCCTTGCAAGTCCAACTTGCATTCCCAATTCGGTCTTTAATACCCAGGCCCACCACCCCTAAGGTGATGTTGACCTGTCATTAATTGAACCAACCGTCAACAGGATTAGAACTCGCTATACGCAATCCAATATCGCCCCAATAATATGAGGATCCGATATTGGGGTCACTACGCATACGGCCTTACTCTTTCGAGAAGCGAAGAGTCCGATCCAGATGCGCTTGTATATAGGAGCTGTCACTACGTACAGGCGTCTCCTATATACAATCCCTGGCGACGGAAACCCTTCGCCTTGACGGGAGACCATGGATGTCACTTATGTGATCCTCCACCTCTTATTCAAATTCAAATTAATTACTATGAATCATATTCATATAATTAATTCTTCCAAGGGAATTATCAACTCTAATCATATTAGAGTATTCTCAATTGGATATAATTAACTTAATCATATTAAATTAATTATCAATCCAATTTAATCAATCAAACTTAGTTTTATGCTTGAATATACATATATGATATAATTCTCAAAGTACGTATTAATTCGAATTTTAATAATTAGAAAAATACATCATAATCCCTCGGACATTATCCCGGCCCTACCCGCTGTCATGGCCAGTACCGGCGGGAGTGGGGCGGACCACATACGTTGCAACCCGCTGACCCAGCGATCCCCGACTAGACACCATATCCACCTCGGGAAAGGATAATGCCAAATTGATTATTTTGTACTTGAGATGATCATCGGTTCTTCAACCGAAATTATACCATATAGTAATCAAAACAATTTTGATTTTAAGGAAATTTGCTAGGCAAATTCCCAAGTCCTATTCAAGCAAGAAGTTTGATGATTGTAGTTCCAATTAAGGTTTAGATCAAATCTAATCATCTAATTGGTTGAGGCCAAGTCAATTAGGCAAATAATCATGTTTCAATATTTCACAAATATTTTTCAAGATTATTTCACGAAATTAACAATTAATTTCTCTAATTGACAATCACTTGGTTCTAGATTAGGAAGGCAATTTCAGCAGTGACCCCTACTTACTAAAATTGACATATCTCAATCATATTAAATCCAAATTAAGCAAAGTCAATTTCTAAAGTTTGCTAATTTGATTTAGGACAGAATCTAAGTGATGTTTCACGCATTTCGAGGCAAGCCTAAACAGTAATTAACATTTTAATCACGTTCAGATTCACAGTTCTCGCAACAGTGCATACATGTCCATTAAAACGACCATATCTCGAGCATACGAAATCCGATTTACGCAAACTCAGATCCTATGGTTTCCTTATTTAATGGGGAACATAATACAATTAAAAAATTCGTGTTTAAACAATTTAAACAGTGCCGAATTTCTTTACTAAACAGATCTGCGAAATCAAATGCGATGAAAACTTTCGCGACCTAAATGAACCCAAGTCGTCCTTGGTTAACGAATCACTATTCGAAACCATCGACCTAAGGCTCTGATACCACTTGAAGGATATGGATAAATCCTCAAGCGCATCACGGAAGCATGAGCGTCGTATCGGATACGACGAAGAACGACTAGTCGTACTAGTTGTTCAGTGCAGCGGAATTTAAAAAAAAATTTATTCGATGAAACCACATGATCCGAGAACCATTCTCGGATCGTTTCATCTATAACCACAGCAAGTATAATGCAATACCTCTTGAAGCGTGGTTGATCGAGTCTCTAAGAGAAGAGACCTCCTGTCTCAAGTCCGATCGTCGGAGAGATCGCTTGCGAGCGCGGGGATGAACCGCGGTGTCCTCGCAATCCAAGATGTTGATCCAAGCACGGTTGCTCCTGATCTCGACACACGAGATCGTACCTCTCCCTCGCGAGTGCAGCACTCCAAGTAGACGAAGAACCGCAGAGCGTCGAGGCGGCAGCACGAGGGCGTGGGCGTCGACGTTTCTCTTCCACCAAGGTGGACGGCCACCAAGAAGAGAAGGCAAGAAGGGGGGGTCGAGTATGAGAAAGAGAGAGAGAGAGTTTTGCTACAATAGCATGTGTAAAGAGAGAGCCAAGGGTGCCTCTCTATTTATAGGGTTTTGGGATCCATGGATCTCAATCCATGTGTCTCATAAAATCAATGGTTGAGATTGATTTATGATAATCCAATGGTCAAGATTGTTGTTGGTAAAAGCCAACAACTTGTGATTTAATTTTGATTAAATATATTTGATAAATCAAATATATATTAATACCAAATCAAACCAATCAAATAAGGAGAGAGAAATCAATTGGGAGCCTCCTTCCCCATTAGGAGAGGTGGACGGCCACCAATTCCTAAATGGAATTGGTGCCTCCCCCCCTCTTCCATATGGGGAGGGCAATCCCATATATTACATGGGATTGCATATCTCCTAATATTTCTCTCTACTTATTTTCCCAACAATTTTTATTCACCAAAAATAATTCTCAATTAATTTTGGGAATATTGCAATCTTGACATTGGAATATTGTGAATCACATTCACAACCCAAAATGTAATTTACATTTTCAATTAATTAGACAATGTGTATCCAATACACATCAATAATTAATCTACTAATATAAATTATATTTAACTCTCTCTAATACATTATAAATCACATTTATAATATATTAGGAATAATTGAATATTACTATCCACATTATTCTTATCCATAATAATTAAATCACATTTAATTATATTGGATAATTTCTCATACATCATGATAATTAAATCACATTTAATTATCAACCTCTCTTTGCTTAGATCTTATGGAATTGTTCTCAAACCATTTAAGAACAATGCTATTTCTCCTCAGATACTTGGAGATAAGGACAGGGCGATTGTATTGTTCCACGTATAGTGACTTGGATATTGAGATCACATCTCATATCCAGATCCCATGGACCTCTCATAGATGCTTGATTAAATCAAGACCGTAAACCTAATCTTCTCATTGCATCTGAATCTCATTCAGATCAATGTCCAGCACATGGACTAAGATTAGGTCACTTCTCTCATGAGAGGAGTCACTAAAATCCAGACCTGTTTCATCACTCCCTCGGAATGGAAGCATCATGGTTATACAATCGTTTATGATCAAATCACCCTTCAGGTATTCCTAATACCTGCACATCCTGCATACTGGAAGACTCATGATCATCATGAAGATAAAGATCACTTTTACACTGTCATCTTCATAGTCTGATCATTAAGTTTCTCAATCTTGGTCCTTGGGATATGGTACAGATCATATGCTTTCACAAAGCATATATCTTACCTTCAAATTCATATCATGCTTCTAAAGCATGATGACCATGCATGGAATTTGGTCAATCCCAATACCTCATGAGTGAGCTCATGTCTCCCGGTTCACAAGTGAACCTGTATGATTCCTTTGAGAGATCATATTACTCATATGCCCTTACATGCACACCAGCTCGCCGGTGTATAGACCTTGATTAGGTCATCAACCTATTGGTCTGCCAAATGTACATGCTCAGACATATAGTAATATATCTGTCTCTGGTCAGAGGATGTTTGCCTGTGATGTGACAGTATTCATCATAGGTCTTTGGTTATCTCGATCTCGTTAAGTCAACTCATTGACTCAACTAATCTGATACCTCCGAATCAATATTCCTATGCAGAGGACCTGCATCAAGTGGTCGACCAGATATCAGTCTAATGAGATGGGATTGCCATCTCCCACTCAGACTGGAGATCACTACTTGTTAATCATTGATGATGCTTGATGAGTCCTCTATCTAACTCCTTAGATATTCATCCAAGCATCATCCTCTATGACTCAATCATTGAATCAGCAGCTGTATGATTATCAAGTTGGCCATGGTACATAACCCTTATTGTACAGAGGGACCTTATAGTGCATTCATTCATTCAATATCAGAAAGGGAGTGAAACAAAACATCAATAACTTTTATTGATAAATCATTTATTACAATAACATTTATTGTAGGAATGGTTCGCCTCGGGCTCACATTGCTAACATACTTCCCTCTACCTTTTACTGATCAAATTTTGGAGAGATTAGCAAGAAGAGAATACTTTTTTTTTCTTAGACGGGTACTCGGGCTACAACCAAGTAGCCATCGCCCTAGAGGACCAGGAAAAGACTACTTTTACATGTCCTTTAGGCACTTATGCATTCAAGCGCATGCCTTTTGGGCTTTGCAATGACCCCGGCACCTTCCAATGGTGCATGGTTGCAGTTTTTTCCGAAATGGTTGGAGATTTCCTAGAGTCTTCATGGATGACTTCTTGGTCCATGGTGATTCATTCGATGATTGCCTAGCGTAGCTGGATCGAGTCCTCGAGAAGTGTAGGGAAGTGAATATGTGATAAAGCTGAAAATGGTTTCGCAGCTTTTTGTTTTTATAGAAGAAGCACGGTCGATGTAGCCAAAAAGCCGCGAAAAATACGATCTCAGCTCGTAACAAACAAATTCAGTTTTCCTTCGGGAAACCTACACTAAAATTTTTTACCAGGCAAGTGTTCCTGGGTCGAACTCAAGGAGGCAGAATAGAATCTCTTGATTTTTCGGAGATTTCTTTGTAATTTTATTTTTAAACTCTTCTCAAAGTTATCAAGCCAAAACACCTTTTTTATTGATTTTTATTTTTTTATTTTTATTTGATTTTAATCTTTTCAAATTTTTATTTAAAGTTTCAAAAAGGAAGATTTTTCAAAAATATTTATTTAGTATATAATAGGTGGATATTATATAGGTGATAGAATATAGTAGGATGAACGGGGATCGAGCAGCGAGCTCGAACAACTCAAGAAAACAAAACAAAACAAGGCGAACTTCGAAGAATCAAAACACAACGAAAATACGTCAAAAACACTCAAAAACTTTATACTAAGTAGATGGGGCAGTTGCGTAACTACCCTAAAGAAACCGTCAAAAAACGAAGTCAAACGAAGTCAAAACAGCCCCTACAGCCCAGGGGCATAAGCGCAAGAAAAACTAATTAAAAAGTTTGCAAATTGGTCCTCAAGACTGTTCTGAAAGAAAAGATATACAAATTATTACATTTAGGTCCCTGCGGAGGGACCTAAATGTAATTATGGAAAACCTGGGGGCGGATTGAAGTATCTGGAAGCTCCTGGATTAAGTGTGCAATTTTCACACCCCTTCAGAATCGGCGGTTGAGATTAGAAGCTTCAGGCGCTATCGGACGGATCTGCTGCTGCCACGTGTCGCGATTCTGTTCCTCCTCTGTTCTTGAGTTCATTGCGAAGCTTGGTCACGAGGTCTTCTTCTCGGAATTCTCCAGAGCAGTCGCCGAAGTCTTTGGCTCTTCGGCGGGGCCAGAGGGGTGGCGCCTCCACCCCTTGAGCTTGCCCGCGGTAGGGTGGTGGCGGAGGCTGCTCGGAGCAGCGGTGGAGCGGCGATGAAGATCACATCCTCATCTACCTGGAGGCTGTTCCGTTTTGGCGGCCCATCATTGGAGTAGATTCTGATGAAGATCGAAGGCTCCCAGATGTTGAGAAATGGTTTCCGACGAAGATGAACCTACAAACGAAGGATTTGTATGCTCGATTCGTGTTGAATCGGCCAATGGATGATAGATCACAAGCTCAAAACTTCGAGAGAAATCAGGTTTCCAGAAGTTATTCAAAATGCGTGAAGATGACGATGGTTTGATATACGATTCAACTGCGATTCAAAACAATTTGGAAGTGGAAATTACGAGGGCGTCTAAGCCTATGGATTAGACTAACTAAAAGCGTAATTAGCGTCGCTAATCGACCCACGACTATCGAGGAGAAAAACGAAGAAAATGGATGAAAAGGTTTGTGAAGATCCAAGGTGTAGTACCTGGGAACGTGCTCGACGGTGACCCTTGACTGGAGCTGTACGCGGTGAAGCGCGACGATGCAAGGCTTGGCTCGGCCTTGGAACATTCTCCAACGTCCCCTCCTCCTCACGGGTGTCTCCACGGTGCTGTCACCACCTCAGGTCGGCCGGGACAAGGTTTAGAAGATGGGGAATCGGGCTTCTGGAACTGGGGTTTCAGACAGCTGGAAGAGTTAGTTGGCGATGGCGACCTTGAGGGCTTTATATAGGGAGATTGCTTGGGCTCCAAGCCGGGATCGAAGGGTGGCGATGGAGTAGGTAGTTAGGAGGGTAGATCTGAGGGTTTAGGTTGGCCAGAAGTTTCTCGAATCGCACGGGAAAAATGGGGAAAGTCGGCCACTTGAAACAGACGGGCACAACAGACTCTTGGGGAAGATGACCCCAGGTGCTGACAAGTGTCAGCACCTGGTTAGTCCAGGGGTTGAATTTCTTTATAAAATCGAAATTAAATAGTAAATAAGCTTATTTTTAATAACTATAAATACAAGAAATGTAAATAAATTAATTTTCTAATTTATGGCATCAATACTTTTTATAAATAATAAATATTATTTAAAATATAAATATTATATCAATAAATATGTATTTATAAATAGGTTTTAGATTTTTAATATAATAAATAAATACTTAAAAATTAATTTTATATTTTCTTAATTATTAGAATATTAAATAAGGTTTATACGAATTTTTATGGATTTTAATAAGTTAATTTGCATATTTTAATAAATAAGTTAAGTATCTAGGTAGTTCATTTATACCTATATTTTGGGATTTTTGATTTTATTAAAATAATAAATAGTCTTCAAAAAATATGAAATAATTTAGGGTGACACTACAAGATCATGAAATAATTTAGAAATTATAAAATTAAGAAAATTATAGATAATGTGTGTTACATAAAATAAATAGCCCAGAAACCCCGTTGTCTTTTGGTCCCAAAACCGACTTTTTGCAAACGGACTCCGAATTCGATGAAACCACCTTTATTAATTAGAGAATATTATTTTATGAACTTTAAAGGTGAGTAGAGTGAAATTAGAGTTCGTATTAAGAAGTTATGATGTTCGGAAGTTGAGATTTTGACAATTTACAGGCTGAGTTTCTTGGCATATACAGGGTAATATTTTTAACTTATTTTTATATTTTTATATACAATTTTAGTAATAATTAGGAGAAGAGTTTAGTGAAAAATATGTTCATATGGTTTAATTAAAATTTTTTAAAGTTTTGTATTTATTTTATAAATAGTGGAGAATGTATGGAGTGTGTATTAAATTATTTTTTATGTTTTCTTTCCTTATCTCCCCCTACTTTTTGGTTTGTCGACCAATCCATGCTGACTTGGTCTCGGGGGTTGGGCTATAAATATATCTTATAGCTATATTTATATTTTAAGTCATATTGTATATATTTACATATATTCAATCTGCCTTTTTGTTTCTTTTCTTGTTCTTTATTTATTTACATGATTTTAGTGGTTAAAAGTGAATATTTACACATGAATGGTGATTTGTTAAAAGATGAGAATTAATGGATATTTACATGTATTTGTTAAGGGTTTTAAGATAAAATGCGACAGAAAAGTTAATGAATCATGGATTCATCAACCCCCTATACTTAAACTTTGCTAGTCCCTTAGCAAACACTTATTTTGAAAAGGTAAGTGAAAAAGAAAGAAAGTTAGAATGAATTTGTTTTCCTAAACCAATTCATGAGAACAGACAAAGGACAGAGCTCGATCGGGCCTGAAACAAGCATTTTGTCGGAACCTTAACTAGGATTAGGATTTTATCCTCAACAGTCCTCAAGTTCCATAATCCTTACTCAAGATCACTTCATCGGCTAGTTCAGACTCACTTATTCATATCTCAAACTCTATCATCCTTGAAGTCAACTTGTACAGTGTGTGGATTGATTTAGCTCTTCCTGCTTAGAGAACCGAAGATAACGTCCATCCCGGCTATACACTCCTATGGCTTCCTCATCTCACTACTCTTTCCTCGGGGAGGAGGAGGTATTCCCTTCTGAGTTCAGTTCTGCTATGTCCACAATCGAATATAGGGAGAAGTTATAAGAATGAGAAAAGAAGTGGAGTGCGACCAGTGTAGACGCATCTCCTTGTGAAGCCCAACCGGTGTAGCTGAGTCTCCACTAAGATGTGCAGGCATTTTTGGTTGAAGCTTGGACCATTGTGGTCTTATTTGGTGGCTTCTTCTTTGCTTTGACTTTGTAATTTGCTTGCACTGCATTCATCTTTTTGTGCCTCGACGGATATAGCATCTTTTTAGTCCGTCCCTTTTTTGAGGTCTTAGAAAAATTGTGTCAGCAGATCCTTCCCTCATCTGAAGCAACTATCGCAACCCCAATCTCTCCCGTCTTTAGACGTCAATGCCGCAAAGATAAGGATAGAAACATACTACCAAGGTGTACTGCCCTTCGGGACTCCATGCGAGTCGAGCTAAGTGCAGAGTGCATCTGTTCAAGATTGGTTCACTGGTGTAGAGTTGTACGGATGACTCCAAATGGTCTACTTAAGCACAGATGACTTGATTTCCCGAATATGGTCTTACGGAACCCAAAGATTTAAGTCACAAGACCTGAAGAGTCTAAATTCCATATCCTAGTCAGGCTCCTTACAACGAGAGTTAAAGGCCGTAATCAAGCTCCATCCTTTAGACTAGACTCAGTCCTTAGTTCCAGAAATCAAACTTATTCTGAAAAATGCGAATGCAAATGCAACCATGTTTTTGTGAAGTGTATTTTCTGAATTTTACTCATTTTTATGGATTTTAAGGCTTTTGTAATTTTTTTATGAATTTTAGGACTTTGTATTTTTATATGGATTTTATGATTTTTATAGACAAGATTTTATTCATGAATTTTACAAGATATATTTTATTCGAGTTAAGTGTCTAATGTATTTTACAAATTTCATCTACAAAGTATTTTACAAGGATTGAATGGTTTTTACACATGTTTTAATAAATAGGATTTTAACTAAGTATTATACACATTTTAAGTACAAATTTTAAATACAAATTTTAATTACAAGTTTTAATTACAAGTTTTAATCATATCTTACTTATTTACAAGGATTTTATAAATAATATATAAATATAAGTGGATTTTAAATTAACCTGTGCCCACTTTTTATGGATTTTATAGATATAGAAAATACATAAAAGTACGAGTTATGGACGAAAGTATATATACAATATATACGCACCCCCTATACTTAGCTTGTGCTATGTCCTCATAGCGTCAAAAGAGAAAAAGGAGGACATAACTCGTGCTAAGTAAAAGTGGGTGAAAAAGGATATCGAGTACAAGTCAGTCAACCCCCCCATACTTACGATCAGGTCATCGTAAGTATCACGGGAGAGCAAAAACGGGATGACTGAATGAAAAAAATAAATAATGAAAGTTCAAAAGGAAAAGAATACGAAATCATCGAAATCACTCGGTCCCCCCTATACATAGGATAAGGCATCCTAAGTATAGAAAAGAGTGTAGCCAAAAATTGGGAACCAGTGATTCATGAAAAAGAAAGGCTATACAAAAGAATCAGTACAAAAAATAAAACGTAAATTAACGGGCAATCGGTCCCCCCTATACTTAGGATCTGGTATCCTAAGCATAGAAGACGAGCAAAAATGGGGACGATTGTGGGCTATGAAGAATATACAAGTGTTGTAGATCTCCAGAAACGAATGGCTCAAAAGAATTTGTACAAGAGGAAGTGAAGGAATGATCATGATTCCTTTACAAAACAGATCACTTCAGTGTGGGCCAGATGATCAGTAGTTTCGATGAAGTGCTTCAGCATCTGTCCGTTAACCACGAACGGTTCTGCACCAGGTGACACATCTGATATTGCTATACTACCATTGTCGTGCACCGTTCTGACTATGTACGGTCCTTCCCACTTGCTTTTCAATTTGCTGGGAAAAATTCTCAACCTTGCATTGAACAACCAGACTTTCTGCCCAGGAACAAAGATTTTGTGCCGAATATGTCTGTCATGCCATTTCTTCACTTTGTCCTTATAGATGAGTGTGTTCTCGTATGCTTGATTTCGAATCTCTACCAGCTCATTCAGATCTATCTTTCTCTTGGCTCCTTCTTTCTGTACATCCAGTAATATCTCTCGAATTGCCCATTTAGATTTATGCATGATCTCTACAGGCAAGTGGCACGGCTTTCCATAAACAAGTCTGAATGGTGAAGTACCTAAGGGAGTCTTATATGCAGTACGATATGCCCAAAGAACCTGATCTAGAAGCAGTGACCAGTTCTTCCTATCCGGTCGTACTAGTTTCTAAAGAACTGATTTCACCTCCCTCTTTGAGACTTCAGCCATGCCGTTCGTCTGTGGGTGGTAAGGAGAAGCTACTCTGTGATTTATGTTGTATTGTTTCACTAACTTTTTCACCTCCTTATTAATGAAATGGCTACCCCCATCAGAGATTAGGATACGAGGGATCCCGAACCGCGAAATAATGTGTTCCCTTAGGAACATGCAAATGGTCTTACTGTCTGCGATTCGTGCGGGTATAGCCTCCACCCATCTACTAACATAGTCTACAGTGAGAAGAATGTACTCAAAGCCGTTGCTGGAAGGGAACGGTCCCATGAAATCTATGCCCCATGCGTCAAAGATCTCACAGATAATGATGGGTCGCATCGGCATTGCATCTCTGGCACTGACTGTCCCTACAGCTCTCTGACAATCTGGACAACTCTTCACGAATGTGCAGGCACCTCTAGTAAGAGTTGGCCACCATAATCCACTCTGTAGTACCTTCTGCGCTGTCCTCTTTCCTGAATGATGTCCTCCTGATTCTAAAGAATGACACAAAGTAAGGACACTATTATATTCCTCCTGAGGAATACATTTCCTGTAAACGCAATCCAGTCCTTCACGAAAAAGAATAGGATCCTCCCAATGGTAATATCATGCCTCAGAAACTAGTTTCTCAACTCGGTTCTTTGGCCAACCCTGAGGACTTTTCTGTGTGACCCGAAAGTTCACTATGTCTGCATACCACGGAAGTTCAGCAACCACAAAGATGCTCTCGTCAGGAAATCTCTCTGCGATCTCTGGCGTGTACTCATTTGAAGGTTGATCTGTCTGTAATCGGGAGAGGTGATCAGCTACCACGTTCTTTACTCCAGGTTTATCTTTGATATCCAAGTCGAATTCCTGAAGTAATAGAATCCATAAAAGAAGGCGTGCCTTGGCATCCTTCTTTTCCATTAAAAATCCGATAGATGAGTGATTAGTGTATACTGTGATCTTAGAGCCAAGCAGATATGATCGAAACTTGTCTAATGCAAACACTACTGCCAACATCTCCTTTTCTGTCACTGTGTAATTTCTCTGAGCATCATCTAAGGTTCTGCTGGCATAGTGAATGGCGACGGGAAGTCCATTCCTCCTCTATCCTAATACAGCCCCGACCGCAAAATCTGAAGCATCTGTCATGATCTCAAATGGTAGAGACCAATCAAGCGGTTGTAGGAAATGAGCACTGATTATCTTTTCTTTCAATGTGAGGAAGGCATTAAGACATTTATCATTTAACACGAACTCGATGTCTTTGCCTAGCAATTCAGTTAACGGTCGGGCAATCTTGGAGAAGTCTTGGATAAACCGTTGGTAAAATCCGACATGCCCCAGAAATGACCGTAACTGTTTGATGTTGGATGGTGGCTCGAGTTTCTTGATGACATCCACCTTGGCAGGGTCAACCTCCATGCCTCGCTGGGAGATGACGTGCACCAACACGATCTCGTGAGTAACCATAAAATAGCTCTTTTCCCAGGACAAAACGAGATCTACCTCACAACACTTTTTCAGGACCTAGTCTAGGTGCGCTAAACAATCGTCAAATGACTCACCAAAGACCGAGAAATCATCCATAAAAACCTCTAGAAAATCACCAACCATGTCCGCAAAAATAGCAAGCATGCAACTCTGGAAAGTCGTAGGAGCGTTGCACAATCCAAAGGGCATCCGTCTAAATGCATACGTACCGAATGGACATGTGAAAGTGGTTTTGTCCTGGTCTTCAGGATCAATTGATACCTGGTTGTATCCGGAGTAACCATCAAGGAAACAGAAGTACCCCTTCCCTGCCAACCGTTCTATGACCTGGTCTATGAAAGGCAAAGGGAAGTGTTCCTTCTTCGTCGCGGTGTTCAGCTTTCTGTAGTCAACACATACTCGTCACGACGTGGTTACTCTCTTTGGAATCTCCTCTCCACTCTCGCTTTTCACCATCTGAATTCCCGACTTCTTCGGGACAACATGTAATGGGCTAACCCATTCGGAGTTGGAGATGGGATAGATGAACCCTACGTCACACCATTTCGTGATCTCTTTCTTGACAACTTCTCGTAACACCGGATTCAGCCTACGCTGAAACTCCCTGGAGGGTTTGCTGTCATGATCGAGATAGTTATGATGTGAACACAAAGCAGGATTAATCCCGCGGAGATCGGATACAGTCCACCCAATAGCCTTGCGGTTTCTTTCTAGAATCTCCATCAGACGAGATTCTTGATCATCAGTCAAAGATGAGCTGATAATGACCGGAAACCGTTGATGTGGACCCGCAAGGAAAGCATACTTCATGTTTGGTGGCAAGGTTTTAAGCTATGGGAAGGTAGTATCTGTATCTGTCGAAACATCATCTGTATTTGTATAGGGATCTGTATCGGTTGGTGATGTGTTTGTGATTTGATTCTCCACCATCTCAATGTGCTCTAAAGTCGGAATACAGAAGATGTTCAAGACATCATCCGACTCCTCAGAATGATCAGAAGAGAATAAGTCAGCTAAATGAAACTCTGAATCATCTGAGATGGAGGAATTGTGTAAAGTTTCTGAGTCTGAAAAATCTGCATTAATTTCATCAGAAGTCTGATCCCTATGCTTCTCATCATCCAGACTAAAGTATAAAGTTTCGTCGGAAGAATCACCCCCTGAGGTCTTAGACACGTCCTCTGTCAAACATTCTTGGGTCTCTACCTGATATCTTTCGAGGTCGTCAAGACGGACCTCATCCATGTAATCACAGGAAGCTAAAGAACTCAGAAAATCTGAAGATGCATCACTAAAAGTGTTCGATTCTCTCGCCATCTCTATATGTACCTTTTCACCCTCGGCGCGAAAAGATACCTTCCCTGTATCGTAATCGAAGAGAGCCTTTGCGGTCTCTAGAAAAGGCCTCCCGAGAATGATCGGGGTAAGGTGTAACTGTGCAGGGCAATTCATGTCCAGGACCGTAAAGTCCACTGGGAATTGCAGACCCTGCACGGTTACGATAACATTCCTAAGTATACCTTTAGGTCTCTTTACGGATCTATCATCAAACTGAAGGATCACGCGGGATTTGTAAAGAGGACCTAACTCGAGCTTATCGAGTAAGGAAGCGGGTATCAAAATTATCGAGGAACCGTTATCTAATAGAGTGCGGTCGAACTCGGCTTTTGCGATCTCGCATCTGACATAATGTGCACCTAAGTCTTTCTTCTTCTTCGGTAACTTGTTCTGTATTGCACAGGATGTAGCCTTAGTCAAAACATGTTTCTCTGTTCGTGATCTCTTTTTCCTACGTGTGGTGCATCTGTTTTTCAATTGATTCTTAAGCGTAGGAAACTGATCTAAGGCATCATGAAGCGGGATCTTCATAAAGATATGATCTTTGAGTAGTTTTTCGATCTCTGGAGATGCAAGATTATTTTTGGTCTTTTTCTTTCCTTTTCCAAACAAAGCATCGGGAAAAGGAATAAAGTCAGAAGTCAGAAAATCAAGATTTTTATTCAAACTGGAATCAGCTTTTACATTGAGAGTCTCAGAATTATTTACAAAACTCTCTAAAACAGGAGAAGAAAGGTTTTTGTCGGGGCTCTCTGCCTGATCTGGCGTGATGTCATCGTCTGAGTCGCTAGTGTCCATATCTGATGTGTTGGCATTGCTCCCGTCTCTTGATTCTGCATAATGGTCCTCATCATCTTGCGGTTTCTCCTCCTCGACTTCAGGATCATGGTTCTGCTCGTGCTCCTCTAGTGCCCTCTCCTCTTCTCCAGCAGGTGCTTGTGGTGATCTACCGCTCCAGAGACGAATGAAGTTAGATAAAAATTCAGGAAAGGATATCTTACCTGTAGTGTCTACCTGCTCTGGATGCCTCCTCTTGTTGTTCAGGTTCATCTGAGGCTGGGCTGGGAGAGTGGTCTTCGGCACGGTTAACTCGTCCAGACGATGGTTAACCTGCTCCATCTCAGTATTGTGCGTGATCTGAAGCGTACTCAGCATGTTCATGATCTGGTTGAGTGCCTGGGCCTGTGAAGACATCTCTGGTTCGATGTGGTGTCCCTGGCTTGCCCCTCTCTCCTGCCTTGGCGTGAAATGCTGAGAGGTGGAAGGCTGGGAGTAGCGCTGAGGTGTGGAGGAAGCTTGCTGCGACTGCTGATAAGGATAATTCGGTGAAAACTGAGCAGGGTGCTGATATGAATGCTGCAGTCTCTGATGGTAGACATTCGGATGAGACTGCTGCGGCGTGAAGCTCTGGCGGTGCTGAAATTGCGGACGTCCATGCTGCGGATGACCGTACGGCTGTTGCGGCTGCTGGTTCGGTATACTCGACTGCTGCATCGGAGTATACCAAATTCTGTTGAACTCAAGAGTGGATTGCGGCTCCACCTCCATCTCTCCGGTGCTGGTGATCTAGACGGGATTGGCATGAGACTGATCCTCGTGCCAATCGATCTGTGGAATCTCGGGCTCGCTCTGGATGTAGTGGATCTGACGGGTGGGTGGAGCGGGTGCTATCCTCCGTATTGGTTGCGCATTCGAAGAAGTCTGGCTCTGCTGGTACTGAATTTGAAGATCAGCGACCTTCTTTGAGAGATCACTCAGCTGCTGAGGTAGAGATGAGAGTTTCTCCAACTCTCGCAGCGGCATTGGGTCTTGGACCTGTTTGTGAATCACGTCCACAAACGTCAATTTCTCGCTAATAAAGCCCATGTTGGTGTTGGATTCAGAGTCCGAGATGTTCGCCACCTTGTGATGCTCTCGGTGATGTGGTGGCTGTGGGGCTTTCTGAAATGCCCGAGTAGAGTCTACAACTCTCGAGTTCTTGGCCATCCCTTCGAAGATGGCCCAGACTGACTCGGCATCCTAATTCAAGTAGTTGCTGCCACATGCGGCACTCACGAGCCCCTGAACTTCGGGCTGGAGTCCTCCGAAGTAATTCTGTACGAGCACCTTCAACGGGATCTCATGATGTGGGCATCTCTCCGTAAGATCCTTGAATCGATCCCATGCCTCATGGAATGATTCGTGCGGCAGTTGCGTAAAGTTGGAGATCTGACTCCTCATCATGTTCGTCCTTCCCAGAGGAAAATACTTGCGCAGGAAGGTGGACTTCAGGTTGTCCCATGTAGAGATTTCCCTCCCCAGATGACTCAGCCAATAAAGGGCCTTATCGGCTAAGGCAAAGGGGAAGGCCTTGAGGCATACGACCTCCTACGTTACTCCTGGATAACAAGTCGTTCCGCAAATAATCTCAAACTGCTGTAAAAATGTGAATGGCTCCTCTGCGGCATTCCCATAGTACTTGGGAAGCAAGGAGATAAAGGACAGTCTGAGTTCGTATGGCCCTTGATTAGGCGGTAACCGAATCCAATGGTGGAGCGTTCTTGCGCCCGGATCATACTCGTCCCGTAAAGTCGCGGGAACCGCAAGCGGTAACTGGTTCCCGGCCCCTGCTCTTAGCGCGGCTAATTCAGCCTGCAGTTCATTCTGAACTCTATACTGTTCTCCAATCTGCAAGTTCATCTGCTGAAGTGTATCGAGAATGCCTGTTGTAACATCTGCGTCTGGCCTTCCTTCGTACTGCTCCCCAGCTGGTGGCCTCTCGTCTGCTGCTGGTCCTTTGCTGCGAGCCATCTGATCGTCTGTAAAGTAAAAACTCTCGTAAGATTTCAACGAAAAGTATGCGGGAGATCTAGATGATGTATTGAAGCGAGGGTCTGCCTCAATAATCTGGCCAGGAGGCGAGGGAGTCTGGGTCTGACTCGCCTCGAGATTTGATGGGACCGACTCGAGAAGAGGGTCATCCCGAGCCTGTGAAGACGTACGCTCGACGGTGGACGGTCGAAAGCTCACAGAGTCTGAGCCGAAAAGCCGTCAATACGTCATCTTCGATGTCAAGAGAAAAGTTGGGAGAGCACGTTTACGATTCAAGAAAGAGAGAAATGCGAAAGCCGCGGAAACTCACTCCCCGCAAGAAAACACAAAGCAAACCCCGTGTTCACCAACTCAACCCGATGAAGACCGTAAGAGTTTGGTCTTTTTATCTTTTCGGTTTTAGGGTTCTAATTAGCAAAAAAGTTGTTTGGTTTCGCGGGCTGAGCAAGCCAATAGGTGCCCGATGGTTTCCCCGAAACGCTGGCCCGAATCCTTACACGAGACCACTCGTACTCAGCCAGTATGGGAGTAAGTAAGGACCGTTTCCGGATACCCGTGTTACTTGAGGACGGAGCCTTGCGTAGTGTCCTCTAAACCTCCCACTCTGCTAAGTAAACCCGGACCGTTTCCGGCTACCCGAGCTTACCCACCGAGGAACAGTGATCAAGTGTATGGACCCAGTAGTATTTCGCGAGAAATACGAGGTTTGGGCTCTATCCTTATGGGTCGGCTCTCAAACTCGCGCACTCTGAGAAATGTGCGGGGGTTACTCTCCCAAATCAATTGAGTCGGTTTACAGCTTTTAAGTCAGATAGGATTAGCAGTCCCAATTTTAGTTTTGTGGTTTTATAGTCCTAAGACTAACTACGCGGCGCAAACAAGTAGAGTAAAAAAATCCTAAACAAGCATCTAGAAAACCGCGGAAAGCCGATAGCGATGAAAACCACGGTGGGTGCCCTGATCCTCGGACACACGGTATCCGGCGAATCAGACCCCGAAAAAAAATGGGGGGGGGGGAGTTTGTTTATTATCTAATTACAGACTCTCTCTCCCTTTCTCTCTCTTTTACAAAAATACCCTAACTACTCTGCCCTCTGCAGCCGACTCGTGAAGAAGGAGTCGGCCTCTGCTCTTTCAACTGATTCGGCTTCCGAGGAAGCCGGCTGATCCTGCAGGCCCTGTAAAGAAAGTTAGCAAAAGATAACCGATTGAGAAAGCCGAGAAAGCCGTAAGAACACGAAAGAGAAACTAAGAAGATCAAACATGAAAAAGCTGTACGAAAAACCGTACGAAAAATGAAACAAAGAGAAAAAATCAAAAAATTCTAACGCCTCCCCGGCAATGGCGCCATTTTGATAAAGCTGAAAATCGGTTTCGCGGCTTTTCGTTTTTTTAGAAGCACGGTCGATGTAGCCAAAAAGCCGCAAAAAATACGATCTCAGCTCGTATCAAACAAATTCAGTTTTCCTTCGGAAAACCTACACTAAATTTTTTTACCAGGCAAGTGTTCCTGGGTCAAACTCAAGGAGGCAGAATAGAATCTCTTGATTTTTCGAAGATTTCTTTGTAATTTTATTTTTAAACTCTTCTCAAAGTTATCAAGCCAAAACACATTTTTTTATTGATTTTTATTTTTTTAATTTATTTGATTTTAATCTTTTCAAATTTTTATTAAATTTTCAAAAAGGAAGATTTTTTCAAAAATACTTATTTAGTATAAAATAGGTGGATATTATATAGGTGATAGAATATAGTAGGATGTACGGGGATCGAGCAGCGAGCTCGAACAACTCAAGAAAACAAAACAAAACAAGGCGAACTTCGAAAAATCAAAGCACGACGAAAAAACATCAAAAACACTCAAAAACTTTATACTAAGTAGATGGGGTAGTTGCGTATCTACCCTAAAGAAACCATCAAAAAACGAAGTCAAACGAAGTCAAAACATCCCCTACAACCCAGGTGCATAAGCGCAAGAAAAACTAATTAAAAAGTTTGCAATTTGGTCCTCAGGACTGTTCTGAAAGAAAAGTTATACAAATTATTACATTTAGGTCCCTGTGGAGGGACCTAAATGTAATTATGGTAATCCTGGGGGGCGGATTGAAGTATCTGGAAGCTCCTGGATTAAGTGTGCAATTTTCACACCCCTTCAGAATCGGCGGTTGAGATTAGAAGCTTCAGGCGCTATCGGACGGATCTGCTGCTGCCACGTGTCGCGATTCTGCTCCTCCTCTGTTCTTGAGTTCGTTGCGAAGCTTGGTCACGAGGTCTTCTTCTCGGAATTCTCCAGAGCAGTCGCCGAAGTCTTTGGCTCTCCGGCGGGGTCAGAGGGGTGGCGCCTCCACCCCTCGAGCTCGCCCGCGGTAGGGTGGTGGCGGAGGTTGCTCGGAGCGGCGGTGGAGCGGCGATGAAGATCACGGCCTCGTCTACCTGGAGGCTGTTCAGTTCTGGCGGCCCATCTTTGGAGTAGATTCTGATGAAGATCGAAGGCTCCCAGATGTTGAGAAATGGTTTCCGACGAAGATGAACCTGCAAACGAAGGATTTGTATGCTCGATTCATGTTGAATCGGCCAATGGATGATATATCACAAGTTCAAAACTTCGAGAGAAATCAGGTTTCCAAGAAGTTATTCAAAATGTGTGAAGATGATGATGGTTTGATATGCGATTCAGCTGCGATTCAAAACGATTTGGAAGTGGAAATTACGAGGGTGTCTAAGCCTATGGATTAGACTAACTAAAAATGTAATTAGCGCCGCCAATCGACGCACGACTATCGAGGAGAAAAACGAAGAAAATGGATGAAAAGGTCTGTGAAGATCCAAGGTGTAGTACCTAGGAACGTGCTCGACGGCGACCCTTGACCGGAGCTGTACGCGGTGAAGCGCGGCGATGCAAGGCTTGGCTCGGCCTTGGAACCTTCTCCGACGTCCCCTCCTCCTCGCCGGTGTCTCCACGGTGCTGTCACCACTTCAGGTCGGCCGGGACGAGGTTTAGAAGATGGGGAGTTGGGCTTCTGGAACTAGGGTTTCAGAGAGCTGGAAGAGTTAGTTGGCGATGGCGACCTTGAGGGCTTTATATAAGGAGATTGCTTGGGCTCCAAGCCGAGATCGAAGGGCAGCGATGGAGTAGGTAGTTAGGAAGGTAGATCTGAGGGTTTAGGTTGGCCAGGAGTTTCTCGAATCGCGCGGGAAAAATGGGGAATGTAGGCCACTTGAAACAGACAGGCACAACAGACTCTTGGGGAAGATGACCGCAGGTGCTGACAAGTGTCAGCACCTGGTTGGTTTAGGGGTTGAATTTCTATATAAAATCGAAATTAAATAGTAAATAAGCTTATTTTAAATAACTTTAAATACAAGAAATGTAAATAAATTAATTTTCTAATTTATGACATAAATACTTTTTATAAATAATAAATATTATTTAAAATATAAATATTATATTAATAATTATGTATTTATAAATAGGTTTTAGATTTTCAATCTAATAAATAAATACTTAAAAATTAATTTTATATTTTCTTAATTATTAGAATATTAAATAAGGTTTATACGATTTTTTTATAGATTTTAATAAGTTAATTTGCATATTTTAATAAATAAGTTAAGTATCTAGGTAGTTCATTTATACCTATATTTTGGGATTTTTGATTTTATTAAAATAATAAATAGTCTCCAAAAAATCTGAAATAATTTAGGGTGAAACTACAAGATCATGAAATAATTTAGATATTATAAAATTAATAAAATTATAGATAATGTATGTTACATAAAATAAATAGCCCAGAAACCCTATTGTCTTTTGGTCCCAAAACCGACTTTTTGCAAACAGACTCCGAATTCGATGAAACCACCTTTATTAATTAGAGAATATTATTTTATGAACTTTAAAGGTGAGTAGAGTGAAATTGGAGTTCGTATGAAGAAGTTATGATGTTCGGAAGTTGAGATTTTGACAATTTACAGGCTGAGTTTCTTGGCATATTGACGAGCCGCAAAATCGGCCCTTTAAGGGTGCGTTCTTAGCACCTCAACGTGTCGAAGCAGTCGGGCCGATTTTGGTCGTCAACAGATCAACTCATTTAAAGATATGCAATAATAAGTCAAAATGAGGTGATCGTGATTTATTTTACTTAGCAAGAAACCAAGGTCGAACTCAGGGACACGAGCCTCTCTCGTATCAATCGGATTTGAGTCTATTTAATTAAGTGTTGAGTTATAGGCATATAGGTCAAATCATGCATGTAAACAAGATAATGCATTAAAATAAACATGCATTTTTTTTATCAATTTTTATAATGCAAATAAATGATCATGCAAAGCGAATGATATGCCCCAAAAATCATAGTCCCTTGAGCCATAGAAAAAAAATGCGAGTTAAACTGAGTTGGCATTAAGAAGCATTCCACATTTAATAAGCAAATAAGCATGTCAAATAAAACAATCAGGACACTTAGATATTAGAATAATACACTACTGATCTTAGTGTCAAATTTAAAATTTAAGCATGCCATAATGAAGAGGATGAGAAGAGCTTCAAAACGAAACTGAAATCAACTCGATTGGAGCTATGTAGCTCGAGATATGCATAAAAGAAGACAGGGGCATAAATGCAAGAAAACATGAAATGATAACTACAAAAAGGTCCATGGGAAGGGCTAAAAAGAAAATAAAATAAGTTCTGAGGCCTTCCCTGTAAATTACCCATAAGCGCGGGGACCTTTTTGCAAATTTGGAGAAGTCCAAGGGCAGCTCTGCAATTTACCCAGAGTAGCACGTGCGATGCACGTGCTATCTAGGCTCGGAAGGAGGCTCGGCAGAGGCTTGGTTGCTGCTTCGGCTAGGCTCGGGGGGTCCGAAGCTCTAGCAGGCTCGGTAGAGGCTCGGGAGCGTCCAAGCCTGGGGCCCGGTCGCTAGGCTCGGGAGAGCTCTAGATGAAGACACGTGGCAGTATGTAGGCCCTTGGATCGTGATGATCCAAGGGATGCTGAAGGCGATGACGCGGCTCCATCTGGACCGTTGGATCGAACAGATCCAACAGCTGACGAAGTCGATGACGTGGTCGCTGCTGGACCGTTGGATGGTTACCGAGGGTGGACCATCCAACGGTGACTGCTCTTCTCCCTCGGCCGAAGGCTGGTGGTGCGTTCAAGGCTCCGGCGAAGGGCCTCCATCTCCGCCGCTCTCATCTGGGCACTGTGAACCTCCCTCGAGCTCACGGAAAGATCGTCGATGAAGCTGTGAGCTCGAGGGATGCGTCTGACATCTGGGTCCGGGTCGCCGGAGCTCGAAGTTTGCAGGCGGATGTGACGAAGTATGCTCAGGAGAAGCTCCGGCCATTGACGTATAGGATACCTGCAGGGTTAGAACACATAGCCGAAGCGAAAGAAAGGCGAGTGCGAGCGAAATGGGGTTCCGTGAGGGTGAGGGGAGACGAGGAACCGGTGCTCTATCTCCGGTGGTCGGAGATGAGGTGGGTCGGCGGTGTTCGAGGTATGGAAGAAGGGGAAGGGTGCTGTCAGATATTGCGCGTAGAAGGGGGAGGCGTGGCGGAGCTAAATGAGTGACCATCGGAGCGGGAAAGAACGTGAAGAAGCTAAGAAAATTAGGCAAAAAGAAGAAGAAAAACAAAATAAGATCATAGACCTTACCTGGGAAATGGCGGTCGAAGGGCCTGGGCTTGAGCTCCGAGAGGAGCTCGGGGTCTTCGCAACGTACTGGGCGGCCTCCCCAGCGAGCTCGGGCGGCTATAGGTCGCCGCAGCTCCGCCGTCGAAGGCGGAGGGTCTCACCAGGGGCCTCGTCGTCTTCGCTCTATCCGGCCACCTCCCCCTGTCACTGGGAGGTGGCGGAGGGCTGGGCGAGACCTCATGTAAAGGCTGACACCGGCGAAGGGGCGTGGGACCGGTGTATTTGAGGGGGAATCTCGGCGGAAGTGGTGGTGGGCGACGTGGGTTTGAGGGCAGCTGTGGGGCGACTGGAAGGGAGTCGTGGGTAGTGGAGTGATGCGCGAGGAAGTCGGAAGAGTGGGGAGGACCGAGAGGTGGTTGGAGAGGTGTGAGGTAGTCAGAGGTGGTCAAAAGAATAGGAAGGGGGCGAGGTGTTCGTGCGGTGAATCGTGGGAGATAGAAGGGCTATCGGAGGTTGACGATGACCTCCGACCGTTGGATCTGGAGATCCAACGGTGGAGATCTAAGCGCGAACGAGAGGATGGGATTAAATCTGGGGCGGTGCGATCAGTGGCGGATGGAAGCGCCACGTGGCAAGCTAGGGTGTGCGCGCCGGAGGACGGTGATGATGGTGAGCGGGAGGTGATCGAACGGCAGAGGGAATAAGTGGGTTGAGCGGCATAGATGAGAGATCCGGGGCGCAATCGAAGGGCGCACAGCGCGCCACATGTCAAGCTGTGGGCGCGGCGCTAAGGGATGGTGAGGATGAAGCGCGGGGGAGATCTGATGGCTAGGAGAAGGCGGGTACGTGGACACAGCGGGGCTGTTGGATCTGAAGCGAGATCCAAAGGCCAGGGGTGGTGGCGGATGAGACAAGAGAGGCGGGGCCACGTGGCGCCCCCAGAACGGGCCACGTGGCCCAATCAAATTATTGCGAAAGTATTTTGGATTTTGGGGGCTTAAATGGCCGATTTTGAGAAAACTCAAAACATGAAAGTTGTAGATCTTGACTAGATCTACAAGTTTCATGTTGACCAAAACTAGAGAAGAGATCAAACAAGGGCCTGAAATATTTTTGAAGGTATTTTTAAGTCTAAAAACACCACGAATTTTTGTTTTGTTATTTTTTTGTGGTTTTTAATTTATTAAGGACTCTGTTAATTATAGGACATTAACAGGGATTTATTGACAAACTTTTAAGCAAGGGGGTTAATTATAGGAAATAAAGATGATGAAACTGAGGTTCATCACCCCCCTATACTTAAACTATGCTCGTCCTCGAGCATTAAAAAGAATGACTAAGTTGGATTAACCCCCTTGTGCATGTGAATACCGGATCCAATCTGATCAAGTCGACTCGGCTTCAGAGATCCAAAATTCTAGAGTTCAACCCAGCCTTAATCAAGAGGCTTCCAATTCCTCTATTTCTCTAGACTCTCTCTGATGTACATATAAACTAAAGGATATGAAGTTTAGAGTTGACTGCAATTCTGAGAGTAGAGTCAATTCGTCACCCAAAATCTTGGTCCGAGAAAATCTCCTAAGGACCTAATCCTCAGCACTAGGGAATAAATTAAATCTTGCATTCAGTCCACCGTCTCTTTAGTTTGTCAGACTTAGAAAATGTAGATGGCAGGCCAGAAATGGAGGGCATGGGATTGTGTCAATTCTTCTCTCCCTCTCATTAGAACAAGGATTCTCTCTAGTGCCTTTTACGCAACACATTTTTTTGGTGTTGATCAGTGCGTCCGTCAAGAGAAGTTGGAGCCGTCTGCACTTGTTTTCCTGGGAATACACCGGGGTGTGTCTCTTTTGAGTACCTATCGTACCTTTGACACCCAGACTTGTAGAATTTACGATGCAGAGCCCTTTTTTGGTGCAAGCCCGACTCCTGGTCCTAATAGCGGTGGTCCAAGTGGACACTTTGAAAAGTTTGGGAGCGCTCGCCTTTGGTGGAAGCTCTTTGATATTTGACTTAGGGGAATGAGAGCTTTTCTTTGAATTTCATTGACTTGTATAATTTGTGGCTAGCTCCACTGCTTTTACCAAGAGTTGGCGCACACTGATCAACATTTTTTTTATTTATTTTTCACACCCAGGCACTTAGGTCAATGTCAAGAGAATAGTATAAGAACCAAGTTCTCATACTGGCTAATATTGCTGACACTCAGGTTTCGTGAAGCCTCCAAAGATTTTGTCCCATCCTCGAGTATCATTAGATCAAATCCAAACTCAACTTCCTCATCCCAATTCCTCGAGTGAAAAATCAACTCATCTCATCAAAAACCGCAGTCGTGCATGTGATGTGCTGATCATATTCTTTTGTCTAAGACTAAGCATGGAATATAGCATGCAAATCTAGAAACTTAGGGGAATGTGGATGATTAAGTCTAAGACCCTGATGGCTAAGGCTGGTTAACCTAAAATCTCAAAGACTTCTAAAAGCTAAGTCTTCTTGACCAATTCAGATCTTGGGTGAAAGTGAAAGTGTAGAGGACTAATCCAACTTCTTCATTCAAAAACAAGATTTTTTTTTTAATTTCAAGAGATATTACAACTGCCTAAACTCAATTAAGTAGCTACAATTCAGCCAGTATGGATGTAAGTACAGGACGAAGCCCGTTGCTTGAGGACGGGGCCTTACGCGATGTCCTCTAAACCATCCAATCTGCTAAGGGCGAACCCTCACTGAACGCGGCTTTCCTAATTGGGCTTAGTAGTCACTAATAGCTCCTAAAGGTTTTTAGGGTTTTTCTCATTTTTATGGATTTTAATAAAGTTAATACACAAGTTAAACTCGTCTTTCCTTGAAAAGATAAGGCAAATCTTTTCGAAACCATGTCACACAAGAATAAAAATTTTCAAAACATTTTCAAAAAAATCATTTTCGAAAATATTTCTATAAAATAGTGTAACATAATATCGAAAAACCGCGAAATCCTTTGAGTTTTCTTAGTCCAATGTTTTTTTTTACCTTAGCCAATAAGTTTTAAATTTTTCAAATTTTTCAGATTATAGCTAAAGTAAATATACGGTATATACGGTATACCCCCCTATACTTAAACTTTGCTATGTCCTCATAGCACTAGATGTTACAAGTACATAGGTCCATTTAATATAGAAGAATATACGGGATCTAAGAGGGGCTCCCCCTATACTTAGGTTAGAAATAACCTAAGTATAAGGGCAAGAAAAGATGAGTAGAGAAAAATCACGGGGGCTCGGGTCCCCCCTATACTTAGGCTGAGATTAGCCTAAGTATAAAGATGAGGATTGGTGTTGGAAGGAACCCAAGGTGAACGAAGAAGATGAATGAATTTACAAGTGAGCGGTTGAATCTTAGGAGATGAAATGGAGGGACTAAGGTTTTAGGGTTGTGTAGCAAACATGGCTCAATTCAAGCAAGCAAACCCTTAGTTTCACCAACTCACACATGAAACCAACCAAGGTTGGTTGATTATCTTGTCGGTTTTATTGGTGATAAAACATTTGATTTTTACGCAAAGAAAAGATGTGAAGTGAAAATCATTGCGTAAGCGAGGGTATTGCTCTCCCAAAACCGAATTTTACTCCATTTTTGGTTGACTTGCAATTAACAGTCCCAATTTTATTTTGAATTATCACTGAATTAAAGTTAGCACATCAATCAGAAAATCATCGTCTACCGTTCATTCCATTTTCCATTAATCCTATGTGATCAATCTAGGAAATGAAAGCCGTGAAAAACATGTATTCGATGAAGAAAAACGCGATCTAGGCTAAGCGAGAAATCATGCAGTGATTTGACGATAAATCCGCGAAAAAACTGGGGCCGTTTTAAAAAATCAAATCCAACATGTATGCAAGTCAAAAAAAGCCGCACCTAATCATGCATCTATTAGCGATGATTGATATCCATGAATTTTAGCTAAGTGATGCGAGATTATGTGCGTATAGAAATTAGTGTGTCCTACCTACGATCAAGCACGTAAAAATATGGAAAAATTAAAAAGAGCTTGGAGAGCCGCGTGCCTATCCTAGGTCGACACTCAAGTGGGGACGATCCCCACACAACCACGATCGTTCGATTACAATCGCGAGTCTTCGATCGAAGACCGCTGTAAAAGACGAATTATTAGAAATAAAATGCAACAAAAATGCGAGACAAATTTTTTTTGTCTTTTCTTCCTTCTTTGCTCCAAGCATGCTCCTGCAGCTCCTCGCAGCGGGGAACGTCCTGCTCCTCGCCTCCTTGATCCATCAAGGGCCTATGCCACAGAAACGATAGTTAGATATCAAATAAGAAAGAAAAATTTTATATGCAAAATATGTGGTTAATTGACCTATAAAAAGGAACACTAAATTAAACACACAAAAATCCAAAAAATAAAAGAAATGAGCCGTGTCCCCGGCAACGGCGCCATTTGACGAGCCGCAAAATCGGCCCTTTAAGGGTGCGTTCTTAGCACCTCAACGTGTCGAAGCAGTCGGGCCGATTTTGGTCGTCAACAGATCAACTCATTTAAAGATATGCAATAATAAGTCAAAATGAGGTGATCGTGATTTATTTTACTTGGCAAGAAACCAAGGTCGAACTCAGGGACACGAGCCTCTCTCGTATCAATCGGATTTGAGTCTATTTAATTAAGTGTTGAGTTATAGGCATATAGGTCAAATCATGCATGTAAACAAGATAATGCATTAAAATAAACATGCATTTTTTTTATCAATTTTTATAATGCAAATAAATGATCATGCAAAGCGAATGATATGCCCCAAAAATCATAGTCCCTTGAGCCATAGAAAAAAAATGCGAGTTAAACTGAGTTGGCATTAAGAAGCATTCCACATTTAATAAGCAAATAAGCATGTCAAATAAAACAATCAGGACACTTAGATATTAGAATAATACACTACTGATCTTAGTGTCAAATTTAAAATTTAAGCATGCCATAATGAAGAGGATGAGAAGAGCTTCAAAACGAAACTGAAATCAACTCGATTGGAGCTATGTAGCTCAAGATATGCATAAAAGAAGACAGGGGCATAAATGCAAGAAAACATGAAATGATAACTACAAAAAGGTCCCTGGGAAGGCCTAAAAAGAAAATAAAATAAGTTCTGAGGCCTTCCCTGTAAATTACCCATAAGCGCGGGGACCTTTTTGCAAATTTGGAGAAGTCCAAGGGCAGCTCTGCAATTTACCCAGAGTAGCACGTGCGATGCACGTGCTATCTAGGCTCGGAAGGAGGCTCGGCAGAGGCTTGGTTGCTGCTTCGGCTAGGCTCGGGGGGTCCGAAGCTCTAGCAGGCTCGGTAGAGGCTCGGGAGCGTCCAAGCCTGGGGCCCGGTCGCTAGGCTCGGGAGAGCTCTAGATGAAGACACGTGGCAGTATGTAGGCCCTTGGATCGTGATGATCCAAGGGCTGCTGAAGGCGATGACGCGGCTCCATCTGGACCGTTGGATCGAACAGATCCAACAGCTGACGAAGTCGATGACGTGGTCGCTGCTGGACCGTTGGATGGTTACCGAGGGTGGACCATCCAACGGTGACTGCTCTTCTCCCTCGGCCGAAGGCTGGTGGTGCGTTCAAGGCTCCGGCGAAGGGCCTCCATCTCCGCCGCTCTCATCTGGGCACTGTGAACCTCCCTCGAGCTCACGGAAAGATCGTCGATGAAGCTGTGAGCTCGAGGGATGCGTCTGACATCTGGGTCCGGGTCGCCGGAGCTCGGAGTTTGCAGGCGGATGTGACGAAGTATGCTCAGGAGAAGCTCCGGCCATTGACGTATAGGATACCTGCAGGGTTAGAACACATAGCCGAAGCGAAAGAAAGGCGAGTGCGAGCGAAATGGGGTTCCGTGAGGGTGAGGGGAGACGAGGAACCGGTGCTCTATCTCCGGTGGTCGGAGATGAGGTGGGTCGGCGGTGTTCGAGGTATGGAAGAAGGGGAAGGGTGCTGTCAGATATTGCGCGTAGAAGGGGGAGGCGTGGCGGAGCTAAATGAGTGACCATCGGAGCGGGAAAGAACGTGAAGAAGCTAAGAAAATTAGGCAAAAAGAAGAAGAAAAACAAAATAAGATCAGAGACCTTACATGGGAAATGGCGGTCGAAGGGCCTGGGCTTGAGCTCCGAGAGGAGCTCGGGGTCTTCGCAACGTACTGGGCGGCCTCCCCAGCGAGCTCGGGCGGCTATAGGTCGCCGCAGCTCCGCCGTCGAAGGCGGAGGGTCTCACCAGGGGCCTCATCGTCTTCGCTCTATCCGGCCACCTCCCCCTATCACTGGGAGGTGGCGGAGGGCTGGGCGAGACCCCATGTAAAGGCGGACACCGGCGAAGGGGCGTGGGACCGGTGTATTTGAGGGGGAAGCTCGGCGGAAGTGGTGATGGGCGACGTGGGTTTGAGGGCAGCTGTGGGGCGACTGGAAGGGAGTTGTGGGTAGTGGAGTGATGCACGAGGGAGTCGGAAGAGTGGGGAGGACCGAGAGGTGGTTGGAGAGGTGTGAGGTAGTCGGAGGTGGTCAAAAGAATAGGAAGGGGGCGAGGTGTTCGTGCGGTGAATCGTGGGAGAGAGAAGGGCTACCGGAGGTTGACGATGACCTCCGACCGTTGGATCTGGAGATCCAACGGTGGAGATCTAAGCGCGAACGAGAGGATGGGATTAAATCTGGGGCGGTGCGATCAGTGGCGGATGGAAGCGCCACGTGACAAGCTAGGGTGTGCGCGCCGGAGGACGGAGATGATGGTGAGCGGGAGGTGATCGAACGACAGAGGGAATAAGTGGGTTGAGCGGCATAGATGAGAGATCCGGGGCGCAATCGAAGGGCGCACAGCGCGCCACGTGTCAAGCTGTGGGCGCGGTGCTAAGGGATGGTGAGGATGAAGCGCGGGGGAGATCTGATGGCTAGGAGAAGGCGGTTACGTGGACACAGTGGGGCCGTTGGATCTTAAGCGAGATCCAACGGCCAGGGGTGGTGGCGGATGAGACAAGAGAGGCGGGGCCACGTGGCGCCCCCAGAACGGGCCACGTGGCCCAATCAAATTATTGCGAAAGTATTTTGGATTTTTGGGGGCTTAAATGGCCGATTTTGAGAAAACTCAAAACATGAAAGTTGTAGATCTTGACGAGATCTACAAGTTTCATGTTGACCAAAACTAGAGAAGAGATCAAACAAGGGCCCGAAATATTTTTGAAGGTATTTTTAAGTCTAAAAACACCACGAATTTTTGTTTTGTTATTTTTTTATGGTTTTTAATTTATTAAGGACTCTGTTAATTATAGGACATTAACAGGGATTTATTGACAAACTTTTAAGCAAGGGGGTTAATTATAGGAAATAAAGATGATGAAACTGAGGTTCATCACATATATAAAGGGTAATATTTTTAACTTATTTTTATATTTTTATATACATTTTTAGCAATAATTAGGAGAAGAGTTTAGTGAAAAATATGTTCATATGGATTAATTAAAATTCTTTAAAGTTTTGTATTTATTTTATAAATAGGGGAGAATGTATGGAGTGTGTATTAAATTATTTTTTATGTTTTCTTTCCTTATCTCCCCCTACTTTTTGGTTTGTCAACCAATCCATGCTGACTTGGTCTCGGGGGTTGGGCTATAAATATATCTTACAGCTATATTTATATTTTAAGTCATATTGTATATATTTACATAAATTCAATCTGCCTTTTTGTTTCTTTTCTTGTTCTTTATTTATTTACATGATTTTAGTGGTTAAAAGTGAATATTTACACATGTATGGTTGTTAAAAGATGAGAATTAATGGATATTTACATGTATTTGTTAAGGTTTTAAGACAAAATGCGACAGAAAAGTTAATGAATCATGGATTCATCAATATGGTGCTCTCTTGGGAGAAAAGCCATTTCATGGTAAAAGAGGGCATCGTGTTGGGGAATGTCTGATGACAAAGATTTTAGCAGAAGTCATGTCAATCCACAGGGTAGATCGATAGTCGTCGAAGCAACCTCAGACGAAAACCTCAAATCGATCAGCACTTAACCCACAATATGAATCAAGCAATTAAACATAAAAAATATGGAGTTAAAATTTATTATAACTCTACAATAAAGGTGTATAGGTGTAAGCATGTGTAGAGGTCGAACTCAAGGAGCAAACGATAGATAGGGGCAAAATAATGCGCATAAAAGTTTGTTTCTTATCTCTTGTCCATTTTTATTATTTTTGTGGATTTTTTTGGATTTTATATTTTTATATTTTGCTTTTAGTTTTATGATTTTATATTTTCTTTTTATATTTTCATATTCTATATTTCTTTTTCTTTTTTATATAAAGGATATATAAAGCTATATATACAATAGTGAATAATATATTTATAAATACTAATAAATCTAAATAAAATACAAAGTAAATGTGTTTTTGTGTTCTAATTTTTTCTAATGTTTTTTTGATAACTTTCTTGAATTATTGCTACTTTTTATGAATGTTTAAAGTCAAAAATATCCCAAATAAGGGATTTAGTGAATACCCTAAATTGATTTGAATTTTAAAAATAGTAAATAATGCCTAGAATAATCCAAATCAATTTTAATATATAAATATTTATATAAAGAAAATTATAAAATAGAAAAACATATTTTTGGATTTTTTAATGAATTTTTATATTTTTATGAAGGATTATAGGGATTTACAATTTTTTAGCTTTTTATTTTTCCTTTTTAGTGATTTTTGGTCTGGAATTCAAATATGGTAAAATAAACATTATATAATTTATTTTGGAATTTTTAAAAGGGTCTTTATTTTTATTGTATTTTCTAAGCTAGACAGTACAAAATTAGGCTCCTTTTTATTTTCAATAAATGGATACAATGCTAAAAAATGCAAAATAAAAGTGGGGCATAAAAGTACATGGAAAGAGGCATTTAATCCTATTTTTGCAAATTTTTAGGAGCTAGGGTGCTATTTTTAATAAATTAAATACAAACACCAAAATTCATATACTAGCAGGGGCATAAATGTAAATGAATTAAAGTCTGGGGGCCTGAATACAATTTTCACAAAAATATACAATGTATTTCGAATTCTATTAGACTTAAACTAAATACAAAAATCTGAAAGGGCATATAAGCAATTTCACCACCTCACGTGGGTAGACATGTGAGGTGACATGGAAAGGACCCAGATGCAAATAAAAGAACTACATGGGCATTTTTACAAAATTTCAAATTTAATTTTATCATTACATTTATTTAAAGGACTAAACCTTAAATAAACAAAAAAATGGGGTAGAGTTTGCAATTTACCCCATAAATGTGTAGGAGTGCATGGTTCGATTTCTACCACTTATACACGTGTCACCTCCTCACAGCTTGATAACGATTCGATTGCCAGCAGTCTAGATTAGATAACCAATGGCGATCTGACGGTCGAGGTAGTGCAAATAGAATGGCAGCTGCATCATTTGGTGTGGGCGAGCTGATCAGATGACAGAGAGGGACTCAGGAAGAACTGAGAAAGAACTCGCTGACGACGAGTTCCGATCAGCTCCCCTGAGCGCTTCTGACCACCTGGATGGCTCGGATAAGAGGCAAAAACAAGCATGGGCTTCCCCATACCAGACGTCGGCTCTAGATGGGAGCACAGAGCATAAAGGACGGCGAGCGAGCTTGGGGAAATTAGGATCTCCAGGTACCCATGTCTTCAGCAAAAATCGCCTCGATTGAGGCTTTCACGTGCATGCACCTGCAGGGATAACACAAATACAAGAAAACGAAGGGGCCCGACGATTGGTTCATGTCAGGTCGTTGTAGGATAAAACTTTGAATTTTATTTGAATTTATTTAATTCTAAATAGTAATTGAGTTTTAAGTTTTTTTTCATAATAAAATAAGAAATGTTTATTATTTTAGTTAGTAATTTATTATGATTTTTATTTATTTTTTGGTGTCATTTATTAGTAGTTAATTTTTAAGGGTATATTTAGAGGTATATTCATCTATATTTTGGCTTATTTTATTTTTATTTTCTATATTTTGTTATATTATAATATTATTACAACTTATTTTTATGTACATAAATATTTTTTTTATTTTCGTGATTTTATTTGTACACTTAAATAAATAAGGGTATATATTATATAAGTATACTTATAGGTATTTCATCTATGTTTGATATACATTATTTTATCTTAATGTATTTTATTGGGCATTATTTTCATTTTATATTATTAGTATAATATAAGCATTATTTATAAGAGTATAATTTTTTTTTTAAAAAAGGAATGAATTTCACTTTTATTTATGTACAAGTATTATTATAGGTATTTTGCATATGTTTTTACATAGAATTATTTTATTTCGTATTTTCTTTTTGGTTTTATTTTGGTTTTGATATGTACATATTTTATAAGTAATATTTATCAAATTATAAAAATATGAATTTATAAAAATAATAAGGAATTAATAAATTGATTATTTTATTCAGGTATAATGTACAATGAGGGTCCAAAACCCAACTTATAGACCTTAACTCCAAAAATTATTAAACCACCTTTATCAAATAGCTTATGAAAAATAATATACAATTAGAGGTGATTTTTATATATTATGAGTTTTTATTTGGGAGATATGAATCTGTGATATTGGGATTTTGGCTTTTTATTTTGTGTATAAAATGTATACTATGTATTGTTTGTTATGAATTTAATTTTGTATTTTTATTTACTTTAATATATACAACATTCATGTACAAATTTTCTCGATTTGATGTATAAATAATAAAGAATAAAATAGATGTCAAAAATGAACAAACAATGAATGCATAAATGGAATTTTTATTGCATTTTTGGCCCTTATCTCCCCCTACTTTATTCCTTGTCAACCAATTCAATTCATGACTTGGTCTCGGGGTTTAGGGTCATAAAATATATTTGATATCATTTTATTTTCTTTCTTTATTCTATAATTTTTGCATTAAAAACAATATTATTTGCAAAATAAACACAATAATTGATGAATGCTATTTTACACAAAATGATGCTATTTATGTACATTAGCTAGGGTTTTTAAGGTCAAATTGATAGAATAAATGTGATAAAATGGAGATTCATTACCCCACTATACTTGCATTTGCTAGTCCCTAGGAAGCACTAATACAATAAATAAAAAAATAAAGAAGAAAAGAAAAAGAAAGAATAAATGGGATTGATTTTAATTATTAAACTTGTCTTTACAAAATCAAAGTTTGGAGCTTAGGTTAGACCTTGGTGTAAGTAAGTGTGTGGAACCTTGATGGGAAGCAAATTTAAAACACAACAGCCTTCGAGCGTCACAGAACTCGATTCAAACATCCTCAATGGCCATGTCAGAATTAGCCTACATCATACACAAACCCTTATGACTATGAAGCTGACTTGTACAGTGTAAGTGATAGTGGCTCTCCCCGACTGAAATGAAAAAAGGCTTGACTTCTCCATAATGACAACCCAATGATTCCCCAATCCGACAACTCTTTCCTCGAGGATCGGGGTATTCCCTTCTAAGTTCAAGTGGCATTTGACTCAAGAGGAGGGGACAGAGAAGAATGGACGGTAGCCGGTGTTGCTACCTATCTCGAGATGCATGACCAGTGTAGTCAAGTCATCCAGCTGCAGGTTCACATGGTATAACTTTGAAGCTCAAGCTTGCTCATTGACTATAAGACATATATACATACTTTGGAAGGTATTTTATTTTCAATCAATCCTTCCCACTTTTTTGGAGTTTTTTTCAACATACTATTTACAGTAGCATTTAAATAAGGAGTTTTTCCTCTTGAGAAAGAAGACTATCCCTCTTTTGAAGCATTATTGCAACCCACACTCTTTATCTTTAGGCCTCATTGCTTCTGGATTGGGTTGGGGGTGCACTTCCCACCCTAGACGAGGACGAGTGTTTCCACTCATGTGCATCTCAAACCGGAAAGTCCATTCCCCTTGCCACTCCAATTGAGTTGAGAAAAGTGAAAGGTGCAAGTGTCCAAGTTAGGTCATGACTGACAAGAGTCATGCACGCGCTTTGAAAAGTTGTAGTTAGTTAGTTGAGGAGACTTGAACCCAGCCCTGAGTCTCAAAGAATTAAGTCCCAATGGACCTGAAGTACTGTAAATATAGTTCCCTTAAGGTTCTAGTGAAGCTAGGTGCAGTAAGGTCCAACCAAGCTTCAATCTTTAACTTTATTTGGACTAGTTCAATCATCAAGCTCAATCTGAAAAGAATGTGAATGAAATGCAAATACTTAGTACAATGATGCAAAGAATGATGCAATTTTCAAAGAATTGCAAACAAAAAGAATTTTGGGACAAGAATATAAAATATGTACAACTATTTTCACAGGCATACCTCTTTTTATTCATTTACAAGGATTAAGAATTTAAAGAATGTACAGGTTTAACATTTTATTTATTTTGAAAGGTATATATATACAATTGATAAAGAATTTTTCTTTGTATATTATATATATGTATATGTATATATTTGTTTTATTTAGTAATGCTTATATTCCTCAAATTTATTTGCAATCAATTTTGAAAACTATAGTACAAAATAAATTTTGCAAATATTTACAAACATATGGAAGTCATTTTGCAAAGATTTTTCAAACAGTATATATAGATTTTTCAAAGTATTTTTACAACCATTTTAAAAATCATTTGCAAATAGATTTTCAAAACTTTTATTTCATACAAAGAAAAGGATTTTGTCAAAGAAAAACATTTTTACCAAGGTTGAAAACATTTTACAAAAAGTTTTCCAAATGGGTAAAACTATTTTTCAAATCGTTTTGTGAAAATATTTTTAACCTGTTTTATTAATCATTATATACAAGAAGAATTTGAAGAATAAAAATACATTTTGTTATTGATTTAATGAATGGTATATGTATATATAGTATTTTAGCCATATTTATTATTTATAATATGAATGTACGAGTTATGGATAAAGTATATATAGAGTATATACAACCCCCCTATACTTAGCTTGAGCTATGTCCTCATAGATCGAAAAGAAAAAGAGATGACATAACTCATACAGAATATAGAAAAGCCTATACTACAACGACTGAATTATAAAATGAAAGAATAAAGAGATAAATGAACCAGAAGTTGACCTTCCCCCTGTACTTAGGATCAAATAATCCTTAGTATAGCAGATTGTACACAAGGCAGGGAGGGTCAGGGGTGGGAATAGACAGATCATAGCTTGGGCTGTCTCCCCCTATACTTAGGGTCAAATATCCCTAGTATAGTAGAGCAAATCAACAAGATAGGAGATGACTAAGGGGATCAAAGAATGAAAGAATCGGGTTGCACCCTCTATACTTAGGACAAAGTACGTCCTATATATAGAAAATAGACAAAAAGGGGCGACACCTCTTTGGTAGAAAGAGAAAAATGGAAATGAAAAGAAGAAAGAAAAAAAGAAGAAAAGATATATGAAGATAGATGAAGAGATCGCAGAGAATGTACTCATCACTCCCCCTATACTTAGGCTAAAAGATCCCTGAGCATAGGCAACTACATGAGTGATGAAACAGAGCGAGGAAAGAGAAAAATGGTGTGTAACCCCCATACTTATGACAAGGTACGTCATAAGTATAAACACACAGATATGGTCAAAGATCTAGGGTATACATGACATACGAGAGAAAGAAGGAATGTAGGACAATACCGTATGTTCAATAAGTACAGACCGGTGAAGTACATGATGGTATTTGTTAAGTGAATACCATGCTCTCATCATCATCTCCCTGTGAGAACAGTGACACAGTCAGAAAGTGAGAAGACACCCGGGTATACAATCAAGTGGGTGTCAACTACCAGTGAAAAACAGATCAAAAAGCTAAACGAGAATCTGGTAGTACGTAGGAGATCATAGGCTCATAGGAAAGGAATGTGAGATCGGAGTTGATACCATAAGACATGAAGTAATAATGAGCAGTACAAAATCCTCCCAGTCAATCAAAGTCTATAGAAAATAGGAAAGGTGAAGAGCAAGAGACTCTCACTACAGTAGGGCATTTAGTAGTCATAAGATCAGAAAGTCCAAAGGGACACACCGAATACCCAAAGACATGGCTCAACCCTGTGAGGGTCTTCAAAGTGAGCAGATACAAACGAGTCAAAGATCTCAGAATAATGAAGAGACTCAGCTCCATTGTCTGATAGATCGGTGATACAACCAAAGAGGAGACTAAGTACACATCTCAGAGGACTCGGCTTCGTTCTCCATCAGAAAGGAGACACCAGAAGTGAAATCGAGTACGTGCAAAATGATGTATCCTTCCGCAGATAACCCTCGGAGAGTGGTACATACTAGGCAATGAATTTATTGAGCTTTATTTTTGTTTTGTATTTTTAATAGAATATAACTAATATTTATAAGAGTACAAAAACATGAAATAATAAAAGAATGAATTTCACTTTTATTTATATGCAAGTATTATTATAGGTATTTTGGCTATGTTTTTACATAGAATTATTTTATTTTGTATTTTATTTTTGATTTTATTTTGGTTTTAATATGTACATATGTTATAAGTAATATTTACCAAATTATAAATATGAATTTGTAAAAATAAAAAGGAATGAATAAATTGAATATTTTATTCGAGTATAATGTACAATGAGGGTCCAAAACCTAACTTACACACTTTAACTCAAAAAATTATGAAACCACATTTATTAAATAGCTTATGAAAAGTTATATATAATTAGAGGTGATTTTGATACATTTTGAGTTTTTATTTGGGAGATATGGGTCCGTGATGTTGGGATTTTGGCTTTTTATTTTGTGTATAAAATGTACACTGTGTATTATTTTTGTATGAATTTAATTTTGTATTTTTATTTATATTAATATATACAACATTCATGTACAAAATTTCTTTATTTGATGTATAAATAATAAAGAATAAAATGGGTGCCAACGATGAAGAAACAATCAATGAATAAATAGAATTTTTATTGCATTTTGGCCCTTATCTTCCCCTACTTTATTCCTTGTCGACCAATTCAATTCTTGACTTGGTATCGGGGTTTAGGGTCATAAAATATCTTTGATATTTTATTCATTTCCATTTCGTTTCTTTTCTTTATTGTATAATTTTGGCATTAAAAATAGTATTATATACACAATAAATACAATAAATGATGAATGCTATTTTGCACAAATTGATGCTATTTATATGCATCAACTAGGGTTTTTAAGTCCAAAATTATAGAATAAAGTTGATGAAATGGAGATTCGTCGCCCCACTATACTTGCCTTTGCAAGTCCCTAGCAAGCACTTATGCAATAAGTACAAACAGAATAAAGAAGAAAAGAAAAAGAAAGAATAAATGGGATTGATTTTAATTATTAAACTTGTCTTTACAAAATCAAAGTTTGAATCTTATGTTAGACCTTGGTATGAGAATGTGTGTGGAACCTAGTTGGGAACCAAATTTAAAACACAACAGCCTTCGAGCGTCACAGAACTCGGTTAAAACCACCTCAATGGCCATGTCAGAACTAGCCTACATCATACGCAAACCCTTATGACTTGTACAATGTAATGATAGTGGCTCTCCCCAACTGAAATGATAAAAGGCCCGACTTCTCTAGAATAACAACCCAATGATTCCCCAATCCAGCAACTCTTTCCTCGAGTAGCGAGGTATTCCCTTCTAAGTTCAAGTGGCATCCGACTCAAGAGGAGGGGACGGAGAGAAGAATGGATAGTAGCCAATGTAGCTACATATCTCAGGATGCATGACCAGTGCAGTCAAGTCATCCAGCTGCAGTCTCACATGGTATAACTTTGAAGGTCAGGCTTGCTTATTGACTATACAACATATATACATATTCTGGCAGGCATTTTATTTTCAATCAAGCCTACCCACTTTTTTGGAATTTTTTTTCAACATACTATTTACGGTAGAATTTAAATAAGGAGTTTTTCCTCTTGAGCATGAAGACTATCCCTCTTTTGAAGAATTATTGCAACCCACACTCTCTATCTTTAGACCTCATGGCTACTAGATCGGGTTGGGGTGCACTTCCCTCCCTCGACGAGGATAGGTGTTTCCACTCATTTGCGTCTCAAATCGGAAAATCCATTCCCCTCACCACTCCAACTGAGTTGAACCAAGTGAAAGGTGCAAGTGTCCAAGTAAGGTCATAGCCGATAAGAGTCATGCATGTGTCTCAAAAAGTTCTAGTTAGTCAATTGAGGTGACTTGAACCCAGCCCCGAGACTCACAGAATTAAGTCCCAATGGACCTGAAGTACCCTAAATCTTGTTCCCTTAAGGTTCCTGTGAAGTTAGGTGCAGTAAGGTCAAACCAAGCTCTAATCTACGACTTTATTTGGACTAGTTCAATCATCGAGCTCAATCTGAAAAGATTGTGAATGCTATGCAAATACTACGTACAATTATGCAAAGAATGATGCACTTTTCAAAGAATTATTGCAAATAAAAAGAATTTTGGCACTAGAATATAAACTATGTACAAATGTTTACACAAGTGTGCTGCTTTTTATTTATTTACAAGGATTAAGAATTTAAAGAATGTACAGGTTTAAAATATTATTTATTTTTATATGTATAGATATACAATTGCTAAAGAATTTTTTTTGTATAATATATATAATTATTTATTTTTATTTTGTGTTGCATATATTCCTCTAATTTATTTGCAATCAATTTTGAAAACTATAGTACAAAATATTTTTTGCAAATATTTACAAACATCTTAAAGGCATTTTGCAAAGATTTTTCAAACAATATATAGATATTTTTAAAGTTATTTTTACAACCATTTTCAAAATCATTTACAAATAGATTTTCAAAACTTTTATTTCACACAAAGAAAATAATTTTGAGAAAGAAAAACATTTTTGCGAAGGTTTCAAACATTTTACAAAAAGTTTTCCAAACAGGTCAAACCTTTTTCAAATCATTTTGCAAAAATATTTTTAACCTGATTTATTAATCAGTATGTACAAAAAGAATTTGAGGAATAATGCATTTTGTTATTGATTTAATGAATAGTATTTGTATATATACTATTTTAGCCATATTTATTATTGATAATATGAAAGTACAAGTTATGGCTAAAGTATATACTGAGTATATACAACCCCCTTATACTTAGCTTGAGCATGTACTCATAGATCGAAAATAAAAAGAGAAGACATAACTCGTACTGAGTATATAAAAGCCTATACTACAGCAACTGAATTAAGAAATGAAAGAATAACGATATAAATGAATCAAAAGTTGACCTTCTCCCCTATACTTAGGATCAAATTATCCTAAGTATAATAGACTGTACACAAGGCAGGGAGGGTCGAGGGTGAACATAGGGTCAAATATCCCTAAGTATAGTGAAGCAAATCAACAAGACATGAGATGATGAAGGGGATCAAAGAATGAAAGAATTGGGGTACACCCCCTATGCTTAGGACAAAGTATGTCCTATGTATAAAAAACTGACAAAAAGGGTGATACCTCTCCGGTAGAAAGAGAAAAATGGAAATGAAAAGAAGAAAAGATATATGAAGATAGATGAAGAGATCATAGAGAATGTACTCATCACTCCCCCTATACTTAGAGTAAAAGATCCCTAAGTATAGGCAACTATAGGAGTGATGAAACAACACGGGGAAAGAGAAACGTGGTGTGTACCCCTTATACTTGGGAAAAGGTATGTCCTAAGTATAGACACACAGATATGGTGAAAGATCTACGGTACAAATGACATACGGGAGAAAGAAGGAATGTAGGACAAAAACTGTATGTTCAATAAGTGTAGACTTGTGAAGTACATGACGGTATTTGATAAGCGAATATCGTGCTCTCATCATCATCTCCATGTGTGAACAGTGACATAGTCAGAAAGTGAGAAGACACCTGGGTATACAATCAAGTGGGTGTCAGCCATCGGTGAAAAACAAATCGAAAGGCTAAACCAGAATCTAGTAGTACGTAGGAGATCATCGTTTCATAGGAAAGAAATGTGAGATCGAAGCTGATACCATAAGACATGGAGGAAGAGTGAGCAGTACATAATCCTCTAAGTCAATCAGTCTCTGGAAGATAGGAAAGGTGAAGAGCAAAAGACTCTCACTACAACAGGGCATCCGATAGTCGTAAGACTAGAAAGGTAAAATGGACTCACCGAATACACAAAGACATGGATCAACCCTGCGAGGGTCTTCAAGGAGAGGAGACTCAAACGAGTCAAAGATCTTATAATAATGAAGAGACTCAGCTCAGTGGTCCAATAGATCGGAGAAACAACAAAAGAGGAGACTGAGTACACATGTCAGAAGACTCGGCTTCGTGCTCCACTAGATAGGAGACACCATAAGTGAAACCGAGTACCAACAAAATGATGTATCCTCCTGCAGATAACCCTCGGAGAATGGTACATACTATGCAATGAATAATCGGACATATCTCACCCCTGCGAGGGCCGTCAAAGAGAGTGGACTCAAAGGAGTCAGATCCTTCAGACAGATCAATAGAAGTGGTCTCATTAGGCGACAGATCGGCTACCATAAAAAGAGACCGACAGATCTAGAAAATGTTGCAGTGTTTCTTAGATAATCCTCGGGGAGTATACTGCAAACTAAGCATCGAATAATCATAGGAAGATGGCTCATCCTTGCGAGGACTATCAAGGAGAGCAGACTCAAAAGTGTCAAGACCCATTGGTCCCAGGATCTGACAGATCAGATATACATCAAGGTAGTGAGACCAATGGTACATATCAGACGACTCGATTCCTTGCTCCACCATACTGTAGACACAATCAACAAGAGGAATCGAACGTAAAGAATGTGTTGCATCTACCCACAGATAGTCCTCGGGAAGTAATGCAAACTAAGCAGTGAATGTCGGAATAGATCTCAACCTTGCGAGGGTCATTAAGGTGAGGGGACTCAAAGGAGTCATTGGTCTCGGTAGACGATAGATCAGCTACGCAACAAAAGAGATCAAAAAATCGAGAAAGTGACATAGTCTCCCGTAGATAACCCTCGGGGAGCCCTATCATCTAAGCGATGAATAGTCAGAAAAGTGAGAGTCATCCTTGCAAGGATCATCGAGTAGAGAAGAGTCAAAGGAGTCTGGACAAAATAGGTCTCGTGCTCTGAAAGATCGGTCGCACAATCAGACAGTAAGACCAAACATATATCAGTCGACTTGGTTTTGTGCTCCAACAAGATGGTCACACAAGCCAAGAATGAAACCGATCATAAATAAAATGTTGCATTCTCCCGCAGATAGTTCTCAGGGAGTAATGCAAACTAGGTCAATCAAATCATGGGAATGCTGACATCAAGTCTTAGGTCCTAAAAAATAATCAGTTAATCCTCAGTCAGGGGGCATAAGATCATGTGAGGGGTGAAGTGATAATCAGGTCAGTCACAATGCGGTCCCTCAAGTCAATCCAAGCCGCGGAGATGGCTCAGGATGTAAGCATAAATTGTCTACGTGCTACAAGTGGATAAAAGAGTTAGGATATCGAGGATGGATCAATCAGGGAGACGAGTGAAGTCATGTGGGTTCCCGGGCACCGTCGCTCTTAAGTACAAATCAAGATAGTCAAACAATCCTCTATATCAATAAGGGAGGAACTGCATAATAGATCATCTAGGCATAGCTTATGAAATCATCATCAAATCATCGAAATATATAACATCCTCAATCTGATGTGCGAGATAAAAAAATCGTCAAATATGAATCACACCTATGATCATGCAAATATCAAAACCCTCAGTAGTAGCCATGCACAACTTTGAAGTCAGATCCGCCCAAAGTAGCACACCAATATCATCATCCTCAAAATGTGCCCGGCTTACTCTAATGATCCATGTAACCCGAAAACCTCGATCCGGGCTATATTTACAAGTGCAGCAATCCCGAGGGGGATAAGGGATGATACAGAGGGAATGAAGAGGGCGGTCATGATCAAAGTGGGCATAAACAGAATTGTGGTTCAAGGAGAGGGTCTCCTTGAACCGGACCAGTGATGGGTGATATGGGCAAAGAAGGTAGCCACAAAATTCGGCTAAAATGGTAAAGCTCAAGACCCAATATCATGACTCGGATGCAAATGAGGAAATATATCAATAAGAGAGGTAGAGGAGCTCAATGACAAAAAATGATGACGCACACTAATGGGACCGTAAACTCAAAGAAGGGTGAAAATGCAGATGGACTAAAAAACACAATCAATGTACAAAGCAAACCCCAAGTTCACCTACTCAACACAATGATGTCGGAGATGTTGGTCTTTTATCTTTTCGTTTTTAGAGTTAGGTGATTTTCAAGAAGTTGTACACACCGAAGATTGGCTTGGGATTTGGGCACTAATCCTTAGCGTGTACGTAGGAATAAAATGCACAAATAATGAGGGGGTTGCTCTCCCCAAAGCAAGGAATCGATTAAATTTTATTTTAAAAATCCAATAGAGTTAATAGTTCTAATTTTATTTAGGTTATGACTTTATTTGTTATTTTTTAATGCACGTGACTAACGATGTTTTCAATTCCATTTAGCATCCTAAGTGACCAAAATCACAGGGAGAAGATCGTAAAAGCCATACAAGTCGGAAATCGATGATGCATTCAAAGGCAGAAGACTTAGAGTACTTCCCAGCTCTCTCCATGTGGGATGCAAAATAGAATTGAAACCTATACTATAAGCAAATGCAATCCAATGAAATCGCCCTAAGATAGTAATTACTATTATTGTGAAGCACCAAATGCTAAATATCTAGAAGTGAGATCAAAAGTCCGGTCTCTGAAGTGCATCAGTGTCCGCCATAGCGGATCCTGCAAGTGCTATATAGCACTTCTCTTGGCGCACGATCTCAAATCCAGATAAATGGCAATTCAAAATTTGACTAAGTCCAAACGTAAACTATAGGAGCATGCAATGGTTATTAGGTGTTTGGCCTTAATCTATCGAGCAAGCAAGCCCTAAACTAGGTCTCATTTACACAAAATAATTAAAACAAAATCGGAAAATAAAAAAAAAAATGCAATAAAAAACACGAAAATGCCGGTGAGGCTCCCAAGGAAATAATCCTCGGGCAATGGACCACGCGAAGTCGTTGTACCTGTGAGAGTCTAAATTATTAAAAATTTATTTTCACTCTCACATAATTTTACACATTTTTTAAAGAAAAATGCATAACTACATAAAATAAAATGTAGCCATAAGCTATCTCAAAAATTCCTACAAGTCCGTATTGGTTGCTCTCTTCTGCTAGCTCGGTCAGAAGGCCGGCTCCGATTTGCTTAGGTGTAGGTCCTCCTAAGAAGTCCTCTGTCGCACCGCGATCCCTCGCAACAAATTCAAACATGAAGGTGTGTTAGATAGTTCACAATTGATATCAAATAAAAATGAGAAATAAATAAATGTAAAGAGAAAAATATGTATGAATAAGGGAGAATAGACAAGATAAAAGAATCCCCAAGTATGCGGTGTTGCTCCCCGGCAACGACTCCATTTGATGACAGAGATTTTCGCAGAAGTCATGTCGATCCATAAGGTTGATCGACAATCGTCGAAGCGACCTCAGACGAAAACCTCTAATCTATCAACAATTAACCCACGATATGAATCAAGCAATTAAACATCAAAAATGTGTAGTCAAAATTTATTATAACTCTACAACAAAGGTGTATAGGTGTAAGCATGTGTAGAGGTCGAACACATGGAGCAAATAGTAGAAGGGGGCAAAATAATACGCATAAAAAATTGTCATTTATTTCTTATCCATTTTTATTATTTTTGTGGGTTTTTGGATTTTATATTTTATATTTTGTTTTTAATTTTATGATTTATATTTTCTTTATATATTTTCAGATTTTGTAGTTCTTTTTCTTTTAAAAACACACACACACACACACATATATATAAAGAATATATAAATCTATATATACAATAGATAATAATATATTTATAAATACTAATAAATATAAATAAAATACAAAAATAAAAAGTGTTTTGTTTTTTATAATTTTTCTAATGTTTTTGTAATTTTTCTGGAAATTTGCCAATTTTTATGGATTTTTAAATTTAAAAATATCCCAAATAGGGAGTTTAATAAATACCCAAAATTTATTTGAATTTGAAAAATAGTAAATAAGGCCTAAATTATCCAAATCAATTTTAATATATAAATATTCAAATAAAAAAATTATAAAATAGAAAACATATGTTTAGATTTTTTTAATGAATTTTAAGATATTTATGAAGGATTTTGGGATTTTCTTTTTTAGCTTTTTCTTTGTCCTTTTAGTGATTTTTTTCTGGAATTAAAATAGGGAAAATAGACATTAAATAATTTTCATGGAATTTTTAAAGAGGTTTTTATATTTTTTTCGGTATTTTCTAAGCTAAACAGTAAAAAATTAAGCTCCTTTTGATTTTTATTAAATGGATAAAATGCTCAAAAAATATGAAATAAAAATGCATCGTGAAACTACATGGCAACAAGCAATGCTATATTTGCATATTTTTAGGAGCTAAAGTGATATTTTTAATAAATGAAATACAAGCACCAAAACTCAAATACTGGCAAGGGCATAAATGTAAATGAATTAAAGTCCGAGGGCCTCACTGTAATTTTCAATAAAATATACTATGCAATTCGAATTTTTTTGAACTTAAACTAAATACACAAAGTCAGAAAGGCATACAAGCAAGTTCACCACCTCATGTGGGCAGACATGGGAGGTGACGGGGAAAGGACCTAGATGCAAATAAAAGAGTTTTATTGGACACACGAGCATTTTTACAAAATTTCCAATTTATTTTTAACGTTAAATTTTATTTACAGGAATAAACCTTAAATATACAAAAAGTGGGGCAAAGTTTGACATTTACACCATAACACCGCAGGAGTGGACGGTTCGATTTCTCCCATTTATATACGTGCCTCCTCGCGGCTAGATGACACTTCGATTGCTAATAGTTTGGATTAGATCACCAATGGCAATCTAACGATCGAGGGTTGGGCGAATCAAACGATAGTTGCATCATCTTGTGCGGGTCAGTAGATTAGACGGCAGAGAGGGACTCAGGAAGAACTGAGCAAGAACTCGCCGACGACCAGTTTCGATCAGCTCCCCTGAGCGCTTCTGACCACCTGGACGGCTCAGACAAGAGAAAAATGAGGCTTGAGCTTCCCTACACCAGACGACAGCTCCAGAAGGGACGCCAGAGCTTAAACAATGGCGAGTGAGATCAGGGAAAATAAAAGCTCCAGGTACCCAGGTCTTTAGTAGAAATCACCTCGATTGAGTCTTTCTCGCACAGGCACCTATAGGGTTAGCACAAAAACAAGAAAGCGAAGAGGCCCGACGTGTTTGGGGGATGGAATGGCAAGTAGGGAGTCGAGGCAGAGGTCCCCAACAAGATGGCAGAGGAGGGTACCTTGTTTGCCAAATCAGAAGCTGATCTGGGGTGAATGGCTGATGAAGTGAAGTGGAGGAGCAAGGAGAAAAAATGTGAGTGATAGGATGGTCGGGAACATGTGTTGAATGACGAAATAGTTGCCAGAGCTCAAGAGCTTCAGCGAGGGTAACTAGGGCTGATCTATCTAATTATCTAATCAAAATACGAAATGAAAAGAACGAAATTAAAGCTAGAGCTAATTCTAACCTAAACAAACATAAAAACGTATCTCATACCCGGGTTTTGGTCCAGGGAGCTTAGGGGCCGGAGTTGGCTGCCTTGGGTGCACTTCCACCGTCCTTAAACCGCTGCGGACCTCAGGGGTTCCTCTCCTATCATGAGAGTGCTCTCGTTCGCTGAGGATAAATGTTTTTAGGGGTGGAAGATGACCAAATTTGCAAACGGAGGCAAATGTTTTTATTTATGCGCATGATGGGGTACCCTTATTGGCCGGCGAATAGGAAGAGACTGAAGCTATGTACAAGGGTTCCAAGATCCCAGCGTGAATCAGGGGATATAAATAATCAAATCTCACGAAGGGATCAAATGCATTTAATGGATGAATCAAGCATAAGAAATGGCATAAAAGAGGGGAGCTGATGGTTCTGACGAGAGTCAAAGGATGAGGGAACAGTTGACCAGAGGTCAACAGGCGACCTGACATGATTGGTCCACGTCAGGTCGCTACAGGACAAAACTGTGAATTCTATTCGAATTTATTTCATTATAAATAGTAAATGATTTTATAAATTTTTAAGTATAAAATAAGAAATCAATTTATTTGGTATTTTATTATGATTTTATTTATTTTTTGGTGCAATTTATTAGTAGTTAATTTGTAATGGTATATCTATATGTATATTCAACTTTATTTTGGCTTATTTTATTTTTATTTTGTATATTTTATTTTATTATTTTATTATCTTATTTTATATATTTACAGCTTATTTTTATGTACATAAATATATTTTTATTATAATTTTGTGATGTCATTTGTATACTTAAATAAATAAGGGTATATATTATGTAGGTATTTCATCTATGTTTGATATACATTATTATATTTTAATGTATTTTATTGGCCTTTATTTTGGTTTTATATTTTTAATAAAATATACGTAATATTTATAAGAGTATAAAAATATAAAATAGTAAAATAATAAATTTCACTTTTATTTATATACAAGTATTATTATAGTTATTTTGCCTATGTCTTTACATAGAATTATTTTATTTTATATTTTCTTTTTAGTTTTATTTTGGTTTTAATATGTACATATGTTATAAGTAATATTTACCAAATTATATAAATATGAATTTGTAAAAATAAGAAGGAATGAATAAATTGACTATTTTATCTGGGTATAATGTACAATGCGGGTCCAAAACCTAACTTGCACATCTTAACTCCAGAAATTATGAAACCTCCTTTATTAAATAGCTTATGAACAGTTATATATACTTTGAGTGTGATTTTGATACATTTTGAGTTTTTGTGTGGGAGATATAAGTCTGTGAAGTTGGGATTTTGGCTTTTTATTTTTTGTATAAAATGTATACTGTGTATTATTTTTGTATGAATTCAGTTTTGTATTTTTATTTACATTAATATTAATAATTTCATGTACAAAGTTTATTGATTTGATATGTAAATAATAAAGAATAAAATGGGTGTCAAAAATGAACAAACAATGAATGAATAAATGGAATTTTTATTGCATTTTTGGCCCTTATCTTCCCCTACTTTATTCCTTGTCGACCTATTCAATTCTTGACTTGGTCTCGACATATAGGGTCATAAAATATCTTTGATATTATAATCATTTTCTTTTCTTTTCTTTTCTTTATTCTATAATTTTGGCATTAAACATAATATTATTTACAAAATAAATACAATAAATAATGAATGCTATTTTGCACAATTTGGTGCTATTTATATGCATTAGCTAGGGGTTTTAAGGCCAAAATGATAGAATAAAGTGATGAAATGGATATCCATCAACGTCATCTCCAAGAAAGGAATGGAGGTTGACCCTACCATGGTGAATGTGATCAAGAAACTTGAGCCACCTACAAACGTGAAACAAGTGCGGTCTTTTCTAGGGCATGTCGGATTTTATAGGAGATTTATTAAAGATGTTCAAAAATTGCTCGACCACTAACTGAGATCTTAGGAAAAGACACTGAGTTCCTTGTAGATCATAAGTGTTTTGAAGCCATCGAGCTGCTAAAAAAGAGGATCATTGAGACTCCCATCCTACAAGAACCCAACTTGTCTATTCCCTTCGAGATCATGACATATGCTATAGACTTCGCATTAGGGGTTTTGTTTGGACAGAGCAAAGATGGAATCCCCTATGCTATTCACTACACAAGTAAGGTTTTAGATCCAACTCTGAAAAATTACACTGTGACCTAAAAGGAAATGCTTGTAGTGGTCATTGTTTTGGAGAAATTTCGATCTCTACTTTTAGGGTCTAAGGTGATAGTATACCCAGATCATTCAGTTGCCTGTTACTTAATGATGAAAAAAGATGCAAAAGCACGTCTTCTCAGATGGATACTCTTGCTTCAGTAATTTGATATGGAGATTAAAGATAAACCTGAAGTTAAGAATGTTGTGGTTGATCATTTATCACAGATCGAACAAGACAAAATCCCTGATTCTGAATCCATCCGTGAAACCTTCCCAGATGAATCAGTTTTGGCTATTGACTCTCTCCCATGGTATACTGACATGGTTAACCATCTTGTCTCCAAGAAAGTTCCCCAGGGTTGGCCCAAGAACAGAATCGACAAACTCAAGTCGGAAGCCAGACACTACCATTGGGAGAATGCATTTCTTTCCTTTGAAGGACCTTATTGTATATGGAGGAGATGTATTCCTCAGGAGGAATACCAAAGTGTCCTCAATCTCTACCATACATTGTAGGTAGGAGGACATCACTCCGGGAACAGGACCGTTGAGAAGATACTACAATGTGGATTTTACTGGTCGACCTTGTTTAAGGATGCCTACAATTTTGTCAGGTCATGCCCGGTCTGTCAGAGAATGGGAGGGACCATTGGTCCCAAAGATGCCATGCCTTTACAACCAGTGATCATTTTTTATGTATTCAATGCATGGGGCATTGATTTTTTGGGTCCATTCCCTAACAGTCAAGGATTTGTATATATTCTTCTCACAGTGAACTATTTATCTTGGTGGGGGGAGGCTATCCATACTCGAGCGACATACAACAAGTCTGTATGCAAGTTTTTGAAAGATCATATTATTTCGAGGTTTGGGATCTTTAAGATATTAATATATGATGGGGGTAGTCACTTTATCAACTGGGAGGTGAAGAAGTTGACTAAGGAATATAACATGAGCACTGCGTCGCTAGTCCTTACCATCCAAATTTAATGGCATGTGATGAATCTACATTTCATCATCTTTATTCATTTATTTTATCTTAAAATCCCTATAAAACACATGTATATAACACTAACTCCATATCCTTACTAGCTTGCATCTGTGTGTAAATATTGCACACTTATTACCATTTTAACCTAAAATAAATAAATAAAGGAAAAATAAAGACAAGAAAATAAAAAGGAAGACTATATATATGTAATAGATACAGGCTGATATGAACCTCGAGAGAAGGTCAAGACTTCACCTGATCGACCAGGAATAAAGTAGGGGGAGATATGGTTCTTATTCAGAAATTCCAAAAAAATTGTGTGTTGTGTATATTTGTATACTACACTATTTTATTTGTACATAAATTAACCTCAAATCAAATAATTTCTAAAACAAAAATTGTAAATAAAAAATGTGTCATAAATAATAAAAATAATTGCACAATCAAATCATGTACAAAATAAAAGCAACCACACTTGGAAAAATCCACTAACCGATAATTGAAAGACCAATTCCGGATCCATATGAACTCAAATTGAACCAAACTCACTTCCATTGTATTCTAAATTAAATTATCTTTAAAGTGGTTGTGATTTCATAATTTTTGTAGTTACGGGTGAAAAGTTAGTTTTCTGGGGTGGTTTGTGCAATTTTCCCATGTATTTTTACATATTATTTTTGTAAATATTTTTACTAATTATTTAAAATAGAAAAAATATTTTTTTTAAATCCTTATTTAATCATGTAAATAATGTACTATATGTATATAGTGTTTATTTAAATAACTACCACAAAAAATAAAAAAATAAACATTTAATTTTCAAATTAATAAAGTGACGAAAATACCAAAAAAATAGTTAATTTTTGTAAATAATTTTAAACACTAATCTTCTTACTTTATCTCATTTCAATTTTTTTCTCTCTTATCTCTTATCTTCATCCAAAAATTCAGTAATTCAAATTTCAATTCCTATCATTTCTATTTATATGGTTCCTTCTCCATCATTTCAATTTGATCAATCTTTGGTGAGAAAAGCCCGATATCTGAGACCTACGAGTCATCCGGTGATAGCGAGTCGGCCTTCGTCGAGGCGATCACGGTATTTTTCCGCTCCTAAGGTGAGATCCATTCTTTTTTATTTTTCATCTAGATTAATCTTAGTTAATTTTTCGACTTTAATTTCATCGTCATGTTTTATCTAGATCTTAGAATCCATCACGATTTGATCACCACCGACTCGATTTTTCATTTCACTTTCTCGATCTCTGTGCATTCTTTTCTACCTTGCATGATCTCTCACCTCCGACCATGCACGGTGGTCGGAGATCCGATTCCTTCCACCATTTTCCTCGGAACCATACTAATCCACATCTTCCATTTGGTTTTTGGATCGAGTCATCATGCTTGCATCATAATTATTTATAAATTAAAATTTAAAAAAAAAAACACAAAAAATATAATTTCCCCTTGTTTATAACATTTATTTTGCAGGAAAAATAAAAGAGCATAAATAAATAAATAAAATTACAAAAAATCTTCTTACAACTTTATGTTCTTCATAAAGAAAAAAAAATTCTTTTCATTTTTGATTAACAAAAAATAATAAATAAAAGTTTTTTTCTGATTACTACGCACAGTTGAAAATAAAAAAATTCTAAAAAATAAAACACAGGCGGTACCGCCGCCACCCAACCGAGCCCAGGCCGCACTGCCGTTGCTTGGCCACCTAGACTTCGCCGATAACATCTTCCTCCACCGCGGCAGACCCTCTGATCACCTCCCACACCATCCGCTCGCCAGCATTCCTCCGCCCGCACGTGCCGACGCACGGTCATCGTTGCCACCGCCCTGAACAGCAACACCGAGGTCGACTACACCCGCAACGACGCCCGTAGCCATCTCAGTTGTGCAAGTGCGCCACCAGGATCTTGTGGCACATCCGCCTGAAGCCGCGAGGTCTACTTTGCCCACCGCAATCGCCAACCGCTGTATCCTCGTAGCGGCTGCACTGCTCTTCATCGCCATCAGCGCACCGCTCGCGCGTGTATCAGCCCGAGCGGCCGCATCCATCGAGCTCGTCATTGATGCCCAGCAACCTCCCATAGCATCGATCCTCCACAGCCGCACCACGCCAGAGAGAGAAGAGACCACCGGTGGCAGTGCACGCCCCCTCCCATCTTTGGTGAAGAACGAAGCAAGCAGAACGGTAAACCCTAAGTTTTAAATAAATTTTTTTTGAAAAAATTGCAGTTTGTCCCCGCCATTTCTGAAATTGCAAAAGAGCCCCTGTTCAAGTACAAATCACATGTTTCACATGCCTAACTGGGTAAATTACACTTTTTACCTTCTATTTATTTCTTATTAATTATTTAATGCAAAAACATTAATTATTCACATTTCAGACACTATGTTTCCAAACTATTTATTGCTTGTCTTTTATATCGAAATAAATGTGTTTTGTGGCTCAAAATTTCTCAAAAAAAATTAACTTAGACTCTTGTTCTGTGCATCTTCATTGTTTAAAAGTTTCATTTCTTTTTATAATCATTTGTTATTATTAATAAATAAAAAACAATGTCTTTTCTCTTCCTGAAATTCAAAAATTCATAAAATCTGAATATTTCTCTAAAAATTCAAAAAAAATAGTTATTTTTTATTGTCTTTTAATTTCTGTCAAAATTTCATGCATTAATTTTTTTCAAAACCCAAAAAATGAAAATACTAAAAATCTTATAAAATTCATACAGTAATTCTATAAAAATCCAACAATCGTGATTTCAGTTCTTGTTCGTAGATATTTGCCTATATTTCACATTAAAAATAATTGCCTGCAGTTTTGGGCACTTAAAATATTTTTATGTTCCAAATTACTCCAGGTTGTGCACTATATATCATTTTTGCCACTTTTTGATTAAAAAAATTACAAAAACATCTGAAAATTATATAAAAATTCCACAAAACATTTCAAATTCTTTAAAACCCAAAAACATTTTCTCTGGATTTTTCTAAGCAATTTTAATATAATTGAAAAAAACAAAAAGAGTGTGGTGTATGTGTTTCTTCCCTTGTTCATATTGTTCATTATCTGAAAATTAAAAAATGAAAAAAATTAAAATCACTAAAGTTTTAAAAGTCAGAAAATAAAAAAATAGAAATAAAAAAATAAAAAGATAATAAGATAAAAAGTCCACAAAAACTAAGGATAGTTTGCCTTTGAGATTCATGCTTTTTCTTTTAATTGATTTTTGATTAATTGAATAACCCTCGGGAATTGTAGCCTCTTTGAGTTCGATCCTATCTGCTATACATGTAAATAAGTAGCAAAACATTTCTCATGCCCTTTATTATTCTTGTAATTATTTTGCAACGAGAGAAGAAAAAAATTAAAATTTTTTGTTTGTCACGGGATTATTTGGTGATAATGACGACATCCATCATAAATAAGCAATCCTCAAAGATTTTGTGTCAACAACATGGTCGAGGTGTTAAGCAAGGAGGTCAAAGGAATTTTACAGAAGCTACTCTACCTTGATAGGAAGAACTAGTCCCAACTCTTGGAACAAGTTCTATGGGCTTACCAGACAGCTCACAAGAACCCATTGGGCACCTCCCCGTTTTGAATGGTATATGGAAAGCTATGTCATTTGCCGCAAAAATCGTGCATAAATCAGAATGGGCAATCAAAAAAGTCAATTAGAGCCATCACCAAGGAAATAAGAACCGATATATGGATTTGAATGAACTATCAGAAATCCAAAATCATGCATAAAAAAATAACACCATTTACAAGGACAGAGTGAATTTATGGCATGACAAGAACATACGAACAAAGACCTTTGTCCCAGGATAGAAAGCATGGTTGTTTAATGCAAGCAAGGCAAATTAAAATCCAAATGAACGGGACCCTTCATCATGAGAGAGGTGCAGAATAACAGAAGTGTTGAGATCTCAGAGTTTGCAGATAACCCGGAAATTTCTATAGTCAATGGTCAGCTGCTTCATCATTTTGTTAAATCAAGTGAGTAGTTAGTGCAAGTTGAGAAGATCTCCTTCACTCAGGGCACTGTGTTAGACGAAAGATTCGGGCATCCTGGATGAACCACCTCTTCCATAAAAATTCTGTCACGCTTCTTTAAATTCATCATTCCGTCTATCTCCTCGTTCCCCCACATGTGATTACTTCCTATATTTAGACTGACCCGAGTCTAAGTATAGGGGTACTGACCACATTGTGATTTATCTGCTTCTATTATTTCTCCTCCCCTGCGCCTGCCTTATTTCGTGTTTTTCTGCTATGCTTAGTCCCTCAAAAGTCTAACTATAGGGGGCATGTCAACTTCTTTTCTTTTTAGCTCAACTATACTTAGTTCGAGTTATGTCTCCATTTCACATTGTGCCATGAGGACATAGCACAAGCTTTGTATATGGGGGTGTGTTTGTATATATTCTACATACTTTATCCATAGCTCGTACCTTAAATGTTTTTATCTAAAATCAGGTATGGGTACAAGTAGTTTTTATTATGTATATTATACTAAATTCTTTATGTAAATAATACCTAATTGACAAAAAAACAAAAAAAAACATAAACCTTCTTAAATAAATGGCTTCTTATTAAAGCTTAAAAAATCACTCATGGTCTTGCATTTCATTAAGCATCACATGCATTTTTAGTTGGTGCATTCCTGACACATTAACTATCACTCAAGGCTTCAAGGTTTGAGGACACTTGATTTCTGAGATCTTCAGAATATGAATTAACCAGCCTTAGTCATTTGGTTTTTTTGAAACTTAATAATCCGCACTTCCCTACTTTGAAAGATTTGACTTCTATAATGCGCTCTTCATCTCTACCTTCTAAAGAATATGATCAGCACAACACTTTCACAATTGCATGATTGATGAGATGAGTTGAGTTATCACTTGAAGAACTAAGACTGGAGACTTTAGTTTAGACCCGATTTAATGATGCATGAGGATGGGATAAAGTTAATGAAGGCTTCAAGAAACTGAGTGTCAGCAAAACCCTAGCCAGTATGTGAACAAGTTCGCATGCTATCATTTGATATTTACCTATGTGCAAGGGTATGATGAAACCTAATTAAAATTGTTGATCAGTGTACGCCAACTCTTGGTAAAAACAATGGAGCTAGCCAAATAATGAAATGAAATTCGAGACAAGTTCTCTTATACAAAGAAAAGCTCAATCATTACAAATACAAATTCAAAAGATATTTCACAAAAGGCGAGCGCTCCCGACCATTTCAAAGTGTCCACTTGGATCAAACGTTATTATGACCAAGAAGTTGGGCTAGCACTAAAAAAGGGCTCTGCATCATATAGTGATACATGTCTGGGTGTCGAAGGTATCTTAGATACTCAAAATAGACACTCCTCGGTGTACTCCCAGGAAAACAAATGCAGACACCTTTGAATTCTCTTGATGGGCACATTGATCAACGAACAAAAATCTACATGTGTTGAGTAATAAGGCACTCGGGAGACCCCTTGTTTCAATGTGAGGGAGAGAAGAATTGATGCAATCTTGTGCCCTCCATCATCTGGCCATCCATCTACACTTTCAAGTCTGACAAATGAATGAGGGAGTGGATTGAATGCAGGAACCAACTTATTCCCTAGTGTTGAGTATTAGGTCTAGAGGAGAGTCTCTTGACTGGGACCTTTGGTGACATCTTGACTCGACTCTCATGAATGCAGTACACTAAAAGTCATATCCTTATATTATATGTACAAACAGAGAGTATGATAAATAGAGAAGTTGTATTCCTTTTGATTAAAACACAGTTAAGCCCAGAATAAGATCACTCAAATTTAAGGGTCTTTGATGAATTGAGCATTGAAAATTTACATGCACAATTAGGGATTTATCCAAATAAGACATTCATTCATTGATGCTCGGGGACGTGCATGGTTTAAGTATAGGGGTATGATGAATCTCAGATTCAACATGCCAAAATTGGTCAATTATGCTCTGTTCCTCAAAATCCACATGCATTTAATCATTAATACCACATCATTAGCATTCATACATATGCAAATAATATTCGCATTTCATCATGTACAATCGCATAAAGTAAGGAACCAAAAATCCAAGTGTAAATTGACCTAAAAAGCAACTAACTTTCCCAAAATTTTAATTATTTAATACGAACTCCGATTGACCTAAAACTACATCCAGTTGTGCAGATATTACTAACAATAATAAATAAAAATACAAAAAATTACTAACTCAAATAAGTGAGAAATAAACCCAAAACCTAATTTCACATCATACAGACTAAAACACACATATCTTCCTCATACAATGTCCAATTTTAGTATACTCTCTTTAAATTACTCCATTTTCAAATACCTTCAAAAGAAGACCAATTTCATAAAATTCGGAGCTCTTATGTGAAATTTGAGTTTTTTGGCCTCTTTTGGGCGTTTTATCTTTTTTGCATTTTTTTACCCTGAGTTTTTATGTACATAATTAACCCATTTTATTTTATTTCTTTTTTTGTTTGTATTCTTTTCTTAGGGCCCGTTCGGTAGGAGAATAAGCAGGAATAAGGATGGGGAATAAGGGGAATAAGGGTCTATTCTCCGTTCGGCTGGAGGATAAGAATAAGGAGAATAAGGTGAAATAAAGGTAGGTAAGGTGGGATAAAGATAGGAATAAGAGTGAAATAAGATGAAATAATGGGGAATAGTCGTACCACAGGGAAGCGTGTTGGGGGTTTATTCCCCTTATTCCATTCCTCCTTATACCCCAAACGAACAGGGCCTTAAAGTTTTATCAAGTGATAGAAAAATCCAAATACAAATCAATACTGAAGTCAAAGAAACTTACCGTGTCTGAGTAACCTTTGTGAGTTTGTACAAAAATCTCTTATTTCACAATTCTATTTTATTTCCTTATTTTCTTATTTATTAAAAATCCAAAAAAAAATATATTAATGTGAAATTAAGTGTCTTTTATTTTATACTATTTTTTCTAGATTTTTTATCCTCTTTAAAATCATAAAAAACTACAAAACTCCAAAAAGCGGTTCTCTATATACATGGAGAACCACCAAAAATACCACTTTGTACAAATGACTTCATTTGCTCCTGGTTCCTTCATAAAATTTGTAGATCTCATCGAGACGAACAAGTTTCATAAAGAAAATTTTTCGATCTGAGGTCTCCTTTTATTTATTTTCTTTTTTCTTTCCCTTTTAAATTTTGAAATTTTTTGGGGGTGACATGTGGTAGCCCCTGGGCGTGTCACGTGGCACCCCCAGTCACTCCAACCTGGTCACATGTAGCACTCGTGACCTCTCCTCCTTCCAGGTCATGTACGCGCACATGACCTCACCTCCGCTCCTACTCTCTCCAGTCGCCCCCCGATCACGTGCCTAGCACGTGCCACTCCTTCATCTCCCCCAAATCTTCAATGACCATCACCGCCCCCTCCCCAGTCGTTTCCCCTTCACCAGCTGTTACAGTAGCTCCATGTAACACCCCCTGCCTCCTCTTATATAATCACTCCTCCAAAAAGCAGGGGCATAATTGAAATTACAATATCTCAGAGGGGTACGACTAATAAAAACCCTAAAATAAAAATAAAATACAAATAACATAGGTAATTATACCTATAAATACAGTTGTAAAAGTAAAAACCTAATAAATTAACTTGTAAAGATAAATAAAAATCATAATTCAATACTACATAAATTAATGATCATTTTTTATGTTTTAAGTTTTATTTAATAAAATATATTTCTATTTTATCTCAAATTATCTTCTCTTTTATTTTCTATTTTTTCTTTTAGCACTTAATGGGGCCCAATCAGAGGCTGGCATTGGTTGACTCACCAGCCAACTATGCATGTGCCTAGGATTAGGCATGTTAAAGCGTGGTTGACCTATTTTCCTTGAATTTCCCCACTCGCATCTTTCATTCTTTTGGATCGATTCCTTCTGTGAAATTGCTCCTCAATCATTACTCTTTCATGCACATATCTCTTCTTGATCTGAGGAGCCTCGATTCATGGAATGTCATCGGTCAAAGATCACCTTTATATAATATCACCTCACCCCTTCCTTCAATTTTTGATCCCTTTTTCGCCTCCTAAACCCTAACATATGGTCTGATTGAGGAGCATGGTGACAACAAATTTCCTCTCCAGTGGTTCCATGCACGTAGTTAGCGTTGATTCAAGGTTGATCCACCTCCGATGAGTCCACCGCCACGAGTTTTGGCTCCTTGGACTCGTGTTAGGTTCAAGCATTTTTTTCGCTTTCTAGATAGTTTTTATTCCTACAATTCAACTTTATGTTTAGTTTAGCTTTTAATCCATCTTTGTAGCTTAGTTTCCAACTTAAGCATACGGCGGAGCTACGCTCCGGCCATCATTTCTCATTGTTTCCAAAACCGTTTCGACTCCATATCACCTCCATATCCTTCTCCTTCCACTGCTCTACACTTCACGCATCCCCATCCAACCTGATCAAGCCAAGATTTGGAGATGAATGTATCCTCTTCCGCTGCTCATAGGAGACATTCGCCACGCATCACCTTCAATCATCTCAGCTGAGTAGCACCTCCATCACCTTCGCTTTTGTGTTGCGAACCTAATTGTGTAGGTATGTTAGAGAAAGGACCTCATCTGAGGCCTTTTTGGTCCATGAAGAAGGTTCTAGGTCCTCTTGTTCTTCAGGTCTCCTCGAGCAAGCTCTGGACAGTTTTAAACGCTCTACTCGAAGCGGAAGATGCCCAGGGGCATTTTTCTCTTCACTTGAGCTCCAAGGGACGAAGAACGACAAAGAATCGATAGATAGAGCCCCTTTCCATCTGTTTTTGAGTTGTTCCTCCATCGAATCTCAGAGATGTTCGATTGCAGACGAATTCCAGGTGGAGCATCCAGCATTGGATCAAGCCACGCCTCCACCATCTGATCTAATGCGAGATCTAATTTTAGGCATCCAATGTGAAGCTGTAGAGGCGCATCCGGGTCGTTCATCACACTTAAGTGACTCATCCTCCACTGCGCGATCGCACATGCAGGGGTAAAATCTAAGTAACCCCAGCCTTTTTATATTAATATTTATTATTTAAGCTTCCATATGTAGTTGTAAAAATTTTGTAATATTTGCAAGAAGACCATCAAACTTAGTGCTTATTACATCTAGGTCCTTGCCCACTTAGCTCACGTGGCAACCTACGTGGGCTGGGTATTTGCAGTTATACCCTCTTGAGTTTTTCTAATTGTAGATTAATTTCTAACTTTGAATTTTAGTTATAAAATTTTGGGTAACTTTCATATTAGTCCTTGTCTTTTATTTTAATTGCAAATATACCCCAACTAATTCTATTAGTTTTTTTGCATGATTTTCATTTTCTAAAAATATCATCCACACTCCAGAATCTATGGAAAAATAGGATGATGTGCTTGATGCATTATTCTTCAAGCTATAATTTTTATTTTATATTTTACACATTTTTCAATTTATTAAAAATCAAAAGGTGCATGTTTATGCCTGCTGAAAAAAATAGTAATTATTTATTATTATATTTTGTACCTCCAGACCAAAAATCCCTAAAAATAAAAAAAGAAAATAACTAAAAAGCTACAAAATACTGATAAAATTTTTTAAGTTCAAAAAAATCCAAAATATGTCTTTTTATTTCTAAATTTTTCCTATTATATTTATTAAATATTAAAATAGTTTTGGTAAATTTTTAGACTTTTTAGTATTTTTAAATTCCAAATCAATTTTTCTTATTTATTCTAGTCACTATTTTGCATATTAATCCACTAAAAAATACAAAAATCAATACAAATTGCAAGAAAAATATCAAAAATGGAGAAAAACATAAAAATATGAAATATTTTATTTATCGATTTTTTAGTATTATAGTTATATTTATCAATCTAGTATCATATATCTATTTACTTATAATATCAATTATATTTGTTTACAAATTAAAAATAAAAAAACTTAAAAAGAAAATAAAATTTATTAAATTAAAATCTAAAAAAATCTAAAAAATCCAAAAAAAATCAAATAATTAATTACCCACAAAAAAGTAAAAATATTCAAAAAAAACCAAAAACATGTATTGCCTTTTTTGGCCAATTTTGTTGTCTATCCCCATTCTCCTTATGTTCAACCCTACCATACTTGTCACTATACACATTTTTTGTAGGGTATAATAAACTTTGATTTACATTTGCTTGCATCGCTTCATCTTTACATTATGTGGGTTGATTGTTGATCGATCTCGACTTTAATGAGTGGTCGCCTCAACGACATTCTATCTTCGCTTCTTGTGAGGATATTTTTAGACCCTTACCAAACTCTTAGTCCATCAGTTAGCCAAGCCAAGTGGCTCCGTCCGATATAGTGTCAATCCGAATACAGATCCAGATCCAATCACCGTAACTCGTTCATATTTCGTGTATAACTCTCCTATACATCCTCTGATTTTGATGTCCTTAGGCTTGTTGGAAAGGTCTCGATGAGTACTACAAGGTATAGTGCAATGAACAAGTCCATTGCAATCTCCAATGACAACTTATATACTTTGTGTTTATCACCAACAATCATAACAATCTTAAAAGAACTTCTCTTATCAAAGATGTGACAACAATCTTTACATTTTTCTCTGATCGCATAGGTGATAACAATCTTAAAAGGGATTTCATTTATCATTTTCTCTTATAACACTCTTGAAAAGTTCTCATTTCCTAGAAAATGCATCAACATCCACACTCCGCTTATCATGTGACTGATAACAATCTTAAAAGAATAGTAGTTATCTCAATCTCGTGATAACAATCTTAATAAGGAAACGACCCATGTCTATATGACTTATTCTTTATGTTGGACATGCGACCCACAACGAGCAATTTTGCAATAAAAGTTATTGCAAATATCATTCACTGATATGAAATGGAGAATAACTAATTTTCATAATATGTCCCTTAGAACAATTAGGGCAATGTAACATGGCCACGTTAATGATCATACATCTGCTGATTCAAGAGGCTGGTGCTTGGATGAAAATCTAAAGAGTTAGATTGAGGACTCATCAAACACTGTCAAATGATTATTAAAATATGATCTCCAGCCTGAAAATGAGATGGCAATCCTTTCTCTAAAGGATGATATCTAACCGACCTCTAGATGCAAGTCCTCTGCATAAGAATAGAGATTCAGAGGTGTTAGATAAGTTAGGTCAAAGAGTTGACTTAACGAGATCGAGATATCCAAAGACCTATATCGTACACTATCATGATATAGGAACGCATCCTCTAACAGGAGACAGATGTGTTACTATATATCTGAGTATATACATTTGGCAGACCAATAGATTTATGACATAATCAAGGTGTACACACCGACGTGCTGGTCTGCATATAAGGGCATATGAGTAATGCAATCCCTGAAATGGATCATACAGGTTCATTTACTGAACTGGAAGACATGAGCTCCCTCATGAGATATTGGAAAGAATCAAATTCCGTCCATGGTCATCTCGCTTTGGAAACTTGACTGAATTTGTAAGTTTGATATATGCTTTTGAAAAGTATATGATCAATACCTGGGTATGATATATGTTTTTGGAAAGTATATGATCGATACCAACTCCCAATGATCGAATGAGAAACTTGATGATAAAACCCTGAAGGAGACAATATAAATAGATCTAAAATTCGGGTTTATTCTATGGGTCTTCCAGTATGCAGGATGTACAGGTACTAGGAATACTTGAGGGTGATGTGATCATAAAAGATTGCATAACCATGACGCTTCCATTTCAAGGGAGTGACGAAACGGGTCTGGATTTTAGTGACTCTCATAGAGAAGTAATATGATCTTAGTCCAAATGTTGGATCTTGATCTGAATGTGATTCATATATAATGACAAGATTAGATTTACAACTTTGATTTAATCAAAAATCTATAGGAGATCCCTGATATCTTGATTTGAGATGTGATCTCAATATCCAAGTCATTATACGTGGAATAATATAATCACCATGTCGTTATCTCCAAGTATCCGCGGAGAAAGCGCATTGTTTTTGAAGAGTTCAAGAATAATTCCATTGTTGATATTATGTATCTTTGCATTGAGATATTAATAATTAAATGTGATTTAATTATAGTGAATAATATGAATTTGATTCGTATTTGACCATATAAGGAGAGTCATCTGAGATGATTTAATGTGATTTAGTTATCAAAGATGTGAATAATGTGAATGTAATTCGTGTTATTTGGGCACATTAGAAGAGAGACCCAAGATGATTAAATATGATTTAATTATCAAGCATATGATAAATATGGATATCACTATCTGCAATAATCATAGATATTATAAATATTATTTATAATATGATGGGGAAATTTTATTTGTAAATAGAATTTACAAATTATATGTTGTTGTGAATTGGATTCCCAATAAACAAGTACTTGTAAATCTAAATTATATATTATGTTGGATATATGAATATGATTCATATTTGTCAATGGTGTGATTGAAGTTTTCATAAATTTAATTTGGAATTATTTTTTTGAAGATAAATGCAATAAATATTATTGCATATTAATTAATTTATATATATTGATAAAAGAAGGCTTACTCCCTTTATGGTGGTCATCCACCTTGACTTGTTCAAGAGGGGGACAACCACCCTATTTATAATAAAGAGACTTGGTCTTCACATTATCCATGTATATTGATTAATTTTAAAATGAATTAAATATTATCTTGAAATGGATATAGTTAATTTATTTTAAACTAATTGTTGTTGTTTTTTTGGAGCAACAAATCTTGGTCATTGATTAATAAACTTTTTATCTACATCGTAGATTTAGAGAGCACATGGATTGAGATCCATATGCATCCAACTAGTATAAAAGGAAGGATAGCACTTTCCATTGGTGATACACATAATTCTAATAGGAATTAAATTCGATCCATGCTCTCTCTCTCTCTCTCATTCTTCACACACCAAGTCTATCTCTCTCATTGTGGTCGTCCACCATGGAGCTCTAGAGAGAGAGTCACCATCGCCGTAGCATCAACATTATGCTGCGGGATTGTTTGCTCATGGATCATTGTCTCCATCTGTGTACCTCTCTCATGAAGAAGATTCGGATCTCGTGTGACAAGATCATGAGATTCTCCACTTCGATCATCAACATGGATTGCGAGGAGCATGCATCATATCAACGCTCGCAAGCGTCTCCTCTATTGGATCGAACTTAAGATAGGAAGTTTCTTCGTTTAGAGACTAGATCCCAACCACGCTTCAAGAGGTAATCCTAGTACTTGTTTGTGGTTTATATGAAATGATCCTAGAAGTGTTCTTGGATCATGTGGTTTCATCATTTGAAAAATTTAAGTTATGCTACCTTGAGGGACTAGTCGCTCCCTATCACATACGATGCAATCCTCACGCTTATGTGAAGCACCTAAGATTTTCCCAGATCCCTCAAGTGGTATCAGTGCCAGGTTTAATGAAGGATTATCTGAAATTAGTAATTTGCATATATATATATATATATACATATTTTACTTTGATTTAGGAAATTTTATATCAAAGTTGTCTTGCCTTGTCAACACTGAAAGTTCATTCCCTTAATAACTTTCAATACATGAGATATGCTTACCACTTTAACTCAAGCAAGATCTCAGATCCCCTTTATTATCTTTGTTGCATCCCACTAATATACGAACCTACAACTCGGATAAAAAGAAGCGGGAACGCATTCCGCTTTGCAAGTCCAACTTGCATGATGGTGATGTGATCATAAACAATTGTATAACAATGACGCTTCCATTCCTCAGGAGTGATGAAAAACGTTCGAATTTTAGTGACTCCTCTCAATAGAGAGGTAATAAAATCTTGGTCCAAATGTTGGACAGTGATATGAATGTGATTCAGATGTAATGAGAAGATTAGATCTACATTTTTTACTTAATTAAACATCTATGGTAGCATCGTAAGATATGGATTTGAGGTTTGATCTCAATATCCAAATCACTATACGTGGAACATACAATCGTCATGTCCTTATCTCCAAGTATCCGTAGAGAAAGTCCATTATCCTTGAAAGAGTTTATGGAAAAATTCATTGTTGATATATGTATCCGAGCATTGAGAAAATTGATAATTAAATATGATTTAATTATAATAAATAACATGTATTTGATTCATATTGTAAGGAGAGTTATCTGAGATAACTAAATGTGATCTAATTATCAAAGATGGAAATAATGTGAATGTGATTCATGTTATTTGGGCACATGAGATTTGAAATCATTGATAATTAAAAATGATTTAATTATCAAGGATATGATTAATGTGGATATCACTATTCACAATAATCATGGATATTATAAATATGATTTATAATATGATGGAGAGATTTAATTGTAAATAAAATTTACAAATTACATGTTGTTGTGAATAGGATTCACAATAAACAATTAATTGTAAATCTAATTATGTATTATGTTGGATATATGAATATGATTCATCTTTGTCAATGGCATGATTGAAGTTTTCACAAATTTAATTAGGAATTATTTTTGTGAAGATAAATGCAATAAATGCTATTGCATATTAATTAATTTATATAATATTGATAAAGGAAGACATAATCACTTTACTCCGGCCATCCACCTTGACTTGTTCAAGAGGGGGGACGACCACCCTATTCATAGTAAAGAGACTTGGTCTTCACATTATCAATGTATATATATTAATTTTAAAATTAATTAATTATTATCTTGAAAAGGATATGGTTAATTTATTTTAAACTAATTGTTGTTTCTTTTTTGGAGAGCAAATCATGGCCATTGATTAATAAACTTTTAATCTACACCGTAGATTAAGAGAGCACATGGATTGTGATCTATATGTATCCAACTATTATAAAAAGAAGGGTAGCCTTTTCCTTTGGTGATACACATAATTCCAAGAAGAATTAAACTCTCTCCATGCTCGCTCTCTCATTCTTCACATGCCAAGTCTCTCTCTCTCTCTCATTGTGGTCGTTTACCATGGAGCCCTAGAGAGAGAGAGTCAACATCAATGCAACATCATCGTTATGTTGCCGGATTGTTTGTTCGTGGATCTTCGTCTCCATCTATGTACCTCTCTCGTGAAGAAGATGTCAGATCTCGTATGAGAAGATCAGGAGATTCACCGCTTCGATCATCAACATGGATTACGAGGAGCACACATCATATCAATGTGCTTGCAAGCATCTCCTCTGTTGGATAGGACTTGAGACAGGAGGTCGCTTCGTTTAGAGACTCGATCGCAACCACGCTTCAAGAGGTAATCCTAATACTTGTTTATGGTTTAGATGAAATGATCCTAGAAGTGTTCTTCGATCATGTGGTTTCATCATTTGAAAAATTTTAAATTCTGCTGCTTCAAGCAAATAATGCGACTAGTAGTCACTCTCGATCGCATACAATGCAATCCTCACGCTTCCATGAAGAAATTTTGATTTTCCCATATCCTTCATGTGGTGAAAGTGCCAGGTTTAATGAAGGATTATCAGAAAGAAGTAATTTGCATAAATAAATATATATCTATATTTATTTACATATATACATATTTTACTTTGATTTAGGATATTTTATATCAAAGTTGTCTTGCCTTGTCAACAGTGAAAGTTCATTCCTTTAATAACTTTCAATGTAAGAGTTATACTTACCATTATATCTCAAGCAAGATCCGGGATCTCCTTTCTTATCTTTGTTACATCCCAATAATATGAGAAACTGCAACTCGGATAAAAAGAAGTAGGAAAACATTCTGCCTTGCATGTCCAAGTTGCGTGAGGATGATGTGATCACAAACGATTGTATAACCTTGATGCTTCCATTCTAGGGAGTGGTGAAACGAGTTTGGATTTTAGTGACTCCTCTCAATAGAGAAGTAATATGATCTTGGTCCAAATGTTGGACAGTAATCTGAATGTGATTCATATGCAATAAGAAGATTAGAGCTACGGTTTTGATTTAGTCAAACATCTATGGGAGGATCACAAGATCTGGATTTGAGGTTTGATCTCAATATCCAAGTCAATATACATGGAATGTACAATCACCCTGTCCTTATCGCCAAGTATCCATGGAGAAAGCGCATTATCCTTGAAAGAGGTCATGGAAAATTTCATTATTGATATATGTATCTGCGCATTGAGAAAATTGATAATTAAATGTGATTTAATTATCATGAATAATATGAATTTGATTTATACTGTAAGAAGAGTTATATGTGATAACTAAATGTGATTTAATTATCAAATATGCGAATAATGTGAATGTTATTCATGTTATTTGGGCACATGAGATTTGAAATCTTAGAAAATTAAATATGATTAAATTATCAAGGATATGATTAACGTGGATATCACTATCCATAATAATCATGGATATTATAAATATGATTTATAATATGATGGAGAGATTTAATTGTAAATAAAATTTACAAATTATATGTTTTTGTGATGGGATTCACAATAACAAGTAATTGTAAATCTAATGTACATATTATGTTGGATATATGAATATGATACATATTTGTCGATGACATGATTGAAGTTTTCACAAATGTAATTTGGAATTATTTTGGTGAAGATAAATGCAGTAAATGTTATTTCATATTAATTAATTTATATGTATTGAAAAAGGTAGACTTAATCTCTTTATGGCGACCGTCCACCTTGACTTGTTCAAGAGGGCGGACAACCGCCCTATTTCTAGCAAAGATACTTGGTCTTCACATTATCTATGTATATTGATTAGTTTGAAAATGAATTAATTATTATCTTGAAAAAGATATAATTAATTTATTTTAAACTAATTGTTGTTGCTTTTTTGGAGCAACAAATCATGGCATTGATTAATAAACTTTTAATCTACACCGTAGATTAGGAGAGAACATGGATTGAGATCCATATGCATCCAACTAGTATGAAAGGAAGGGTTGCCCTTTCCTTTGATGATACACATAATTCCAAGAGGAATTAAACTCTCTCCATGCTCTCTCTCTCATTCTTCACACGCCAAGTCTCACTCACTCTCTCTCTCTCTCTCATTGCAGCCATCCACCATGGTGCCCTAGAGAAAGAGTCACCATCACTCTAACATCGTCGTTATGCATCCAGATTGTTTGCTTGTAGATCTCCATCTCCATCTGTGTGTCTCTCTCACGAATAAGACGTCTGATCTCGTGTTACGAGATTAGGAGATTCACCGCTTTGATCATCAACAAGGATTGCAAGGAGCGCGCGTCATATTAAAGTGCTCGCAAGCGTCTCCTCCGTTGGATTGGACTTGAGACAGGAGGTGTCTTCGTTTAGATACTCAATCGAAACCATGCTTCAAGAGGTAATCCTAATACTTGTTTATGGTTTAGATGAAACGATCCTAGAAGTGTTCTTGGATCATGTGGTTTCATCATTTAAAAAAATTTAAATTCCGCTGCTTCGAGCGACTAGTGCAACTAGTTGTTCTCGATTGCATACGATGCGATCCTCATGCTCCCCTGAAGCACTTAAGATTTTCCCAGATCCTTCAAGTGGTATTAGTGACAGGTTTAATGAAGGATTATCTGAAATAAGTAATTTGCATATATATATATATATACACATATAGACATATTTTACTTTGATTTAGGATTTTTTTATCAAAGTTGTCTTGCCTTGTCAATACAGAATGTTCATTCCCTTAATAACTTTAAATGTAAGAGATATACTTACCATTATATCTCAAGCAAGATCTAGATCTCCTTCCTTATCTTTGTTACATGCCAATAATATGAGAACTTGCAACTCGGATAAAAAGAAGCAGGAACACATTCCGCCTTGCTAGTCTAACTTGCATGAGAGTCATGTGATCATAAACGATTGTATACCCATGACGCTTCCATTCCTAGGGAATGATGAAACGAGTTTGGATTTTAGTGACTCCTCTCAAAAGAAAAGTAATCTGATCCTGGTCCAAATGTTGGACAGTGATCTTAATGTGATTTAGATGCAATAAGAAGATTAGATCTACGGTTTTAATTAATCAAACATCAATGGGAGGAATGCAAGATCTGGATTTGAGGTTTGATCTCAATATCTAGGTCACTATACATGGAACGTATAATTGCTCTGTCCTTATCTCCAAGTATTCGTTGAGAAAGCACATCATCCTTGAAAGAGTTGATGGAAAAATTTCATTGTTGATATATGTATCTGAGCATTGAGAAAATTAATAATTAAATGTGATATAATTATCACAAATAATACAAATTTGATTCAAATTGTTAGGAGAGTTATCTGAGATAATTAAATGTGGTTTAATTATCAAAGATGCGAATAATGTGAATGTAATTCAAGTTATTTAGGCACATGAGATTTGAAATATTATATAATTAAATATGATTTATTTATCAAGGATATGATTAATGTCGATATCACTATCCACAATAATCATGTATATTATAAATATGATTTATAATATGATGGAGAGATTTCATTGTAAAAAGAATTTACAAGTTATATGTTGTTGTGAATGGGATTCAGAATAAATAATTGATTGTAAATCTAATTTACATATTTTATTGGATGTATAAATATGATTCATATTTGTCAATGGCATGATTGAAGTTTTCACAATTTAATTTGGAATTATTTTTGTTAAGATAAATGCAATAAATGTTATTGCATATTAATAAATTTATATATATTGATAAATGAAGACTTATTCTCTTTATGCATGTCGTCCTCCTTGACTTGTTCAAGAGGGGGGACAACCACCCTATTTATAGTAAAGAGACCTAGTCTTCACATTATCTATGTATATTGATTAATTTTAAAATGAATTAATTATTATCTTGAAAAGGATATACTTAATTTATTTTAAACTAATTGTTGTTGCTTTTTTGGAGCAACGATTCATGGCCATTGATCAATAAACTTTTAATCTACACCATAGATTAAGAGAGCACATGGATTGAGATCCATGTGCATCAAACTAGTATAAACGGAAGGTAGCCTTTTCCTTTGATGATACACATAATTCCAAGAGGAATTAAACTCTCTCCATGCTCTCTTTTTCTCATTCTTCACATGCCAAGTCTCTCTCTCATTGTGACCGTACACCCTGGAGCCCTAGAGAGAGAGTCGTCATCGCCGCAACATCGTCATTTTGCATGGATTGTTTGCTTGTGGGTCTTCGTCTCATTCAGTGTGCCTCGCTCGTGAAAAAGATGTCGGATCTCGTGTGATGAGATCAGGAGATTTGATGCTTGGATCATCAACATGGATTGCAAGGAGCATGCATTTCATCAGTGTGCTCGCAAGTGTCTCCTACGTCGGATCGAACTTGAGACAGGAGTTCTCTTCGTTTAGAGACTCGATCGCAACCACGCTTCAAGAGGTAAAGATAATACTTGTTTGTGGCTTAGATGAAATGATACGAGAAGTGTTCTCAGATCATGTGGTTTCATCGTTTAAAAATTTTTAAATTCGACTGCCTCGAGCGACTAGTACTTGTCGCTTCCGATCGCATATAATGCAATCCTCACGTTTCCATGATGCACTTAAGGATTTTCCCATATCCTTCAAGTGGTATCATCAATAAAATTTATTTATTTTTTAAACGGTGAAACCATATTATCCAAGAACACTTCTCGGATAATTTCATCTAAACCACAAACAAGAATTAGGATTACCTCTTGAAGCATGGTTGCGATCGAGTCTCTAAATGAAGAGACCTTCTGTCTCAAGTCTGATCTAATAGAGGATATGCTTGCGAGCGGGTTTATGAAATGCTTGATCCTCTCAATCCATGTTGATGATCCAAGCGACGAATCTCTTGATCTCGTCACACGAGATCTGACGTCTTTTTCATGAGTGAGGCGCACCGAAGGAAACGGAGATCCACGAAAAAACAACCTGGCAACATAACGATGATGCTGCGGCAATGGCGACTCTCTCCAGGGCTCCATGGTGGACGACCACAATGAGAGAGAGAGAGAGACGGCTTGTGAAGAATGAGAGAGATAGAGAGCATGGAGAGAGTTTAATTCCTCTTGGAATTTTGTGTATCATCAAAGTCGTGGGCTACCCTTCCTTTTATACTAGTTGGATGCATATGGATCTCAATCCATGTGCTCTGTTAATCTACAGTGTAGACTAAAAGTTTATTAATCAATGCCATGATTTGTTGCTCCAAAAAAGCAACAACATTTAGTTTAAAACAATTTAACTATATCCTTTTCAAGACAATAATTAATTTATTTTAAAATTAATCAGTATACATTAATAATGTAAAGACCAAGTTTCTTTGCTATAAATAGGGTTGCAGTCCCCACTCTTGAACAAGTCAAGGTGAATGACCACCATAAATGGATTGTGTCTTCCTTTATCTATAGATATATAAATTAATTAATATGCAATAATAATTATTGCATTTATCTTAAAAAAATAATTCCAAATTAAATTTGTGAAAACTTAAATCTTGCCATTGATCAATATGAATCTTACTCACTTATACAACATAATATGTAAATTAGATTTACAATAAATTATTTATTGTGAATCCCATTCACAACAACATATAATTTGTAAATTTTATTTACAATTAAATCTCTCCAACATATTATATATCATATTTACAATATCCATGATTATTGTGGATAGTGATATCCACATTAATAATATCCTTGATAGTTAAATCATATTTAATTATCTAAGATCTCAAATCTCATGTGCCCAAATAACATGAAGTACATTTACATTAATCACCATGGTGATAATTAAATCACATTTGATTATCTCAGATAACTCTCCTTACAACATGAATCAAATTCATATTATTCATGATAATTAAATCACATTTAATTATCGATTTTCTCAATGCTCGGATACATATATCAATAATGAAATTATCCATGAACTCTTTCAAAGATAATGCGATTTCTCTACGGATACTTGGAGATAAGGATAGGACAATTATATGTTCCATGTCTAGTAACTTGGGTATTAAAATCAAATCTCAAATCCAGATCTTGTGGATCTCCCATAGATGTTTGATTAAATCAAAACCATATATCTAATCTTCTTATTGCATTTGAATCACATTCAAATCATTGTCCAACTTTTGGACCAAGATCTGATTACTTCTCTATTGAGAGGAGTCACTAAAATCCAAACCCATTTCATCACACCCTAGGAATGGAAGCGTCATGGTTATACAATCGTTTATGATCACATCACCCTCGGGTATTCAAAGATTTCACAATCTTCATCTTTGAAGATATTGTTATTTTTGCAATCAAGTGTTTTATCTCCATAGTAGGATTAGTAATAATTTATTACTCTCACTGCATGGCAGACATCTGGATTTTATACATATCTAGCATACACTGAGCTTCCCAAAGCTAATGCACTAGGGCGTATAGATTTGGTATTCACATCCTCGACTCTTTGAGGTGGTATCCCTTTAAATAGATCAATACCATATCTTAAGGAAAAGAAGCCTTTCTTAGAATTTTCTAGAAAATAGAAATGTCCAAGGTGCACAATGTGACGATCCCAATACCCTCTTTTATTTACTTTTGAATAACTTCAGATGTAAAATCTAAGAGATATCCTTGAGATCATATCTCAAGGTATGGAATAGACAGTCTATAAAACACTTATTATTATCCTTATATCATTCCAAATGATCAGGATATCATCTACTTTTAGCACTATGAACACAATGGCAATCCCACTAAGATTCACACAGTTCATAAAGATTCTATCTGAAATCATAATATTTATAATTTCATCAAATCCAATGTTCCAACTACAAGAAGCTTATTTGAGTCCATGGATGGAGTTCTTCAGCTTGCACAACTTACTTTCCTCAACCATGAACCCCTAGGGCTACTTCATTGGAATATCCCTGGAGAGGTATTCATAGAGTAATGCAATATTGAATTCCATCTTGAAAATGTCATAGTCAAGTTGTGTAACTATGTTAGCAATAATCTGTTGAGTTTAAGCATGGTCACTAAAAAGTAAGTCTCATAGTAAGCGATGTCTTCTTTCTCTATGTATCTTGAGGATAGGAACCGTGCTTTGAAGTTCCCTACCTTCTCATCAGGTTCTCTCTTTCTCTTAAAGTTCCATTTACACCTTAACGGGTCAAACCCATATAGGTGGATCCTCGAGGGTCCATATACAACATTGGTATATGAAGTTACTTTAGACTTTATTGCTAACATCCATCTTTCCATGTAATGATCTTCATAAGCTTCATCACCTGAAGTAAGAACATTGTCAGACTTAACTGACACATGGAATCCATCCTCCATCCTTAAACTAATTTGAAGAGGTATGAGTGTTTCATCTTTAATTATCCTTTTAGTTTCCAATTTTAGGAGCCCCGTTATCTTCTTAAGATTAAATGAGTTCCTTCACTGCATTTTCATCTTAATTCTCAAGAGTCTCATCCTCTAAGAATCATATCCTTATAGATGAAATCTTTCAATAATATCAAGGTCATAAAGTAGATATCTAATACCATCCTTTATTTTCCTAATGAAGTAGCACTCCTTCTCTAAGGATCCTAGATAGACTTGATAGCCATACTATCAACACATCAACTTATTGCAGTATTTGCATTTACCCAACTCTTTACATGTCATATGGAAATTACTGAAGTACAATCAACTCCTTGACTTTCCTTCTTGCCTGGGTCAGACCCATGCATCCACTGCGCTCCCTTTGTCTATAAACAACCATTGCTTAAGACAAAGGATCTCTTATGCTGAATTCAAAAGATTTCAATATAAGAGTACTTCAACATTTATAAATGCTTCATTCAATTCATACAAGAAGCTCCATGAATTACTTGAGTACAAACAATAGAATGATGCACTCATCGTATTTACATCCATCTAAACTCTAAAAGACTTTGGTTGAGGTAGCTACTCAAACATCTTGACTACATCATCTCTTATCGAGCCACCATTCTGCATAATGTAGTGAACAGTATCATTCATGATTAAATGTTAAGAGCACATATGTATACCAGAACATCTTCTTAGATTTTGCGAGGATTGTTTGGCAATTACGATCATCATAGACATGTCACTTACAAAGTACATTTTATGAGATATCGAGACTATAGAAACACACAAACCCTAGGTTGTTGTCCTATTGTCTATTTTATTGTCATTCCTTATTGTTATGAGGAAACTTGCACATTGCAACCCCATACATTATGTGTCTAACTACAAGTACAATATCTTGATCATGGATCCATTCCATGATATTTTACTGACTATTGAGCATAGTATTGATTAGGTTTAAAGATTATCCCACCAATGGCTCATTGGGATAGTGGGAGATTCTTGGACATGCGAGCCCATGATGAGCCATTATAATAAATATTATTGCAAATACCATTCCTTGATCTGAAATAAAGAATAAATAATTTGCATAATAGATCCTTAGTACAATTACCATGGCCATCGTAATGATCATACAACCGTTGATTCAATTGTTGAATATAGAGGCTGGTGCTTGGATTAATATCTAAAGAGCTAGATTGAGGACTCATCAAGCAATGTCAGATGATTATTAAGAGATGATCTCAATCCTGAAAAGGAGATGGCAATCCTTTCTCTAAAGGCTGATATCTAACCGACTTGTTGATGTAGGTCCTCTAGATAGGAATAGAGATTCAGAGGTGTTAGATAAGTTTGTCCAATGAGTTGACTTAATGAGATCGAGGTTGAGCACTAAAGCGGCCTATAGCTTTGCTTGAGGATAGACTGCAGTATTTCCCCTAGCCTTTGGGCGAGGGGCAACCTAGATTACCAGGAAAGATATGAGACAAAGTTGAAGCGTAGAGAAGGGAACATAATCCATCCTCCTCACCAGAATCCACTTTGACGTCTTTTTCTCTTCTGAGACTTTCGGATCTGGTTCATGGATTTCTGACTTGCTTGGAATATTCTCTTTTAACAAGAGTCTTAATTGAAGATGACATATCCACTAGCACATGGCCCCTCTGAGAATCCGACGTCCTTTCTGGAAAAAAAGTCGTAGGACTATTCTAATCAATTACTACCGCTTTTTGAAAGGAACGTAACCAAAGACCTATGTCGTATTCTATCACGATATAGGCACACATCCTCTAACCGGAGATAGATGTGTTACTATATGTCTGAGTATGTACATTTGGAAGACCAATAGGTTGATGACATAATCAATGTCTATACACCGACATGCTGGTGTGCATACAAGGGCATATGAGTAATACGATCTCTCAAAGGGATCATACATGTTCATTTACTGAATTGGAAGACATGAGCTCACTCACGAGATTTAGGAAGAATCAAATTCTGTGCACGATCGTCTCGCTTAGGAAGCTTGACTGAATTTGTAGGTTTGATATATGCTTTAGGAAAGTATATGATCAATACCTCGGTATGATATATGTTTTTGGAAAGTATATGATCGATACCAGCTCCCGATGATCGAATGAGAAACTTAATTATAAAACCATGAAGGAGACAATCTAAATAGATCTAAAACTTCAGGTTTATTTTATGGGTCTTCTAGTATGCAAGATGTATAGGTATTAAGAATACCTGAGGGTGATGTGATCATAAACGATTGTATAACCACGACACTTCCATTTTGAGGGAGTGATGAAACATGTCTGGATTTTAGTGACTCCTCTTATAGAGAAGTAATCTGATCTTAGTCCAAATGTTTGACCTTGATCTGAATGTGATTCAGATACAATGAGAATATTATATTTACGGCTTTGATTTAATCAAACATCTATGGGAGATCCTTGAGATCTGGATTTGAGATGTGATCTCAATATCCAAGTCACTATATATGGAACAATATAATCAACATTGTCCTTATCTCCAAGTATCCGCGGAGAAAGCGCATTATTTTTGAAGAGTTCAAGAATAATTGCATTGTTGATATTATGTATCTAAGCATTGAGATATTGATAATTAAATGTGATTTAATTACAGTGAATAATATGAATTTGATTCATATTTGGCCATATAAGCAGAGTCATCTAAGATGATTAAATGTGATTTAATTATAAAAGATGTGAATAATGTGAATGTGATTCATGTTATTTGGGTACATGGGAATAGAGATCCAGTATGATTAAATATGAGTCAATTATCAAGGATATGATTAATGTGGATATCTGTTGTTCATGAAAACATGGGGGTTTTGAATTTTTTTATTTTATATCCCCGACAATGGTGCCATTTTGTTGATACGTTGAAAATTGAGGGTCGGATATAAATTAATGGTAAACAATGGTAAATAATGGTCGTTGCTACCCCCAAAAATCCCGTGACAAACAGACAAATTTTTTTTCTTTTTGCTACTTATTAACCTGTATAGCGGACAGGGTCGAAATCAGGGAGGCTACAAATCCTGAGGGTTATTCATTAATCAAGAATTAATTAAGAGAAAACAAGAATCTTAAAGGACAACTATCCTTGGTTTTTGTGATTTTTTTATCTTTTTATTTTTTTTCATTTTTTTCTAATTTTTGTATATTTTCTGATTTTCAATTTTTGTAATTTTGATTTTGCAATTTTGTAATTTTCAAAAACACGAAGTAGTATTCACAAGAACAAAATAACGCATACCAACTATTTTTGTATTTTTTCAATTAATAAAGAATACTCTGAAAAATCCAAAGAATATATTTTTGGGTTTTAAAAGTTTTGAAATATTTTCGAGATTTTTTGTGGAATTTTTAACTGTTTTTTTATTTTTTTTAAAGTCAAATAGTGAGAAAATGCGAAAAATTGCATAGCCTGGAGCAATTTGCAACTTAAAAATATTTTAAGTGCATAAAACTTGTGACAATTATTTTTAAGATAAATAGAAGTAATTATCTACAAACAGAAACTGAAATAACTATTTTGGATTTTTGTAGGATTTTCTATGATTTTTTGATGATTTTTGATGTTTTTCAATTTTTTTTGGAGTTTTATAATGAAATAATGCGTAAACATTGATCAGAAATTAAAAGACAATGAAATACAAGTACCCTAATTTTTTGGAATTTTTGTAATAATATTTGATTTTTTTTATGAATTTTGGAATTTCAAATAGGGAAAATGACATGTTTTTTGTTTTTTTGATAATATCAAATGAAATCAAAATGTAATGAAAAATTTATGCTAGGAAGATAATCACATCAGTAGCTTAGCATATTTTTGGACTAATAAAAACTTTTATTTCAATAGAATAATCATGTAAATTTAGGAGTCTGAATAATAGGGACCAAAACACAATATTCAATGTTTTGTATTAAATAATTAAATAAAATTAAGTGTGAGGAGGAAAAAACAATTTACCCACAAAATGCGTATGCAAAGCACGTGACTTGAGGAGGTGGGGGCGCATCTGTAAGTTTGAAAATCTTTAGGGGTCTTCAATGCAATTCTCTCGAATTAAATTTATCTGGTAGGGGATCTTTCGTAATTTCAGAAATGTCCGAGACAAATGTTGTAAATTTCCCAATATTTTCTTAATCCCCGTGGGGTTCTTCATCTCTTTAAAAAATAAAGGGGCTGGGCAAGCATCCACCGCCGCCCCAATGCTTCCTATGGAGGCGCGGGCGGCACCACCTCTCGCGGGTTGGCACGCTGGGCGTCAATGAAGACAAGACGGCGATGGAGGTCGACGGAATGGAGAGCAGCTTCGGGGCCGCGCACGTGTCGCGTGATGGAGAGGCGGTCGGGGTGCGGCTGGAGGCGTGGATGGCTATCGGCGAAGCGTAGGGTTGGCGGTGGGGCGCATAGGAGCGCCTGGCCGGGGCGCGCAACCGTCACTGATGGGAGGTGCAGCACTAGGCGCTTGGAAAGATGGCGACGCGAGGAGGAGTCGCTCACGGTGGAGGCGGTCAACGGACTGGAGAGCAGCTTCGGAGCCGCGCGCATGTAGCGTGATGGAGAGGTGCGACCCTTGGCGCCTGTAAAGATGGCGGCGTGAGGACGAGCCGTGCACAGCAGAGGCGGCGTTGTTGCAGCTTGAAGTAGGAGGCCGCGCTGTTAAGGGAGCGACGCTTGGAGGGCGTACTCCGTGTTTTTTAAATTATTTTTTATTATTGTTTATTGTAAATAGTGAATAAAGAAAGAATTTCTTTTGTAAATCTGAAAAATAGGAATTAAAAAGAAAAAAAGGATTTAAAAATTCTTTTTTTAATGATCCTGCACAACAAACGTTAGAGAAAAAAGAATTTATTTATTTATTTTATTTATTTACAAATCGGAAAATGAACGGGGATTCAGCGAAAAATGGAAGAATCGAATCCGATCTCCGGCCATCGTACGCGGTCGAAGTTGAGAGATCGTGGATGATAGAATAGAACGCGAGGAGATTAAGAGAATGAGATGAAAACTCGTGATCGATGGCAAATCAAAAATGTGATGGATTTTAAGATCTAGATAAAAAAATGACAACGAGATAAAAAAATGCGAAAAATAAACTACGATTAACCTAGATAAATAATAAGAAAAATATGGATCTCATATTAGGAGTGAAAAAGAACAGTGATCACCTCGACAAGGCCGACTCGTTGTCACCGGACGGCTTGGAGACTAGACTACTTTCTTGATGAAATTTTCTCTCGGAGATCGGGCTCCTCTCTCTAAAGATTGATCAAGTTGAAATGAGGGAGAAGGAGCCATATAAATAGAAAAGATAAAATGAAATTTGAATTTTTTAATTTTTTTGGATAAAGAGAGATGAAAATTGAAATGAATTTTTGATTTTTTTTGGTGAAAGAGAAATGAAAATTGAAATGAATTTTTGATTTTTTTTGGTGAAAGAGATAAGAGAGATGAAATTTAAAAAGAGGAAAAGAGAAAAAGAGATAAAAGCAATTACACAATTATCAATTTTTTTGAATTTTCGTCACTTTATTTATTTGAATTAAAAAATTTAATTTTTTTATTTTTTATGGTGGTTAATAAAAAATAACAACTATATACATACACTATATACATATATGATATTATATACAAGGGTAAATGAGGAAATTAGCCTTTCTTCGTTTTAAAATAAATTTTTTTATTTTTATTTTTAATTTTAAAAAATTAGTAAGAATAATTTACAAATATATACAAATACAATATCTACAAAATACATGGGAAAATTTCACAAACCACTCCAGAAAATCGACTTTTCAACCGTAATTCCAAAAATTATAAAAATACAACCATTTTAAAGATAATTTAATTTAGAAACCAATAGAAGTGAGATTGTTTCAATTTGAGATCATATGGAGCCGAAATTGGTCTTTTAATTAGTGCTTAGTGGCTTTTTCCATGTATGGCTACTTTTATTCTGTACAAGATTGCTTGTGCAATCATTTGTATTAATTAGAACACATTTTTATTTACAACTTTGGTTTTGAACGTTATTTGATTTGAGGTCAATTAAGGTACAAATAAATTAGTGTTAGTTTTATACAGATATATACAAAATAAGTGAGAAGTATTTACAACAACATATACACATTTTTTTGGATTTTCTGAAGGACCCTATCTCCCCCTACTTTATTCCTGGTCAATCAGGTCAAGTCTTGACCTTCTCTCGGGGTTCAGGTCAGCCTGTATACAGTCTTCCTTTTTTTCTTTTCTTTTTTTTACTTTATTTATTTATTTATTTATTTTAGGTTAAAATTAGTAAGAAGTATACAATATTTACACAGATGCAAGTTGGTAAGAATATGGAGTTAGTGTTTTATGCAGGTGTTTTATAATGGATTTTAAGCTAAAATAAATGAATAAAGATGACGAATCGCATATTCATCATCCCCCTATGCTTTACCTTTGCTAGTCCCTTAGCAAACACTTGTTTGACAGAATAAGTGAAGAAAAAGAAAAAGAAAAAGAAAGGGAAAATAAAGAAAGTAGGACAATATTGAGTATTATACTTATCTCCATAAAATTGTCGTTTGGATCTCTGTCGGACCTTTGGATTATTAATGTATCGGAACTTCTGTGAGACTTAGAATTTTAAAATCGACAGCCTTCAAGTTCTACACATCATTATCACAGTTTCGTCTCAGAAGTCATCTTAGATCAATCCTCTTCCTAAAGTATACCCTATGAACATTGAACAATCGACTCATGTGTGTGAAAGGTTTTAGCTCTTCCCATCCAGAATGTTGGACTACCATGCAAATCTCAGCTCCAGTAACTTGTCCTTGGGAAGTCAGGTATTTCCTTCTAAGGTCTGTCACGCTGTGTTCACAATTGAATTGGGGGAGAAGTTAGAAGAAGGAGAAAAGAACTGGAGGGTGGCTAGTGTAGTCACCTCTCCTTGTGGAGTTAGCCAGTGTAGCCGAGTCTCCACCAAGATCTGCAGGTTTCTTGAAGCTTGGACCTTTTTGGTCAGATATTTATTTGGTAGTGGCTTCTTTATATTTGGATTTTTGGTGGTTCCGCTTGGATCTTGTTATGCACCTACGGATATAGAATCTTTTTGTTTCCATACATATTTTGGGGTCTTAGAAAAATTTGTGCCCAGTCGTCCATCCCTTTTGTGAAGCTTTATTTAAACCCGTACTCCGGTCTTTAGATTTTCACGCTACCAGAAAAGAAACTCACACAATCTTCCAACATCCCTTCTGAGTTGAGCTAAGTGCATAGTGCGAGAGTACAAATTAATTCCCTATTCCAGAGTTGGACCCGGAATGAAGAGACCAGGTTAGACACTAAGAGTCAAATGCTGCACATTGTCATGTGGAACTTAAAGAATTAAGTCAAAGACCTGAAGCTTCTAAAATCCTATTTCTCGGTGAAGTTCCTCTGAGAATTAGGTGGATTAAGGTCCAACTAAGCTCCATTTTCAATTTTATTCCAGACATAGTTTAAATGTCAACACTATCCTGAAATATGCACATGCAAATTCAAGAAGATAATGCAAAGATTTTATTTAAAGAAATGATGCACATGTGAAAAGAACATTTTTTTAAACAATTTTCTAATTTTGAACTGTATATGGATTTTTGGAGGAAAATGCAGATGCAATTTTTTGTAGATTTTTGGTTTTTGTAGTTTTTTTAATAAAAAGGAAAATGGGTTAGTAAAATATGTACAAGATTTTTTTTGGTTTTGTTTTGTTTGTTTGTTTTTTGTTTTTTAGTGTGATTTTGTTGATGTTTTTTTATTGATTTTTTTGTGTTTTTTTGTTTTTTATTTTTGTGTTTTTTGTTTGTTTTTTTTACAACATAACCCCCAAATAAATGTATTAAAAAGTACGAGTTATGTCTAAAGTATATATACAATATACACGACACCTCCCTATACTTAGCTCGAACTATGTCCTCATAGTGATCAGAGAGCGAAAAAGGAAGACATAACGCGTGTTAAGTATAGAAAAGTGAAAAGACTCCTATGCTACAACGACTCAAAGAAAGGATAAAAAGAAGAGAAGATGGTGATCCCCCCCTATACTTCGGATCAAGTAATTCTAAGTATAGTAGAGTGTACAAAAGGGGAAAATTGATGAAGAGAATGTACAAAATCAAAAATAAAAAGACACGATATGAACAACATCACCCCCTATACTTAGGGTAGAGTATCCCTAAGTATAGGCAACAACAAGAGTGATGAACAGGACGAATATGAACAACACAAATCATTCACCCCCTATACTTAGGATAAAGCACATCCTAAGTATAGTATATATACACACACGGAAAAAGGGGTGAAAGATAAAACGGGAGAAGAAAGAGAGAACTGAAAGGATATACAAGAGGAGTGGATGTACAAAGGTCAAGAAGGTTGAAAGTGAACCTTCTTGCAGGACCATTGAGGTATGGATTTGACAAGGTGTAGATCGATATTGGGATCATCATTAGACATGAACTGAATAGGATCGATCAAGAATGTATCCTCAGCGGTTTCAGATTGTGCAGTCCTGAACCGGTTATTGGAAGTAGTGTGGTCATGTCTGGCCTGGGAAGTCTTGCAAATATCAAAGTAAAATGGCTCGAAATCATTATCAGAAAAATTAGGATCAATTTCAGCCTGGAGAGCCTCTACCAGATCATCATCTTTATCAAAAGGTCCAAATTCTATTATAAAAGCAATCAAATCAAATTTGTCCTGATCGGTCTCATCTGCATCAGGGTGAATAGGAACGAGCTCATCAGTGAAAATAGTCAAATCATGTCTGTCATGTCTAGTCTCAGAATCTGCCTTCCGCTTTAGGGTGTCTATCGTGTAAATTTCACGGATGTCATCAATGCATCGCCACATACCAGAAGGGGGAACTCCATGGTCTATGCTTTCTGAATCTTCCTCCGTGAAGAGGAATTCTTGGGTTTCATTATCATCCAACATATAACAAGAATCTCTGATATTATCATCGAGGTCAAATTCCTTGGGGTTGGCTAACACGGACGGGCTCTCATGGGATGCAGGTCTCTGGTATGTAATGGGTGCAGTGATCAAAACATCGCTCCCTACATCAGAACGGACGTGAATCTCTCCTGAACCATAATCAATAACGGCTCCCGCAGAGGCGAGGAAAGGCCAACCTAGGATGATTGGAGGGTGCTCCACAGGGGTGGAGGTCTCCTTGGGCTTTACAACAAAATCCGAAATGAAATTCATGCTCTGAATAAGAATGACAACATTTTCTAGAATACCCTTCGGCCTCTTGATAGATCCATCAACAAATTGAACTATCATCCTGGTTTTCTTGAGAGGCCCAAGATGAAGAGACTGTACCGTAGAGAAGGATATTATATTGATTGATGAACCACCGTCAAGGAGGGTGTTATCACAAGAATAGTCAAATATGGTGCAACTCACAAGAGGTGTGGCTGTGTTCCCTTTCTTAAAATATGGACGGTGAGAGATGGTGTAGGTAGTGGCCATGGTCAAGATGTAACGCTCATATCTTCTCCTTCGCTTTCTCTTCTTGTGTTGAGGAGTAGATAAATCTGTCATGGCCTGTTGAAGTGGGGATTTAATGATCTCATGAAGGGTGGCTACAACTTTGGGTTCAATCAACATTTTTTGAATTTTTGGACCTCCTCCATACAAGGGAGGAGATCAGAATAAGCATATACACGAGGATTGCCGAGAGCAGTCTGTATAGTGGCATCCTCAGGGTCTAGTTTGGGACATGTGGTGGATATATGTATGGGTAAATGATTGGGCATTTGGGTCATCTCCTCACAAAATGAATCAATAATGTGTTTCCCATAATCTTTTTGGATTTTTAAAATATTCACATTTTTTTGTATTTTGGGTGATTGCAAGCTCTCATGATTATCCTCAAGTGGTTCCACATCCTCAAATAGTGGAGCAACGTTCTGGCTCTCATTTATGGTAAATAGATTGGAAATCCTCGAATTCATATGATCCATCATCTGGTTTAGTGTCTTAAGTGTGGACATCATGAAAGGTGACTCCAAAATCCCAAGATCGGGTGGGTTGAATGAGGGTGGGTAAAAATCAAAGTCCTTCGATTCCTGAAATAATGGGTTAGGCGGATATGCATGAAAATCAAGGGGAAAGTCCTCTTGGATAAAGGAAGGAGTATCATATGGAGAGTATGAGGTATCCGCGAAGATAGGATTAAAATAACTCCAGTCGGCCATCTCCGAAACAAAAGACGAGATCGAGAGAGCTGAGTGGTCAAGTCAAAATTATATGGAGAAAAAGGCGCAAATGCACAGAAGGATCTAGCAAGCACACAAGCAATCAAACACAATACAAACCCCCAGTTCACCCACTCAACTCAAAGTGAAGACCGTGAAGGTTTGGTCAAATATCATGTCAATTTTAGAGTTTGGTGAGAATACAATATATCAGAGCGGTTAAAAGCGAGCTATTAGGAACCCAATGCTCTCAGGAGACTGGCCTAATCTCAAAGTTAGATCTTTCCCAGCCAGTATGAATTGCGGATCATTTACCAGCTACCTGATCAATTCAATCTATTAAGGACGTCACGGGCCACTTTACCGGCTATCGGAGAGATCCTCACTGGAGAACGACTAACCTAAGATAGTAGTCTGAAAAGAGTTCGGGCGTGGCTCTATCCTAGTGTGCGGTCGCTCTCTCGCTCATGCAAACCAAACAATGAGGGGGTTACTCTCCCCAAAACAATGATTTTTCCTTGTATTTTTTAGGGTCGAGTTTTCTTTAGCAGTCCTAGTTTTAGGCAGTTATCACTTGGTTAAAATATATTCAACGAATCGCCTACCGAGTGTGCAATTTCCTTTTTAACTTATGTGAGTGAAAACAAGGAAGGAGATCAGAAATAACAATGTGCGATTAAAAACAATTATGCATGTAGGGGTTAGAGATCCGTACCTTGTCGCCAGCACTCTACATGCAAGTGATCCGCGCAGAATTTAAATAAACTATCCTATATGCAAATGCATGAGAACCATCCTAGATGATAGCTTCTATTAACGGGCAAGAACAAGTTAATTTGACTAAGTCCAAATTACGCTCTACTCTATAGGCACAAAAATTTCTTGTTTAGGGTGTTTGGACCTAATTAATTACCTGATTCAAGCAAATTAATTAAAGCAATTAAGAGGTAGCTCACAAAATCCGCAGAAAACAAAGAAAAATAAAAGCGATGAAAACAAAACCGGTGACGTCCCCCATGTGCACCGGTACTTGGCGAAACAGACCCGCAACAAATGAATGTCCTTTTACAGAGTTCAAATGGTAGAAAATAAAAACTCTCTCTCTCTCTCTTTAATTTTTTTCCTTCTTCTCCTCTTCTCACGCTATCCTGCAGCTTGGTGAAGAATCAAGCCACCTCCACGTCGCTTGGGTGCTTCGGCTCTCCTAGGATCGCCTTCTTCGCTCTGCAGGCCCTTGCAAGTAAAGAAAATAGAATGTGTAAGAAATACAATTACCAAATATGAGAAAAAATGAATCAATTGCAGTGATATGAACAATGAAGTGAATGGAAAAAATGTAAACAGATATTTACAATCAAGAATAGCAGGTTAAAAGAGAAACCTAACTACCCTCACCGTGCCTCCCCGGCAATGGTGTCATTTTGTTGACACGAAAATTTGGGGTTTTTGAATTTTTTTATATCCTCGGCAACAACACCATTTTGTTGACACGTTGAAAAATGAGGGTCAGATATAAATTAATTGTAAACTATGGTAAATAGTGGTCATTGTTGCCCCCAAAAATCCTGTGACAAACAAACAAATTTTTTTCTTTTTGCTACTTATTATCCTGTATAGCGGACATGGTCGAACTCAGGGAGGCTATAAATCCCGAGGGTTATTCAATTAATCAAGAATTAATTAAGAGAAAACAAGAATCTCAAAGGACAACTATCCTTGGTTTTTGTGATTTTTTATCATTTTAATTTTTAATTTTTTTTAATTTTTTGTATATTTTCTGATTTTCATTTTTTTGTAATTTTGATTTTGCAATTTTTTCATTTTAAAAATAACACGAAGTAATATTCACAAGATCAAAAATACGCACACCAACTCTTTTTGTAATTTTTCAATTAATCAAGAATACTCCGAAAAATCCAAAGAAAATTTTTTGTGTTTTAAAAGTTTTGAAGTATTTTTGAGAATTTTTGTGGAATTTTTAAACGTTTTTGTATTTTTGTAAAAATCAAACAGTGAGAAAATACGAAAATATGCACAGCCTGGAGTATTTTACAACTTAAAAATATTTTAAGTGCCCAAAACACTTGACAATTTTTTAAGACAAACTAGAAGCAATTATCTACAAACAAGAACTGAAATAACTATTTTTGGATTTTTATAGAACTTTCTATGATTTTTAGAAGATTTTTGATGTTTTCAATTTTTTGGTGTTTCATAAAGAAATAATACGTGAAAATTGGTCATAAATTAAAAGAAAATGAAATACAACTACCCTAATTTTTTTGGAATTTTGGGAACAAAATTTGTTGATTTTTTATGAATTTGTGAATTTCAAAAAGGGAAAATAACATGTTTTTTATTTTTTTAATAATATCAAATGAAATCAAAATGCAATGAAAAATTTATACTAAGAAGATAATCACATCAGGAGCATAGCATATTTTTTGCAAAATTTTTGGACTAAAAAAACTTTTATTTCAATAGAATAATCATGTAAATTTAGGAGTCTGAATAACAGGGACCAAAATGCAATATTCAATGTTTTTGTATTAAATAAATAAATAAAATTAAGTACGAGGGTGAAAATACAATTTACCCATGAAATACGTGTGCAAAGCACGTGACTTGAGGAGGCGGGTGGCGTGTTTGTAATTTTGAAAATCTTCAGGGGGCTTCAACGCAATTCTCTCGAATTAAATGGATCTGGCAGGGGATCTTTCGTAATTTCAGAAATGTACGGCACCAATGTTGTAAATTTCCCAATATTTCCTTGATCCCCTTAGGGTTCTTCATCTTTTTAAAAATCAAAGGGGTTGGGCAACCATCCGCCGCCACCCCCTTCCTTCTGCTGGAGGCACGGGCGGCGCCGCCTCTCGCGGGTGGGCGCGCTGGGCGTTGGTGAAGACAAGACAACGAGGGCGGTCGGCGGAGTGGAGAGCAACTTCGGGGCCGCGCGCTATGTCGTGCGATGGAGATGCGGCCGGGGTGCAGTTGGAGGCGCGGGTGGCTGTTGGCGGAGCGCAGGGCCGACGATGGGGCGCACAGGAGCGCGTGGCTGGGGCGCGCAGCCGTCGGTGATGGGAGGTGCGACCCTGGGCGCTTGGAAAGATGGCAGTGCGAGGAGGAGTCGTGCACGACGGAGGCGGTCGGCCGACTGGAGAGCAGCTTCGGAGCCGCGCGCGTGTCGCGTGATGGAGAGGCGCGGTCCTGGGCGCCTGGAAAGATGACGGCGCGAGGAGGAGCAGCGCACGGCGGAGGTGGCACTGTCGTGGCTAGAAGGAGGAGGTCGCGCTGTTGAGGGAGCGGTGCTTGGAGGGCGTGCTCCGTTTTTTTAATTATTTATTATTATTATTTATTGTAAATAGTTAATAAAAAAGATTTTTTTTTATTTTTTTGTAAATCCGAAAAATAGAATTAAAAAGGAAAAAGGATATAAAAATACTTTTTTTAATGATCCTGCAAAACAAATGTTAGAGAAATTTTTTTTCTTTTTTTATTTATATACAAATCGGAAAATGAATGGGGATTCGGCGAAAAATGGAAGAATCGAATCTGATCTCCGGCCACCGTACGCGGCCAGAGTTGAGAGATCGTGGACGATAGAATAGAACGCAAGGAGATCGAGAGAATGAGATGAAAACTCAAGATCGATGTTAAATCAAAAATGTGACAGATTTTAAGATCTAGGTAAACAAAATGACAACGAGATAAAAAATACGAGAAATAAACTACGATTAACCTAGATAAAAAAATAAGAAAAATGTGAATCTCACCTTAGGAGCGGAAAAGGACCGTGATCGCCTCTACAAGGCCGAATCACTGTCACCGGACAGCTTGGAGACTAGACAACTTTCTCGACGAAATTTTCTCTCGGAGATCGGGCTCGTCTCTCAAAGGATTAATCAAGTTGAAATGAGGGAGAAGGAGCCATATAAATAGAAAAGATAAAATGAAATTTGAATTTTTTATTTTTTTGGATAAAGAGAGATGAAAATTGAAATGAATTTTTGAATTTTTTTTGGTGAAAGAGAAATGAAAATTGAAATGAATTTTTGAATTTTTTGGTGAAAGAGATAAGAGAGATGAAATTTAAAAAGAGGTAAAGATAAAAAGAGATAAAAGTATTTACACAATTATCTATTTTTTTTGAATTTTCTTCACTTTATTTATTTGAATTAAAAAATGTTATTTTTTTAATTTTTTATGGTGGTTAATTAAAAATAGCAACTATATGCATACATTATATACATATATGACATTATATACAAGGGTAAATGAGGAAATTAGCCTTTTTTGTTTTAAAATAATTTTCTATTTTTAATTTTAAATAATTAGTAAGAATAATTTACAAATATATACAAATACAATATTTACAAAATACATGGGAAAATTGCACAAACCACCCTAGAGAACCGATTTTTCGACCGTAACTCCAAAAATTATGAAAATATAGCCATTTTAAAGATAATTTAACTTAGAAACCAATGGTAGTGAGATTATTTCAATTTGAGCTCATATGGAGCCAGAATTGGTCTTTCTATTAGTGCTTAGTTGCTTTTTCCAAGTGTGGCTACTTTTATTCTGTACATGATTTAATTGTGCAATCATTTTTATTAATTAGAACACATTTTTATTTACAAATTTGGTTTTGAACGTTATTTGATTTGAGGTCAATTATGGCACAAATAAATTAGTGTTAGTTTTATACAGATATATACAAAATAAGTGAGAAGTATTTACAACAACACACACGCACATTTTTTTTGGATTTTCTGCTTAAGGACCCTATCTCCCCCTAGTTTATTCCTGGTCGATTAGGTCAAGTCTTGACCTTCTCTCGGGGTTCGGGTCAGCCTGTATACAGTCTTCACTTTTTCTTTTCTTTATTTTTCCTTTATTTATTTATTTATTTTAGGTTAAATTTAGTAAGAAGTGTACAATATTTACACACAGATGCAAGTTGGTAAGAATATGGAGTTAGTGTTTTATGTAGGTGTTTTATAAGGGATTTTAAGCTAAAATGAATGAATAAAGATGACGAATAGCAGATTCATCAATATCACTATCCAGAATAATCATGGATATTATAAATATGATGGAGAAATTTCAATTGTAAATAGATAAGAAATTATATGTTGTTGTGAATGGGATTTACAATAAACAATTAATTATAAATTTAATTTATATATTATGTTGGATATATGAATATGATTCATATTTATCCATGGCATGATTGAAGTTTTTACCAATTTAATTTGCAATTATTTTCGTGAAGATAAATGCAACAATTGTTATTGCATATTAATTATATATATATAAAGGAAGACTTTATCCCTTAATGGTGGTCGTCCACCTTGACTTGTTCAAGAGCGGGGATGACTACCCTATTTATAGTAAAGAGAGTTTGTCTTCTATATTATCTATGTATATTAATTAATTTTAAAATGAATTAATTATTATATTGGAAAGTGATAAAGTTAATTTGTTTTAAACTATTTGTTGTTGTTTTTAGAGCAACAAATCTTGGTTATTTATTAATAAACTTTTAATCTACACCTTAGATTAAGAGTGCAAATGGATTGAGATCCACATACATCCAACTAGTATAAAAGGATGGGTATCCCTTGCCTTTGAAGTAGATGCATAATTACATAATCTCTCTCTCTCTATCTACATGTGAAGTCTCTCTCTCTCTCTCATTGTGGTCGTCCACCACGGAGTCCTAGAGAGAGTCGCCACCACCGCAACATCGCCATTATGCTGCTGGATTGTTTGCTCATGTATCTTCGTCTCCTTCGATATGCCTCGCTCGTGAAGAAGACGTCGGATCTCGTGTGTTGAGATCAGTAGATTCACCTCTTTGATCATCAACATGAATTGCGAGGAGCACGCGTCTCATCAACGCTCTCGCAAGCGTCTCCTCCGTTGGATCAGACTTGAGACAGGAGATCTCTTCGTTTAGAGACTCGATCGCAACCACACTTCAAGTGGTAATCCTAATAATTGATTTTGGTTTAGATGAAATGATCCGAGATGTGTTCTCGAATCATGTGGTTTCATTGTTTGAAAAATTTTAAATTATGTTGCCTCGCGCTTCCGTGTGGCGCTTAAGGATTTTCCCATTTCCTTCACATTAAACTCGTGATCTTGTGTCAAAATTTAATGTATATTATCTCATGTGAATCTCTATGACATGTCTTTCAAACTTAATACAATATAAGTTTTTGAAATCCTTTAATCTTCATCTTTACAAATACAATACATATAATCATTCAGGGTTACAAGTGAATTCATCAAGAAGAAACTGATACTTCATGTATCGTATCATCATTCATGTAGGCACAAGGGTGCTAGTATACACTCACATGTAACATCACATATGATAACATGCATAAATGTTACATTGGCAACAAGGTTTCTCCATTACAAAGAAAAGGCATTGATTGCCAACAAAATTCATTATTTTGATCATAAGTCTTTAACACCGTCTTGATCATTTCTACTTACAAGTGGATACTCATCATGTGTTGCAAAACTTAACATGACTAGTTTATTGCAGGCATTTAACATGCCTATGGCCCCTCTGACCACAATTGTAACATCTTTGGGACCGATTACTCCCCCTTGATCCATTGCCACTAGTGTTTCTACTAGTCTCGTGCATCGACATATTAGGTTGTCATTCTTGGATCATTCTTGGATAAGGCATTCCAATTTCTTTCTTCTCATTATCATTCTTTTATGAGGATGTCATTTTTGACATCTTTTTGTTACACATGTCTTCCATACGAGATATGATCTCTACGATCTAACGAATAGTAGATGGTCGACAAAAAGAAAGATCATCTTGAACATCGAGTTGAACCCCACACCAAACTTGAGAAACCTTTCCTCCTCCCATATTTTAATCATAGGTGATTGGTGTGCGAACTCATCAAACAGAATCAGTCCATCATTGATCCTTGTTTCAACCCATCAAATTCTCTCCTCTTCCTTCTCACCTAGTAATCAAGAAGAAATTGTTCTCTAAACGATCCAATAAATCTATTTCGAGTTAAGGGATGGGGTGAATGTCGACATAGTGCAATCTACCATCTCTTGGCATCTGATCAATGAATACGCAATGAATGGCACCCAATAGTATTCTAGTGCTTGAATGATACTGAGAACTTTATCAATATTTTATAACCAAGCATTAACATCCTTATGAGGAGTATCTCCAACAAACTCCAGCATATGCCCCTTGCAGTGACTAGCGAACATCTTCTGATGCTTCCAGAAAACATCCTCATTAGATGAAGGATGTATTATTCTACCCTCACCTTGGAGGGCATGAATGTAGTCTCTTATCCATGTCCATTTACTTCTGCTCTATATTGTGGTGTATATCCATCATCATCGCCAACTGACAAGCAACATTAAAATCAAAATGCGATATGATTCTGCATGAATCAATTACAATCTTCAATCATAATAGATATAACCACCTCACATTCTAGGACTCTTATTAGGGAACCATTCTTGTTTGACTATACTTTAGAATCAAAAAACACTAACATATTCCACACATTCATGATATCAATTATAATCATAACATAAGAATGATGCCAAATGGAGTATCCTTACTATGATACCAAACTATGATTTCCTTAAACCTGAATACTCAACAATAGCCACATTCATACATCTTGATTATCATTCGAAATATAAAGCGAGATGTGAACAACTGAAATAGTTGCTCATAAAAGTCATTGATATTCATGGTTCCCAATAGTTTATATATAACAATTATAAACATAGTCCTCAACTTAAAATATTTACATGACTGAAAATTGAGAAATATTGAAGCTATCCAAAAGTAATCTACAAGTACAATACCATATAGCTCTACTAGTAAGCACATACTCTGGACAATGCAAAAAAAATAAGGCCAAGTCTAGTACCAAAGCTGCTCCTAGACAAGACAGTGCCAACAACAGTTGTCGGATCCATGCAAATAGGTACATTATGAAAAAAGCTGTCAATATGGTGCTAAATAACTAAACAATGTAAGGTAAAGATTACAAAGTGTGCACAAAGGTGCTAAAGGTAAGATGAACATGACAGTTAATCGTTCTTGTAAGGTGCAACCCAACCTACACCAAAACACATCACTCACGTATAAAAACCGTGCACATTATTCTCGAGTGGTAGAGAGATACTCCCTAAACAAACCCAAGCTCCACGACCCTTAGTAAGAGTTCACATTGGTACAAGATCCTAAAATGATATGATTATCGATTTTTATCCACAATCATCTTTCATTAGGTCACATTCAATAAAGAATAAGAGAAATGCTTGTACTCATCTGTTCTCTATATAATCGAAATTATTTACTAATACATTCTCCCTTAACTAAAGCTCCCTAGAACCAACCATTTACAATGATTCATGATTTAATGTTCTATAAACATTTCTCAATTATGTTTTCCAAGTTGTTCTCTTATAATTAGTCATATTGTTAACTCTTTTCCTTTTATGATTATATGAGTACTCCAAGGAGACTATATATACACACATACAGAAGTGCACCTTACAAAACATTGCCTTTGAAAATTTGCTATGTTTCAAAATAGATATTACAACCTCCAAAGTCACATACTGTGCAATGGAGAAATCAATCAAGCAAATTAGATTTCAACACCTCGAACCCATTACCTCAACTTACCCACCACAAGGGAAATACCTAGGAATGAGTACATCGAGGCCAAACATGACTACATCGAATACACCCTTAAGATGAAGTAAAATTCTTCAACAAGTGTAGCACTAGGGATGCAAACTCACCAATATTACCCGTAGCACTATGCTCAGCCGATAGAGTCGTAGCATACCGACAGACCAACGGACTTGAACTAGCACTCCATCTAGGATCTATCAGGACCAGGAGAGCTATGCTACACACTCGGGTATGATAACTCCTCTAAGAATAACACGTGAATTTAAACATACATACCACCATTTATTTGTTATTATCATATCATCGGAATATCTGTAACAGATGAGACATATACATTAACCTTGCAATACATGCAATATACAAAAATCCGACATGGCTAAGTCCGACATTCATGGCAAATAAACAATAACGTGAAAATCATCGTGGAACCATCCAAATTATCTACCCATCGATGAAGTCCCACAATGGCGTAAGGCACAAATCAAGGCATAAGTTTCTACATATTCTTCATTTATATCTCACTCTCAAGCAGTAGAGGGAAAGTATGATTTTAGTTGTTTCCTCCAAATACTAGAAACCAGTATCGAATCTCATAAACATTCCAGTCAACCTGATAAGCTCGAGTTTCGTGAGCGATAAGAAAAGTGTCGGTGTAGAGGATCGCTCAAAACCAAAACTCGAACTTAATCAAATAAATTTCAGTTTAAAATATGAGAGAGAAAAAAAGAAGGTAAATTGGATTAAGCAGCTTCTCTCCTATTTTAAACCTTACACTATTTTATTTAGCTAGGTAAGTGTGCCCGGGTCGAACTCAAGGAGGCAGAATAGAGATAATTTGATTTTTGAGTGAAAAGTAAATTTTTATGATTTTGTATCTCTTCTTGAAACAAGTTTATTTTTAAGTTTTTATTTGGTTTTATATTTGTCAATTTTTATTTATTTTTTTAAAGTGATGTTTTCAAACAATTTACCTACAATATAATATGTGAGAAATAGGTGAAATATATGTGATATTATATAGTAGATATATCGATCATGCAACGAGCTCGAAGAAGACTTGAAATAAAGTCAAAACAAAGATGATATTCAACAAATCAAAACACGACGATAAAGCGACGAAAACACACAAGAAATACTGAAAAACCTCGCTAGGGTAGTTATGTAATTACCCTAGAAAACCCCATAAAAATAATATCGAAAAAGTGTCCAAACATGCTTACCTATTCAACGGTATAAATGCAAGAAAAATTACTACAAGTCTGCAAAAAAATCCACGGCCAAGGACAAGAATGTAAGAAAAATATGAAATATTACATTTAGGTCCCTACGTAGGGACCTAAATGCAATTTCTGGAAATTCTGGAGCTTCCAGAGATTTTGGAGGTCAGCTGGGATGAATATGCAAAAGTTCTACCCCTTCGGCTTGGACGATCTCGATTAGAACGTCAGATACAATATGAACCGTCCAATGGTGCCAGGTGTCGCAAGGTTGTACTTCCTAGTGTTCTTGATTTTTGAGTTCTGTTGAGTAGCTAATGGAGGTGGCTTCTTCTCTGACTTTTCGTCATTGATCAGAGAGTCGCTTTGGCCTCCTGTAGGGCCAGAGGGGTGGTCGCCTCCGGGTGAGCATGGCCTGAGGTGGCGGAGAGCGGCGGAGGAAGGCTTCAATTCATCTGGAACTTCTAATCTTCACGCAAATCACAATTAAAGAAGGCGCAACAAAATACATCAAATTCCAAGAGCAGCGGATCCTCATCTTCGATAGTAGACCTGCAAATTACAAGTTTTTGTGCTCGATTTGCACGAAATTGGCCGATGGATCAAGTATTTTGCAAGATCAAATGTGTCTCTAGAATACATGAAACATGCATGAGAAATAACAAAAAAATGAGATGCGATTTGATCGATTTTGAAATGATTTTTAGGTGATTCTAAGTTAAGGTGTTTAAGAACAATGATAAGTGATCCTAATGTCGCACTTAGCAATGCTAATCAGGGTACGAGGATCAAGAAATAAAGTGGCAAAAGATGGAGGAATACCTGTGGTTGCAGGGTGTAGAACCACTGCTGGTCTTCGCTCATCAGATCGGCTTCCTGGAGCTCCACCCGCGCACGACGGAGATGCAAGGTGAGGTTCAACGCCTTGGAACTTCCTACAATCACCCTCCTTCCACGCGGTCCAAGGAGGAGGAGCTCTCACCTCCTTGGATGGCCGGAATCGGGGTGGAAGTTTGGTGCTCGGCCACTGGAACTAGAGTTCTAGTTGGTTAGGGAAGAGTTAGTTGGAATGTGACAACTTAATGGGGTTTTATAAGAGAAATGGAAGGGGTTTGGTGAAGATCCAATGGCTGGCGAGTAGGAGGGTTGTTAGGAGAAGAGGGTGAAGGGGTTGGATCGCATGAAATGATTTTGGTGCGCCCGGGAAAATTTAACAAACAAGAGGCGTTGGAACATAGTTCCAATGGCCTGGTTCTTGAAGAAGAACCAGGTGCTGACACGTGTCAGCACTGGTTGGCCAGATGAAGAAATAATTTGTAAATTATATAATAAATAATAAATAACGTTATTTTAAATAGGTATAAAAACAAGAAATGTAAATAATTAAATTATCTAAATTATAGTATAATTACTTTTTCTAAATAATAAATATTATACGAGATATAATTATTACATTAATAAATAGGTATAGATAAATAGGTTTTGGGTTTTTGATTCTAAAATAGATAATTACATATAATTTTATATTTTCTTAATTATTATGTTAATAAATAATTTTTTTGTGAATTTTTAGGGATTTTAATAAATTAGTTTAGATATATTAGCAAATACGGGTATAGGTTATACAGTTCAATTTTTTTATCTATAAATTAGTGTTTTTGATTTAATTAAAATAATAAATAAGCTCAAAAAATTCTGAAATAAATTATGATGAAAATACAATATCATGAAAATAAATAAAATTTTAAGATTGATAAAACTATAAATAATGGGTTCTAAATAAAATAAATATCCCAGAAACCCCGTTGTCATTTGGTCCCAAAACCGACTTTTTGCAAACGGACTCTGAATTCAATGAAACCACCGCTATTAATTAGAGAATTTTTTTATGAACTTTAAAGGTGAGTAAAGTGAAATTGGAATTCGTATGAGGAATTTATGATGTTCGGAAGTTGAAATTTTGGCAATTTAAAAGTAGGATTTCTCTGCATATATATATGAGAATATTTTTAACTTATTTTTATATTTATATATATATTTTTAGAAATAATTAGGAAAAGAGTTTGATGAAAAATAAGTATATATGAATTAATTAAAAATCAATGATGTTTTGGTATTTATTTAATAAATAGTGAGAAGTGTGTGAAGTATATTTTAATTTATTTTTATGGTTTTCTTTCCTTATGTCCCCCTACTTATTTGTTTGTCGACCGATCCATACTGACTTGGTCTCGGGGGTTAGGTTATGTAAATATACCTTACAGCTATATTTATATTTATAAGTTATATTATACACATATAGATATTCACAATCTGCCTTATTTTCTTTTTTTATTCTTTATTTATTTACATGTATTTGATGCTTAAAAGTGCATTATTATTCAAGAATGATATTTTGATAAAAGATGGGAATTATGCATATTTACATGTAATTGTTAAGGGTTTTAAGACAAAATGCGATAGAAAAGTTAATGAATCTTGGATTCATCAACCCCCTATACTTAAACTTTGCTAGTCCCTTAGCAAACACTTATTTGAAGAGTAAGTGAAAAAGAGAGAAAGTTAGAACGAATTTGTTTTCCTAAACCAATTCATGAGAAGAAACAAAGGACAGAGCTCGATCGGGCCTAAAACAAGCATTTTGTCGGATCCTTAACTAGGATTAGGATTTTATCCTCAACAGTCCTCAAGTTCCACAAATCCTTATTCAAGATCACTTCATCATCTAGTTCAGACTCACTTATTCACATCGCAAACTCTATCATCCTTGAAGTCAATGTGTACATTGTGTGAATTGATTTAGCTCTTCATGCTTAAAGAAATGAAGAAACCGTCCATCCTGACTATACACTTCTACTTCTTCCTCATCCAGCTACTCTTTCCTCGGGGAGGGAGGTATTTCCTTCTGAGGTCAGTTTGTGCTATGTCCACAATCAAATATATAGAGAAAGTAGAAGAATGAGAAAAGAAGTAGAGTGCGACCAGTGTAGACACATCTCCTTGTGAAGCTCAATCGGTGTAGCTAAGTCTCCACTAAGATGTGCAAGAATTTTTGGTGGAAGCTTGGACCATTGTGGTCGTATTTGTATTTGGTGGCGTCTTCTTTGATTTGGCTTTGTAATTTGCTTGCACTGCATTCATCTCATTGTGCCTCGACGGATATAGCATCTTTTGTTCCGTCCATTTTTTTAGGTCTTAGAAAAAATTGTGTCAGCAGATCCTTCCCTCATCCGAAGTGACTATCGCAACCCCAATCTCTCCCATTTTTAGCCATCAATGCTACAAAGACAAGGATAGGAACGCACTACCAAGATGTACTGCCCTTCGCAACTCCATGCAGGTCGAGCTAAGTGTAGAGTGCATGTGTCCAAGATTGGTTCACTGGTGCAGAGTTGTACGGATGACACCAAGTGGTCTACTTAAGCATATATGAATTGATTTCCCAAATATGGTCTTATGGAACCCAAAGATTTTAAGTCAAAAGACCTGAAGAGTGTAAATTCCAGATCCTAACTAGGCTCCTCACAATGAAAGTTAAAGGCCATAATCAAGCTCCATCCTTTAGACTAGACTCAATCCTCGGTTCCAGAAATCAAACTTATTCTGAAAAATGCGAATGCAAATGCAACCATGTTTTTGTGAAGTATATTTTCTGAATTTTACTCATTTTTATGGATTTTAAGGCTTTTGTAATTTTTATGACTTTTAGGACTTTGTATTTTTTTCTGGATTTTCTGATTTTTATTAACAAGTTTTTGTATATGAATTTTACAAGATTTATTTGAACTATTTAATGTATTTTACAGATTTTATCTAAAGAGAATTTTACAAGGATTAAATGATTTTTACACATGTTTTAATAGATAGGATTTTAAATAAGTATTATACAAATTTTAAATACATATTTTAAATACGTATTTTAATTTAAGTCTTTTAAATACAGATTTTAGACATATTTTACTTATTTACAAGGATTTTATAAATAATAGATAAATGTATAAATGGATTTTGAATTATCCCTCACCCACTTTTTATGGATTTTATAGATATAGAAAATACATAAAAGTGTGAGTTATGGACAAAAGTATATATACAATATATACACACCTCCTATACTTAGCTTGTGCTATGTCCTCATAGCGTCAAAAGAGAAAAAGGAGGACTTAACTCGTGCTAAGTAAAAGTGGGTGAAAAAGAATAAAAGAATACAAATCAGTCAACCCCCCCTATACATATGATCAAGTCATCGTAAGTATAACAGAAGAGCAAAAACGAGGTGAATGAGTGAAACAAATATATAACGAAAGCACAAAAGGAATAAAGAACACGAGATCATCGAAATCACTCGGTCCCCCCTATACTAAGGATAAGACATACTAAGTATAGAAAAGAGTGTAGCCAAAAATCGGAGACCAGTGATTTGTGAAAAATACAGGATATACAAAAGTAGAAGAACAAAATAGAAAACGCTAATCAACAAACAATCAGTCCCCCCGATACATTGGATCTGGTATCCTAAGCATAGAAGATGAGAAAAAATGGGAACGATTGTGATCTAGTGAGAATATACAAGTGCTGCAGATTTCCAGAAATCGAATGGCTCAAAAGTCTTTGTACATGATGAGATAAAGTGAAAGAATGATCACGAGTCCTGTACAAAATAGATCTCTTCAACAAGGGCTAGATGATCAATAGTCTCTACGAAATGATTCAGCATATGCCCATTAACCACGAATGGATCTGCACCAGGTGACACATCTGATATAGCTATGCTTCCATTGTCGTGCACCATTCTGACTATGTAAGGTCCTTCCAACTTGCTTTTAAATTTGCCAGGAAAAATTCTCAATCTTGCATTGAACAACCAAACTTTCTTCCGAGGGACAAAGATCTTGTGTCGAATATGTCTATCGTGCCATTTCTTCACTTTGTCCTTATAAATGAGAGTGTTCTCATATGCTTGATTTCGAATCTCTACTAGCTCATTCAGATCTATCTTTCTCTTTGTTCCTGCTTTCTGTGCATCAAGTGAAATTTCTCAAATCGCCCATTCAGATTTGTGCATGATCTCTACGGGCAAATGGCATGACTTCCCATAAACTAATCTGAATGGTGAAGTACCCAAGGGAGTCTTATATGCAGTACGATATGCCCAAAGAACCTGATCTAAAAGCTGCAACCAGTTCTTCCTATCTGGTCATACCAATATCTGCAAGATTGATTTTACTTCCCTATTTGAGACTTCAACCATGTTGTTCATATGTGGGTGGTAAGGAGAAGCTACTCTGTGATCAATGTTGTATTGCTTCACTAGCTTTTTGACCTCCTTATTAATGAAATGGCTACCCCATCTGAAATAAGAATACGTGGAATCCCAAACTGTGAAATAATATGTTCCTTAGGAACTTGCAAACTATCTTACTATTTGTGGTTCGTGCAGGTATAGCCTCCACCCATCTACTAACATAATCTACAACGAGAAGAATGTACTCAAAGCCGCTGCTGGAAGGGAACTGTCCCATGAAGTCTATGCCCCATGCATCAATGATCTCCCAAATAATGACAGGTCGGCATTGCATCTCTAGCACTGATTGTCCCTACCGCTCTCTGACAATCCGGGCAACTCTTCACGAATGTATAAGCATCTTTAGTAAGAGTCGGCCACCATAATCCGCTCTGAAGTACCTTCTATGTTGTCCTCTTCCCTGAGTGATGTCCCCCTGCCTCTAAAGAATGGCAGAAGTGAGGACACTATAATTTTCCTCTTGAGGAATACATTGCCTGTAAACACAATCTGGTCCCTCACGAAAAAGGATTATATCCTCCCAATGGTAGTATCGTGCCTCAGAAACTAGTCTATCAACTCGATTCTTGGTCCAACCCTGAGGACTTTTCTGTGTAACCAGAAAATTCACTATATCTGCTTACCTTAGAAGTTCAGTAACTGCAAAGATGCTCTCATCAAGAAATCTCTCTTGTAATCTATGGCATGTACTCATCTGAAGGTTGTTCTGTCTGTAATTGGGAAAGGTGATCAGCTACCACATTCTTTACCCCAGGTTTGTATCTGATATCCAAATCAAATTCCTAAAGTAAGAGAATCCATATAATAGGGTGTGCCTTGGCATCCTTCTTTTCCATCAAAAACCGGATAGCTGAATGATCAATATAGACTGTGATTTTAGAGCCAAGAATATAAGATCTGAATTTATCTAAAGCGAACACCACTGCCAACATCTCCTTTTCTGTCACTGTGTAATTTCGTTGAGCATCATCTAAAGTTCTGCTGGCATAGTGGATAGCAACAGGAAGTCTATGGTCCATCATGTATCTCATATTATCTCTTCATGTACATGGAAATGTACAGTACGAGTATCCCTATGGTCCAACCTACGCCTTTATGTCTATCCACCCTTTAACATGGTACTGTACAACCTAGTCAGTTGGTCCTCTAGGATTCTAACACTTGACTTCTCCTAGTGTATCCATTTACTTATTGGATTTTAGCAATACCGATAGTCTATGGTATTGACCCATATTGGGCCACACGCTATGACTCCAAGGTACTAGGTACCTTAGGGTTGGGGTGCCTCAGTAGGCATGCGTTGAGGTACGTGCATCCTAACTAAGTTCCCAACACTCCATATACTCCATTCGTCCATTTTACTATTGTGGTAAGTCTGCGGTCTTGACCCATGTTGTGTCTCACACTATGCCTCTAAGATACTATGTACCTTAGCATTGGGGTGCCTCTGTAGGCATGCATTTGAAGTATGTGCATCATAGTTAAGTTCCCAACACTCTTACAATCTTTATACATACTTTTGTATAATTATTTTAGGTCTTATACATCTAGGCTCCTCTAGCCTTTATTTGGTTTACTTGTATTCTCACTCATTATCCCCAAATTTGCATTTAGGTTCATCCCATCTCTAGGGGCCCAATACCTTGAAGGAAGTTATAACACTTCGTATCACAAAAACAAAGAAAAAAGCAAACTTTTTTCATAAAACTTTATATGTTGATCATATAAACTAGCAATTTCAATACAATGACTTAGCACTTTACGAAACCATTAATTTAGGGAAATAATTTTCCTGAGATGGTTTCTTATAATATAATGAATATTAGGAAGAGATCATAGTTACCTATTAAAGCATGAGTCTCTAAAGAAATAGACCTCCTGAATGAAGTCCCGGTCCAAGGACTCTTCTCTCGTTGGCGCAATTATGAGTCATGTTTTTCCCACGAACATTGATATATTCTTCTTGAAGTTTTCCATGCAAGGATGCCCCTAAGCTCCTGATTTCGTCATACAAAATTTAGTCTTCTTGCACACACGTGAAACACAATTAAGAAGACAATCTTCTCTTTTCTAGGGCCATACCTATGAAGAGTAGAAGCAAGCCTAATGGTGGACGTATATAGCTGGAGCATGTACATGTAGAAGAGAGTTCTCTACTTTCTTATCTTGTCTCTCAATATTTAAGGAACTTATGCTCTCATAATGCAAGGCACTTGTGTAGGGAAAAGAGAGAGGCATGCCCTTTCTTATATACAGATGGTGGACATCCCCTTAGAGTCCTACTCTAGGAGGGGGCATCTACCACGATGTCCCTTAGATTATCAATCAAGGGCTAGGATCTAATACCAATACTTATCTTAATTAAGAGATAAGTTGCCTCTTAATTACCATGTAAAATAAATAAGCAGCAAAATTAGGAGAGAGTTGTATAGAAATATGACTCAAGGTGGACGCCCAAATTCCCCTATCTTGGACGTTTGTTGTCATTATTTTCATGATAATTCAGTTGTCATACTTGGGAAATTTATGAGAGTTACCTCACAACATAATGTAAATTCAATTTACATTTAATTTCACATGGAATCCAGTTCACATTTATTCCTTAAAAGAGTATATGAATCAATATTCATATAAATATAAAGGGTTTTTATCAGTTGTGCCACACTGAGATATTGCATTATTAGTTATGCCCTCTTTTTTGGGAATATCAGTTCTGCCCTGACTTCTTCCTGAAGGACCATTTGTGCATGACGAATCTCAGACTCATTATGCTAAAATTGGTCAATTGGGCTTTGTTCCCCCAAATCTATATGCATTTAATATTTAATATAGTGTCAATAGCATTCATACATGTGTAAATAATATTCGCATTTCATCATGCATAATTGCATAAAATAAAGAAGTAAAATCCAAGTGTAAATTGACCTAAAAAGCATCTAACTTTCCCATTTTTTAATTAATTCATCCTAACTCTGATTGACCTCAAACCACCTACGTTGTGTAGATATTACTAACAAGAATAAATAAAAAATACAAAAAATGCTAACTCAAATAAGTGAAAAATAAACCCAAAGCCTAATTTCACATCAGATGGACTAAAATGCACATATCTTCTTCATACAGTGTTTGATTTTGGTCAACTCACTTTTAATGTACTCCTTTTTCAAATACCTTCAAAACAAGACCAATTTCATAATATTCAGAACTCATATGTGAAAGTTGGGTTTTGAGTCTCTTTTATGCATTTTATCTTTTTGTGATCTTAGACCTAAGCTTTTTTTTACATAACTTTTGTACATAACTAGATCTTTTATTTTATTGTTTTTTATTTGTGTTCTTTGATGAAAGTTTTATTGAGCGGAATTAAAATACAAATCTATATCAAGACTGAAATCAAAGAAACTGATTGAGTCCTAGTCTCCTCTGTGAGTCTGTAAAAAATCTTGTATTTCGTAATCCTATTTTATTTCCCTATTTTCTTATTTATTAAAAATCCAAAAAATTAAATTAGTGTGTAATTCTGTATTTTTTATCGTCTTTTAAAACCACCAAAAAATTACAAAACCCCAAAAATCGGTTTTTTGTACACGTGGAAAACCACCAAAAATGCCACTTTGTGTAGATGACCTCTTTTGCTCCTGGTTCCTTCAAGAAGGTTGTAGATCTCGTCGAGACAAACAACTTTTGTGAAGAAAATTTTTTGATATGAGGTCGCCTATTTCTTTTCTATTTTCTTCCTCTTTTAATGTCAAAATTTTTTTGGGGTGACACATGGCATCCCCTGGGTATGCCACGTGGCACCCCATTCTCTCACCCTTCTCCCTATCTCTTCAGCCCCCAGGTCACGTGCCTAACACATGACCCTCCATTCACCAATGCTGCACGTGCCACGCACGTGCCATCTTCCCCACCACGTGCATGTGCACGATACGTGATCCCTGCTCTCCTCCCGTAAAGGTTCGTCGTTCCATCGCCAACTCCTCCTTGTAACGTCGCCATCATTCCACCGCCCGCTCCTCCTCGTAATGGCCGCGAGTGCATAACGCTACCATCGTTGCTCTGTTATACCCCTTCGATGGCCACTCCCGCAGCCCCATCCACCACCATTGTGTGCTCTGTGAAGGTCTTGGTGATCAACAACTCCTCCGCACATCATTGAGCCTTGTGGCACGATCCAAGGCCAGACATCCGACCTTGTCGCAGCTGCTTCGCGCAACAGCCAAGCTTCGCCTCTTCGGTAGGCATTTAGTGAACATCAGAGGTCCCTAGCTCCCCACTCCCTCCGAGGCGACACATTCTAGTCAAACATCTCCACATCTCAACGCTTTACCATCTTCTTCGCATATCACCATCAATGAATCACCCTGCCTCTCGTACTTCGTCGGTCCATGATGCCACTGCATCTCGACCTGCTCCTCCAATCACCACCCATTGTAACGACCACCCTCACAGACCTACCTCCTGCTTCTCTTCTACCCCCATAATCTTTTCATCTCTAGCTACGCCAGGGCCGAAGCTTAGTTTCGATCCATCGCCTCCGTAGGAGCCTCATCTCACCCCTTTTCTTTTGCTTGCAGGTACCCAACGTTCCACCTTCTCCGGTGAGACCCCAAACAACTAGTCTCCTGCCACCTGGCCTTGAGCTACGTTTCTCCTCCCTGTTGCTCCTCTTCGTCTCGACTGTCCACTACCGCAACCAACCTCTTCTCCCTCCATTACACCTCGGTGAGCGCCATCAGCGGTCGATCACCGCTCGACAATGGTTGCACCTCCGCTTCGCCAGCAGCTCCGCATCCACCCTTCATAACTGCCTCCGCCAAACTCCGCCTCGGGCGTATGTCGTTCGAGGCTGATCTCCTCTCAACTCGCTGCTCACCACCGGATCGTCCTCGGTCGAGCTCAGCCGTCCATTTCCTCTGCCACGACCTCCACGCTCCTCTACTTCCCCGTCGCTCGCCTCGTCTTACATCCACCGTAGGATGAAGGGTTAAACCCTTGATCCAACGACCCGTAAGCGACCACATGTAAGTCCCTGAACCTCACCCCATGCTTGGAGGCCTGGGTTGACCGATGCTCCTACAAGCCTCTGCCACCACATCGAGGACTCAAACCACGAGCATCCTACCACATGGAGGTTTGGTCCCCGAACCATAGCTCCTCCCTCACCGAGCCTCCTACGCACGTGCACAGCATATGTTTGGGGGGCAAACTACGCCCCACGCCCCTCGGCCTTCAAAAAATTATAAAAAAACTCCAGGCAGCCAGGAGTCACATGTTGTGCACGAGACTTGTTTGAGAAATTATAGAGCCCCCCACAAAGTTCAAGATAATTACAAGAATGCCCTGCTAGTCGCTGACATCAGCATTACGTGCCCCGCACATGATGTATTGGAAAAATTACAACAAAAGCCCTGCGAGTTTTATTTATCACAGATAAGTCATCCAGGGGCTAATTTGAGAAGAAAATACCAACTTTTACTACATTTTATCCCCTGCAACATCATTTTATCAAAACTTCCTCATGTAAACTCCATTTTTAGCATATAATATGTCGATTTGAAGCAATTTTCACGCTCTATCATTTTGCATAAATTATGTACAGATCTGATGCCATTTATTGATAATTATTATTTACAGATATTCTTTGACATATGTAGTATCAATTATCTATATATTTGTGCAATCGTACTGTGAGAATTTGTGACTTAATTTGCAGGGAACTGATTGACAATCTTTTACGAGATTGATCTTCTTGTATTAGGGATCTTGTATTAAGGATAAATTATTTGAAGAATTTAATCTATACAGCGAGCTCAATTGACGATAAATGGATTTAATTCTCAATAATCTACGTCATTGAACTCGATTTACTTGAGGATTTAATTGTAGAGAATTTTAAGATTAGTTGAGGATTATTTTTTATTACAGGTTTATCTGGACTCTTACTTGCATTGGGATTAATTTGATATGTGACTCTTTTTGAGATAAATAATTAATTTATTTGGATTATAATTTTAGTCACAGATCCTACTCTTAATATCTCTCTATGTTATTTTTGGCATTGCATCATCATATTCTCTCTACATTATATGACACAGAAATTAACTTAGCATTTAATTAATTATTTAATTTAATTTAAAATCATGCAACTAAAAATCACCATTCTTTTAGTTCGACCTTGGTAGACTTGCCAAGAAAAATTCTCCACAACATTCAATGATTGTGGTTTTTGCTGAATCGAAGATCGTCTCCTATACTACAATTTATCGACTATGAAAGTGGCGATTTTCGAGCTCATCAAATGGTACCGTTGCTGGGGAATGCTGAATTTTTAGGGTTATAAATTATTTTCTGTAATTAATTTTTGTGAAATTAACTTGTGTGTCAATTTTTTTACTTTATTTGTATTTTTTTTCTGCATTATATTTTGCATATCTCTCTCTCTCTCGCTACTGACACTAACCACATCTTCTCTCTTTGCAGGTAGCTCAAAGTAATTTTTAGATATTATTCAAGGACCGGCAAAGAAGATTAAATTTTTATTTTTGTGTGAGAGAGTTAGTTTAGATGTAATTTTTTGCATTATTCATATGGTCTTTGAACCCTAATAATTTGTAATAATTCGGACTGGACTTCTCTGTGGTGTGTCGGGTCTGTTTCAACCCCTTCTATGTGGTTGGGACCCGACTTAAGTGACGTAGGAATTAGGCACATATACGCTAGCTTATTAACTTTTGTCCGTGCTCGTAAATTTTAGGCCACACATCTTTCACTAACTATATGCACCGGTAGATCATTCAACTTAGCTAATGTTTTAATAAATTTTTCCCGTTTATAGAACCATCTGCTTAGGGCGATTTCATCTGTGCATATCATTCAGTGTAAATTTTAAAAATTTCTTGTATTGCATCCCATATGAAGAACGCAAGGAATCACGGTAAGTCTTCTTCTTAAGCTTGCATCATTGATTTACTCTTGCATCGATTTTTTCGATTCTCCCTCCTCAGTTTTACAACATAGGAATTAAAGGAATTGGGACTGCTCGTTAGACGTGAATTTTTATGCTCAGATAAAACTTAAGTGATAATCTTAATTTAAAATAGGGACTCTTAATCAAGGCGGATGTAAATAAAATTGACATAAAATTAACCCTTGTGTATGGTGGAGAGAAACCCACTCATTGTTTGTAAGGACCAGATCATACACTTAGGGTTGAGCCAAAAATCGAAAATTTTCATTCAGACTACTATTTTTAGAAATAACTAGTTACTTCTCAGTGAGGGTTTCGGGTAGCCATTTTACGGTCTTACTTTCCTTAGTAGAGTTTGTAGTTTATAGGACACAGAGAAAGGCTCTGTCCTCAAGTAACACAGGTAGTCGTTTAACGGTCCATACTTACACCGATACTGGTTGAAAGAGATGCAACTAGTTTTATGAACTCAGGGCAGTCTTTGTGAAATATTTCGGCACCTAACAACTCCACTTAATTTTAAAGATTGCTTTGTCATTAAATTAAAATTGAAAACATAAACTGAAAACATAAGTCCGATCCGACGGAGGAGACGCTTGCGAGCGCAGGGATGAATCGTGTGCTTCTCGCAATCCATGTTGATGGTCCAAGCGACAGATCTCCTGATCTCGACACACGAGATCCGACGTCTTCTTCACGAGCGAGGTGCACCGAAGGAGATGGAGATCCATGAGCAAACAATCGGGCAGCATAACGACGATGCTGCGGCGATGGAGAACCTCTCTAGGGCATCCATGGTGGACGGCCACATGAGAGGCAGAAAGAGAGGGCTGACGTGTAGAGAGAGAGACTTATGTTCCCTTGTGTGTATGTGTAAAGAAGAGCAAAGGGTGCCTCTCCTTTTATAATAATTTGGGATCCATGGATCTCAATCCATGGACTACACAAATCCAATGGCTAGCATTGATTTGTGTTTCTTTTAATGGCCAAGATTTGTGTTGGTAAAAACCAACAACAATTAATTTAATTTAGATTAAATCTATATTGATAAATCAATATAATTCAATCATCAATTAAATCAAGATCTTATGGAGATCATAGGAGAGAGAGTGCCTCCTTTCATGTTGGAAGGAGGGGACGGCCACACATTCCTAATAGGAGTGGTGGTCGTCCACTCCATATATATGGAAAGTGGCTCTCATCTCTATTATGTAATCTCTAATATTAAACAATAACTTTTGTTGCAAATTATTCTACAAAAATAATTCACAATTATTTTGTAGACATTGCAATATTGCCATTGAAAAATTTGTGAATCATATTCACAAACCAAAATAAAATGTAAATTACATTTTCAATTTAATGTCCAATGTGAATCTAATTTGCATCAACATTTTATTAACAAATGTAAATTACAAACAGCTCTCTCTTATATATTATAAATCGCATTTATAATATATATGATTAATATGGATAGTGTTATCCATATTATTCATATCTTTGATAATTAAATCACATTTAATCATCTCAAATCTCTTTTCTCTTGTGCCCAAATAATCTGAATCACATTCACATTATTTACATCTTTGACAATCAAATCACATTTAATTATCTAAGATAACTATCTTTATAATATGAATCGAATTCATATTAATCATAATTAAAACACATTCAATTATCTATTTTCTCAATTCTCAGATACTTATATCAACAATAAAATTATCCCGAACTCTTTCAAGGATAATGCGCTTTCTCTGTGAATGCTTGGAGATAAGGACAGGGCGATTGTATTGTTCCACGTTTAGTGACTTGGATATTGAGATCACATCTCAAATCCAGATCTCAGGCCTCCCATAGATGCTTGATTAAATCAAGACCGCAAATCTAATCTACTCATTGAATCTGAATCACATTCAGATCAATGTCCAACATTTGGACTAAGATCAGATTACTTCTCTACTGAAAGGAGTCACTAAAATCCAGACCCATTTCATCACTCCCTAGGAATGGAAGCGTCATGGTTATACAATCGTTTATGATCACATCACCCTCAGGTATTTCCAATACCTATACATCCTGCATACTGGAAGACCCATAATAATCCCGAAGTAGGAGATCAATTTTACACTGTCTACTTCAGGGTTTTATCTTTAAGTTTCGCATTCGATCATTGGGAGTTGGTATCGATCATATACTTTCCAAAAGCATATATCATACCCAGGTGTTGATCATATACTTTCCAAAAGTATATATCAAACCGACAAATTCAATTAAGATTCCAAAGCGAGACGACCATCCACGGAATTTGATCTTCCCGACATCTCATGAGTGAGCTTATGTCTTCCGGTTCAGTAATGAACTTGTATGATCCCTTTGAGAGATCGTATTACTCATATGCCCTTATGTGCACACCAGCGCGCCGGTGTATAGACCTTGGTTAGGTCATCAACCTATTGGTCTGCCAAATGTACATTCTCATACATATAGTAACACATCTGTCTCTGGTCAGAGGATGTGTGTCTATATCATGACAGTATACGGCATAGGACTTTGGTTATCTCGATCACGTTAAGTCAACTCTTTGACCTAACTAATCTAACACCTCCAAATCTCTATTCTCATGCAAAGGACCTGCGTCAAGAGGTCGGTCAGATATCAGCCTAAATGAGAAAGGATTGCCATCTCCTACTCATGCTGGAGATCCTCTCTTAACAATCATTTGACGGTGCTTGATGAGTCCTCAATCTAACTCTTTAGATATTCATCCAAGCACCATCCTCTATGATTCAATAATTGAATCAACAGCTGTATGATCATCAAGATGGCCATGGTACATAACCCTAATTGTACTAAGGGACCTATTATGCAAATTATTTATTCTTCATTTCAGATCAGGGAATGATATTCGCAATAACATTTATTGTATAATGGCTCACCATGGGCTCGCATGTCCAACAATCTCCAACTAGCCCAAAGTGCCATTAATAGGCTAATCATTTAAACCCACACTCATGTGACAATCATAGGCTATTTAGAAAATAGCTAGGTAAGCTGATCAGTCACTCTGTTCATAAGAGACTATGCTATGTCCTTTTACGGCACTTGCATATCTCCTAGTGACAATGCTCGCATCCAATGCGAATGTTGCATCTTATGCAACCAATACTCAATATTGTTAGTTATAGTGTCCTTGACACTATATCTTAATAATTATTACAACCAGTATTCTCTTAATACTTATCAGAATATCTTTATTCTTGGAGACCTCTATCTCCTAAGGTATCCGTAGTTAAGACCTTTTAGATCACTATCTATAAAGTCTTAACTTCTTGAAGATAAGACTTTGAGATCACTATCTCAAAATTTTTTGCCTTCTATGAAGATATTGTTATTTCTGCAATCAAGTGTTTTATCACCATAGTAGGATTAATAGCAGTTTACTACTCCCACTGCATGGTAGACATCTTGCTTTTGTACACATCTAAAATACACCCGGCTTCTTGAAACTGATGCACAAGGGCAAGCAGTTTGCATTCACATCCTCAACTCTTTGAGGTGCTATCCCTTTAGATAGGTCAGCACCGTATCTTTGAGGAAAATAAGCCTTTCTTGGAATTTTCCAGAAAATGGAAATTTCTAAGGTGTACTATTAGTGTGACTGCCCAATACCCTCTTCTCTTTGCTTCTGAACAACTTCAGAACTAAGATCTAAGAGGTATCCTTGAGATCATAACTCAAGGTATTGAACAACCAGATTATAAAACACTTATTATTATTATCATCCTTATATTATCTACATTTAGCATGATGAACACAATGGCACTCTCACTAAGCTTCACATGGTTCATCAAGATTTTATCTGAAATCATAACATTTATAATTTCATCAAATCTTATGTTCCAACTACAAGAAGCTTATTTGAGTCCAAAGATGGAGTTCTTTAGCTTGCATACCTTGCTTTCCTCAACCATGAAGCCCTGGGGCTACTTCATATGAATGTCCTCAAACAGGTATTCATAGAGGAATGCAATCTTGACTCACATCATGAATATGTCATAGTCAAGTTGTGTAGCTATAGTTAGCAATATTCTGATGGGTTAAAGCAAGGTCACTGGAGAGCAAGTCTCATAACAAGCGATGTCTTCTCTTCGGTGTATAGCTCATGGCTACGAACCATGCTTTGAAGGTCTCTACCTTCTAATCAGGTTTCCTCTTTCTCTTGAAGATCCATTTACACCATAATGGATCTTACCCATATAGTTGGTTCCTCGAGGGTCTATATACAACATTTGTATATGAAGTCTACTTTAGTCTTTATTGCTAACATCCATCTTTCCATGTCATGATCCTCAGGAGCTTTATCACATGAAGTCAGATCATTGTCACATTCAACTAACACATGGAATCCATCTTCAAACTTATATGAAGAGGTATTAGTGTTTCATCTTTAATTGTCCTTTTAGTTTCCAATATTAGGAGTCTCATTATTATCTCAAGATTAAATGAGTTCCTTTACTTCATTTTAATCTTGATTCTCAAGAGAGTCACCCTCTAAGAATCACATTCTCAGAGATGAGATCCTTTAAGAATCTCAAGGTCATAAAGTAGGTATCCAATACCATCCTTTATTTTCCTAATGAAGTAGCACTCTCCAGTGCCAGATTCCAGCTTAATCACATGGAACCTTATTAAGGATATATAATGTAGTGTCTACCACATCTATATATACCTGGAAACAAAGAGATAATTATGCTAAGATTAATCATTGATCAAATCATGTCACACATGATCAATTGTATCTCCCTACAACTCTATTGAGTTAAGGTTCATTAGGAGGATTGAGATAGGAATGATATTCACATCTCCATAAGGTATTCCTTGAATTCATCTAATAGGTACAAGCTACCTTGGTTAGATCAAATTTATTTCATCTTCCTTCAAACTTTGGTTCTAAACCAAAATTCGGAAATCTTTGAACATTTCAAAGTTTTCTTAGGTGAAGAGAAGAAATCTCATATCATACATAATCATCAACAGATATCACATATCCATAATGTTTACTATGATATTGATGATTCACATACATCAATATGTATGAGATCCTGAATACCTTGACATCTTACACCTTTCCCAAAGAAGGGTGTATTAGACATTTGTACTTTTGAATACAATATTTACAAGTATGTAAGATTTGAACCTTTAGACAATCTAAAGTTTCTCACTAGTCTATTGATCATATCAATAGACAAATGTCCAAGCCTTGATGTCAGATCATTATCAAATGCTCTTCATTCTCCTATTGATCTTAAGGTTTAATTTCAGTATTACAAATCTTAATGAACCTTTCATTAATTTTCTAATTTAGTAGAGTCCACAATATTTTAGATTACTATCTGAAATATCTCCATCATAACTCTTTATGATAGGTCTATTACAGAATTCATGTTTATTTCCAACATTTAGAAATAAACAAAGAGTGTATTCTAAAATCTAGGTCACAGAGACATTCTCTAAGACTAAGGGCTCCCACTGAAAATATGAAGTCTATTGATCCAATGGAAATTGTTGCAACAATTGCATCACTTCCAACATGGATGACCATTAAACCTTAAGATCAAATTTCTAATATTCTAATACAGATGCAACCAATTGCTAGTGTCATTAGAAGATTGAGATACAATTATTAGACTTTATCTTATCAAATAAGTAAGTCAGTTTCAATGATTATATGTAGATTATTCTGATGTACTATCTGATTCCTTCTCTAAGGATTCTAGATAGATTTGATAGTCATACTATCAACACATCAACTTATTGCATTATTAGCATTCATCCAACTTTTTGGATGTCATATGGAAGTCACAGAAGTACAGTCAACTCTTTGACTATACTTCTTACTTGGATCCAACCCATGCTTCCACTGCACTCCCTTTATCTATAAGCAACCATTGCTCATGACAAAGGATCTCTTATGTTAAAATCAAAAATTACAATATAAGAGTATTTCAACATGTATACATGCTTCATTCGATTCATATAATATGAATATTATGAAGCTTCATGAATGACTAGAGTATATATAGTAGAATAATGAGACTCATCATATCTACATCCATTTAAACGCTTAAAACTTAGGTTCAGGTAGGCACTCAAACAATTTGAATACATCATCTCCTGTAGAGCTAACATTCTACATAATGCAAAGAACCATGTCATTCAAGATTATATGTCGAGAGTACATATGTATGCCGGAATATCTTCTTAGATTTTATAAGGATTATTTGATAATTACGATCATTATCGACATGTCACTTGAAAAGTACATTCGATGAGATCAAGATTTATGGAGACATACAAACCCTAGGGTTTTAGTCCTATTGTCTATTTAATTATCATTCCTCATTATTATGAGAAAACTTGCACATTGCAACCACATACATTATGTGTCCAATTGCAAGTACAATATCTGGATCATGGGTCCAATCCATGATATTCTACTGGTTATTATTGAGTATAACATTGAGTGGGATTAAAGAAGGATTATCTGAAATAAGAAATTTGCATAAACTTATATAAATATATAATTTACTTTGATTTAGGAATTTTTATATCAAAGTTGTCTTGCCATGTTAACAATGAAAGTTCATTCCTTTAATCACTTTCAATGTAAGAGATATACTTACCATTATATCTCAAGCAAGATCTGGGATCTCCTTCCTTATCTTTGTTACATCCCAATAATATGAGAACCTGTAACTCGGATAAAAAGAAGCGAGAACACATTCCACCTTGCAAGTCCAACTTGCATCTCCCAATTCGATCTTTAACACACAAGCCCACCACCCCTAAGGTGATGTTGACCAGTCATTAATTGAACCAACCGTCAACAGGAATACAACTCGCACTATGTGCAATCCAATATTGCCCCAATAATATGAGGACCTGATATTGGGGTCACTACGCATACGTCCTTACTCTTTCAAGAAGCGACGAGCCCGATCCAAATGGATCATATGCAAGAGCTATCACTTCATACAAGCGTCTCCTACAAACAATATCTGGCGACGAAACCCTTCGCCTTGACGGGAGACCATGGATGTCACTTATGTGATCATCCACCTCATATTCAAATTTAGTTTATTATCATGAATCATATTCACATAATTAATTCTTACAAGAGAAATACACATCTATTCGTAATAGAGTGTTTTTAATTTGGATATAATAAACTTAATCATATTAAATTAATTATCAATCCAATTCAATCAACAAACTTGATTTTACTTGAATATATGGTATTATCTCAAAATACATATTAATTCGAATTTTAATAATTAGAAAAATACATCATGATCTCTCAGGTATCATTCATTCCCTACCCGATGTCATGGCCAGTACCGGCGGGAGTGGGACGGACCGCAACCGGTGCGACCCGCTACCCCAGCGATCCCCGACTAGACACCATATCTGCCTCGGAATAAAATAATGCCTAAACAATCACTTTGTACTTGATATGATCATTGGTTCTTCAATTGAAATTATACCATATAGTAATAATCAAAATATTTTTTTATTATAAGGAAATTCGCTAGACAAATTCCCAATCCTATTCAAGCAAGGAGTTTGATTATTGTATTTCCAATTATGATCTAGATCAAATATGATCAATTTATTGGTTGAGGCCAAGTCAATTAAGGAAATAATCATCATTAAATATTTCTCAAATATTTTCCATAATTATTCATGAAATTAACAATTAATTTCACTAATTGACAATCACATGGTTCTTGATTAGGACTGTAATTTCAGCAGTGACCACTACTTACTAAAATTAACATATCTCAATCAATTTAAATCCAAATTAGACAAAATCAATTTTCAAAGATTGCTAATTTTATTTAGGACAGAACCTATGTGATATTTCACGTATTTCGAGGCGAATCAAAATAGTAATTAACTCATTAATCATGTTAAGATTCGCAGTTCCCGCAACAGTGAATACATGTTCATTAAAACGACCATATCTCGAGCAAACAGAATCCAAATTATGTAAATTCAGATCCTATGGTTTCCTTATTTAATAGGAAACAAAATTCAAGTTTTATTTTTGTATTTAAACAATTTAAACAGGGCAGAAAATAATCACTAAACAGAGATGTGAAAATGAAATGCGATAAAACTTTTGCAACCCTAACGAACCCAAGTCACCTTTGGTTTTATAGATCGTATCCAAAACTTTTGACCGAAGGCTCTGATACCACTTGTAGGATATGGTATAATCCTTAAGCGCATCATGAAAGCGTGAGTGTCGTATCGAATACGACGAGGAACGACTTGTCACACTAGTTGTTCTATGCAACGGAATTTAAAAATTTTCAAGCGACGAAACCACATGATCCAAGAACACTTCTCGGATTGTTTCATCTAAACCACAAACAAGTAATAGGATTACCACTTGAAGAGTGGTTGCGATCAAGTCTCTAAACGAAGAGACCTCCTGTCTCAAGTGCGAGCTGACGGAGGTGACGCTTGCGAGCGCGGGGATGAATCGCGTGCTTCTCGCAATACATGTTTATGATCCAAGCGACAGATCTCCTGATCTCGACACACGAGATCCGACATCTTCTTCAGATCTAAGCGCACCAAAGGAGATGGAAGTCCACGAGCAAACGATCAGGCAGCATAACGATGACGCAGCGGTGATGGAGAACCTCTCTAGGGCATCCATGGGGGACGACCACATGAGAGGGAGAAAGAGAGGGGGTTGACGTGTAGAGAGAGAGAGACTTATGTTCTCTTGTGTTTATGTGTAAAGAAGAGCAAAGGGGTGCCTCTCCTTTTATAATATTTTGGGATCCATGTATCTCCATCCATGGACTACACAAATCCAATGGCTAGCATTTATTTGTGTTTCTTTTAATGGACAAGATTTGTGTTGGTAAAAACCAATAATAATTAATTTAATTTAGATTAAATCTATATTGATAAATCAATATAATTCAATCATCAATTAAATCAAGATCTTATGGAGATCATAGGAGAGAGAGTGCCTCCTTCCATGTTGGAAGGAGGGGACGGCCACACATTCCTAATTGGAGTGGTGGACGTCCACTCCTTATATATGGAAGGTGGCTCTCATCTCTTTTATGTAATCTCCAATATTATGCAATGTCTTTTGTTGCAAATTTTTCTACGAAAATAATTCACAATTATTTTGTTAACATTGTAATCTTGCCATTGAAAAATTTGTAAATCATATTCACAACCCAAAATAAAATGTAAATTACATTTTCAATTTAATGTCCAATGTGAATCTAATTAACATCAACATTTAATTAACAAATGTAAATTACAAATAGCTCTCTCTTATATATTATAAATCACATTTATAATATATATGAATAATATGGATAGTGCTATCCATATTATTCATATCTATGATAATTAAATCACATTTAATCATCTTTAAATCTCTTTTCTCTTATGCCCAAATAATATGAATCATATTCACATTATTTACATCTTTGACAATCAAATCGCATTTAATTATCTAAAATAACTCTCTTTATAGTATGAATCGAATTCATATTAATCATGATAATTAAATCACATTTCATTATCCATTTTCTCAATGCTCGGATACTTATATCAACAATGAAATTATCCCGAACTCTTTCAAGGATAATGCGCTTTCTCCGTGAATGCTTGGAGATAAGGACAGGGCGATTGTATTGTTCCACGTATAGTGACTTGGATATTGAGATCTCATCTCAAATCCAGAATCTCGGGCCTCCCATAGATGCTTGATTAAATCAAGACCGCAAATCTAATCTTCTCATTGAATCTGAATCACATTCAGATCAATGTCCAACATTTGGACTAAGATTAGATTACTTCTCTACTAAGAGGAGTCACTAAAATCCAGACCTGTTTCATCACTCCCTTGGAATGGAAGTGTCATGGTTATACAATCTTTTATGATCACATCACCCTCAGGTATTCCCAATACCTATACATCATGCATACTGGAAGACCCAAAATAATCCCGAAGTATAAGATCAATTTTACACTATCTACTTCAGGGTTTTATCTTTAAGTTTCTCATTCGATCATTGGGAGTTGGTATCAATCATATACTTTCCAAAAGCATATATCATACCCAGGTGTTGATCATATACTTTTCAAAAGTATATATCAAACCTACGAATTCAGTCAAGCTTCCAAAGCGAGATGACCGTGCACGGAATTTGATCATCCCAACATCTCATGAGTGAGATCATGTCTTATGGTTCAGTAATGAACTTGTATGATCCCTTTGAGAGATTGTATTACTCATATTCCCTTATATGCACACCAGCGCGCGGGGTATAGACCTTGGTTAGGTCATCAACCTATTGGTCTGCCAAATGTACATACTCAGACATATAGTAACACATCTGTCTCTAGTCAGAGGATGTGTGCATATATCATGATAGTATACGACATAGGACTTTGGTTATCTCGATCTCGTTAAGTCAACTCTTTGACTTAACTAATCTAACACCTCCGAATCTCTATTCCCATGTAGAGGACCTGCATCAAGAGGTCGGTCAGATATCAGCCTAAATGAGAAAGGATTGCCATCTCCTACTCATGCTGGAGATCATCTCTTAACAATCATTGATGGTGCTTGATGAGTCCTCAATCTAACTCTTTAGATATTCATCCAAGCACCAGCCTCTATGATTCAATAATTGAATCAACAACTGTATGATTATCAAGATGGCCATGGTACATAACCCTAATTATACTAAGGGTCCTATTATGCAAATTATTTATTCTTCATTTCAGATCAGGGAATGATATTCGCAATAATATTTATTGCATAATGGCTCGCCATGGGCTTGCATGTCAAACATAGAGAGATCAAGATAAATTGTCCTATGTTGAATGCTGTCACAACATAGGCACACATCCTCTGACCAGAGACAGGTTTGTTACTATATGTCTGAGGGTGTACATTTGGCAAACCAATAGGTTGATGACCTAACCAAGGTCTATACACCGACGAGCTGGTGTGCATGTAAGGGCATATGAGTAATACGATCTCTCAAAGGGATCATACAGGTTTACTTATGAATCGGAAGACATGATCTCACTCATGAGGTATTAGACCGATCAAATTTCATGCATGGTCGTTGTGCTTTAGAAGCATGACAAGAATTTGAAGGTATGATATATGCTTTGGGAAAGCATATGATAGATACCAATTCCCAATGACCAAGATTGAGAAACTTGGTGATCAAACCCTAAAGTAGACAATGCAAAATTGATTTACTTCTTCAGATTGATCATAGGTCTTCCAATATGCAGGATGTACAGGTAATGGGATTACCTGAGGGTGATGTGATCATAAACGATTATATAACCATGACGCTTCCATTCTGAGGGAGTGATGAAACAGGTTTGGATTTTAGTGGCTCCTCTAAGTAGAGAAGCAATCTCATCTTGGTCCAAGTGTTGGAAATTGGTATGATTGAGATTCATATACAATGAGAATATTAGATTTGCAGTCTTGATTTAATCAAGCATCTATTGGAGGTCCGTGAGATCTGGATTTGAGATGAGATCTCAACATCTAAGTCACTATACGTGGAAAAATACAATTGCCCTGTCCTTATCTCCAAGCATCAGCGGAGAAAGCACATTATTCTTGAAGGAGTTCAAGAATAATTCATTTGATGAATTATGTATCCAAGAAACAAGATGTTGATGATTAAATGAGATTTAGTTATCAAGTATAATTTGAATAAGATTCATTATATGAGAATGATTGTCCAAGATAATTAAATGAGATTTAATTATCAAGGAAGTGTAGATTGTGGATAGTACTATCCATAATATCAGTGTATATATTATAAACATATTTTAAAATATATTAGAGAGCGAGAGCAGCTTTGTAAATAACATTTGTTAATTATTAATGTGAATTGGATTCACATTAAGCAATTAATTGGAAATGTAATTTACAATTTAGTTAGGGTTGTGAATATGATTCACATATTTTCAATGGCATGATCGAAATATTCACTAATTAATTTGGAATTAATTTAGTGGATAATTTTGCAATAAATGTTATTGCCAATTATTAAGAGATAATGAGATAAAATAAAAAGGAGATAATCCATCACCAAAAATAGGTGACGTCACCAATGACTTAGTCATAGGTGACGCTCCATATTTTTGGGGATGTATTATTGTCTTCTTTTTTTATTATCTTATTATCTTGTGATAATTGATTATGATAATGCAACGTATATTTGATTTAATATAAATTATTAATATTGTTGTTTTCAACAACAATGATAATGGACATTGATTAAATACATACATCAATCGAACCATTGATTTTGTATGCCATGGTTTGTGATCCATGGGCTCCCAAACTAGTATATAAAGAGGGCAACCCTAGCCCTTTGGAATACAACTCTCAACATACGTCTACTCTCTCTCTCACATCTCTCATTCTCGCATCTCTCTCTCTAAAGGTGGTCATCCACCTTGTGTTTTGAGAGAATAGCAATCGCCTCTACACCATCGCATTGTCGCTTCGATTGATCAAGGATCTCCATCTATTTTAGCGCTTCTTTCTCTAGAAGGAGACGTCGGCTTTCATTGTACGTAATCAGGAGTTTCAAGGCTTGGATCTTCATCACGGATTGTGGGAAGGATGTGTCTCATCATTGCGCTCGCAAGTGCCATCTTCGTAGATCGGACTTGAGTGAGGAGGATCTGTTGTTTTAGAAATCTGGTGATCGCAACCACGCTCCAAGAGGTATTTCTAGTACTTTGTGGTTAGATGAAATGATCCAAGAAACATTCTTGTGATCATGTGATTTCATCATATGATTTTTTTAAAAAAATTCTGTTGCACCTAGCAACTAGTGTGACTAGTCGCCCTGATCGCATGTGATGCGATCATCATGCTTCTGTGATGCGCTTGAAGATTCTCCATATCCTTCAAGTGGTTTCAGAGCCTTAGGTCATAAAAGGTTTTGGATACGATCCACAAACCAAGGACGACTTGGGTTTGAAATGGTTGCGAAAGTTTTATCGCATTTCAATTTTCGCACCTCTGTTTAATTGGATTTTTCGGCACTGTTTAAATTATTTAAACACGAAATAATGATATCGATTTTGTTTCTTGTTAAATAAGAAAACCATAGGATCTGAGTTTATGTAATTTGGATTTCATTTGCTCAAGATATGGCCTTTTGAATAAACATGTATTCACTGTTGCGGGAACTGCAAATCTGAACGTGATTAATGAGTTAATTACTGTTTTGATGCGCCTTTAAATGCGTGAAATATCACTTGGGTTATGTCATAAATCAAATTAGCAATTTTAAGAAACTGATTTGCGAAAATTGGATTTGAATTGATCAAGATAAGCTGATTTTAGTGAGTAGGGATCACTGCTGGAAGTTAACAAACTTGATCATGAACCATGTGATAGTCATTCAAATAAATTGATGAAAATTAATAGTTAGTTTTCTGAAATGATTATTGATAAATAATTATGAATTATTTAAAGATGATAATCAATTCCTTGAATGACATTCCACTGACCAAAATGATAAGATAGTTGGTCTTGATCATAATTGGTTGATATGTAATCATCAACAAACATTGTTTTCTTGCGAAACCCTAGTTTATCCTACAATAGTTGTAGGACAACTTTTACATGCAAAATGCTCTTGCTTGAATAGGATTGGGGATTTGTTTAGCAAATATCCTCATAATATTATCAAAATGGTTTTGATGAATATTATAAGGTATAATTTCGGTTAAAAACCGATGAGCATCTCAAAGTACACAATGACGTATCTAGCATTATCCTTTCCTCTGGTGGATATGGTGTCTAGTCGGGGAGCATTGGGGTAGCGGGTAGCACCGATTGTGGTCTATCACACTTCTATCGGTACTGGTCATGACAGCAGGTAGGGACTGGATAATGCCGGAGAAATCAAAGTGTATTTTTCTAATTATTAAAATTCGAATAATACGTACTTTGAGATTATACCTACTATTCAAGTAATAATCAAGTTTGTTGATTGAAAATTGGATTGATAATTAATTTAATGTGATTAAATTGATTATATCCAATTAAAAGCACTCTATTATAAATAGATGTGTATTTCCATTGGAAGAATTAATTATGTGAATATGATTCATGATAATTAATTAAAATTTTAATATGAGGTGGAGGATCACATAAGTGACATCCATGGTCTCTCATCAAGGCAAAGGATTCCGTCGCCAGATGTTGTATACAGGAGACGCATGTCCGAAGTAACAGATCATGTATACAATTTATTTGGATCGGGTTCTTTGCTTCTCGAAAGAGTAAGGTCGTATACGTAGTGACCCCAATATCGTGTCCTCATATTATTGGGCGATATTGGATTGCGTATAGTGAGTTTTAAGCATGTTGATGGTTGTTTCAATTAATGACGAGTCAACATCATCTTAGGGGTGGTGGGCCCGCGTGTTAAAGACCAAATTGGGAAATGCAAGTTGGACTTGCAAGGCGGAATGTGTTCCCGCTTCTTTTTATTCGAGTCATAAGTTCTCATATTATTGTGATGTGATAAAGATAGAGAGGAGATCCCAGATCTTGCTTGAGATATAGAGGTAAGTATATCTCTTACTTTGAGAGACGATTAGGGAATAATCTTTCATCATGAACATACAAACAAATTTGATTTAAAATGTCTTAATCAAATGTTTTAAATATGAATATATAATTATATATTCTAATATAGTGCATTCTTAATTTTAGAAAATGAAGTCTATGAACCCACTGAGTAGGCTCCTGGAGGTCAATTAGTTGACCGGACCAAATTATTCGGATTGGATCCAAAATTTGGATCTTGTCCTATCTACGGAGCGCATCTCATATGTGCTATCCAAGAACAAGATATCAGACCCTTAGACACCGGAAGATAAATCTTTTAATGAAAAATATGATGAAGATCATAACTTGTCAAGGTGTTATATTCTTGGCTCATTGTCCAATGTGCTTCAGAAGCAGCATGTGGAAATGAACCATTGCCAAGAAATCATGTTGAATCTGAAAGAAATGTTCGGTGACAACCGCACACATCATTATAATGTGATGAAAGAGCTTATTCATTGTAAGATGCGGGAAGGGACCTTTGTCAGAGAACACGTACTCAAAGTGTTTAGTACCTCTCTGAATTGGAAACCTTGGGAGCATACATGGACGCTGATATGCAGGCTGATTTCATTGTCCTATCGCTCCCTAAGTCTTTCAACAACTTTGTCGTGTCATATCACATGAGCAAAGTTGATTTCAGTAACGCTGGGTTGCTAGCTGCATTAAAGTCTGCAGAAGACGTAATGAGGAAGGACGACCCCTCTGCTAGTGCAATAGTTGCACAAGTAAAAGGAAAGCATTTCGGAAGCAAGGTTCTCGGAAGGGCCCGCCCCAGAAGATAAAGAAGAAGAATCAAGGAGTTGGTTCATCTTCTAGTGCTTCCACGCTAATGACATCAAAGAAGACCGATGTCTATCACCTCTGCAAGAAGCCGAGGCACTGGCTACGTAACTGCCCAGCATACCTGAAGTCGGTTGACAAAGGTAAAGCCCCAACAGGTATGAAATCTACTTTCTTCATTGAAACTAGTTTTCTCGTTGGACAAGAAGGAAGTTGGATTGTAGATTCTGGTGTTTCTGTTCATGTATGCAATTCGATGCATTTCTTTCAGGAAACTAGGAATCTGGAGCAATGTGAGATAGTCATCGAGATGTGATCTGATGCAAGCGTTACAGCAGTCACCATTGGGACCTGTTGACTATCGTTATCTAGTGGTCGAGTCTTAGTACTTAAAGAGTGTCTTTATGTACCTGAAGTCAGGAGGAACTTGATATATGTATCTAAACATGTTAGAAATGGATATTCCTTCCTATTTTGTAATAAGTTAGTCATTATCAATATGATAAATTTATTGTGAATGGTGTTTTGACTTCTGGTGGACTCTATGAATTGTGCATTGATGAACAAGTCATGAATGTTACTACCACTGATAAGAACCCTAACAGATCCAAGAAGAATGGAAATCATTCAAATATGATTTGGCATCAAAGGCTTGGTCATTTATCTGTTGATAAGAGCAATATATTGATAAAGGATGGACCTTTAGATTTTCTACAGGTTCAATGTTTACCTACCTGTGAACATTGCATTCGAGGTAAAATGACCAGGATGCCTTTCCGTAACAAGGTTACAAGATGCGAAGGTATTCTTGACCTAGTACATACCAATGTATGTGGTCCCTTCAGTACCGCAACTCGAAATGGATATCGATATTATTTGACATTTATTTATGACCATTCACGATACGGGTTTATCTTCCCACTACGTCATAAATCCGAAACCTTTGAAAACTTCAAAGAGTTTAAGGATTTGGTTGAGAACCAAACCGATAGGAAGATTAAACAGATTCGATCTGACTGAGGTGGCGAGTACCTCTCAGATGAATTCAAGGAATACCTTAAAGAGAATGGAATTGTCTCCAATCTCACTCCCCCTAGAACCCCCAACTTAATGGTGTTGCTGAAAGACACAATAGGACCATCATGGACATGGTCCGTTCAATGATGAGCAAAGCACATTTACCTCTTAGTTTCTGGGTATATGCAGTAGAGACTGCAATATATATCTTGAATAATATTCCTATCAAATCTATACCCAAGACTACTCACGAGCTCTGGTATGGAAACAAACCTAGTGTTAAACACTTGAGGGTTTGGGCTTGCTTGGTCCATGCGAAGAATGTGGACGCAAGTAAGCTAGAATCTCGCACTTGTGAGTGTTACTTCATTGGGTATGTTAAAGATGGTATAGGATATCAACTTTATGACCCTGAGACCCAAAAGGTTTTTGTCTCTAGAGATGTAAAATTTCTGGAGGATGATTTCCTTAAAGGTCAAGATAGAAATGAAGTAGAGGAACTCAATGAATCCACTGAGGATTCTGAGCTTCCTGAACCAGAAACTGAAGAGATAAATAAAGATGAAACACATATACCTCTTCGAAGGAGTTCGAGGGTGGTTGCACCACCTTAAAGGTATGGATTCCATGTATCAAGTGAGACTGACACTGATCCCACTTCATTTGATGAAGCACTCGTGGATCATGACATGGATAGATAGATGCTAGCAATGAAGTCAGAGATTGACTCCATGCATAAGAATGGTGTATGGACCCTAGAGGATCCACCTAAAGGGGTGAAACCCATTGGGTGTAAATGGATCTTCAAAAGAAAAAGGGGACCTAATGGGAAAGTGGAGACTTTCAAAGCACGGCTCGTAGCCAAGGGCTACACACAGAGAGAAGGCATCGACTACGATGAGACGTTCTCTCATGTGGCAATGCTTAAGTCCATCATGACACTGCTAGCTATAGTTGCATCTCTTGACTACGACATCTGGCAGACGGACGTCAAGACAGCTTTCCTCAATGGATACCTCAAGGCAGATATCTATATGGAGCAGCCCCATGGCTTCATAGTTGAGGACGGAAAAGTATGCAAGCTAAAGAAATTCATCTATGGGCTCAAACAAGCTTCTCGTAGCTGGAACATCAGATTTGATGAAACCATAAAGAGTTATGATTTTGTGCAGAATCCTGATGAACCTTGTGTGTACAAGAAGCTTAGTGGGAGCCCCATTGTGTTCATCATGATTTACGTAGATGATATCCTTATCATTGGGAATGATACAGGAATTATGACAAGTGTAAAGATTTGGCTATCTTATACCTTCGAGATGAAAGATCTTGGAGAAGCCTCTTACATCTTAGGCCTGAAGTTATTCAGAAACCGAGAAAAGAGGATATTGGGATTATCACAACATGGATACATTAAGAAGATTCTTGAACGATTCTGCATGGATAGTTCCTAGAAAGGATTCCTCCCCTTAAGACATGGTATCCATCTGTCTAAAGGGATGGCTCCTCAAATTGTTGAGGAAAAGAAGGCCATGGCTGGATGCCCCTATGCATCAGCTGTAGGAAGCTTAATGTATGCCATGATGTGTACTAGGCCAGACATCTGCCATGCAGTGGGAATGGTAAGTCGTTACCAATCCTTCTATGGAGAACAACACTAGAATGCAGTGAAGAACATATTCAAATATCTAAGATGGGCGCAAGATTACATCTTGGTCTATGGAGATAGTGATCTCCAAGTCTTGGGATATATAGATTCAGACTTCCAGTCGGATATTGATGATCGAAAGTCGACATCAGGGTTTGTATTCTTGTTGAATGGTGGTGCTGTGAGCTGGAGAATCAAGAAGCAGGACACTACAACAGATTCAACAACAGAAGATGAATATATTGGAGCATCAGATGCTGCAAAGGAGGCAGTGTGGCTACGCAAGTTCATCTTGGAGCTTGGCGTAGTTTCCTCTGATACTCCCATCCCGTTACTCTTTGATAACACGGGAGCCATTGCCCAGGCAAAGGAACCTAGATGGCATCAAAGGAGCAAGTACATGGAAAGGAATTACGACATCATTCGGGAGTTTCAAAAGCGTGGTGATATCATCATCACCAAGGTGGCCTTTGCCGACAATGTTGCTGATCCTCTTACCAAACCTCTGACGCAGAAGGTTTTCGACCAGCATGTAATGAGTATGGGTTTAAGGATTGTTCCTGAATGGTTCTGAGGGCTAGTGGGAGATTGTTAGCCATGTGAGCCTGAGGCGAACCATTCTTACAATAAATGTTATTGTAATAAATATGTTTTATCAATAAAAGTTATTGATTGTTTCACTTCCTTTCTTAAATTAAATGAATGAATGCACTATAAGGTCCCTCTGTACAATTAGGGTTATGTACCATGGCCATCATGATAATCATATAGCTGTTGATTCATTAAATGAATCATAGAGGCTGGTGTTTGGATGAATATCTAAAGACTTAGATAGAGGACTCATCAAGCACCGTCGAATGATTATTAAGAGATGATCTCCAGTTTGAGTATGAGATGGTAATATTTTCTCACAATGGCTGATATCTGACCGACCTCCTGATGCAGGTCCTCTGCATGGGAATAGTTATTCGGAGGTGTCAGATTAGTTAGATCAAAGGGTTGACTTAGAGAGATCTAGATAACCTAAGTCCTATGTTGCATGCTATCATAGCATAGGCATACATCCTCTAACCAGAGACAGATGTGTTACTATATGTCAGAGTTTGTACATTTGGCAGACCAATAGGTTGATGACCTAACCAAGGTCTATACACCAGCGAGCTAGTGTGCATGTAAGGGCATATGAGTAATACGATTTCTCAAAGGGATCATACAGGTTTACTTATGAACCGGAAGACATGAGCTCACTCATGAGGTATTGGGATGATCAAATTCCATGCATGGTCATTGTGCTTTAGAAGCATGACAAGAATTTGAAGGTATGATATATGCTTTGGGAAAGCTTATGATTGATACCAATTCCCAATGACCAAGATTGAGAAACTTGGTGATCAAACCCTAAAGAAGACAGTGTAAAATTGATCTACATCTTCAGATTGATCATAGGTCTTCTAATATGCAGGATGTACAGGTATTGGGATTACCTGAGGGTGATGTGATCATAAACGATTGTAAAACCATGACGCTTCCATAACAAGGGAGTGATGAAACAGGTTTGGATTTTAGTAGCTCCTCTAAGTAGAGAAGCAATCTGATCTTGGTCCAAGTGTTGGACATTGGTATGAATGAGATTCAGATACAATGAGAAGATTAGATTTGCAGTCTTGATTTAATCAAGCATCTATGGGAGGTCTATGAGATATGGATTTGAGATGAGATCTCAACATCCAAGTCACTATACGTGGAAAAATACAATCGCCATGTCCTTATCTCCAAGCATCTGCGGAGAAAGCACATTATTCTTGAAGGAGTTCAAGAATAATTCATTTGATGAATTATGTATTCAAGCAACAAGATGTTGATGATTAAATGAGATTTAATTATCAAGTATAATATGAATAAGATTCATATTGTGAGAATGATTATCCAAGATAATTAAATGAGATTTAATTATAAAGGAAGTGTAGATTGTGGATAGTACTATCCATAATATAAATGTTTATATTATAAACATATTTTATAATATATTAGAGAGAGATCAGCTTTGTAAATAACATTTGTTAATTGTTAATGTGAATTTGATTCACATTAAGCAATTAATTGGAAATGTAATTTACAATTTAGTTTGGGTTGTGAATATGATTCACATATTTTTAATGGCACGATCAAAATATTCACTAATTAATTCGGAATTAATTTAGTGGATAGTTTTGTAATAAATGTTATTGCAAATTATTAAGAGATAATGAGATAAAATAAAATGGAGATAATCCATCACCAAAAATAGGTTGCGTACCAATGACTTAGTCATAGGTGACGCCCCATATTTTTGGAGATGTATTATTATCTTCTTTTTTTATTATCTTATTATCTTGTGATAATTGATTTTTATTGAATTAAATTATATTGATGATAATGCAATGTATATTTGATTTAATATAAATTATTAATATAATTGTTTTAAACAACAATGATCGTGGCCGTTGATTAAATACACACGTCATTCCAACCATTGATTTTGTATGCCATGGATTGTGATCCATGGACTCCCAAACTAGTATATAAAGAGGGCAACCCTAGCCCTTTGGAATACAACTCTCAACACACGTCTACTCTCTCTCTCTCACATCTCTCATTCTCGCCATCTCTCTCTCTAAAGGTGGTCATCCACCTTTTGTTTTGAGAGAATAGCAATCGCCTCTACGCCGTCGCATTGTTGCTTTAATTGCTCACGGATCTCCATCTTCTTTAGGGATTCTTGCTCTAGAAGGACATGTCGTATTTCATTGGACAAAATCAGGAGATTCAAGGCTATGATCTTCATCGAGGATTGCGGGAAGGACATGTCTCATCATCGCGCCCGCAAGTGCCATCTTCATAGATCGGACTTGAGTCAGGAGGATCTCTTGTTTTAGAGATCTAGTGATCGCAACCACGCTCCAAGAGGTATTTCTAGTACTTTGTGGTTAGATGAAACAATCCAGGAAACGTTCTTGTGATCATGTGGTTTCATCATATGATTTATTTTTTTTAAATTCTGCTGCACCTAACGACTAGTGTGACTAGTCACCCTAATCGCATGTGATGCAATCATCAAGCTTCCATGATGCGCTTGAGGATTCCCCATATCCTTCACACAAGTCATGAGATGTTTGAGGATGAGATTTATCGAATCAATCATAGAGCAAACACTTTGACTAAGAAATTATATGATCTCATCCAATCTGTGTTAAATCCAGAAGAAGTGAGGCCACCACCAAGCAAACCTCTGAATCATCATGTGACTCACATTCATGCACAACCACCACTAGCCTCTGAACCCCTACTGACCATATCACAAAAAATACTAAAAAAAGAAAAAAAATAGGAAACTAAAAAATGGACAATTCTGCAATGGGAGCATTTTGCAAGAGTATGATCTTAGAGCTTCCATTATCAAGGCCATAGAATATGTGCATGATCTTAAGCGATTTCTAAAGAGTTGACTAAACCATAAAAATAAGAAGAAGAAACGATCAAGGACTGAATATCTTGTCATATCTATGGCCGTCTCTTCGATGAGGAATCACAAAATCAAATGTCACAAAGTCAAGCGGTTGACTTGGATCACATGTGAAATTGAGGATACCATATTTACTCATGTTCGGTTAGATGATGAATCTATGCTCAACATCCTCCCCAAGTTCGTTTTTGATTGACTCAACGTCGGACAACTCAAAACGACAAGGGTGATCGTTCAACTGCCTGATTGATATACCAAAAGATCGTGAAGGATCATTTCTGTCATCGTAAATTTTCGGGGTGACAGACATAAAGTAGACTTTATTGTCCTTGACATTGAGCAACATGAAACATTATCTGAGTCTCCTGTCATTTTAGGAAAGCCGTTCCTAGCCTCTTCTAAGGCAATTGTCGATTGAAAGACTCAAGAAATCAAGTTTCCAAACTCTGACCACAATGCACAAAGCCTCAATGACACAACCTACTCTGAGAAACCCAACTTGAAACCGAGAGTTGTGACCAGGAGATAAATGCTTCACATGATTAGACCTCTCCTCAAAAAATATCTATACATGCCCTGGGGGAGACAATCGTGAGATCGGCTGTTGGACAAACCTCTTATTCGTACAACACCTCCCACCCTACAACTGCTCCTAGAAGGAAACATTATTTAGGAGCTTATGAAGAACTGGACCATATTTCTGAGGAACGTCATGATTATTTAAGTGATCCAATCTTTAAGTCGACAGTAATTCATGATATACTTGAACCATACAAGGAACCGACTCAGGAAACCTCTGATGTCACCAAAATTCACGATTATCAGGAGATGACATCAACATCCCCAGCCAATATTCACAAAGACACCAGGAACATGCTCCCTCGCCCAAAGCTGTGTATGACCCTGCAAGAATTGGTCAACTTTTACGGGGATTCATCTAACGAGGAACTCATTAACGCCACACTTGTTACTTAAGATAGAGAGATGAAAACTGTCCATCTTCCTCCCAAAGCTGCTTATGGAAACAAACTGACCAATAAAACTCACCTTGACCTTGAACACCAAGTGATTTCTGAAGAATCCTCATCCAGTCCTGAAGTGCTTCTTCAGGTAAGTGCAATAAGTACAATTATTATTAAAGGGCACTTACCTATGGTTGACAATAGTAGGAGATCCTCTTCGTATGACTAATAATCTTTTGAGGATGACTCTAACGATGGCTGGTCCTCTTCACCCTCCCCCTCTTCTCCGCTTTCCACATCTCCATACTATCTCCTGCCACACTCCCGCAAGTAGGTCCGTCGCAAACCTCCTTGACCTTATACATCCGTAAATCTACTCAGTTCCCCATGTGTAATTATATGATCATACTTAGGTTGACCTGAGCCTCAGTATAGGGGGATCGGTACCATTGTTTATACATCACTTTCATTCTTTTTTCCTAACCCTCGACTGGCTCATTTCATTTTTTTCTGCTATACTTAGTCCCTCAAAAGTCCAAGTATAGGGGGGAACATCAACTTCTTTTTCTTTTCGCTCATCTATACTTAGTATGAGTTATGTCTACATTTCACTTTGTGCCATGAGGACATATCACATGCTATGTATAGGGGGGTGTTTGTATATTTTCAACATACTTTATCCATAGCTCGTACTTTAACTGTTTTCATCTAAAATTGGAGATGGGTAAAAGTTGTTTATATTATGTATATTACTCTATATTCCTTATGTAAATAATACATAATTTTCAAAAAAGACAAAAAACAAAACAAAAAAACAAAAACAAAAAAAACCTTTTTGCATTAAAAAATCACTCATGGTCTTGCATTTCATTCAACATCTCATGCATCCATGCATTCCTTGGTTGGTATATTCCTAGCGTATTCACTATCACTTAAGGCTTGAGGATTTGAAAGACACTTGATTTCTAAGATCTTGAGAGACTGAGTTTGCCAGCCTTAGTCATTAGGGTTTTTAATCAACAATTCCCTTGTTTGAAGATTTGAGCTCTATTCACAGACCTACTCCCGCTTCTCTTTTACCCCCCAGAATCATTTCATCTCTGGCAACACTAGGGCCGGAGCATAGCTTCGATCCATCGCCTCTGCAGGAACCTCGTTACCCCACCCCACTTTCTTTTGCTTGCAGGCACCCATCGTTCCACCTTCTCCGGTGAGACCTTAAACCACCAGTCGCCCGCCACCTCTCCCTTGACCACATTCCTCCGTCCTACAGCTCCTCTTCGTCTCGACCATCGACCGTCGCAGCCAGCTTCTTCTCCCTCTGCTGCGCCTCGGCGAGCCCCATCAGCCATCGATCACTGCTAGACAACGACTGCACCTCCGCTTCACCAGCAGCTCTGCCTCCAGCCTTCACCACGGCCTCTGCCAAACTTTGCCTCAAGCATGTGTCGCCCGAGATCGATCTCCTCTCTCCCCACCGGATCATGCTCGGTCGAGCTCAGCCATCCAATTCCTCTGCCACGGCCTCCAAGCTCCTCCGCTAACTGCCGCTCACCTTGTCTTACAGCCACTGTAGGATCAAGGGTTAAACCCATGATCCAATGGCCCGTAAATGACCACGTATCAGTCCCTGAGCATCACCCCACGCATGGAGGCTCGGGTTGATCGAAGCTCCTACAAGCCTCTACCACCACATAGGGGACTCGAACTATGAGCATCCTACCACATGGAGGTTCGGTCTCCGAACACAGCTTTGCCCTCACCGAGCCTCCTACACACATGCACGACACATGTTTTGGGGGCAAACTACGCCCCACGCCCCTCAGCCTTCAGAAAATTACAAAAAACTCCAAGCAGCCAAGAGTCAAGTGATGTGTAGGTGACTTGTTGGAGAAATTACAGAGGCCCGCCAGAGTTCCAGATAATTAAAAGAAGGCCCATGCCAATTGCTAACGTCAGCATCACGTGCCCCACATGTGATGTACTACAAAAAATTCAACAAAAGACCTACGAGTTTCATATATTGCAAAAAAGTCCTCAAGGGCAAATTTGAGAAGAAAATACTTGCTTTTATTGCATTTTAGCCCCTGCAACTTCATTTTATCATAACTTTCTCATGCGAACTCCGTTTTTAGCATATAATATGTCGATTTGAATCTATTTCCATGCTTTATCATTTTGCAAAATTTGTGGACATATATGAGGCTATTTATTGATAATTATTATTTACAGATATTCTTTGACATATGTAGGATCAATTATCGATATATTTGTGCAATCTTACAGTGAGAAATTTGTGAGTATATTTGAAGGGACGTGATTGATATTCTTTTGCAAGATTGATCTTCTTGTATTAAGGAGAGATTATTTGAAGAATTTAATCTATTTAGGGGGTTTAATTGATACTAAATGAATTTAGTTCTCAATAATTTATGTAATTGAACTTGATTTACTTGAGGATTAAATTGAAGATAATTTTAAGATCAATTACGTATTATTTTTTACTGCAGGTTTATCTGGACTCTTACCTACATTGGGATTAATTCGATCTGTGACCCTTTTGAGAAAATTGATTAATTTATTTGGATTAGAATTTTAGTAACATAACTTGCGCTTAATATCTCTTTGTGTTATTTTTAGCATTGCATCATCATATTGTCTCTTCATTGTCTGACACAGAAATTAACTTTGCATTTAATTAATTATTTAGTTTAACTTAAAATCACACAACTAAAAATCAGTGTTCCCTTAGTTCGACCTTGGTAGTCTTGCCAAGAAAAATTCTCCACAACATTCCAAGATTGTGGTTTTTGTTGAATCGAAGATCGTCTCCTATACTGCAATTTATCGATAATTAAAGAGGCAATTTTCGAGCTCACCAATGCCCTTCCGTTAGTCTGGTTGTCAATGAGTTGAACTAAACCATGGTATAAACCATGGTGTGGTTGAGGGGCATAACGACAAAAAACCCTACCTCCTCCTTGACATTAACGACAAATCTATCAAAGAGTTTGTAGAAAAATCCATGTTTTGAAGCGTCATCATTGCAATAACATCATCGAGAATCATACGGTGATCATATTTATGTGAGACGAGGGCCAACCCTCTGCCCTGAGCCCTTTAAACTCCACTTTTGTCTTCGAGAACGCTACCAAGATGAGCAATTGGAGACCTATCTTGGGTGAGGTGAGTATGTTTAAACTTTATTTTGATAGACTAATATGCTCATGGCCTTGTGTTTGATCTGGACTTATCCAGGTTAATTTAGCCTCGATATCTTCACATAAATTTAATTATTAAGATTCTGATAAATTGATAATTGTCCATATTACAACGAGTTATTTTTAACTTTGTCATTTAGCAAGTAATCATATGGAACAATTTCCAAGGACATGGCTACATTAGTTTTTTATAATAATGTTTAGTTACTTGATTGGGTGAATTTAAGTCTAATTTTGGTTAAGAGTCCTTCTCGTTGACTTGTGTTAGCTTTTTTGACTTGTTTTTCATTACAATTTTTTTGTATGTTTATGTCACTTAATTAGCTTATTATCTCCTTAAGAATTCTAACCATAATTGTGTCATGGTAGGGTCCATAAAGCCAAGGTGACCAAGGTTACACAGAGATGAGGAGAAAGGAGGTCCAGCTGAGAAGTGTCAACAACAAGCTAACTAGTTGAGGAGATAGTTTAGGTCGTTATTGTAGTTGACCTTATTTAGTTATGTAATATTTGTGTTGTAATTTAATCATGTTATTTCCAATGGTTCTTATTTGAGAGCTTGCATTTGTAAAAAGACATTGTTTAACATTTATATTGGAGTGCGTCGAGACCTATTTAATCCTCACAAAGGGTGGGTCTTGACTTGAGTGATCAAATTTCGGGCCAGATACATGTCTATTAGAGCTTTTAAATAGGTCAAATTGTTTGTGCCTCACTAATACTAGGTCAAACTTATCTACAAATATTCACAAAATAGACACATAGTAATACATTCTACTTATCATCAATTAAATCCAATACTTATCATCAATTCAATCCAACTATCTCGCTAATAGAACTTATGTTTAGGTACTGCTTTTCTCGACTTGCATGCTTTTAGAGTTCAATTTCAATTTATTATTGCATAATACATGGAGAGTACTGGGATTCACTGAAAGTATCCTAAACTTTACCATGCTTCATTGACTTACCGCTTGCATCCCATTTTTCGGCTGCCATCTCTTGAGTTTTACAACTTAGAATTAAAAAGGAAAAGGGACTGAACACTAGGCATGCTTTACAAAAAATGCACATTACACTTGGTACACTCAGTTGAAAAAGCCACAAATGGAATTGAATTGATTAATATATATTCTATATGAACTCAAATTGAACCAAACCCACCTCCATTGTATTTTAAATTAAATTATCTATCAAATGAAGTTTCTTAGAATTAGAGTTAAGGTAAAAAAACATGTTTTTAGGGTAATATTGTGCTTGGGCATCTATATATATAAAATTTTTTGTTTTTTAATATTTATATATTTTTAAATAATTGTATATATTATATAACACTTATAAGTAATATAAATACAAATAAAAAAGAAACAAAAATACCAAAATAAATAAAAATGTTAATACATCGATATAATATAGATATGTTGTATATAAACCTAATTATTTTTACATACAAATAAAATCATAAAAATTCTATAAAAATATGTAAATATGTATTAAATATATTATAAATATATAAAATATGTAAATATGAAATTATATAAAAAATATAATAAAAAAATAAATGCATAATATTCATGTATATAACTAAATATAATGTAAATATTAACACATAATAAATAAAGTTATAAAAATAACTAAAAATATTTTATAAAATAATAATCTTTTTTATGTTTTGATTTTTTTAAAATAAAATCATTTATTATATTTTCATGAATGTTCTTTCATTTTTATTTTGATTCTGTCATTTTGTGGTTCTATGTGGACCAATCACTGTGCGACGCATGTTGACCCCCTGGTCAACACCACCTCCGCATGTCCCCCTACTCCTGCAACTACTAGAACACCTACCATGGCTCTCTTCATTTCTTCATGAGATTTCCATGCTTCTAATCAGCTCAAGAACGTCATCAATTTTATGCACAATACCATTCTCCACGTCTCTATGCATATAGGATCAACCAACCACCATTGTGGTGTCCACATATCAATTCTCAAAATCACCCTCACCACTTTTATGAAATTCTTCCTTCTTCTTCCATTCAATTTTTATCCTCTTTGGACCCTTGTAACCCGCTAATTGCTTGATGGAGAGGTACTCTCGTGACAGTAGGTATGCCCCCTTCGTTCTGAGACAAGGATAAGGAGGAGGGGGAAGATCCAACCATTGGTAGTGCTCCACTAGTTCTTTGCTCCCAGGTACTTAAGATTATGTACGAGCTGATTAATTAGGTTTTAGATCCATATTTTAATTTCTAGTGTATCTTAACAATCTATTCCAGTTGATTTCATTTCATTTGCATTGAAATCCAAAAAACGAAGTTCATTGCAGTTCTAGGTTCTGGCCATCATTCCACTGTGAACCACCCACTATTCTGACTCGTTGACACCTTCATCATCTTTCCCTTCATATTCTACTCACCTCAGACCATCTTTCCACCTTGATTTTGCAAGAATTGAGTCCAGATCTCCACCACCACTCCTCGCTGGAGAACCCGCTATTTTACCTCATCCCTTATTTTTCTACATAATAAAACGGTCGAGGATGTTCTATGTCAAGCTGCGAAGCTTCCCCTGCTGGTTTAAGCGCCCTCAAAATGTACCGATTGCATTGGAATCGAGAAGGGACAATAACTAATATTAAGGAAAAGTGTATTCATAATTGCATAAAAGGAATTGACTATACTGGTTGCAATCCAACCTTCCACTCTCTCAACTCAATTACTCATTAGGAAGAGCAGACTGGCAGGACCTTGCTTCCTCGACTTGGGGGGGGTCCTCTTGGGGGGGCTTTTGTAGTTGAAAAGGTCCAAGCAGACATGTTATGTATTGCATATTTTGCATTTGTAGACCTGAAACTTTGTATAATTGCATCTATGGCCCTGTTAGGCATTTGATATTTTTAAAGTTGGGATATTTTTCATGTTGACGAGTCCGGATGACCCTATGTTAATTTGTGTAAATTAACATACAAAAATAAATGTGTCATTCGTTGTATATGGGTAATCGAAATCAATCAATAAGAACCAGTTAATTATTTAATCCAATTAATTTAGAGTGTTTTATGTTTATTTTGTTGGACATGCGAGCCACGACGAGCCATTATGCAATAAATGTTATTGCAAATATCACCCTGATCTTAAATGAAGAATAACTAATTTGTATAATAGGTCCCTTAGAACAATTAGGGTTATGTAACATGGCCATCTTAATGTTCATACAGTAGTTGATTCAATTATTGAATCACAGAGGCTGGTGCTTGGATGAATATCTAAAGAGCTAGATTGAGGACTCATCAAGCATCGACAAATGATTGTTAAGAGATGATCTCCAGCCTGAGTAGGAGATGGCAATCCTTTCTCGTTTGGCTGATATCTGACTGACTCTTGATGCAGGTCCTCTGCATGGAGATATAGATTTGGAGGTGTCATATTAGTTAGGTCAAAGAGTTGACTTAACGAGATCGAGATAACCAAAGACCTATGTCATATGCTGTCACGATATAGGCACGCATCCTCTGACCGGAGACATATGTGTTACTATATGTTTGAGCATGTACATTTGGTAGACCAATAGGTTGATGACCTAACCAAGGTCTATACACCGGCACGCTGGTGTGCATGCAAGGGCATATGAGTAATACCATCTCTCAAATGGATCATGCAGGTTCATTGTTGAACCGGAAGACATGAGCTCACTCATGAGATACTGGGAAGAATCAAATTCAACATGTGGTCATCTCAGTTTGGAAGCTTGACTGAATTGGTAAGGTTTGATATATGCTTTTGGAAAGTATATGATTAACACCTAGGTATGAGATATGCTTTTGGAAAGTATATGATCGATACCGACTCCCATTGATAAATGAGAACATTAATGATAAAATCCTGAAGGAGATAGTCTAAAAGAGATCTAAAACTTCGAATTTGTTCTAGGTCTTCCAGTATCCAGTATGTATTGGTATTAGGAATGCTTGAGGGTGATGTGATCATAAATGATTTATAACCACGACGCTTCTATTCCGAGGGTGTGATGAAACAGGTCTGGATTTCATTGACTCCTCTGATAGAGAAGTAAGCTGATCTAAGTCCAACTGATGGACATTAATCTGAATGTGATTCAGATGTAATGAGAAGATTAGATTTGCAATCTTAATTTAATCAAGCATCTATGGGAGGTCCGTAAGATCTAGATTTGAGATGTAATCTCAATATCCAAGTCACTGTATGTGGAACAATAAAATCACCCTATCCTTATCTCCAAGTATCCACGGAGAAAGTGCATTATCCTTGAAAGAGTTCATGGATAATTTCATTATTGATATATGTATCCGAGCATTGAGAAAAAGGATAATTAAATGTGATTTGGTTATCATGAATAATATGAATATGATTCATATTATTAGGAGAATTATCTAAGATAATTAAATGTGATTTAATTATCAAATATTTGAATAATGTGAATGTGATTCATATTATTTGGGCACATGAGATTAGAGATCCAAGATTATTAAATGTGATTTAATTACCAAGGATTTGAAAAATGTGGATAGCATTATCCATATTATTCAGGTATATTTTAAATGTGATTTATAATATATTAAAGAGAGCATATTGTGATTTATATTTGTTAATTAATTATTGATGTGAATTGGATTCACATTGGATGATTAACTAAAAATATGATTTACATTTTGTTTTGGGTTGTGAATGTGATTCACATTTTTCCAATGGCATGATTGCAAAGTTCACAAGATAATTATGAGTTATTTTTGTGAAATAATTTCAACAAATGTTGTCGTAAATCTTGGAGATATCATGAGATAATGAGATATAATGAGATAATGAGATCTCATGAGATTTTGTGGAGATGGAACTATTCCATCACAAAGGAGTAGATGTCCCCCCCCTTCTAGCGGACATGGTCAATCTCCTCATTATCTCCAAGACTAGTCAAAGTGATTTAACTTTGAATTGATTTATAGTTTTTTATCAAAATATATATTATTGAAATTAAATCAGTTATTGTTATGTTTTTTACAACCACATCATGGCCATTGAAAGAAACACAAATCAATCTCATCCATTAATTGTGTGTTGTCCATGGATTGAGATCCATGGACTCGCAATACCCTATATAAGAAGAGACATCCCTTGCTTCTCGTGACAAGTTTACGACAACGACATATGCTCTCTCCCTCTCTCTCTCTACACACCAAATGCTCGCTCCTCTCTCTCTTGTGGTTGTCCACCATGGAGCCCTTAAGAGAGTCGCCATCGCCGCAGCATCGTCGTTATGTTGCCGAAGTATTTGCTCGTGGATCTCTGTCTCCTTTGGTGTGCCTCGCTCGTGAACAAGACATTGGATCTCGTGTGACGATATCAGGAGATTTTCCACTTGGATCATCATAATGGATTGCGAGAAGCACGTGTCTTATCAACGCGTTCGCAAGCGTCTCCTCCATTGGATCGGACTTGAGACAGGAGATCTCTTGGTTTAGAGACTTGATCGCATCCACACTTCAAGAGGTAACCTTAATACCTATTTGTGGTTTAGATGAAATGATCCAAGAAGTGTTCTTGGATCATGTGGTTTCATCACATTACAAATTTTTTAAATTCTGCTGCATTGAGCAACTACTGCGACTAGTCACTCCCGATCGAATACGATGCGATCATCGTGCTTCCGTGATGCGCTTGAGGATCTTCCTATATCCTTTAAGTAGTATCAAAGACAAGTTTAAGGTTTTGGATACGATCCATGAACCTACGATGATTTGGGCACATTAGAGATTGTGAAAATTTTGTCGCATTTCAATTTTCGCAGCCCTATTTTGTGAATATTTTCGACCCTGTTTAAAATGTTTAAATAAGAAAATATCATTTGAATAATGTTCCTCACTAATGAAGGAAACCATGGGATTTGAGTTTGCATGATTTAGAATCCGATAACTCTAGATATGATCATTTTAATGAACCTCCATCCACTTTTTCGGGGATAGTGAATCATGACGCAATTAAAGTGTTGATTACTGTTTTGACATGCCTGAAAATGCATGATTATCACTTGAGTTCTGTTTTAAATCAAATTATGAAACTTTAGAAATTTATTTTGCATGATGTTGATTCAAAGTGAATGAGATATGCTAATTTTAGTAAGTGAGGGTCACTGTTAGAAAATTGCATACTTAATCGAGAACCTTGTGATTGTCATTCAATTTTTATAGAAATTAATGGTTAATTTCTTGAGATAATTATTTATAAATAATTGTGAAATATTTAAAGATGATATTTATTTCATTAAATGGCATTGTCTTAACCAATAATTGATTAGATATGATCTAGATCACAAATTAGTTACATCATACACTTCCTAACAAACAAGTTACTTGAATAGGTTTGGGGATTTGTTTAACAAATCTCCTTATATAGTTAATCAAAATGGTTATTATTATTATATGGTACAAATTCGGTTGAAAAATCGATTATCATCTCAAGTACAAAGTGATTGACTTGTCATTATCTTTTCTTGAGGCAGATATGGTGTCTAGTCGGGAGCATTGGGGTAGCAGGTTGCACTGTGTGCGGTCTGTCCCACTCCCGTCGGTACTGGTCATGAAAACGGGTAGGGAATATAATGCTTGAGAGATCATGATGTATTTTTCTAATTATTAAAATTCAAAAAAATATGTATTTTAGATGATACCATATTTTCAAGTAACAATTAAAAAATATTTGTTGGATATTAATTGGATCATTACTTTATTATGATTAGATTGATTGGAATCCAATTAAAACTAAAACACTCTATTATAAATATAGTTGTTATTTCCCTTTGAATAATTAATCATAATGAATATGATTCATAATGATTAATTAGAATTTGAATATGAGGTGGAGGATCATATAAGTGACATCCATGGTCTGTCGTCAAGGTGAAGGGTTCCATCGCCAGAGATTATATGTAGGAGACGCCTGTCCGAAGTGACAGATCCTGCATACAAGCACATTAGGATCGAGCTTTTTGTTCTCGAAAGAGTAAGGCTGTATGCATAGTGAACCCAATATCAGTTCCTCATATTATTGGGGTGATATTGGATTGTGCATACTGAGTTTTAATCTTGTTGGCGATTGGTTCAATTAACGACGGGTCAACATCACCTTAGGAGTAGTGGGCTTGGGTGTTAAAGACTGAATTGGGAATGCAAATTGGACTTGTTAGGCAGAATGTGTTCCCGCTTCTTTTTATCCGAGTTATAGTTTCTCATATTATTGGGATGTAACAAAGATAGGAAAGGAGATCCCAGATCTTGCTAGAGATATAATGGTAACTATATCTCTTACATTGAAAGTGATTAAGGGAATGAACTTTAAATGTTGACAAGGCAAGACAACTTTGATATAAAATTCCTAAATCAAAGTAAAATATGTATATATATATATATATGTATATTTGTGCAGATTTCTTATTTCATATAATCCTTCATTAAACCCACTAAGTACTCTACTTAATAATAACCAGTAAAATATCATAGATTGGATCCATGATCGAGATATTGTACTTGCAGTTGCACACATAATGTATGTGTTGCAATGTGCAAGTTTCCTCATAATAATGAGGAATGACAATTAAATAGACAATAGTTCTACAACCCTAGGTTTGTATGTCTCTATAGTCTTGATCTCTCATCGAATGTACTTTAGAAGTGACATGTTGATGATGATCGTAATTGTCGAACAATCCTTATAAAATCTAAGAAGATGTTCTCGCATACACATGTGCTCTCGACATTTAATCATGAATGACATGATTCACTGCATCATGCAGAATGGTGGCTCTATAAGAGATATTTTATTCAAACTATTTGAGTACCCGCCTGAACAAAGTCTTTAAGAGTTAAGATAGATGTAGATACGATGAGTGTCATCACTCTATTGTCTATACTCAAGTAATTCATGAAACTTCATAATATTCATATTGTATGAATTAGTGAAGCGTTTATAAATGTTAAAACACTCTTATATTGAAATTTTTGGATTCAACATAAGAGTTCCTTTGTCTTAACCAATGGTTGTTTAGAGATGAAAGGAGCGCAGTGGAAGCATGGGTCGGACCCAAGTTAGAAGGAAAGTCAAAGAGTTGGATGTACTTCTATGGTTTCCACACATATGACATCCAAAGAGTTGGATAAATCTCAATACTGCAATAAGCCGATGTATTGATAGTATGGCTATCAAGTCTATCTTGGATCCTTAGAGAAGGACCCAGATAGTGCATCAGAATAATCTACATCTACATATAATCATTGAAATTGACTTTCTTATGGATAAATTAAAAGTCAAATATTTGTATCTCATTCTTCTAATAACACTTGCAATAGGTTGCATATGTTTTAGAAGACTAGAAAATTTGATATTAAGGTTTAATAGTCATCCACCTGGATGTTGATGCAATTATTGCAACAACCTCTATTGGATAAATAGACTTCATATTGTCAGTGGGAGAGCCCTTAGTCTTAGAGAATGTCTCTATGACCTGGATATTAGAATACACTCATTGTTTATTTTTAAATGTTGTAAATAAACATGAATTTTGGAATAGACCTATCATAAAGAGTTATGATGGATATATTTCTGGTATCTGGAGGACTCTACTAAATTAGAAAAATTAATGAATGGTTCACTAAAAATTTCTATTACTGAAAATTGAACCTTAAAAAGATCAATAGGAGGATGAAAATCATTTGACAATGATTTGGCATCAAATCTTGGACATATGTCCATTGATGAGATCAATAGAGATGAAACTTTGGATTGTCTGAAATTTCAAATCATACATACTTGTGAATATTGTATTCAAAGTAGAAAATGGCCAATGCACCCTTTCTGGGAATGGTGTTAGATGCCGAGGTATTCAAGATCTCATACATGTTGATGTATATGGATAATCTATATCAAAGTAAACATTAATGATATGTGATATCATTTGATGGTTTTTTATGCTATGGTTTTTTCTTCGCTTCACATTAGAAACCTTTGAAATTTTAAAGATTTCATAATTTTGGTTTAGAACCAAAGTTTGAAGGAAGATGAAATGAATTTGATCTAACCTAGGTAGCAAGTACCTATTAGATGAATTCAAGGAATACCTTATAGAGATATGAATATCATTCCTATCTTACTCCTCCTAAAACACCTAAACTCAATATAGTTGTTGGGAGATACAATTAGATCATGTGTGACATGATTTGGTCAATGATGAATATTAGCATAATTACTTCTTAGATTCCAAGGTATATATGACTACAATATATATCCTTAATGAGATTCCATGTATATATAAATCCACATCCTCATAAGCTATGGTTTGGAGCCTAGCCTAGTGTTGGACACTTGAGGATTAAGGGTTGCTTGATCCATAACTTTGTCATGGATGCAAGTAAGGTGGAATCTAGCATAAGAGAGTGCCACTTTATTAGGAAAATAAAGGATGGTATTAGATACCTACTTTATGACCTTGAGATTCTTAAAAGATCTCACCTCTAAGGATGTGACTCTTAGAGGATAATTGTCTTGAGAATCAAGATGAAAATGAATTGAAGGAACTCATCTAATCTTGAGAAGATAATGAGACTCCTGAAATTGGAAACTAAAAGGACAATTAAAGATGAAACACTAATATCTCTTCAAATGAGTTTCAGGATGGATTCCATATGTCAGAGAGATCCGACAATGATCGAACTTCATGTGATGAAGCTTCTGAAGATCATGTCATGGAAAGATGGATGTTAGCAATTAAGTCTAAAGTAGACTTCATATACAAGTGTTGTATATGGACCCTCGAGGATCCACCTATAAGGGTAGGTCCCGTTAAGGTATAAATGGATCTTTATGAGAAAGAGGGAATCTATGAGAAGGTAGAGACCTTCAAAGCACGGTTTGTATCCACAAGATGCACACCAAAGAGAAGACATTGCTTGCAATGAGACTTGCTCTTCAGTGACCTTGCTTAAAACCATCAGAATATTGCTAATTATATATACAAAACTTGACTTTGACATCTTCAAGATGTGAGTCAAGATTGCATTGCTCTATAAATACCTCTCCGAGGATTACATACGAAGTAGCCCCAGGGCTTCATAGTTGAGGAAAGCAAGCTATGCAAGCTGAATGACTCCATATATGGACTCAAATAAACTTCTTGTAGTTGGAACATTGGATTTGATGAAATCATAAATGTTATGATTTCATATAGAATCTTGATAAACCGTGTGAAGCTTAGTGGGAGTGCCATTGTGTTCATCGTGCTAAATGTAGATAATATCCTTATTATTTGGAATGATATAAGGATAATAATAAGTGTTTTATAGACTGGCTATTCCATACCTTGAGATATGATCTCAAGGATACCTCTTAAGATCTTAGTTCTGAAAGTGTTCAAAAGTAAATAGAAGAGGGCTTTGGAACCGTCGCATTAGTTATACACCTTGGGCATATTCCATTTTCTGGAAAATTTCAAGAAAGGCTTCTTTCCCTTAAGATATGATACTGGCCTTTCTAAAGGGATAACACCTAAAAGAGTTGAGGAAGTGAATGCTAAAACTGCTTTCCCTTGTGCATTAGTTATGCGAAGCCGAGTGTATGCTAAATGAGTACAAAAGATAGATGTCTGCCATGTAGTGGGAGTGGTAAATTGTTATTAATCCTACCATGGTGATAAAACACTTGGTTGCAATAATAATAATATCTTCATAAATGACAAGACTTTAGAGATAGTGATCTCTAAGTCTTATCTTCAAGAGATTAAGACTTTATAGAAACTGCGGATACTTTAGGAGATAGAGATCTCTAGGAATAAGGGTATTCTGATAATATAATGAAAATTACATACTGGTTATAATAATTATTGAGCTGTAGTGTCAAGGACACTATAACTGACAAAATTGAGTACTGGTTGCATAAGATGCGAAATTTGCATTGGATGCGAGCACTGTTACTGGGGATATGCAAGTGTCATAAAAGGACTTGGCATAGTCTCTCGGGAACAATGTGATTGATTCGCTTACCTAGCTACTTTCCTAAATAGCTTATGATTGTCACATGAGTGCGGATTTAAATGATTAGACCATTAATGGATCTTTGGGCTAGTGGGAGATTGTTGGACATGTGAGCCCGCGACGAGCCATTATGCAATAAATGTTATTGCAAATATCATTCCTTGATCTGAAATGAAGAATAACTAATTTGAATAATAGGTCCCTTAGTACAATTAAGGTTATGTATCATGGCCATCTTAATGATCATGCAGTTGTTGATTTAATTATTGAATCATAAAGGTTGGTGCTTGGATGAATATCTAAAGAGTTACATTGAGGACTCATCAAGCACCAAGATGATTGTTAAGAGATGACCTCCAGCCCGAGTAGGAGATGGCAATCCTTTCTCATTTGGATGATATCTGACAAACCACTTGATGTAGATCCTCTGCATAAGAATAGAGATTCAGAGGTGTCAGATTAGTTAGGTCAAAGAGTTGACTTAACGAGATCGAGATAACCAAAGAATTATGTCGTATGCTGTCACGATATAGGCATGCATCCTCTGACCATAGACATATGTATTATTATATGTTTGAGTATGTACATTTGGCAGACCAACAGATTGATGACCTAACCAAGGTCTATACATTGGCGCGTTGGTGTGCTTGCCTGGGCATATGAGTAATATGATCTCTCAAAGGGATCATACAGGTTCATTGTTGAACTGGAAGATATGAGCTCACTCATGAGATATTGGGAAGAATCAAATTCTACACGTGGTCATCTCGCTTTGGAACCTTGACTAAATTTGTAAGGTGATATATGCTTTTGGAAAGTATATGATCAACACCTAGATATGATATATACTTTAGGAAAGTATATGATTGATACCGACTCCCAATGATCGAATGAGAACCTTAATTATAAAATCCTGAAGGAGACAATCTAAAAGAGATCTAAAACTTCGGATTTGTTCTGGGTCTTCCAGTATGCAGGATGTACATGTATTAGGAATGTCTGAGGGTGATGTGATCATAAACGATTGTATAACCATGACGCTTCCATTCTGAGGGAGTGATGAAACAGGTCTAGATTTCATTGACTCCTCTCGTAGAGAAGTAATCTGATCTTAGTCCAACTGATGGACATTGATCTGAATGTGATTCAGATGTAATGAGAAGATTAGATTTGCGGTCTTGATTTAATCAAGCATCTATGGGAGGTCCGCAAGATCTGGATTTGAGATGCAATCTCAATATCCAAGTCACTGTATGTGGAACAATACAATGCCATGTCCTTCTCTCCAAGTATCTGCAGAGAAAGCGCATTATCCTTGAAAGAGTTCATGGATAATTTTCATTGTTGGTATATGTATCCAAGCATTGAGAAAATGGATAATTAAATGTGAATTAATTATCATGAATAATATGATTTTGATTCATGTTATTTGAAGAGTTATCTGAGATAATTAATTGTGATTTAATTATCAAAGATGTGAATAATGTGAATGTGATTCATATTATTTGGGCACATGAGAATAGGGATCCAAGATGATTAAATGTGATTTGATTATCATGGATATGAATAATGTGGATAGCACTATCCATATTATTCATGTATATTATAAATGTGATTTATAATATATTAAAGAGAGCATATTGTGATTTATATTTGTAAATTAATTATTGATATGAATTAGATTCAAATTGGATGAATAATTGAAAATATGATTTACATTTTGTTTTGGGATGTGAATGTGACTCACATTTTTCTAATGGCATGATTGCTATGTTTGGAATATAATTATGAATTATTTTTGTGAAATAGTTTACAACAAATGTTGTTGTAAATCTTGGAGATATCATGAGATAATGAGATCTCATGAGATAATGAGATCTCACGAGATTTTGAGAAGATGGACCTATTCCATCTCAAAGGAGTAGCCGTACCCCTTTTTAGGGGATATGTTCAATCTCCTCATTATCTCCAAGACTAGTCAAAGTGATTTAATTTTGAATTGATTTATATTGATTTATCAATATATATTTATTTAAATTAAATCAATTGTTGTTGTATTTTATTTACAACAACATCATGGCCATTGAAAGAAACACAAATCAATCTCATCCATTGATTGTGTTTTGTACATGGATTGAGATCCATGGACTTCCAATACCCTATATAAGAAGAGGTACCCCTTGCTCTTCATGTGACAAGTTTACGACAACGACATATGCTCTCTCCCTATCTCTCTATCTCTACATGCCAAATGCTCTCTCCCTCTCTCTTGTGGTCATCCATCATGGAGCCCTTGAGAGAGTCGCCATCGTCGCAGCATCGTCGTTATGCTGCCGAATTATTTGCTCGTGGATATCCGTCTCCTTCGGTGCACCTCACTCGTGAAGAAGACATAGGATCTCATGTGACGAGATCATGAGATTCTCCACTTGGATCATCAACATGGACTGCGAGGAGCATGTGTCAATGTGCTCGCAAGCGTCTCCTTCGTTGGATCAGACATGAGTCAGGAGGTTGATGAATCTTCGTTTTATCACCTTTATTCTATCATTTTGGCCTTAAAAACCCTAACAAATGCATGTAAATAGCCTCACTTTGTACATAATAGCATTCATTATTTATTGTATTATTTGTATATAAAATAAGGTTTTTAATGCAAAAAATATAGAATAAAGAGAAGAAAAGAAAAAGGAATAAAATATTGAAAATATTTTATGACCCTAACCTCAAGACCAAGTCCAAAATGGAGTTGGTCGACAAGGAATAAAGTAGGGGAGATAAGGGCCAAAAATAGAATAAACACATCATTTATTCTTTCTTTAATTATGCATTTTTTACACCTATTTTATTCCTTATTATTTATCTTCAAATAAAGAAACTTTGAACATAAATGTTGTAGATAATAATGTAAATAAAAATATAAAATTTAGTTTGTGCAAAAATAATATGCAGTGTGTGTTTTATACCCAAAATAAAAAGGCAAAAACCAAATTTCACATACCCATATCTTTTCAATAAAAACTCAAAACATAGCAAAATCACCTCTAATTGTAGATAAATTTTCACAAGCTATTTTATGGTGGTGGTTTTATATTTTTTTGGAGTTACTATGTAAAATTTAGGTTTTGGGTCCTCATTGTACATTCTACTGATTAATTTATTCAATTTATTCAATATTCATTATTTTTACAAATTCATATTTTTATATTTTTGTAAATATTATTCTTAATATATGTGTATATTAAAAGTAAAATAAAACAAAAAAGAAAAGGGAAAATAAAATAAGTTTATGTAAAAGCATAGACAAAATACCTATGTCATTATATGTATATAAATAAAAGGGGAAGATATTCTTTAATTCTTTATTCTTTCATATTTTAATAAGATTGTATATATTATACATACTCTATTAAAAATACAAAACTAGAATAAAACTCATTAAAATCCAATAAAATAAAATAGTATACATAAAACATAGGTAAAATACCTATAAATATAACTACATAATATGCATATCTATTTATTTAAGTGCATAAATTATATCATAAAAATAAAATAAAAATATATTTATGAACATAAAAATAAGTTATAAATAAATAATATAAAAGAATAAAATAATAAATAAAACATACAAAATAAATTTTAACAAATATCGATAAATATACCTATAAATAAGCCATTAAAAATTAACTACTAATAAAATAAGATAAAAAATAAAAATCATGATAAAATACTACATAAAATAATAAATATATTTTTATTTTATACTTAAAAAATAATAATATAATTTATTATTTTAAAATAATTATTTTCGAAAAAAACTGTTATTTTATCCTGTAGTGCGCCTACGGGGACCAATGGCAGGCCGAGGAATGTTGACCGCGATCAACTATCCCATCCAATCTCTGACTCGTCAGAAGTGTATCTTTCCCCGATTTCGGTCATTTTTCCCGATCGATCTATCCATCAAATGACCCCGATCTCTTCACGGAATTTCTCCTAGATCAATCATGATTTACGCCGAGACCTTGAATCCCTTGTACATAATTCGAATTCTTCACAATCGACTGGTCAATAAGGGTGCTCCCTAATGTTGATAAATAAAAACTCCATCCCTCCATATCAAATTTGGTCATACCCCAAGCCCTAAAGCTCCAGATCTCGGCCAAAGATATGTACTCTCATGACAGGAGAGGATCCCCTGAGGTCCAGGATGCTCGAGGAGGCGGGAGGTGCACCCGGGCCACCGCTCCGGCGAGGCCCTGCTCCCTAACGTCAAAACCAGGTTTGAGCTACGCATTTTATCTATTTTAGTTAGGTTATAATTCCATCATTTCATTTACGCATTTAGTTTAGTGATTAATGTTTAGATTTAGTGTAATTGCCTGGATTCGTAGTTCGCCGGAGCTCCGCTTCGGCAAATGATTCCACCGTACCCCCTTTTGTTCCAACCATCCTTTCACCCCCATTCTATTCCCCTTCCATTTCCCTATAGCACGGGCACCTCCATACACTCAGATCCCCTTCGGATCTGAAGATCAGGTCTTCATCCCTCACCCATCACTGGAGACCTCCGCCCACTTTGCCCTTAACCCATTTCCGACCAAATAAGGTTCCACATCCTTCTTTGTCTTGCGCTTAACATTCTTGCAGGGTAGGAGGACCAGAAGACTCGCAAAGGAGTCAATTTTTGTGAAGAACCGGCACCTGGAGCTCGCATCCTTCCATGACCTCATTGGAGCTCCAAGGGCCTCAGCTAAAGGCATCAATCGATGCGAGAGGCCTCCGGGAAGGAGTAGAGACACTTGGCCGTGATGGAGGTGGCCGGAGGAGCATGCTACAACTGATCAAAGCTTGCCCCAGGCGAGCTTCTTCCCAGTTTGTCCAGCCCCTTCCAGAAACATCTGATCAAGGAGGAGCCCCCAGTTCGAACCTCGATCGTCGGATCACACAACGCTAGCACCATTCGATGACGTCAAGTGATCTAAAAATGAGTGTTGAAGACGAAGAGGTACCAGCCATCGGATGGGCACCACGTGTCAAGCCGAATCCATTGCGTTGTCCGATCTAGTTACTTATGGGGTAAATTGCATAATAAGCCCCGCCTTTTTTGTATTTAATAATTAGTTCGGTAAATAAAAGTTTACAGTGTAAATAATTTGGGTATTTTGCTTTTAGGCCCCTGAACTTTTTATATTTGCACTTTGATTCCTGCCAATGTCACATGCAGTCCCCACGTGAAGGTGGAAATTTTGCATAGATAACCCTGACATTTTTGTATATTGTAAAATAGTCTAGAAAAAATAAATATATGTTTTATTATGTTGGGTAAGTTGCATTTAGGTCCTGAAGTTTATTTAAATTGTAGTTATGCCCCTGCTAGGCCTTTTATTTTTATAACTTTTATCTATTTATTAAAAATAGCTAATGACCTTCGAAAAATCTACAAAAATAGGATTAGGTGCTCCATGCATTGTGCTTACACGCCATGTGCCAACCTTGCATTTTTTGCATTTAATCTATTTATTAAAAATTAAAAGGAGCCTAAATAATCCATGTCTAAATTATAAAATATGAAAAAATATAAAAACTTTTTGAAAAATTCCAAAAAAATTATATATGGTATATTTTGATATTTATGGTATCCTGAAAACAAAAACCTCAAAAAATAAGAAAAAGAAAATGAAAAAATCAGAAATCTCTAAAATCTAAAGAAATATAAAAATTCCATTAAAATACGAAAAATATATTTTTCTATTTGATAATTATCGATGTAATAATATTTATATATTAAAATTAATTTGGGTAATTTAATACTTATTTTATTTTTAAAACCCAAATTAATTTTAGATTATGTATTAATCTCATATTTGGGATATTTTTGACTTTAAAATTACATAAAAATTAGCAAAAAACTTAGAAAAATACAAAAACATTAGAAAAATATTAAAAACCCAAAAACAAGTTATTTTATGAATTTTATCTATATTTAGTAATGTCTATAAATGTATTTCTATGTATTGTGTAAATAATGCCTTATATTGGCTATATTGTTTTTATAAAAAAAAAATAAAATATAAAAAGACAAAAATAAAAAAAGAAAAGACAAAATCAGAAAATTAAAAATCAAATAAAAATATAAAAATCAAAAATAAAATAAAAAGTTGAAAATTAAAAACCTACAAAAACAATAACATGGACAAGAAAAGAATTGATTGATTTTGTGTGCATGTTTTTACCCCAACCGTTTGCTCCTAGTGTTCGACCTCCGCACATGCATTCACCTATACACATTTGCATTTAGAGTTACAATAATTTTTAACTCCGCATTTTTTGTATTCATTGCTTGATTTACTATTGTGGGTTCTCTGTTTATTGATTGTGATTTATTGAGCGGTCAACAGATCGACTATTGATCCGCCTTGTGGATTAATACGACCCTTGATCCTTCCTGGTTATCAAATGGTGCCTTTTCCAGGGAGCAACATCGTTTGGGATATTTATTATTTATTTGATTCTTCACTCTTGTCCATATTTATTTATTTGCATTATTTATTGATATAATTGTGATTGTTCTGACCTCTTCTCTGTTTTGCTTTCATGCGAGGGACCGTTGCATGGAGGAGGATCTCCTAGGAGGACTTGTGCCCCCAAGCAAGGTGGAGCCAACTTTCGGACTGAGTTGGAAGGAGAGAGCATCCAAGGCAGACGGAGAAGAAATTTTTGTGATAGTCAATGTGCTTTATTTTATTTCGTATTTCAAAAAAAAATTGTAATTTATGTGAGAGAGCGACACTTGGCATGTAATAATACAGGACTCTCACACTCCGACTTTTCGAGATCTAGTGCCCGAGGGATTGTTCCCTTGGGGGCCTCTACAGTTTTGATGCTACTTTTTGTTTTTATTTTATTTTCTTTATTTTGTGTGAATGAGCCTTAGCATAGGATTGCTTGACGATAGACTAAGGTCCAAACACCTAATATGTGCATGCACCTATAAATACGATTTGGACTTAGTCAATTTTTTAGTGTATGCTTCATGATAATAGCATCATGTATCTAGGGCGATTTCCTCAGATTGCATCTCATATAGCATAGGTTTCAATTCTGTTCTGCATCCTGCATTGAGAGAGTTGGGAAGCACTGTAAGTCTTCTTACTTGGCATGCATCATGGATTTCTAACTTGCATGGCTTTTCCGATCCTCTCCCTCTGATTTTGACCACTTAGGATGCTTAATGGAAATTGGAACCCCGTTAGACACGTGCATTGAAAAATAACTAAAAAAGTGATAACCAAAATAAAATCGGGTCTGCTAACCATACTTGATCTCTAAAATAAAATGTAATGGACCCCTTGTCTTGGGGAGAGCAACCCCCTCATTGTCTGAGCATTTTATTCCTACGCACACGCTAAGGATTAGTGCCCAAATCCCAAGCCTATCTTCGGTGTGTACAGCTTTGTGATGATCACCTAACTCTAAAAATTGAAAAGATGAAAGTCCACATCTCGGTCTTCACTGTGTTGAGTAGTTGAATTGGGGGTTTGCTTTGAGTATTGATTGATACATAGAGCCCATCTGCATTTTCTCTTTGAGTTATCGGTCCCATCCGTGTGAGTCATCCATTTTTCATCTTTGAGTCTCTCTACCTCTTTGATAGATAAATCTCCTCATGTGCATTGAGCCATGATATTGGCGCTTGAGCTCAATTATCTTTGCCAGATCTTTCGCCTCGCTTCTTGCCCACCATCATCGTGTCCCACGTATCATCTCTTCTATTACCCGGGTTTGTTGTACTGGTAGGTATCACCCGCATCCAGGATTTTTGATGTACAATTGATTGTTGGTGTAAGCCAGGCATGTTTTGAGGTTGTTGAGATTGAGACCTTACTATTGGTGGATTTGACTTTTGGTACGTGCATAGAAGCTTATTGAAGATTTTGATGATGCACAATGATTAGGTGTGTGATTATTTATCGAGGATTTAGATCTCGCATATCGGATTGAGGATGCGGCCTATTTTGGTGATTCGAAGACGATTTCATGAGCATTGATTGATCTCTCTCTTTTTAGGTTCCATTCATCTTGATTTGGAGGGTTGACTGACTATCTTGAATTGTGTTTGATAGCGATGGTGTGTGGAACCCACATGATGTCTCTTATCTTCTTGATTGATCCATCCTTGATTTCCTGATTCTATTATCCCTCTGTGGCACTTTGATGATTCATGATGATCTTTTGAGCCATCTCAACTAGATTAGATTGATCTGAGGGATGTTCGGTGGTTGACCTGATTATTTTCTCCCTCAATTGATCTTATGACCAATGGATGATTGATTGATTGATTGCTTTTGAGGACCTAAGATTCGATGCCAGTAATCCCAAGACTTGATTGACCTAGTTCGCATTACTCCTCGAGGACTATTTATGGGAGAATGCAACACATTCTCTACACTCAGTTCCACTTAACTGACTATGCTGCCATGCGTTAGAGCATGGAACCGAGTCTTCTGATTTGACTGTTCGGCCTCCATGCGGATTGTGAGCCTGATATGTCAGTGCACGAGGCCAATCTCCTCGACTCCTTTGAGTCTTATCTCTCCTTGAAAATCCTCGCAAGGATGAGTTTCACTTTTCTGATTATTCCTTGCCTAGTTCATAGTGCTCTCCGAGGGTTTTCTGTAAGAGACTATAACACCTTGCTTGATATTGTTGTCTCTTATGTTGGTAGACGATCTGTCGCCTACAGCGACCAACTGATTGACTCCTGTAAGTCCTCTCTCCTTAACGACCCTCGCAAGTATGAGATATGATCTGGCTATTCCCTGATTAGCTTGCATTGTTCCCCAAGGACTATCTGTGGGAAAATGCAACACTTTCTTTACGCTCGACCTTTCTGATTGTGTCTCCTACCTGTCAGAGCAAGGAACCGAGTTGTATGATTTATTCACCGGTCCCTGCTGCTTTGTTGTTTATTCGATCTGTTGGATCTTGGGACCCATCTAACTTGACTCCTTTGAGTCTGCTCTCCTTGACGGTCCTCGCAAGGACGAGCCCTTTTTTCTGATTATCTCACTGCTTAGTTGGCATTATGCTCCTCAAGGGTTGTCTGCGGGATGCTGCCACACTTTCTTGATTTGGAGGTATGTTCTGCCGGCAGCCGATCGTTCGCCTACCGAGACCGCTCCGGTGATCCGTCTGATGGATCAGGCTCCTTTGAGCCCACTCACCTTGACGACCCTCGCAAGGAGGAGCCTCTATTCTGATTATTCATTGACTAGCATGTACTACTCTCCGAGGATTATCTGCACGAGGGTACATCATATTTTCGCTACCCGGCTTCACTTTTGGTGTTTCCTTTCTGGAGGGGCACGAAGTCGGGTCTACTGATTTTGATATTCGATCTCCTCCCTGGTTGTGTCTCCTTTTTGTGGAGCACGGAGCCAAGTCAGTTGATTATTCTATGATCCTGCTCCCCTTGAGGACCCTCGTAGGGTTGAGCCATGTCTTACGTTGATTCGGTGTATTCTCGTGACCTTCTGACACTATGATCACCGGATATCACCCTAAAGTCTCCTGCTCTTTACTTTCTCTACCTTTCTGAGACTTTGATTGGCTTGGAGGAGTCTGTATTGTTCTTTCTTCCTCCAGGTCATATAGTATCGGCTCTGCTCAACCATTTCACACCTTATGAGCCGATGTTCTGCTTTCGCTATTAGATACGTGTTTAGTTTTCGATTTGTTCTACCCTGTAGCTGACACCCATCTGATTGCATAACTGGTTGTCTTTTCACTATCTGAATGTGTCCTTGTTGTCATAGGGAGATGATGACAAGAGCACGGTGCTTGCTTACCAAATACCATCCTGTACCTCATCAGTCTTTACTTGTTGTATATATGTGTTTTGTTTTCTATTCCTTCTTTCTCTCGCATGTTACACGTGCCCTCAGATCTATCTCCATATCTTAATGATTATACTTAGGACGTACCTTGTCTTAAGTATAGGGGGTACACACCGCGTTGCTCTTTCCTCGTTCAATTTCGTCACTCATGTTGTTACTTATACTTAGGGGGTTTTCACCTGAAGTATAGGGGGAGTGATGCATACATTCTTTACGATCATTTCGTATATCTGTATATATCTATCTTTTCTTCTTTTACTTTTCATTTTTCTTTATCTACATAAAAGTTTTCGCCCCTTTGTGTCAGTTTTCTATACTTATGACGTACTTTGACCTATGTATAGGGGGTGTGCATCCTTATTATTTCAATGATCCCCTCCATTGTCTCCTCTCTTATTGATTTTCTCTGCTATACTTAGGGATATTTCACCGTAATTATAGGGGGAGACAATACGATCTGTGATATGTTTATTTTAATTTTTCATTTATTCCTACCCATGACCATCCCTAGATTGTGTATAGTCTGCTATACTTAGGATTAGGGGGGACGGTCACTTTCTTATTCATTTATATCTTCATTCTTTCATTCTTTATTTAGTCATTGTAGTATAGGATTTTCTACACTCAGTAGGAGTTATGTCTTCCCTTTCTCTTTTTCGATCTATGAGGACATAGCTCATGCTAAGTATAGGGGGTCGTATATACTCTTTATATACTTTAGCCATAACTCATTCTTTAGTATAATTAATAATAAATATGGCTAAATATACTATATATATATATATATATACATATATAATTCATTAAAAATCATTTAATAACAAAAGTCATTCCTCAAATTATTTTTGTAGTTACTGATTAATAAATCTGGTTAAAAATATTTTGCAAAATGATTTGAAAAATGGTGTGAACCATTTGGAAAACTTTTTTGTGAAATGTTTCAACCTTTGTAAAAATATTTTGATTGCAAAATTCTTTTCTTTGTGTGCAATAAAGGCTTTGAAAACCTGTTTGCAAAGGATTTTCAAAATATTTGTAAAAATATTTTTGAAAAATAGATATATTATTTGAAAAATCTTTGCAAAATGGCTTTCAAATGCTTGTAAATATTTGCAAAAATTATTTTGTACTATAGTTTTGAAAAGTGTTTTCAAATAAATTTGAGGAATGGATGTATCATTAAAATATGAATAAAATGTGTATATAAATCAAAATAAAATTCTTTATCAATTGTATATGCATACCTGTAATAATAACTTTGTTAAAACTTGTAAATTCTTTTAAATTTCTTGGCTCTTGTAAAAGAAAGAAGCATGCCCATGTAAATAGTTGTAAATATTTATACTTTGTGTGCCAAAATTCTTTTTGTTTACAAAATCCTTTGTGTAAAGATTCTTCTTATTTTTAAAATTCTTTGAAAATTGCATCATTACATATAGCATTTCCATATCATTCATATTCTTTCGAATTGGGCTTGATGATCGAACTAGTGCAATAAAGTCAAAGATTGGAGCTTAGTTGGGCCTTATCGCACCTTACTGCACTGGAACCTTATGGGGACTAGGTTCAGGGTACTTCAGGTCCATTAGGGCTTAATTCTTTGAGACTCAGGGCTGGGTTCAAGCCACCTCAACTGACTAACTAGAACTTTTTGAGACACGCGCATGACTCTTGTCGGACGTGACCTAACTTGGACACTTGCACCTTTCACTTCGCTCAACTCAGTTGGAGTGGTGAGGGGGGTGGATTTGCCAGTCTGATACACACAGGGTGGAAACATTCGTCCTCTTCTAGGGAGGGAAGTGCACCCCAACCTGGTCCAGTTTCAACGAAGTATAAAGATAGGAGAGTGTGGGTTGGAACAAAGCTTCAAAAGAGAGATAGTCTTCTGGATCAAGAGGAAAACTCCTTATGTAAATGTTGTTATAAATAGTATGTTGAAAAAAAAACTCCAAAAAAGTGGACAGGCTTGAAAATAAAAATAAAATGCATGTCGTAGTACATATATATGTTGTATAGAAAATAAGCAAGCTTGAGCATCAATGTTATACCATGTGAGCCTGCAGCTGGATGACTTGACTACACTGGTCATGCATCCTAGGATAGGTAGCTACACTGGCTACCGTCCATTATTTTCCTCACCTCCTCCTCTTGAGTTGGATGCCACGTGAACTTACAAGGGAATATCCCGCTCCTTGAGGATATAGAGCTATATTGGGGAATCATTGGGTTGTCATTCTAGAGAAGTCATTTCCTTTGTCATTCCAGTTGGGGGAAGACACTATCACTTACACTGTTCAAGTCAGCTTCATAGTCATAAGGGTCTGCGTATGATGTAGGCTAGTTCTGACCTGGCTATTGAGGTGGTTTAAACTGATTTCTGTGATTCTCGAAGGCTTTTGTGTTTTAAATTTGGTTCACGACAAGGTTCCACACACATTCTTACACTAGGTCTAACCTGAGCTCCAAACTTTGACATTGTACAGATAAGCTTAATAATCATGATCAATTCCATTTATTCTTTGATTCTTTCTTTTTCTTTTCTTATTATTCTTTATTCTTTTTGTACTTATTGCATAAGTGTTTGCTAGGAACTAACAAAGGCAAGTATAGGGGGGTGATGAACCTCCATTTCATCATCTTTATTCTATCATTTTAGCCTTAAAAACCATAGCAAATGCACGTAAATAGTCTCATTTTGTACATAATATAATTCATTATTTATTGTATTATTTGTATATAAAATAAGGTTTTTAATGCCAAAAATATAGAATAAAGAGAAGAAAAGAAAAAGGAATAAAATATTGAAAATATTTTATGACCCTAACCCTGAGACCAAGTGAAGAATGGAGTTGGTAGACAAGGAATAAAGTAGGGGGAGATAAGGGCCAAAAATAGAATAAACACCGCATTTATTCTTTCTTTAAATATGCATTTTTGACACCTATTTTATTCCTTATTAATTATTCATCAAATAAAGAAACTTTGAACATAAAAGTTGTAGATAATAATGTAAATAAAAATACAAAATTGAGTTTGTGCAAAAATATCATACAATGTGCGTTTTATACCCAAAATAAAAAGCCAAAAAGTAAACTTCACAAACCCATATCTTTTTAATAAAAACTCAAAACATAGCAAAATCACCCTAATTGTAGATAACTTTTCAGAAGCTATTTTATGGTGGCGGTTTTATATTTTTTTTAGAGTTACTATGTGAAAGTTAGGTTTTGGGTCCTCATTGTACATTGTACCGATTAATTTATTCAATTTATTCAATATTCATTATTTTTAAAATTCATATTTTAATATTTTTGTAAATATTATTCATAAGATATGTGTATATTAAAAGTAAAATAAAACCAAAAATAAAAGGGAAAATAAAATAAGTTTACGTAAAAGCATAGACAAAATACCTATGTTATTATATGTATATAAATAAAAGGGAAAGATATTCTTTCATTACTTTTTCTTTCATATTTTTATAAGATTGTATATATTATACATATTCCATTATAAATACAAAACTAGAATAAAACTCATTAAAATCCATTAAAATTAAATAATATACATAAAACATAGGTAAAATACCTATAAATATACCTACATAATATACATATTTATTTATTTAAGTATACAAATTACATCATAAGAATAAAATAAAAATATATTTATGTATATAAAAATAAGTTATAAATATATAAAATAAAAGAATAAATATAAAATATAAAATATAAAAAAAATAAAAATGTAATAATTATACCTATAATTAAGCCATTAAAAATTAACTACTAATAAAATAAGCCAAAAAATAAATAAAAATCATGATAAAACACTACATAAAATAATAAATATTTTTTATTTTTTACTCGAAAAATAATAAAAACATTTATTATTTTAAAATCATTTTTTTCGAATAAAACTACTATTTTGTCCTGTAGTGCACCTATAGGGACTAATGGCAGGCCGAGGAAAGTTGACCGCAGTCAACTGAACCATCCAATCTCTAACTCCTCAGAAGTGTATTTTCCCCTGATTTCGGGCATTTTTCTCGATCGATCTCTATCCATCAAATGACCCCGATCTATTCACGGGAATTTGTCCTAGATCAATCATGATTCACGTCGAGACCTTGCATCCCTTGTACATAATTCAAATTCTTCACAACCAGCCGATCAATTAGGGTACTCCCTAATTTTTTTTAAATAAAACCTCCATCCCTCCATTTCAAATTTGGTCATCCCTCAAGCCCTAAAGCTCCAGATCTCGGCCAAAGAGACGCACTCTCGTGACAGGAGAGGATCCCCTGAGGTTCGGGATGCTCGAGGAGGCTGGAGGTGTACCCGGGCCGCCGCTCCGGCGAGACCCTGCTCCCAGACATCACAGCCAGGTTTGAGCTACGCATTTTATCTGTTTTAGTTAGGATTTAATTCCAGAATTTCATTTGCGCATTTAGTTTAGTGATTAAGGTTTAGATTTTGCGTAATTACTAGGATTCATAGTTCACCGGAGCTTTGCTCCGACGAATGATTCCATCGTACCCCCTTGTGTTCCGACCATCCTTTCTCCCCTTATTCTCTTCCCCTTCCATTTCCCTACAGCCCAGGAACCTCCATAAATTCAGATCCCTTTCGGATCTGAAGATCAGGTCTTCATCCCTTACCCATCGCTGGAGACCACTGTCCACTTCGTCCTTCACCCATTTCTGACCAAATAAGGTCCCCCATCCTTCTTTGTCTCGCGCTTAACATTCTTGAAGGGTTGGAGGACCAGAAGACTCGCAAAGGAGTCAATTTTTGCGAAGAACCAGCACCTGGAGCTCACATCCTTCTATGACCTCGCCAGAGCTCCAAGTGCCCAGCTGAAGGCATCAATCGACGCGGGAGGCCTCCAGGAAGGCGTAGAGACACTTGGCAGTGACGGAGGTGGCCAGAGGAGCACACTACGACCGATCAAAGCTCGCCCCAGGCGAGCTTCTTCCCAGTTCGTCCAGCCCCTTCCAGAGTCGTCCGATCAAGGAGGAGCCCCCATTTCGAACCTCGATCGTCGGATCACACCATGTCAGCACCGTTGGATCACGTCAAGTGATCTAATCTGGAGCGTTGAAGACGAAGAGGTATCAACCATCGGATGAACGCCACGTGTCAAGCCAAATCCATTGTGTCGTCTGATCCAGTCACTTATGGGGTAAATTGCATTATAAGCCCTACCTTTTTTGTATTTAATAATTAGTTCTCAACTAAAAGTTTATGTTGTCAATAATTAGGGCATTTTGCATTTAGGCCCTTGAACTTTTTATATTTGCACTTTGGTCCCTTCGAGCATCATGTACAATCCCCACGTGACGGTGGAAATTTTGCATAGATAACCCCGATATTTTTGTATATTGTAAAATAGTCTAGAAAATTAAATAAATGTTTTCTTATGTTGGGTAAATTGTATTTGAGTCCCTAAAGTTTATTTTATTTACAGATATGCCCCTACTAGGACTTTTATTTTTATGTCCTTTATCTATTTATTAAAAATAGCTAATGAACTCCGAAAAATACACAAAAATAGTATTAGGTGCTCCATGCATTGTACTTACACACCACGTGTCAACCTTGCATGTTTTGCATTTCATCTATTTATTAAAAATAAAAAGGAGCCTAAATAACCCCTGTCTAAATTATAAAATACCAAAAATATAAAAACTTTTTAAAAAATTCAAAAAATATTATATATGGTACATTATTTTGATATTTATCGAGTCCAGAAAAAAAACCCTAAAAATAAAAAAAATAAAATCAAAAAATCAGAAAGCTCCAAAATCCAACAAAAAAATATAAAAAGTCCATAAAATTACCAAAAATATGATTTTTCTATTTTATGATTATCTATATATTATTATTTATGTATTAAATTTAATTTGGATAATTTTGGGACTTATTGTTTATTTTTAAAGGCCAAATTAATTTCAGATTGTGTATTAATCTCATATTTGGGATATTTTTAACTTTCAAAATACATAAAAATTAGACAAAATTTCAGAAAAAATACAAAAACATTAGAAAAATATTAAAACCCCCAAAACAAATTTGAACTTTATCTATATTTAATAATATTTATAAATGTGTTTCTATGTATTGTGTAAATAAAGCCTTATATAGGCTACATTGTTTCTATAAAAAAAGAAAATATAAAAAGATAAAAATATTATAAAAAAATTCAAAATCAGAAAATAAAAATCAAAATATAAAAATATAAAAATATAAAAATAAAAAAAAATAAAACCCACAAAAACAATAACATGGACGAGATAAGAATTGAATGATTTTGTGTGCATATTTTTGCCCCCAACCGTTTGCTCCCAGTGTTCGACCACTATACATGCTTACGCCTATACACATTTTCATGTAGAGTTATACTAAATTTTAACTCCATATTTTTGTTATTCATTACTTGACTTACTATTGTGGGTTATTTGTTGATTGATTTTTATTTATTGAGCGATCAACGCATCGACTATTGATCCGCCTTGTGGATTAATACGACCCTTGATCCTTCCCGGTTATCAGAGGTCTCGTGGTTTAGAGACTCGATCGCAACCACGCTTCAAGCGGTAACCTTAATACCAATTTGTGGTTTAGATGATACGATCCAAGAAGTGTTCTTGGATCATGTGGTTTCGTCACATTAAAAAATTTTAAATTCCGTTGCATTGAGCAACTAGTGTGACTAGTCGCTCCCGATCGCATACGATACGATCATTACACTTCCATGATGTGCTTTAGGATCTTCCCATATCCTTCATATTTAGCCTGGGCAAGCCCCAAGGTTGAACTAGAGGAGGCAAAGGAACAACCTAGGTTAATGTCTATCAAAGTTCGTGTATGATTTTCGAGATGGAATATTTTTGGTATTTTGAATGCAACTTTAGAATGCAAATGAAAAATGCGAGCCAATTTTAAGGACTAGAAAATTAATGTAAATCAAACAGTGTCCAAAAATTACAAAATTGGCAGAGATGTGTTCATGGTGAAATAAATGCACTGTATTTTTTTTAATTTCTGTTGCAATATGAATATTTAATCAATTAAAGGTTATTAAATAAAATGTTATTTTGGGATGATGCAATTAGAGGTTTAAAATAAATGGAGAACACATGGGTATAAGTGCAAATTACAATAATTTAATTAAGATAAGAATATAATGCAAGGGCTGAAAAGAAATTACCAACCTCGGGAGGGGCTTTCTACAAAACTTCCACGTGAGCATGTGTTGCGCACATGCTCCTTGGTAGGCATCGGTTGTTCAAGAATTGGAGGATCTACAGGGGGCTCATTCGCAAAAAGTCCAGAGGCGACACGTGTTTGGCATGTACCCCCAGGTGGGTGGACTTATTTGGAAGGTAAAGGAACTAGGGGGTTCTCTCTGCAAAAGAACCAAACATAACGTGCCTGGCACGCGAGGGTCTTCTTGATCCCCGCACTTGGAGGAGGGAGAGCCGACTCATGGGCGGAATTCCTTAGGGCAGTTGTTGGCGGCTGGAGGTGCGTTGAAGTAGCCCTAGATGGAGTCAGTGGTGTGGTGATGTGGTTGAACAAAGGGCGGAGCGATATGATGTGGTTGCTCGACTCAACGGCCTCTAGTTAAAGGAGCTGCAGTGAGAGAAGGCAAAAGTGGTTAATGCAAAAGGGGATCGAGGCATTCGATAGGACGAAGAGTATGATCGAGGCGAGGAGGTGAATGGGCAGAGCGATATGAGAGTTGATGGCGGAGATGTCAAAGTGGTAAGGAGTGGGTACCTGGGATAATCTCGACGGTGAAGCGTAGGGAGGCCAGAGTGAGCAACTATCTACATAGCTACAGTTGCAGTGAACACGGAGCCTTTGGATCACACCATGGTGGTGGTTGTGGGGGGTGAGGTGGAGTCGACGTGAGGGGTATTGTCATTGCCCATGGGTCGACGGAGCTCTTCCCTGTGATTCTATAATTAGTGGATGATACTGGATATGGCTGGCGATGAAGGTTCAAATAGGGGATAGAGGGTGGTGGTGTACGGTGGAAGTTTGGGAAGGGGATCCATGATTGGTGCAAATGATCAGATATGGTTTCAGTGAGGGAGCATATTAGGAAAGGTGATCAGGATGAGAGGGTTTTACCAATCAATTAGGGTAGATGGTTGTCGAGTGGGATCTAGAGATGCGATCGAGGTATTGGCGGCATGCGACTGATTAGAGATAGTGATTTGATGAGGGTGATCAGAGATACAACCGCGAAAATCAAAGGGATTTGATTGGGTTAGAGATTAAGCGGCAGAGGTCTTCGCAGCGGAGGTGGTGAGGCCAGAAAAAGAAAGGGGGGAGGAGAAGAGTGGGGGATGGAGAAGCATAGGGGCCGTCCGATCGGCCGAGATCTGACAGCCTTGGTGCATCCATAAGGATTTTATATTTTATATTTTATATTTTTAAAATTATTTTTTTAACTTTTAAACAAATAAATTAAAAATAAATACGAAAAATGAGTGACACGTGGTGGCTCCAAGAGCGGCCATGTGTCAGCTCCAGAAAATTTGAAAAATAAAAGAATAGAAAAATAAAAAAGAAATATCAAATGACCTAGAATCGAAAAATTGTCTTCACAAATGTTGCTCGTCTATATTAGATCAACAATTTTTATAAAGACGCCAAAATCAAAATAGATCAATTGCTTGAAGTGATATTTTTGGGGTACTCTATGTGTATAAAATACATTGATTTTTGGGTTTTGTTTTTTTACTTTTAGTTAAGATAAAAATCAGGAAAATACGATAAAATCAAAGAAAAATATCTACACAATACTCTATTTTTTTTGGATTTTTATTGATTAAGAAAATATATAAATAAAATAAAGTACGATAAAGGGGACTTAGACTCAATTAACTTCTTTGATTTTGCTTTTATTTTGGATTTGGATATTTTTGCATTTCAATAAAACTTTTGTTAAAAAAATAAATGAAATAGAAATAAAAGAAAAAACTTAATTATGTACATAATTAATTGGTAAAAAAATAGGTAAGATACATAATGTACAAAAGAGGCCCAAAATCGAACTTTCACATATGAGCTCCGATTCACTTGAACTCAGCATTATTTTGAAGGTAATTGAATTTACATTAGTCCAAAAGTGAGTACAATAAAATATGACATTGTATGAGGAAGATATTAACATTTTAGTCCGATTTTCCTGAAATTAGGGTTTCGGATTATTTCTCAATTATATCGGTTAGTGATTTTTTGTATTTTTTATTTGTGTTAGTAATATGTACACAATGGAAGTTGTTTTATGTGATTTGAAGTTAGCATAAATTAATTATAAATCAGGGAAGGCAGCTAATTTTACAGGTCAATTAGGCTAGGATTTTTTGGCTTTCTATTTTATGCAATTATGAATGATAAAATGCAATTATTATTTACATATGCATGAATGCTAGTTATGCAAGATAACTGATAAAATGCAAATGAAAGTTGGGGAACTGAGCTTAATTAATTTAGAGTGATGAATCAAAGATTCATCAACCCCCTATACTTAAACCATGCTCATCCCTGAGCAATTAAAAGCAATAAAATGAGGTGAAATGAGATTGGGTTCCATACCAAGACCATGAGAAAAAGGTGAAAATGGAGCTAGACCTTACCTTTGGATTTTTAGTTTGGCAGAACTCTTGTGAAAATTAGGGTTTTAAAATCAACAGCCTCCAAATTCTATACATCATTATCACTGTTTCGGCTCAGAATTCATCTTAGATAAACCCTCTTCCAAAATCATACCCCATAAACATTTAATAATTATCTCATGTGTGTGAAAGGTTTTACATCTTCCCATAAAGAATGTTGGATAACCATGCAAACCTCTCCTCCAATAACTCATCCTCGGAGAGTGAGGTACTTCCTTCTAAGGTCTATCGTGTGGTGTTCACAGTCGAAAAGGGGGAGAAATTAGAAGAAGGGGGAAAGAACTATAGGGTGACCAGTGTAGTCACCTCTCCTTATGATGACGACCAGTTTAGCCAAGTCTCCACCAAGATCTGCAGTTGTCTTGAACCTTGGACCTTTTTGGTGAAATATTTATTTGGTAGTTGGCTTCTTTTTGTTTCGATTCTTTGGTAGCTCCGTGAGGATTTTGTTGTGCCCCTACCGATATGGAATCTTTCTTTCTGCACATGTTTTGGGGTCTTAGAAAAATTTATGCCTAATCATCCATCCCTTATCTGAAGCTTTATTTCAACACGTAGTTCGATCTTTAGATGTCTGATGAGCCACAAGTTTGCTTATTTAATAATATCGTATTATCATAGTATACGAGGCAAATTTGGATCATCAAAAACCATACCTTAGATTATGTGCAAGTTAATTTACATGGCAAGTATACCAAGGTCGAACAGAGGGACATGTGCCTCTTTGTCTGTTTATCCAAAATTATTGATTTATTAATGAGTGAGTATTTTCTAGTCCTAGGTCTTCATGATATGCAAAAAAATGCGTGGAGAAAATAATGCAAAGACAAGTTCACGAGGTGCATGCAATTTTCATTTAATTTTTAAAGATGTGATGGACACATTATGAAATGATATGCAAACATATAGGAATGCAGGCAATGGTGTGCAAATATGCCCTATAGATATCAAATTAATGAGTAAGAAAATGAGGATCAACTTCAAAGTCAGAATGAGAACAATAGATAAACAATGACATATAATCTTAAAGAGTAGGAGACATTGTAGACCATCAAAAATCATCATATTAAATTTAGTCTCAAAACATAAAATAAATGATGCCATTAAAAAGACAATGAAATAAGATTCAAAACAACACTGAAATTAATTAAAACGGAGTCCATGTGCTCAAGATATGCTAAAAACAATGCAGGGGCATAAATGCAATAAAAATACATGAAAAAATAAAGATAAATATTGCAAATAGCTCGCTAGAGGGACCTATTTGAAAATAGAAAAAGCTGGAGGAGGACTTGTGTAAATATTCCTTTGCGCACGGAGACCTTTCTACAATTATGAAAAACCGACGAGGCCTTGTTGTAAATTGTATAGGCACGCATGCGAAGCACGCGCGCATGGACCTCCTTGTAATTCTAGAAAAGGCCAAGGGTTCTTTTGCATATGGCCCAGACCCTCACATGCATGGCACATGAGGGACTAGGTTCAGGAGGTGGCAAGGCTCGGTGGATGATGTGGCATCTTCTGGTGCTTCGGGGAGTGCAGCTTTGTCTCCCGAGCCTAGAGGTTAGGCGTGGAGGCTCGAGGCTTCGTCTCAGCCAACAGATCAAGATGATCCAATGGTCGTGATACGAGTCATGGATGGACGGTCGATGGGACTGTAGGATCTGATCGACGGCTGGCCTCCTTCTGATGCAAGTACCCTTGGATCACGATCCAAGGGCAACTGCTCATTCTTCCTCCCTCGTGTGTGGAAGCGAGGAGGCTTGGCTACGGTGAGTCCAGAATCCATCCACCTCGATCCAACAGCTTCTTCAGAGGTCGTGGCCATCTGTTGGAAGGTTAGCAGTGAAGCTAGAGACGAGGCAGAGGACTGTCGTCATCTAGAGATGCGGGGTAGGGTGTGGTCATCGGAGGTTAGCACGAGATCGGAGATGGGGTACGAGATCCGTCCATCGATGCGATAAAGTGTTGCATACATTAGTCCCAAGCCGAAGTGGTGCGTGTGTGAAGTGCGTGAGAGTGAAATGGGAGTGAGGCGAGAGCCTAATCGGGAGGAGAAGGTGGAGGCTCAGTGGATTCCTCCGTCATGAAGGCGGAGAAAAGGGGCGAGGTGCAGGAGTTTCTGGCAGAGGGAGATTGGTGAGTGGAGTGTGTGGCGAGGATGAGGGTGATGAGGCAAAGCTCGGGGTATGCTCAGGGGGAGGTGAAGCACGATGGGTGTGATGGGATAAATAAGAGAAAAGAAGAAAGGAATCACTAGAGATTGGACATGATGATTGGGCAAAGGAGATTATCTTAGGCTGAGATCCATAAGGAATCTGCATTCATCGCATGACCCGCGCAACCACGGCGGGGTGCTCAGCGGGCCAAAGGTGTTGCAACATGACCTTGAGGTCATGGTCAACATCGGAGGTGAATAGTCATCAATGCCTCGACGATCCACCCCTTCTCTATCACCGAAAGGGCGGTGGAAGCTATGCCAATGCCTAGGAATTGGTGGATGATGAGTGGAGGTGGTGGAGGCGAGTTATTTGTAGGAGGGGCTCAAGCCATTTTGGTGGAGGAGGCATAGGTTTAATCGCCAGATTGATGTTCCTCGAAGATCATCCTTGAAGGATGGGGGTTACACGAGGAAGTCAGATGAGAGGGCCATGCACGGAGATCGTTAGGGATCGAAGAGGTTGGCTGATGGCAGAGCTAAAATGGGAAAGGGAGAGTAGCTATCGTGAGGTGGCTAGCGTTATGCGAGGAAGATGATGTAGCTCCAGAGTTGGATCAAGTGATCCAATGAGTGGAATTGGGGTGTGAGTGACGGGGTGAGATCAGATTGGGGATCTGATCACGCGGTTGATGGATTGGTGCTGGGGGATGGTGGATATGTGATATGGAGATTCATCGTACGGCCAGAAGAGGAGGGGTGACGTGAAAGGGTATCGGCCATTGGATGGCAGTCAATCAAGCAGCTGAGAAGAAGGCGCAAGCGAGTGGCTTTGATCATATCAAGGGACCTGATCAGACGGTGGGGAAAGGCTTGTGTATGAACGGTTAGGTGTGAATCGGGCTTGAGTTGATCCAATTGTGGAGGAAGCAACCGGATGTCAAGATGAAAAGGGGCCACGTGGGGTGGCCAAGAGGGCACCACGTGGCCCAATCAGATTATTGAGAAATAGGGAAAATAAAGAAAACTAAGAAAGAAATAATTGGATCTTGAATTAGGAAAAAGTCAAAACATGAAAGTTGTAGATCTCGATGAGATCTACAAGTTTCATGTTGGATAAAAAGTCAAACGACGTCATTTGCATAAAGATGGATCTTAGGGGGCATTTTTAATAGGTAAAAGCACTGTGCTTTGTGGTTTTGATATTTTTGTATTTTTAATTTCTTTTAAAATCGAAAATAACTATAGACAATAATTAACCTAATTTTTAGGCCTTTATAATAAAATATAAAATAAAGAAAATGTTAGTAATATAATAAATAGGGTTAGAATATAGGTTATTTATACATAAATTATTCACAGTATAATACAAGTTAATATTTGTGAATTATTTTTTATTTTTATTGAATTGTTTAAGCAAGGAGAATAATAAATATATTTTAACATGATGTATCTGAGATTCATCATACCCCTATACTTAAACCATGCTCGTCCTCGAGCATCAATGGATGAATGACTTAGTTGGATAAATCCCTTGTTGTGCATGTGAATTTTCAAGGCTCAATTCATCGAAGACCCTTAATTTGAGCGATCCTAAAATTCTGGGCTCAGCCATGCTTTAATCAAAAGGAATCCAACTTTTCTAATTATCATACTCTCTATTTGTACATAAAATATAAGGTTGTGACTTTTAGTGTATTGCATTCATAAGAGTTGAGTCAAGATGTCACCCAACCTAATCCTCAACACTGGGGAATAAGTCCGTTCTTGCATTCATTCCACCATCTCTTTAGTTTGTTAGACTTGAAGGTGTAGATGGACGGCCAGATGATGGAGGGCATAGGACTGTGCATTTTCTTCTCTCCCTCACATTGGACAAGGGTCCTCTCGAGTGCCTTATTACTCGACACATGTATATTTTTAGTTTGTTGATCAATGCGTCCGTCAAGAGAATTCGGAGTCGTCTGTACTTGTTTTCTTAGGAGTACATGGTGTGTGTCTCTTTTGAGTATCTAAGATACCTTCGACACCCAGACTTGTATCACTATACGATGCAGATCCCTTTTATGGTGCAAGATCGACTCCTTGGTCCTAATAGTGTTTGTTCCAAGTGGACACTTTGAAATGGTTGGGAGTTCTTGCCTTTGGTGGAAGCTCATAGAATTTGACTTTGTAATGATAGAGCTTTTTCTTGTATGAGAGAACCTCTCTCGAATTTCATTTCATTTATTTGGCTAGCTCCACTGCTTTTACCAAAAGTTGGCGCACACTGATCAATAATTTAATTAGGTTTCATGACACCATGGCACATAGGTAGATATCAAACGATAGCATGTGAACTTGTTAACATACAGTCTAGGGTTTTGCTAACACTCGGATTTCTTGAAGCCTTCATTAACTTTATCCCATCCTCGAGTATAATTAAATCAAGTCTTTACTCAAATCATCAGTCCTGGCTCCTCAAGTGATAACTCAACTCATCTCGTAAATCATGCAGTTGAGTGTTGTGCTGATCATATTCTTTAGAAAGTAGAGATGAAGAGTGCAATATAGCGCTCAAATCTTTCAAACTAGGGAAATGTGGATTATTAAGTTCAAAATATTAATGACTAAGGCTTGATAACTCGGACTCTCGGGATCTCAAAAATTATGTGTCCTCAAATCCTTAAGCCTTGAGTGATAATGGGTGTGTAAGGAGTACACCAACTCCTTGCAAATTTTTATGAATGTTAATATTTCAATTATTTTAATTCTTCATAGAGATAATGACTAGTTCAAGCTCATATGAATAGTTGCATCCACTTCCAGCGAGTATGGGTGTAAGTACAGATCGTTAGGAGGCTACTCGTGTTACTTGTGGACGGAGCCATGGATAGTGTCCTCTAAACCACCCACTCTGCTAAGGGAAACCAAAGTTTCCTCATTGGAAAGTAGCTACTCATTTTTAAGCTTAGTAGTCAGAGTCTCTACGAAAGAAAAAATTAATTTTTCAAATTTTTATGGGAAATTTTGAAAAGGGTTACTTTTATTTACAAAAAGTTAATCCATCAATTTTTAAAAAGATTTTTATAGCAATTTTTACCAAACTCGGTTCACAGGTAAACTTAAACCAAGCCCAAAATTTTTTCAAAAATTTTAAAACACGAGCTATGGATAAAGTATATATACAGTAATATATGGTATACCCCCCTATACTTAACTTTTGCTACATCCTCATAGCACAAGTGATATGAAGCCATAGCTCTGGATAAATATAAGGTGATAGAGCGGAATTAACTCGGAGGGTCACCCTATACTTAGGTCAAAAATGACCTACGTATAAGAAGATAGATAGAGGGAAGTTGGATGGGTTCGGGTCCTCCTATACTTACGCTGAAAATAGCCTAGGTCAAGGATCTGAAATTTGGGTTGAGGGATCCATGGCTGATAGGGCTAGAGGGGTAAAATTATACATATGTCATGGAGATGTGGGGTTGAATTTTTACAGATGACTGTGAAGGAGATGGGGAGTGTATGGATATATAGAGGTGAAAGGATGATGGGGGGTGTCAGAGAATATACAGGGATGTGTGTGTGCGTTGTGTGTATGTATGTGAGTATGTGTGTGTGGGGGGGGGTTGCGTGGATCATCTAGTGATTTACCTTTTTTTACACACGCAAGCCCTCGAACGAGGATCGCTAGAAACGCACATGATACATTTTTTTACAAAATGCATGAAAGAAATGTTGACTAAAATTCCTTGAATCTTCCTTGATTTTCTTCTGCGGCTCCTCGTAGCGGGAGCTCCCAACTCCACGCCTCCATGGATCTCAAGCATCCTCGATCTCCATGGGCCCTGAAGAAATAGTCAAAAAAATATCAAGAAAAAAAATGATGAAATGATGCAAAAAAAACACGATGAAAAGACCAAAGTTTTGAAGATTTTCACATAAAAAATAATATAATAAAATTCAATAAACAAATAAAGGTGAGTCGTATCCCCGACAATGATGCCATTTATTGAGCCACAAATTTGCATCTTTAATAATATTGAATTATCATAGTATATGAGGCAAATTTGGATAATCAAAACCATACCTTCGAATATGTGGAAGTTAATTTACTTGGCAAGTATACCAAGGTCAAACACAGGGACACGAGCCTCTTCGTCTGTTTATCGAAAATTATTGTTTTATTAATGAGTAAGTATTTTCTAGTCCTAGGTCTTTATGATATGCAAAACGATACGTAGAGAAAATAATGCAAAGACAAGTTCACAAGGTGCATGAAATTTTTGTTTAATTTTTAAAATGCAAAAAATGATGTAATGAACACAATATGCAATGATATGTGAACATATAAGAATGCAGACAATGGTGTGCAAATATGCACTACGGATATCAAATTAATTAGCAAGAAAATGAGGATCGATTTCAGAGTCAGAATGAGTACTATAGACAAAAAATGGCATTTAATCATAAAGAGCAGGAGACAATATAGATCATCAAAAATCATCATATTCAATTTAGTCTCAAATCATAAAATAAATTATGCCATTAAAAAGACAATGAAATCAAGTAAAATGTAGTCCGTGTGCTCAAGTTAAGCTAAAAACAATGCATGGGCACAAATGCAGTAAAAATGAATGAGAAAATAAAGATAAATATTGCAAATAGGTCCTTGGAGGGAGCTATTTGCAAATAGCAAACGCCGACGGGGGCCCTGTGTAAATATTCCTTTGCATGTAGGTACCTTTCTGCAATTATGAAAAACCGGCAAGACCTTGTTGTAAATTTTCTAGGCACACACGTGACACACGTGCTCTTGGACCTCCTTGTAATACTAGAGAAGGCCAATGGTTCTTTTGTAAATGGCCAAGACCCTCACGTGCCTGGCACGTGGAGGACTAGGCTCGAGAGGTGGCAAGGCTTGATGGATGACGTGGCATCTTCTGGTGCTCTAGGGAGTGTGGCTTGGTCTCCCGATCCTGGAGGTTAGGCGTGGAGGCTCAGGGCTTCATCTCAGCCATCAGATCAAGATGATCCAATGGCCACTATATGAGTTGTGGATGGACAGTCGATGGAACATTGAGATTTCTGATGCAGGTACCCTTGGATCATGATCAAAGGGTAAATGCTCGTTCTTCCTCCGTCGTGGGTGCAACAAGGAGACTTGGCTCCGGCGAGCCCAGAATCTCTCCACCTCTATCCGACAGCTCCTTCAAAGGTTGTGGTCGTCTGCTAGAGACGTGGTGGAGGACCATCATCATCTGGAGACACAGGGCAGGGTGTGGTCATCGGAGGTGAGCACGAGATCAGAGATGGGGCACAAGCTTCGACCATTGACACGATAAAGACCTACAAACATTAGTCCCAAGCCAAAGAGGTGCATACGTGAAGTGTATGAGAGCAAAGTGGGAGTGGGGCAGGAGCCTAATCGGGTAGAGAAGGTAGAGGCTTAGTGGACTCCTCTGTCATGAAGGCGGAGAAAAAGGGCAAGGTGTAGGAGGTTATGGTAGAGGGAGATTGGTGAGCAGAGTGTGTGGTGAGGATGAGGGTGATGAGGCGAAGCTTAGGGTATGCTCAGGGGGAGGTTAAGTACATTGGGCATGATGGGATAAAATGGATAAAATAAGAAAGGAATCACCTGGAGATCAGACACGATGAATGGGCAGAGGAGATTGGCTTGGGCTGAGATCCATAGGGAATCTTCGATCATCACATGACCCATGCAGCCACGATGGGGTGCTCAGTGGGCCAAAGGTGCCATGACATGATGTGGAGGTCATTGGCCAACACCGGAGGCAAACGATCGCCGTTGCCTCGACGATCCGCCCCTCCACTGTCACCGGAGGGGCGGTGGAAGCTGGGCCCATGCCTGGGAATTGGTGGATGAGGAGTGGAGGTGGTGGAGGCAGGATATTTGTAGGAGGGGCTCCGACCATTTTGGTGGAGGAGGCATAAGTTTAACCGCTGGATTAATGGTCCTAAAAGATTGGCCTCGAAGGATGGGGGTTACATGAGGAAGTCGGATGAGAGGGTCATGCGTGGAGGTCATTAGGGTGGCTGATGGTAGAGCTAAAATGGAAAGGGAGAGGAGCTATCATGAGGTGGTTGGAATTACGTGAGTAAGAGGATACAACTCTGTCATTGGACCAAGTGATCCAACGGCTAGAATTAAGACGCGAGTGAAGGGGTGAGATCATATCAGGGATCTGATCAGGCGGTTGATGGTGCAGTGCTAAGGGATGGTTGAGATGTGATCTGGAGATTCATTCTACGACCAGGAGGGGAGGGTGATGTGGAAGGTGCTCAGCCATTGGATGGGAGTCAATCATGCGGTTGAGAAGAAGGCGTAAGCTAGTGGCTTTGATCAGATCAGGGGACCTGATCATACGGTAGGGAAAGGCCAGTGGAGGAACGGTTAGGATGGAAGCGGGCTTGATCTGATCCAAGGGAGGAGGAAGTAGCCGGGTGTCAAGTTGAAAAAGGGGCCATGTGGGCGGCCAAGAGGGAGCCACGTAGCCCAATCAGATTATTGAGAAATAAGGAAAATTAAGAAATAAATAAAAGGAGGTTGAATTGGAAAAAAAGTCAACACATGAAAGTTGTAGATCTCGATGAGATATACAAGTTTCATGTTGGACAAAAAGTCAAACGAGGTCATTTGAACAAAGATGTTTCTTAAGGGCATTTTTAATAGGTAAAAACACAATGTTTTGTGGTTTTGATTTTTTTGTATTTTTAATTTCTTTTAAAATCCAAAATAACTATATACAATAATTAACCTAATTTTTAAAGGTTTTAATAAAATATAAAAAATAAAGAAAATGTTAGTAATATAACAAATAGAGTAGGAATATAGGTTAATTATACACAAATTATTCACAGTATAATACAAGTTAAAATTAGTGAATTAATTGCGATTTTTATTGAATTGTTTAAGCAAGGAGAATAATAAATATATTTTAACGTGATGCATCTGAGATTCATCATTGTCCATGCTACCGGAAAAGAGACACACATAGTCTTCCAACAACCCGTCTGAGTTGAGCTAAGTGCATAGTCCGAGAATACAAATTAATTCACTATTCTAGAGTTGTACCCAGAATGAGGCAACCATGTTAGACACTAAGATTCAAATTATACACATTGTCATGAAGAACTTGAAGAATTATGTGAAAGACCTAAAGCTTCTAAAATCCTCTTTCTCGATGAATTTCCTCTGAAAAATAAATGGATTAAGGTCAAGTAAAGACCATTCTCGATTTCTGCTCATAACTCGATTTAGAGCCCAAGGGCTTTTCATCAATGCATATGCATGTAATGTTGGATGAAGTGCAAATGTATGGAATGCAGACAATATTTTTTATTGTCTTTTTTTTAAAAAATTTAATGGAAGGTTTTTTTTCAAAAAAGTATAAAAAGACATTTTTAAAAACTTTTTTTACATACGCAGTGTTAGTTGTAAAACATAAAGTTAGTTTTTTTCAGATTTTATAAATTAGTTACCCACCCCGTAAATAAGAATATAGACTTGTGCGAAAATACGGGCTATGGGTAAAAAATATATAGAATATATACACACCCTCCTAAACTTAGTGAGTCCTATGTCCTCAGAGCATAAGAAGAGCTGAGAAGACATAGCTCAGGCTAAGCGTAAGAGAGTGAAAAAGAAAAAGAAAAATAGAAAATCACCATCTTGTACTTAGGTTGTGGACAGTCTATGTATAGAAGGAGGGCGAAAATGACACCGATAAGGGAGAAGTGGATGAAGAGAGTATATACAGCAGGCATCGGGTCCCCTATACTTAGGTCTGGTCAGCCTAACTACAGAAGAAGGGTGGGGGTCCAATGAGATCTGGAGAATCACAAGGAGAATGCACATTTGAAATGTGTGAAGAATAAAGATGATCCGTACAACATGTATCTGACTGCTTCTCTTCATATAGGGTATTCTGATGCATCTTCACTTTGCTCGCTTTGCATGAAGTTTTTACCTCGACTTGGGATAGTTGTTCTTTAGATTCTACACATGGCTTCAACAATTGCTCATTCATTGGAAAAGGTTGTGTACCATCTTTGAGATCAAAAATATCAACACTTCCATTGTTGTGCACATCTATGATAATGTAGAGACCCATCCATTTTGATTTGAGTTTCTCGTGAAAAAACTTCAGCCAGGCATTGAATAACTACACTTTGTGCCCAGGGACAAAGCTCTTATGTCAAATGTGTCTATCATACCATCTCTTGACCTTATCCTTATAGATCACACTTTTGTCATATGCCCAATTTTGGATTTCTATTAGCTCATTCAGATTCAAGTCAAGGCATAGCATCCCAAGGTGACAACTCGAATTTTCTTCTTGATCGGCCACTCAGATTTGTGGATTGATTCCACAAGTAAATGTCATGGCTTGCCATACATCATCTAAAAGGTGAAGTACTGAGTGGAGTCTTGTAGGTTGTCCTATAGGCCCACATAACTTTGTACAAAAGCTGAGACCAGTTCTTCCTATCGGGACGAAACAACTTTTGAACTATAATCTTCTACTCTCTATTGGAAACCTCTTCCATGCCATTAGACTGTGGATGGTAATTGACTACTCTATGCTCAAATTTATAGTCCTTGTCCAATGATTTCATTTCTCTATTCATAAAACGGCTACCCCCGTCAGAAATCAAAACCTTTGAAACCCCAAACCTTACAACAATATGATCCTTGATAAACTTACAGATAGTTTTCCTATATCCGATTTGGGTTGGGATAGCCTCCACCCATCTTGACAAATAATCAACTGTTATCAAGATGTACTCATGTCCATTGTTGTTGGAAAAGGCAACCATAAAATCAATTCCCCATGCATCAAAAACATCACAGAAAATCATCTGTTGCATGGACATTTCATATCTATATCCAACATTCTCTCCCATTCTTTGACAAATTGGGCACGATCATATAAAATAATTGGCATCTCTAAACAAGGTCGGCTAGTGAAAACCACATTGGAGTACCTTGTGCATGGTTCTCTTTCCCGAATGGTGTCCTCCAGCCTCAAGTGTATGACAGGGAATGAGGACACTTGGTATTCTTCTTGAGGAATATACCTTCGTCAAACGCCTTCTGACCACTCAAAGAAAACGAACAGATAATCACAATGGTATTTCCTCGAATCCGACTTCAGTCGGTCAATAATGCTCTTCGGCCATCCCTAGGGAACTTTCTTAGAGACAAGATAGTTCACCATGTTGGCGTACCACAGGAGTGAGTCAGTAACACAAACTGACTCATCAATGAACTCGATGTCTTTCCCTAAGAGCTCAGTTAGTGGGTGGACAATCTTTGAAAAATCATGAATAAATCTTTGATAAAATGTAGCATGCCCTAAGAATGACCGTGCTGACTTAACGTTTGTTGGTGGCTCAAGTTTCTTGATCACATCCACCTTGGCAGGGTCAACCTCCATTCCCTTTTTGGAGATGACATGCCCCAACATGATACCCTCTGTCACCATGAAGTGACTCTTCTCCTAGGAGAGTACCAAATTGACCTCCCGACACCTCTTGAGGACTTGGTCCAAGTGCGCTAAACATGTATCACAAGAATTACCTTGGATCAAGAAATTTTCCATGAATGCAGACAGGAAGTCACCCACCATCTCGGCAAATATGGCGATCATGCACCGCTCAAATGTTCTCGGGAATTGTAGAGCCAAAATGGCATGCACCTAAAAGCGTAAGTGTCAAATAGACATGTAAATGTGGTCTTTTCCTGATCCTCGGGAGTGATGGCTACCTTATTGTAGCATGATTACCCATTAAGAAAATAGAAGAACACTTTCCCTACAAGTTTCTCTAAGATTTAATCAATGAATGTCAAAAGTAATCTTTCTTGATCGCGACATTCAAGCATCTGTAGTCGACACAGACGTTCCATGACGTGGGTACTCGTCTCATGATCTCTACCCCTCCTCGTTGGTGACCTTCTGGATTCCTGACTTCTTTGGAACAACATGAAGCGGGGCCACCCACTCGGAGTCAGAAAGGGTATATAAACCCTGCTTTGCACCATTTCTCAATATCTTTATTAACTACTTCCCATAGATTAGGGTTTAATCTCCTATGAAATTCACGGGAAGGTCTTGCGTTATCCTCAACATATATTTGGTGAGAGCAGAGAGCGGGGGTAATCCCCACGAGATCCGACTATGTCCAGCCATTAGCCTTGAAGTTCCTCTCTAGAACTTCAAGCGACTTGGACACCTGGTCTATAGTTAATGTCGAGCTAATGATCACAGGAAATCTCTTTTTGGGTCCCGCAAGAAATACATACTTGAGTGTAGGAAGAAGTTGTTTCAACTCAAGCATATCTATTAGTGAATTCCACCTAGAGAGTGGAACTTCATCATTCATGTGTTGTAATAGAATACTTCTCCTATAGTCCTCAAGAATGGTCGTCCAAGAATGATATGAGATTCTCTCCAGTGATTGGGGGTTTCCATATCAAGGATAGTGAATTCCACTTTGTACTCAATCCCCGCAACCAAGATAACAACATTCTTCACTTCTCCCTTAGGTCTCTTCATCGATCGATCGACAAACTGGAGTAGAGATAATGATTTTCTTAGAGGTCCTAACTCCAATTTGTAATATAATGCTAAGGGCAGAAGATTGATTGAAGAACTGATATCTAGGTGTGTGCGTGCAAATGCAATGCTGCCGATGCGACTCTCCACATAGTAAGCACCCAGGTCCTCTTTTTCCTTGGTAGATGATGGTTTTTGACACATTGGGTAATAGTAACTGTTAAGATATGAGTCTCAACGAATTGATTCAGTTTCTTCTTGCGAATTCTAGTACGAGTGCATCTTATGTTCAAGTATTTCTGGAACATATGATTGTTAGACACATATTGATTAAATAGCACCATGACTGTAATATTTTCTTGACAAAATCGTGCCATTCTGGGTCATCTTGAAGAGTTTTCTATGGTTAGCGCTTTCCTCCCATAAGAGCATGGGGGAAAGGAATGGAAGCAGTCGAGATAGGAGATAAAGAACTCGAATCATAAATAGGAACATCTTGATTTGATATATTAGAAATATAGTTCTTATTATAATAACCGTTATTCTTCAGCTGATCATAAAAATCAAAATTGTCTACATCATGTTGCGGAAAAGATGACAAAGGTGAATTAGTCGTGACTGGAGATACAATGTCCTATGTAGACTCCATGGGTGCTTTTCCCTTCTCTTGAGCAGGAATCCTAGATCTCCTAGGATATGACAGTGAATCTAGATTTCTTTCATCTTCATATTTGGAAGTATCACCAAGTTGACCTCCCAAGTCTGCTCGCTCCATTTCCCTTTCCAGGTCAGGTACTACCACGGTCCTTCCGCTCCTAAGTGACATGGCATTGATATTGTCAAAAGAAATGATCTCATGTTTAGATATAGATGAGTCTAAATAGTATACCATACCACCATGATGAGATTGAGATTTGTTCAAGCTATTAGGGTTATCTTGAACTTGGGTGGGAATGGCTATAGCAGGAGCTGTCTGCTCATCTCTCCAACAGGATAAGCGATTTATGGCAAGCGTAGATCCTAAAGTTCATTTAAAAAGGAGCATATCTCCTCGAGAATATGTTGTTTGATATAAATGGGTTCGGTATGAGAGTTAGATGACTGTGAAGGTTTCTTTGATGATTGGCTCTGTGGAGCCTGGTATTGTTGTTGATACTGTTGGGTGCTTGATGGTTTTCTTGGTATTAGCCATGTCAGCCATATGACTGTTGCAGCTTCTACTGCTGGGATGGGACGGGTTGAAACGTGACATTATAGAAGGTTGGGGGATGTTGATAGGGCAGCTAGTCCCTTGTACTACCCTATCAACTAGGGTGCTGAGTGTACCAAATGTCATTTACTTCAAACACCAGAGGTGGTACTTCTTTGATGATCTCAGATGGTGGTGGTGTCTGCTGGAAAGATTGGGCAAAGGACTAGTCATGAACCCACAACTGTGGTGGACCTGACATCGGTTGTTCCTGGACCTTATTTATTTGGTCAACGAGAACAATGGGTGCAGTCGCAGCAGGTATCCCGATCTTGTATACCTTCTCAATCAACTCCTCCGTCTGCTTTAGGAACTAGAAATCTTGTTGTCAATGTCGTTCATCCTCTAGTGAATCGGGTCCACTACGACTAGCTTGTCAGCGATGATGCCCATGTTCGAAATCAGATCCTAAGTTATTTTAACAACAATCTATTTCCCTTCTTTTTCAGCAACAATCTATTTCCCTTCTTTAGATTGTAGTGAATTGAGGGAGTCTGTATACGCCCTGCTGGCAATTTGTGAGTGGCTTGTCTCAGCCATCTGCTCGAATACCTTCCAGATGGTATCCACAACTCATGTTGTGTAGTTGCCTCCACAGGAAGTACTCACTAAGCCTTGAATCTCATAATTGAGACCAGAATAGAGTGACTGGATCAAGATGTTGCCATTCAAAGCATGACACTGACACTTTTGTAACAAGTCTTTGAATATATCCCATGCCTCACCGAATGGTTCACGAGGCATCTGGGAGAAGCTGGTGATGTGTGTCCTCGTCTGATTAGTCCTACTAAAAGGGTATAACTTCTTTAAGAACTAGTCTTTGAATTGATCGTATGTGGAGAGTATCACTCCTAGATTCTTCATCGAGTAGTAAGCTTTGCCCTTCAAGACAAATGGAAGTGCAGTGAGATGAATTCATCCTTGGATGATCTTGAAGTGTCTTAGTTTTGAACATACTAATTCCAAATCCCGTAAGAATTCATATGGTTCTTCAACAGTCTTTCCATGAAATTGTCGAAGCTAGTTCAATAATGGTGGTTGTAGTTCATAATCTAATTCTAGCTCTGGTGGCTGCAGATAATTCCTTACTCTGTACTAACAAGGATTATATGCTGCTTCCATTGGTGGTTCACCCACCACATTGATCTGGTTGATTTGTTCCCTCAACAAAAGGTGTTACTGCTCAGATGCAGTCAATCTTGCTAATATCATTTGCATTAGGTCTTCATTCGGTTCTTCTTCCTGGTCTCTTTTCTAAGGAGGCATCTTTTTTAGGTTCTCTTCTTCTTCTTCACCTTCATAATATAAAGGATTTGAATTAATAGACTTGAAAGAATTTGAACAAGAATCATCGAGGTGATAGTCTTCCTCGATGTGCTAAGGAGAGAGGGAGATGGTCTGGGTCTGACCTCCCTTGAGGAAGAAGTTAGAATTATAGGATGAGGATTCATGGGAAGATTGTCCACGAACCCAAGGTTGTCTGGAGTAAGAATATCTCTGATCCCTTGAGAATTGTAAGTTTGTGGTGGTTAGTGGAAGGTTCACGAAGTTCGAACAAAATTCACCATACTCCTCCATTCTCGATTGCAAATGGCTTGGAAGAGGATTATGATACATGATGTAGGCACAAATGTACGGTATTATATGATTAACATGAATCCACGCACAATACAAACACAATCCAAACCCCAGGTTTACCAACTTACATAGTGAAGGTAGCAAAAGTCTGGCCAATTATCTTATCAATTTTAATTGGTGATAAACTCGGTCTTGCAATCCTTTAAATGAGTTGTTAGGTGCCAGAAATGTTCCTAAACTCTGGCTCGAATTCGTACGACTGGTTGCATCTACTTTCAGCTAGTATAGGTGTAAGTACGGGCCGCAAAACAACTACCTGTGTTACTTAAGGATGATGCCAATCGCATTGTCCTTTAACCACCCACTCTGTTATGGGATACCGTAGTTCCCTCACTGAGAAGTATTTAGTCGTTTTTAGAATCAGTAGTATGAATGAATATTTCGATGATCGGCTCTATCCTAGTTTGCATCTCTCAATCTCACAAAAATATAAATGAATACAATGACGAGGTTATTCTCTCACAACAATTTTTGATTTTATGATTTAATTTAAAATTGACCTTGTTTAGCAGACTCGATTTTAATTAGGTGATCACTGAAACATTAGGAGAGCATAAATGCACGTCTATCGTCCAGTCCCAATTTCATTTTAAATTTTAAGTGACAAAATAAAAGGGAGAAATTCCGGAAAATCCAATGCACGCGGAAAATGATGATGTATGCTCAGTTAGTAGATTTACAGTGATTCCTTGCAATCTCCATGTGGGATGTAATACAAGAATTTGAAAATTATTATATATGATATGTAACACAACAAAACCACAGCTAGCAGATAGTTATATTAGTCAGGAAGAAATGAGTTAAATTATCGACTAAGTTGAACGAGATAATGTTCTTCTCAATTAGAGTGTAGTGTGGTCCTAGGTTCTATGAGCACAATCAGAAAAATCTTAGAAGCTCTAATAGTTGCAGTGCAGCTCTAGCCTACGAGCCACAAAAGTTGGGCCCCACCCTCACAAGAGAGTGAAACAGGTCCAACGCAATAGAGAAAGAGTTCAAGTCTTGTTACACACGCGAGAGTCCAAACATACACCGCTATAAATGACGAACTAAATACAAATAATTAAATTGCAAAGATAAAAATCCTAGACTCTACTCACTCTCACGACTTGACTCAATCTTAATTTTATACGGCTTTTCAAAATTCGGTAAAGATGCCTCAATTTTTGAGAAAACCGCTCCACGTACGTCAGGTTGCACGAAAAATAAGAGAGAGAGACAGTGTAAGAGAGTGATACAAAAATAATAAAAAAATAAGAAAATAAATGCAGAAAATAAAGAAACAAATGCTTCAAAAAAATAAAAAAATTACAGTGAAGGTTCAGGGGTCAGACTATACGAATGTATGGAAAATCTAACACTAATTTTATAGATAAAAAACTTAAGCCATTTGCCTCTCCGACAATGACTCCATCTGGCGAGTCCATGTAACCCACAATTAAATTTTGGGAATTAATGCGCTAAAAGAAATATGTCATCCGTTAAAGGCGGGTAATCAGAATCAATCAAGAATAACCACTTAATTATTTAATCCAATTTATTTAGAGTGGTTTTATGTTTATTTTACTAGTCAAGCCCTAAGGTCAAACTCGAGGAGCCAAAGGAACAACCTAGGTTAATGTCTGTCAAAGTTCGTATATGATTTTTGAGGCGGAATATTTTTGGCATTTTGAATGCAATTTTAGAATGCAAATGAAAATGCGGGCTAATTTTAAGGACTAGAAAATTAATTTCCATAAAAATGTCAAAAAATTACAAAACTTGGCAGAGTTGTGAATAATGGTGAAATAAATTTGCTGTAATTTTTTTTGACTTTTCTGATGCAATATGATATTTTATCAATTAAGTGATGAAAACATTGGATATCTCAGTGATTAATTATAATAAATATCAAACCTACGTATTTACATGAAATAAAATTATCCATTATAGATCAATAAATGAACTATCGTAGACAAATCCTAAACCCTAAAAATATTGAGTTTAATACATATTAAAAATTAATTATAGAATTACTCAAAATTATTTTTGTAGAGTGAGTGATGCATGAAATGCAAATCTTTTTGGGCACAATGTAAATAACAACTAATTCTATGATCGGTTATTTTTTCGAGCAATGATTGATTTAATATGAATTTTAGGCATAGACTGGGTAAAGTATGCAACTTTCCACAAATAATATTAATTATTAAATAACCACATATCTCAAAAATATGAATTAAGTGCCACAATGTGTAGAATTATTTGATGAATAAAATGTTTTTTTGAGATAATAATATGATGCAATGTAAAGGTTCAAATAAAGGGAGAACACATGGGCTCAGTGCAAATTACAATAATTAAAATAAGATAAGAATGCAGTGCAACAACTGAAAAGAAATTACCAACCCGGGAAGGGGCTTTCTTTAGGACTTCCAGGTGAGCACATGTTGCGCACTTGCTCCTACATAGGAGGGTGCATTCTGGAATTGGAGGATCTTTGGGAGGCTCTTTCGCAAAAAGTCCAGAGGCAGCACGTGCCCCCTGGTGGGTGGACTTTTTTGGAAGGTGGTAGAACTAGGGGGTGCCCTTTTCAAAAGCACCAAACCTCATGTACTTGGCACGGGAGGGTCTTCTTGATCCTTGCACTTGGCGAAGAGAGAATCGGCTCGCGGGTGAAATTCCTTAGGGCGGCTATTAGCAGCTATAGGTGTGATGAAGTAGTCCTAAGTGGAGTTGGTGGTGTGTCAACTTGGTTGCTGACACGGGATGTGCTCACTACACTTAGTGAGTGCCATCCATTTGATGGCACATCCGAGCCAGTGACAGTGCCAGCCAAGTATAGCAGCTTGTGGGACAGGATTGTTCAGGGCCAACTGACAGATCCAAGGATCCAGGAGTCGTACCACATGTGCTTGAAGGATGAATTCGATGGATTTTGAGTTCGTGAATCCTTCGTATGGAATGGGGACCATATGTGTGTCCTAGAGGACAAGGAGCTGAGGAGAGATATCTTGGATGAGGCTCATAGCTCAAGACTTTCCATATAACCAGGTGGCACTAATATGTACAGGGACCTCCGCCAACACTTTTGGTGGGAAGGCATGAAGAAGGACGTAGATGAACATGTTAAGATGTCTTACTTGCCAGATTGTGAAGGCAGAGCACCAGAGTCCTCCTGACTTACTGCAGCCTCCCATCCCGGTGTGGAAATGGGAGAGCATCTCCATGAATTTTGTTACATCATTGCTGCACACCCCTGGAGGGTATGATGCGATATGGGTCATCGTTGGCCGGTTGACCAAGTCAGCCCATTTCATCCCGGTTAACATGACATATACACCAGTACAACTAGCCAAGTTATACATTCAGCACATCGTTTGGTTGCATGGGATACCCAAGGAAGTAGTGTTAGATAGAGATACCCGTTTCACATTACACTACTGGGGAGAATTCATGAGAGCCATGAGGACCGAACTACGCATGAGTTTAGACTACCATCCATAGACAGATGGGCAATTTGAGAGGACCATTTAGACCTTGGAGGATCTACTACGAGCATGTGCGGTTGAGTGGAAGGGATCTTGGAAGGATCACCTCCCACCAGTTTAGTTTACATACAACAATAGCTACCACACCAGTATAAGAATGGCACCATTTGAGGTATTGTACGAGAGGCGATGCACCACTCCTTTGTGTTGGCAGCAGGTGGGTGACAACACCATGTTCACCCCTCAGATCATTGAGGAGACCTCCAGGGTGGTGGAGACTGCTACGAGGAAATTTCTGACCGCGCAGAGCCGTCAGAAGAGTTACACTGACTGGTGGTGTAGAGACCTTGAGTTTCAGGTATGTTGTCGTGCATTCGTGTCCCAATGCGTATAATTCTTAGCCAATTTCTGTTACCAAACCAGTTTTTATGATCATAGGTTGGGGACTTCGTGTTCTTACGTGTGTCCCCAATGAGAGGCATATAACGATTCGGTGCCAAGGGCAAGCTAGCACCGCGTTTCGTAGGACCATTCGAGATTTTGGCCCGTGTTGGGAAACTGGCCTACAAAGTCGCCCTTCCATCGCACCTTGAGGTGATCCATGACATGTTCCGCATGTTGAATCTCAGGAAGTACTTCTGAGATCCCCGATACATGGTCAACTATGAGGACTTGACGGTGGAGCCAAACCTCTCCTTCCCAGAAGAACCAGTGCAGATATTGGACCATGTGGTCAAGAAGCTGAGGCGGAAGGAGATCTATTAGTCAAAGTCTTATGGCGATGTCAAGATGTCGAGGAGGTGACGTGGGAACCTGAGGTGAACAAGAGGGAGAAATATCCTCATCTGTTCACAGGTATGGAATTGAAACCATAGTCAAGTTCCCTTTGAGGCTTTTATGGGTTTCGCTCTCTTTGAGATTTTTATGGACTCTTCCCTCGGTGGGGACTTGACGCAATGGGTTCGGAAATCAACCGGAATCACATTAAGTCTCAGGGACGAGACTTCCTTTGATATTTTTATGATGTGAAAATCCCGAAACCCGAACAGGGGCTTAACTGCAAAATCCACCTGGATCTGGGCACAATTGTAAATCTGCTTTTATTCTAATGTCCAAAAAATTTATTTGAGTAGTTCATTATGTAGGGCTTGTCGATAGCTTTCCAGTTCCAATGAGTCCAAGAACACAAAAATCCGAGTTCAGGAGCCCATGTTACGACCATTTTAGCGAGATGGGGTCCGTTTCAATTTTGGATCCGAATCTGGATCTGAAATCGGGTTCAACCAATAAAATCACCTCCATCTCCCCTCAAAATTCCCAAAACCCCCTCTCCTTCGACCAGCAGCTCTCCCTCCTCCCCTTTCCCCTCACCGGAGCTTGCCGGAGTGATTTGAATCGGTGATCCAAAGCCGCAATCGCGTAGAGATGGTCCAAGGCATCTCCGTGTGCGGTGTTGCATTGTCATAGGAGCACCAACTGTGACGTTCCTCGCATGTGAAGAAAATGAGGTAGCTCGTTTTCTTGAGGTACGATGTCCCCCTTGCTCCTTGCTGCGGATTCCACACGTTTTCATCGAACATGTACATTTGAACTTTGTAGAGTTGTACGGTTTTCATCGTATGTTGGGGTAAGGGTTGGCGTCATTATGGGGAGGTAGATGTGACCCCATTGCATCCTCTACAATCTCAATCATGATCAATATGAGATCTCACCTAAGGCATAAAGGGCTTCTCATCTTCACATAAGCAACATCGCAGTCGACCTTCACTCTATAAATATCTCCAAGCAAACAAAGCAAGTCTTCTCTATTGCTCTGAACTCGTATAGACCATTTCACGAGCAGAGATTTACCCATTTCCTGCTTGCATATAACTCCTTGTCCCGTATCTTAAGGACATTATCACTCATGTTGGACCCGATGATTAACAAATTTAAACATTCTTCACTTTTATTAGGATATATTATTTTCCCGAGTCTATTTCGCTCCCATAGAATGACTTAGGAATGCAATATACAATGGGGATAATAGTGTAGTCTGAGATTTTTATTCCCTTAAGCCCTGCCTCATCCAGCCAGACTCACAACTATGCCCAATTCTATGTTGTTACCTTTAGATTCGTGGGGTTTAATCCCATGGAGCTTCGGGTTATGTTCTCCCATATTTTATGTGATTTATACATTAATGAATTCTGGATGGTTATTGAGTAGGCTGTTAGAGAATGGAGTTGTATATATACGAAATTCCAATCCTACGCATTTCCTTTTATAATTATGTACTAATTTGGAGATCACAGATGGATAGCTATGGACCTTATCTTCATTTTTTGTCTCGGTGCATGAATACACTTGGGGTGAGTCTCACTGGAAGTACAGGGGTCACGTTTTGTTTTCATACTGGGTAGATAAAATTTTCGTTTGAGGAAGGCATAGGAACTATTGAACCTCAGCATGATGAAAAGAGAAGTTCTCTGCTGTGAGTGGTTGTGACAAATAACAAGCTGTATCTCAGTCATGGTAAATGCTGCTTTCTGGATTGCAAACCTGTTGCGACTGTAGCAATTCTTTTGAATCTGAAATAAGTAACAAGTATATATAAGAAACTAGAAGCAAGCTTCCCTGAATGGCTATAAATCAACAAATTTATTACGCTTTATCAATGGTTACATGAATATCATTGAGTATATAAGTGGTGATCATAATCTCAATGAAGTATTATTTCACAGTGGCATGTGGGTAGTGTAGTAGTTGTCGCCAATGGAGGGGTATGCACCCTTGGTGTCCCGGGTAGAAGCCTAGATGAGCACGATCCCAACTGTTATTGTAGTTGTGATGGTTGGGAGACATGTTGTTTGGCGCACCGAGGTGTTAATATGACAGTGTTAGCCTTGGCACTTGTGTGCTTTAGCCCAGTGCTCGTGCGCAGGCCAAGTAGTCATGGTTTGTTTACTAGTGTTTCGCTTGTTCGCTTAGAGCTAACACTCGTGTATTGGCTAGTGTAGGCCACATTGGTTAGTATTCTGAGTGGGAGTGCTAAGAGGGGGTTCTGAGAAATTTGATTAAATGAAGTTGGGAATGGGATGTGAATCTCCTGTGTACAAGGAGGATTGGGTTGCCGCGATGATAAACACGTTGAAATCTAAATTGTGAGTCGAAAGTAGCAATTGTGAATTGGGGCTAAGTGGACGTGTTGGGAACATAGTTAGGATGCATTGTACCCCACCACATGCTTACGGAGGCACCCAACCCTAAGGTGTTATTTTTTCCTTAGAGTTATAGTGTGAGGTCTCATCTAGACAAAGATCACACACTATCCATGAAGCTTGATTACTCATATCCATATCCAGATCAACAATAATAATAATAATAATGTATTTCTTTGTGAGATCAGTTACCCAGTTATTCTTTTCCACACATTGAAATTATATCTTGCTTGTTGTTGTATAGTTGTTTATATAGTATTGGGCAACTTTTCTCATAACGTACATACGCGTGGATTCACAGGTTCACAACAGTGACTAGTTGGAGGCACCATCTTTTGTGCAGCTTCACCCATTTTGTGGTACAGTGGTTGGTAACTCTTTTACTATTTCTGTACTTAGTTTCTTTTTGACAGACATGGCATGTGATGCATAATTAACATCTATAGTTATGCTTACATGTATATTTTTTGGACATAGAAATAGTCAATGGAATGAAATGAAATTGGTGTATGGAATGAATGAATGGAAATACAAGTTGTTGTGAACAGGTTGAATGCAAAGTAAGGGAAAAACATTTTAAATTCCAATGCATGTTGCTATTTTCTCCTATTTTTGTGAATGTCAAATATTCTGATGTGGAGTGTATGTGCGTGGATTGTTTTGCCGAGTACCCCGATTCTAGAGGGGGATGGACGTCACAACGACCATGCATGGAATTTGATTGATCCCAATACCTCATGAGTGAGATCATGTCTCCTTATTCACAAGTAAATCTGAATGATCCCTTTGAGAGATCATATTACTCATATGCACACCAGCTCCCCAGTGTATAGACCTTGATTAGACCATCAACCTATCGATATGCCAAATGTACATATTCAGACAAATAGCAATACATCCGTCTCCGATCAGAGTATGCATGCCTATATCATGACACTATTCAACATAGGACTTGGTTATCTCGATCTTGTTAAGTAAACTCTTTGACCTAATTAATCTGACACCTCTGAATCTCTATTCCTATGCAAAGGACCTACATCAAGAGGTCGGTCATATATCATCCAAAAGAGAAAGGAATGCTATCTCCTATTCATGCTAGAGATCATCTATAAACAATCATTTAACAGTACTTGATGAGTCCTCAATCTAACTCTTTAGATATTCATCCAATCACCAACCTCTATGATTCAATAGTTGAATCGACAGTTGTATTATCATTAAGATGGACATGGTACATAACCCGAATTGTACTAAGGGACCTTATAGTACATTCATTCATTCAACCTTATACAAAGAGTGAAATAAACCAATAACTTTTTTTGATAAATCAAATATTACAATAACATTTATTGTAGGAATGGTTCGCCTCAGGCTTAATGGCTAACACTTTCCCCTTCCTCCATAGTTTTTTCCCCTTACTCCATTCTCCTCCAGATCGCAGGAGGAGAACCCATGGGGTCACCGCCTTCTTTGCTACTTGACCCCTCATTTTATCTCACTCCATCATGCACACACACCTTGGTTGCTTCTTAACACTTTGTAGGTCTCAAAACTTCAATGTTCAAAAGCTTCCGAGTTTATCCATTCTAGAGTTTCTACTCCGATGAACCACCATCGAGCTGAAGGACAAGCCACTTCCATGCCTTCAATAACAATCTAGGGTCTTTGCCTGAGCCTTGTGGAGTTTGTGCAAATTTTAGTGATGTAAGATGGAGACGGAGGAGCTCACAGCTGGTCACCGGAGAAACGTTGCTACGTCACCGACCGAAGAGGAGATCGACTTCCTTAGACATATGGGCACGGTAAGATCATGATGATCTGACAGTGCACCTTCATCCTAAAGTAGAGCTCCAACCCAACAACCTCGAAGGAATCGAGGTAAGCCCTGAAGAACGTGATCTAGACACGTGGCCTAGACCACATGTAACTGACTGAGCCAGCCTCTGAGCCTGACCATGCGTGTTAAACACGTGCAGTCTGGCCAAATTATAGCCAAGCAACACTAGCATTTGCTAATTGCAAAAATACCCTCGCGTGGGGGTATTCATTAAATTTCATCGTCGATTTTTATTATTTACATTTTAGTTCTTGCAAGGACCTATGTGTAAGGATTTTTATATATTTTATATGCATTTATGCCCTTGGTTTAATTCATGAATAACTTAAGCAAATTCATCCAAATAAAGTGATTTCAGTGGCATTTGTGTCTTCATTTAACTATCTTTGATGTGATATGATTAAATTTTTGATTAGATAGTTAATTAAGGGTTGCCTTGATAGAGTCTATATAGATGTTGTCTTTGCTCGTCAAATGTTACTTGACTCTAAGTGGAATGAAGGCATAACTTGTACCAAGCATAGTAAGAATAGGAAGTCGACTTGCCCCCCTATAATTAGGCTTCTGAGGGCCTGAGTATAGCAGATGAGCAAGAAATGAGGCATCTGACAGTGAGAAGAAAGAATAGAAGTAAGGTATACACAACGATATCGGCCAAGGCAGCCGAGCTTGGAGGAGGCTGGTCTTCACTTCTTGACCAGCTGGAGAGAGCACCAAGGATGCAAGGGGATATGAATTAGATAGTCCTAGAGCAAGTAGGATCATTTTTGTAATTTATGGAGAGAGAGATAAATTTTGGCATGTAATATAATTTGGACTGTACTCTTCACAACGAGGTCCAGTGCCCGGGTGTCTGTTCACCCCGAACCCTCAGTGTATGGTCACCTATTCAAGGTGTCTGCTACCACATTCCCTTACCAGGATGGTAGGAGATGGTACAATCATAATCTTTTAGCAGTTTCATACGTTGCCTTTGCCTCATATTCAGTTTCTTCTGATCAAAAATGTATTTGAGGCATTTGTTATCTGTGAAAATCTCAAATGTCACCCCATACAAATAGTGATGCCATATCTTTAATGCAAAGACTACAGCCTCCAACTCCAAGTCATGAGTGAGGTAGTTGTGTTCATGGTTCTTCAGCTATCATGACGCGTACGCCACAACTTGTCCACGCTGCATCAGTAGTGCACCCAAGCCTTCCTTGGAAGCATCTGTGTACATAGTGAAGTTCAAGGTACCAGAAGGAAGGGTGAGGATGGGTGCATAAGTTAATCGCTCTTTGAGCGTTCGAAAGCTCAACTCGTATTTGTCACTCCAGATAAATGGCACATCCTTTTGCGTCAACTGGGTGAGGGTAGAGCCAACTGAGAGAACCCTCTGACGAACCTCCTGTAGTACCTAGTGAGGCCAAGGAAGCTGCAAATCTCTGTAACCGTCTTGGGCTGCTCCCAAGACAAGATTACCTCTATCTTGGCAGGATCAAATGACACCCCCACCCCTGAAACCACGTGGCCAAGAAATGCCACTTTAGAAATCCAAAACTCGCACGTGTTGTATGTAGCATACAACTGGTGATCCCAGAGCGTCTCTAGTACGGTGCGAAGATGAGAGTCGTGCTTGTATTCATTATGAGAGTAGACTAGAACATCGTCAATGAACATGATCACAAATCTATCCAAATGTGGACATAAGACCCAGTTTATCAAATCCATGAATGCAGTAGGTGCATTCGTGAGTCCAAACAGTATCACCAAGAAATCATAGTGGGCATATCTAGTGTAGGGTGCAGACTTCATTACATCAGCCTCCTTGATCCTCAACTGATGGTATCCCGACCACAAGTCAATCTTAGAGAACACTGCTGCTCCCTGCAACTGGTCAAATAGATCATCTATCCTGGGAAGTGGGTAATGGTTCTTGACAATTCTCTTGTTCAATTGCTTGTAGTCTATGCAAAGCCTTAGGGATCCATCCTTCTTCTTCATGAAGAGGACTGGTGCTCCCATTGGTGATGTACTAGGGTGGATGAATCCCTTCTCCAACAGCTCATGCAACTGTACTTTGAGCTCCTTGAGCTCAACTGGTGCCAACCTATATGGAGGGATAGAGATCAAATGTGTATCTGGTAATAGCGTGATCTCAAACTCTATCTCTCGCACTGGAGGTAATCAAGGTAGTTCATTTGGACATCAAAAAACTCACGCACAACTCTGACATCCTCTATTGTATGGTCTTGTGTCGTTGTATCTACCGTGTAGGAAAGGTAGTCTAAACAACCCTAGGTAAGAAACTGTTGTGCCCTCAAGGCGGAGATGCACTCAATTCCGCCATCAGATGTGCGTCCATCGAACTGCACCGTCTTCCCAAAACAGTCCAGGCACGTGTGGTACCTCTCTTACCAGTCCATGCCCAGGATGATGTCAAAATCGTGTAACTGTATCAATAGCAAGAATGCAGGCATCTCATGCCCACTTATCTGCACATCCACATCCTCCATTGCCTCGCGGATAACGAACAATTGCCCCCCGGGTCCTTGATGTAGTACGGGGAAGTAATCTCCATCACTAACTTACCCAATGTGGGCACCATACGATGTGCAAGGAACGAATGTGTGGCCCCTGAATCAAACAATGCATGTAAAGAAATCCCATGAGCTGATATCATACCTCTAACGACCGATCCAGAAGTGTGAGCCTGCTCTTGTGTCACTACATTCAGCTGGCCACATCGTGGTGCACTAGATCCCGCAACACTGGCTATCTGTTGTGAGGATCACTGGAAGTCACAGCCTCCCTGGTGAGATCCTGATCTTTGAAGCTGGCTGGAAGACCCAGTTTGTCTTCCACTTTGTTGTTGTTGCGTGCTTGAGCTGCTGGCACGCAAAGCACATTGAGCCTTGAAGTGGCCCGACTATCTACAAAGGTAACAAGTACGAGTGTCTGTCTATGACAAGCTCCCACTAGAAACAAAACTGCCAGCCCCAGGACTATGACTCAGTGCATGTGTAGGAGGCTGAGAAGAAACTGAACTGTGTCCTTCCAAGGCCTATCCCAAGGTAGGTGTGAATCGACTGGTAGGTGTTGTTGTCGCTGTCGGGTGGTGGCGACGGTCTCTACGGAACTGAGAGGATTCCTGACGCATAACCCTGCTAGGCTGGGGTGGAGGCAACCGTGACTGACTCCTCTATAAGCGGTGTTGTCGCCTCCCACTTTGTCACCGTCATCATGGCCTCCTTGATGGAGGTGAGGTATAAGGTAGAGAACCGCTTCTGTACCTCCTCGTGCATTCCCCGAATGAACTTCTGCAAGTTCTCTTATGGGTAAGTTGTCGTAGCAGGCGAATGGCGAGAGAGCTATGTGTAATGAATCAGATACACTTGGACCATCATCGACCCCGGTCTCCACTCAAAAATTGCCTCCTCTAATCTTCCACCCAATGGTCTAGGTAGAACTCAGCATGGAACTCGTCAAAGAAGGTCTCGCACGTGATGGGTCCCGTCAAGTGCTCCTTGGTGGAATTCCACCACCGCTCTGCATAGCCAGCCAGGGAGTACTCTGCAAATGACACCCATGTGTCCTCGGATGCATGTATCATTTTCAGAACTTTAGTAACATGTGACATCCATAGCTCGGCATCATCAGGGGTGGTGGTACCAAGGAACCATGGTACCGCCACCCGTTGGTATGTGACGTAAGTGCTCCGATGCTTCTGCAAAGCATCTGCATCGTCTAGTTGCTCAGGCTCCAAGGAAAATGACAAGTTGACACTCTCCTCCCCGTCATGAGAGGGATGGTAAGAGGGGTCATCCTGCTATTGGAGCCATTGTTCCATCGCCTCTTGGCTCTGCTGGATCCCCCGTACCGCATGTACAAGGAGAGCCAACTGTTGCGCCACATTTGGATCCACGCGAGACGGCATGGTTCTGCAAAAAGAACCAAGGTACTAATACTTTTTTTCTTAAGAGAAACATTATGAAAGACATATGGACATGGATGCAATCATGTTACTCTCTTGTGGACTCATGTTGGGTCAGAAGACTTTGACACTATCCAGTATTCGAACACTAATGAGGAATGATATGCGTAAATTGGAATGGAGTACCATGACTCTGATACCAAGCTGTGACGCCCATCCCCATCTAGGATCTGGGTACTCGGCAAACCAATTTACCCACATACACTCCACATTCGAATATTTGACATTCACAAAAGCAGGAGAAAATAGCAACTTACATTGGAATATAAATTTTTTCCCTTGTTTTACATTCAACATGTTCACAACAACTTGTATTTCCATTCAATCATTCCATACACCAATTCTATTTCATTCCATTGACTATTCTACGTCCACAAAGCATACATGTAAATATAAATATAGATGTCTACAATTATACATCATATGTCATGTCTCTCAAAAAGAAACTAAGTACAAAAATAGTAAATGAACTACCAACCACTGTACCACAAAAAGGGTGAAGCTACACAAAAGATGGTGCCTCCAACTAGTCACTGCTGCAAACATGCGGATCCACGCGTAAGTACGTTATGAGCAAAGTTGCCCAAAACGATATAAACAACTATACAACAACAAGCATGATATAATTTAAATGTGTGCAAAAGAATAACTGGGTAATTGATCTCACAAAGAATTGCATTTTTATTATTATTATTTGATCTGGATATGGATATGAGTAACCAATCTTCATGGATAGTCTGTGGTCTTGGTCTAGACGAGACCTCACACTATGACTCTAAGGCAAAAAGAACACCTCAGGGTTGGGGTGCTTCCGTAGGCATGCGGTGGGGTACAATGCATCCTAACTAAGTTCCCAACACGTCCACTTAGCCCCAATTCATAATTGCTACTTCCAACTCACAATTTAGATTCCAACGCGTGAATCATCACGATAACCTAATCCTCCTTGTACACAGGAGATTCACATCACATTCTCAACATCATTTAACTAAATTTCCCGGAACTCCCCTCTCAGTTCTCCCACTCAGAATACTAATGCAAGTAGTCTACACTAACCAGTACACGAGCGTTAACTCTAAGCGAACAAGAGAAACACTAGTAAACCAACCATGACTACTTGGATTGTGCTCGAGCACCGGGCTAAATCATGCAAGTGTCGAGGCCAACACCGTCAGATTAGCACCTCGGTGTGCCAAGCAACATGTCCCCCAACAATAGCAGCTAAAATAGCAGTTGGGATCGCGGTCATCTAGGGTTCTACCCGGGACACCAAGGGTGCATGCCCCTCCCTTGGCGAACCTTGCTTCTAGTTTCTTATATATATACTCGTTACTAATTTCAGGTTCAAAAGAATTGCTACAGTCGCAGCATGTTTGCCATCCAAAAAGCAGCATTTACCATGGTTGAGATACAACTTGTTATTTTCCACAACCACTCATAGCAGAGAACTTATCTTTGGATCATGCTGAGGTTCAACAGTTCCTATGCCTTCCTCAAAGGAAAATTTTATCTACCCAGTACGAAAACAAAACTTGACCCCTATACTTCCAGTCAGACTCATCCCAAGGGTATTCATTCACCGAGACAAAAAATGAAGATAAGGTCTATAGCTATCCATCCGTGATCTCCAAATTAGTACACAAGTATAAAAGGAAATGCATGGGACTGAAATTTCGTATATATACAACTCCATGCTCTAACAACCTACTCAATAACCATCCAAAATTCATTAATGTATAAATCACATAAAATATGTGAGAACATAACCCGAAGCTCCATGGGATCAAACCCCACGAATCTGAAGATAACAACATAGAATTGGGCATAGTTGTGAGTCTGGCTGGATGAGGCAGGGCTTAAGGGAATAAAAATCTCGGACTGTCACTATTATCCCCCATGTATATGGCATTCCTAAGTCATTCTTTGGGGGTGAAAATAGACTCGGGAAAATAACACATCCCGATAAAAGTGAAGCATGTTTAAATTTATTAATCATCGGGTCCAACATGAGTGATAATGTCCTTAAGATACACAGCAAGGACTTGTGTGGAAGCAGAAAATGGATGAATCTCTGCTCGTAAAATGGTCTATACGAGTTCATATCAATAAAGAGGACTTGCTTTGTCTTCTTGTATTTATAGAGTGAAGGTCGACTGCGGTATTGCTTACGTGAAGATGAGAAGTCCTTTATGCCTCAGGTGAGATCTCATATTGATCATGATTGAGATTGTAGAGGATGCAATGGGGTCACAACTACCTCCCCATAACAACACCAACCCTTACCCCAACATACGATGAAAACCCTACGGCTCTACGAAGTTCAAATGTTCATGTTCGATGAAAATGTGTGGAATCCGCAGCAAGGAAGGAGGGGGACATCGTACCTCAAAAAAATGAGCTATCTCGTTTTCTTCACCCATGGGGAATGTTGCGGTTGGTGCTCCGATAATGACGCAACACCGCACACGGAGATGCCTTGGACCTTCTCTATGTCGTTGCGGCTTTGGATCGATGATTCAAATCACTTCGGCGAGCTCCTGTGAGGGGAAAGAGTGGAGGGAGAGCTGTTGGTCTAAGGGGAGGGGGTTTTTGGCGTTTTGGGGGGAGATGGAGGTGATTTTATTGGGTTGAAACCGAGTTCGGATCCGAAATTGAACTGGACCCCATCTCGCTAAAACGGTCGTAACTTGGGCTCCCGATCTCAGATATTTGCATTCTTGGACTCGTTGGAAAGCTATTGGTGAGCCCTACGTAATGGACTACTCAAATAAATTTATTGGACACTGAAATAAAAACAGATTTGCATCAAATTCTAGATCCAGGTGGATTTTGCAGTTAAGCCCTTGTTCAAGTTTCGGGATTTTCACAGTCGTCTTGCTTTTGAAACAAGATGAGAACTTGTAGGTATGATATATGCTTTTGGGAAGTATATGATAGATACTGACTCCCAATGATTGAATGAGAAACTTAATTATAAAACCCTGAAGAAGACAGTCTAAATAGATCTAAAACTTTGAGTTTATTCCTGGTCTTCAAGTATGCAGGATGTACAGGAATTAGGAATACTTAAGGGTGATGTGATTATAAACGATTGTATAACCATGATGCTTCCATTCCGAGGGAGTGATGAAATAGGTATGAATTTTAGTGATCCTTTTATTAGAGAAGTAATCTGATCTTAGTCCAAATGTTGTGCATTAATCTGAATGTGATTCAGATGCAATGAGAAGATTAGATCTACGGTCTCAATTTAATCAAGCATCTATAAGAGGTCCCCAAGATCTATATTTGAGATGTGATATCAATATCCATGTCACTATACGTGGAACATACAATCACCATGTCCTTATCTCCTAGTATCCGCAGAGAAAGCACATTATTCTTGAAAGTGTTAAATAATGATTCCATTGTTAAACTTATATCCAAGTTTTTAAAAATGAATAAATAAATGTGATTTAATTATCATGAAGGAATTTTATTCATATTTTTTAGATGCAAGAGTGATGATCCAATATAATTAAGTGCCATTTAATTATTGTGGATAAGAATAATATGGATAGAATTATCCATATGATTCATATATATTATAAATGTGATTTATAATATATAGGAGAGAGTTGCTTGTAAGACTCAGTGTTGGCTCGAGAGATCCAAACCTGGACGACCGGTGCTGAAGTTAGGGGCTGATGATGAGGCTGCGTGTAGACCGTCCGATCCATGAAGATCAAATGGTGGTTGAATGAAAATGGGGAGGCGACGTCGCTCTCTGATAGCCGTCCGATCGTAGCGATAGGATGATAACTGCTTCTTGGGTTCGTCCTTGTCGGTGCCGCCTACGACGCGCTTGGTTGGGCTCCAGAGACGTATTCCTATCTCCGCCTCACTTGCTCGGTGAAGATAGAGCTCCCCGTAGCATCCTAGGAGTTGGTTGTTGAAGCTCGAAGCAAGGGCGAGGCGAATAACGACCAGGAGAGGGCCATCGAGGCTTCTTCGTCGGAGGCGGAGTCATCCACTTCGTCTCTGGTAGAGTTCCTATCATTGAGCCATCAAGCACCAGCATGTGTTAATATGTAGCTGAAGCAATGACTGTGCGAGGTGGTGGAATGGAAGCCTATGCGAGCGAAGAAGGTGGAGGCTCGGTGCTACACCGTCGTGGAGGGTGGAGTGGATGGGTCAGAGGTGGTTTGAGATTGCGAGAGATCGGGTTGGTGAGCGGAAGGTAGCGCATGAATGAGGGAGGAGTGATGAAGCTCGGAGGATGTTTAATGAATGGTGTTAATGATGAGGTTTGCCTAATTAAAACAGAGAATTTCAAAGAAAATACAAGAAGAGATCAGAGAAGCTTACCTGAAGGCTGGCGGAGGAAGGGCCTGGGCTTGAGCTTCTTGGAGAAGCTCGGGGTCTTCGCACATCGAGGTCAACTGGTCCTTGGAGCTCGAGCGGGGCAAAGCCGCCGCGACGGAGCCGCTAAAGCCGTGGGTCTCACCGGGGACAAAAGGTCATCTTCGCTCTTGCAATCGCACCTCCCCCTGTCACGGGGAGGTGGAATGGGGTTGGGCCTCTCCCCTCGTAAAGGTGGACAAGGTGTGGGGGCAACGACGTATTTAAAGGTGCGAGATGGCAATTCTGGTGATGGGGGTGTGGATTGCGTGGAGATTATGGAGAGAGGGGGGAGGACATAGTGGGGCAAGTGATGGCCAGCGAGGAAGGTGGAGTGATAGTCTACGACGTGGGATAGTTAGCGAGTGAAGAGAGTGGCAGAGAAAATGGGGGAAATGGGAAGGGGGTGTTGGGTTGGCAAGGTGGACGAATGTGGGAATGAGGGGTGCTCGGAGGTAGGAGATGGTCTCTCAGCCATTGGATCTCGCGATCCAACGGTCGAGGGAAAAGTGCTAAAGGACATCTTAGATTGGATCGATGGAAAGCAGATCGAAGGTGCAAAGATTGCCACGTGTCGAGCTCAGAGGAATGCTGGAGCGGACGGAGGAGATGGCGCATTCGTGTGGATCTAATGGTCGATAATGAAGTGGTAGCGTACGATGGGGATTGTAGAAGATCGACGGTGACGGTCAAACCACGTGTCGATAGGAGAGAAAGGCGCTTACGGACGGACATGATATTAATGTAAGAAAGATCAGAGGGCTAGGAAAGGAGGCAGGTAGAACGACGGTGATCTAAATGGGGAGAGGGCAATCAGACGATGGAGAGAGGGGCGTGTGGCGTGCAAGAGACCAGGCCGCGTGGCGCAACCAGAAAGCGCCATGTGGCCCAATCTAGTTATCCAAATAAAGAATGTGAAATATGAGGGAGATGGAGGCCGAATTTGGAAAAACTCAAAACATGAACGTTATAGATCTCGATGAGATCCACAAGTTGTATGTTGATAAAAAATGGAAACGAGGTCAAACAGAGGGAGAAATATTTTTGTGAGTATTTTTAAAGGCTTAAAAACACTACGATTTTTATTTTGTTATTTTTTTGTATTTTTTATTTATTCCATGACTCTAATATAAACAAGGATTTATCTGGTTTTTATTAATACTTAGTCTAAGCTAGGGGTTAATAACCGCGAATTATGACAATGAAACTGGGTTTCATCAACCCCCTATACTTAAACTATGCTCGTCCCTGAGCATCACAGAAAAATGAATGAGCTGGATTAACCCCCTTGTGCATATGCGTACAAAATCTGATCCGTTTAAAAACTCTCAAATTTGGAGATCCAAAATCTCAGAGTTCAACCCAGCCTTAATCAAGAGGTATCCAATTCCTCTAATTTTCCAGTCTCTCTCTTGTATACATATAAGCTAAGGATATGACATTAAGTGTTGACCGCGATAACGAGAGTAGAGTCATAACGTCACCCACGGTCTCGATCAAGGAAACTCCCTAAGGACCCAATCCTCAGCACTAGGGAATAAATCAAATATTACGTCCAATCCACCGTCTCGTTAGTTGTCAGACTTAGAAGTGTATATGGAAGGCCAGTTGATGGAGGGTTTTGGATTGTTTCATTTCTTCTCTCCCTCTCATTGGAACAAGGATCCGCTCAAGCACATTATTACTCAATGCATATTTTTGGTGTTGATCAATGCGTCCATCAAGAGAAGTTGGAGCCGTCTGCACTTGTCTTCCTGGGAATACACCGGGCTATGCCTTTTTTGAGTACCTATCATACTTTCTACACCCAAACTTGTAGCATTTACGATGTAGAGCCCTTTTTTGTGCAAGCCCGACTCCTGGCCCTAATAGCAGTGGTCCAAGTGGATGCTTTGAAATGGTTGGGAGCACTCGCCTTTGATAGAAGCTCTTTGATGATTGAATTTGTGGAATGAGAGATTTTCTTTCAACAATGATATTTCTTTGCTTTGTATTATTTTTGGCTAGCTCCACTGCTTTTACTAAGAGTTGGCGCACACTGATCAACATTTTTTTATTTATTTCACACCCTGGTACTTAGGTAAATATCAAGAGATTAGTACAAGAACCAAGTTCTCATACAGGCTAAAATGCTGACACTCAGGTTTCATGAAGCCTTCAATGATTTTATCCCATCCTCGAGCATCATTAGATCAAGTCCAGACTTGAATCCCTCATCCCAGTCCCTCAAGTGCAATCTCAACTCATCTCATCGAGATCGCAATCGTGTATGTGAAGTGCGGATCATATTCTTGAGGTTGGAGACTAAGCATGCAATATAGCATGCAAATCTAGCAAACTAGGGAAATATGGATATTTAAATCTAAGACCCTGATGGTTAAGGCTGGTTAACCTAAAATCTCAAGATCTCTTCAACCGAGTGTCCTCGAACATTTCTGATCCTATGTGGAAGTGAGAATGTTGGGGATTTAATCCAACTCCTTCATTTAAAAAAATTTTTTTATGAAGACTTTAAAGGTATAATGACTGCCTAAACTCAAATGAGTAGATGCATCTACATTCAACCAAAATAGGTGTAAGTACAGGCCGGAGCCCATTGCTTGAGGACGGAGCCTTACGTGATGTCCTCTAAACCACCTACTCTGCTAAGGGAAACCCTCACTGAACGCAGATACTTATTTGGGTTTAGTAGTCAATTTTAACTTCTAAAGGATTTTTTGGTTTTTCTCATTTTTATGGATTTTTGAATAAAGTTAGAACACGAGTTAGACTTATTTTCCTTGAAATCAAGAAAATAATTTTCCAGCACTATGTCACACATATAGATTTTTCAAACATTTTTCAAACAATTTTGAAAACAAGTGAAATCCATTTTAAATCATTTTCAAAAAAATATTTTACTTTAAAAATAGTGTAACATAGTATTGAAAGCCTTGAAAACATTTTGTCCACTTAGTTTAAAAGATTATACTTTAGCCAAAAAAGTTTAAAATATTTCAAAATATAGCTAAAGTATAAATATTGTATATACGGTATACTCCCCTATACTTAAACTTTGTTATGTCCTCATAGAACTAGATGATACAAAGTCATAGATCCATTTAAGTATAGAAGAATATACGGGAACTAAGGTGGATCCCCCATATACTTAGGTTAGAAATAACATAAGTATCAAGGAAAGGAAAGATGAGTGAGAAAAATCACAGGTACTCAGACCCCCATATACTTAGGCTGAGAGTATCCTAGGTATAAAGATGGATAATTAATGTTGGGGAGACCCGAGGGGAACGAAGGAGTTAGGATGGATGTACACATGAGCAAGTGAATCTTCGGAGATGAATGGAGCACCTAAGGTCTAAGTGAGGGTGCCAAAGCAATCAAGGCTCAAACAAGCATGCAGTACCCTTTGATTTCACCAACTCACACATGAAACCAACTAGTGTTGGTTGATTATCTTGTCATTTTTATTGGTGACTAAAACATTCTAATTTACGCAAGGATTAAAAATATGTTGAAGCGAAAATAATCTTACGTAAACGAGGGTGTTGCTCACCCAAAACAATATTTTACTCTATTTTAAGTCAACTTGCATTTAACAGTCCCATTTATTTGCTTAAGGTTATCACTGATTACTTGTGAACATAAATCAAGCAATCATCATCTACCGCTCATTCCCATTTTCCATTAACCTAGGTGATCAAGCCAAGAAGGGAGATTGAGAAAAGCCATGTAGTCGATAAATTCATGACCTATGCTAAGAGAGAAAACATGTCGTGCCTTAAGCAAAATTCGTGAAAACTTGGACTGAATTTAAAATGAAATCCAAATGTATGCAATTTGATGAAACCCACACCTAACATGCTTCTATTAGCTGGGAAGAACATCTTTTAATTTTGGTTAAGTGAAGAGATGTCTACGTATGTTTTGAATTATGTGTGTCCTACCTACGATCAAACACGTAAAATAAAAGTGTGCGAGATAGCTCAGAGAGTCGCATGCCTGATCCTAGGTCGACACTCAAGTGGGGCGATCCCCACGCAACCACGGAGAACTTCGTTCATTTACATGCACGAGTCTTCAATCGAAGACCACCATAAAGATGATTATTACAATAACTTCAATAAAAAAGCAAGAAACATTTTTTTCTTCGATTTTCTCCAAAATTTGCTTCTACGGCTCCTCGCAACGGGGAACACCTTCTCCTCGCCTCCTTGAACACCAAGGGCCCTACCACAAAAACAAGAGTTAGATATCCATCAAAGAAATTATCAATTATAATGCATGACAAACACATGACCTACGAATTAAAAATTAACACTTAATTAAATAGATAAAAATCCAAACAAAACAAAGATGAGTCGTGTCCCGACAACGGCGCCATTTGACGAATCCGAAAATCCAGCCTCTTAATGAGTCGTTTTAGTGCATTGCACTCAGCCGAATCGGATGCGTCAATGATCGCTTGATTTAAAGTATAATCAATCAAGACAAGCAGTCGATTTTATATTTTACTTGAGCAAGTCCAAGGTGGAACTCAGGGACACGATCCTCTTAAGTATTATTTAGACTCAAATTACTCAGATTAAGTGATGAATTAAAATTCCATAGGTCATCATGCAAATGGACAAACAATGCAGACACATGAAATATGTAGAAGACATTTTTTTGTGATTTTTTTTAATGCAAGGAGATGCAATATTACAAATGTTGTAAATATGCCCTAATTATACAAAATCTTTGAGCAATCAAATAGTAGTCGAAGTCAGATTAGAATCATGAATCAAGTTTCATTAAATCAATTAAGGCAAGGCATTAAACGTGTTATATAAGTGACACTTGGCTACTAAAATAATGCATCAAAATTTACAGTGTCAAAATAGAAATCTAAGCATGCCATTAAGAAGACAATGAAACAAGCTTCGAAACGAGATCCAAATCGACTCAAACGGAGCTAGGATGCTCAAAATATTCACAAATGAAACCAGGGGCATAAATGCAAGAAAAACATGAAAATAAAAAACAAATAGGTCCTCGAAGGACTAAAATGTAAATAGCAAAAATCGTGAGGCCTTCCCTATAATTTACCCACACACACACACAGGGGTATTTTTGCAATTATTAAAATCCGCAAGGGTTCGGGTGCAAAATAACCCAGGCGCACGTAGGTGATACGTGATGTCTAGACCCATTTGCAATTTGAAGAAGTCGTGAGGGTGTCCCTGCAAAATTCCTAGCCAATCACGTGACCAGGCACTTGAGGGCGAGGTTCAGGATCTGAGCAGGTTCGAAAGAGGCTCAGAGTAGCTTCGGTTGTTGGCTTGGCTTCAGAGGAGGCTCGGTGAGGCTCGGCGTACGACTCTATCTCAGTGCAGGATCAGTGTTGGCTTGGGAGATGCAAACCTAGAGGACCGGTGCTGAACCTAGGGGATGATGACGTGGTCGTGCATGGACCTTCCAATACATGAAGATCAGATGGTGGCTGAACGAAAATAGGGAGGCGACGTGGCTCTCTGATAGCTGTCCGATCGTAGCGATTGGATGGTAACTACTTCATGGGATCCTCCTTGCTGCCACTGCCTGTGGCGGGCTTGGCTAGGCTCCGGCAACGTACTCCTATCTCCGCCTCGCTTTCTCGGTGAAGATAGAGCTCCCCGGAGCATCCTAGCTACTGGTCGTTGAAGCTCGAAGCAAGGGCGAGACGAGTAACGACCTGGAGAGGGTCGTCGAGGCTTCTTCGTTGGAGGGGGAGTCATCCAATTCCTCTATGGTAGAGTTCCGATCATTGAGCCATCAAGCACCTGCATGCGTTAATGCGCATCCGAAGTAATGACTGTGCAAGGTGGAGTGGAATGGAAGCCTATGCGAACGAAGAAGGTGGAGGCTCGGTGCTCCTCCTCCGTGGAGGGCGGAGCTGATGGGTCGGAGGTGGTATGAAGTTGCGAGAGATCGGGTCGGTGACAGGAAGGTAGCGCATAAATGAGGGAGGAGTGATGAAGCTTGGAGGATGTTTAATGGAGGGTGATAACGATGTGGTTTTCCTAATTAGATCAAAGAATTTCAAAGAAAATAAAAGAAGAGATCATAGAAGCTTATCTGAAGGCTTGCGGAGGAAGGGCCTGGGCTTGATCTTCTTGGAGAAGCTCGAGGTCTTCATACGTCGAGGTCGACCGGTCCTCGGAGCTCGAGCGAGGCGGAGCCGTCCCGACGCAGCCGCTAAAGCCGTGGGTCTCACCGGGGGCAAAAGGTCATCTTCGCTCCTGCAATCGCACCTCCCCCTGTCACGGGGAGGCAGAATGGGGTTGGGCCTCGCCCCTCGTAAAGGTGTACAAGGTGTAGGGGCGACGACGATGGCGTATTTAAAGGTGGGAGATGGGAGTTCCGGTGATGGGGGTGTGGATTGCGTGGAGATTATGGAGCAAGGGGGAGGACATAGTGGGGCGAGTGATGGCCCGTGAGGAAGGTGGAGTGATGGTTTACAGCGTAGGATAGTTAGAGAGTGAAGTGAGTGGCAGAGAAGACAGGGGAAATGGGAAGGGGGTGTTGGGTTGCTGAGGTGGATGAACGTGGGAAAGAGGGGTGCCCGGAGGTAGGAGACGATCTCTCGACCGTTGGATCTCGCGATCCAACGGTCGAGGGAAAGGAAAAGGACGTCTTCGATTGGATCGATGGAAAGCAGATCGAACGCGCAAAGATCGCCATGTGTCGAGCTCAAAGCAATGCAGGAGTAGACAGAGGAGATGGCGCATGGGAGTGGATCGAATGGTCGATAATGAAGCGATAGTGTGCGGTGGGGATTGGAGAAGATCGGCGGTGAGGGTCAAGCCATGTGTCGATAGGAGATAAAGGTGCTCATGGACGGACAAGATATTAATGGAAGAAAGATCGGAGGGCTAGAAAAGGAGGAGGGAAGAATGATGGTGATCTGAAGGGAGAGACGGCAATCAGACGACGGAGAGAGGGGCGCATGGCGCGCAAGGGACCGGGCCGTGTGGCGCAACCAGAAAGTGCCACGTGGCCCAATCTAGTTATTCAAATAAAGAATATGAAATATGAGGGACAAGGAGGACGAATTTGGAAAAACAAAAATATGAAAGTTGTAGATCTCATTGAGATCTACAACTTTCATATTGAGATCTACAAGTTTCATGTTGACCAAAAATGGAGACGAGGTCAGATATAGGGAGAAATATTTTTGTGAGTGTTTTAAATGCTTAAAAACACTACGATTTTTATTTTGATATTTTTGTATTTTTAATTTATTCCATGACTCTTATATAAACAAGGATTTATTTGATTTTTATTGATACTTAGTCTAAGCTAGGGGTAATAACTACGAATTATGACAATGAAGCTGGGTTTTATTAGCCACTCAACGCCGACCTTCTACAGTGCCTGCGCTGCCTCCACCGTAGGTCTGAAGAAGGTAGGCGGCAGACCCCTCTCTCCCTCTTTCATCTTTGCTGAGAACAAAGAAAGGAGGAACCCTAGAGGGTATTCTCAAATAAAAAAATGGGAAAATTACATATTAGACCCTGAGGTTTTCGAAATTACAAAAAAGGTCACCGCTAGAGAGCCGATCACGTACATAGCACGCGTGCCAGGGTAATTTGCAGCTTTCCCCCTCATTTAATTTTTTTATATTTTATTGTAAAAACATTAAATTATTACAAATAAGTCCTTCATTTCCAGACATTCATTTTTCTCATTCTTTTCATTGAAATAAACCTTTTTATTGCTCAATAAATTCTGGAAAATTCATGTTACATTCTTGTCACTTTGCTCTTCATTGTATATAAATTTCATACCATTTTAATTTTGTTTGATATTTTAAAAAATCAAAATCAGTGTCATTTTCTCTGTCTAAAATTTGAAAAATCATAAAAATATGAATATTCATCTAAAAAGTCCAAAAAAATAGATTAGGTGTATTTTATTGTCTTTTATTTTCTATCCAAATTTCACGCATTAATTATGTATAACTCAAAAAAATTGTAAAGTACTAAAATCTTCGAAAATTTAAAGAAAATTGTAGAAAAATAAAAAAAAATGTGATTTTAGTTTCTGTGTGTAGATATTTGTTTATACTTTAGCTTAAAAATAATTTCTAGGAGTTTTGGGCATTAAAATATTTTTAAGTTGCAAATTACTCCCGGTTGTGCATTGTTTTGTATTTTGAGCACTGTTTGAATTTTAGAAAAATATAAAAACATCTAAAAACTCTATAAAAATTATCAAAAATATTTTAAAACATACAGAACATAAAAACATTTCCTTTGGATTTTTCTGAGCATTTTTATATAATTGAAAAATACAAAAAGAAAGTTTGTGCATATTGTGACTTGTGTGTTTATTTGAAAATAAAAAAATTGAAAAATAAAAAAACCGCTACAAATTCATTTTATTTTACTTTGAAATTTGACTACTTATTTTTTCAAAAGTGCTCCTTGTGTTCGACCCTGGTCGCTATACTAGGTAAATTAAATAGTGAAGACCGCTTACATTCCTTTGCATTGATTGATTTTTTAAGTGGTTGATAAATTTTTTTCGTTGAGTTAGACGATTAATTGGGGTTGCAATGACCATTGATATATTTGATACTTAACTCTAGCTTATCGATCACTCATCATCCACTTTTTTGGGTTTTTTTAACACCATATAGAGCAACATTTACATAAGGAGTTTTTCCTCTTCAGTCAGAAGATTATCCCTCTTTTGAAGCATTATTGCAACCCACACTCTCCTGTCAATAGACCTCATGGCTACTGAACGGGTTGGGGTGCACTTCCCTCCTTAGACGAGGACGAATATTTCCACTCGTGTGCATCTCAGAACGGCAAATCCAATTCCCTCACCACACCAACTGAGTTGAGCTATGTGAAAGGTGCAAGTGTCCAAGTTAGCTCACGACCGACAAGAGTCATGCATGCATTTCAAAAAGTTCTAGTTAGGTAGTTGAGGTGTCTTGAACCCAGCCCTGAGTTTCAAAGAATTAAGTATGAATAGACATGAAGTACCTTAAATCTAGTTCCCATAAGATTCTAGTGAAGTTAGGTGCAGTAAGGTCCAACCAATCTCCAATTTTCGACTTTACTCAGATCGGTTCAATTATCAAGCTCAATCCGAAAAAATGTGAATTTTATACAAATGCTATGTACAATGCAGAAAATGTTTGTGATGCAATTTTCAAAAGATTTTGAAATAAAAGATTTTTGTCATAAAATAAGAAGTATGTGCATCTATTTACATGGGCGTGCTTCTTTTTATTTATTCACAAAAACTGGAAGAGTTCTCATATTAAATATTGGTTATTATTATAGGTATGTATATACAGTTGATAAAGAATTATTATTTATTTATTGTATATATATAGTATGATGCATATATTCCTCAAACTTATTTGCAAACAATTTCGAAAACTATAGTACAAAGTATTTTTTGCAAATATTTACAAATATTTAAAAGGCATTTTGCAATGATTTCTCAAATAGTATATATAGATTTTTCAAAATATGTTTGCAACCATTTTCAAAAATATTTGCAAACAGGTTTTCAAAACATTTTATTTCACACAAAGAAAAGATTTTTATAAATCAGAACATTTTTACAAAGGTTAAAAACATTTTACAAAAAGATTTCCGAACAGGTCAAACCATTTTTAAAATCATTTTGCAAAAATATTTTTAAACTGGCTTATTAAAAAGTATATACAAAAAGAATTTGAGGAATAATATGCATCATTTTATTAATTGATTTAGTGAATTGTATATTTATATATATGTAGTATTTTAGCCATATTTATTTTTAATAATATGAAAGTCTGAGTTACGGCTAAAGTATATGTAGAGTATATACGACCCCCCTATGCGTAGCTTGAGCTATGTCCTCATATTTTAAAAAAAGAAAAAGAGGATACATGACTCGTACTGAGTATAGAAAATCCTAAAGAATAAATAACTAAATAAATGAAGAAATAAATGAATAAGAAGTCGATCATCCCCTCTATACATAGGATAAAATAATCCTAAGTAAAGCAGATTGTACACAAGGAAGGGAGGGTCAAGGGTGATAATGAACATGTCACAGCTCGGTTTGTCTCCTCCTATACTTAGGGTGAGATATCCCTAAGTATAGTAGAGAAAATCAACAAGAGAAGAGACAGTGGAGGAGATCAAATAATGAAAGAACTTGGGGTGCACACCCCCCTATACTTAGGAAAAATTACGTTCTAAGTATAGAAGCTTGAAAAAAAGGGGGTGACACCTCTTCGGTAGAAAAAGAAAAAGGAAAATGAACAGAAGAAAAGAAGAAAAGAGGAAAAGTCAGATGAAGATAGAAGAAGAGATCATCGAGAATGTACACATCACTCCCCTATACTTAGGGTATAAGATCCCTAAGTATAGGCTAAAACAAGAGTAATGAAACAGAATGAAGAAAGAGTGAGCAGAAAGGAATGAGAGATCAAAGCCGATACCGTAAGATACGAAGGAGGAAAAGTGAGCAGAATAGAATCCTCTAGTCCAATCAAAGTCTCATAAAGGTATGAAAAGTGAGGAATAAGAGACTCTCTATACAACACAATATCATGTGGACATAAGGGTGACAAATCAGGGATACACCGAATACCACAAGACATGGCTCAACCCTGCAAGGGTCATCAAGGTGAGCAGACTCAGATGAGTTAGAGATCATAGAGTAAACAGAAGATTCGGTCCCGTGCTCCAACAGATTGGAGATACAACTAGAGAGGAAATCGAGTACACAAATCAGATGAATCGGCTTTGGGCTCCACCAGATTGGAGACACTAGAAGTGAAGCCGAGTATCTACAAAATGATGTATCCTCCCGCACATAATCCTCGGGGAGTGATACATACTAGTCAGTGAATAATCATAACAGAGCTCACAATTGCGAGGGTCGTCAAGGTGAGCGGACTCAAAGGAGTCAGATCCATCAAATAGATCATCAGAAGCGGTCTTGGTAGGCGATAGATCTGCTACCCAGCATAAGAGAGCGAAAGATCGAGGGAGTGTGGCAGCATCTCGTAGATAACCCTCGGGGATCATACTGCCAACTAAGCATGGAACAATCAAAGGAAGATAGCTCATCCTTGCGAGGACCATCATGGAGAGAAGACTCAATGGAGTCCAGAATAATAGGTCTCGTGCTCCGACAGATTGGATGCACAATGAAACAGTCAAACCTATAACATATATCTGAAGATTCAGTTTCATGCTCCGACAAGATAGCAGCACAAGAAGTGAGTGAAAGTGATCGTAAAAAAATGTGCATTCTCCTGTAGATAGCCCTCGGGGAGTAATGCAAGCTAAGTCAATGAAGATCATGGGACTGCTGGCATCAACTCTCAGTCCCACAAAATAGTCAATCAATCACCAATAAGAGGGCATAAGATCATGAGTTTGATAAAACAATTAGGACAGTCGCAATGCGGTCCCTTAAGTCAATCAAATTAGTTGAGATGGATCCAAATGTAGAAAGAAATCCTCTAAGTGCCAAAGGTGGTTGAGAGTCAAGATATCTAGGATGGATTTGTCAATAAGATGAGTGAAGTCATGTGGGTTCTGGGCATTTCACTCAGAAGCACATATCGAGATAGTACATCAAACCTCTGAATCAAGACGGACGAGCCAAAAGAAAAGATCAGACAATCAGAGCTCATGGAATCATCATCAAATCAACAAAATAGATCACATCCTCAATCTGATGTGTGAGATCAAAAATCCTTAAATAAGAATCACACCTTGTATTTGTGCCAAAAATTAGAATCCTCAAAAGTCTTTATGCACATATCAAAAGTCTGAACCACTAAAAATATCACACCAATCTCAACATCCTCAACTATGCCCAGCTTACTCAAATAATCATTGTAATCCGAAAAGCCTGTGTGGGCTTTGTCTAATAGCACAACAATCTCGAGTGAGAGAAGGAATGATACAGAGGGAACGAGGAGGGTGGGCGAGATCAAAGTAGACATAGATAAAATTGTGGTTTAAGGAGAGGATCTCCTGGAATCGGACCAGAGGTGGGGTGATATGGGTGAATTGAAAGACACAAAATCCAACGAAGACGGTGAAGATAGATACTTGATATCACGACACAATATGCAAATGAGGGAATATATAAACAAGAGAGGGATATAGACTCAATTATCAAAATAACTTACACTCATGGGACTGAGAACTTAAAGAGATATGAAACGCAGATGGACTCACAATCACAATCAAAGTACAAAGCAACCTCTGTTCATCTACTCAATGTAGTGAAGAACGAGATGGCGGTCTTTTATCTTTTCCATTGTAGAGTTAGGTGATCATCAAAAAGTTTTACAAACACGAAGATAGATCTGGGATTGGGGCACTAATCCTTAGTGTGTACGTAGGAATAAAATGCACAAACAATGAGGGGGTTGCTCTCCCCAAAGCAATGAATCCATTACGTTTATTTTTAAAAGTTCCAATAGAGTTAGCAGTCTCGCTTTTAGTTAGGTTATAACTTTTTTCTATTATTATTCAATGCACATGCCTAACAAGTTTCCGATTCTATTTAGCGTCCTAGGTGATCAAAATCAGAGGGAGAAGGTCGAAAAAGCCATGCAAGTCGGAAAACGATGATGCATACAAAGTCAAAAGACATGCAGTGCTTCCCAGCTCTCTCCATACAGGATGCATAACATAGTTGAAACCTATACTATATGCAAATGCAACCGATGAAATCGCCCTAGATCAGAATATACTATTAGTGTGAAGCAGCAGATGTTAATTATTTAGAAGAGAGATCAAGGTCCGATCTTCAATGCCACTTGGTGCCCGCCAAAACAGGTTTTGCTCACGTTGTATGCGACCTCTCTCGACACGCAGTCTCAAATCCAAATAATTAACAATTACGATTTGACTAAGTCCAAAAGCGAAGCTATAGGTACATGCAAATATATTGGGGATTTGGACATTAATCTATCGAGCAAGAAAATCTTAAACCAAGTCTCATTCACACAAAATAAATAAAAATAAAAGCAAAAATAAAAATAAAAAGAAAGTGATGAAAACACAACAAAACCCGACAAGGCCCCCAGGGAACAATCCCTCGAGCAGTGGACCTCGTGAAGAAGAAGTGTCTATGAGCGTCCAAATTATTATATATTAAGTATTTATCTCTCTCTCACATTAATTACAAAATAAAAATAAAATAAAATAAAATTGTGAGAAAATTGTCTTAAAAAATTCCTCCATGTCCTCCTTTATAGCTCTCTCATGCCAGCTGAGTCAAAAAGCTAACTCCACCTTGCTTAGGTGTGCAGGTTCCTAAGAAGTCCTCCCTCGTGTGGCAATCCCTCGCAACAAAGTTAAATAAGGAGTGTCAGACAATTCACAATTAATATCAAACGAAATAGGAAATAAATAAACAAATCACAAAAAGAAATAAATGCCAGAAATAGACAAGAGGGCAAGAACAAATAAATAATCCCAATCTATGCGGCATTGCTCCCTGACAACGGTGCCATTTGATGACTAAGGTATCTATCGAGGGTCGTACGATTTCACAAGGTGAAACTGCAGTCAATGTGTTATCCGCTCAATAAATCTAATAAATCAACAAATTAGCCCATAATACGAATCAAGCAATGAATATAATAAATGTGGAGTTAAAATTTATTATAACTCTAGAACAAATGTGTATAGGTGTAAGCATGTGTAGAGGTCGAACTTAGGGAGCTAACGGTAGATGGGGGCGATGAAGCTCAAAAACTTTTTTTTCCTCTTGTCAAATTTTTATTATTTTTGTGGGTTTTTTATTTTTATTTTACTTTTTTATATTTTGTATTTTGTTTTTGTTTTTATATTTTTTTTCGATTTTTTGATTTTAAATTTCCTTTTCTTTTTTAAAAGATATATAAAAATATATAGGGCTATATATACAAAATAGGATAATAATGATACAAATATAACTAAAAATAAAGGAAATTTACAGAAATAAATATTTTTGTATTTTCAATATTTTTCTTGTTTATGTGATTTTGAGTGAATTTTGCTCATTTTTATATATTTTTAAAGCCGAAAATACCCTAAATCAATGATTAATTTAATAGGTCGACTTAAACTGGACTTTTAATATAAAGGTAATAATATAAAGGTAATTATAAAATAGAAAAATGTATTTTCTGAAATTTTAAGAATTTTTGAGATTTTTATAAAGGTTTTGGGTGTTTTTCCATTTTAAGTTTTCTTTTTCTATTTTTAGTGATTTTTGGACTAGAGTTAATACATGATAAAATAGGCAACATATATTTTTTTAGAGTTTTCTTCCATAAACTTTTCACTGGGGAAGGAAATAAGGAGATCACTTTGGGTGATCTAGCTAATACTGAAAGTTACTTGAATTGTGTAAGCTATAGATGAATTCGAAGAAAGGAAGTAGAGAAGGCTTTGAAGGTTATGAGACCTGGGGAAGGTGTAGGACCGGATGACATCCCTGTAGAAGTATGGAGAGTTTTAGATGAGTGCAGTTTGACTTGCATTACAAATCTATTCATTGTTATTTTGCGAAGAAAGAAAATGCCTGAAGATTGGAGGAGGATTATCACAGTACTTGTTTATAAGAATAAAGGAGACATTCAAAATTGTTAAAATTACAGAGGTATCAAGCTGATGAGTCACACTATGAAAATTTGGGAACGTGTGCTAAAAAGAAGGTTGAGAAAAGTTTCTAAAGTAAAAGAAAACCAATTTGGATTCATGTCAGGTCTCTTAACTATTGAAGCCATCCATTTGCTGAGGAGAACAATGGAGATTTATAGAGCTAAAAGGAAGAACCTCCATATGATCTTTATTGATTAGCAGAAGGCTTATGATTCTGTCCCACGAGAGATATTGTGGAGAGTTTTGGAGAAGAGACAAGGACCTATCATTTACATTAACCTCATAAAGGATATGTATGACAGGGCTTTATCTTGTGCGAGGACCCCGTCCGGTAAGACTGGTTATTTTGACATCAACGTTGGTTTACATCAAGGTTCAGCTTTGAGTCCTTTCTTTCTACTTTGATTATGGACGAGTTGACAAGTCACATTCAGGATGAGTTACCTTGGTGTATGTTATTTGATGATGATATTGTGTTGATTGACGAGACTAGAGATGGAGTAAATGACAAGCTTGAGGTATGGAGACAAGCAATGGAGACTAAAGGATTTTGTATAAGTGGGGCTAAGATGGAATATATGGAGTGCACCTTTGATGGAAGCAATGGTGAAGGAATCGAGGTGAAGATTGGTGACGATAACATTCGGAAGAGAGATTCTTTTAGATATATGGGATCTATTTTGCAACATGAGAGGAAATTGATGGAGATGTTTCTAATAGAATAAATGCAGGATGGATAAAGTGGAGAGGAGCCTCTGCTATGATCTGTGATAAGAAATTTCCTTTAAAAATTAAAGGAAAGTTTTACAAAGCAGCTGTGAGACCTGCTATGCTCTATGGATCTGAATGTTAGCATGTGAACCATAGATATGTGCAGAGAATGGTTGTAGAAGAAATGAAAAAGCTAAGGTGGATGTGTGGACACACACACACGTAAAGATCGGATTAAGAATGAGGCAATCAGAAAGAAAGTTAGTGTAGCTCTGATCTAGGAAAAGATGCGAGAAAACCGCTTAAAATGGTTTGGTCATTTGCAAAGAAGATCGGTTGATGCACCAATTAGGAGATGCGAGTGTTTGGATATTGAGCCGACTAAGAGAGGGCGAGGATGGCCTAAGAAGTGCTGGAAAGAGACTACACGAAGGAATCTTAGTTTTTTGTATATAAGCCCAAGATTGACCCAAGATAGATCTGAATGGAGGCGAAGAATCCATGTAGCCGACCCTACTTAATTGTGGGAAAAGGCTTTGTTGTTGTTGTTGCTGTTGTATAAGCTAGACAGAGCAAAAATGTGCTCTTTTTAATTTTTTAATAAATGGTTAAAATACCCAAAAATGCACAACAAATATGGGAAGTGAAAGTATAAGCTACTAGACAGCTAACCCTATTTTTGCTTAATTTTTAGAGCAAGGGTGCTATTTTTAATAAATGAAATCCAAGCACCAAAATTTATAGACTAAGAAGGGCATATTTCTAATAAAAATAAATGATGGGGACATACATAAAATTTACCCAACAGTATTATTTTTTATTTTTTTAACTATTTAGCAATTACAAAAAGCCACAAGGAAGCGCTAGTTACCCAACTCATGTGGGATTGCACGTGAGGTGAGCTGGACAGGACCAAAAAGCAAATATACATAAGCACATGGGCCTCAATGCAAAATATCCAATTTTATTTAAACTACATATTTTATTTACATGGTTAATTAATAAATACAAAAATTAAGCAGGGATAAAGGTGCAATTCACCCCATAAGACACGGATCCAACAGTTGATAAGCACTACTTATGCACGTGTTGTTTCCTCGGCACACAATGATTGTTCAATGATGATGACCTCGATTAGATCCCAGGGCTAAGATCTACGACCGAGGAGGACTTGATCGGAGGATGGATGAAGCGTTTGGAGTTGAGGCTCGATCCAAAGGTTGTGGACTCCATTGAATGAACAGGGAAGAATACAACCTGTGTCAAGCTTCAATCAACGATTGTAGGCGGCTCCTACCAACCGGGATGCTGACAGCAGGCTCAAAATGGATCCCGAGCTCCTCCATGCAAGCCGGCAGCGTCAGAAGGTCGTCTGGAGGTCTAGTGACTACCATAGAGCTTAGAGAAGGTGAGGGGTACCATGTACCTCAGGTGTCCACAAAAATAGACCCCAAGTGGGCCTTTTGGCCTCCAGATCCTGCAAGAATGGTTCACAAGGAAAACAAAAGGATCCTGGGGCCTATATGCATAGGTGGGCGAGTGGGTGGCTCGGGTGAAGCTCCTCCAGTGAGCAACGGAGGAAGAGGAGTCGAAATTCAGATCCACGATGGATCTGGTGGATAGTAAGTGCAGTGGGTGTAGCAGAAGCATGAGGGAAGGTTGTGGGGTGGTCGCGTGCTGCGAAGAACACGCAGTGACATTGGGATGGGGTTCGCCAGAGCTAGCCTCCGGTGAACTATGAATGTATTAAACTAGCAAAAATATGTGATCAAAATATAACTAAAATATAGGAATTAAACATAGGGGCTAATCTAAGCTAAGAAAACAAGGAAAGATTAGCTATTATACTTGGTTGGAGGCCAGGGAGCAGGGCCGCCGGAGTGGCTACCGTAGGTGCACCTCCGCCCTCCTTCAGCCACCATAGAGCTTAAGGGGACTCCCCCTGTCACGGGGAGATGCACTAGACTGAAGTTACAGGGCTTCAGGGTTAGGAAGATGACCAAAAAGGAGGAGGAAGGTACGAGGTTTTATTTATAAACAAGTATAAACACCCTTATTGACCGGTAGATTGGAAAGAATCAACGCTTTGTACAAGGAATCAAAAGCCTGGGTGTGGATCATGGGAGATCAGGGACCATAATTGCTGAAGGGCTCGAGGATGATGGAATAGCGGAGCGATGAGGGAAATTGCAAAGAAGTGGGCCGCTCGAGGTTCTGACAAGTCAGAACTCTTGGAGGGGGAGTTGATCGGAGGTTAACAGACGACTTGGCGTGATTGGTCCACATCAGGTCGCTACAGGACAAAACAACTATTTTATCTGTATTTAATTAATTAAAAATAGGTAATGCTTTTATAATTTTTAAATATAAATTAAAAAATGTTTATTATTTTATGTAGTATTTTATCATGCTTTTTATTTATTTTTTGATATTATTTATTAGTAGTTAATTTTTAGGGGTATATTTACGTGTATATTCATCTATGATTTTGGCTATTTTATTTTTATTTTGTATATTTTATTTTATTATTCTATTTTATTATTTGATATATTTATAACTTATTTTTAGATATATATTTTTTATTATATTTATTGACATTATTTGTATATTAAAAAATAGGGGTTTAAATTATATACGTAAGTTATTGTACATTTATCTATTTATTTTGTACATTATTTTATTTTGGTGTATTTTCTTGGGTTTTATTTTAGCTTTATATTTTTACTAGAATATAATTAATATTTACAAGAGTATAAAAATATAAAAGAATAAACAATGAAATATTGGATTTCACTTTTATTTATTTACAAGTATTAAGATAGGTATTTTACCTATACATTTTATATACTTATTTTACTTTAATATTTTGTTAGTGGTTTTATTTTGTTCAAAATATGTATATTATAAATAAGATGTACAAAATTATAAAAATATAAAATTGTGAAAATAATAAAGAATGAATAAAGTGAATATTTTATTCGGGTATGCTATATAATAAGGGTCCAAGACCTAACTTTCAGACCTTAATTACAAAAAAATATGATATCACCATCATTAAATATCTTATTAAAAGTTATATATAATTAGACTGATTTTTATATATTTTGAGTTTTTATTTGGAAGATATGGGTCTGTGAAGTTGGGATTTGGCTTTTTATTCTGTAAATAAAATGGACACTGTATTACTTTTATACAAATTCAATTTAGTATTTTTATTTACATTATTATCTACAACATTTATGTACAAAGTTTAATAAAAAAATATGTATCAAAAATGAATTATTGATGAATGAATAAATATGTCTTTTATTGTTTTATTGGCCCTTATCTCCCCCTACTTTATTTCTTGTCGACCCATTCAGTTCCTGACTTGGTCTTGGGGTTTAGGTCATAAAATACCTTTGCTATTTTATTCTTTTTCTTTCTTCTCTTTATTATATAATTTTGACATTAAAAACAGTATTATTTACACAATAAATGCAATATATAATAAATGTTATTTTGTACAAATTAATGCTATTTACATGCATTAGCTAGGGTTTTTAAGGCCTGAATGATAGAATAAAGGTGATGAAATGGAGATTCATCACCTGGGTACAACCCTACCCGATCCGATGCAACTCTAATATTATTCCAAATGATGGTCATTATTCTGAATTGATTGAAGTATAATGAGAAGATATGATACTTTGTATGACATGATCAAACAACACTGAGAGATCTTTTAGATCAAGATATGAGACTGAATCTCAATATCCAATTCACTATAAATAGATAATTCAATTATCCTGACCTTATCTTTAAGTATCCACGGAGAAAGCACACTATCCCTAAAAGATTTCATGGATTGTTTCCAAAAGAAACAAAATCCAATTATTAGGACAAGAGAGAAAATTGAGTTGAATTTACTTATCCAGGATAAAACTAATGTGGATAGGTAATATGCACAGTAATTTTTTGGAATAGTGGGGATATGATCCACATTTTTATTTGGAGACTTATTTGTGAATAGGATTCACAAATTATATTGCTTATGTGAATATGATTCACATACCAATATAAATGTAAATATGATTTAAATTTTATCATGGACTTATAAATATGATTCATTTAATCAATGGCCTAATTTGTAAATGTTACAAAATATCGAAATAAATATATAAATGGATATTTTGTTTGAACTAATTAACCAACATTAATATAAATAAAAAGGAAGATATAATTCCACTCCTAATAGAAGTGGGAATTGTCTCTCTTTTATTTTTATCGATTATCTATTAGTTTGTTTATTTATTTGTTTTGGATAATATGATTAATTAAATTGATAATTAATTATCATTCCTAATCCTGTTCGAGGTTGGTTGTCTCCTCTATTCCATGCCCTTGACTAATTGATTACGATTGCAATCCTAACTATTCATTTTTGTATACACGGAGGGTTGCCCCTGCGTCTCAGTACAACAGTTGGAAAAAACAAAAAAAGTCTTTCTCTATCTCTAGGTCATCCCCATCTCTCTCCCCTTGCTTGAAGTCGTCCCCTACCCCAAGCTGACGAGGAAGGAAGGAGTATCGTTTCTCTGGATTGTGAGCGTAACGCGATTCATCCTCGCGCCCACAAGTGTTGTTTTTATCGGATTGGATTTCAGACAGAAGGTCTTTTGCTGTAGAGGCTAGAGGATCACAAATACACTTCAAGAGGTAATTATATACTCGTGAGAACTTGATGTAATAAATTAGGAATGATTTTCAATTCATGTGGTTCAATCTTTTAAAAATTTTAAAATTATGCTACTATCTAGATTCGTATGACGAATCTCCTTATTTGATTGTACGTGATTCGATCTTCACGCTTTTCTGATGCATGGGGCCTAAACTCCTCACTTCAATTAGGTGTACATGGATCAAATAAAACATGTGTTGTCATCAGATTAGATCGGCTTGGATATATAAGCTGTCAGGTCGGATTGAAATTCTACAATCTATTTATTTATGTATTGAATCGAATTACTATCAAAATTCAATTTGTTAATCCGTTAATAAATAATATACTAATAATTTATTTATTACCATTAGAGCATATTTTATATTCAATTTTATTTGAAAGCTATGTTTAAATATCCAAGCTACTCGCTTTATAATTTAAACCAATTCCAACTCAAGCTTTACCCCATCCCACTTGCTGGAAACTCCCTTACTCCACCCCGCTAATGGGTTTAAAAAAATACATATCTGTAGTGACATATGGGCACTTTCAATTTTCCAAATGAAACACCCTTCTTTATGAAAATAATAATACCAAAACCTAAACACCATCCAGGTTCTTCCAAACAAACACCCACCCGTGATGCGCACCCCTCCACCCTCGGCTGCACACATCTCCACTGGATGTCATCCTTATCACTAGTTGTGTGCACGTGCAACCCAATCTCCCTCGCACACATGCAACAAGACCTCTCCTGTGAACTCACAACCAGACCTTGCCCTCGGCTCTCCCAGACATCCCTCATGCATGCGCAACCAGACTTCATCTCTGACTAGGTAACATTCTCATCCTTAGCCGCACCGTCATCATCCCTAGCCATGCGCATGCATAGCTATACCATCCTCGCACATGCGCAGCCAGACATCATCCCCAGCTCTCCCGACCTCCTTCGTGTATATGCAACCAGGTACCTCAGGGGCCTATCTTCCGTACCACACAATCGCACACTATCCTCGTCTCAAACTTCCTTGGAGCACATCTCCCCATCTCGCACTATGCAAACAATCAGGTTAGTTGTACATCCTATCCGATATATACAAACAAATAATTTTATTCAAAGTCAATGTGATGCTTCTACTATTTTTACGGATTACTAGTATGTTATTTATATTTAGTTATACAATGATTGTTCTTATTAAATCCACAACAAGCATATATTCTTTTGTTTCTCAAAAATTAATTATCAATTTCTTTATATTTATCCATATTGTTAATTATAGAACCATGATTCAAATATCAAGGTCTAGTGTGCTACAAACTTAATCATAATTTATGCAGTGGAAATAAGTAAGCATTAAAAATCCGATCCAATCCATATTCCGATGGATTGGACTAGATTTCCATTTTAGATATGTTGAGTGTGGATTGAATACATATTAAGTAAAAATCAGATCCAAGTTGATCCATGTGCACCCCTCTATATAGGGTTAAATGAGCATGCTCTTTGGGAGCATACACCAACATGCTCCCACCTCTTTTTATTTGTTTCTTGATTTTTTAAAATGTAATCTTACGGGGAAGATGTTTACTTAGAATAATAACTAGAATACGTATTTAAAATTTCGTGTTAAAGAAGATTTTCCTAACACATCCATCTGGGTTAATTTCAATAATTCTAAGATCTTTAAATTCCATAGTCTCGGTCGATGCGATAGAAGTCTTGAATTAAGTTAATTAGAAAATGACATTATGACACACACACACACGCATAGGATATCTTTCCAATAGGACATGGTCCTTCCATCTTCAAGGAAGGACAACAATCCCAACCTTCTATAAGTAATTTTATGGTGGTTATTAATAGTATGTTAATATTATTTATAAATTAAGAAAAAACCTATTTTGATCTTTATACATTATGTAAATATAGTATCTAACCACCTCAATTATCCCCCTCCATTAATGTGTCACCTTAATTGTTTATTCCAAATTGGAAACCTAATTATATTGATATGCATACACGTCATTTTGTTGTTTTGAAAGCATCAAGCGGGAGGAAGAGGAGAACGGCCACTACCAAGGAGAGACATCCTATGTGCAACCCACCATTGTGCAGACCATCATCGTTGCCCCCCATTGCATGGACCATCCTTGCATGTGGTAGAGCACCACCGACCAACCCATTTTTGTTGGTTTACTGCAGATCAAATAAGAAAAAGGGGGAGGATGCAACAGACGACGACGACGATGGAGGATATGTCAAGGCCTACACGAGAGTGGTGGTGACTATCAGAGAAGTTCTTCACGCAAGCTACGAGGACAACACATAGATTGAGATGACAATGCATGTAGCACGGTGGTGGCAGCTCAAGGAGGGCTCGAAACTATTATATTTTATATATTTCATGTGTTTGATACATTTTTGATTTGTTATACATATTTAATGTGTATTTCTACATATCGATTGGGCGCGGATGACAATTGTAATTTTTAGACATCTTGTATATTTCATGTGTATTATATATTTTGGACGTGTATTATACATTCTGGATGTATATTATACATTTTGGACGTGTATCTTACGAAATTGATGTTTTCTTTGTAAAATGTCATGCAACATTTACAAAAGATTTGTAGATTTTACACAAATCACTAAAACATAAAAATACTTATATAAAATATAAATATAAGTAATATAATACTAATATGAATTATATTCTATAAAGTACAATACAAACTTTACAAATGGTTGACGAATTTTGAAGGAACCATGTATTACATAAAACATTCAATCATTTCAAAAGAAACCAATGATTCTACAAAAACAAATGCAAGAATGCAAACATCCAGCCCACGTAATGTCGCACAACACAAAATATGACATCGTTTAAATAAAGCATTGCAAGAAAAATACCAAAAATAGATCTAGCTAAATTTAGTATTTCGGAATATTAAATGGTATATATAATTAATGCAAAAGATGAAGACCAAAATACCCTTTTGGACAAACAAATTAATGATGCTTTTAGATTTGAATCATTTGGCTATGATCGTTGGCCTCCTTCAGAGATGGAAGGTCCATGTTCTATTTGGAATTACCCCATGTGTGTATGTGTGTAGGGAAAACTTGAATTGAGATGCCACCTTACCATGAGTATGGTGCAACATCTCTTAGGAGTCCTCCTATTTCGATCAACGGTGGTTAACAAAACCACTATATTAAACCCAAAACACCATCAAAATAATCTTTAAATCGTCATTTATAGAAAAAAATTCAAATATTCCATTTGGTTACATCATTATCTCGTTGCTTATTAATTACTCGAATTTAATTTTCTAAATATAACATCCATCATGATCTTGGCTCTCAATTATTTGAATTTCCAAAAGAAAAACTCGGGGTCCTCCCCCCTCTCTCTTCTTCATCAACACTCGATGTAGAGGCCGTGGTTACATAGGGAAATGACGATGTATAACAAAGACGACGGGGATTCATGACGACGACGGCAGTGCATTGAGTGGTAGGAGGCGGTTGCTTGTTCTTAGTAATTTATTCATATTGTTACTAACTTTTATTCATCTATTGATCGAGTTCTGGATTGTTTTTCATTTCTTTTTTATTTTTATTGTTATTTTATTTTTCTTTTGATTTTGATTCCATCTCGATCTAATATCAGATCATCCTCGATTAGAGATCTTGTTTCTCCTATGTATAGATTAAACAACATGTACATACGCATCCAATTTTAAGTTACGTTCTTTTTAATTACACTAATGATATATACACATGAATTTTTTACGTTTTGTGGTTTTGATTATATTGTTTTAACAATACGATATACATAATTACAATACATAATATCATTTTACATTTTCTTTTCTCATTTTACAATGTCACAGTATGTTTTACATTTAAACGACTTCTTCACCACCAGTTCAAACATGCACCGTGTATTTTTACATTATGTACGTTCATTTTACATTTCATATTTTTCATATTATACTTTTTGAAGAATAAATGACAAATTACTGATTGATTTTTCATTTTGCAGATCAACACATGACTGTTACAATGAGAGCATGGGTTTTACAAAAGATACACATACTTTGTCATGGATGACGAATTTTGATAGACCCACGATATTGGAATGGATGGACATTTAATTAATGATAAGCAATCTATTTTACAAAAATCACAAACATTTTACAAAAAGGACCACAAAATTTACGAAACAATATCACAGTTTACAAACTTTGCTCCCACAGAATGTTCTCAAAAGAGACTACAAAATTTTTCAAATAAATCAAATACAATTTATAAAATCTACTATAAAATTTACAAAAAAATGTTGCAGTTTACAAACATTGCTTCTACAGAATTTGGATGAAGATGAGATTTAGCATGTACTACAATGTGTATTTTAATAATTTCAGAATTAAAAAAATACACCCCATACTTAAACCCCCTAAATTAATATGCATATAACATGTAGCATATAAAAAGTGCTCGCAATTTACCCCACATGATATATTAGGAAATATATTTGCAACAAAAATCCAATCATTGTAGAAATGTTTTCCACATGTACTTCAATTAGTTATGCCATTAAAATCACCCTATATTTTAAGAAACAAATCTACATAAAACACACCAACTTTTGTTGAATTTGGGCTTTTTTATTACATTAGTGGTTATAATTTTGTAATTTACAGCACATAATTGTAAAACATATCAATCTTTTGTAAATTTATAAAAGTTAATTCAAAAAGCAAGCATTTATTCCATCATATATTTCTAAAAAATACAACGTACTCTTCAGATTTGTCTAAATATAGAATGTTCAATGATGTGGATTATACTAATTAAGCACTAATTTAATCTATCCATCATATTAGGAATATTAGTTGGCACGAAAACCACCTAGTGCTTTCAATATCACTCGTACACTCGTCATTCGATGATCTAAGATGACACATTTCTATAATTAAGAAAATGTATCACCTCAATTGAAGTGCTCCATACACACACACACACACATATATAGAGAGAGGGAGGGAGGGAGGAAGGGAGGGAGGGAGAGAGAGATCTATAATGGTTGTTGACACATTAGATGAGATTGTTAGAGATGCACCTTTTTAGAAAATTGTATGAGTTTATTAGTTTTACAATGTAAAGTCGATAACAACTAAGAAATAAGTGTCAATGATGGGGTATGAAATAGATAAGAAAGTGCAAAGAAGAATACCATGTGAAAAGGTTTCTGCTGAGATTACTTTATGTTGTACACGTGGCCAGTGAAAAATGATTTAGTCGAAGATGTGAACATTAAAGTTGATGAACTTAATGAGAGGAACAAAACTCCATGCCGGATTTAATGCTTTTCTTAGAATTTTGAAAATTTTGAAGTACTTCAGTAACTTTTATATTTTATTTTCTTCAATTTTTAATAAGTTTCGATTTTTATTATATATTTAATTTATAAGCATACAACTTATATAGAACTAATTAAAATTAATTTAAAATATGCCATCGAAAAATAAAAATTATTTATTGAATATTTTAATAGGTTTAATATCCCTAAAAATTAACATATAGTTGTTTTGAATGCTTTATATATTATGATTATATATTATTAGATATTTTCTTGTGAAAAAATTACTTATTACATAATAGTTAAATAAATTAAAAAATGTTATAAATTTAAAATTTAAATAAATGAATATTAATTATTATTGTCATGCCCATAAAATCGATGGTACGAACTTAATATTTGGTTTTTATGCTTTTGCATTTTTTGACATTTTTCTTGAAACTTATTGTAAAGATAACTTTAATGTGATATAGGAGATACATAAAAATAGATATGAGTGAAAAGTTTGTAACTACAAAGTTAGGGTTTAACTTTATATGTAAATATTTTTGTAGGTTTTCTATGAATTTTTTACTTTTGGTTATTTAATGTGCTTGAAAGAGTTAAAAAATTAATTCAACTAGAATTAAAAATAAGAAGATAAAAAATTTTTTATTATTCTTCATCTAAAAACATAATTAGGGTTTTGACAAATTGAATAATTTGTTTATTTTTCATTTGATCAAATAAGTTATGGTAACTTGTTTTCTAAGTTCGGGATAATGAAATGATATTTACAAATTTTATTTTATTTTTGGTGTTTTCATTGTATATACAACACATATGTCCAATTTGCATGGTCTTTTTATCTTTATGTTATTTTTTCTTTTTGTGTATGTTAATTATGTTTTTTTTATATTTTTGTTGCTTTTATTGAAATGTTGAATTAAAATAATATTGAATGTGTTTATAAGGATTTTAGCTTAATTAGCATAAATTATGACGATGAATATGCTACACATCACTTATCCAGAATCAATAATTGGCCTTCCTACATGTCGCATTGGTGTACATTCAATGTCTTCATTCTATATGTTGTCAAGATCTTTCTTTGAGAATGCCTTACACCTTGCATGTGATTAGTGAGATTGTGAGATTAAAATCGACCCTTTTCTCTCCAACTTGAGTTTCATCATCCTCTTGAGGTGATGAAACTTCTCTACCATTTTCTTCTTGAAGCTTTAGCTTCTACTTGCTTTGTACTTGCAAGTGATGATATTTAAAACTTTATATTATCTTGAATATAAATATTACAATTCAGCGTGTATTTTAAACTCAAAAGAATTCTTTGCCTTAGTCATTAACACTTTAGCACATCATAAAAGACATCAAGCTGCTAGAACTATGATCTCACTAAATCCACTAAAAATTGCTTAAAACATTTTAGTTTAAGATTTTTCTATGGTTGTTCTTAGGTTCAACATCTAATAAACTAAACAGATTTCATGCCATTATAAACTCTGGAAAAATTATTAGAATTCAAATAATCCTGCGGTTCTTGCTACATGTTTTAATTTAAAATCGTGTAAGATAATAGAAGATTTTATTAATCGATCAAGTTTTGAGGGATATTAGTACGATTTGGCCACTTTGGAACATATTTCTAGATGATTTTTTAATTAAAGTTTAATCATAGTATACAACATTCATTATAATTTTGGATTAATATGAGCATTCTATTAATAGGATGACTTTCATTGTGACTCTGACCCAGAAATTTTACCAAAACATAGTAAACAAAATCCAATAAATAGTTTTTATGTCGTTTATATCTGAAAGGGTGTGGGGGAGGGGTGGTGACACATGTCAACAATACTATGTAGATAGTATACAATTTTCTTGAAATGTTTAAAAATTACCCTATAATTAGTTAGAATATCCTTAAAACCTGAAAGAAATGCATTAATTATCTAAAAGCATAAAAATATTTTGATTTTCCTTTTTATCTTTGGATTCCTATTTCATCTGTGAATTTTATATATTATATTTCTCTACACTAGATAAAAAGTCGTAAAAAATAGAAAACAATAAAAATTACAAGAGGAATTCACTTCATAATTTGCTAAGATTTTTTGTGTAAAGCTTCTATTATTTTCTGCTCCTTGTGTTGGATATGTATACTTTTGAAATTTTTGGATATGTAAACCTATATGCTTTTAAAAAAATCAAAACTCGATTTGCCTCTTTTTTGTTTACAATGACAAGATAAAATTATTTAATGAACACAACTCAATAAAAGCAGCATTAAAGGCTTCCAATGTAGACCAGAACCATATCATTGCTCTCCACTTTTGAATATCTCGCTTTTAGGGTTCGTTTGGTTACCGGTTACCTCGGAGTAACTCGATTTACCCCGCTCCATTCGTGTGTTAGAATTCCATCACAAATCAATGTGACATCACATCACATTCCTTATTCTAACTCTTTCCAACCATAATAATCATCCAAACATCTACTATTTAGAGGAAGTTACTCAACCCACCCCATCCCAATAATAAAAAAGACTCTAAGTGTAGCACAATGATCTCTAGCCAGTGGCCATTGCAAAGATGGTGTGGAGTTTCAATTCAAGGAATCTTTACTGAGGTTGTTTGAAGTTTTTTTTTTAAAAAAAGAAACTACGTACAAGGTTTGTTAAGTCAACTTTTGTTAAAGCTATCACTTATGTTGAAGGTAATCATCGAGCTGTTCGATCTTCTATTAGAAGTATTACATCTTGTTTAAATCCAACAGCTGATTAGATCTGGTGATTCAAACACCCTTAAATCAAATGACATGCATTGAAATTGATATAAACTTGGAAATATAGCTCGGGATTTGGTTGATTGAATGGTCATGGATTGGCTTGATTTAACACATGGTAAAAAGTTAGAACTTATAATCTTTTGATGATACTAAATTTGTAGATATCGGTTTATTCACTAAATTGCAAAAGTGATATCAATCAAAAAAGTAAAATTATTTTCATATCAAAAGTTTTGAAAATTTTCAAAGATCGGTATATATATACCATAATGTGTCGTGTATTTCATGTATTTTTAATGTATAACTCGTATTTGCATTATGTATTTAGGTATTTTCAGTATATATAAATGTTGTTTATGCATTTTGGATGAATTACATATGTATGGGTATTTATGAATTCTTTCATGTATATGTATATGCACTACATTATAGGTCTATCATCCTTTATACATGTGTATTTTTTTATATTTATTGTACTTCTCTAAATATTTATGTATATGATACTTATGTATTTCTTGTGTATTCATTCATTGAAAATGCATAAAATTATTGGGATTTTTCTATTCGGTCAAACTTACGGTTTCCAAAATTTTGAGCACAATTTGCTCAATGAACATTCTTCGTAATTTAACCTATTAATAACTTAGATGTTTTTGCATATTTTATTATTTACTCTATTTTATTATTTATTTAGGCGTATTTATGTATATCCTAGATTCATGTTTAACGTAATGTACACTTGTTAACTTGATGGGCTGAACACTCAACAAGTGTTACCACCCACATTGTGGGTCATCGAATCCTCCCCTTTTACCGGATATGGTTACTCGGTAATACGATTATCCAATAATAAATAAGTAACATTCAGAAAATGATTACAATAAAAATGCTATGGAAAAAATCATCCAACGGTTTTTCTATTCGCAAAAGAAAGTTTAGATAGTAAATAATCACACTCTATCCATTTGCTCGTACATCAAGCTGAAAAGGAAGGACAAACTACCTGAGAATATGCAACTACTGTTGGCTGGCAGGTCAGTTGGCTAATGTCCTAGCAATGGCTCACCAATGCATGTTGGATTTTCAGAAAATATAAGATAGGGATGAGCAAGAGCCTAGTATTGAAGAAAAGAAAAGTGAAAAAGTAGGGTCGTTCGATGGCAGGATAAAGGATCAGGAGGGATTAAGTTGTTGTATCCCCCGTTTCTGTTCAGTTGCAGGGATACAAATCCGTGGGATATGATGAATCCATGGTTCATCACCTTTATTCTTTCATTTTGACTAAAATATTTGGTAAAATACATGTAAATAATCACTAATTTCCACTAATTAACATTCTAACCGCATTTGTTAATATTTTATATTTAACACTTATTTTATCTAAAATAAAATAATAAAGAGAAAAACAAATAAAAGAAAAAGAAGGCTGCAGATATAAAATATATACAGACTAATCCTAACCCTGAAATCAGGTCAATATTGGCATGATCGACAAAATAAATAAGTAGGGAGAGATAATGATCCTAACATATAAAAAATATTAGAAAATCAAGACAGAAAATACATTAAACATATTATCCACCTTGTAAATATTTCATCCAATTTATATATCACTTAAAAAGTTCAAATCAAAACATTTCCTTTACAAAAGTTGTCCATAAAAATATATATTATTTTATAAAAATATCAGAAAAATAAATCAATATAAAAATAAAATATTATAAAGAACTGATAAGCCGTAAAAGTCGACTTCCAAAATTCATAACTATTTATAGAAAATTCCAAACTGATCAAACTCACTTTTAAACTTTGTATTGTACTTAATACTATTTATTAAAATTATCAAAAAATATTAGATTAAAATGTGTGAGTTTTGATGTTGGGGCCCCATTGTATATATGTATTATATGTAAAATCTTCCCTATTTTCTAATTAGTTAACCTTAAACTCTGTTTAACTTAATTTTTTTCTAAAATACTTTTAAAAATTAATATAGAAATATAAGAATATAATTTAAGTCAAAATGTCAATAAATCCCGAGGCTATGAAGCCGTTATCTAAATTTTCTGGACCTCATAACTCGGTCATATGGACTCCGAATTGGGCAAACTCAGTTTTAAAATACATTTTATTTAGTTAGCTATCAAATGACACTGATTTCATTAAAATCGGAGTTAATATGAAAAATGTGGGTTTCGGGACTATATTGTTATATATTATACAATGTAAAATGTACCTTAATTTATATTATTTAATATGTGTCGCTTCTTCTAATTAATATTATAATATTAAATTAAAATAAATAAAAAATTTTATTTAATGATTTATTTAAGTAATTAGTTATAATTTAATTATTCATTAATTTATTTATTAATTATTTATTTACTTATACATTTTACTTATTAGTTTAATTACTTAAATTATAATTATTTATCTTAATTAAACAATCAATTAATTAATTTTAATTTATTTTTTATTTAATTTCCTCTCCCTACCTTTCCCTTCTCTCTCTTTCCTCTTCATTCTTCCCCGATCGCACACCCTCTCTTCTTCCTCCCTGGGAACTTGTTGCCACACCTCTTCTTCCTCCTTTCTCCGGCTAATGGCACGACCGTTAAGCCATTTGCCCAACAGACCTACGGTGCCGCCACCACCTCGCCGGTGACGACACCCGCTTCCTTGGCTCCCATGAAAAATCTCCTATATAAAGAGCACCTCCCTCCTCGGAATTGGGTATCCACCATTTTTGAAACCTCATCTTGTGAGCTTCGATCAGAGAGGGAGGTGACAGCTTCCACTTAACTTCTGTCGAGCGAGGAGAGAGGGAGGTGGTGTGATCTTCGTCAGTGATCGACACAGCCGCTGCGAGCAACCTCCAGGACGTCGCCTGTCGAGGTCATCATTGAGCTCAGCCGGGCTTCGTACACAGGCGATCGATTATCCTTTTCCAAGTTAGCATCCCGATCTCATTTTTTTCTCTTTTTGCTCAATTCCTCCTTCCTTCTCCTCTCGATTCTTCTTTTCTGTTCTCAGATATTCTATCCTGCTTTCATTCTATCATTTCTCTGATTTTGATTGAATCCTTTTGTAACGGCTTTGACCTTTTCAAAAAAAAATTCAAAAATGCATTATCTTGGATTAAGTGGGTTTAGTTAATGGATTAAATCCTCTCTTTTTCAACTTTAAAACCCTAAGGGTTCTTCCCCACTCGTCTACACATCTTGCAATTCTAGAGAGAGTTAGAGAGAGAGAGAGAGAAGAAGGGTTATTTTACCGGCATCGTTCGTCGTCGCAGGAGAAGGCGGCGTCGAATCCGAGGAGGAGAACCCGGATCCGTGACGAAAAGAAGGCGCGAAGATCTCGACGAGTAGAGTTAAGCGTTGGATTCGAGGTATGTATCGGTTTTAGGATTCGTTTTCTAAACGTGTGTATCGGTCTAGGTTTTCGTATATAAATTGAGTATGTTAAAATAGATCTTTCGTATGTATCGGCTTTAGGTTTTCGATTTCTAAGCGTATAGGGTTCGTATAAATATTTATCACTTTTAAAAATATACCTCTTGATGTATATATCGACTTAGGATTACAATCTATAAATATATATCGATTTCATAAGATGATTGCACCATAATGAGTTATCCGAGATGAAACTTGTTAATGGAGGTGTTGAACTCTCTTGATAATTAGTATAAATAATTATATATATTTATATACAACAAAAACATGAACGGTAAAATGCTTTGTCGTAGATAATGAAGGGAAATTAGTACCCTGAGCCTTTATCATTACGGTAGGAATACTATGTGAGATACCTTAGGGTCATGTAGGGTTTAATTTGTTTATATATGGATATGATTTTGGTAGAATTGTTGTTTCGAAAAGAATAGAAATTTGTTGACCCGAATAGTATTATCTATGCTAGATTCCATGAATAGAACAATTTAGAAACATTCATTGTACAACATTATCTTTTATCGTTGTAACGTATGGGAATTTTCGTATGCACCAATAACGTCACATTATTTCGTATTGACGTTTATTTTTTTTATGATGGCATATTATAATGCATGGCGAATCAATAAACTATTTTTTTGTCATCGGTATAATCTTTATAATGGTTGAAATGTATTAAACCTTATAAATTAATTGGCCATAGTAACTTCATGTATACAGGTAATTTGGATGGTGTAATTACATGCCGTAAAGTTAGGATGGTGGTATATCACATTTAAACTTTTCCATAATTGGGTTCGTATCCTTATAAATCAACAGACTTAACTCTACTTATTAGAGTAAATCGTTTCAAAAATAGACCGAGTCAAAATAAAACACACCATGTCTTATAAATGAGATTGATTTGGAAATGACAGTAGAAGAAAAAAAAGGAAAAAAAACTATATCACGGTGATATACGGTTAATTAATTTTATGAGATGTACGCGTGTATTATACATATTAAATGAAGAGTTCCCCGAACTATAATTGTTACCACATATAAAGAATTCCAGATATACAAAGACATGATGAATCTTGTGTATAACGTCAAGGAATAATAATTATGGCACCGACTCATAAGAGTCACATGGACAACCGCAAGGGGTCGTGTTAGCCGCAAGGGGCAACGCCGCAAGGGGCGTATGGTTGCAAGGAACCATAGAGGCAAAAGCTAAGTCCTCTACAGTTGTAGCTACACTGTCATGTCATGCCATGGACCGCAAGTGCCAGCGGTTAAAAACGTATAAAAAGATACGTAAATGAATGTTATGCAAGAAAATGGTTTATAAAGAAAAACCATCATGAAAATGTGAAGAATGGTTTAACAAGAGAATGAACCATTACATGTTATGTGAAAATTGGTTTAAAAAAGTTAAACCATCAAAATTAGGGGGGCTAATATGTAAAGTGGTTTATATATTTTGTAGGTATATAAATTTTTGGTATTTTATGAGATACGCCCACAAGTAGAAATAAATATTTGTCATGCCTACTTACGCAAATTTACCTACTTTACATGTATACCCATGTTTATGAAAGAAGTCGAACTAAACATGATAGGGATCGAACTTAGACATGCATGGGAATTATCTAGGCACGAAACGTTGTGTGTGCATGAAAATTCAAGTATATAATTTTTAACGGGATAAGAACCGTTAGAATACCCATGCATGCACCCCGATGCATACTGAGCATTAGGCTCATGCAAATTACGTTTGTTAATTTCAGGTGAAGAGCAAGGTTGATTGCATTTTCTGGATCGTGCTACGGGCTCATTGAGATATCTGACGTGGTACGAATTAGCCGGTGAAGATCTAGTGGATATCTATATGCCCACAGGAACTATCTAGTTGTCATCTTTTTCAATTTCTAGAATAGTTTTTCCCAGTTTAGAGTTGTAATAATGGAACTCTAGTTTGAGTACACATTTTATGGAATGATATTTATCTATGCTCATTGTATGCCATTTATATCATTTTTTTGGTAACGGTTCGGTCGTGCGATCAACTGTCGCTTGCTTCCGCCGATGGTCGACGCGACCCGTTCTGTTACAAATGGTATCAGAGCTAGAGTTCCTCTGGGCATAGGATATCCACAATTCTTAGTGATCTAAGATTTTTATATAGAGAGATTTATTATCACAACTCATTGACCTTTGTTAATTTTGAATCAGATGGCTCCTCGACGTGCAATTGAAGCCATTGCAGACCGTGACTCATCGACGAGCCAAGAGGCCGTTATGGGTATGCAGAGGCAGATGTTGGAGTTAATGACATTAATGACCCAACAACAGAAGAGTCAGACGTCCAACTCGGGTGGACTGACTCTAAAGACCTTCATCCAGCACGATCCGCCCACTTTCAAGGGTGAGCATGAGCCGGAAAAAGCCGAACATTGGCTAAGAGAGATGGAGCTGACTTTTGAGGCAACGGATTGTCCTGAGGAAAAGAAAGTGATCTTCGGGACATTTCGTCTGCGGGACAATGCAAAGGAGTGGTGGACTTCATGCAAAGGAGTCCACTTTTCGGAGACTCCAGTCATTAAATGGGATGATTTTGTTGAGCGCTTCACTGAACGTTACATTCCTGAGCATGCTAAGGATGCTAAGCGTCAAGAGTTTATAAATCTCCGGCAGGGAAATATGACAGTCGAAGAATATGCAGCAAAATTTCAAGAATTGGAGAAGTATGGCAAGGGTATCTGCTCCAATGAAAAGCAACGAGCTAGAAAGTTTGTTGAAGGCTTGAATGCGAGACTGAGCATGAAAGTGCTGACTAGAGGTCCCACGACCTTATCTGAGGCGGTTGCAGCAACAGTGGAGATCGATGCAGCATACCGAAGGATACAGCAAGCGAATCCTAGGAAACGCCCTCACAAGCAGAACTTCAATGACAAGAGGCGTCACACTGCAACGAATGCTAAGAAGACGAAGACTGATGATGCACCGACAAACAAGAAGTACACATTTGAAGTGTGCCCGCATTGTGGTAGGAGGCATCCAGGAGAATGCTACATGCTAACCACTACTTGCTTTAATTGCGGAGAAAAAGGTCACTTCAGGAAAGATTGCAAGAAAGATGTCAAGGATCAGAAGAAGCCATTCGAGCAGAAAAAGAAGGTAGCAGGAAGAGTCTTTGCTATCACTCCTGAGGATGCAGAAGGTGCCAACACGACAGTGGAAGGTACTCTATTAATTGAAAACCATTTATGTCATGTTCTTTTTGATTCTGGTGCCACGCATTCCTTTATCTCGAATGCTTTTGCGAGAAAGTTAAGTTTAGAAGCTGTTGAGCTTCCTTATACACTTACAGTTTCGTCACCAATGGGTGATATTATTGCAACGGGTATGTATTTAAAGGACGTACCTGTTTTGGTAAAAGAAGACACCCTCACTGCCAATTTGATATTATTACCCATCATAATTTATGATGTCATCTTGGGAATGGATTGGTTATGGGAGCATTACGCAGCAGTCTATTGTCGAGAAAAGAAGGTGGTCCTGAGTAGACCAAACCATGAGGAGATAGTTATTCGGGGCACCTGTAAGGGTGGAAGACTGGTTATCTCCTCCTTGCAAGCAAGCCGATTACTAGCTGAGGGTTGCATCGCATTCCTCGCTAGTATAATTAGCACTGAATCATCACATGCACGTCTTGAAGATCTAGATGTGGTCAGAGAGTTTGCAGATGTCTTTCCAGACGATCTTCCTGGACTACCTCCTCATAGAGAGGTTGATTTCTCAATTGATGTGATCCCAGGAACGGCTCCGATTTCCAAAGCTCCGTACAGAATGGCACCTGCAGAACTTGAGGAGCTAAAGAAGCAATTACAAGAACAACTGGATAAGGGATTTTTACGTCCCAGTGTTTCTCGTGGGGAGCACCCGTTCTTTTTGTGAAAAAGAAAGATGGGTCTCTTAGACTCTGCATTGATTATCGAGGTCTAAACAAAGTGACCGTGAAGAATAGATACCCGTTACCTCGCATTGATGACTTATTCGATCAGTTGCAGGGAGCAACAGTTTTCTCAAAAATTGATCTGCGTACGGGTTATCATCAACTCCGAATAAGAGAGGAGGATATATCAAAAACAGCATTCAGGACAAGGTATGGTCATTATGAATTCTTGGTCATGCCATTTGGTCTTACTAATGCTCCTGCAGCTTTTATGGAGCTAATGAATAGGGTATTCCGAGAATACCTTGATAAGTTTGTCATCGTGTTTGTGGATGACATACTGATATATTCACCTGATCCGAAGCAGCATCGAGTACATTTACAGACTGTATTCGAAACTCTGAGGCAACACCAGCTTTATGCAAAATTCTCCAAATGTGATTTTTGGCTAAATAAAGTGGCATTCCTTGGTCATGTGGTATCTAAAGACGGCATTGGGGTAGATCCAACCAAGGTAGAAGCTGTAATGAACTGGAGGCAACCCAAGAATGTTTCCGAGATCCGTAGTTTCCTTGGCCTGGCTGGATACTATCGGCGATTTATTCAGAATTTTTCAAGAATATCACTACCATTAACGAAGCTCACTCGAAAGGATGTGAAGTTTGTATGGTCTGAAAAGTGCGAGCAGAGTTTTCAAGAATTGAAGCAGAGATTGACTACAGCTCCAATCTTGGCATTACCATCAGGCAGTGGAGGCTTCGTGGTGTATACTGACGCATCAGGCACGGGACTCGGATGTGTTCTTATGCAAAATGAGAAAGTCATTGCCTATGCCTCACGGCAATTAAAACCACAAGAAAGGAACTACCCAACTCATGATTTAGAGTTAGCAGCGGTAGTCTTTGCTCTAAAAAATTGGCGGCATTACCTTTACGGTGAGCAGTTTGATGTGTTCAGTGATCATAAGAGCCTCAAATATATTTTCTCTCAGAAGGAACTTAATCTGAGACAACGACGCTGGTTGGAATTCTTAAAAGATTATGACTTTGCCATCAATTACCATCCGGGGAAAGCAAATGTCGTAGCAGATGCACTAAGTAGAAAATGGGAAGGTAAACTGGCTAGTCTAAACTTCAGTGGAAGATGGTGAAGGATTTTGAAGATTGGAAGCCTTTCTTGAGCGAATCGAGAAAGATATCTTTTGCAGCGCTCAAGATTCAACCAGAGATAATTGGGAAGATCTTGACTGCACAAAAAGTAGATGTTGATCTTCCTAAATATATAGAAGCATCTAAAAAGGAAGGTTCTGATTTCACCATCGGAACGGATGGAGATATAAGGTACCGTAGCAGATTGTGGATTCCAAGTGATATTGAGTTGAGACAGGAGATTCTGGATGAAGCACACAGATCGATGTACACTATTCACCCAGGTACAATGAAAATGTACAAGGATCTCCAACGGAACTTTTGGTGGCCAAAAATGAAGAATGACATCGCAGAATTTGTTTCTAGATGCTTGGTATGTCAGCAGATCAAGATTGAACATCAGCGGCCAGCAGGACCTGTTCAACCCTTGGAGATACCTGAATGGAAGTGGGAGCACATAACGATGGACTTTGTCACCGGTCTACCCAAGACCACAAAACATCGTTATGACACCATATGGGTGATTGTTGACCGATTAACCAAATCGGCGCACTTCTTACCTATCCGCTTAGATCAGTCGACAGACAGTCTAGCTGAATTATATGTGAATGAAATTGTCAGCTTGCATGGTGTTCCTGCATCAATTGTATCTGATCGGGATACACGATTTACCTCTCGTTGATGGAAGAGTTTTCAGGATGCTATGGGCACTCAATTGAAGTTTAGCACTTCATTTCATCCGCAGACTGATGGTCAGTCCGAAAGGACCATCCAGACACTAGAAGACATGTTGAGAGCATGTGCTCTAGATTTTGTGGGCAGCTGGGATAGACACCTTCCATTAGTGGAGTTTGCATACAATAATAGTTATCATTCGAGCATCAAGATGGCACCCTATGAAGCATTGTATGGGAGACCTTGCAGATCACCTTCATGCTGGAGTGATGTTGGCGAGAAGCACATCCTAGGACCGGAACTTGTTCAGACAAGTAAGCAGGGTGTTGATTGATGAATACCCATTCATCACTCTTTATTCTCATATTTTAGCTACAAAAACCTATGCAAATGCATGTAGATATTTGTAAATAGGAATAATTAGCAGAAGCATGCATTTTGTAAAAACCTATAATTAGCATGTTTTTGTGCAAAAATAAAAGAATAAAGATTAAAAAGAAAAAGAGGGAAATATTTAGAACAAATATTGAGCAACCTAACCCAAGGGAGGGCTCAGCATGGGCCTGACCGCATAAAAGCCAAAGTAGAGGGAGATAGGGGCTCATGTGTAAATATTTGTAAATAAATAAAATTATATTTTCCTCACCCAAAAATATGCTTGTACATATTTGTATATATTTAGAAAATATTAAAAACAAAATAAAAATGTGAAAATCAAAAAGAACAAAAATATCCTTTCACCATGTACATAGACCATACTCCTATATTTACTCAACTTTATAAATAAATAAAATTATTTCCTAAACTTTTTGTAAATATCCTATATTATATATTGTAAATAAATAAAATAAAAAGAATCAAAACAAAAATCAAATAAAAATAACAAAATTAAAATAACAAAAATACATTGTACATATACCATGTATATAGATGTATATATCTATTTATTTTACCTATGTAAATAAATAATAAAAGTAAAATAAAAACACCCTTTTATTCCTTATTTTATTCTATAAATAAATAAAATATAAAATAAGGATAAAATTGTATATAAATAATAATTAAAAATCAAAAATTAAAAACCTAAATATTGTATTTATACCTATATATAGCTATATAAGGTAAATACCTTATTTTTATTTCCAAAAATTAATTAAAAATCACCAAAAAATAGAAAAAAATAAAATAAAAATATTTTGTGTTTTAAGCTTTTGCTAATTCCATCATTTTCTAGCCTAAAATAAAGAAACAAAAAATTAAAATACGTGGCGGCTTCTGATTGGTCCACGGGGTTTGTTGACCTCCGGTCAACTCCCCCCGCGGACCGTCTTCTCCAGCGGATCTCGCGCCCGACCCGTTTTCTCCTCTTTTTCCGCGCTCGATCCGCCCGCCATTTGCGCAAACCCCGGGTCCTAATCCTTCTTCTTGCATCCGAGACCAACGCCCGGGGGATTGCATCGGGGTCCGCGCTCCATGCTGCCCTACCCGACCGGCCTTAGTCGGGTCTGCACCCATATATATCTCGAGCTCCGCCACCTTCAATCAGCATCTTTGGCTAATCCACTCCACCCCAGTGAGCTCCAGCACCCGAGCGTGAGTGACAGCTCGCTCCAGGTGCCGTCGCAGCGAGGAGAGGGGCCGGTTTCCATTGATCCGGCGACTTAGCACCGCCGTGCTCCGCCCAGAGCAGGAGCTCGAGCCTCGGGCCGAGACAACCCTTGAGGCCACGACCAGGAGCTACCCCAGCTCCAGCATAGTCTCCTCGACCGCCCAGGTAATCCCTTAGCTTCTCTATTTAGCCTAATTTCCATTTTGCCCCAATCCGCTCCGCCGCCGTGTCCCATCGATTCCGACCACCTCCCGCGTCCGTTCGATCATCGGAACCCATACCCATCTCCGCCTTCCCTCCGCGCACCTTCTCCATACACCCATCCAACCCAGCTCGCACAGGAGCTGGGGTTCGAGCTCTACCGTCCGTCGCTTCGCCGGAGCTCGCCCATCTCGCACCTCCGACCGCCTTCACCTCGCCTAACCGGGTCGAGGCAGTTTGCCCTCGACCCGCGAGCTGTTTGGTCTGTTTTGCAGGTTGAACCAAGCCCACCTGAGGGCTTGGACTATTGGGTCCAGCAGCTACAGCTCCGACGACCTCGCCTGAGCTTCTCGGAGCTCGTCCGGGTCATCGGAGACCACCATCCGACGCGGGAGCCCACACCGCACCTTGTCAGATCATCAGCGCCCCGCGAGGAGCCTCGGAGCGAGCGCACTAGGCCGGCGAGTTTCGCCGGCCACCTGTTCTTCGAGGATCTTCAACAGCCGTCCGATCAGCCTCGACCTCCAGTTTGCATCTCGTCCATCCATTCCCGGAGGAGCAGCCACCGTCCGATCCTTGGAGAGGAGATACGGACCGCCCGATGCGTGAGGGTTAGCCACAGAGAGCCACCACCGCCCGATGTACCACGTGGCTTAACCCCAGCCGTCCGATCGCTGCGAGAGCCTCAGCGTTGGCGTGCCACCCGTTCCCAGCCGTTCATCCATCCACGTGGCGCGCATCCATCGGACGACTTAATAAAGGGTAATTTACCCTTAGGCCCTTTCTTATCTTTCATTTCGTTTCAGTCCTATAATTATTTTCGTCAGTTATTTAGTTTTAGGGTATTTTGCATGTCGGACCCTGAGCTTTAGTTTATTTGCACTTATACCCCTGTCTATGTGAGCCACGTGCTTCGTCACGTGTGATTTTGGTGTAATTGCAACCTTAGCCCCTGTAGTTCTGGATGTTAATTAATGAATGAAAACTTTTTAGTATTTGCATATATGCCCCTGTGAGTGTTTAATTGCGCATGTGCGTTTATTTGGTGGGTTAATTGCAACACAGCCCCCTGGACTTTTGGTACGAGTTACCAAAAGGTCCTCGGGACTTGTTTTATTTACAAAGAGGTCCCTGAGTGCCCCAGGCACGCGCCGCGCGCGTGCGTTGCTGGGTATTTTGCACCTGGACCCCCAGAACTTAGGGTATTTGCACTTCAGTCCTTGTGCACGGTGCCCCCTTTTGATTTTTTAATAAAATATCAAATCACCTCCAAATTCGATGAAAATTTGATACATGGCTCCTGCCATGTTGTAGGATTTTTGAGAATTTTTGAGGACATTTTTGATTTTGTTTGTTATTTTTAAAAATTCAAAAACCTTTATTTCAGCTACTGTCTAGAGTTAAAAATCCCAAAAAAATATAAAAACCCCCTCAAAAATTCTATAAAAATTAGGTACTGTTTCTTTTGTGTTCCTTGATTTTCTAGCCAATTTTGGCTATTTGTCATTGCTTAAAAACCATAAAAACTTAAAAACACCTAAAAACTCATAAAAATCATATTAAATAATCTAAAAACCCAAAAACAATAATTTTGGTGCTCAAATTTTCCTTGTTTTCTCTAGTATACAGGAAAATTACCTCCAGGCCCTCTTGAGATTTTTAGATATTTTATCTAGGGATTTTGGGCCTGGCTGGACAGTACCCAGCCTTTTTGTTACTGTTTGATTTTATTAAATAAACTATAGATCATAAAATTATCAAAAATTAACCAAAAACATTAAAAAACCTAAAAAACATAAAAACATTTTTGTTTGAATTTTTGCTTGATTTTGACACATTTAATAATTAGCTAAAGCTTGCTTGCTTTTGTGTTTCCTTTGTTTTCTTCACATTTAAAAATCCAAAAAAATATAAAAATCACTAAAAATCATTAAAAATACTTGTCTTTTATTTTATTTTATTTTTACTACTTCGTAGGCCTTTGGCCAACCCGTGCTCCTTGAGTTCGACCCTGGGTGCTATACCAGGTTAATCTCATAGCTGGACCGCTATCCGTTGTTTTGATCGATCTTTGATTTATTGAGTGGTCCGATTTTTCTTGATACACATCGCCTGATCGCTCGGGTCGCAACGACCCTATTTCTGTACCTCATACCCTAGTGGTCAGGCCTGTTATCAGAATGGCGCCGTTGCCGGGGAGCACGGCTTAGTAGTTTTACTTTGATTTTCGTTTTTGTTTTCGCGGCTTTTCGCGGCTCTTCGGAGCTCGCGGCTTTTCGCAGCTTTTGTTTCTATTTTCTTTTTGTTTTATTTTGATTTATTTTTCATTTTCTTTTATTTTTATTTTTGTTTTATTTTGTGTGTTTATTTTATTTTCCATTTTTGCATATATACCCTCACCTTTATTTTTATTCCTTTTTCCTTGTTATTTGATTATTTTTGCTGGTCTGACCACTCTTCTCTTTTTCTTGCGAGGGCCCAAGGACTGCGGAGGCGACTTTCGAGGAGCCGGTGCAGCCGAGGAACTTGGAGGCGGCTTCCTTCTTTACGAAGCCGCAGGAGAGAGCGAGAGGGAGAGAGTTGAGTGGGTGAGGTTAGATTAGGATTTTATTTTATTTTTATTATTATTGTAATAATACAGGGACAGGACTTGGACACTCTTGTGACTTGATCGTAGCGGGTCTGTTTCGCCGATCACCGGTGTGCTCGGGGGACCCATTAGGACCTTCGCGGTTTTTCGCGGCTTTTTCACGGTTTTATTTTTCTTTTATTTCTGTCTTTTCCGGTTTTTCGTGGTTTTTGCTCGATCCCCTAGACTTAGTATTTTCTGGTGAATGTGCCGTAATTAGTAGGATCCACACACCTAATTGCATATCTGTTCCCATAGATCGAATAATTGGACCTACTTAAAATCAATAATAAAAATAACCGATTCATTTGCCTCCGTAGCCTACGTGCCGCAGCCCGTCCTGTAAAGCGCTTACTCCTACCCCCGATTTGTCGGACAGAGGAGGGACGGGCCAAGACCGGACTCTTTGGCTTGGAGGTCGGTGACCGGTTAGACGGCTCTTCGCTAGACTTGCTCGTCTAGGACTCGGTTTTGTCGCTGCATCATTTAGGTTAGTTTTATTTCTGTCTTTACTTTTATGCGCGGATCATATTGCATGTAGAGTGCTGGAGACAGGTACGCATCTCTGACTTTGCATGCATCATTGATTTATCGTGCATCGGCTTTTTCGTCTTCTCCCCCTTGTTTTGGACTTAATAACCAGGAGAACCGAAAAATTCGTTAGGCCATTTGATTGCTTTGAAAAATATTAAAAAAGTGAAACCATAAAATTGGGACTGCTAAGATTATTGATCTTAAAATCCGCTCACCCTAAAAATTTTGTCTTGGGGAGAGCAACCCCCTCATTGTTTGGTTTGGATGCGCGAGAGAGTGACCCGCACCCTAGGTAGAGCCCCCCGTTGCTAGTCCCGACTGATTACCGACTCTTCCGTGCGGGCCAGTCGGTTGGGTTAGCATCGGATATCCCAACAGGTCACGTAAGCGCTCTGATATTCTATTTGTTCACCAAAATAAAATCGACAAGATAATTTGACCGAGCTTTCACGGTCTTCAGCTCGCGTTGCGTTGGTGAGCCGGGGGTTTGATTTTAGATCATAATTTTTCCAGATCTCATCCGCCCTACTCGCCAGATCAAGATGATGGGTAGACGGTCTCTTAGGCAGCCTTTCGTTGCACCGCTTTCGGGCGCGTCTACCTCATCATCTAGGTTGGCTCGCGAGAGCTCAGACCCGCTCTCCGAGCCCGAGTACGACTCCACCCTGTTCCCCCTCGACCCCCTTTCTGATCTACCTGAGAGACACGAGCCCGAGGAGAGATTGATACATTTGACAGCACCTGAGTTGGGCTCGTTTGATTTTGCAGACGTCGACATGGCCGGAGCCGACAGTTCAGACGATCACTCCCATCAGCCAGAGCATATTGTACTAGAACAGGGAGCGATCAACTCCACCCTGATCGCATCACTCAATACAGTCCAGCAGCAGCTCCGCGATCAGGGAGCATTTATGATTGAGATGAGGAGAGAGTTGGAGAGGCTCAGAGCAGAGCGAGATGAGCAGAGCGAGCCTAAGGACGGACCTGATGCAGAGGCACGAGCCGCAGCAGCCGCAGCAGCAGCAGCCGCGGCCGCCGCTGCAGCGGCAGCAGCCGCGGGAGGAGGAGGACCACCTAAACCGATGCGGGAGTTGCACAACCCCGGATCTACACTGATGCACCATTGGGTGGTGGTTCCTGCTATCGTGGGGGACTTCAAGTTCCCCCCGAACACCCTGCAGATGCTTCCTCGTTTTCACGGACTCGCCACTGAGGAGCCCCACCTCCACCTCCAGGAGTTTCTGATGATTTGCAGCACTGTCCACGACCGGCATGTGGACCAGGACACGATTCGGATGATAGCCTTCCCGTTTTCACTGGCAGATAGAGCAGCCACCTGGCTGAAGCACCTTGGGAGGTTTGTTTACACCTGGGAGCAGCTCCGCACCGAGTACTTGAACAAGTACTATCCACTCGGGCGGATGAATGCAGCGAGGGCCCTGATCAGCAACTTCTCCATGTTCCCCAACGAGCAGTTCCACGAGGCATGGGAGAGGTTCCGAGAGCTTCTGAACAGATGCCCGCATTACGACATCACGAAGCCGAACCTTGTGCAGAGCTTCTTTAGCGGGTTGACACCAGAGCTACAGGGCCTGGTGAATGCTTCTTGCGGCGGGTCCTACTTCGCCAAGGACCACGACCAGGTCTGGGCCATCTTCGAGGAGATGGCTGAGAACTATATGGTGATGTCTCAGACCAGGTTGTATACTCAGAAGACCCAGCCACATCAGCCAGGACCCGTGCAGTACCAGAGGATAGCACGGGTAGATGCAGGTCCATCCAGTTCGTCCGCAGCAGCAGCAGCACAGGCAGAGTCATCAGCTGCGGACATGGGCATTATCAGCGAGAAGCTGGACCGCATGGAGCTGATAGAGAGGAAGCAGTGCCAGGGTATCACGCAGATGGAGCAGATGGCACAGGTTCTGAGCGACATGAAGATACAGCTCATGTGTCTCCAGGAGGCACAGACGGCTTCTCAGCCCCGTCTTCAGTCGCGAGGCGACGCCGGCAGCAGCAGCAGCTCGTCCCAGCGCTCCAGCACCCACGTGCAGCCTAGACAGGTCCATCTTGTACAGGCGGAGCCGTACCAGCAGCCGCAGCCCACCTATCAGTCCCCACCATCTCCAGAGATGCAGATGGTGGTCTACCAGCCGGACCAGCCTCTGGCAGTACTCCCGCCAGCCCCCTTCGATGCCGAGCCGTTGATGGATGTCAACGGGATTTGGTATGACCGTCCTCAGCCTGGGATCCGACGAGACCATCCCGGATTCAGGTGGGGGAGTGGTGGTACCCAGCCCCAGCAGCAGCCGTCAGGACAGGGAGGGCAGTACTCCCAACAGAGAGATCACCACCAGCCGCAGCAGCAGCCCCCAGCATATCAGCAGCACCAGTCATCCTTCGGTCCGCGTCCCTATCAGCAGCAGGGACAGTCGTGGAGACGTGAGCAGCAGGCTCACCCGGGATACCAGCAGCAGCACCCTCCATCATACCCCTCTTACCAGCACCAGCAGCAGCAGTTCCAGCAGCCTCACCCACAGAGAGGCCACCTGTCGGGCTCCCACGAGAGCCCCGCTTTGGATGACATCGCCCGCCTCCTCACGGACCAGCAGGCCACATTCCGACGGGAGATGGACGAGTTCCGCTAGGAGATGCGGGACCTGGTGAGAGGGAAGGCCGCCATACCAACCCAGATAGAGCCGAATCCGAACAACCTCAAGAGGAAATCTGAGCAGGTAGTACATACTGAGTTAGCCACTCCTAGTGACCCATTTGATGATACATCTTCGGATCTATTTGATGCTGATTTTGTCACACTTAGGAGCGGTAGGACCCCAGCAGGCGGCGGCACCTCATCTGAGCTTCACCACGAGGACATTTCAGAGGCACCACATGAGGAGGAGGAGAGCGGTACTGAGGCCGCTCCAGATGATGACGGTGGCACTGAAGCCACCAAGGATGCTGATCCCACCGGCGGTACTGAGGCCGCCGCTTCACCAGATCTAGGAGGTGGTACTCATGCCACCCGTTCAGCCGAGCCAGCCCGCAGTACTGAGGCCGCACGACGTCTACCAACAGCAGCAGCAGAGCCAGCCCATGGTGGTACTGAGGCCACCGGTGTTTGTACAGATAGAGCTGATGTTTTTCCTCGTATTCCTGTATCTCAGAACTCTGTTGTGAATAAAGGAAAAGGTTTACTTTCTTCTGGTCCCACTGTGGTGCATGATATATGTGTGGATCCGGTCCTTGAACCGCCTAGACCTTTTCCTAGTCCTTCATCTGAGAAGGACCCAGTGATCCCCTTCCCTAGAGCCCTTCAGATGGGGAAGGGGAAGAAAATTGATCCAAAAAAGAGAGAGCTTGAGGAGTTCAGCCAGAGCATGATTGATCGATTCCATATCCAGCTGACCCTCCAGGAGGCTTTGCAGCACATCCCCCTTCTCCAGCGATCTTTGAGAGAGAGGACTACAGTCAGGAGGAGGAGGAGGAACCACACTTCTGAGATCCATGTGCTGACCAAAGCCACGTGCTTTGCGATCCAGAACCGACTGCCAGCCAAGAGGCCAGATTCAGGGGCCCCGTATGTCAGATGCCAGATCAGTGAGCAGAGGTTCGACCGTACTCTTCTAGATAGCGGATCGTCGATCAACCTTCTTCCGGCAGCCCTTCTCGACCGCTTCGAGTTGGGCACTCTTCGACAGAGCAGGACAGTCCTTCAGTTCGTTGATCGATCTGTCAAGAGGCCGAAGGGGTTACTACGAGACGTTATCGTCACGATTCAGGGCCTGAAATTCCCCGTGGACTTCGTAGTGTTGGACATGGAGATCCCTGAGTCAGTGGCCGATACCCCCATCATCCTTGGTCGTCCGTTCTTGGCCACAGCCAAGGCGGTGATTGATCATGATAGCGAGAAGGTGTACTTTCGCGTCCAGGGCGAGAGTATACAAATAGAGACGGTCGAGGACTACAGAGCTAGATTCAGAGCCCGCTCAGATGCGAGTACAGATTCAGAGCAGCTGACAGACGCAGAGCCAGACATCCACCAGGACTGTGATTTTGTGATCACAGATGATGAGGCAGCTTGGGCAGATCTTGAGACACAGACCACCCTCTCACTTTCAGATACAGCTGATGCAGAGACGACAGCAGAGGAGAGTCTGGAGAGCACAGACCTGGTTCAGGATACCATTGAGGCAGCAGTGCCGGTCCTTGATCGCAGCACGATGTTTAGTGATGGTGGTGTTGAGGCCACCTTGTTTTCCGGTGGTACTGATGCCACCGCGGTTGATACAGATCCCTCGGATTCAGAGTCTGATTGGGCCGATTGTGATGATCAGATGCCAGACCTGATTCCACCTGAGCCTACAGATGAGGAGGAGGTAGAGGCAGAGCAGACCAGAGACAGTGCAGTTGAGCCGCCTTCTCCCGATCCAGTTTGCGAGAGTACGCTTTCACTTTCCCAGGCAGATTTGGCCGACCTTGCAGCTTTCACTCAGTTTCTTCCGCAGCCAGATTTGTCGGCACCCAGCATTCCAGAGCTGAAGCCGCTCCCTACTTCGCTGAAGTATCGATTCCTTGCGGGCGAGCCAGAGATGTACCCAGTCATCATCTTCGCCGAGTTGACTGGAGAGCAAGAATCCCGTTTGATGGGGGTTCTTGAAAAGAACCGCAAGGCGATCGGATGGAGCGTAGCAGATCTCCATGGGATTAGTCCATCAGTATTCTCCCACCATATCTATCTCGAGGATGGGGCGAAGCCGTCGCGTGAGTTCCAGCGGCGTCTGAACCCCAACCTGAGAGAGGTTGTGATGAAGGAAATATCAAAGTGGTGGGGCGCAGGTTTTATTTATCCCATTTCCGACTCCAAGTGGGTCAGCCCTTGCATGTGGTGCCCAAGAAGACGGGCATCACGACTGTGATCAGTGAGTCGGGAGAGGAGATCGCTACACGAGTACCCACCTCTTGGAGGGTTTGTGTTGACTACAGGAGACTCAACCAAGCCACCAAGAAGGACCATTTCCCCCTGCCTTTTATTGACCAGATCATTGAGAGACTGGTAGGGAAGAGCCATTATTGCTTCCTGGATGGGTACTCGGCTACAACCAAGTGGCCATCGCTCCTGAGGACCAGGAGAAGACCACCTTTACCTGTCCCTTCGGCACATATGCTTTTCGACGCATGCCATTTGGGCTATGCAACACCCCTGCGACTTTTCAGAGGTGCATGCTGTCGATCTTTTCGGACATGGTAGGGGAGTGCTTGGAGGTCTTCATGGATGATTTCTCGATCTACGGCGACGGATTTGATTCTTGTCTTGACTGCCTAGATCGAGTACTCCAGCGATGTATTGAGTATCATTTGGTGCTATCTTGGGAGAAGAGTCACTTCATGGTGACTCAAGGGACGGTGCTTGGCCACATCATCTCCAACAGGGGCATGGAGGTTGATCCGGCCAAGGTTGATGTCATTAGGAAACTCACACCGCCGTCCAATCTGAGGCAGCTACGGTCATTTCTGGGGCACGTTGGATTTTATAGGCGATTTATTCATGATTTCAGCAGGATTGCCCGGCCGTTGACTGACCTCTTGACGAAAGACACCGAGTTCCTTGTCGATGACAAGTGTCTTTCGTCGTTTGCTACTCTCCAGCAGTGTGTTATTGAGGCTCCTGTCCTCCAGCCGCCTGATTGGTCTCTCCCATTCGAGATCATGACGGACGCCTCCGATTTTGCCGTAGGGGCAGTGCTGGGACAGAGGAGGGATGGAGTTCCATTTGCCATACACTATGCTATCCGCACATTGGATTCCGCCCACCGGAACTACACAGTCACAGAGAAGGAGATGCTAGCAGTAGTGTTTGCCCTGGATAAGTTCAGATCATATATCATCGGATCTAGAGTGACTTTGTTTACAGATCACACCGCCATCAGGTACCTCATGGCAAAGAAGGATGCCAAGGCCAGACTGACTAGATGGATCCTTCTACTCCAGGAGTTCGACATTGAGATCAAGGATAAGCCTGGAGTCAAGAATGTGGTGGCGGATCATCTCTCCCGATTAGAGTAGCCTGAGGATTCTGAGCAGATTGACCCTATTAGAGATACCTTCCCAGATGAGGCGATCCTTGCTATCGCATCACTCCCATGGTACGCCGATATTGTGAACTTTCTCGTTGTTGGGAAAGTCCCACAAGATTGGCCCAGACAGAGACTTGAGACCTTCCTTGCGAAGGCCAAGTCCTACCATTGGGAGGATCCCATCCTTTACCACGAAGGAGGGGATAGCGTCTGGCGTCGGTGTATTCCTCAGGAGGAACACCATAGCTTCCTCACTTATTGCCACAAGCTTGAGGCAGGAGGACATCATTCTGGGAGGAGAACGGCACAGAAAGTGCTCCAATCCGGCTTGTGGTGGCCTACCCTCTTCAAGGACTCAGATGAGTTCGTGAAGAGGTGTACTGACTGTCAGAGGATGGGCACTTGTGGACAGCGTGATATGATGCCGATGCAGCCCATTCACTTCTGTGAGGTTTTTGACGCATGGGGCATCGATTTCATGGGTCCATTCCCTAAGAGTCAGGGATTTGAGTACATTCTGTTGGCCGTAGATTATGTGAGTCGTTGGGTGGAGGCTATCCCCGCCCGAGCCGCTGATGCGAGGACAGTTTGCAGATTTTTGAGGAAGCATATCATCACGCGGTTCGGGGTTCCACGAGTTCTGATTTCTGATGGGGGATCTCACTTCATCAACGACCAGGTGAAGGCACTTGCTAGCGAGTTCGGCATAGACCATCGTGTTGCTACACCTTACCATCCACAAACGAATGGTCTAGCCGAAGTGTCGAATAGGGAGATCAAGACTATATTGCAGAAAGTCGTCCGCCCAGACCGAAAGGATTGGTCACAGCTTTTGGACTCGGTCTTGTAAGCATATAGGACGTCTTTCAAGACACCTTTGGGCACATCTCCCTTTCGCCTCGTGTACGGCAAGCCATGCCATTTACCTGTTGAGCTGAGGCACAAGTCACTTTGGGCAGTTACAGACATTATCATGGATCCAGATGGTATGGGAGACCAGAGGAGGGCAGAGCTAGCTGCCCTGGAGGAGCTTAGAGATGCAGCTTTCTCAAGCAGCCTACATTATAAGGAGAAAGTCAAGGAGTGGCATGACTCTCATATCAGCCACAAGCATTTTGAGATTGGAAAGAGAGTATGGCTGTTTGATGCGAGACTTAGATTATTTCCAGGGAAGCTACAGAGCAAATGGAAAGGACCTTATCTGGTTAGGAAGGTACACGACAACAGTAGCATCGACATATCTGAGTTGTCTTCTGAGAGTACCTTCCGAGTGAACGGCCAGCGGCTCAAGCCATTTCTAGATCATGAGCCGCGGGTCGTTGATATTGCCCCTATTCATTTTGCGTGAGATGTGGTCTTTGACTCACATCTAACGCATCTCACGCCTGAGTTTCACTGATCTTCCGCTGTACATAGATCCAGATGTCCATATCATCACATTCTTTAGTCCCACATCCCTTTCTCCATCTTGTGATTATGCTATACTTAGGGTGCACTTTACCCTAAGTATAGGGGGGGTGTGAGACATTTCGGGTATTTCTTTTGTTTCCGTCTACCCCTGTTTTGCTGCCTATACTTAGGGATCTTTCACCCTAAGTATAGGGGGGGTAAACCCTGTACATTCGCCACTCGGTTTTCCCTTAGTATACAGCCTGCTATACTTAGGATTATTTGATCCTAAGTATAGGGGGGAGACCTGAGTCCCTCTTGACTTTTCATTTCCTTTTTGTATAGCCTTTCTTTTCACTTCCCTATACATAGCACGAGTTATGTCTTCTTCATCGCTCTTGACTCTGAGGACATCGTTCGAGCTAAGTATAGGGGGTGTGTATATATTTCATATATACTTTAGCCATAACTCGTACTTTGTGTGAGTGTGTTAATAAATAAAAATGGCTAAAAATCACAAAAATTAAAAATTTTCATGTACATAATCTTCTTTTATTTGCACATACATAGCTAGTGTACAAATTATTTTTGTAAAAATGATTTCAAAAATCTTTTGTGTAAAGCTTGTGTAAATATTTTTGTATCAAAATTATGTATATAGTACAAAATTTTTCCAAAATGTTTTGAAAATCAAAAAGTTTGCAAAAATCTTGTGTAAATGTGTGTAAATACCTTTATGCAAAACTTGCACTTCATGCATCATCCATTCATGATTTCAAAACATTTTTCAAAAATTTTGCATGTTTGTAAAATATTGTGTAAATAAGCATCTTTTTGTACATATGTATATAGTTTTTCTGGATGATAGTTGACATTTAAACTAGCCTGGAATCAAATTGAGAAATGGAGCTTGATTACATATTGGTGGAACTTATAGGACTTAGGTTTAAGGCTTTTCAGGTCCATGGTGACTTAATTCTTTGAGTCCACTAGGCTATGATCACATGTCATCTCAATGAGCCTAAGTAGAGCACTTAACAACAACACATGACTCATATAGATTATGGCTTTACTTGGACAACCGCACTATGCACCGAGCTCTCTACGGATGAGGTGGTGAGGAGGCAGTCTTCCTTGACTTGGGGTAGCATATGAGGGTAGTACTTCTAGGCGGAACCTCTCTTCTTCATATAGTGAAGGAAGTGCGTCTCAACTTGGTCTGGTTGCCATGAGGTCTAACGACGGGAGTTGTGGGTTGCAATAAAGCTTCAAAAGAGGGATAGTCTACTGGCTCAAGAGGAAAAACTCCTTGTATATATGCTGCACATGTATATGTTGTATAGATGCACTTAAAAAAATGTGCAAAAAGAAAAGAACTCCAAAAAAGTGGTGGGTCTGAGAGAAAATGATAATCCCACCGGAGTATGTATATAAGTGCAATAAGCAAAGCTTGGTTTCATGATCCACCTGTTGTAGCTTGCAGCAGGGAGACTTGGCTACACTGGTCAAGCTCCCAAGGGTACTTGGCTACACTGGACTTGACCCATTCTCTTCTTCCCCCTCTTCTTGAGCCGGTTGTACTTGAACTTAGAAGGGAATACCCCGCTCCTCGAGGAAAGAGTGGCCAGATTGAGGTCATAGATTTACCTTGTTGGGGAGGGTTGTCAAGTTGCCATTTCTGAGGTGGAGAGCTTAGACCTCACTTTCACAGGACAAGAAAAGATTCATGGTCTTCAGGGTTTGTGATTGATGACTTGTTCTGATCTGGAGCATTGAGGAGTCTTGATTACAGATTGGTGGAACTTAGAGGCTGTTAGGTTTTAAGCTTAAGTCTAAATAAGGTTCCGACACATTAATAATCCAAAGATCTGATTGAGCTCCATACCTCAATTTAATGAAGGCAAGTTTAATAATCAACCTTGATCCATGTACATCCTCTTTTTCTTTTTCTGTCTTTATTTTTCACTTCTTTTTCAAATAAGTGTTTGCTAAGGGACTAGCAAAGTATAGTATAGGGGGGTGATGAATACCCATTCATCACTCTTTATTCTCATATTTTAGCTACAAAAACCTATGCAAATGCATGTAGATATTTGTAAATAGGAATAATTAGCAGAAGCATGCATTTTGTAAAAACCTATAATTAGCATGTTTTTGTGCAAAAATAAAAGAATAAAGATTAAAAAGAAAAAGAGGGAAATATTTAGAATAAATATTGAGCAACCTAACCCAAGGGAGGGCTCAGCATGGGCCTGACCGCATAAAAGCCAAAGTAGAGGGAGATAGGGGCTCATGTGTAAATATTTGTAAATAAATAAAATTATATTTTCCTCACCCAAAAATATACTTGTACATATTTGTATATATTTAAAAAATATTAAAAACAAAATAAAAATGTGAAAATCAAAAAGAACAAAAATATCCTTTCACCATGTACATAGACCATACTCCTATATTTACTCAACTTTATAAATAAATAAAATTATTTCCTAAAGTTTTTGTAAATATCCTATATTATATATTGTAAATAAATAAAATAAAAATAATCAAAACAAAAATCAAATAAAAATAACAAAATTAAAATAACAAAAATACATTGTACATATACCATGTATATAGATGTATATATCTATTTATTTTACCTATGTAAATAAATAATAAAAGTAAAATAAAAACACCCTTTTATTCCTTATTTTATTCTATAAATAAATAAAATATAAAATAAGGATAAAATTGTATATAAATAATAATTAAAAATCAAAAATTAAAAACCTAAATATTGTATTTATACCTATATATAGCTATATAAGGTAAATACCTTATTTTTATTTCCAAAAATTAATTAAAAATCACCAAAAAATAGAAAAAAATAAAATAAAAATATTTTGTGTTTTAAGCTTTTGCTAATTCCATCATTTTCTAGCCTAAAATAAAGAAACAAAAAATTAAAATACGTGGCGGCTTCTGATTGGTCCACGGGGTTTGTTGACCTCCGGTCAACTCCCCCCGCGGACCGTCTTCTCCAGCGGATCTCGCGCCCGACCCGTTTTCTCCTCTTTTTCCGTGCTCGATCCGCCCGCCATTTGCGCAAACCCCGGGTCCTAATCCTTCTTCTTGCATCCGAGACCAACGCCCGGGGGATTGCATCGGGGTCCGCGCTCCATGCTGCCCTACCCGACCGGCCTTAGTCGGGTCTGCACCCATATATATCTCGAGCTCCGCCACCTTCAATCGGCATCTTTGGCTAATCCACTCCACCCCAGTGAGCTCCAGCACCCGAGCGTGAGTGACAGCTCGCTCCAGGTGCCGTCGCAGCGAGGAGAGGGGCCGGTTTCCATTGATCCGGCGACTTAGCACCGCCGTGCTCCGTCCAGAGCAAGAGCTCGAGCCTCGGGCCGAGACAACCCTTGAGGCCACGACCAGGAGCTACCCCAGCTCCAGCATAGTCTCCTCGACCGCCCAGGTAATCCCTTAGCTTCTCTGTTTAGCCTAATTTCCATTTTGCCCCAATCCGCTCCGCCGCCGTGTCCCATCGATTCCGACCACCTCCCGCGTCCGTTCGATCATCGGAACCCATACCCATCTCCGCCTTCCCTCCGCGCACCTTCTCCATACACCCATCCAACCCAGCTCGCACAAGAGCTGGGGTTCGGGCTCTACCGTCCGTCGCTTCGCCGGAGCTCGCCCATCTCGCACCTCCGACCGCCTTCACCTCGCCTAACCGGGTCGAGGCAGTTTGCCCTCGACCCGCGAGCTGTTTGGTCTGTTTTGCAGGTTGAACCAAGCCCACCTGAGGGCTTGGACTATTGGGTCCAGCAGCTACAGCTCCGACGACCTCGCCTGAGCTTCTCGGAGCTCGTCTGGGTCATCGGAGACCACCATCCGACGCGGGAGCCCACACCGCACCTTGTCAGATCATCAGCGCCCCGCGAGGAGCCTCGGAGCGAGCGCACTAGGCCGGCGAGTTTCGCCGGCCACCTGTTCTTCGAGGATCTTCAACAGCCGTCCGATCAGCCTCGACCTCCAGTTTGCATCTCGTCCATCCATTCCTGGAGGAGCAGCCACCGTCCGATCCTTGGAGAGGAGATACGGACCGCCCGATGCGTGAGGGTTAGCCACAGAGAGCCACCACCGCCCGATGTACCACGTGGCTTAACCCCAGCAGTCCGATCGCTGCGAGAGCCTCAGCGTTGGCGTGCCACCCGTTCCCAGCCGTTCATCCATCCACGTGGCGTGCATCCATCGGACGACTTAATAAAGGGTAATTTACCCTTAGGCCCTTTCTTATCTTTCATTTCGTTTCAGTCCTGTAATTATTTTCGTCAGTTATTTAGTTTTAGGGTATTTTGCATGTCGGACCCTGAGCTTTAGTTTATTTGCACTTATACCCCTGTCTATGTGAGCCACGTGCTTCGTCACGTGTGATTTTGGTGTAATTGCAACCTTAGCCCCTGTAGTTCTGGATGTTAATTAATGAATGAAAACTTTTTAGTATTTGCATATATGCCCCTGTGAGTGTTTAATTGCGCATGTGCGTTTATTTGGTGGGTTAATTGCAACACAGCCCCCTGGACTTTTGGTACGAGTTACCAAAAGGTCCTCGGGACTTGTTTTATTTACAAAGAGGTCCCTGAGTACCCCAGGCACACGCCGCGCGCGTGCGTTGCTGGGTATTTTGCACCTGGACCCCCAGAACTTAGGGTATTTGCACTTCAGTCCTTGTGCACAATGCCCCCTTTTGATTTTTGAATAAAATATCAAATCACCTCCAAATTCGATGAAAATTTGACACATGGCTCCTGCCATGTTGTAGGATTTTTGAGAATTTTTGAGGACATTTTTGATTTTGTTTGTTATTTTTAAAAATTCAAAAACCTTTATTTCAGCTACTGTCTAGAGTTACAAATCCCAAAAAAATATAAAAACCCCCTCAAAAATTCTATAAAAATTAGGTACTGTTTCTTTTGTATTCCTTGATTTTCTAGCCAATTTTGGCTATTTTTCATTGCTTAAAAACCATAAAAACTTAAAAACACCTAAAAACTCATAAAAATCATATGAAATAATCTAAAAACCCAAAAACAATAATTTTGGTGCTCAAATTTTCCTTGTTTTCTCTAGTATACAGGAAAATTACCTCCAGGCCCTCTTGAGATTTTTAGATATTTTATCTAGGGATTTTGAGTCTGGCTGGACAGTACCCAGCCTTTTGTTACTGTTTGATTTTTAGTAAATAAACTATACATCAGAAAATTATCAAAAATTAACCAAAAAACATTAAAAAACCTAAAAAACATAAAAACATTTTTGTTTGAATTTTTGCTTGATTTTTGACACATTTAATAATTAGCTAAAGCTTGCTTGCTTTTGTGTTTCCTTTGTTTTCTTCACATTTAAAAATCCAAAAAAAAAATAAAAATCACTAAAAATCATTAAAAATACTTGTCTTTTATTTTATTTTATTTTTACTACTTCGTAGGCCTTTTGGCCAACCCGTGCTCCTTGAGTTCGACCCTGGGTGCTATACCAGGTTAATCTCATAGCTGGACCGCTATCCGTTGTTTTGATCGATCTTTGATTTATTGAGTGGTCCGATTTTTCTTGATACACATCGCCTGATCGCTCGGGTCGCAACGACCCTATTTCTGTACCTCATACCCTAGTGGTCAGGCCTGTTATCATTGATCTAATCAGAAAAAGATTATTGGCAGCACAAAGTAGACAAAAATCTTATGCCGATCGTCATAGAAGAGAGTTGAGTTTCGCGGTTGGGGAACATGTGTTCTTAAAGATCTCTCCAACCAAGGGCGTCTTACGATTTGGAAAAAGGGCAAAGCTCACTCCCAGGTACATAGGACCTTTTGAGATTCTACAGCGGATTGGAGAGGTGGCATATCGTATTGCATTACCACCTCAATACTCGAAACTTCACGATGTATTCCATGTGTCTATGCTGAGGAAGTACACTCCTGATCCTTCACATGTGATAGAGCACGAGATCATTGATGTTCAGCCGAACTTGACCTTTGAAGAGAAACCCATACGAATCATTGATCGTAGAGATCATCAACTTCGTCGGCGCATAGTTCCGATGGTCAAGGTCCTTTGGCAACACCACCAAAAGGAGGAGGCTACTTGGGAGCTGGAAAACGAAATGCAGTTGAAATACCCGCAACTTTTCGGTATGTTTTCTCTACTAAGAAATTTCGAGGATGAAATTTTTTTAAGGGTGGTAGATTGTAACGGCTTTGACCTTTTCAAAAAAAAATTAAAAAATGCATTATCTTGGATTAAGTGGGTTTAGTTAATGGATTAAATCCTCTCTTTTTCAACTTTAAAACCTAAGGGTTCTTCCCCACTCGTCTACACATCTTGCAATTCTAGAGAGAGTTAGAGAGAGAGAGAGAAGAAGGGTTATTTTACCGGCATCGTTCGTCGTCGCAGGAGAAGGCGGCGTCGAATCCGAGAGGAGAACCCGGATCCGTGACGAAAAGAAGGCGCGAAGATCTCGACGAGTAGAGTTAAGCGTTGGATTCGAGGTATGTATCGGTTTTAGGATTTGTTTTCTAAACGTGTGTATCGGTCTAGGTTTTCGTATATAAATTGAGTATGTTAAAATAGATCTTTCGTATGTATCGGCTTTAGGTTTTCGATTTCTAAGCGTATAGGGTTCGTATAAATATTTATCACTTTTAAAAATATACCTCTTGATGTATATATCGACTTAGGATTACAATCTATAAATATATATCGATTTCATAAGATGATTGCACCATAATGAGTTATCCGAGATGAAACTTGTTAATGGAGGTGTTGAACTCTCTTGATAATTAGTATAAATAATTATATATATTTATATACAACAAACACATGAACGGTAAAATGCTTTGTCGTAGATAATGAAGGAAATTAGTACCCTGAGCCTTTATCATTACGGTAGGAATACTATGTGAGATACCTTAGGGTCATGTAGGGTTTAATTTGTTTATATATGGATATGATTTTAGTAGAATTGTTGTTTCGAAAAGAACAGAAATTTGTTGACCCGAATAGTATTATCTATGCTAGATTCCATGAATAGACCAATTTAGAAACATTCATTGTACAACATTATCTTTTATCGTTGTAACGTATGGGAATTTTCGTATGCACCAATAACGTCACATTATTTCGTATTGACGTTTATTTTTTTTATGATGGCATATTATAATGCATGGCGAATCAATAAATTGTTTTTTTGTCATCTGTATAATCTTTATAATGGTTGAAATGTATTAAACCTTATAAATTAATTGGCCTTAGTAACTTCATGTATACAGGTAATTTAGATGGTGTAATTACATGTCGTAAAGTTAGGATGGTGGTATATCACATTTAAACTTTTCCATAATTGGGTTGGTATCCTTATAAATCAACAGACTTAACTCTACTTATTAGAGTAAATCGTTTCAAAAAATAGATCGAGTCAAAATAAAACACACCATGTCTTATAAATGAGATTGATTTGGAAATGACAGTAGAAGAAAAAAAAGGAAAAAAAACTATATCACGGTGATATACGGTTAATTAATTTTATGAGATGTACGTGTGTATTATACATATTAAATGAAGAGTTCCCCGAACTGTAATTGTTACCACATATAAAGAATTCCAGATATACAAAGACATGATGAATCTTGTGTATAACGTCAAGGAATAATAATTATGGCACCGACTCATAAGAGTCACATGGACGACCGCAAGGGGTCGTGTTAGCCGCAAGGAGCAACGCCGCAAGGGGCGTATGGTTGCAAGGAACCATAGAGGCAAAAGCTAAGTCCTCTACAGTTGTAGCTACACTGTCATGTCATGCCATGGACCGCAAGTGCCAGCAGTTAAAAACGTATAAAAGATACGTAAATGAATGTTATGCAAGAAAATGGTTTATAAAGAAAAACCATCATGAAAATGTGAAGAATGGTTTAACAAGAGAATGAACCATTACATGTTATGTGAAAATTGGTTTAAAAAAGTTAAACCATCAAAATTAGGGGGGCTAATATGTAAAGTGGTTTATATATTTTGTAGGTATGTAAATTTTGGTATTTTATGAGATACGCCCACAAGTAGAAATAAATATTTGTCATGCCTACTTACGCAAATTTACCTACTTTACATGTATACCCATGTTTATGAAAGAAGTCGAACTAAACATGATAGGGATCGAACTTAGACATGCATGGGAATTATCTAGGCACGAAACGTTGTATATGCATGAAAATTCAAGTATATAATTTTTAACGGGATAAGAACCGTTAGAATACCCATGCATGGACCCCGATGCATACTGGGCATTAGGCTCATGCAAATTATGTTTGTTAATTTCAGGTGAAGAGCAAGGTTGATTGCATTTTCTGGATCGTGCTACGGGCTCATTGAGATATCTGACGTGGTACGAATTAGCCGGTGAAGATCTAGTGGATATCTATATGCCCACAGGAACTATCTAGTTGTCATCTTTTTCAATTTCTAGAATAGTTTTTCCCAGTTTAGAGTTGTAATAATGGAACTCTAGTTTGAGTACACATTTTATGGAATGATATTTATCTATACTCATTGTATGCCATTTATATCATTTTTTTGGTAACGGTTCGGTCGTGCGATCAACTGTCGCTTGCTTCCGCCGATGGTCGACGCGACCCGTTCTGTTACACCTTTTTATTTCCGAGCACCCATCGACGTGATTTTGCTTCTTCGCATTTCCTCTTCACAACCTGATCATATCTGATCGATTTGATCATAGACCAATCCTCATCCCCAAATGGTAGAGGATGCCCATCCATACCCATTGCTTCTGACGTTTAGCCGAGAAAGACAATCCTCGACTCTTATTTGTCATTTGTAGGTCGACATTCAACAATTGAGCTTCGTTGATACCTTCATATAGAGATCTGCTCTGAGCCCTGACATGCATACGATAATTACCTCGAAGTTATCCAATTGAAAACGTTGTTGCCTCGAATAAATTGTCCATCAAGTCTGGAAGCATCAGATCTACGCACAGTCAAGAAGTCCTTCATCTGACTTCGTAACCACCGTCTGTTTTGAAGAACAGATCAATCAATCCAGAACCATCGCATTTCTCGATCTTCGAACCCGCTACCCATCGGCATCTTGTTGGTTTAGAGCTTGGCGACCCGCCCTTTCTGCTCAACACCATCTCTATTGGCCTGGAGAAAAACACGGTGTCGCAACACCACCTTCGTCGTGAGCGAGATCAACATTAGTGCCGTCACCCACAAAGAACTCACCGCCGCTTCATAGTCTGAGGAAGAACAATGGAGGACTTCCAGCTTCAACGGATCAAATCCAATCGCTCGAAGCGACTGATCCATCGGACCAGAGTGTGCCATGCGTCGCTAGCAAATCGGTCCCACCGCCCGCCGCTTAAATCCTCACGTGCACAGCACATGAGGTTCCAGATCTTTTGGGCCATTTGAATAAACCCCCCTAAATAAATTGCATATCACGTATAGGACCCCGCTGAACTTCAGCACGTGGGCACGCACGAGCTTACTAGAGATTTTGCATAACGCTCCTTCGCAAGTCTGTTATTTGCAACCAAGTTCTAGGGAGACTTGAGGCACATGGGAAGCACATAAAGTCCGGAGTTTTTGTGTGGAGCACCCTGCATTTTCTGTAAATTGTGCACATACCCTTGTACAGTATATACATACAACATATACTCTATAAATAATAAATAAAATACAAACCACAAAATATAATAAAAATACATATTAATATCTAGTATCATACACTATATAATGTATTAAGTAAATTTTGAAGAAATGAAAATATTTTCTGTTATTAATTAATCACTAAATTACCATAAAGATATAACAAATTATAAAACATATAAAAAATATAAAAACCTCTAAAAATCTAATAAAAATTACTTTTAGTATAGTTTACCATTTTTCACTGATAATCAAAAACAAAATAAAAATTGAGTAACAAAACCAATAAAAAATACAAAATACATAAAAAATTTAAAAATCCATAATAAACCAATAAAAATCACATAAAAATGCACAACATATCATTTCAAAGATAATTTTACCTACTTTCTATTAAAAATAAAATAAAATATTTTATTACTATTTTCTATTCAAAAATCGAAACTAAATATCTATTTGCAATAAAAACCTTGTTTTCATCATTAAAAATAATACAAAATCCATAAAAATCATAAAAACATCTTAAAAATTTGTAAAAAACAGTAAAACAAATTAAAAACATAAAAAATAAAATAAAAACTGAATAAAAATTACAAGCATTTTCTAAAATAATAAAAATACAAAATACGTAAAAATCGCAAAAATAATATAAAAATCATAAAAATTAAATAAAAATCCAAAAAAAAATCTAAAAATAAATTAAAAACAGGAAACCCATTTACCTTAATTTCTATAGCTTTACCCTAATTTCAAACAGTTTACCTCCCTTAGTTCAACGCTCCCATACTTATTGGTATACACATTAGTTTAGGAGTTTAAATTAAAAAATTAAATAAATAAATTTTTTTGAGAATTTCAATCGACCATTACAACGACAGTTATCTATTCTTTTAGACGACTCGATTGGTTGGTTTTCCAGGATACAAAGGGATAGATGGTAGTTATATTCTATTCTTTGTTCGATTAGCAAAGTAAGGGTATGAGTTTCATGCTAGAAGTTAGGTAAATCAGTTGGGTGTAAATCTGCCTTTGTTTTCATTATTATGAAATGGGTAATTAAATTACAATCCGTATCCATAGAACATATACTTTATTCATTTTGTTGTTTTTATTCATGTACATAAAGTTCTTGGAGAGAGAAATGCAAAATAAATACCTTCTTTGTATTCTTGGAGAAAGTATAAATGCAGTTATTATTCATGTAAATCAGGATTTGTATAAGCTCTTGCCATTACACATGTTGATTATCAAATAAAGCCAATCATTGATAACAAATAAATTATATCGAGAGAAATGTAAAAGCCAATAGAAGAAAAAATAAAGAAACGTATATGTGAAAAAACGTGATGTTAAAGATTTTCCGCTCAGTTTCCCCACGCAACAATATGTATAGTGGACCGGTTTTGGCGATCAAGCCTCGTCGCATTTAGTGGATGCTCATCTAAGTCCAATACTATTGTACATGCTCAGAATACGATCGAGGTGTCATCATCGCGGAGGGGATTTTTACATGCTTTAGCCATTATAACATTAGGTGTTGCGTAGTACTTTCGACGATCATGCCTCGATGCTTTTATTGGATGCCCATCCAAGTACAGAAACACTATAGTTGCTTAGCATAGTAGTCCATAACATACTACCACACGTGGATGAAGTACATTATGATATTTCATAACATATTATGGTACCATAAATTAGTTAAAGCGATTCTAAATGACAGTTGCATTCGACATATTCATTGTTAGTCGGTCGTGTAAGATCTCGCCCTCCCATATGTCCTCTTCGTGAACAAGAATGTTGTCTATGTTGTTATCGTTGTCAAAGACTTTCTCCTAATCCTCCTCAGTCAATTCTGCTTCCTCCACTGGATGATTATGAGTATACATACTGAATATCTGATCATCCCCCTGGATGCGGTGTATGGAGGTGTGAATTATACAACAAGCTATCACAACTAGAGTCTGCTAGGTAAAACTATAGAATGGACGCTTTCCAATGGCCTTAAAGTGTGCCTTCACTATGCCAAATGTATGTTCAACATACGATCTTAGATGAGAGAGTCGATGGTTGTATAGCTCCTTCTGTGTCGCATAATCCATGCCCCTCATGCCCTGAACTGAGGGAGATGACATATGACATTGCGGTGTGGAGCAAGAAAAGTCCCAATGTTCGTGTGACCACAGTCAACCAGAAACTTCTGTCCATGATGGACGCAGAAACCCCCCTCGCTCAAGGCCCATCGAAGGATGTCCATGTCGTCAATAAATCCCTCCCATCCCACATCCACATAAATAAACTTATAATAAAAATCCACACACACCATGACATTTTGGGAAAGGGTTTTATGATGGTTGCAAAACTTCGGAGCAACACAAGTAGGAATATTTGCAGTCATGAACATTCCATCAACAGCTCCAATGACATCTCGTGGAGAATATTCAGATTGATGAATGGAAGACCAACGGATTGTTTCACTGCTTGATTAAGGAATACTTTGAAAAATGGAATGAAATTTTAGTTGGTTTGTATGGCATCCGGAGTTGGGCTATCTGTAGTAGGCATACATATGAATTCTTCTCATAGAGAAACTATACAAAGGATGACATTGCTAAGTTGTTTGGATATGGAATCTCTAGAATAGTAGAAGTGCTCACACAAAAACCAATTTTTGGTATTATGTCCCAGGTAATAATGAAAAATGCACATGGATTCTTCTGCCTTGAGATGCCTGGTATCACATGCCTGCTCTTTCCTTGAGGAGGTGACAGAAGCTGAGTGTGGAAGGGAACATCTAGAACATGGTGTACAACCTAGTTGTGTGGCCACTCATCATCTCCCAGATCCGGATGTGACCCCTCTGCATGGTTGTGTGTTTTGACAGGCGGGGGTTGATCTCCGTCGGACCTATCTTCTTAGATTCCTCCTCCAACATCATTACACACATGCATCCCATATTCATAACAACAAGATTCGAATGAAGCGACCACAATGGATCCATGTCATAATATATAATAAAGATTTAGTATAAAATATCATATGAAAACTTAAGATCCAAAACTTAAGATCCATGTACTGAAATAAAATGAAGATTTAAGATTAGATATCATACAAAAACTTAAGAGTTTGAATCATATCTAGCAAATCAGGCAATAAGTAGAAGGTTCGATTCACAAGTAGATTGTACGATATGAAAAGATGTATCAACTACTCCATAAAATAAAAGAAGATATCCTAAGATCTCAAGTCTGACATCCACTTTCTTGAGTTGTAGAGCAACCCATGCTGTGAGCTTCGAAGGATGCTTTTTGCCCATTTGAAGATGATATGCTTGTAAGGATCCTTCAAACTGTACATCAACTTAATCCGATCTTCCAGAGAGACGTACGACACTAGTATCTTAAGCTCTTCCAGTATCTCCTCCACACCCTCGTAGGGGTCCTTCAGTTGCATTTCTTCCAAATGTAGTTACTGCAACTCCACCATTTGTTGGGTGACCTTCACGATTTCCTCTCCTATGACCTTCTATGGTTTTGGGGCATCACATCCCCCATCACTTTTGGACCGCTTGCTTCCATAGGATTACCCCCTTGAATCTCGATGATGCTTTAACTACGGTGGCTACAAAAATGTCGCTCATGGGTCCGTCTGCTGCTCGGATGGTTGCGCACTCACATCATCGGCAAGTTCATCCTCAACTGCTTTTTGGGTGACCAAGTCCCCCTCAAGTAATGTGGCAAAGGACCTTGAAAGTACCGACTACGACGAGAAGGCTAACTGTACTGTCACCGTTGAGTCCCCGATCATGCCATCCACCAATTCAAAGTGAGGAAAACTCTTTCTATGATACTTCATGAATTCTTTATCAACCTGGGTTGGGTTTTCTTATTTGGGTGTTAGACATTGGGCTTCTTCTTTGATAGGAAATATTTGAGATAAGTAGAATGGCATGTATCATTTCCCATGATGCATCATCAGGAGATACAACTGTGTGAGACACCAGATCCCAACCCCACCGATTCTTCGTCATGAGCTATGCGAAGGCATTGTAGTCCCTCGTGATGTTCTTCCACCTGTATGCAAGTTACTAAGTTCTAGGTGTTGTCTCGTCTGCATGTTGAAGTGGGTTGTGATGGTCCGTCAAGCCTAGGTTGTAAACGACCCACTAACCCAATCTCCAATGTCATAGTGGCGCTTGAACAACAAGAGAAAGCTCTCATACATTAGGTAAGCCCACCTTTGAAGATGTTATGATCCAGATGTGCCACCATGTTGCCCACGACATATCGAACTATCATTAGTGGTAGACATCCTAGAAAGGGTGGTCAACATCAAAATTGTCAGTACTAGCATAGAACAACTTGGTGGAAGCCCCTACCATGCCATAATTACACTGACTCTATGATATAAGGTCAAGCATACCACTATGATACTTATACCTATGGTCTCAAAACCCAGTACTTGCAAGTAATCCAAGCTCAAATGGAGGCAATAAAATGAAGGCATTTCTATTAAACAAGATGTACTTGATCTAATTGGATCATAAAATGGTGATGCAAAGTGTAAGGATACCAAGTAGGGTAGGTTACCATGCTCTTTAGATTGTCAACATGTCTCAACTAGACAAAAGAACTTAAGTTCCTATTGTTTTTAAGCGTAAGATTCGGTTAGTTCTAAATTTAGTTCCTTAGGCACTATTTAAGGCATATAGGAGTTTAGTAAAACGAATGTCAACATGGCACAAGTCATTTGTAATTGAACATCGTAGTACAAGTAATGGAATGGATAATGGAAGTAAATAAACCACTTAAACATAAGAGTAACAAGATTAAACAGAGAATGAATATGAATATAGCCATTGCATTTAATAGGGTAGACATGCCTAACAAGAGCTCTAGGGATCGGTTTTATTATAACCTATTCAACTACAATATCAAAATCATAAACAAAATAAAATAATATGTTGTTCCCATGTTGTTAGGCAAAGGATCTTACCCCAATATAGATGGTGGTTGTGTAAACATATCGAAGAATAATCTTAAAACAGTAAGCACAAATATCACAATTATCATGATGAGCTATGAATGTTATGGAAGTAGTGAGTAACAGAACTTAGATGTCGTGGAACAAGTCAGAAACAAATACTAAACATCATTGTGCAATTCCAGAAAGAGCACTGATCACGCTTCCAGGTCATGCAAGTGTAATCAGTCAATGAGTAGTTATGTAGAATGAATCAATAAAATGAAGCTAGGTGTCTGATTAATGTTAACAAAGAATCATGGCTTCCAATTGTATAGGATGAAGCTCGTAGAGAATACTAACATAACATTAATCGATATTGGCTGGAACGAAGCAGAATATCTAGAACATTAAATCAGTAATATTTATATTAAATGATTTAGTATAATTTATCATCCAATCAACGATAACCTTGTTGTAAGAAACAGCCAAGGAGCCCTTTAGTGGAACAAATCAATAGAAGGAGCAATCGTAAACTACTAAATCAGTAGAAATTGTGTAGTAAACATGTGGATTGAATCAACCAATCACTGGTAACTATTTATAAAGAATCAGCCAATGAGAGAATATGTATAATGATTCGATATAATGAACAACAATAAATCAACCAATTGATAGTAATCATGTAGCATGAATCATGAGAATGAAGCTGGGGTGTCTATATAACATTAACATTGGAATGAGTATTGGATTCTCTAGTTATGCAAAACATTTCTATTAATTCAGTGAAACTGTGTATATAGTATTAGGGTTTCTAGTTATGCGGAATGAGGCTAGCAAAGACTACGAACATAACATTAGCATTAACAGAGAATCAATGGAGTGATTAATCATATTTACAATAAAAAACCAGTAATAAATCAATATAAAGATTCGTCCAACTCTTAAGAGCCAACTGGAATTAATTCGATAGGAAATCAGAAGAAAGTCCTAGTAAAATGGATTGAGGAGGGATTGGGTCATTATGTAGAATTCTATCAATTCATCCAACTGTAAATCGGTAGCATTATATAGTAATTAATTCTATTGTATATCAAATTGAGTAATTTAGAATAGTAAGTCATCAACCAATCATAATGATGATTAAAAACAAAACATTATGCAGCAGCAACATTTTAATAAAATCAAAGAACATAGATGAAGTCGCTAAACCAAATCAGTATCCAAGCATTTAATAAGACCTTTCAACTAAACACCTAGTATATTTAAATCAACCATCATCTCTAGGATGGTATTCAAGACTACAAGCTTCAAACTTAGCCTTTAATCAGGTAAGGGAATCAAACTCACCATTAAATCATCCATAATACTCAAAGAGATGCTCTACTGACAAGAATAGCATACCGTAAAAACAATGCAATCAACATAACCAAATCAGAACATGCATCCAATTTAGGATAAGTTGTGCACAACCAAGGACTATCTAAAAGGATTCCATATGAACATGATATCGCAGGGTACATGAAATGGCAAGAGCTCATACCTAGCCTTCCAAGAAGCTCGAAGTACAAATGAAATGTGCAAGCAAGAAGCAAACAAGAACATCTCAAGTGCTAGCATGAGGGTGGATTCCCCACTCCCCCCTTAAAAATGGATGGGAGGGAGGATGGAAACCCTATAGCATATATCTGAAATCATTGCAATTAAGAACACTAGGGGGAGGAGGGCAAATGTAGGATATGTGACCATTCAACTTTGTAGGAGAAAGCAATGAATAGAGCAGATTAGGGGATCAAGTCAATGCAACATCAAATATCATACAGAAACATCAATAAAATCCTCCCAACATGTCACCCATAGCCATGGGAAGATTCCACAACATGGAGCACGAAGGCAAATGTTGTCTTGTCCCTTGCCATGATGACCTGCAATAAGCTCACGGGAGGGCACAATTCAGGGGAGGGTGTTGAGTATACCATCGTGCGATAGTTGTCAATCCCAACTTATAGGAGAATGTACTAGGCGAGAAGGAGAAGAACCATGAAGGGCATCAGCAGTGGGAGGTGTCATGTTGTAGCATGAGGGAACGATGGAGAACAATGACATTGGCAGGAGAGGTTGGTGCGATGGCGAAGAGGGTTGGGGATTGGGAACCTCTACAAGATCCCTCCACAACCTGTGCGTGACCCCACTTGCACCCTCCCACACTGGTGAATATATGATTCATCACTCTAAAAGATAAAAATAGAGCTATATTCTCAAGTAACTAATTGCATTTAATCATCTAAATTGCATTCATAGCATTCATGCATATGTAAATAACATCCTTATTTTAACATTTACAACATTAAAAGAAGCCAAAAAATTGTGTATATTATCACATGTATGTACCATAATTTCCTCCTTTTTGAATTATTTTTCACTAATTCCAAATAAATCAAAATCGACTTTATTGTGCACATATTACAAGCATTAACAAAAGAGAAAAATCAAAACAATAATAAATTGTATGTATGCTCAATAAACCCAAACCCTAGTTTGGAGACAAAAAGCCACAAATGTGAATATCTCTCTAATACAGTCTCCTATGAACCCCAACTCACTTTTGAATTAATGTATATTCAATTATCTACAAAATAAGATCAAATTCAAAAGAATCAGAGTTCATATGTGAAACTTGGGTTTGAGACTCATTATCTATTATATATTTAATCTAATTTAACCCTATCATTTTATGTAAAAAAAATATTTTTGATTGATTTATTTTTCATTTTTTTCTTTTATTTATTTTTTTAATAAAATGTGAAAAAATTCAAATCTAAAATGAATTAAAAATCAAAGAATATAAATCACTCGGAGTCTGTATATAGAGTATGTATATGGGTCCCTCCTCTTTTATTTCATTATTTTCCTAATTCTAAAAAATACCAAAAAATTAAACTAAGTTGTAAATATTTATTTTATTTTGATTTAATTTTATTTTCAATTTTATCTTATTTAAAAAATTTAAAATACAAAAATACAGTATTATATAGATATAATATACCACCAAAAATGCATTTTGTACATATGGTCTCTTTTGGTTTTGATCCCTTCACGAAATTTGTAGATCTCATCGAGATAAGCAACATTCATGAATATGACTTTTTGATCTAGCAATATTTGCTATTTTATTTTCAATTTTCTTTCATTTTATTTTCTGAATTTTGTAGAGGCAACACGGGGCAGCTCCCCGAACCGCCACATGCCCCTCCACTTAAGTCACTTAAGCTCTTACTTTGGGACCTTTTGATGAAGGGTGCTTCATCCAAGAGTCCCAATTTTAATTTGTTTTCTTTTTATTTTGTTTTCCTTTTCCTTTTATTATTTCTTTTATAGCCACGTTGCACATCTACGACAGCTCGATCTCGACCAATCAAACGGCCATGGTCGGTCTTCTCCCTTTCTCCTATTGCAGCGACACCCAACCGACCTCTACAAGCACTAGTTGTGCACCACATCCTTCCATGTCACCACGTCGCCTCTTCGCCTATGATCCAGCCACCATCTCTACCTCCACGACCACCGCACCTCATCTCCTCCACAATCATCCACCCCAATGATCTCTACCTTCCCTTGATTCTCGCGCAAGTCCTAAGGGTCTAACTTCAAAACCCCAATCGCACCTTCATCTCCATGCATCAACCAAGTGTTGTTAGAGATCGAGAGATCCCTCGAGCTTCTATGATGATAGCAAAGAGTCATCTTTGGTTGAACAATGTTCGATCCTTCTCACTGGTGCGATCCAAGGTTCCTCAAAACCTTACTACAACACCTTCGAGTTGTTGTAAAGCTCCAGCCCTAAGATTGGAGAGGCTTTTGCTTCTTCCTCCTAGGCGATTCAATAATCTCAGCTATTATTTTCTATTTCTCCTTCTCTTCTTTCTCTTCTTCTCCTCTCCTCCTCCTCCTTCTTCTCCTCTCCTCTTTCTCCTTCTTCTCTTTCTTCTTCTTCTTCTTCTTCGTTTCCACTTTTCGTGTTCCTCTCCTCTATTAAATCATCGAGCCTGTTTGAGCAACCACCCCATCTACTTCGTCTACATATTTCCATTCTTTCTATCACAACCTATCCCATCAATCAAGAACCATGATCAAAGTTCTGAGAGCTCCTCGTCCATCGTCGATTATACCTTCCTACGCTCACCTTCAGACACCAATTCCACATCCATTTCTCATCTTCTTTGCATTACTAAAAATCCCCAAATCAACAACCTCTTCCACCGCAACTCCGCTTTTGGCCTCCTTGCCACTTACCTTCGACTGCCACCCCCCTCTCCAAGAGCAGCAACCACCACCTCTCCACTAGCTGCCCACTTCGTATAGCCACCACCCGATCACCATCAGACGGTCACAAAGGTGCCATATCATCCACACCAACCCTCTACCGAGCCACTAGCTTTGGAACCGTCGATGCATTACCTGAACCGTCGCTACTAGCCACGTCGAGGAGAGGTGAGCGAAGCACACTCTAAGCCTCACAGCTCTTGTGCTGTGGGTAAATTGCAGAGGCCCCCCAAAGTATTTGGAAATTGTATCCAGGCCGCCGCAAACCAGCTCCTACGTGCAGTGCATGTGTGTGCCTGGGAAAACTTTACAAAATCTCCCAAGTCTTGGTAATTGCACATTAGACCCTGTCAGCATTTTTGTTATTTTATTTCATATATTGCACATAGACCCCTGCATTTGAGACCTATTTTGAGTGCATTTTGCCATAATATTTTAACTTCAAATATTACATATTGTAGAACATTTAATACTCTATGATTGTGACTATCTAATGTGATTTTTATGAGCATTTATTTGTTTATAATATTTATTATGGTGAAATTTGCCATATTTTTCCCTTTCTGTGATTGAAAATTCATAGTAAATCAACCTTTGCTCCGAAAAAATCCCATAATTCACATCTTGTAGAATTAATTATGTTTTGATATGTGCCCAAAAATCAAGTTATTTGCATGCATATGTTTCTTATAATAATCACGTAATTAATGTTTATTATCTGTAAAATTATATTTTTGGGAGTTATACTTTTTCCTAGATAAATCTTGATTAGATATCTAGGATAAATTTATTTCTTGAAAACAATTAAGTTTGCAAATTAAGAAATTAATTTATTGAAACCCCATTAATTGATTTATTTTATTCACAAAAATCTCATTTTGCGTCCAAAAAAATATAGTAGGTTAATTTCATCATATTTAACTTATTGTCAAATTTTCATAATATTTGTTTATCATTCACATGAATAATTGCAGGAAAAACTCGTTAAAGTGTTGTGCATGCATTTTATGACATAAAAAATCAAAAATATGGTATGGATTTGTCATTACATAAATAATTAAGGAAAAATAGCCTCTTGTATTTTTTAGCCAAATTGTACATTACTTTATATTGTACATCCTAGTCTAGTGTGACCTTAAAATTGGCACTCTGTATTTGCATGTCATCCTTATTTGCATAAGAAATTGCTAAAAATTCTCCTCGAAAATCTAGCATCTACATAATCTGAAAATCATCTTAAAGAGATAGTGGCCTCTTTGAGTTTGATCTTGGACTTGCCCAAGTAAAATAAATCTGACCTCTTTTGCATTTAATTGAACATTAATTAAGTGGTCATTTTGATTAAATCGAAATTACACTCCTGCAATGAAAATTATCGCACTAAATCCACATTAATAACAAGGGCATTTTTGGGTTTGTCAGTTAGCGTTGTCGGGGAGGCACATCTTAGGATAACTTTTTAGAGAATTTAGAAGTTAGGTTTTCCACTCTCGGGTAGTTTGACACCCGAGCTTTCTTGTAATCATTGCTCCACTTATTTTCCTGCATTTTTATTCTTTTTTTGTGTATGTCTCTCTAACATCATCTTAATGTTTATGTAAGGGACCCGGTGCATTTGGAGTAGCTTTTCAGGACTGGTGCATTGGAGGCTGGTTTTTCGAAGAATAAGCCCACTGAAGGACACAATTAAAATTAAGATCGAGTCGAGTTGTGAGAGAGTGTAGAGTCTAGGTTTTATTTTTACATTTGATTTCAGACTTTATTTTTGTAAATAATTGTATTTAATTGTTTATTTCCAGCATATTCTGTTTGGAATCCTGCATGTGTACCTGGATAGGACTTTGGACATTCTTTTGCTATTTGTATCTTTTGAGATCTGTTTCACCCTTCTGTAAAGGGTGGAGCTCGACTTGAGTAATTCATAGTGTAGACCTGCACTCGCAAATCTTAGAGCAATTTTATCAGAATGTTATATTGCTTGTGCTCGTACTCTATTAGGACCACACTTCACATTAATATAATGCACCTTAGATTATTCAATTTAGTCAAATTCAAATCCAATTCTTCCCTACTAATAAAACTTTTTGCTAGGAGTGGGTTTTATCGGCTTGCATTTCATTTCGAATAGATTTAAAACAATTATTTTGCATCCCACATGAGGAAAGCAAGGAAGCACAATGAGTCTTCTTAAATGATCATACCATCATTGTTTTCATGTGTATTGTCTTTTCTCGATTCCTCCCCTTGTTTTCTCACATAAACTCTTAAAAGGAATTGGTACTGGACTATATATTTTGGCTCATTAAAGATTTCAGTGATAACAATTAAAATTGAGACTGTTAAACAAGACAAACTTAAATAAAAGGATTAAAATCAAGAATTGTATTGCGAGAGAGTAACCCCATCCTTGGACAAAGGTACTTACCCCCAGACAGAGTGAGTGAGGACACAACTATTGAACAAACAAGCCCACAACAAGCCATTAAGCAATAAATGTTATCGCCAGTCATTCCCATATCTAAAATAAAGAATAGCTAATTTTCATAATAGGTCCCTTCGTACAATTAGGGTTGTGTACCCCTGACCACTTAATGATCATACATTTGTTGATTCAAATGTTGAATCATAAAAGTTGGTGCTTGGATGATATCTAAGGAGTTAGATTGAGGACTCATTAAGCAACATCAAGTAATCATTAAGAAAGGATCTCCAGTTAGAGAAGGAAATGGCAATCCTTCTCTAAAGATTGATATCTGACGACCTCTTGATGCATGTCATCTGCATAGGAATAGAGATTCAGAGGTGTCAAATAAGTTAGGTCAAAGAGTTGACTTAACAAGATCAAGAAAACTAAAGACCTATATCATATACTATCACAATATAGGCATGCATCCTATGACCGGAGATAGATGTATTACTATATGAAGTGTGTAAATTAGGTAAACCATTAGGTTGATGACCTAACCAAGTTCTATACACCGACAAGCTGGTGTGCACACGAGGGCATGTGAGTAATACGATCTCTTAAAGGGATCATGCATGTTTTCTACTGAACCGGAAGACATGAGCTCAATCATGAGATAGGGAGATTAAATTCCATGCATGGTCATCTCACTTTGAAGCTTGATAGAAATTATAGGTATGATATATACTTTATGAAAGTAAATGATTGATACCAACTCCCAATGATCAAATAAGAAACTTAATGATAAAACCCTGAAAGAGACAGTGCAAATATGATCTAAAACTTTGGTATGCAGGATGTATGGGTATTAGAAATACTCGAGGGTAATGTGATCGTAAACAATTTTATAACCAATAATGCTTCCATTCCGAGGGAGTGATGAAACATGTTTGGATTTTAGTGACTCCTCTCAGTAGATTGATAATCTGGTCTTAGTCCAAATGTTGGACATTGATTTGAATGTAATTCAGATGCAGTAAGAAGACTAGATTTGCTGTTTTATTTGATCAAATATCTTTGAGAGATTCTCGATATCTGGATATGAGATATGATTTCAATATCCAGGTCACTATACATGGAATGTACAATCGCCATGTACTTATATCCGAGTATTCACAGAGAAAGCGCATTGTTCTGGAAAGAGTTCAAGAATAATTCTATTATTGAATTATATATCTGAGCATTGGAAATATTGATAACTAAATATGATTTAGTTATCAAAGATATCATTAATGTGGATATCATTATCCATATAGATATTATACATATGATTTATAATATACTAGAGAGATTTATTTATAAATAGAATTTACATATTAAATGTTTATGTGATTGGATTCACATTAAATAATTAATTGTAAAATCAATTTACATTCTCTATTTGATGGTTGAATAAGATTCATAAATGTCAAGGGCATTATTGAAATTTTCACAAAATAATTTGGAATTATATTTGTCAATTTTTATGCAATAAATGTTGTTGCATATGTGGATAATTGTGTAACAAATATTGTTGCATATTTAATGAGATATATATCTCATTATTGGAGGGGGGAAACTCCTTGCCATAAATGGAGTGGACAGTCACCTTGGATTAATTCAAGGTGGACATCTACCCTATATATGGAAGGTAGATTTATCTCTTCCAAATTATTTCACAACTAATTGATTTAATATAAATTAAATTATCTTGAAGGATATATTAAAACTGTTTTAAATTAATTTTTGTTGTAAACTTAAAGAAACATTAATCATGACCATTGATTTGAGATTATGATTGCATATCCATTGTTCGCTATACTATAAAAGAAAGGGTAGGGCTTGCACTTTCATGAACACAACTTCAACCCCTTTAGTTGAAATCTCTCTCTCTCTCTCTCATTCTCATATAAACATCCAACCTCTCCATCTCTCTCAATATTATGGTCGTCCACCTTATTCTCGTAAAGAGCCTCGTTGTCGTCGTCACATTGTTGTGTTGCAGTATCGACTACTCGTGAGTAAGACCACAGATCTTGTGCGATTAAATAAGGAGGTTCCTCTCTTGGAGCTTCAACTTGAATTATTGGGAGTACGCGTCTCATCTACGTGCCTACAAGTGCATTTGCCGACGGATCAGAGTTGAGATAGGAGGTCTCTTACTTTAGAGAGAAGTGATCACAAACACACTCCAAGAGGCAATTATACTACTTGTTTGTTATCTTGATAAAATAATTTGATAAGTATTCTCGAATCATGTGGTTTCATCATTTTTTTTAAAAATCAGCTGCCCATGGCAACTGGTATGACTAGTTATCCTTGGTCGTATTCAATGCAAGCTCCATGCTTCTATGATGTGATAATGCCTAAATCATAACTTAAAGTTGTATCATAGACTTGGCCAAAGGTCTTTTATGTGATCCAAACCCTTAGGGAAGAAGGTTTTTTATATCGAATGTGCGGGGACTCGTCGTTTTTGCGTTTGATGCAAGTTTTGAATAGTTTTTTTGCTAAAAATGAAAAGCTCCAGTTTTTGCAATGTTTGGATGAGTTTTTTGGATAATTAAATGTATTTATAACATATAAGTATTTCTGAAAATAGTAGCCAATTTTTATCTCCAATGGTGCATAAATAAAAATTCGAAAAGTCTACGTAGCGACATTATTTTGCATGTATTCACGGATCCGTAATAAAGTTATTTTTTGTTACTATTTTCTTGTCATGAAATATTAAATAAACAATTTAATTAAGCATAGAATTAAATAATAAAATCATACATTTTTATTTCACGTGATTCCGACTCCGTATGCCCTACATATTTCATATTTAGTGGAGATGGGATGGATGATGATGAGATCATCGAACTTACTTTTTTAGATGTGATTATCAATCTAGAAAAAAACAAGGAAAATATAAATGTTCCTTGATTATTTGATGCTTAATATTTATGATGATATTTGATTAAGCATCAACCATCATTGAATGAGAGTTTCATGATAAAACCCTAGTTTATCATGTAATAGTTGTAGGATAACTTTTACATGCAAAAACAAGAACATGTTTGCTAATTGTGTGTTTCAAGATCTGTTTTACCCTTCTGTAAAGGGTGGGTCTTGACTTGAGTTGTTCGTAGGGTAGACCTGCATTCGCAGATCTTAGAGCATTTTTATCAAAATATTATATTGCTTGTGCTCACACTCTATTAGGACCACACTTCACATTAGTAAGATGCACCTTAGAAAGCTCAATTTAGTAAAATTTGAATCCAATTCTTCCTGACTAATATAACTTTCTACTAGGAGCGGTTTTTATCAACCTACAATTCATTTAGAATAGATTTCAATTAATTTTTTTTACATCCCACATGAAGAAAGCCGAGAAGCACAATGAGTCTTCTTAACTGAGCATACCATCATTGTTTTCACATGCATTGGCTTTTCTCGATTCCTCCCATTTTTTTCTTAATAAACTTTTAAAAGGAATTGGGACTGGACGGTAGACATGTTTTCTATTTTGGCTCATTAAAGATTTCAGTGATAACCATTTAAAATTGAGACTGCTAAACACGGTCGACTTAAATAAAAGTAATAAAATTAAGAATTGTATTGCGGGAGAGTAACCTTGTCCTTGGACATAGGTAATTACCCCTCATACAAAGTGAGTAACGATGCAGATGTTGGACAAGCGAGCCCATGCCGAGCCATTAAGCAATAAATGCTATTGCAAATCATTCTCTATCTGAAATAAGGAATAATTAATTTGCACAATAGGTCCCTTCGTACAATTAGGGTTATGTAGCATGGTCATCTTAATGATTTTATTCAAACGTTGAATCATAAAGATTGGTACTTGGATGATATCAAAGGAGTTAGATTGAGGACTCATCAAGCACCGTCAAGTGATTGTTCAGAAATGATCGCCAGCATGAGAAGGAGATGATAATCCTTCTCTAAAGGTTGATATCAGACCGACCTCTTGATGCTGGTCCTCTACATAGGATAGAGATTCAGAGGTGTCAGATAAGTTAGGTCAAAGAGTTAACTTAACGAGGCTGAGATAACCAATGACCTATCTCGTATACTGTCATGATATAGGCATGCATCCTCTGACCAGAGACAGATGTATTACTATATGTCTGAATGTGTACATTAGGCGATCCATTAGGTTGATGACCTAACCAAGATCTATACAGCGATGAGCTGGTGTACACGTGACAGTATATGAGTAAAACGATCTCTCAAAGGGGTCATACATGTTTTGTACTAAATCGAAAGACATGTGCTCGCTCACGCGATATTAGGATTAATTCCATGCATGATCATCTCGCTTTGGAAGCTTGAAAGAATTTACAAGTATGATATAAACTTTTGGAAAGTATATGATTGATACCAACTCCCAATGATCAAATGAGAAACTTAATGATAAAATCCTAAAGAAGACGGTTCAAATATGATCTAAAACTTAGGGTTTATTCTAGGTCTTCTAGTATGCAGGATGTATGGGTATAAGGAATACTCGAGGGTGATGTGATCGTAAACGATTGTATAAACATGACGCTTCCATTCCGAGGGAGTGATGAAACATGTTTGGACCTTAGTGCCTCCTCTTAGTAGATTGGTAATCTAATCTTATTCCAAATTTTGGACATTGATCTGAATGTAAGTTGGATGTTGTGAGAAGATTAGATTCACAATTTGATTTGATTAAACATCTTTGAGAGGTTCCCGAGATCCGTATTTGAGATATAATCTCGTTATCCAAGTTACTAGAAATGGAATGTACAATTGCCATGTATTTATCTCCAAGTATCTGCGGAGAAAGCACATTATTCTTGAAAGAGTTCAAGAATAATTCTATTGTTGAATTATATATCCGAGCATTGTAAATATTGATAGTTAAATATGTATCATGAATAATGTGAATATGATTCATATTATATGGACATACGAGAACAATCATCTTAGATAACTAAATGTGATTTAATTATCAAATATATGATTAATGTGAATATCACTATCCATAATAATCATGGATAATATAAATATGATTTATAATATGCTAGAGAGATTTATTTTTAATTAGAATTTACAAATTAAATATTGATGTGAATTGGATTTATGTTAAATAATTAATTGTAAAATCAATTTACATTCTATATTGGATGGTTAAATAAGATTCATAATCGTCAATAGCATGATTTAAATTTTTACAAATTAATTTGGAATTATCTTTGTGAATTTCTATGCAACAAATGTTGTTGCATATGTGGACAATTATGTAACAAATATTGTGGCATATTTAATGGGATAATATATCTCATTATTGGAAGGGGATAAAACTCCTTGCCATAAATGGAGTGGACGACCACCTTGGATTAATTCAAGGTGCACGTCCACCCTATATATGGAAGGTAGTTTTATCTCTTCCAAATTATCCCACAATTAATTGATTAGTATAAATTAAATTATCTTGAAGTATATATATAATTTATTTTAAATTAATTTTTGTTGCAAAATTAAAGCAACATTAATCATGACCATTTATTTGAGATTGGGAGTGCATCTCCACCATCCAATATACTATAAAAGAAAGGGTAGGACTTGCCCTTTCTTGAATACAACTTCAACCCCTTGAGTTGAGATATCTCTGTATCTCTCTCATTTCTAACATATACGTCCAAACTCTTCATATCTCTCAATATTGTGGTCATACACCTTATTGTCATAGAGAGCCTCATCGTTGTCGTCGTCTCGTTGTGCTGCTAGATTGACTGCTTGGGAGGAGGACCACGTATTTTGTGAGACAAAATCATGAGTTTACTTGCTCGGATCTTCAACTTGGATTGTGGGAAGCATGTGTCGCATCTACGCACCCGTAAGTTCATTCATATATAGATCAAACTTGAGACAGGAGGTCTCTTTCTTCAGAGATAAGCGATCACAACCACGCTCCAAGAGGTAATTCTATTACTCATTTATGATCTTGATGAAACGATTTAATAAGTCTTCTCAAATCATGAGGTTTCATCATTTATTTAAAAAAATCTGATGCCCTTAGAAACTAGTATGACTAGTTGCCCTTTTTCGTATTTGAAGCAACCTTCACGTTTCTGTGATGTGCGAAGGCCTAAACCATAGCCTTCAGCTGCCACTAAAGTTAAAGCCCGAATTCCTGGACTTGTCCTCCTAAGTCTTTGTTTCCCAATCTCACAGATTTTGGAGCAGCAAGGGCTTGCCTTCGACCTTAGATTACATTTGGTTGTGTAAGCATGATAATCTCCTCAGGGTTGTGATATTGAAATCTGACATCCATGAATATCACCACTTTGATTAGGAGTTATCCGAAGCAATGTTGGGTGTAAGGTGACAGATTGTGTGTAATGGACTCATAAGATTTTTTTATCATTAATAAATCACTATTCATGGCCTTTATTCTTTTAATTTGGTCTTAAATCCCTAGCTAAATGCATGTATATAGCATTAATTTGTACAAAATAACACTCAATAATGGTAATATAAATACTACATAAATATTTGTATTTAATTCCAAAATAAATGAATAAAGGAAAGAAAAGAAAAACAATGAGGTGCCAAAGACACTTAGTAACCCTAGACCTCAAAACACAGTCATCATGATGACTTGGTCAATAAGAAATAAAGTAGGGGGAGATAAGATAGACGAATTATACAGAACGTACTCAAAAACTCTAATTTAATTTACCAATGTATAGACTTTTGGGCCCTATTTTATTCTTTATTATTTACACCTCAATCAATAAATTTTGAACATGAAAAGTGCACATTAAAATAAAAAGAAAAATACAAAATTGATTTCACTCAAAAATAAAACATAGTGTACACAAGACATTAACAAAAAGGCGATAAAGAAAACTTCCAGACATGTATTTGATGAATAATCATTTCATCACCTTTATTCTATCATTTTGGTCTTAAAAACCGTAGCTAATGCTTGTAAATAGCATTATTTTGTACTAATGCTTGTAAATAGCATTATTTTGTACATGTAACATTCATTATTTATTTCAATTATTATATATAAATTATTTTTAATGCAAAATTTTAGAAAAAAGGAAAGAAAAGAAAAAGAATAAAATGCCAAAGGTATTTTATGACCCTAAACCCTGAGACCAAGTCAAGAATTGATTTGGTCGACAAGGAATAAAGTATGAGGAGATAAGGGCCAAATATACAATAAAAACCATATTCTTTTATTCATCAATAAAGCATTGTTGGAATCTATTTTATTCTTTGTTATTTGTTCATCAAATCAATAAACTTTGTACATGAAAGTTGTGAATAATAATACATAGAAAAATACAAAATTGAGTTTACACAAAAATAATATACAGTTTACATATTATACTCAAAATAAGAATCCAAAATCTCAATTTTCCAAACCCATATCTCCTTAATAAAAATTCAAAATATATCAAAATCGCCTTTAATTGCATATTAATTTTAATAACCTATTTAATGAAGGTGGTTTCATATTTTTTGGAGTTAAAATGTGAATTTTAGGTTTTGGACCCCTATTGTATAGTATACCTGATTAACATATTCCTTTTATTTATTCTTTATTATTTTTACAATTTTGTAACTATCATTTATAATACAAGTACATAATAAGAATATAATAAAACCACAAATAAAATAATGGAATGAAATAAGTAAACCAAATATATATATATATACATATGAATTGTCTATTTTTATACCTATATACAAATAAAAGAGAAATTCATTCTTTTGTTCTTTTTTCCTTTATATTTCTATACTCTTGTAAATATTATTAATATTCTATTAAAAATATTGATATAAAATAAATCCAAAGAAAATACTCTAAACTAAATAATTTTCTAAACTCATAGATGAAACACTTGTATTTATACATATAAAATATATATCCCTATTAATTTAAGTATACATAATAGATCAGAGAAATATAATAAAAATATATCTGTGTATATAAAATAAGTTATAAATATATAAAATAAGATAATAAAAATACAAAATACAAAATAAAAATAAAATACCCAAAACATATATGAATATACCAACAAATACACCCTTAAAAATTAACTGGTAATAACTAAACCCAAAAAAATAGATTAAAATCATATTACAATAATACATAAAATAATAAAAAAATTTATTTTTGACCAAAAATCAATAAAATCATTTACTATATTTAATTAATCATTTTCGAATAAAGAGGGCTATTCTGTCCTGACCTGTCCAACATGGACCAATCAGAAGGCAGGAAACCCTGACCCCTGTCAACTCCTTGTCTTCTCTTTGGCTTGCGTTAGACATCTCAATCCGGTCACCTTCTCCACCTCCAACCAATAGATCTAGAACTCCTTTCGCATCGAGTCCTTCATGGATTCGGTTCCTATCATGTTTGTAACCCACACACACTCATTAGATTCACTTGATTTGCATCGAGCCATTCAATAATCCCACTTGAAAATCACCCAAAACTATGTGTATAAATAAAACCCCAGGTCGAGTCCTCCATTCTTGATCCCCCTTCGAGCTTTACTTCATGTTCTTGCATGAGTGTAGAAGCCCAGGTGACATCTGAGTGCTTCTCCGTGCATGGAGGCGCGAAGCGAGGAAGAGGCGGCGGTCCACGACGACCTCTGGCCGCCTTGCTCCCTGCCCATCAGCAGGCATAAGAGTTGCATTCTTTTCATTTCCTTAGGTAGCTTTCTTTTGTATCTTTCATTTCCTGCAATTGAGTAAGGGTTTTAATGATCATGTTAATGTAAAATAGGATAATCCCCTCATCAGAGCTCAAGAGCTTCGGTTGTGTTCCATCGTGTTTCCTGATTGTTTTCGACCTCGTTGTGCCCCCGCTTCACTATCCATCGCATTATTCATCCAACCACTCCATCTGGACCCCCCGATACTCGTTGGATCGATGAATCGAGACTCCCCCTCCGCCCTTTGTCGAAGCCTCTCCGCCCACTCCATCCATCGTGCATTGCAGCTTCATAACGGGTTGAGGGCCTTCTCGTGTAGGTTCTGCACCCAACAGACCCCTCCTGGGTAGGATTTGAGCCTTGTCCAGACTCACCAGGTGACCTAGCTTCTTCGACATACAAGCACCCCATGGTTGGGTCATGTACCTTCTGAGGGCACCATCAGCTGCGACCTCCCTCCCAGACGTGTAAAGCATTTGAGCATCATCGAAAACCCTAGGAGACGCGGCGAATCAACATACGAAGATCAAGGAATCCCACTTCTTCCATGTTCTTCCGATGCAGCAGTAGCCGTCTGATGGAAGGCACACCTCGAAATTTCATCAGAAGAATCAGATCTTCAGAGCCTCAACCTTTGGATTTCCTCTCGAGACCTAATCACAGACTTCCAGCCTCGATTCGTTACTGGCCACTCAGATGCTGACACTTTTATAAGTAGAGCGATCCAGACCGTCCCTTAGCTCGCATACAGGGGTAAATTGCATATCTCGCCCTACTTATTTTTGTATTTATTTATTAGTCATGTCAATAAATGTGTAGTTTAAATAAATTTGGATATTTTGCATGATGTATCGTGATGTTTATTGATATTACAAATGGGTCCATGCCAGGTCACCTCACGTGTCGTCCCACGTGAGGTGGCCATTTTGCAGATGTACCCTTGACCGTTTTTGTATTTATATTTAGTCTAATAAAATATAATATGCATTGTATATTTCAGGGAAAATTGCATGCATGCCCCTGATGTTTATTTTATTGCAAAAAAGCCCTTCCTAGTTCATGTATTTTTAGTGCTGAATTTCATTTATTAAAAATAACACCCATGCTCTCAAAATTATGCAAAAATAGGATTAGATGTTTGCTAACATGTATTTTCACTTTCTTTTTTATTTTAGAACTATTTATTAAAAATCAAATGAGTAACATATTATCCCTGTCTAATTTATAAAATACTAAAAAATAGATTTTTTTTTAAAAATCCAAAAAACATTACATGTTATCAATTTTAGGATGCTTTCATTCTAGATAAAAAATCCCTAAAAATAAAAAAAAAGCATAAAATTTAAAAAGCTCCAAAATCTAATAAAAATTTAGAAATCACAGAAAATCCTAAAAATATTTATTTTTATCTCTGAATTTTCTTTGTATTATTATCTATCTATTAAAATTGACTTGGATTATTTTAGATTTTATTTGCAATTTTAGTCTTCAATTCAATTCGGTCTATTTATTTAATCCCTGTTTTGGGATATTTTCAACTTAAAAAATCCATAAAAATTAGCAATAATACTTAAAAAATCACAAAATAGTAAAAAATTATTTAAAACCCAAAACACTGTAATTTTTATTTATTTTTAGTTGTATGTGTTGTTATATATATTGGTCCATATTACATATATAACCTTATATACTCCTATATAATATACTTATATATATGTAAAAAAGAGATATATTATTATTAGTATATATATTATATATAAATATCTATGTCCATGAAATGTGTGAATACCTTATAAGTGTATTTTCACCTATGTATATATATGTGTATATACGTATTAATCTAATATATAGATATTATTATGATCATTATACTTATATATTCATTATTAATTTTATTTAATATATATATATATATATATATAAAGAACCACATAATGAAGAAAGATACACTTGTACATAATTTACATTGATTAAAAATAATCATAGGCTACCTAACTTGCTCTTAATGGATCGACCTCTACATGCTTGCATGCTATACATTTTGTGTTGTATAGAATAATAAATTTTAACTCACATTCTTGTTATTTATTTATTGATTCATATTGTGGGTTAACAGTTGATTGATTTGGATTTCTTGAGCAGTCAATTCATCGACTGCGGTCTCGCGTTATGAGATCATGCAACTCTCGGGAAATCCTCTTCATCAAATGGCAATGTTGCCAGGGAGCAATGTGTGTAGCTTATTTTGTAGCCTATTGTGTACATTCAGTTATTCATTTATTGATTTATTCATTCCATTACTTATTCATTTCTTTATGCATACTTATTGATTCAATTATTACTTGTACATAACTCATTTTGATACATTTATATGATTCTTTGCTTATCTGTGCTAATATACCTCTCTTGCTGAATTTGTTGCGAGGGCCCACTATGCGAGGATGGATTCTTAGGAGGCAGATGCAACCAAACATAGTGGAGACTGGTATTCTAGATTTGATCAGTTGGAGAGGCTGCAAATGTGGCAAGGAGAGGCTACTTAGCATAGATTTAGAATAGATTTATTTAGAGAGAGAGAGATTTATTCATTTATTTGTAATAATTAAAGCCTTAGACACTACTCTACACAACGAGGTCCAGTGCCTGGGTGTCTGTTCCCCTGGGGGTTGTCGCAGTTTTCCCATGTTTTCACCGCCTTCTTTTATTTTGTATCTCAATGTTTTGAATTTTATGCCTTATTTTTATTTATTTTGTGTGCATGAGCCCTTCGCTTGTACGTTTCTTGTATCGGTAATTAGGTCCACATCCCTAATAAGAATTGCATGCTCCTATAGTCTCTTACGATTGGATCCAGTAAAATAAATAAGTTTTGATTAATTGGACTTGAAACCACATGCCGAAAGAGGTTACGTACAGTGTTGGCAGGACTCGTTGTGGCGAGCACCGAGTGGCATCGAAGACCGGACTTTTGGTCTCTCTTCTGAATAATCAATATATGGTTCTTCACGTTTAATAACTACTACCGTTTAGGGCGATTTTGTCGAATGCACACTGCCATGTAGATATGTTTAAAAATTTTGTTTTTGCATACCACATGGAGAGAGTTGGGACGCATTGTAAGTCCTCTAACTCAGCATGCATCATTAGATTCAATAGTGAGATTACCATTATCGAATCTACTTGCACGGCTTCTTCGCTATCTCCCTCTGATTTTGAGCACCTAGGACTTAAAAAAAGAATATACAAAATCATTAGGCATTTGTATGCAAAATATCCAAAAAAAGTGAAACCTAAAAAATCCTAAAACGAGGGGACTTCTAAATAAACTTTGACCTTAATTAAAATATGTAATGGACTATCACTACCATGGGTTCATAAAGCCCTCATTGTTTTCATGTAACTTAGGAGGGGACCAAAACCTCTCCCATGAGCGAGGCACGACCCACTAAGGATTAGAGCCAAAAACCCAGTCCGTATCTGCCTTGTGAATCACCTGGATTTTCGAAGTAATGGCGCTTCTATCGTGCGTGATCGAGTAGGGCCTTCTCAACGATGGTGTCCTTGCCTTGTGTGGAAAATCGACTTGGTCTGAAGTACTGAGCTTAGTCCTTGATGAATCCATCATGGATCATCATTATTATTTCTTTTTTCATCATTTAATAAGAGTTGCCAGATAAATCTTCATTAATTATACATCTTTAAGAATAAACCAACCTATGTATAATTAACACTATTTTCATTGTATTTAATTACTAACATTTTTCTTTGTTTTTAAACTTTATTAAAACCCCTAAAAAACAGATTAATTATTGTCTATAATTGTTTTGGCTTTTAAAAGAAATGAAAAACAAAAAATCTCAAAACCTCAAAATCAATGTTTTACCCATTAAAAATAATCCCAAAAAAATCGTTTTTGTAAATAATGATCGCTTTTGACTTTTTGTTCAACATGAAACTTGTAGATCTCATCGAGATCTACAACTTTCATGTTTTAACTATTTTATTATTCGGCCTCCTTACATTTCTTTTGGATTTTTCTTTATTTTCCTATTTTTCGAATTTTCTGGAGCGGCCACGTGGCACCTTCTGGGCCGCCCACGAGGCTCGCTCCTCTTCACGCCACCACCACCCGCCACCCTTCCTGAATGTCTGATCACCTTCTACCCTCCTTCATCATAGTCGTCCCTCCCCTCTTCGCTCATAGCCATCAGATCTGATCCAAGATTAGATCTTAACCCCCTATTTCTGCCTCATCCTGAGTCGTTGGATGCCCTAGCATCCAATGTCACCGCCACGTCCACGTCAGCCCTCCTCTAGTCACCGTTGGATGAGATCACAAAATCTCATCCTAGCTGTTCGCCCGTGCCTTACTCTCCGCCACTCGATTAGATCAAGGGATCTGATCCAAACCCATCATTCGCGCCCCAACCTTAGCTGTTGGATTGTGAGATGCAACGGCTAGAGCTTCATCCCCTAACTCAAGCATCCCCCTCCCTTGTAATTACACCACGCGATTCCACTGCCCCCTTTCCATTTTAGCTATGTTTCCATCACATCTCTCCGCTCCTCAACGACCGCCCCTTGTAGTCGTTACCTCCTTCTCCCTCGCGTAACCCCTAACACCCTCGCCATCACTCCACACACCCTTCATTCACCGTTTTAAAAACTATGTTCACCTCATGTAACGTCAACCTCCTCCACCTATAAAACACCACCTCCTCTACAGATAGCCCTTATCCACCAACTCCTATCACGAGCCCTAATCCTCCTCCGCCTCCTGTGACAGACAAAGGTCAGAGGAGGGCCATCATGGCATCCCCCTACTCCGGTGTGATCCATGGCATTGATCATTGTGTCACAGTGCCTCCGGTTTGCATAGCTCCTTGGATCAGCTAACCAAGTTTGAGAGAAGACCCAAGCTTCTGCAAAAGCCCATGCCAAGCCAACTCATCCGCCCGATTGTCCTCTCCGATAAGATAATCCTTCCTCAATTTTTCTTACATTTTCTCGTATTTTTTACAACACACACACACACTCGTCCTTACTGTTGCCTGATCAACCCATCAACTCCACCTCACATCCCTGACCTTTGCGCCACCTCCTCTTTCCTCCATAACCCTTCCCCACTCCGACCCACCTCCTCCGTCTTCAAGGTAGAGGAAGCCTCGAGATTCCACCCTCTTCGCCCTTTCACCGGCCTCCGTTCACCTTAGAACGCACACATTTCACGCTTTGGTTATGAACTGACACTTGTAGGTCATGATTTCTTTCAATGTCCTGACCTTCGCTGGAGACTAGTTCCATAAGTCCCTCTCCGTTGGCCTCTCATCTCCACAATGATCCATACCGCTCCGGCTAGCCTCCGATGTCCGAGCTTCAACGACAACACCTCAGGTTCAATCCTCGATCTTCAGGGTGCATGAAGGAGCACGATAGAGCCCTGCGTACCTCGTCAGAGTCCAGATATCGTCGCCCATCGCGCAACGAAGACGGAGGAATAAGGGAGTACATGTGTTGTTCGATCCGCATGATCGGAGGGCTAAAAGGACACGGTGCCACCTCCAAGGCAACGATGCTCGGGCAGTCCGAGCCAAGCACCGAAGCCCTATACGCATCCACGTGGCCTGGGCCTAGGATGTCTCCCGAGCATAGCCTCTCACGTGAAAGACGTGAGGGGGCTGGGTAAATTGCATGAAAGACTCCAACATTCTCAGATATTACATTTAGGTCCCCAGGAATGTTTCTTATGTTTGCATTTGGGTAATTTACAAGGAGGCCCTCGCGACTTTTGGAAATTACAAAATGGTCCATGTCCATAAATGAAGAATTTACATAAGGACCCCACCAATTTTTGGTATTTGAAAGTAGGTCCTTTCAGGGACCTATTGCAATATTTATCTTTATTTTCTCTCGTATTTTTATTACATTCATGCCCATGCATTATTTTGAGCATATATTGAGCATTCTAAGTCCGAATTGAACGATTTCAGTTTCATTTTGTTGCTAATTTTACCCTCTATATAATGCATTATTAATTTCATGATTGGACACTATATTATGCAGGCTCTATTTTATGTGCTCAGTGACTCTTACTTTTCATGCTAATTGTCATTATGCATCATTGTTGTACATTTTGACTCTGAAACTGACCATAAGTTGTTCATTGATCTAAAAATTGTAGGGCATATTTTGTCTGTACTTATCTTGCATGCTTGTCCTTTGCATTTTCATAACGCATTATGTTCATGCTTCATCATATAATTGTATTGAAAAATCAAATAAAAATTGCATATCTTTCATGCATCATTTTACTATTATTTTGTCTGCATATTTTATTTACATCTCATCTAGGCGAAGACCTAAAACTAGAAGATACTCACACATTAATATATCAACAAATTTCGATAAATAGATGAAGAGGCTCGTGTCCCTGTGTTCGACTTGGTATGCTTCCAAGTAAATAATTTCCATACGTTCAAAGGTGTGGTTTTTTGCGTGACCAAAATCTACCTCCCTGTACTACAACAATTCCCTATTGTTAAAGAGGTGGATTTTACATTCATCAAATAGCATCGTTGCCGGGGACATGACTCACTTTTATTTATTCATCAAATTTTGTTGAATTATTTTTATGTTATATTTTTAAAATTTTCAGGTCTTCTCATCATATTATTTTTTCATCATTTTGTTGATTAAATTTCATGACTTTGACAATTTCTTTTATGGCAGGGCCCATGGAGATCGAGGATGCTCGAGATCCATGGAGGCGTGCAGTTGGGAGCTCCCGCTGCGAGGATTCGCAAAAGAAAAGAAGGATTCAAGGAACATTAGCCAGCTCTTCATTCATGCATTTTGTTGTAAAAAAACTTTGTAGCATGTGCATTTCTAGCGGTCCTCGTTTGAGGACTCGTGTGTGTGTCAAAAAGAAAGAAAGAAAGAAAGAAAAGTATATCACTAGATGATCTACCCCCCTCCCCCACCCCTCACATAGACAGACACGCATACATCCATATGTGTATATCCACTCACCCCCTTCCCTCCCCCCCATCATTCTGTATATTCACAACACACACATACACACACACATTCCCCCTCCCGCATCCACATCTTCATCTGTAAAAATTCATCCCTCCCCCATCTCCTATGTCTAGTCATCGATATAGATTCACCCTCTAACTCTAACAACCTCGGGCCCTCTAAGCTCAAAAATTCTACATCCTTTACTTAGGCTATTTCCAACCTAAGTATAGGGAAACCCGAACCCATTCATGCTCCCTCTATCTGTCTTCTTATAGTGAGGTCACTTTTGACCTAAGTATAGAGGGACCCTCCGATCAGTTCCACTATATCACCTTGTATTTAACCGGAGCTATGGCTTCATATCACTTGTGCTACGAGGACATAGCAAAAGTTAAGTATAGGGGGTATACTGTATATTATTGTATATATACTTTATCCATTGCTCGTGTTTTAAAATTTTAAAAAAGAAAACCTTTTGGGCTTGGTTTAAATTGACCTGTGAACTGATTTTTGTACAAATTCTTGTAAAAATCTTTTTGAAATTGAGGGATTAAATTATTGTAAATAAAATTGGCCCTTTTCAAAACTCCTAAAAATCTGAAAAATAAAAAAAATCTTTAGTAGAGGCTCTGACTATTAGGCATAAAAATGAGTAGCTACTCTTCAGTGAGGGAACATTGGTCTCCCTTAGCAGAGTGGGTGGTATAAAAGACACTGTCTATGGCTCTGCCTTCAAGTAACACGGGTCTGTCTAACGGTCCGTACATACACCCATACTGGTTGGAAGTAGATGCAACTATTCATATGAGCTTAGGTCAGTTATTGTCTCTCAAAAAAATAAAAAAAACAAAATTCATAAAAAAGCTTGCAAAAGACAAAAGTTACTAACTAAGGAGTTGGTGTATTCCTGACACATTCACTATTACTCAAGGCTTAAGGATTTGAGGACATTTGATTTCTGAGATCTTGAGAGTCTGAGCTAGCCAGCCTTAATCATTAGAGTTTCAAACTTAATAACCCACACTTCACTAGTTTGAAAGATTTGAGCGCTATATTGCACTCTTCATCTCTACCCTCTAAAGAATATGATCAACACAACACTTTCACAACGACATCATTGATGAGATGAGTTGAGTTATCACTTGAGGAACTATGACTGGTGATTTGAGTCTAGACCCGATCTAATGGTGCTCGAGGATGGGATAAAGTTAATGAAGGCTTCAAGAAACCTGAGTGTCAGCAAAACCCCAGCTAGTATGTGAACAAGTTCACATGTTATCATTTGATATTGACCTATGTGCCAGGGTATGATGAAACATAATAAGTTGTTGATCAGTGTGCACTAAGTTGTTCATCAGTGTGCACTAACTCTTGGTAAAAGCAGTCGAGCTATCCAAAAAGAAAAGAGAAGAAAGAAATATTCAAATAAAAGCTCGATCATTACAAAGACAAATTCTATGAGCTTCCACCAAAGGCGAGCGCTCTCGACCATTTTCAAAAGTGTCCACGACCAAACGCTATTAAGACCAAGGAGTCAGGCTAGCACCATAAAAGGGCTCTTCATCGTATAACGATAAAAGTCTGGGTGACGAAGGTATCTTAGATACTCAAAGAGACACACCCTAGTATACTCCCAGAAAAATAAGTGCATATGACTCCAAATTCTCTTGACGGACACTTTAATCAACAAAAATAAAAAATACAAAAGTGTTGAGTATGAAGGCACTTGAGAGGCCCCTTGTTCTAATGTGAGGGAGAGAAATATTGACACAATCCTATTCCCTCCATCATCTGGCCATCCATCTAAAACTTTCAAGTCTGACAAACTAATGAGATGGTTGACTGAAGCAAGAACCGACTTATTCTCTAGTGTTGAGGATCAGGTTTAGACGAGAGTCTCCTGGACTGGAACTTTGGGTGATGTCTCGACTCAACTCTCATGAATGCAGTACACTAGAATTTCATATCCTCATATTTTATGTACAAACATAGAGTATGTTAATTAGAGAAGTTGGATTCCTTTTGACTAGAGTATGGTTGGGCCCAGAATTTTAGGATCACTCAAATTAAGGATCTTCGAAGAATTGAGCCTTGAAATTTTCACTTGTAGTGTCAGGAATTAATCCGACTACTTCATTCTTTAGATGCTCAAGGACAAGCATAGTTTAAGTACAAGAGTATCATTACTCCCTCCCGGATCATCATTATTCTTTATTTGTATCCTCGTTTAATAAGATCTGCCTAATAAATCTTCATTAATTCTACATCTTTAAGAATTATCACTATTTTCATTGTATTTAATTACTAACACTTTTATTTGTTTTTATATTTTATTAAAACCCCTAAAAATTAGATTAAGTATTGTCTATAATTTTTTTGGCTTTTAAAAGAAACTAAAAACGCAAAAAATCTCAAAACCTCAAAATAAGTGTTTTTACCCGTTAAAAATACTCCCCAAAAAACCATTTTTATACAAATGACCTCTTTTTGACTTTTTATTCAACGTGAAACTTGTAGATATCATCGAGATCACCAACTTTCATGTATTGACTTTTTTCTAATTCGACCTCCTTTTATTTCTTTTGGTTTTTTTATTTATTTTCTTGTTTTCCAAATTTTCTGGAGCGACCACGTGGTGCCCTTCTGGCCGTCCACATGGCCCGCTCCTCTTCATGCCACCCGCCACCCTTCCTGACTGTATGATCACCTTCTACTTGCCTCCATCACAGTCGTCCATCCCCTCTTCGCCAACAACCATCAGATCTGATCCCAGATCAAATCTAAACCCCCCCATTTCCGCCTCATCCTGAGCTGTCGGATGCCATAGCATCCAACTCCACCTCCAGTTCCACTTTAGCCCTCCTCTAGTCGTCGCTGGATGAGATCACTAGATCTCATCCTAACCGTTCGCTTGTGCCTTATTCTTTGCCAATCGATCAGATTAAGGGATCTGATCCAGACCCCTCATCCGCACCCCAACATTAGCCGTTGGATCCTGATATCCAATGGATAGATCTTCGTCCCTTACCTCAAGCGTCCCCCTCCCCTGGCATTACGCCATGCGACTCCACCTCCCCCTTTCCATTTCGTTCAAAACCTCTGCTCCACCTCCTGTAATGTCGACCTCCTCCACCTATAAAACCCCACCTCCGCCACCGATACCCCTTATCCACCAACTCCGAGCACGGTCCCTAATCCTCCTCTGCCTCCTTGTGACAGACGGAGGTCGGAGGAGGGTCATCATGGCCTCCCTCTACTCCGGTGTGATCCACATCATTGACCGATGCGTCGCGGCGCCTTTGGCCTGTAGAGCTCCTTGGATCGGCTGACCAAGTTCGAGCGAAGACCCGGGCTTCTACAGAAGCCCATCCCAAGCCAACTCCTCCACCCGATTTCCTCTCTAATAAGATAGTCCTTCACCAGTTTTTCTTATGTTTTCTCATATTTCTTACAATGCACACACTCATCCTAACTATCTCCTGACAAACCCATCACCTCTGCCTCACATCCCTTACCTTTGCACCATCTCCTCTTTCCTCCAGATTCCTTCCCTGCTCTGACCCACCTCCTCCATCTTCAAGGTGGAGGAAGTCTTAGGCCTCTGTTGTCTTTGCCATTTCACTAGCCTCCGTTCACCTCACAATGCACATATTTCATGCTTCGGCTATGAACTGATGCTTGCAGGTCATGATTTCTTTCAATGGACGGACCTTAACTGGAGCCAAGTTCCAGAAGTCCCTCTTCATTGTCCTCTCATCGCCTCGACTCTACAGACCGCTCCATCCAGCCTCCGGCGTCCGAGCTTCAACGATAACACCTCAGGATCGATCCTTGATCTTCAGGGCGTTGGAAGGAGCACGGCAGAGCCTTGCATACCTCGTCGGAGTCCAGATATCGTCGCCTATCGTGCGGCGGAGATGGAGGAAGATGGGAGTACATGTGTCGTTCGATCCTCATGATCGGACGACTCAAAGGACACATCGCCACCTCCGAGGCAACGAGGCTCGGGTGGTATGAGCGAAGCACCGAAGCCCTATACGCATCCACGTGGACCGAGCCTAGGATGTCTCCTGAGCCTAGACTCTCATGATAAATTGCATGAAAGGCCCCAATATTCTCAGTTATTACATTTAAGTCCCCAATTGCGTACGCATTTGGGTAATTTACAGTGAGGCCCCCATGACTTTTGGAAATTACAAAATGGTCCCAGTCTGCACATAGAGAATTTGTAGAAAGACCCTGTCGATTTTTGTTATTTGTAAATAGGTCCTTCCAAGGAGCTATTTGCAATATTTATCTTTATTTTCTCTCATATTTTTATTGCATTTATGCCCCTACATTGTTTTGAGCATATCTTGAGCATTCTAAGTCCAAATTGAACGATTTCAGTTTCATTTTGTTGCTAATTTTACACTCTATATAATGACATTATTGATTTCATGATTGGACACTGTATTATGTAGGCTCTAATTTTATGTGCTCCGTAACTCTTACTTTTCATGTTAATTGCCATTATGCATCATTGTTACACAATTTGACTCTGAAATTGACCATAAGTTGTTGTTCATTGATCTGAAAACTGTAGGGCACATTTTGTGCATGCTTATCTAGCATGTTTGTCCTTTGCATTTTCATCATGCATTATGTTCATGCCTCATCATATAATTGTATTGAAAAATTAAATAAAAATTGCATCTCTTTCATGCATCATTTTACTATTATTTTTCCTGCATATTTTATTTGCATCGCATCTAGGTGAAGACTTAAAACTAGAAGATACTCATACATTAATCTATCAATAATTTTCGATAAATAGACGAAGAGGCTCGTGTCCCTATGTTCGACCTTGGTATGCATGCCAAGTAAAATAATTTCCACATATTCGAAGGTGTGGTTCTTTGCATGACCAAAATTTGCCTCGTGTACTACGACAATTTCCTATTATTAAATAGGCAGATTTTGCATTCATTAGTCCACACCTTCACGGGTGTGTCTGTCTCATCGGTTTGCATCCGAGTAGGTCCTTGTGCGCTCAATGGTGATTCCATTGCGAGTGAGGTCCGAAGTAGTGATTTCGCCTATCGGCTTCATTCCTCTACTTCTTTGGCTGAGTAGGGATCCAGGAAGGGTTACAAGGACCTCAAAATGTACAGACTACATGTTACAAATGAGGAGGACAAGTACCAGATACGTTTGTGGCAGTACTCTCTCTCCTATAGGGTTAGCGTGCTAAGGACTTATTATAAGATATGCCAGAAATAACAAATCTAAAAATGAAAAGATAATAAATAGATGATCCCTTACGGCTTCACATGGCATGAGTTGGTGAACCCAATTTTGTATGGTGTTTGTATAGATCTAGATTAAGATTCAAAGATAAAGTCTCGCGTATTTGCGCAAATTTTGTCATATGTGTCTTCGCTTTGACCCCTTGCTCATTTTGAGCCTTTCTACTATTTTACACTCCATTTTATTCCTCGTTGAACACTGTTTTATTCATCCTGCATCGATCTTCTCTTGCTCCACGATGTCGATCCATGGATGGTTTAGTTGAGACTCCACTGACACCTACATCGATTCCATGGACCTGGCACCGTCAATAATTCGAGGTGATTCCTGAGAACTCGTTCGGACTTTACGAACTGATCACCAGCCTCCTCATTTTCTATCCTCCTCCCTTTATCCCCAATAAATCTGGACCACTCTTATCCCACTACTACTCGTTGCGAATGGAGGTCGATTTTTGTCTACATATTTTACTCCATTCATAACCATCTGGGATTGACCCTAATCTCATATTTATCTCGATAGCTAGAAATTCAATTTCAAGTGGTTCGATTAATATTCTCTCATATTGCAGATAGAAGCCCGCCCCAGTCCTAAATCCCAATCCAGAAATCATTTCCTCAGACTCAGACCGTGAGATGGCTACCCTAGGAAAGGGCAAAGGGCACCAGCTGCCCCAACCAGAGTAGGGGTAAATGCTAGATCAAAACCATGTGAATGCTCAGTTGTTAGCTTCCATCCAAGACATAGAGTAGCAACTAACAGAGCAAGCCCTAGTACAGACTACATTTCATGATATTTTGAACAATGTAATGAACAGACCAAGAGGAGGAGGTGGTGGAGAAATACCCCATGATGATCAAGACCTAGAAGAGGGGGCAGGAAATAGGAACCCTAAACCTACACTGCAAGAGACATACAATCCTAGAGACATCCAAATGACAGAATGGATCCGCATCCTACTAATCCATGCTCACTTCGAGCTCAAGCCCAGTTCCTTGCGCTCCTCCCCTCATTTCATGGGAATACCAACTAGGAGCTGTACATTTACCTGCAATAATTCTCTTGAATCTGCAGGACGACCCACTACCTTAACATCCCATTGGTTGTAGTGAAGATGATTGTGTTCCTATTCATCTTATAGGACAAGGCCCTCTATTGGGTCAATCATTTGGGAAAGGTCGCGACGACCTGGGAGGAACTCAAATATGCGTTCCTTCACAAATTCTACCCTCTCAGGAAGCTCAACCAGGTATGAGCCAAGATCAGTAACTTCTCCCACGCCACCCATGAGTCTACCCATGAAGCCTGGGAGCGATTTACAGATCCGCAAGAGAAGTGTCCCCACCATGACATACCGAGGACCAGTCTGGTCCAGCACCTTTTTGTGGCATGAATGTAAAGAGCCATACACTAGTGTACGTTGCATTCAGAGGATCCAATTTTAACAAGGATGAAGAGGTGGTATGTCAAATTTTCAAAGAGATGATCGAGGGAGAGGCCGTCCTATCTTCGTCATACGCTTATCAGAGACAATTGCAAGTCCTCCAGAAGTTAGTTTAGATGGCAGCATTCCGTGAGGCAAAGAGAGATGAAAACGCCAACCTTAGTATCATTGGGGGTCATCTCTCTAAGGTTGATATTATCGAGAAGCGGTCACAGTATCTCGAAAAACTCGATGTGATCGAACAAAGGATGCAGAATTTAGACAAGTTATGTAACACCCCAACCCAAATATAGTACCACATGGAAAACTCACAAAGTGTGGGTGTGGTTTATATGTGGTGGGGATTACTACTTGACAACTTGGGCTTAAGCATTTTGGGTGGTTGTCAACGGGTCCAATTGGGCCCGAACCAAACAAGTTGTCAGGGTCAGTTTTTCTCGATAATGGACTGGGGACCTAAGCACGGGATGTTACAAATGGTATCAGAGCCAAATTCTCTCTGATAGTGGAAAGGGCTACCCGAGAGGTGGAGCCGCCCATACAAAGAGGTTGGAGGAAATGGCTACCCGGAGCGTGCAACCGCCACTATCACTGGGAATAAGTGATGGACCATGTCGCAACGAGGACGTTACGAATATAAGTGGGGGAGGTTGTAACACCCATACCCCCAAACATAGTGCCACATCTAAAACTCACGAAGTGTGGGTGTGGTTTATAAGTGGTAGGGATTACTACTTGACAAAATTGGGCTTAAGCATTTTGGATGGTTGTCAACGGATCCATTTGGGCTCGTACCCAACGAGTTGTCAGGGCCAGTTTTCCTCAATAACGGACCAGAGACCTAAGCCCGGGACGTTACAAATGGTATCAGAGCCAAATTCTCTCTGATAGTGGAAAGGGCTACCCAAGAGGTGGAGCCGCCCATACAAAGAGGTTGGAGGAAATGGCTACCCAGAGCATGCAGCCGCCACTATTATTGGGAATAAGTGATGGGCCATGTCGCAACGAGGACGTTGCGAATATAAGTGGGGGAGGTTGTAACACCCCAACCCAAACATAGTACCACATGGAAAACTCACAAAGTGTGGGTGTGGTTTATAAGTGGTGGGGATTACTACTTGACAACTTGGGCTTAAGCATTTTGGGTGGTTGTCAACGGGTCTAATTGGGCCCGAACCCAACAAGTTGTCAGGGTTAGTTTTCCTCGATAATGGACCGGGGACCTAATCCCGGGATGTTACAAATGGTATCAGAGCCAAATTCTCTCTGATAGTGGAAAGGGCTACCCGAGAGGTGGAGCCGCCCATACAAAGAGGTTGGAGGAAATGGCTACCCGGAGTGTGCAGCCGCCACTATCACTGGGAATAAGTGATGGACCATGTCGCAACGAGGACGTTGCGAATATAAGTGGGGGAGGTTGTAACACCCATACCCCCAAACATAGTGCCACATCTAAAACTCACGAAGTGTGGGTGTGGTTTATAAGTGGTGGGGATTACTACTTAACAAAATTGGGCTTAAGCATTTTGGGTGGTTGTCAACGGATCCATTTGGGCTCGTACCCAACAAGTTGTCAGGGCCACTTTTCCTCAATAACGGACCGGGGACCTAAGCCCGGGACGTTACAAATGGTATCAGAGCCAAATTCTCTCTGATAGTGGAAAGGGCTACCCGAGAGGTGGAGCCGCCCATACAAAGAGGTTGGAGGAAATGGCTACCCGGAGCGTGCATCCACCACTATTATTGGGAATAAGTGATGGGCCATGTCGCAACGAGGACGTTGCGAATATAAGTGGGGGAGGATGTAACACCCCAACCCAAACATAGTACCACATGGAAAACTCACAAAGTGTGGGTGCGGTTTATAAGTGGTGGGGATTACTACTTGACAAAATTGGGCTTAAGCATTTTGGGTGGTTGTCAACGGATCCATTTGGGCTCGTACCCAACAAGTTGTCAGGGCCAGTTTTCCTCAATAACGGACCGGGGACCTAAGCCCGGGACGTTACAAGTTAGATCAAATCACTAAGCAGTTAGAGCTGCTGGCGAGCACCGTCGGTCTGTGTCAGTCAGCGACACCAGCATCTGAGACTCCTACTGAGAAGAAAGATGAGCCCTCACTGCCACAACAACCTTAGCAGAGTCAGTAACAGCCCACGATCCAGCAAGTATACTATGTGCAGGCACCCGAGTAGGCCCCGCCGCAGCAACAAATGGCGGTCTACCTGTTGAACTACCTTCCATCTTCTAATCCAGCATTTCCACCACCACCACTGATCCAAGAAGTCAATGGTGTATGGAGTAATGATTCATAGTTGACCCGCCCTATGGGACAACACTGCCAACCAGCCTTACCACCAACCTCAGGGTGGTCATTTTGCTCGGTCCTTCCAACCTCAGCCTCAGTACCATCATCACCCGTCTCCACAGTACCAAGGAAACTAGAGACAATCTCAACAGTACCAACAGCTGCAGTACCGTCATCCACAGCCGTATCATCAGTACGCAGCTGGACAATAACAGTATCCCACTCCTCCATACCACTAGTATCAGCTTCCCCCTCCTTCAAATCAACATCAACAATTCCAACCTGAGCCTCCCAACCATCAACAATAGCGTGGTCTGCACGTTGAAACTTCTGAGGCAGTTCCAGTGAACCCTACCCTGGATTTCTTGGCCCAACTCGTGAAGGGTCTAACAAAGATGACCAAGAAGCTCGATGACCTAACTTCTACTAAAACTCCTATTCCAGAGCAGGTCGAAGAAAATCCCAATAATTTTAAAAGGAAAGAGCAGGTAGAATGTGATGCCCTATTTGTGCTTGTCGAGTCAGATAATCATAATTTTGTTTTATCTAATGTTGTCACTCTCAAGAGTGGTAGGATGTTGCCTCCCTCTGCCACCAGCACTAGGAGGAATAAAGTTTTGACATGTGAAATCATCATCTTTTGCCACAGCCGTGTCAGCTACAGGTTCGGGTGTGGAAGAGGAAGAAGGAGGAGCTGTGCCAAATGTCGCCCACCACCATCTTTAAAAAGAATAAAAAAGCAAAAAAAGGCAAAAAAAACAAAAAGATGATCGCAGTCAACACGAAGCCGTGCCAGCTACGGAGGAGTCAACATCAAAAGCCAATCCACCGCCAACCGACGAAGCAGAAACCCTGTTTTTTTGTTTGTCCACCAACAATAGCACCTTCATCTTCAGCATGTATACCTTTTTGTAATACAGATGTATAGAACATTGTGGACAAGAACTTTATTGTATATAAGAACACTATTTATGATTTCATTTCTGTAAATTTTCCTTTTCCTGATGTAATACAAAAATACGAAAAGAAAAAGTGCATTGTCTAATCTTGTAGTTGTAAATATTCTTAACAGTTTGACAGTTGAGTTACCATTGATGAATGCCATGGAATACATTCCCTTTATGAAAAAGGGCTTAAAGGAGGCATGTACAAACAAGTGTCAGTTGAACCATAACAACAAATGCCAGCAAGTTGAGTGGTACGTCCTTACCGTGGCCACAATTGCAACCATTAGTAATCTCCCACAGAAGAAGTAAAACAAAGGAGCATCTTTGATCAGATGCGAGATTTTCGACCAAATCTTCGAGCGAACCCTTCTTGATAGTGGTTCTTCCATCAACCTCTTGCCCTCATTATTATTGCAAGAATTCAGGTTGGGTCCATTAAAGCAAATACACATGATCCTTCAGTTCGTTGATCGATCCATCAAGCGACCCTGAGGTCTTTTGGAAGACGTTGTGGTAAAGGTGCAAGATATGTAGTTTCCAGTTGATTTTATAGTCCTCCATATGGACTCCCTGCACCATTACTTCAGACCCAATTATCCTTGGACGACCATTCTTGCGCACTGTAGAAGATGTAGTTGATTATGTGTCTAGGAAGATCATATTCAGCTCGAGCATGCACAGAGTTACAATAGACATGGTCAGTGAGCCAAAGATCGTATTTGATGAAAGTCAAGCAATACGACCTGAAGCAGACTATGACTTTATTGCAGAGATAAGAGATACAAACCTATCTTTGAATGACACATGGACCCTGGAAATCCTCTGTTCTGAGGAGGACTGGGAAAGCATAATCGACACAAGCTTCGATGGCACTTGGGAGACAGAGTCAAATTTGCTAATGGATCTCTTTGAGTCAGACAATTCATGCCGGTCCAAAAATAACGAATTCATTGTGGATCTATTCGACACACTGTCAGTTGAACAAGAAGCCACTGAGGTGAGCAACACTACCTCAAATGTTAGGGCAGATCATCCACCCACCAGCACAATTTCGGAAGTAACTGAGAAGCAAGCCCGATTAGAACCAGAATTAAAACCACTTTCGACAGGACTTAAGTATGCTTTCCTTGCGGGTGCAGAGAACATATATCCGGTAATCATCAGTAGCAGGATGAAACCAGATCAGGAATTTTGACTTCTCGAGGTTCTAGAAAAGAACCAAAAGGCACTTGGTTGGCACGTATCAGACCTCTGCAGGATAAATCCTGCTCTGTGCTCACATCATATCTATTTAGAAGAAGATGCCAAACCGTCCCGAGAGTTTCAAAGGAGACTGAACCCAAATCTACATAACATCATCATGAAAGAGATCATGAAGTGGTGTGACACAGGCTTCATTTATCCCATATCCGATTCAAAATGGGTGAGCCCTATGCATGTAGTTCCGAAGAAATCCGGGCTCACTGTGGTTACAAATAACATAGGAGAGGATATTTCTATTCGGGTACTGACATCCTGGCGGGTATGCATTGACTACCACCGCCCTGATGCAGCAACCAAGAAGGACCACTTCCCCTTGATGTTTATTGATCAAGTGTTGGAAAGACGAGCCGGTAAGGAGTTCGTCTGCTTTTTGGATGGGTACTCCAGGTACAACCAAGTGGCAATCACCCTAGAAAGTCATGAGAAGACGACCTTCACTTGCTCGTTCGACACATATGCTTTTAGGAGAATGCCTTTGGTCTGTGCAATGCACCTGCTACATTCCAGATATGCATGCTTGCAGTCTTCGTCGAGATGGTTGGCAATTTTCTCGAGGTGTTTATGGATGACTTCTCAGTATATGGTGATAATTTCGATGCATGTCTTGAGCACATGGACTAAGTACTTCAAAAATGTCCTGAAGTCAATCTCGTGTTATCATGGCAAAAGAGCTACTTCATGGTCACATAAGGGATTGTGTTGGGTTACGTCATTTCCAAACATGGCATGGAAGCCGACCTGACAAGGTAGATGTAATTGCCAATTTAGATCCACCTCATACTTTCTGAAATGTGAGGTCATTCCTGGAGCATGTGGGTGTCTACAAGTGATTCATTAGAGATTTCAGCCACAACGCCCGACCTCTCACAGAATTGCTATGCAAGGAGACCAAATTTAATGTTGATCAGCAAGTTCTCCTCTCATTTAATCAGTTGAAGGAGCTAATTACTCAAGATCCAATCTTACAACCTCCAGATTGATCTCTCCCTTTTGAGATCATGACGAAAGCATCAGACTTTGTATTTAAGGTTGTTCTAGGACAAAGAAAAGACTAGGTGCCCTATGCCATTCACTATTCCAGCAAAACACTAGACAAAGCTAGGAGAATTTGCACTATAATAGAGAACGACTTGATGGTTGCAGTATTCACACTTGAGAAGTTCAGATCCTATCTACTTGGATCAAAAGTCACCATCTACAATGACTACTCTGTTATCCGATACTTACAACAAAAGAAGGATGCCAAGCTTAGACTAATCAAATGGATCATTCTCCTCCAGGAGTTCAACTTGGAAATCGAAGATAAGCTTGGGGTTCAGAATGTGGTAGCAGATCTCTCTCGAGAATTGAGAAGCAAGAGCCTCCACTGAGCAGTGCACCCATCACAGACACCTTTCCTGACGAGTCGATTTTAACCATGGATTCACTCCCTTGGTATGTCGATATTGTGAATTAGCCTCGTCTCCAGTGTAGTTCCACAAGATTGAACGAAGATCAAGAAGGACAAGTTCTTGTCCACTATCCATTTCTACCAATGGGAAGATCCTCTCTAATTCAGGGAAGGAGCGGACTGCATTTGGCGCATGTATATCCCTCAGGAGGAGCACTATAGTGTCCTCTAGCATTGTCATTCATTCAAATCTGGTGGACACCACTCTGGAGATAGAACGCTAGCAAAAGTACTACAGTGTGGCCTCTGGTGGCCTATATTATTTAAGGATGTCGCATCATATGTCAAGTGTTATTTTTGTATTCATGTATTAGTCATGTTAATAAAATGTTTAGTTTAAATAAATGTTGATATTTCGTACGATGTCCCCTGATGTTTATTGATATTACAAATGGGTCCATGCCAGGTCACCTCAAGTGTCGTCCCACATGAGGTGGCCATTTTGCATACATACACCTTGCAGTTTTTGTATTTATATTTAGTCTAATAAAATTTAATATATGTAGTATATTACAAGAAAAATTGCATGCATGCCCCTGATGTTATTTTTGTAAAAATGCCCTTCCTCGTTCATGTATTTTTGGTGCTTAAATTTCATTTATTGAAAATAGCACCCGTGCTCTTAAAATTATGAAAAAATAGGATTAGATGTCTGCTAACATGTATTTACATGCTTATTTTTATTTTAGTATTTTATGCAGTTTAGCTATTTATTAAAAATGAAATGAGCATGGTTTTATACATGTTTAATTTATAAAATACCAAAAAATAGAATTTTTTTTAAAAATCCCAATAAAATTATATGTTATCTATTTTTAGTATGCTTTCATTTCAGACCAAAAATCCCTAAAAATAATAAAAGAAAATGTATCAAAATTAAAAAGCTCCAAAATCCAACAAAAAATATCAAAAATCACTAAAAGTCCTAAAAATATTTCTTTATTATTATCTATATATTAAAATTGACTTGTAGAATTTTGGATTTTATTTTGATATTTTTAATCTTCAATTAAATTCAAGCTATTTATTTAATCCCTGATTTGGGATATTTTTTACTTTTAAAACCATAAAAATTATCAAAAATACTTAAAAATCACAAAAATAGTATTTTTTAAAACCCAAAAAAATTTAATTCTGTAATATTTATTTATTTTTACTTGTATGTATATCTATATTGGTCCATATTGTATATATATAACCTTATATACTCCTATATTATATACTTAATTAAAAAATATATCTATTTATATCTAAAAAAAGAAATATATTATTATTAGTATAAATATATATTATAAATATCTATGTCCACGAGAATGTGTGAATACCTTACAGGTGTATCGTCATATATGTATATATGTGTGTATATGTATTAATCTAATATAAAGATATTATTATTATACTTATATATTCATTATTAATATCATTTAAAAAATATATGTAAATATATATATATATATATATATATATATAAGATAACCACATAAGGAAGAAAGATACACCTGTACATATAGACATTGATTAAAAATAATCATAGGCTACCTAACTTACTCTCAGTGGATCGACCTCTACATGCTTGCATGCTATACATTTTGTGTTGTAGAGAATTATAAGTTTTAACTCACATTCTTGCTATTTATTGATTGATTTATATTGTGGGTTAACTGTTGATTGATTTGGATTTCTTGAGCGATCAATGCATCGACTGTGGTCTCGCCTTGTGAGATCGTGTGACTCTCGAGAAATCCTCTTCATCAGTAACTCCTCCATACGTACTCAAAATTGACTAAACTCGCCTTTATTATTCATAAATTAAATTATCCATTTAATGAAGGTGGTTTCTGAAGGATGTGGAAAGATCCTCAAGAGCATCATGGAAGTGTGGTGAGTCATTTGCGATCGAGTGCGATTAGTCGAACTAGTTTCTCGGGGCAGTAGAATTTTAGAAAAAAATTAAATGCGATGAAACCACATGATCCAAGAAAATTTATCGGATCGTTCCATTTAAACCACAAAGGGGTAATAGGGTTACCTCTTGAAGAGTGGTTGCAATCAAAGTCTCTAAACGAAGAGACCTCCTGTCTCAAGTCTGACCCAAGGGAGGAGATGCTTGCGAGCGCATTGATGAGATGTGGGCTTCTCGCAATCCAAGATAATTATCCAAGTAGTAAATCTCCTGATCTCATCACACGACATCCGATGTCTTCTTCACAAGCGAGGTGCACCGAAGGAGACAGAGATCCACGAACGGTCGAAGTAGTGGCACAACGACATGGCTACGACAACGATTCTCTCTTAGGCGCAAATTGGACGGCCACTTAGAGAGAGAGATGGGGCATGTAGTATGAGAATGATATAGAGAGGTGATTCAATTGTTTTGTGTCCAAAAGAACATCTATGGTTGCATCTTTTTTTATAGTATTTTGGGAGTCCATGGATCACAATTCGTTTGAAACACAAAATCAATGGTTGAGAATGATTTGTGTTTCTACCCAACGGCGATGATTTTGTTGTAAAATTACTACAACAATTAATTTAGACTAAACTAAATATATTGAATAATCAACGTAATTTAATTTGTACTAAATCAATTAGGATAGAAGGATTTGGAAGGAGGTCACCCACTTTCCTAAAATATGGTGAACGTCCACTCTTAAAAATGAGTCAAAGGGTGGTTGTCCACCATCCATAAGTCGGAAGGTGTTGGCCTCCTAATTTTGTGAGATATAAAATCTCACAAAAATCCTTCATATATATATATACACAACAACAACTTTTGTTGTAAATTAATTCACAAAATAATGCCAAATTACGTTCGTGAATATTACAATCATACCATTAAATAATTGTGAATCATATTCACAACCGAAAATAAAATGTAAATTGTATTTATAATTAATTTCCAATGTGAATCCAATTCACATAAACAATTAATTTGAAGATGCTATTTACAATAAGCTTTCTCTATTTAATATATTATAAATTACATTTATAATATATGAATATAAATTGGATAGTCATGATAAATAAATCACATTTAGTTATCAATTCTCAATTCTCAGATACATAAATCATCAATGGAATTATTCTTGAACTCTTTCAAGAATAATGCATTTTTCCATGAATACTTGGAGATAAGGACAAGGCGATTGTACGTTCCACGTATAGTTATCTGGATATTGAGATCATATCTCAAATCCAGATTAAGCGACCTCACAAAGATGTTTGATTAAATCAAAGCCGTAAATATAATCTTCTCATTGCATCTGAATTGTATTTAGATCAATGTCCAACGTTTGGACTAAGATCACATTACTTCTCTATTAAGAGGAGTCACTAAAATCCAAACCTCTTTTGTCACTCCCTCGAAATGGAAGCGTCACGGCTATACAATCATTTATGATCACATCACCCTCGAGTATTCCTAGTACCTATACATCCTGCATACTAGAAGACCTAGAATAAACCTGACGATTTACATTAATTTAGATTGTCTTCTTCAGGGTTTTATAATTAAGTTTCTCATTTGATCATTGGGAGTTGGTATCGTTGATATACTTTCCAAAAGCATATATCATACCTAGGTGTTGATCATATATTTTTCAGAAGCATATATCAAACCTACAAATTCAGTCAAGCTTCTAAAGTGAGTCGACATTGCACGGATTATTATACCCAATATCTCATGAGTGAGATCATGTCGTACAGTTCAGTGATGAACTTGTATGATCCCTTTGAGAGATCATTTTACTCATACACCCTTGTATGCATACCATCTCGTCGATGTATAGACCTTGATTAGATCATCAACGTATCGATCTACCAAATGTACATACTCAAACATATAGTAACACATCTGTCTCCGGTCAGAGGATGTGTGCCTATATTGTGACAGCATACGACATACGTCTTTGGTTATCTCGATCCCGTTAAGTCAACTCTTTGACTTAACTTATCTAACACCTTCAAATCTATATTCCTATGTAGAGGACCTGCATCTAGAGGTCGGTTAGATATCAACTCATTAGAGAAAGGATTGCCATCTCCTACTTTGGCTAGAGATCATCTCTATATAATAATAAATTGCAAAATACAAAACAAAAATAAAATACCCAAAACATAGGTATTTGTACCTATGTATATACATGTAAATATTAACATCTAATAATTAGTCTTGTAAAAATAAATAAAAATCAGAATAAAATACGACATAAAATAATAAATATTCTTCATGTTTTGACTTAAAAATAATAAATTTTTCTAATATTTTATATCGATTTAATAAGGGGTTTTATCCCCTGATTTTTGTGGTTGGTCCACGTGGACCAACCAGAGCACAAGGATTGTTGACCCTCGGGTCAACTGTCTGTGCACCCGCCACTTTGTTTTAGATCTCACGGGTGCCCGATTCTCCCTATTTTCATGCCTCCTCCTTGTTGCCTTCTTCGTAAAGCCTCCCTCCATTCTTCTCCCCCGTCATCCTTCTCCATCACCCTAGCCTTAGGTCTCACCAACCACCTCAAAATCGCATGCAATTTCCTCTGTCCTTCCCACCATCGCCACGCCTATAAATATCCTCCCCCTTCTTTTTGTTTTGATCCTCATTCCCTTCTGTAACCCCAAATAGGAGTTCACAAATCGACTTGCCCAGTGACAATAAGAAAGACACTATCCTTGTTGACATGGAGAAGGATGAGATTCGAATGATCCGAGGTTCGTTTGAGCTCCGACTAGGATTTCTCCAGCTCCCTTTCATGCAAGTAGCAGCTACTTAGAATATAAATCAATTGGAGCTTTCAACTCAACCTTAAAATTCATTGTAATTCACCATGTTTTTACTCGCCCTTCCGTCTCATCTTCCACCCATGTTGTCTTCTTCTGCACTTCCCCCATCTATATCATTCTGATCATCTCCAGATCAAAGCATCGAGGCCCTTCCTCTGCCTATCACCAGAGCATCTTTGCTCACTTCATTCAACTGTTGCTCAGCTTCAGGAAGTGGTTGATGGCCTTCGCCTTGAACCAGAGACTCTTTTGGTGCTTGTGAGGAGACTCGAGAGGGCCTAGGAATGAAGAATCCAAGACCGAGTGGACCTCTAGGTTCTGCGAAATGAGACATGCTCCAAGTCCCCATCAATGGGATCTAGAACACCTTGAAGCTGCCAGCAGACGCGGCTTGCTCTTAGGAAGGTGCCACAACTCCCCGATCGACAAATGGACCCTGGAGGAAGGAGATACAACGAAACGAAGCAAATCCCAGGGCCAGTTCTTCTCTGTTCATGCACCCAACTTCCCGACCGTTGGATCTCCACTGTGGCCTGGATCTAATCTGGGTTGTAGAATTAAATCAAAACAAAGCCCACTTGCAGTCGTTAGATCAAGCCACATGGAGCCTCTAGTGTCGCTGGATTTGAGCCCATTAAGGGGTAAATATCATTAGACCCCTACAACATTTTCTATTTCTATTTTGTACTACAAATATTAAGTTAAGTTTAAAACTTTTGTAAAAATTGCAATGACCCCAAGGTCCGTGCTAGCTCACCACATGTGGACCCCCACGTGAGGCGGGTGATATTTGCATAGAGGCCCCTTTATTGTCTCGTTTTTTATTTTTAATCTATAAAATTAAAATTAAGTGTTAACTTTTTGGATAAATTTCATGTAGACCCTTTTATTTATTTTTTTCAAATATACCCCTGCAAGTACTGCTTATTTTATTTTATGCTTTTCTATTTTTATTAAATAGCTCCAATGCCTTATCAATTTTGGGAAAATTGTTGTAGATGTATAAAATGACGTGTTGGACATGCGAGCCCACGATGAGCCATTATGCAATAAATGTTATTGCGAATATCATTCCCTGATCTGAAATGAAGAATAAATAATTTGCATAATAGGTCCCTTAGTACAATTAGGGTTATGTACCATGGCCATCTTGATGATCATACAACTGTTGATTAAATTATTGAATCATAGAGGCTGGTGCTTGGATGAATATCTAAAGAGTTATATTGAAGACTCATCAAGAAGGTCAAATGATTATTAAGAGATGATCTCCAGCCCGAGTAGGAGATGGCAATCCATTCTCATTTAGGTTGATATCTGACCAACCTCTTGATGCATGGGAATAGAGATTCGGAGGTGTCAGATTAGTTAGGTCAAAGAGTTGACTTAACGAGATCGAGATAACCAAAGTCCTATGTTGTATGCTGTCACAATATAGGCACACATCCTCTGACTTGAGACAGATGTGTTACTATATGTCTGAGTATGTACATTTGGCAGACCAATAGGTTTATGACCTAATCAAGGTCTATACACCAGTGCGCTGGTGTGCATATAAGGGCATCTGAGTAATACGATCTCTCAAAGGGATCATATAGGTTCATTACTAAACCGGAAGACATGAGCTCACTCATGAGATATTGGGAAGAATCAAACTCCGTTTACGGTCATCTCGCTTTGGAAGCTTGACTGAATTTGTAGGTTTGGTATATACTTTTGGAAAGTATATGGTCAACACATGGGTATGATATATGCTTTTGGAAAGTATATGATCGATACTAACTCCCAATAGTCAAATGAGAAACTTAATGATAAATCTCTAAAGTAGACAGTGTAAAATTGATCTTAGACTTCGGGTTTATTCTGGGTCTTCTAGTATGCAGGATGTACAGGTATTAGGAATACCTGAGGGTGATGTGATCATAAACGATTGTATAACCATGATGCTTCCATTCCTAGGGAGTGATGAAACAAGTCTAGATTTTAGTGACTCCTCTCAGTAGAGAAATAACCTGATCTTGTTCCAAATATTAGACATTGATCTGAATGTGATTCATATGTAATGAGAAGATTAGATTTGCGGTCTTGATTTAATCAAGCATCTATGAGAGGTACGTAGGATCTGGATTTGAGATGTGATATCAATATCCAAGTCACTATACGTGGAATAATACAATTGCCTTGTCCTTATCTCCAAGTATCGGCGGATAAAGCACATTATCCTTGAAAGAGTTTAGGATAATTTCATTGTTGATATAAGTATCCGAGCATTGACAAAAAGGATAATTAAATGTGATTTAATTATCATGAATAATATGAATTTGATTCATATTATGAGGAGAGTTATCTTAGATAATTAAATGTGATTTAATTATCAAAGATATAAATAATGTGAATGTGATTCATATTGTTTGGGAACATGAGAATAGAGATCCAAGATGATTAAATGTGATTTAATGATCATGTATATTGAATAATATGGATAGCACTATCCATGTTAATCATATATATATATATATTATAAATGTGATTTATAATATATAAGAGAGAGCTATTTGTAATTTACATTTATTAATGAAATGTTGATGTGAATTGGATTCACATTGGACAATTAATTGAAAATGTAATTTACATTTTATTTTAGGTTGTGGACGTGATTCACAAATTTCCAATGGCAAGATTGCAATATTCACAAAATAATTATGAATTATCTTTGTAGAATTATTTACAAAAATTGTTGTTGTAAATATTGGAGATACATGGGATATTTTAATCTAGAAAGATTACATGGGACGTCTCCTTCCTAATAGGAGAGGGGACGACCACCAATTCCTATTAGGAAAGGGTGGTCGTCCACTCCATGTATATGGAAGGAGGCACTCTTTATCTCTCTCTCTCTCTCTCTCCCATTATCTCCATATTTGATTGATTTATTTTGGGATTAAATCATATTGATTTATCAATATATATTAATCTAAATGAAATTAATTGTTATTGGTTTTATATCAACAAAGATCTTGGCCATTAAAAGAAACACAAATCAATGAGAGCCTTTGGATTTGGGTTGCCCATGGATTGAGATCCATGGATCCCAAAATATTATAAATAGAAGGGCACCCCTTACTCTTCATATGCTAATGAGCTATCTCTCTCTTTCTCTCTACACGCCATCCCTCCCCCTCTCTCATATGGCCGTCCACCATGGATGCCCTAGAGAGAGTCTCCCTCACCGTAGCTTCGTCGTTATGTTGCCGGACTGTTTGCTCGTAGATCTCCATCTCCTTTGATGCGCCTCGCTCGTAAAGAAGACAACGGATCTTGTGTGTCGAGATCAGGAGATTCGCCACTTGGATCAACAACATGGATTGCGAGGAGCACGTATTTCATCAACACGCTTGCAAGCGTCTCCTCCGTTTGATCGGACTTGAGACAGGAGGTCTCTTTGTTTAGAGACTCGATCACAACCACGCTTCAAGAGGTAACCCTAATACTTGTTTTTGGTTTAGATGAAACGATCTGACAAGTGTTCTTGGATCATGTGGTTTCATCGCATGAAAAATTTTTAAATTCCGCTGCATCGAGCAACTAGTGCGACTAGTCGATCTCGATCGCATATGATGTGATCCTCACGCTTCCATGATGCGCTTGAGGATCTTACCATATCCTTCATGATGTGTGTACAATCCATATTTTAATTATCATTTTATTGCATTTTTCATTTATTAAAAAAGAATATGATATTTTTATTCCATGTTTGCATATAAAAATACAAAAATTACACAACCTTCTTTAAAATTTATATAAAAAAATAAATTGCACTTATTACTATATATTATTACTCTAGACCAAAAATCACAAAAAACTTATAAAAGCCAAACACTAAAAATAGCAAAACCTCAAAAATCTTATAAAAATCAGCAAAAACTCTATAAAATTCAAAAAAATAATTTTCTAGTGGATATTTTTATTGATATTATATATTATATACTAAAAAAGCTTTCGGGAATTTTGGACTTATTATCTAATTTTAACACCCTAAAAAAATTGGCCCATTTATATAAGTCACTGTTTTGATATTTTTTAATACATTAAAAATACCTAAAAATAAGCAACAATTATATAAAAAATCACAAAAATAGAGGACAATATTAAACACACAAAAACATTTTATTTTGCAAATTTTGACTATACATAACTGTATTTAAAAATATGCAACCTATTGATATACTATATTACTTATATACTTATTCATAGTATTATTAATTATAAATACTTAATAAAACCCTTAAAAATAAAAAAGTATTATTCTTGTATAAATTTCTATATAATTTTATTTATTATATATCATATATAATGTTTATAATATCTTTATTATCATCATTACTATATAGATATATATATACACATTATATCATTAAAAAGACAAAAAGAAATTAAAATTTACAAAATTTAAAAGAAAAAAAAATCTTAAAAGATTAAAATATATAAATATTATAAAACCCAAAAAATCATAAAAAATAGATATAATTAAAAACCCATAAAAATAAAAAAAGCTAAAAAAGTACAAAAATAATTGTTGTTTATTTTCATTAATTAACAATAATTATGCCTAATCCATCGCCTCTATGGTTTGACACTCTACATACTTATACACTATACACATATATTTTGTAGATAAAATAAAAATAAATTGTGACACACATATTTGCTTTGAATTATCATACATTGTGAGTTGATTTTTTGACGATCTGATTGTTGGCGTTCCAGGTATCGCGAGAGCGGCCGATACAACGATTGCCGTAGGCCCTCCAAGACCAGGCATTAGGAACCCCTCTTCAGTCAATCAACAAAATGGTGTCGTTTCCAGGAGCAACATAGGATAGTGTATACCTAGTGTACATATTAGTCATTTTATTTCTCTACATTTTATTTCTTTTTGTAAATATTATTCATCTGTTTCTGCCCAATTTCTTTGTTGACTTTCTTATGAGGGCTCGCTACATAAGGATAGCTTTCTAGGAAGTCGAGACAGCCAAGCTTGGTGGAGACCGGCTCTTTCTTCATGAGCCAATAGGAGATAATAAGAAGAAGATAGGAATTTGAGAAGATCAGTGTAGTGTACAATTTTTGTTTTTATTTTGTGAGAGAGTGACTCGAATAAAATGTAATAATATAGGTACCCAATGCATTTGGACACATATACTCTCGCAGGCCTATTTTGTTGTGTCTGTTCACTTGGGGCCCGCTCAGTTTTTCATGTTTTTTCTTGCATTCTACACTTTTGTCCTCTCTATTTTTCCATTTGTTTCTATTCGTTTTCCGTGATTTGTGTTGTCCTCCTTTATTTTATTTGTTTTATGTGAATGATCCGTTAGATATTTAGGAACTGCATGATCGAGTAATATAGGTCAAAACACCTAATATCTGCATGTACCTATAGTTCTACATTTGGACTTAGATCAAACTTAATCTATTCTACACGATAATAGCAATTCCTACATAGGGTCAATTCACCAGCTTGCATTTTCATGTAGAGTAATTTAAATTCCTTATCTTGCATCTCACATGGAGAGAACTGGGAATCGTTGTAAGTTTTCTAATTGAGCATGAATCATTTGATACAAGGGTGATATTTCCATCCTAGTATCAAGTTGCATGGCCTTTCTATCTTCTCTCCCAGTTTTGTATCACTTAGGAATTAAAGAAAATCCAAAAAAAGCATTAGGTGAATTATTCTAAAAAATACTAAAAAAGATAAAAAATCAAAAAATTAAAATAAAGGGATTATTTAATAAACTTTGACCAAAAAGAATTCATAACAGACATTCATTATTTTGGGTTGCCTACACTATTTTCAGGTACCATCCAGACTGAGAGAGGTATGACCCTAGAAAAATAGAGCTAAAATCCTAGCTTGGGTATAGTGACACACTCTCCCCCCTAGAATCTGGGTACTCGGCAAACCAATTCCACGCACATGCATTCCACATTCAAACCACGTGACATACATATAAGAAGTAGAGAATATCACAAAACATTGGAAATTTAAAATTTTACTTTGCATTCAACCTATTCACAATCACATTCCATTTACATTCTAAATCATTCCATTGTCCATTACATTTGCAATGTCCATCCATGTCTGATGAGCTCGAAAATCGCCTCTTTAATAATAGCGAATTGTCGTAGTATAGGAGGCGAAAATCGATCGATCAAAAACCACAATCGGCTGAATGTTGTGGAATATTTTTACTTGGCAAGTCTACCAATGCTGAACACAGAGACACGAGCTACTTTATTTTATCTATCGAATTTTGGTCAATTAAGAGCTTGTGTGAATAATTCTCAATTATAAGGTCTTCATGCAGATTACATGCACTTAAATGATGCATGCATTTTTCTAGTTGATTTTCATGCAATTATAAGATGATGCATTAACAATAATGCAATGTTAAATGTAGGTTATGAGTATGCAAAAGATGATAGACAAATATGCCATAGAAAGGTTACATAAATGAGCAACAGAATATGGTTTGAAATTAGAGTCGGATTGAGCACAAAAATTGAGCATTCATCAATTCAAGGCAAAGACATGTAGAGAAAGAACAACATCTAAAATAAAAAATCACTTCTTTTAAAAAAAGTGTCAGATGCAAAAATTAAACATGACATGAAGTTGATGATAAAACAAGGATCAAAATGACACTAAAATCATGCAAATCGGACCAACGATGCTCAAGTTATGAAGAAAACAATGTAGGGGCATAAATGTAAATAAAGTGTGGGAAATAAATTAATAAATAATTACCTATTTGTAATAAACAAAACCTGAAGGGGCATCTATGCAATTATTCCTGAAGCGTGGGCTCATATTTGTAATTTCATGAAGTCGGTAGGGCCTATGTATAAATTTCCCAAGGCGCACACGTGAGGCATACGCCTAGGGACTTAATTGCAACTGTGAATATCTGGGGGTGCTCCTGCGATTTAACCATCACTGCACATGACAAGCACGCGAGGACTAGGTTCAGTGGGCGTGGCAGGCTCAGAGGGCACGTGGCAGGCCATGCTGGCTCGGTGTAAGAGGATCAACTCCTGAGCCTCCAGCATCGGAGTGGGCGACGTGGCACACCCTACGCCGTTGGATGACCACCGCGGGGCGCCATCCAACGACGCATGTGCTTCTCCTTCGTTAGGGGAAAGTCGGTGTAGATGGAGCTCTGGCGAGCTTGCCAGAGCTCCGTCGGGCTCCCCCATGCTCATCAAGGGGTGGCGAAGCTTCCTGAACTCTTGGCGGAGGAGTTGGATCGGAGAGGGATGTGTGAGGGTAGCTGGAGGTCACTATCCATGACCCAATGCCGGAGATGAAGGTCGAGACCGGCGAGGGCATAATTTTTCCAGCCATAGAAGATTCTTCTACCTGCAAGCGTTAATAGACTAGCCGAAGCAAGTGCGCGTGTGTGCGTGAGTGATGTGAGTGGAGTGATGGTCGTAGGGGCGACGGGAGGCGGTGGCCAAGGTGATCTTCTCCGGCAGAGCAAGGGAAGTAGGGGGTCAGAGCGGAGGAGGTTGTGGAGAAAGGGGAAGGGTGAGCAGAGGCGTCAGCGTGGATGAGGGTGATTTGGTGGAGCTCAGGGGATGGTCTAATGGGGTTGGAAGTGATACGAGGTGTGGGGATAATTAGGAGAAAGAAAGAAGAAAATCAGAAGGAAGAAGTTACCTGCTCGAATCAGGTGATGGGTGGAGCGATGGCTTGGGATGAGATTCTAAATGATCCTCGGGTCATCGCATGACAAGGATAGCCTGACCTTGGTGCTTGTCGGCATGCGTTTGCAGCCGAATCATGGTCGAAACCATGGGTCAACACCAAGGGAAAAAAGGTCATTGTCGCCTAGCTATTGTCGTCCTCCGCTATCACCGAAGGGCGACGGAGGCTGGGCCTTAACACGTCATTTGGTGGACGATTAGAGCTGGAGGTAGAGGTCGAGTTTTGTTGGAGGGGGGTCGTGCATTACAGGGGATGGCTAGCGGAGCTGTAACAAGTGTTTTAATGTTGCGGAGTGATGGAGGGTGCTAGTGAAGGGTGCACGAGGATGGAGGGTGACGGTCGATGGAGGAGAGGCGTTACTTGAGGGAGAAGGTGGTTGATGCGCTCTCCAAAATACGAAGGGGGCAGAGGGTAATGGCTGGGGAGAGAGGCAGCTAGAGGAGGACGACGACTGCATAGACGTTGGATCTTACGATCCAGCGGCCAAGACTTAGGCGTAGGCGAGGGGTGGAGATTAGATCTATGATCTGATCGGACGGTTGACAGTTAGGCGTCAAGGGATGGCTATGATGGAGAGATGGGGGAGATTCAGCAGCCTGGGGAGAAAGGGTTGAGGTGGAGAGAAAATAGTCGTAGGATGATGAGGTGATCAGACGGCTGGGATTAACGATGATGTAGGTGGTTGAGATCTAATCTGAGATTTGATCAGAAGGCTATGGGCGCAACGGGGCTCAACGCTGGAGATTGTGGCGAGGAGATCCAGTGGCCCGGGAGGGTGCCGGGTGGTGGAAGGAGGAAGCGGTTGTGTAGCGGCTCCAGAGAGAGCCATGTGGCTGCACCAGAAAATTCAAAAATATAAAATCAAAGAAAAATAAAAAAGAATTAGTTAGAGGTAAAAGTAGGAAAAATATCAAAACATGAAAGTTGTAGATCTCGATGAGATCTACAGGTTTCATTTTGACAAAAAGCCAAAAGAGGTTATTTATACAAAAGCATTTTTGGGGGTATTTTTAAGGGGTTAAAAACACCAATTTTTGGGTTTTGAGTTGTTTCTGCATTTTTTAGTTCTTTTAAGGTTTAGGAAATTATAGATAATTAATCAACCTAATTTTTAGGGGTTTTTAATAATAAAATAATTATAAAGTAATTAAATACAATAATTACAAGTTAACTGTATACAATATAATACAAGATAAATTGAATAAATTATTAGCAAATTTTATTAGATTAATTAAGCCATGGGTTTAATTAGTGAATTTTAACATGATGAAAACGAGATTCATCATACCCCTATACTTAAACCTTGCTCGTCCTCGAGCATCTAAAGAATGAAGGAGTCGGATTAATTCCTGATAGTGGAAGTGAAGATTTCAAGGCTTAACCTTTCGAAGACCCTCAATTTAAGCGACCCTAAAATTCCGGGCTAATCCATGCTTTAGTCAAAAGGAATCCAACTTCTCTAATTATCAGACTCTCTTTTTGTACATATAATATAAGGATATGACATTAGTGTACTGCGTTTCATGAGAGTCGAGTCGAGGCATCACTCGATGTTCCAGTCCAGGAGACAATCCTCTAGACCTCATCCTCAATACTAGGGAATAAGTCTATTATTGCTTCAGTCAACCGTCTCATTAGTTTGCCAGACTTGAAATGTAGATGGACGACGAGATGAAGGACGGCATAGGACTGTGTCTATTTTTCTCTCCCTCACTTTGGAACAAGGGGCCTCCCGAATGCCTTTTTATTCAACACAAGTAGATTTTTAGGTTGTTGACCAATGTGTCCGTCAAGAGAATTTGGAGTCCTCTGTACTTGTTTTTCTGGGAGTACACCGGGGTGTGTCTCTTTTGAGTATCTAAGATACCTTTGACACCCAGACTTGTATCGCTTATAATGCATAGCCCTTTTGTGGTGTCAGCCCGACTCCTTGATCCTAATTAGTGATTGGTCCAAGTGGACACTTTGAAAATGTTTGGGAGCGCTCGCCATTAGTAGAAGCTCATTTGTAATTTGACTTTTGGAGGATAGAGCTTTTCTTTGAATATTTCTTTTTTTCTTTTCTTTTTTTGGCTAGCTCCACTGCTTTTACCAAAAGTTAGCGCACACTGATCAACAATTAACATTAGTTTCATCACACCCTGGCACATAGGTAGACATCAAAGAGATAGCATATGAACTTGTTCACATACTGAATAGGGTTTTGCTGACACTCAGGTTTTCTAAAGCCTTCATTAACTTTATACCATCCTCGAATATCATTAGATCGGGTCTAAACTCAAATCTCCAGTCCTAGTTCCTCAAGTGATAACTCAACTCATCTCATCAATCATGCAGTTGTGAAAGTGATTGTGTTGATCATAATCTTTTTGAAGGTAGAGATGAAGAGTGCAATACAGCACTCAAATCATTCAAACTAGGGAAGTGTGGATAATTAAGTTTAAAAATCTTATTGACTAAGGCATGTTAGCTCAGACTCTCAAGGTCACAGAAATTAAGTGTCCTCAAAATCCTCAAGCCTTGAGTGAATGTGAATGTGTTAGGAATACACCAACTCTTTAGTTAGTGAATATTTTTGTGATTTTTGTTTTTGCATATTTTTATGATTTTTAATTTTCAAATTTTTTTATTTCTTTAGAGAGACAATGACTGACCCAGACTCATATGAATAAAAGTATCTACTCTCAGCCAGTATGGGTGTAAGTACGGACCGTTAGACGGACCCCGTGTTACTTGACGATGGAGCCATATACAGTGTCCTCTAAACCACCCAATCTGCTAATGGAGACCGAAGTTCCCTCAAATAAAGTAGCTACTAAGCCTGGTAGTCAAAGTCTCATACAAAGAAATGTTTTTATTTTTTAAAATTTTTATGGAATTTTTTAAAAAGGGGTTATTTACAAAAATTTAATCCCTCAATTTTTAAGAAAACGTTTTTACAGAATTTTTACAAAATTCAGTTCACAGGATTACTAAAACAAGCCAGAAAAAGATTTTTCAAAAAGTTTTAAAAAATACAAGCTATGGCTAAAGTAAATAAACAGTAATATACGATATACCCCCTTATACTTATCTTTTATTATGTCCTCATAGCACAAGTGATATGAAGCCATGGCTTGGTTAAATATAGGGTGAAATAGCGGAACTGAGGAGAAGGCCCCCCCTATACTTAGGTCAAAAATCGACCTAAGTACAAGCAGACAAGAGAGGGAGGGGTAGCTAAGTCGGTCCCCCCTATACTTAGGCTAAAAATAACATAAGTAAAGGATCTGAATTGGGGGGTCTGTGTTGGGAGAAGCATTTACACTAAGATACAAGGGAGGAGGAGGGTAATTCACAGAAGAAGATGAGAGGGGGTTTGTGCAATGTATACAGTTTAAGGTGTGAGAGGGGAGAGAGAGAGTGGTTGTGAAATATACAGAAAGGAGGGAGAGCGGAAGGAATATGTGCAAGTGTGTGTGTGTGGTGGGGGTGTAGATCATCTAGTGATCTACTTTTTTCTTTCTTTCTTTTTTCTTTTTTTTACAACATGCAAGCCCTCTATTGAGGATAGTGTCAAAAAATTTTAATCTGAACGGGATGAATCTTTCTGTGCAGAACCAAACCTGGACCCGGTACAGACCAATTTCTCAAAGTTTTATTCAGAGATGGCACATCAATGGAAGGGGAAGGGACCACAACAACAGAATCAGGGACCGTAACTAGATCAAAATGTCGTGAATGCCTGCTTGCGATGCTTCCATACAGTCTATCCAATAGCAATCGACAGATCAGGTTCTCTCCTAGGTCTCCTTCCAGGGCATGCTTAATGACATGAGGAGAGATATAGAGAACAGAGGAGGAGGAGGAGGAGAGAATGAATATGAACAAGGGGATGGACCCCATGGAGGACCAGGAGATGAGACGAGAAGAGAGGCTAACAAGCCTACGCTCAAAGAGACTTACAATCCTGGCTCTAGCCAGATAACTGATTGTATACGAATTCATATAGTTCACGGACACTTTGAGCTGAAGACTCAATTCTTAGTTCTTCTTCCCTCTTTCCATGGGAATACCAATGAAGAGCCTTATATCCATATCCAGCAATTTTATCGCATCTACCGTACCATTCACTACCTTAACATCCCATTAGGTGTAGTCAAAATGATGGCTTTCCCATTCAACCTTTAGGATAAGGCTTTGTACTAGATTAATCATTTGGGTAAAGTTGAAATGACTTGGGAGGAATTGAAGTCTGCATTCCTCCACAAATTCTACCCTCTTGGTCAGAGGTTTAAGGATTTTCAAGGTAAGTGCCCCCCCCCCACCATGACATTTTTCGGACCATCTTGGTCCAACATTTCTTTGGGGGCCTAACTCAAGAAAGCCAGAGGCTTGTTGATGCCACATGTGTCGGATCACACTTTAACAAGGATGAGGATGTTGTCTGGCATATATTTGATTGTCTGGCATATATTTGAAGAAATAACCGAAGGAGAGGCCACATTATTCTCATCTTGTGCATATAAAAGATAGCCCAAGATCCACTACAAGCTAGTGAGCATGGCGGCATCCGACAAAGCATACTAGAACGAGAGCTCCAACCTCAACATTATTATGCGCCACTTGTCCTAATTGAGAAATGATCACATGACCTTGAGAAATTATCTGAGATCGAACAGATAACCCAACAACTAGACAATCTGGATCAACTTACCATGCAAATGGAGTTGTTGGTTAGCACCATCAATACCGTGCAGTCTGCGAGTTCGGTAGTCGTAACTCTTGTTGAGCCGAAGGAACCTTCATCGCCATACCATCCTCAGTCGAGTTCATGGCATCCCCAGGTACAACATATATACTACGTGCAAGCTCCTAACCAGGCACCTCCATAGTTGTCGTAGCAACTCATTGTATACCATCCAGATCACCATCCCCCATAATATGTTTATCCATTTTTTACACCACTGCCCAAATCCAAGAAGTGAACGGCATCTAGAATAATGATGCACAATTGGTCCATCTAGGCGGACCATAGTAGGGCCAATCGACTACAATTCGGTCGTATCACTAACCTTCAAGTTGGAACTTGTCCAGCAGCACCAGCCTCTGCATAACTAGTCTCCACCATATCAGAATACATGGAGACAGAATCAAAATTACCAGGAGCCCACGTACCGCCAGTACCAGGCGCATCACCAACACACGACTTCTCATTAGAATTAGTACTAGCCTCCTCCTCAATTTACTCAGTAGTAACCTCCTCGGTATAATAATTAGTATTCCCACTCGCAGCCTCATCAATAGTATCACACTCAATGTGGTCAGCACATTGAATCATTTGAAGTAGATCCTGTAAACCCGTCTCTCGACTCCTTGGCCCAATTAGTCAAAAGCCTAACAGAGATGAGATAGAAGCTTAAAGACCTCAGTGCTACAATGAATCCCATCCCAGCGCAGGTCGAGGCCAACCCCAATAATTTCAAGCGTAAGGAGCAGGTAGTTTGTGATGTGTCGTCTAATCCAAAAGAGTTAGGTTTTTCAGATTATGATTTATCTAATGTTGTGACTCTTAGGAGCGATAGGACGTTGCACCGCCTACCGCATAGAAGGGGAAGAATAAAGTATGTTCCAATGAGTCATCTTTTGCATCAACCGAAGTAGTAGTAGAGCTGGGTGAGGAAGAAGACGATGGAGGAGTAGCTCCAGAGCACTACCACCACGCTCATCAAAAATTATAAAAAAATAGCAAAATGAAATTCTTCAAAAAGAAAATAAGAGCCGAAGCCCAACCGCACCAGCCCGGGAGGAGCCAGCACCGGCAGCAACTCCAGAGCCAGCTGACGAAACCAAAGCTCATGAAGATTTGTTTTGGCCAGTTTTGAATGATCGTTCTCTTTCTAGTCGCTTATTTGTAAATATCAATGTAATTAAGGAAATGCATTTCCTTCTGTGAATATTACTTTTCCTAGAGCAATGAAAAATTCCAAAAAAAATAAGAAAAATAAAAAATTCATAATCAAACCCCAGTGTTGTGAAAATTATTGAAAATGTTGTTTTAAATTCTATTTATGATGGCCATGGAGTACATGTCATCTGTAAGGAAAGGTTTGAAAGAGGCATGTACCTTTAAGTGTCGGATCTCGGATCCGCAAGAACAGATGCAACCGAGAGTAAAATCTTAATTGTGGCCACTATGAATGTTATCAATGATCTCCCATAGAAAAAAAGATAAGGGAGCACCCATATCTAGATGCCAGATATTCGATCAGACTTTTGAGCGAACTCTGCTTGATAGGAAGTATTCTATAAACCCCATGCCCTCCTCATTGCTTGAAGAATTTAGACTAAGATGACGTAAGTCTACTTGTATGATCTTTCAGTTTTATGATAGATCCATCAATCATTCTAGGGGTTTGTTAGAGGATGTTATCATGATTGTGTAGGGCATACGCTTCCCTATGGACTTTGTTGGCCTGAACAAGGACTCTCCTGCACCGCTACTCCGTACTCCCATTTTTCATGGTCGGTCGTTCCTTAAAACTATTGAAGCGGTCATCGACTATGGGTCTGAAAAGATCACAGTTGGCTCCTATAGTGATAAAGTCACAATGGACATGATCATCGAGATTAATGTCGCATCTGATGAAGGGGAGACATCAATAGTTGAAGACTATGACATTATTGATGTTAGTGATCAACAAATTTCTTTGAATGATATCCAAACATGTGTAGTCCTCTCTTCAGAGGAAGATCTGGAAAGCACAGATGACCCCTGCTCCATTGTCAACTGGGAGACAGATTCCGAATCATTGATAAGTTTGTTTGAAGAATATTCATGCCAAACCAAACATGAAGAATTCATTACATATATGTTTGGTACATTTTTATCAGATCCAAAAGTGACATAGGTGGACAACACCTCATCTATTCCGGCGAACCATCCAGCTACCAACACTATTTCTGAAGTATCTGCAGAGAAGACTCTATAATTACCTAAGCTAAAACAGCTCCCAGTAGGCATGAAGTATGCTTTCCTTGCACGTGAATAAAATATGTATCCGATCATCATCATCAACATGCTGACTCCGAATCAGGAATATCAGTTGCTTGAGGTTCTAAAGAAAACCCGCAAGGCACTTGGTTGGAAAGTTATTGATCTTTGAGGGATAAATCTGGCTTTCTGTTCACACCACATCTATCTCAAAGATGGCTACAAACCATTTCGAGAATTCCAGAGAAGATTGAATCCTAATCTTCAGGACGTGGTAATGAAGGAAATTACAAAGTGGTATGAAGCAGGCTTTATCTATCACATCTCTGACTCAAAATGAGTGAGCCCCCTGCTTTTCTACTCGAGTACCAACATCATGGCACATGTGCGTTGATTACCGCTGTCGGAATGCAGTAACAAAGAAGGACCCCTTTTCTCTATCGTTCATTGACCAAGTACTTGAAAGACTGCCAGAAAGGAATTCTTATATTTCTTAGATGGGTACTCCGGGTACAACTAAGTGGCGATCAACCCTAAAGACCAAGAGAAAACCACATTCACCTATACATGCGGTACATATGCCTTTCAAAGAATGCCCTTTGGATTGTGCAATGCTCCTGCAACATTCCAAAGGTGCATGCTAGACATCTTTCTCAATGTGGTTGGTAGTTTTCAAGAAGTTTTCATGCATGATTTCTCAGTCTACGGTGATAATTTTGATTCTTGTCTTAGGCACCTAGACAGAGTACTGCATAAGTGTTGTGAAGTGAATTTGGTTTTATAATTGGAAAAGAGCCACTTCATGGTCATCGAAGGTATTGTGCTGGGCCATGTCATTTCCTTGGGAATGTTGGATTTTATCACAGATTCATCAAGGACTTCAGCAGAATTGCCCAACCTCTTATTGAGCTTTTATGCAAGGAGACTGATTTCATTGTAGATAAGTCAATTCTCTAATCATTTCATTAGTTGAAAGATCTAGTCACTCAGACTCCAATCTTGCGTTTACCCGATTGGTCTCTTCCATTCGAGATCATGGCGGATGCATCAGACTTCGCAATTGAGGTTGTATTAGCACACTCATATCATTACTATAGAATTAAAAACCAAGATACTCAACTGAGATGTGCACCGATCACAGAGACCTTTCCTGCTGAATCCATTCTCAGCATTGGATCTCTCCCTTGGTATGTCGATATTGTGAGATACCTTGTATCAAGCGTAGCTCCACAAGATTAGATGAGGATCAAGATGGACCAGTTCATGTCCGATATTCATTTATACCAATTGGAACATCCATACATGCTCGGGGAAGGAGTAGATTGCATATGGTGTCGTTGTATTCCTCGGGAGTACGCAAGTGTCCTCGAGCACTTCCATAAGCTCGAATCCAGTGGACATCATTTAGGAAGCAAAATGGTGGCAAAGATATTGCAGTTTTATCCTTTGGTGGTCCACACTATTCAAGGATGCAACACAGTATGTCAAATCTGCACTTATTGTCAAAAGATGGGAAAATCCTTGGTGTTAAAGGTTTTATACCCCTCAAATTCATTCAAATATTTTGATGTGTTTGATGCATGGGACATTGATTTCATCGATCCATTTCCTAAAAGCGAGGGTTTTGAATACACCCTTCTTGTCGTAGACTATGTGAGTCGATGGGTAGAAGCTATCCTTGCTCGATCCACTGATAACCATATACTTTGCTTATTTTTGAAAGAAAATGTCATTTCATAGTTTTGGATATCGAAGATTATGATCTCAGATGGGGTAAGACACTTCAATAAAGAGATTAAGAAATTGCTGAAGGAGTATAGCATCGATCACGAGTCACATCTCCTTATCATCCTCAATCCGATTGCTTGGTAGAATCATCCAACAAAGAAACCAAGACTATCCTGCAAAAACTTATGATGCCGGACAAAAAGAATTGATCACAATTTTCTGGATTCAGTTCTCAGGGTATATAGAACCGCCTACAAGTCTCCTTTAGGCATGTTGTCTTATAATCTTGTATATGGGAAGTCTTGCCATCTGCCCGTAGAACTCGCTCATAAATATTTTTTGGCAATCAACATCTATAACCTCAACTCAACAAAGGGGATCAGAATATAAAATTATATCTCAACAAGCTCATTGAGTTCCAAGACTATACATACGATAATAGCTTAATGTACAAAGAGAAGGTCAAAAGCTAGCACGCCCGGTACATCAGACCAAAGACCTTCGAACCTGGACAGAAAATGTGATTGTTTGATGCAAAGTTAAAGATATTCCTAGACAAATCGAAAAGTAATGGACAAGACCATACATAGTCAGATTTGTGTGTGACAATGAAAGTATATTGATATCAGAATTGTCATCTGACGCACAACCATCCATCGTCAACAGTAAGTTGCAAAATTTGTATCTAGAGAACGACGCATTCCTAGATGTTGTCGATTCAATTCAAGTAATTTTTGATGAAGATTTCACATCAACAACAGTAGTGGAGCCAGACAATGCCTCCAAAAATATCTTTGATTAGTTCTCTTCTTTTCTTCTTTTCATTTTTATTTTTTCAATTCTTTCATTCTTCTATGTGTCACTCACCCCATGCATTTGTGCTACACTAAATATATACTTATCTTAAGTTTAGGGGGGATGAGTGTATTTGGGTTGTTCTTTATAAGGTTCTCTTGCTTGTCTCTCAACTTGTTGATACACTATCTATACTTAGGTATACTTCACCCAAAGTATAGGGGGGACAAGTTGAGCCCATTAAGTTCGTAAATTTTGATCTTCGATCATCCTTGTTTTGTATACAGTCTGTTATACTTAGGATTAGTCGATCCTAAGTCTAGTGGGGATGACCAACTTCCTATTGTTTATTCAATCATTGTAGTGTAGACCTTCCTTTACTCAGCACAAGTTATATCTTCCTTTTCCTCCTTAATCACTACGATAACGTAGCTCAAGCTAAGTATAGGGGGTCGTATATACGTTATATATACTTTATCCATAACTCGTACTTTCATATTTTTGAATAAAATATCTAAAATACTATATGGGTAAGGGTATATGATGAATCAATTGAAAAGAATATACAATAAATAAATGTATAAAATTTTGAAAACAAATCTTTGTAAATTTTACTAATAAATAAATTTAAAAATATTTTGCCAAATTATTTGAAAATGGTTGAAAATGACTTGAAAAATCTTTTAAAAACCGCTCGAAAAACTTTTGTAAAGTACTTTCAAGCCTTTGTCAAAATTTTTTTAAATATTTGCAATATTTTATTCCATTTGTTCAAATTATTTAAAAAAATACTTTGCAAATGATTTGGAAAATGATTGCAAAAATATTTCTAAAAATCTACCTATACTATTTGAAAAATCTTTGCAAAATGATTTTTAAAATCTTGTAATTGTTTGTAAAGAGTTTGTCAAAGTATTTGCAAAAATAAGTTTTCAAAATGTTTGTAAAAATATTCTCAAACTACTTTGAGAAACTTGTACATAATTATAGCAAAATTCTTTATCAAAATGTGAATAACCCCTATATAAATAAATATATATATATATAAATAAAAAGTGACCTAACTTGTAAACATTCCCAATATAAATTCTTCAACAAAGTCTTGTAAATATGCATGCACTCTCGTGTAAATATGTGAACATACTTTTTTCACTACCTTTATTAAAAGGAAAAAATAGGGATGCCCCCACCCCTATTTTTGCCCAAATTATTTATTTTTTTTGAAAAATATCACCATGTATATCCGTCTACATATCCCTCCAAAATGCCATTCGAATTTTGTCAGAAATAGAGACTCATATGCCCTCCATCTAGAATAGGTAATTTTAATAGTTGAAACATTATTGTAATCGACCTTCTCTAGATGGAGGACATAGGAGTATTTGTTTTTGATGAAATTCGCATGACATATAGGAGGGATATATAGATGAATATACATGGTGGTATTTTTGAATAAAAAAATAAAAAAATGTCGAAAATGGGGTAGGAGAAGCCATGTTGGCTGCTCCAAGGGGGTAGCCCCATTGAAGCCTTATTAAAAAACCCTAAAATATTCAAAATTTCCAAAAAAACATAAAAAATTGCAAAATATTTTCAAAAAATGCACAAAAAACTGCAAAAACTTTTCTTAAAAATCCATAAAAAATTCAAAAACAAGAAAATAGTTTCATAAAAATATTTTCCTTGCATTGTATATCATCTGCATTTTTCAGAAGATATAGACAATTGAAAAAGTCTAAATAAAGTGTGAAGATTGGAGCTTAGTCTAGATCTTAATCAACTAAATTTCAGAGGAACCCAATAAGGACTGGATATGAGATGCTTCAGGTCACCTTGACTTAATTATTTAGATTCCACGAGACTATGTTCATAAGTCGATTCAATGTGTCTAACTAGAACCCTTCATGTCATTCGTACGAGTCTTGAGACAGTGTCTTGACTGGAGACTCTACGCTTAACACTTAGCTCAACCCAGATGGATTGTTGAAAGATCTTGGAGCCAAAGTCGGGACCATACTAGGACGCTTCATCAAGGGTGGCTTAAGAACCATTCTTGGGGACTGTCGATACCGGTACTTCAACCCACTAACTCGGGTAGCATGGACATCAAAAGATTGGAGACGATTGAAATAATGTTTCAGATGAGGAATGGTCTGCTAGTACAACTTTTTTCCAAGACCCCAAAACATGGGCAAACCGAAAGATTCTATATCCGTCGGGGCAAAACAAGAATGCAAAGCAATGCCAAATCAAAGAAAACATACAAAAAGAAGTTTACATCAAAAATTCCAAAATTTGAGCTCGGAGAAAAAGCCTGTTTCTTGGTGAAGACTCTGATACACTAGCTGAGCTTCACAAGGGAATGAGACCACATCGGTTCATTTTCACTTCTTTTCCCATTCTTCTAGCTTCTTCCCCCTTTCGATTGTGAACTAGCAAGCACTTGACCTTAGAAGGAAATATCCATCTCTCCAAAGATGAGTTGCCAGAGGAGGAGACTCCTTGATAATTTAGTGGATTGTATGGGAAGAGCTAACCTAATCCACACACACGATACTTGTTATTTCAAGGCTGCGAGAGTATGTGATTGAAAGGATGGTTCTAACAAGGCTGTGAATTGAACTAAATAATAGGAGCATGGAACATAAGGGTTGTTGAGTCACACTTCCTACCCTGAATGTGGTTCCGAACACATCAAGAATCCAAAGATCTTAACTGACTTCGAAACGTTGATATTCTGAAGACAAGTTTAAAAGTTAAAATTATTCCGATTTTTTCTTTTTCTTTTCTTTATTTTCTTTTTCTGCACTCATTGTCCTAAGTGCTTGCTAGAGACTAGCAAAAGAAAGTATAGAGGGTTGATGAATCTCCATTTCATCATATTTATTCTTTCATTTTTACCTTAAATACCTCGATAAATGCACGTATATAACATTAATTTGTACAAAATAACACTCAATAATGGGTATATAAATACTATATAAATATTGGTATTTAATTTCAAAATGAAATAATAAAGGAAAGAAAAAGAATGAGGTGTCAAAGACACTGAGTGACCCAGGACCCCGAGACCCAATCATAATGATTACTTGGTTGACAAGGAATAAAGTAGGGGAGATAAGACAGAGCAATTCTGCAGAACATACTCAAAAGCCCTAATTTAATTTACCTATATATAGCCTTTTGAGCCTCATTTTATTCTTTATTATTTACAAATCAAATCAATAAACTTTGAACATGAAAAGTGTACATCAAAATACAAAGAATAATATAAATTTGATTTCACTAAAAAATAATACACAATTCACTCGAGACATTCAGAACAAAAGGCAATAAAGAAAACTTCCTAAACATGTATCTCTTCCATACAGACTCAAATTGACCAATCTCAGTTTATTGTTCATAAAATTAAATTGTCCATCTAATGAAGATGTTTCATTTAATTTGGAGTTGAGATGCAAAAAGTAGCTTTTGGGTCCCTATTGCGTTTTATACCTATATATAATAATCAATATATTTATTCTTTATATTTTTATATATGTATATATTATTCAAAATACTTGTAAATAATAAAAATAAAAAAAAACCATTAAAAATCATAAAATAAATAATGTATTATAATATATAGGCAAAATATACCTATATTATACTTTTACATATTTATTTAAGTAAATAAATTAAATCAGAAAAATAAACCAAAATATGTAAATATGTAATTAACTAAGTTGTAAATATATAATATATATAATAATAAAATGCAAAATACACGATAAAAGAAAAATAACTGAAACACAAGTATATATATACCAATGTATATACATGTAAATATTAACATCTAATAAATATTCTTGTAATAAATAAAATCAGAATAAAATACTACATAAAATGATAAATATTTTTCATATTTTGACCTAAAATAATAAATTCATCTATTATTTTATATCTATTTAATAAGGAATTGTATCCCCTAATTTTTGTGGTTGGTCCAAGTGGACCTACCTGAAAACTCGGATTTTGCGAGGGTCAAAATAGTCCACACAAGGCGGGACTACAGTGTCGCTGAGCGACCGCTCACGAAACCCAAATTAATCAACAATTAACCCACGACAAATATATCAAGCAATGAAAGTAAATGTGCGGAGTTAAAATTTATTATAACTCTACAACAAGATGTGTATAGGTGCAAGTATTGTACAGGTCGAACACAGGGAGCAGACAGGTAGAACGGGGCAAATATGCTCAAAGTGTGTGAAAGTGATCAAGTGACTACTATGCTATTTTTTTTGTGGGTTTTTGATTTTATAAATTTTTTTATTTAATTTTTAATTTTTATATTTTTGTATTTTGATTTTTAATTTACTGATTTTATACTTTTCTTTTTATATTTTATATTTTTTATATTTTGGTTTTCAATATTGGAATATAAAAGTAATGTAATAGAAGAGAGAAATGGATAAAAATGTTCAAAAATAAGCAAATAAAGTCTTTTTGGTCTTTTTATACTTTTTTACTATTTTTGTGATTTTTGGGTAATTTTTAGAATGTTTTTGGTATTTTTAATTAACAAAATAAAGCAAACAGTGAATAAAATGCAAGGCTGAAACTTAAAATGGAGAAATAAATTAGAAAATAGTAACAAAAATTCTCCAAATTAATTTTCAATGAAAGATAATAAAATAAGGAAAATTTAGAGACTAAGAATATATTTTTAGGGTTTTTGTAGAATTTTTAATATTTTTATAAAGGTTTTTGGAATTTTATGATTTTTATGAGTTTTCTTTTGTAATTTTTAGTGATTTTTGGACTGAAGTTAAAACACACTACAAGAAACAAAATATATTTTTTTTGGGATTTTTTTGGAGTGTTTTTATATTTTTTAGGGATTTTATAAGCCAGACAGTGCTGAAAATGGCTATTTTTTATTTTTAATAAATATTAAAAATGCAATAATAAGAAAAATAAAAATAGGTCGTTAAACTACATTACAGCAGGACGCTACTGTGATTTTTGGGGATTTTTTGGTGTTTTGTAGACGCATGCAAAAAATACTAGAAGCATAAGGAAAATACATGTTCGCAGGGATATTTTGGGAATATTCAAAAAATGCGAGGGCCTACGTGTAAATATACTAAAATTATACAACTGACATAAACACTTTTAGGACCAAACAAATATACTCAAATGTGCAAGGGTTCCAACGCAAAAATGCCAAGATCACGCGCCCTGTGCACGTGATCTGGCAGGGACCCCCTTGTGTTTTCTTGAAATAACGAGGGTGTCTACCAAAGTTTTACGCAAAAAGTTCCACTGCAGCTGAAATATAAATGTCTATTATGAAATTACAACAAAGGCCTGGGTTAGGTAGCAAAATACCCAAGCAGGAGGCGAATCCGACGGCCAGGCGCGCGTCACTAACGCCATGTGGCGCGACGAGATGGTCCGGTACCCCTTCAGCTGTGCGGCAAGGATTAGAAGGCCTAAGGCGATCGAACGGCTCTAGCTTGAAGGATCCGACGGTTGCTGTTCCACCTGGAGGATACGCGCGATCGAACGGCCCAGCGACTGGGAGGAAGAACGGCCGAAGATCCCGCGTGGGGTGAGGTTGAAATGCTTCTCCGGCGCCCCTCCGACGACCTCCGTCGTTTTCAAAAATACGCAGAAGCCTCTGGAGCCCTCCTTTAGCAGGTGGTGGCTTCCAAAATGGCGTGGAACATGCCGAAACGCCGCTGCGACGTGAACGAGCAAGAGCTTCTCCAGGCTATCTGTGCGTCAACAAAATCAACCCCCAGATGGGGTTGTCGAGTCCTGGGACCTGCAAGTGAAGAAAAAGAAAAAACGCAGCAGCACCTACTTGCACAACCAGGTCTTATTGGCAGGAGATAGCGGCGTGACGTGGTGGAAGTGGTCGCCGGAGCCCAAACGCTCCGGCAAGGTGTTCGAGGATGGGACTGGTTGCTAATACGATTTAATACAAAGAAAAATACACGGAATAGACGCTAGAGGTTACAGCTTCGCAATAAAAAAGGAAAACGAGAAGAAAACGACCTCAAACAGTGGTGTACTGCGAGATGTATACCTCACGGCTTCTAGCCGGAGATGGGGGGATTGGAGACGCCCAATCAACGCGCAAATCGCCACCTTGCTGGCTGGAGGTGGTGCTGTCACCACCACCAGTCCGGAGCTCAAGCAAAGGGGCCAGGAATGGGTCAAATGGGGTTCAAGGCAAAATGGAAGCTTTTGGGTTGTTTTTGAAAGAAGGCTATGGAGTGAACTTCGAGGGCGTGTCACGGGTGAAGCTTCGATTCAAACGCCAAACCAATGGCTGGGCGTGGTAGCTGGATGGTAGGGGAACATATCTCGTGAAGAGACCGACCTCAAACGATGAAAGAATCGGCCTCCAAAAATCCGTGAAGTCCAAGAAAAATACAGTCTGACAACAGCCCAGGTGTTGGGCAGAGAGTTGACCGAGGTCAACTCTCCTAGCCCCCTGGTTGGTCCACGTGGACCAACCAGGAAAAACCTGGAGAAAAAGACTTCTAAAATCAAATTAAAATAGCAAACAATTTTATTTATTTTTAATTATAAAATAAAAAATGTTTATTATTTTATGAATTAATTTATGGTGATTTTTATTTATTTTTATGAGACGTATTTTTACCAGTTTGCATTTATGCCCTTTATAGTATATATATCTATATATTTAAGTATTCTATTTTTAGGTATTTTTAATGTTATTATTTTTATTTATGATTTTATAAAATTATAAAATACTTTTATCTACACAAATATATTTATTTTTTATTTTTATGAAAAGTTTTATATATTAAATAAAATATAAAGGTATAATGTATAGGTATGGATATAGGTAGTGTACCTATGTATTCTATATATGTTCATTTTTATTTTTATTTTTCTTTGCATTTTTATTCTGATTTTAATACACATAATTATTATAAATAATATTTACAACATTATAAAAATATAAAAATAGAAAAATAATGAATAAAGAATAAATTGAATATTTTAATATGTACAAGTATACCATGAGGGTCCAAAACTCAACTTTTAAACCGTAGCTCCACCAAATGCGATACCACCGCCATTAATTAGCTTATTTTCTTCTATATACAATTAAAGGTGAGTATGCTGCATTTGGAGTTTTCATTTGTGAGATACGGGTCTGGGAAGTTGGGATTCTGGAATTTTATTCAGACCATAACTTTTTATCTGTACATTATTTTTCAGTGAAAATCAATTTTGTAGTTTTCTTTATTTAATTAGCTATAACTTTCATGTACAAAGTTTCTTTATTTGATGTATAAAAAGAAGAACCAAAAATAGGTCCCAAAATGAATAAAGAATGAATAAAATAAAAGGCATTTTATTGGTATTTTTGGCCCTTATCTCCCCCTACTTTATTCCTTGTCGACCGAGTCATCGAGATGCCTAGGTCTCGGGGTTTCGGGTCATAAAATATTTACAATATTTTATTCTTTTTCTTTTCTTTTCTTTATTCTATAATTTTGGCTTTAAAAACCGCATTTTATACAATATTTACACACATATGCATGAATGCTAAAATGCCTATATTAAGCCTATTTACACGCATTTACTAGGGTTTTTAAGGCCAAAATGATAGAATAAAGATGATGAAACGTGGATTCATCATCCCCCTATACTTGCCTTTGCTAGTCCCTAGCAAACACTTATGCAATAAGTGCAGAAAAAGAAAAATAAAGAAAAGAAAAAGAAGAAAGATGGACTAAATTTAATTGTCAAACTTGTCTTCACAAAATCAAAGTTCAGAGCTTAAGTCGGACCTTTGGAATTTTAGTGCGGGCGGAACCTTATTGAGAACCGTGTTTGAAATTCAACAGTCCTTGAGAATCCCAAAACTCTGTCTAAGTCTCCTCAATAGCTAGGTCAGAAATATCTCAACTCATATGCAAACTCTTACGATTATGAATCTGACTCGTACCGTGTAAGTGATGGTGGCTCTCCCCAACTAGAATGGCAAAGAAACTGACTTCTCCAGTACGACAACCCAATGATTCCCCAATCCAATGACTCCATCCTCGAGGAGCGGGGTATTCCCTTCTAAGTTCAAGTGGCAACCAGCTCAAGAGGAGGGGGTGAAGAGAAGAATGGACGGTAGCCAGTGTAGCTACCTATCCCGGGATGCAAGACCAGTGTAGTCAAGTCATCCAGCTGCAGGCTCACATGATATGACTTTGGAACTCAAGCTTGCTTATTGACTTTACAACATATGTACATACTTTGCATGCTTTTTATTTTTGTACATGCCTGAACTTTCTTTTTTTTTTTCTTTTTTTCTTGTTTTTTGAAATACTATTCACAGCAGCATTTAAATAAGGAGTTTTTCCTCTTGAGCTAGTAGACTCTCCCTCTTTTGAAGCTTTATCGCAACCCACAGCCTCCTGTCTTTAGACTTCCTAATCACTGGACGGGTTGGGGTGCACTTCCCTCCTTAGAGGACGACAAGTGTTTCCACTTGTGTGCGTCTCATACCGGCAAATCCAATTCCCTCACCACTCCAACTGAGTTGAGCCATGTGAAAGGTGCAGGTGTCCAAGTTAGGTCATTATCAACAAGAATCGTGCGCGTGCTCCGAAATATTCTACTTAGGCAGTCAAGAATCCATTGAACCAAGTCCCGTGATCCTCAAAGAATTAAGTCAACTAGACCTGAAGTACCTCAAACCCAGTTCCTATAAGGTTCCTGTTATTAGGTAGATTATAAGGTCCAATCAATCTCCAATCTCCGGATTTTACTTAGACTTGTTCAACTATCAAACTCAATCCGAAAAATGCGAATGCTATGCAATGCAGAAAATATTTTTGTGATGCAATTTTCAAGGATTTTGAACTTTTTATGGATTTTTGAAAAGATGATGATGATGCATATGCATTTTTTGTCTTTTTTCAAATGTTTTTGGATTTTAATTTTGCAAATGTTTTTGGGCTTTTTGAAAACAAAAAGTTTTTGGCTAAAAGCTAGGTTAAAAATATGTACACGGGAGTGCTTCTTATATATACAAGAAGTGGATTTTAAGGATTTACAAGGGTAAGTGATCAATTTTATACATATATACATATAGTGGATTTTGGTGTAATGTGTATATTCCTCAAACTTATTTGAAAACAATTTTACACACAATTTTTAAAAACTATAGTCCAAAATAATTTTTACAAACATTTTACAAACATGTACACACATTTGAAATCATTTTGCAAAGGCTTTCAAAACAGTATATATAGGTTTTTCAAAATATTTTTGCAACTATTTTTCAAACCATTTGCAAATCATTTTTCAAACATTTTATTTCACACAAAGAAAATAAATTTTTCAAACATTTTTACAAAGGTTGAAAACGTGTAACAAAACATTTTCAAAATAGTTTTCGATAAATGTTCACAAAGATTTTCAAACTATTTTTCAAACATTTTGCAAAAACATTTTCACCTGATTTATTAATCAGTATATACAAAAAGAATTTGAGGAATAATCACATCTTTTTATTAAGATTTTTAATGAATTGTAAAGAATTATTAGCCATATTATTAAGAAAATACGAAAGTATGAGTTATGGCTAAAGTATATACGTAGTATATACGACCCCCCTATACTTAGCTTGAGCTATGTCCTCATAGATCAGACAGGAAAGAGAAGACATAACTCGTACTAAGTATAGACAAGTCTCAATAATAAAGGAATAAATGAATCAATGAGAAGTTGACTGTCCCCCCTATACTTAGGATCAAATAATCCTAAGTATAGCAGACTGTACACAACGCAGGGAGGGCCAAGGGTGGGAATGAACAGATCGTACTCAGATTGTCTCCCCCTATACTTAGGGTAAGATATCCCTAAGTATAGACAAGAAGAGGAGACAATGGAGAGGATCGAGAGGAATAGAAAAACTCGGGGTGCACACCCCCCTATACTTAGGACTAAGTACGTCCTAAGTATAGAAGACTGTCTACAAGGGGCAGCACCTTTTTGGTAGATGAAGAAGATAGAAAAGGAAAAGAAGAAAAGAAGAAAAGAAGAAAATGAAAGCAGAAGATGGATGAAAAGATCGTGAGGATGTACACGTCACTCCCCCTATACTTAGGGTAAAAGAAGCCCTAAGTATAGGCAACAACAAGAGTGACGACACAGAACGACGACAGAGCACTCGGCTCGTCCACCCCCTATACTTAGGACAAAGTACGTCCTAAGTAAGGCAAACACGAGAATGGGTGGACGAGCAAAACGGTAGAGAGAACAGAGGCACACAAAAGTGAATATACAACAGAGATGGATGTACACATGATCAAGAAGGTTGAAAGCGATCCTTCTTGCGGGACCGCTGCGGAATGGATCTGGTGTGATGCAGGTCGACATCGGGGTCCACAGTGGACGGAAGCCGATCAGGGTCGACAGAGTGAAGGTCCTCAGGGGCCCTAGGGTGTGAAGGCACAGACGGTGTAGTGAAAGAAGTGCGGCTAGGTCCGGCCTTGGGAGTCTCGCTGATATCAAAGTGGAATGGGACGAACTCATCATCATCGGAAGTAGTGTACTCAGAGTCGTCCTGCGAGGAGTCATCCAGGTCAAAACCAAAAGGCACGAACTCATCGGTGGAAGTAGTCGAACTCTGGTCGTCCTCTATAATTTCAACTGGATCATCTTTCTCATCAAAAGGCCCGAATTTCTGAAGAAAAGCAACTAAATCAAATTCGGCCTTAGTCTCATTAGTATCTACATGGACAGGAGCGGACTCATTAGTGGAAGTAGTCAGAGCATGTCCGTCCTGTATAGCCTCTAAATCCGCCCTCCGCTCAATGGTGCCAATCGTGTAGATCCCGCGGATGCCATCAACACATCGCCAATCACAGGAAGCAGCAACACCAAGGTCTATGCTTTCCGAGCTTTCCTCCTTGGAGAGGAATTCTCGGGTCTCATCATCGGTCATGAAGAAGGTCTCTCTGATATCCTCATATAGATCATAGTCCTCGGGGTCAGCCAAGATAGGTGAAGTCATATCAGGTGCAGGTCTCTGGTCGGCAGTAAGTGCGGTGATCAATGCTTCGCTCTCGTCAGCAGGACGGAAGCGAATCTCTCCTGATCCATAATCAATAACGACCCTCGCAGAGGCGAGGAACGGTCGTCCCAGGATGATTGGAGAGTGCTCCCCTGTGGAGGTCTCCATGGGCAATACGACAAAATCAACGGTGTAGCTCGTGCCCTGAATCGAGATGACGACGTTTTCAAGGATACCCTTCGGCCTCTTGATAGATCCATCAGCAAATTGAACTATCATCCTGGTCTTCTAGAGAGGCCCTAGGTGAAGAGACTGTACCAACGAGAAGGGTATGATGCTAATCGAAGCACCGCCGTCTAGGAGAGTGTGATCACATGTGTGGTCAGAGATGGTGCAACTAATGAAAGGTGTGGCAGTGTTCTTCTTCCGAGGAATGGGACGGTGTGTGATGGCGTGGGCAGTGGCCATGGTCAAGATGTGACGCTCAGATCTGCTCCTCCGCTTTCTCTTCTTGGGAAGAGGAGCAGATAATTTGGTCATGGCCTGCTGAAGTGGGGCACGGATGATCTCATGAATGGTGGCCACCACTTCGGGTTCAGATAACATTTTTTTGAATTTTTGGACCTCGTCCATACAAGGGAGGGAGTCGGAATCAGCATATACATGAGGCATGCCAAGAGAAGTCTTTACAGCGGCATCCTCGAGGTCAAAGGTGGGACCGGGTGTGAAAGGCTGTGTGGTCAAATGGTCTGGCACGTGGACACTCTCCTCCCAGTCAGACTCGATCACGTGTCTCCCGAAATCTTTTTGTGTTTTTAAAATTTTCTCATTTTTTTGTATTTTTGGCGATTGCAAGCTCTCATGGAAATCCTCGAGTGAACCCATATCATCAAATGGTGGAACATCATGGTCGCTCTTATTGGTACTAGTGAGGTGGTCAATCCTCTGTCTCATATGATCCATCATCTGGGCCAAGTGCTCAAGGGTGGACTCCATGAAAGGTGACTCCAACAGCTCGGCCTCGGGTGGATGTGAAGGTGGAGAATACAGAAGTGGAAGTGGGTGTGGGTAGAAATCCGATGTCTGATACTGTGGCTGAGGCGGATATGTACAAAAGTCAGGAGCAAAGTCCTCCTGGGAAAAAAGGAGGTGGACCAGCTGGAGTGAACGAATAATCCGCAAAATCCGGATAAAATACGCTCCAGTCGGCCATCTCGAAAACAAAAGGAAAATGATCGGAAGAGCACGACGGTCAAGTCAAGAGAGTGGAGAAGAAGGCGTAAATGCGCGGGGATGATCTAGGACACACACAAAACAATCACAAGCAAAAATGAAAACAAGTCAAACCCTCAATTCACCTACTCAACTCGGTGAAGACCACAAATGCGGTCTTTTTATCTTGTCTATTTTTAGAGTTAGGCGAGAAGTCCAAAATTGCACAAACACTTAGGGGGCTGAATATGGGATTTGGGCACTAACCTTAGTGTGTGCGCGAGCAAGTAAAACGAAGACAATGAGGGGATTACTCGCCCCAATACAAGATTTTCTTTTTGATCGGTTTTAGGGGCAAGTAAAGTTAACAGTCCCAATTTTATTGGTTATCACTTGTTTTTGGATTTTTAGTGAGAAATGCATGAGCCTATCGAGGAGTCAATTTTACTTAGCACCTAGGTGATCAACATCAGAGGTAGAGGAGCGGGAAAGCAATGCAAGCGGCAAAAACGATGATGAATGCTAAAGCGTAAATGCTCACCTTGCCTCCAGCACTCTACATGCAAGGATGCTCAGCTGAATTGAAACCTATCTATATGCAAATGCAAAGCCGATGAAATCGCCCTAAGTTTCAGAAATTGCTATTAGCGGGAAGAACCACAAGTTGGCCGCCAATCCTCAACCCTAGAGTCCGGTCTAGGCTCACCCCTCCTCTGCTCAACACACTTGAGTTTAGGAGAAAGCGCTTTGCGGGGAGAGCTCGCGGCGCGACGGATTGAAGGTGATGATCAATTGTTAAAAATTTGACTAAGTCCAAACGAGACTATAGGTGCATGCAAAGGTATTAGGTGTTTGGCCTTAATCTATCGCAAGTAATCCTAAAACTAGGGGCTCAATCACACAAAAGAAATAAAATCGGAAAACAAAACAAAATAAAATAAAAAATGTGAGAAAAGCCGACAAAAACCGCGACGAGCCCCCAAGTGAACAATCACTTGGAAATTAGGCTCAAGAGTCCAAGTCCGGGGGTACCTGTATTATTACAATTAATAGTCTCTCTCTCACTACAAATTACAACAATAAATGCAGGAAATAAATTCTACAACTAAAGTAGAGCTCGGTCTTCAAAAATCTCTTCTCGTCTCCTCGGTGCTCGGTTGGCAGATGCCGGCTTCACGTGGGTGCGTAGGCGCCTAGGGTGGAGTGCCTCCCTCGATCCGCGGTTCCTCGCACCAAGTCAACAAAAGAGAAGGTTAGACAGCTCAAGAGATATATCAAAACTAAAGAAAATAAAATAGCGAAAAATAAAAGCCGCGAAATAGACAATCAATCACAAATACAAACAAGACCCGAACTAAGCGTTGTTGCTCCCCGGCAACGGCGCCATTTGAAAACTCGGATTTTGCGAGGGTCAAAATAGTCCACACAAGGCGGGACTACAGTGTCGCTGAGCGACCGCTCACGAAACCCGAATTAATCAACAATTAACCCACGACAAATATATCAAGCAATGAAAGTAAATGTGCGGAGTTAAAATTTATTATAACTCTACAACAAGATGTGTATAGGTGCAAGTATTGTAGAGGTCGAACACAGGGAGCAGACAGGTAGAACGGGGCAAATATGCTCAAAGTGTGTGAAAGTGATCAAGTGACTACTATGCTATTTTTTTTGTGGGTTTTTAATTTTATAAATTTTTTTATTTAATTTTTAATTTTTATATTTTTGTATTTTGATTTTTAATTTACTGATTTTATACTTTTCTTTTTATATTTTATATTTTTTATATTTTGGTTTTCAATATTGGAATATAAAAGTAATGTAATAGAAGAGAGAAATGGATAAAAATGTTCAAAAATAAGCAAATAAAGTCTTTTTGGTCTTTTTATACTTTTTACTGTTTTTGTGATTTTTGGGTAATTTTTAGAATGTTTTTGGTATTTTTAATTAACAAAATAAAGCAAACAGTGAATAAAATGCAAGGCTGAAACTTAAAATGGAGAAATAAATTAGAAAATAGTAACAAAAATTCTCCAAATTAATTTTCAATGAAAGGTAATAAAATAAGGAAAATTTAGAGACTAAGAATATATTTTTAGGGTTTTTGTAGAATTTTTAATATTTTTATAAAGGTTTTTGGAATTTTATGATTTTTATGAGTTTTCTTTTGTAATTTTTAGTGATTTTTGGATTGAAGTTAAAACACACTACAAGAAACAAAATATATTTTTTTGGGATTTTTCTGGAGTGTTTTTATATTTTTTAGGGATTTTATAAGCCAGACAGTGCTGAAAATGGCTATTTTTTATTTTTAATAAATATTAAAAATGCAATAATAAGAAAAATAAAAATAGGTCGTTAAACTACACTACAGCAGGACGCTACTGTGATTTTTGGGGATTTTTTGGTGTTTTGTAGACGCATGCAAAAAATACTAGAAGCATAAGGAAAATACATGTTCGCAGGGATATTTTGGGAATATTCAAAAAATGTGAGGGCCTGCATGTAAATATACTAAAATTATACAACTGACATAAACACTTTCAGGACCAAACAAATATACCTAAATGTGCAAGGGTTCCCACGCAAAAATGCCAAGATCACGCGCCCTGTGCACGTGATCTGGCAGGGACCCCCTTGTGTTTTCTTGAAATAACGAGGGTGTCTACCAAAGTTTTACGCAAAAAGTTCCACTGCAGCTGAAAGATAAATGTCTATTATGAAATTACAACAAAGGCCTGGGTTAGGTAGCAAAATACCCAAGCAGGAGGCGAATCCGACGGCCAGGCGCGCGTCACTAACGCCACGTGGCGCGACGAGATGGTCCGGTACCCCTTCAGCTGTGCGGCAAGGATTAGAAGTCCTAAGGCGATCGAACGGCTCTAGCTTGAAGGATCCGACGGTTGCTGTTCCACCTGGAGGATACGCGTGATCGAATGGCCCAGCGACTGGGAGGAAGAACGGCCGAAGATCCCGCGTGGGGTGAGGTTGAAATGCTTCTCCGGCGCCCCTCCGACGACCTCCGTCGTTTTCAAAAATACGCAGAAGCCTCTGGAGCCCTCCTTTAGCAGGTGGCGGCTTCCAAAATGGCATGGAACATGCCGAAACGCCGCTGCGACGTGAACGAGCAAGAGCTGCTCTAGGCTATCCGCGCTTCAACAAAATCAACCCCCAGATGGGGTTGTCGAGTCCTGGGACCTGCAAGTGAAGAAAAAGAAAAAACGCAACAACACCTACTTGCACGACCAGGTCTTATTGGCGGGAGATAGCGGCGTGACGTGGTGGAAGTGGTCGCCGGAGCCCAAACGCTCCGGCAAGGTGTTCGAGGATGGGACTGGTTGCTAATGCGATTTAATACAAAGAAAAATACACGGAATAGACGCTAGAGGTTACAGCTTCGTAATAAACAATGAAAACGAGAAGAAAACGACCTCAAACAGTGGTGTACTGCGAGATGTATACCTCACGTCTTCTAGCCGGAGATGGGGGGATTGGAGACGCCCAATCAACGCGCAAATCACCACCTTGCTGGCTGGAGGTGGTGCTGTCACCACCACCAGTCCGGAGCTCAAGCAAAGGGGCCAGGAACGGGTCAAATGGGGTTCAAGGCAAAATGGAAGCTTTTGGGTTGTTTTTGAAAGAAGGCTCTGGAGCGAACTTCGAGGGTGTGTCACGGGTGAAGCTTCGATTCAAACGCCAAACCAATGGTTGGGCGTGGTAGCTGGATGGTAGGGGAACATATCTCGTGAAGAGACCGACCTCAAACGATGAAAGAACCGGCCTCCAAAAATCCACGAAGTCCAAGAAAAATACAGTCTGACAACAGCCCAGGTGTTGGGCAAAGAGTTGACCGAGGTCAACTCTCCTAGCCCCCCGGTTGGTCCACGTGGACCAACCAGGAAAAACCTGGAGAAAAAGACTTCTAAAATCAAATTAAAATAGCAAACGATTTTATTGATTTTTAATTATAAAATAAAAAATATTTATTATTTTATGAATTAATTTATGGTGATTTTTATTTATTTTTATGAGACGTATTGTTACAAGTTCGCATTTATGCCCTTTATAGTATATATATATCTATATATTTAAGTATTCTATTTTTAGGTATTTTTAATGTTATTATTTTTATTTATGATTTTATAAAATTATAAAATACTTTTATCTACACAAATATATTTTTATTTTATTTTTATGAAAAGTTTTGTATATTAAATAAAATATAAAGGTATAATGTATAGGTATGGATATAGGTAGTGTACCTATGTATTCTATATATGTTCATTTTTATTTTTATTTTTCTTTGCATTTTTATTCTGATTTTAATACACATAATTATTATAAGTAATATTTACAACATTATAAAAATATAAAAATAGAAAAATAATGAATAAAGAATAAATTGAATATTTTAATATGTACAAGTATACCATGAGGGTCCAAAACTCAACTTTCAAACCGTAGCTCCGCCAAATGCGAAACCACCGCCATTAATTAGCTTATTTTCTTCTATATACAATTAAAGGTGAATATGCTGCATTTGGAGTTTTCATTTGTGAGATACGAGTCTGGGAAGTTGGGATTCTGGAATTTTATTCAGACCATAACTTTTTATCTGTACATTATTTTTCAGTGAAATCAATTTTGTATTTTTCTTTATTTAATTAGCTATAACTTTCATGTACAAAGTTTCTTTATTTGATGTATAAAAATTGGAACCAAAAATAGGTCCCAAAATGAATAAAGAATGAATAAAATAAAAGGCATTTTATTGGTATTTTTGGCCCTTATTTCCCCCTACTTTATTCCTTGTCGACCGAGTCATCGAGATGCCTAGGTCTCGGGGTTTCGGGTCATAAAATATTTACAATATTTTATTCTTTTTCTTTTCTTTTCTTTATTCTATAATTTTGGCTTTAAAAACCGCATTTTATACAATATTTACACACATATGCATGAATGCTAAAATGCCTATATTAAGCCTATTTACACGCATTTACTAGGGTTTAAGGCCAAAATGATAGAATAAAGATGATGAAACGTGGATTCATCACTACCAGAGCGCAAGGAGTGTTGACCCTCGGGTCAACTATCCTTGCACCTACAACCTTTGTGTCAGACCTCACAGGCACCCGACTTCTCTTCAATTTCACACATCCTCCATGTCACCTTCTTCCTCGAGCCTGCCTCCATTCTGCTCCCCCATCATCCTTCTCCATCGCCCTAGCCTTAGGTCTCACCTACCACCTCTAGATCTCATGCAATCTCCTCCACCCTTCCCACCATCGCCACACCTATAAATATCCTTCCCTTCTTATTTTTTTGTTTTTATCCTCGTTCTCTTCCGTAACCACAACCTGAGTTCTCAAATTGACTTGCCCAGTGATAGTGAGCAAGACTCTGCCCTTGTCAATGTCGAGAAGGATCAGATTCTAGTGATCCGAGGTTCGTCAGAGTTCCTCCAACTAAGCTTCCTCCTGCTCCTCGTCCTGCAGGTATGAGCTGCTTAGAATAGGTTTTGTCATTGCATTTTCTTTCACCATGTTAGCTTAGATTTTAGTGTAGTTGATTAATTAGGGGCCTAGCATAATTTTAGGATTTATATAACCTAGAGCTTTTGGTTTCATCTTGAAATTCATAGTTATTCACCCAGTTTCCACCTGCCATTCCACCTCATCTTCTACCCCATCGTCTTCTTCATCACTTCCCCAATCCATATCACTGTGATCACCTCCAGATCATAGCATCAAGGCCCTTCCTCCACCTATCATCAAAGCCTCTCCGCTTGACATTCCACTATTGCTCAGCTTCAGGAACTGATCGAGGGCCTTTGCCTCAAATCAGAGACTCTTTTGATGCAGGTGAGGAGACCCGAGAGGGCCTAGAAATGAAGAATTGAAGACTAAGTGCACCTCCATGTTCTGCAAAATGTAATGCCCTCCGAGTTCCCATCAATGGGACCATGAACCACATGAAGCCACCTGTAGATGTGGCTTGCTCTCAAGAAGGTACCGTCAATTGAATTAAATTGAATTGATGATGTCTTGACTGGACCATAGAATTATGGACCATAGAATTAAATTGAATTAAATTGAATTGAAGCCCGCTAGCAGTCGATAGATCAAGACGTGTGAAGCCTCTGGTGTCGCTTGATCTGAGCCAGTTAAGGGGTAAATATCATAAGTCCCATGTTGCCTTTTGCATTTCATATTATGTGTTATAAATATTAAATGATTTTTGAAAACTTTTGTAAAAATTGCAAAGATCCCCCACCCCTTGCACTTAGTGTATATTGCTATGAGGTTCGTGCCAACTCACATCATGTGGACCTCCACATTAGGTGGGAGATATTTGCATAGAGACCCTCTGACTTCTTGTATTTACTTTTAGTCTATAAAATTGTAAATTAAGTATTAACTTTTGGGGCAATTTGCATGTGGACTCCTATATTTATTTTTTATTGCAAATATACCCCTATTAGTACTGTTTTTTATTTTGTTCTTTTCTATTTTTATTAAAAAATCCAATACCTTATTAATTTGGGAAAATTGTTGTAGATGCTTAATATGATGCTTGTACATGTCCGTATTTTTAAATAACATTTTATAGCATTTTTCATTTACTAAAAATATAATAAGAGCTACTTATTCCTTGTTTGCATATAAATATACAAAAAAATTAGAAACCTTCTTTCAAAATTCCAAAAAAAACAATTAGAGTATAACTTCATACCAAAAATCGCAAAAAATATAAAATTCAAACACTAAAAATAGCAAAACCCAAAAAAATCTTATAAAAATCAGTAAAAACTCTATAAAATTCTAAAAAATAAATTTATGTTGTATGTTTTTATTGATATTATACACTATATATTTAAAAGATATTTTTGGGGAATTTTAGACTTATTATCTAATTTTAAAAACCACAACAATTTGGCTAATTTATATAAGTCACTGTTTTGACATTTTTAACACCTTGAAAATACCAAAAAATTAGCAAAAAATATAAAAAAATAATAAAAATAGACAAATTATTAAGAAAACAAAAACATTTTATTTTGCAAATTTTGATTATATATAGATATATTTAAAATTATAGAACTCGTGTATATACTATATTACTTATATACCTTTTCATATTATTATTAATTAAAAATACTTAATACATATTTAAAACCCCTAAAAAATAAAAAGGACTATTGTTGTATATACTTCCATATGTTTTTATAATTTTGTTTACTATATATCATATATTTAGTATTTATAATATCTATATGTTTATTATTACTATATAGATATATATTATATCTTTAAAAAACAAAAGTAAATTAAAGTTTTTACAAAATCAAAAAGAAAATAAAATGTAAAGAATAAAATATATAAAAAAATATAAAACCTAAAAATCCATAAAGAATTAAATCTAATTAAAACCCCACAAAAATCTAAAAATCTAAAAAAGTACAAAAATAATTATTGTTTATTTTCATTAATTGACATTAATTATACCTATCCTCATTACTCTATATTGTTAGACACTCTACATACTTATATACACATATATTTTATAGAGTTAAAATAAAAATAAATTTTGACTCGCATAGTTGTATTGAATTAAAATACATTGTGAGTTGATTGTTTGATGATCTAATTGTTGACGTTCCAAATAACACGAGAGCAGCCGACACAATGATTGGCAGATCTGATTTGTTATGCATCGTAGGCCCTCCAAGATTGGGCATTAGGAAACCCTCTTCAATCGATCACCAATCACCAACATAAAATTGGAAAGATAATTTACCGGACCTTTGCGGCCTCCACTGTATGCAGTTGGTGAAATTGGGATTTGAATTGTGTTTGCATCGTGTGCGTTTATCAAGATCAAACATCAACTTCACACTTGTGATGTCGCCATCTCTCTCGACTTCCTTATCCGTGATCTCTCTCCGAACCTCTTAGGATTGAGAATGGAGGATTGGGGTGATTTTTGCTCGAACTTTGCAAGTCTCCCACTGACCACCCCAAATTGACTATCCTCACAGGCCCAGGATAACTCTCTTCCCAAGATCACTCGATTCCATGGCAATTCTTCCCATGTGACCATAGTCAATAAGTCATTTTTTCTTCTCGAGGATGGTCAGACCCAGACCAATCCTCTCTTCTCTCACCACATCGAGGAAGACCCTCCCCTCGATGCTTCTAGATCAAATTATTTCAACTCTATTAATTCCAATCCTCTTTATTCTATTGGTGAAGAAGATGAACCAAAGAACAATATGCCTCCTAAGAGGAATTGTGGTGAGGATGAGGAAAACAAAGATGACCTGATGCAGCAAGACCTATCCTAATTAATTAGAGATGAGCAATAGAGTGCAGATCTTATGAATCGTATGGGACATGTGATAGAGGTGGGTGGAATGGACAAACCTATCGTGGATTATTAAAACCCAGCAGAGAATGAAATAAAAACTGGCTAGTGTCAATTGTTCCAACTGATGCATTTGAGCTAAAGCCCCACTTTCTTGGGTTGCTCTCAAAGTTTAATGGGAATACCATAGAAGAACTATATGCATTCTTGAGAGACTTCGAGATGGTGTGTAGCAACCTTAGTCACCTTAGGGTTGGACAGGATTACATCAGGCTGAAGGCTACCTTGTTTGCCTTAGAAGATATGGTTGCACATTGGTTGAAGAATCTCGGGACTAGATGTACGACATAGTTGCAGTTCAAAGATCTATTCTTGAATAAGGTCTACCTACTAAGTAGGACTAACCAGATGAGGACAGAGATTGTTACTTTTTCATAGGCTCTCCATGAGCCATTCGATGTGGCCTGGGATAGAATCAAAGATTTATTACATAATTGCCCTGTCACGGTAGTACTAAAGCGATCTTAGTCCAGACCATGTTATGTGGTTTGACCCCTGAGATGCATGGGGTTAGTGAGTGCCGCTAGTGGAGGAAGTTATCTGAACAAGAATGAAGATGATGTATGGAAGATCTTAGAAAAAATGATCATTGGATTAGACATAAATCAATCTCATCCATTGATTTTATTTGTCCCATGGATTGAGATCCATGGATCCCGAAACCCTATAAATAGAGAGGCATACCTTGCTCTCTTAGAACATGCTTTTGGAAGCACATCTCTCTCTCTCTTTCTCTCTACACTCCTATTCTCTCTTCCTCTCTCATGGCCGTCCACCATGGATGTCCTAGAGAGGTTCTCTATCGCTGCAGCGTCGTCATTATGCTGCCCGATCGTCTGCTCATGGATCTCCGTCTGCTTCGGTGCGCCTCGCTCGTGAAGAAGACGTCAGATCTCGTGTGTCGAGATCAGGAGATCTGCCGCTTGGATCATCAACATGGATTGCAAGAAGCACGCGATTCATCCCCACGCTCGCAAGCGTCTCCTCCGTCGGATTGGACTTGAGACAGGAGGTCTCTTCGTTTGGAGACTCGATCGCAACCACGCTTCAAGAGGTAATCCTATTACTTGTTTGTGGTTTAGACGAAATGATCCGAGAAGTATTCTTGGATCATGTGGTTTCGTCGCATGAAATTTTTTTAATTCTGCTGCATCGAGCAACTAGTGCGACTAGTCGCTCCACGTCATATTCAATATGACGCTTACGCTTCCGTGATGCGCTTGAGGATTCTAACTATATCCTTCAGTTCTGGGTACTTCGATAGGGCCATGAGGGAGACACCTTCTCCCTCCGAGCTATCCTGCAGGTGAAGAGCTTCGGAGATGGCTGAAGATGACGGTTAGCCGCCGGTGAAGTTGGGGTTCCAGCTATCCTGGATGCAATTGCAACAGATTTGTAATTTAATCATTCTTCGAACTTTTAATCTCCAAAATTTGTTATTGAACTCCATATGAAAGAGTAACCTGCAAATGAACAACTTCTTGCTCGATTCTCAAAGAATCAGCCATGATTTTAAGGATTTTGCAGATCAAATATAGTTTTTTCTAGAAAACGTTTAGCGAGAGAAATTCGAGAATGGAAGTTCGATTTGGAATCGAGTTGGGATGATTTGAAAGAGTGAAATGGATGTGTGTCTAACTATGGTTATCAGGGTTCCTAATCATGTCATTAGCTACCCAAATATGAGCACGGAGATCGAGAAATAAAATGGGAAAAAGATGGATGAGGTGACCTGGGATGTTGAAGTTGTGTGACCTTCTCGTAGCAGCTCGACGAGTGTTCTTCTCGGAGCTTGATGCGATGCAATGGCATCGATGCAAGGCGGCGGAGCCTTGGAACGTCTCCTCCGATGTACCCTTGTCCACGCTAGAGCCTTAGTCGGAGCTATCACCTCCAGAGCAAGGCGGAGCACGGCGTTGAAGGTGGGGTGACAACTAGTTATTTTCTGGAAGCTTAGCTCAGGAGAAGTTAGTTGGGAATGGTGAACTTGGTGAGGATTTTATAGGCGATCCATGGAGGTTTGTTAGAAGATCAAGGACTGGCGTGTAGGATGGTTGTTAGGGGTAGATGATCGACGGGTTAGATCGAAGTTAGGAGTTAAGGGATTACGTGTAGAAAATGAAGAAGTTGTGGTAGTTTGAACAGAAACCGGCCGACCTTTTTGATGAGGGACCTAAGTGCGGACATGTGTCAGCACCTGGTTGGCCAGGTTGAATAAAAAGCTAAATAATTAAGCAATAAATAGTAAATAAAGGTATTTTAAATAAGTATAAAAATGAAAATTGTAAATAATTAAATTATCTAAATTATGGTATAAGAACTTTTAATAAATAATAATTTTTTACAAAATATAAATATTACATTAATAAATAAATATAATTAACACTTTTAAAGAGGTTTTGGATGTTTAAATTAATAAACTAATAAATAATATATTAAATTTATATTTTCTTAATTATTAGGTTAATAAATAAAGTAATATAAGAATTTTTTGTGGATTTTAATAGGTTAATTGAGATATATCAATAAATAAAGGTATAAGTTTTATAGTTCATTTATACCTATGAATTAGGATTTTTGATTTATATAAAATAATAAATAATTTTTAAAATTATGAAATAAATTAGGGTTAAAGTACAAGATCAAGAAAATTTTAAAAATTATAAAATCATTAAAATGATAAATAATCTATTTTAAATAAAATAGATAGCCAGAAACCCAGTTGGGATTTGGTCCCAAAAACGACTTTTCGCAAACAGACTCCGATTTTCGTGAAATCACCTTCATTATTTAGAGAATATTATTTTATGAACTTTAAGATGAGTAAAGTGAAATTGGAGTTCGTATGAGTAAGTTATGAAGTTTGGAAGTTTGGATTTTGAGAATTTACAAGTTGGATTTCTTGGCATATATACAAGGTAATATTTTTAACTTGTTTTTTTATTTTTCTATGCATTTTTAGAAATAATTAGGAAAAGAGTCTGGTGAAAAATATGTTCATATGAATTAAATAAAAATCTTTAAAGTTTTGACATTTATTGGTTAATTAATGGAGAATGTATGAAGTATGAAATTAATTATTTTTATTTGTTTTCTTCCTTATCTCCACCTACTTATTTATTTGTCGACCAATACATGCTGACTTGGTCTTGGGGATTAGGTTATAAATATATCTTTCAGCTATATTTATTTTACAAGTCATATTGCACATATATACATATCTTCAATTTGCATTTGTTTTTTTAATTTATTTGCATGATTTTAATGCATAAAAGTGCATTTTTATTCATGACTAAGGTTTTGTTAAAAAGTGAAATTTAATGGATATTTACATGTATTTGTTAAGGGTTTTAAGACAAAATGTAGACAGAATGTTAATGAATCTTGGATTCATAAACCCCCTATACTTAAACTTTGCTAGTCCCTTAGCAAACACTTATTTGAAAAATAAGGAAAAAGAAAGAAAGTTAGAATGAATTTGTTTTCCTAAACCAATTCATGAGAACAGACAAAGGACAGAGCTCGATCGGGCCTGAAACAAGCATTTTGTCGGAGCCTTAACTAGGATTAGAATTTTATCCTCAACAGCCCTCAAGTTTCACAAATCCTTGTTTAAGTTCACCTCAACAGCCAGTTCAGATCCACTCATTCATATCACAAACTCTATCAAGTTTGAAATCAATTTGTACGATGTGTGAATTGTTTTAGCTCTTCTTGCTTTGAAAGAAGCAAAGAAACCACCCATCCCAGCCATACACTCTTATTGGTTCCTCATCCAACTACTCTTTCCTCAGGGAGAGAGGTATTCCCTTCTGAGGTCAGTTCATGCTAGGTCCACAATCGAATATAGAGAGGAAGTAGAAGAATAAGAAAACAACTGGAGTGAGACCGGTATAGACACATCTCCTTGTGAAGCCCAGCCAGTGTAGCTAAGTCTTTACTAAGATGTGCATGCTTTTTGGTGGAAGCTCGGACCATTGTGGTCGTATTTGTATTTGGTAGATTCTTCTTTGAATTATCTTTGTAGTGTTGCTTGCACTGCATTCATCTCTTTGTGCCTCGACGGATATAGCATCTTTTCATTCCATCCATTTTTTGAGGTCTTGGAAAAATTGTGTTAGCAGATCCTTCCCTCATCTGAAGCGACTATCACAACCCAATCGCTCCCGTCTTTAGACAACAATGCCACAAAGACAAGGATAGAAACACACTACCAAGAAGGATTGTCCTTCACAACCCCATGCAAGTCGAGCTAACTGCAAAGTGCATGTCCAAAATTGGTTCATTGATGAAGAGTTGTACGGATGACACCAAGTGTTCTACTTAGGCACTTTTTGAGTTGACTTCCCAAAAATGGTCTCATGGAACCCAAAGATTTAAGTCAAAGACCTAAAGAGTCTAAATTCCAGTTCCTAACTAGGCTCCTTACAATGACCATTAAAAGCCGTAATCAAGCTCCATCCTTCAGACTTTTCTCAATCTTTAGTTCTAGAATCAAACTTATTCTAAAAATGCTAATGCAAATGCAACCATGCTTTTTGTGAAGTATATTTTCTAGATTTTACTCAATTTTAAGGATTTTAAGAATTTTGTAATTTTTTATGGATTTTAGACTACAATTTTTTAATGGATTTTATGATTTTAACAAACAATTTTATATATAAGAATTTTACAAGTAATTTACCCATATTTTATTTGGATTAAATAACTAATGGATTCTACAAATTTTATATACAAGGTATTTTAAAAGTTTTTCGTGAATTTTACACATATTTTAATATATGTTTTAAATAAATGTTATACACATTTTAATTAAGGATTTTAAATAAAGATTTTAAACATATTTTACCTTTTTACAAGGATTTTAGAGATAATTTTAATTTAAATAGGTGGATTTTAACATACCCTCACCCACCTTTTATGGATTTTATAGATATAGAAAATACTTAAAAGTATGAGTTATGGACAAAAGTATATATAATATATAAGCTCCCCCTATACTTAGCTTGTGCTATGTCCTCATAGCGTCAAAAGAGAAAAAGGAGGACATAACTCGTGCTAAGTAAAAGTGGGTGAAAAAAATAAGTGATGCAAAGTTAGTCAACCCCCCTATACTTACGATCAGGTCATCGTAATTATAGTGGAGAAAAAATGAGGTGACTGAGGGAAAAGAATATACACCCGAAAGAACAAAAGGAGAAAAAGAATAACGAAATCATCGAAATCACTCGGTCCCACCTATACTTAGGATAAGGCATCCTAAGTATAGAAAAGAGTGTGGCCAAAATTAGGGACCAGTGATTAGAGTAAAATAAAGGATATACAAAAGAAAAGTAAAAAGAATAAACATCGAAAATAAGAAACAGTACTACACGCAACATCAGTCTCACCAAAACGTCTATTAGAGACCACATTCTATTCATCATCCTGCTCCGCAATCACAGCCCAATTATCACCAGCAACAACAATCTCACGCCACAACGATCTCCTCAGTTGTATGCTCTACACTAGCAAACGCAGTGGCAAGAGAGAATCGAAAGTTAGGGTTACCGTGTCGAACCAGAAACATCTTCGAAAGCCATGGCACTAAAACCAGATCATAGACATGCTGAGCATGCTCCAAATCACGTACAAGACTGAGATGGAGCGGGTAACCATCGTCTGGATGAGTTAACCGCGCCCAAGACCACTCTCCCTGCACAACCATAGATGAACCCAAACAACAAAAGGAGGCACCCAGATCAGGTAGATGACACAACATGTACGATCTCTTTTCTTGAATTTTTATCTAACTTCATTCATTACACAGGCCGAGGAGGAGAACCTCAACAATAGGGATAAACCACTCGATGATCAGGGAGAAGGAAGCGATGCTGAGATGGTCGATATGGACTTAGGAAAATCAGATGACGACATCATGCCAGGCCATGAAAACACACCCAAAGCTGATGTGTCCTTTCTTGTTTTAGAGAGTTTTGTAGATAACTCTGATACTCTTGATGCATAAGTTGATCCCGATTGCAATAAAAAAGAGAATTTTGTTCACAAAGTTGTTCCTTTTCCCGAAGCTTTGTACGGAAAAGGCACAAAAAAAATCCAAAAAGAATGATGTTATGCTAGAAGATGAGAAAATACTAAAAGATCCCATCTTTTTAAAAATCTCGCTCCATGATGCCTTGGATCACTTCCCTACACTTAAGCAACAACTGAAAAATAGATGTACAACATGTAGGAAGAAGAAGTCCCAAACAAAGAAGCATATTTTGACCAAGGCTACCTCCTGCGTGATTCAGAACAGACTTCCGAAGAAGAATAAGGACTCAGGAGTACACTATGTCAGATGCGAGATTTCAGAAGCCTCATTTAATCGCACTCTTCTTGATAAAGGTTCCTCTATCAATCTTTTACCATCTTGTTTACTCGACAAGCTTGATTTAGGTCCTCTTTACAAATCCCGTTTGATACTTCAGTTTGTTGATAGATCCATTAAGAGACCTAGGGGCATTTTGAGGAACATTATCATAACAGTGCAGAGTCTGCAATTCCCAGTGGACTTTACTGTCCTGGACATGGAATGCCCTACAATGTTACACCTTACCCCGATCATTCTTGAAAGGCCTTTCTTTGAGACCGCTAAGGCCCTTTTTGATTATGACACAAGGAAGGTATCTTTTCGCATCGAGGGTGAGAAGGTACATATAGAGATGGCGAGAGAATCATCCAGTGTCGCATCTACAACTAGTTCTTATGCTTTGAGTTCCTTAGCCACCTATGATTATATGGATGAGGTTTGCCTTGACGACCTCGAGAGGTATCAAGTAGAAACCCAAGATATCATAGAAGAGGATGGGTCCGGGACTACAACTGGCAGCTCTTTTGACAGAACTATTTATTTCAGCATGGAGGGTGAAGATCACATGGAGCAGAAATATGAGGAGTTTATTTCAAATATTTTAGAACATTTACAGAATCCCTCCACCTTAGATAATCCAGAGACTGATTTTTACTTAGTTGAATTATTTTTGTCTAATCATTTTGAGGATGAGAACGGTAGCGAGTCAGATGATGTTTTATACATCTTCTGTAGTCCGACTCCAGAACATGTTGAGATGGTGAAAAACCTTAAGATAGAAACATCCATCAGCAACATAGATCTCATAACTCAATAAGAAGATGATATCGTAGAGCCATATTTGACCTTACCTGAGCTGAAGACCCTTCCACCGAACATGAAATATGCTTTCCTTGCGGGTCCACACCGAAAGTTTCCGATCATTATCAGTGAATATTTGACCGATGAACAAGAATCCCGCCTGATGGAGGTTCTTGAGAGAAACCACAAGGCCATTGGGTGGACTATATCCGATCTCTACGGGATAAATCCTGCCTTGTGTTCTCATCATATCTATCTTTATCATGACAGCAGACCTTCCAGAGAGTTTCAACGTAGGCTGAATCCCGTCTTACATGATGTTGTCAAGAAAGAGATTACAAAATGGTGTGACGCCGGCTTTATTTATCCTATCTCCAAATCTGAATGGGTTATCCCATTATATGTTGTACCAAAAAAGTCAAGCATTCAGATGGTTAAGAACGAGAGTGGAGAGGAGATTCCAAAGAGAGTAACCATGTCATGGCGGGTATGTGTGGATTACAGAAAGCTGAAAGCCGTGACAAAGAAGGACCACTTCATGTTGCCTTTTATAGACCAAGTGATAGAACGGTTGGCAGAGAAGGAGTACTTCTGCTTCTTAGATGGTTACTCCGGATACAATCAGGCTACTATTGCCATTGAAGATCAAGATAAGACCACCTTCACTTATCCTTTCAGCACGTATGCTTTTAGACGGATGCCCTTTGGATTATGCAATGCCCCCTCTACATTCCAGAGGTGCATGCTTGCCATTTTTGTGGACATGGTCGGTGATTTCCTAGAGGTCTTTATGGATGATTTTTCAGTCTATGGTGAGTCATTTGACGATTGTTTAGCGTACCTAGACCATGTATTTCAGAAATGTTGTGAGGTCAATCTCGTTCTATCTTGGGGAAAGATCCATTTTATGGTTACAAATGGGATAGTGTTGGGGCACATCATCTCCAATCAAGGCATGGAGGTTGTCCATGCCAAGGTGGATGCCATCAAATGACTCGATCCACCATCCAACATAAAGCAATTACGGTCTTTTCTGGGGCATGTCGGCTTTTATCGACGGTGTATTAAGGACTTCTCTATGATTGCCCGATCATTAACTAAACTGTTAGGCAAAGACATCGAGTTTTTTGTTAGATGATAAATGTCTTCATGCCTTCCTCACTCTAAAAGAGATGATTATCAGTGCTCATGTCCTACATCCGTCGAATTGGTCTCTACCCTTTAAGATCATGACAGATGCTTCAGATTATGTGGTCGGGGTTGTATTAGGATAGCGAAGGAACTGACTTCCAGTTGTCATCCACTATGCCAGCCGCACTCTAGACGATGCACAACGAAATTACACAGTAACATAGAAAGAGATGTTGGCAGTAGTGTTTGCTTTAGACAAATTTAGATCTTATCTTCTTAGCTCTAAAATCATAGTTTATATTGATCACTCAACTATCTGATTTTTAATGGAAAAGAAGGAGGCTAAGGCACGCCTTCTTAGATGGATCCTTTTACTCCAGTAATTTGATTTGGATATTAGAGACAAGCTTGGGGTAAAGAACGTGGTAGCTGATCTCCTCCCGTTTATAGTTAGAGTAGCCTTCAGATGATTACACGCTAGAGATTGCAGAGTGATTTCTAAATAAGAGTATCTTTGCAGCTACAGAACTTCCCTGGTACGCAGATATAGTGAACTTTCTGGTTACACAAAAGAGTCCACATGGTTGGACAAAAGATCGAGTCAACAGGCTAGTATCTGAGGCACGATATTACCACTGGGAGGATTCGATTCTTTTTCGTGAAGGACGAGATTGTATTTACAGGCGATGTATTCCTTAGGAGGAATACAACTATGTCCTCACTCTGTGCCATTCCTTAAAGGCAGGAGGACATCATTCGGGAAAGAGAACAACACAGAAGGTACTTCAGAGTGGATTTTGGTGGCCGACTCTTACTAAAGATGCATGCACATTCGTAAAGAGTTGTCCAGAATGTCAGAGAACCGTAGGGATAATCAGTGCTCGAGATGCCATACCTATGTGTCTCGTTATCATTTGCGAGATCTTTGATACATGGGGTATAGATTTTATGGGACAGTTTCCCTCCAGCAACGACTTTGAGTACATAATTCTCATTATAGAGTATGTTAGCAGATGAGTGGAGGCTGTACCCACAAGAACCGCTGACAACAAGACAGTATGCAGGTTCCTAAGGGAACACATTATTTCACGGTTCGGTATTCCACGTATTCTCATTTCAGACGAGAGTAGCCATTTCATTAATAAGGAGGTGAAAAGTCTAGTAAAGAGTTATGCTATTGATCACATAGTACCTTCTCCTTACCACCCATAGACAAACGACATGGTTGAAGTTTCGAATAGGGAGGTAAAATCTATTCTCCAGAAATTAGTACGACCGGATAGGAAGAATTGGTCACAACTTCTAGACCAAGTTCTTTGGGCTTATTGTACTTCATATAAGACTCCCTTGGGTACTTCACCATTCAGATTAGTTTACGGGAAGCCATGCCATTTGCCTGTAGAGATCATGCACAAATCTGAATGGGCTATAAGAGAAATTTCATTAAAGTTAAAGAAAGCAGGAGCCAAGAGAAAGTTAGATCTGAATGAGCTAGTAGAGATTCAAAATCAAGCATATGAGAACACCCTCATTTACAAGGAGAAAGTGAAGCGAAGGCACGATAGACATATGCGACACAGGATCTTTGTTCCTGGGCAGAAAGTTGGTTGTTCAAAGAACAGTTGAGAATTTTTCCTGGAAAATTAAAGAGCAACTAGGAAGGATCATATATAATGATAATGGTGCATGACAATGGTAGTATTGCTATATCAGATGTGTCACCTGGTGCAAAACCGTTTCCAGTGAATGGGCATATGTTGAAGCACTTCGTGGAGACCACTGATCATCTAGCCCGAGTTGAAGTGATCTACTTTGTACAGGATGCATGTCTACTTTTCCACTTCATCTCATCCTGTATAGAGACCTTTGAAACCATTCGATTTTCTGGAGTACATACCTGTATATCCTCTATAGATCACAATCGTCCCCATTTTTTATCATCTTCTATGCTCAAGATACCAGATCCTAGTAAGAGTCGGCCACCAAAATCCACTCTGAAGTACCTTCTGCGTTGTCCTCTTCCCCGAATGATGTCCTCTTGCCTTTAAGGAATGGCACAGAGTGAGGACACAGTTGTATTCCTCCTGAGGAATACATCACCTATAAATACAATCCGATCCTTCACAAAAAAGAATCAGATCCTCCCAGTGGTAATATCGTGCCTCAGATACTAGCCTATCGACTCAATCTTTCGGCCAACCTTGTAGACTCTTTTGTGTAACCAGAAAGTTCACTATGTCTACGTACCAGGGAAATTCTGTAACTGCAAAGATACTCTCATCTGAAATCTCTCTGCAATATCTAGCGTGTAATCATCTGAAGACTGCTCTAACTATAAATGAGAGAGGTGATCAGCTACCACGTTCTTTACCCCAGGCTTGTCTCTAATATCCAAATCAAATTACTGGAGTAATAGGATCCATCTAAGAAGGCATGGCTTAGCATCCTTCTTTTCCATTAAAAATCAGATAGCTGAGTGATTAGTATAAACTGTGATTTTAGAGCTAAGAAGATAAGATCTGAATTTGTCTAAAGCAAACACTACTACCAACGTCTCTTTCTCTATTACTATGTAATTTCGCTGTGCATCGTCTAGAGTGCAGCTGGCATAGTGGATGGAAACTGAAAGTCCGTTCCTTCGCTATCCTAATACAACCCCAACCGCAAAATCTGAAGCATCCATCATGATCTTAAAGGGTAGAGACCAATCCAATGGATGTAGGACAGGAGCACTGATAATCATCTCTTTTAGAGTGAGGAAGGCAAGAAGAAATTTATCATCTAACAAAAAACTCGATGTCTTTGCCTAACAGTTCAATTAATGGTCAGGCAATCTTAGAGAAGTCCTTAATAAACCGTCGGTAAAAGGCGACATGCCCCAGAAAAGACCGTAACTGCTTTATGTTGGATGGTGGATCGAGTCATTTGATGACATCCACCTTGGTAGGGTCAACCTCCATGCCTTGCTTGGAGATGACGTACCCCAACACTATCCGATTTGTAACCATAAAATGGCTCTTTCCCCAAGATAGAACGAGATTGACCTCACAACATTTCTGAAGTACATGGTCAAGGTGCACTAAACAATCATCAAATGACTCACCATAGACCGGAAAATCATCCATAAAGACCTCGAGAAAATCACCGACCATGTCCACAAAAATGGCAAGCATGTACCTGTATAATGTAGCAGGGGCATTACATAATTCAAAGGGCATCCGTCTAAATGTATACGTGTTGAAAGGACATGTGAAGGTGGTCTTCTCCTGATCTTCAGGGGCAATAGTAGCCTGATTGTATCCGGAGTAACCGTCTAAGAAGCAGAAGTACTCCTTCTCTGCCAACGGTTCTATCACTTGGTCTATAAAAGTCAACGGGAAGTGGTCCTTCTTCGTCATGATGTTCAACTTTCTGTAATCCACACATACACGCCACGACGTGGTTACTCTCTTTAGAATCTCCTCTCCACTCTCATTATTAACCATCTGAGCCTGACTTTTTCGGGACAACATGTAATGGGATAACCCATTCAGAGTTGGAGATAGGATAAATAAATCCTACGGCACACCATTTCGTAATCTCTTTCTTGACAACATCATGTAAGAAGGGATTCAACCTACGCTGAAACTCTCTGGAAGGTCTGCTGTCATGATCAAGATAGATATGATGAGAACACATGGCAGGATTTATCCCGTAGAGATCGGATATAGTCCACCCAATGGCCTTGCAGTTTCTCTCAAGAACCTCCATCAGACGGGATTCTTATTCATCAGTCAAATATGCACTGATAATGACTGGAAATTGTCGGTGTGGACCCTTAAGGAAAGCATATTTCATGTTTGGTGGAAGGGTCTTCAGCTCAAGTAAGGTCAAATATGGCTCTGCGATATCATCTTCTGATTGAGTTATGGGATCTGTGCTGCTGATGGATGTTTCTATCTTAAGGTTTTTCACCATCTCAACATGTACTGGAATCGGACTACAGATGATGTATAGAACATCATCTGACTCGCTACCATTCTCATCCTCAAAATGATTAGACGAAAATAATTCGGATAAGTAAAAATCAGTCTCTGAATTATCTGAGGTGGAGGGATTCTGTGAATGTTCTAAAATTTTTGAAATAAACTCCTCATATTTCTTCTCCATGTGATCTTCACCCTCCATGCTGAAATAAATAGTTCCGTCAAAAGAGCTGCCAGCTGTAGTCTCACACACGTCCTCTTCTAGGATATCTTGGGTCTCTACTTGACACCTCTCGAGGTCGTCAAGGCGAACCTCATCCATGTAATCATAGGTGGCTAAGGAACTCAAAGCATCAGAACTAGCAGTAGATGCGACACTGGATGATTCTCTCACCATCTTTATATGTACCTTCTCACCCTCGATGCGAAAAGATACCTTCCTTGTGTCATAATCGAAAAGGGCCTTTACGGTATCCAAGAAAGTCCTTTCAAGAATGATCAGGGTAAGCTGTAACTGTGTAGGGCATTCCATGTCCAGGATAGTAAAGTCCACTAGGAATTGCAAACCTTGCACTGTTACGATATTGCTCCTCAAAATGCCCCTAGGTATCTATATGGATCTATCAACAAACTGAAGTATCAAACGGGATTTGTAAAGAGGACCTATCTCGAGCTTGTCGAGTAAACAAGATGGTAAAAGATTGATAGATGAACCTTTATCAAGAAGAGTGCGATCGAATGCGGCTTCTGAAATCTCGCATCTGACATAGTGTGCTCCTGAGTCCTTCTTCTTCAGAAGTCTGTTCTGAATCACGCAGGAGGTAGCCTTGGTCAAAATATGCTTCTCTGTTTGGGACTTCTTCTTCATACGCATTGTACATCTTTTTTTCAGATGTTGCTTACGTGTAGGGAAGTGATCGAAGGCATCATGGAGTGAGATTTTCAAAAAGATGGGATCTTTTAGTATTTTCTCATCTTCTGGCATAACATCATTCTTTTTGGATTTTTTGTTCCTTTTCCATACAAATCTTCGGGAAAAGGAACAACTTTGTGAACAAGATTCTCCTTTTTATTACAATCGGGATCAACTTATACATCAAGAGTATCAGAGTTATCTACAAAACTCTTTAAAACAAGAAAGGACACATCAGCTTCGGGTGTGTCTTCATTGCCTGGCAAGATGTCGTCATCTGACTTGCCTAAGTCCATATCGACCATCTCAGCATCGCTTCCTTCTCCATTATTGTCGAGTGGTTGATCCCTATTGTTGAAATTCTCCTCCTCAACCTGTGAATCATGGTATAGCTTTCACTCCTCTTCCTGTGCCATCTTCTCCTCCCGATCAGGTGCTTGTGGTGATCTACCGCTCCTGAGACGAATGAAGTTAGATAAAAGTTCAGGAAAAGAGATCATATATGTTGTGTTGTCTACCTGATCTAGGTGCCTCCTTTTGTTGTTTGGGTTCATCTGAGGTTGTGCGGGGAGAGTGGTCTTGGGTGCGGTTAACTCATCCAGACGATGGTTACCTGCTCCATCTCAGTCTTGTACACAATTTGGAGCATACTCAGCATGTCCATGATCTGGTTTTAGTGCCATGTCTTGCGAAGATGTTTCTGGTTCGACATGGTAACCCTAACTTTCGATTCTCTCTTGCCATTGCGTTTGCTAGTGTAGAGCGTACTACTGAGGAGATCGTTGTGGCGTAAGACTGCTGCTGCTGTTGGTGATAATTGGGTTGTGATTGTGGAGCAGGATGATGAATAGAATGTGGTCTCTGATAGACATTCTGGTTAGACTGTTGCTGCGTGTAGTACTGTCGGTGTTGATAGTGCTGACATCCATGCTGCAGATAGTGCTGCGACTGCTGCTGGTGATGTACGCTCAGAGAAGGAAATTGTGAAGCTACCTGAATCGGAGCGTACCATATTCCGTTGATCTCAAGAGTGGCTTGAGACTCAACATCAATGTCTCCTGGGCTAGTGATTTGGTTAGAATTGGCATGAGGTTGTTCCTTCGACCAATCAATCTGCGGAGTCTCTGGCTCACTCTGGATGATATGGATCTGTCGGGTGGGCAGAGCAGGTAAAGATCATCGAGTAGGTTGTGTAGTTGAAGAAGCTTGAGCTTGTTGATACTGATGCTGCAATTCCGTCAGCTTCTTCGTAAGATCACTCAACTGTTGAGGCAGAGATGAGAGTTTTTCCAACTCTCGCAGTGACTGCAAGTCCTGAACTTGCTTCTGAATTACATCTACCAATGTCAACTTTTCATTGATATAACCCATATTGGAATTAGATTTAGAGTCTGAAATGTTCACCACCTTATGATGCTCTTGGTGATGCAGTGGCTGTGGGGCCTTCTGAAATGCTTGAGTAGAGTCGACGACTCTCGAGTTCTTTGTCATCCCCTCGAAGATGGACCAGACATACTCGGTATCCTGATTCAGATAGTTACCGCCACATGCGGCACTCACAAACCCCTAAATATCCGGTTGGAGTCATCCAAAGCAGTTCTACACTAGCACCTTCATTGGTATCTCATCATGAGGACATTTCTCAATAAGATCCTCGAATCTATCCCATGCCTTATGGAATGATTCATTTGGCAACTGAGTAAAATGGGAGATCTGACTCCTCATCATGTTTGTCCATCCGAGAGGAAAAAAATTTACGCAAGAATGTGGACTTCAGGTCAATCCACGTAGAAATCTCTCTCCCCAAATGACTGAGCTAGTAAAGTGCCTTATCTGCTAAGGCGAAGGGAAGGCTTTGAGGCGAACGACCTCCTGCGTAACTCCAGGGTAATAGCTATGCCACAAATAATTTCAAATTGTTGCAAAAAGGTAAACGTCTCCTCTGCGGCATTCCCATAAAAGCTGGGAAGCAGTGATGTGAATGACAGACGTAACTCGCATGGCCTCTGATTTGGTGGCAACCGAATCTAATGATGTAAAGTTCTGGCACACAGGTCATACTCATCTCTGAGTGTCACGGGAACCAAGACAAGTGACAGTGGGTTCTCAGCTCCTGCTCTGAGCGCAGCAATTTCAGCTTGCAACTCATTCTGTGTTCTGAATTGGTCTCAAATCTGAATATTCATTTGCTACAATGTATCAAGAATCTTGGTTGTAATATCTGTGGCTGGATCCGATACTCCATCAGCCTGTTGTTCCTCAACTGGTCGCTCCTCTACTGGTATCTTTTCGTAAGCTATCTACTTCAAATCTTCAGGAAAGGAAAACTTCTCGTAAGAACTCAGAGAAAAATCGACTGGAGAAAGTGATGATAAATTGAGGCGAGGGTCTGCCTCAAACGATGGGCTGGGAGGCGAGGGAGTCTGGGTCTGACTCTCCTCGGAATCAGATGGGACCAACTCGGGAAGAGGGTCATCCCGAGTCTATGAAGATGTACGACAGATGGTGAAAGATCGAGAGCTCACGGAGTCTGAGCAAAATAGCCGTCGAGTCATCATCTTCGATGTCAAGTGTATAATCGAGAGAGCACAATGTCAAATCAAGAGAGATGGGAGAAGGTGTATAAGACACGGTAACTCACACCTCATAAGCAAACACAAAGTAAACCCCGTGTTCATCAACACAACCCAATGATGACAGTAAGAGTTCGGTCGTTTATCTTGTCAGTTTTAGGGTTATTTTGGCATACAAGAATATTCACAAATTAACGTGAGCTGATAGGTGCCCGGAATTTCCCTGCGACACTATCCCAAGCCCTTACAGAAAACCACTTGTTCTCAACCAGTATGTGAGTAAGTGGGGACCATTTCCGGCTAGTCGTGTTACTTGAGGACGGAGCTTTACACAATGTCCTCTAAACCCCCCCACTCTGCTAAGTAAAGTCGGGCCATTTCCGGCTACCCGAGCGTACCCACTGAAGAACAATGATCAGGTGTATGGACTAAGTAGTATCTTGAAGGAAACACGGACTTTGGTTCTAGCCTTAAGTGTTGTCCCTCACTCACAATATCTGGAAATGTACCTGCAGTTGAAGTGCGAGGATTACTCTCCCAAAGCAATGATCCTTACGTTTCTTTTAGAGTCAGATATTTAAGAAGTCTCGATTTTATTTTCAGTTTTCTCTTTTTTTTTTTATTTTTTCAGAAAATGTCTAACGATTTTTTTATTTTTTTATTATATCCTAAAAATGCACCGAGGTTGCGAGTCTTATAACTAACTACAAAGACGCAAGAAGATATGAAGAAAAATCGAAAAACACCTAAGCATGCACCTAGCCTTGTGAAAAACCACAGAAAATCGGTGATGCGAGAAAAACTGCGGTAGGTGCCCTGCTCCTCTGAATGCACGACACTCGGTGAAGCAGACCCTGAGAAAAAGGGAGGAGAAGTACAAGTCAGGATGCCCTTACATGGCCTCTTTCTACAAAATACAAAAACATGGGCGAAGTGTCCTTACCTTTTTATTACAAAAATATTATAAGAAAAACCCTAGCTAATTCTGCCCTCAGCAACCGACCGTGAGAGAAGGGGTTGGTCTCTACACTTTTAACTGCTTCGGCTTCTGAGGAAGCCGACTGAACCTGCATGCCCTGCAAAATTAGTTAGGAAAAAGAAGAAACACACGAAAAGCTGTAAAAAATTGAAAGAAATTCGAAGAAACACGAAAAAACTGTGAAAACCGAAGAAAAAGTTGTAAATCGAAAGCCAATCGAAATTTGAGAAAAAAAATAAAAATTGTAAAACCAAGAATATTGGAAATTTTCGAAATTAAAAAAAAAATCGATGTAGAAATATCGCGTCCCCGGCAGTGGTGCCATTTTGATAACACAACTTTTGCTTGCGATTGGAGATGTCGGTTATAGAAAACCGTTGAATCAAGAGCTGCGTTGATCAAACAAAAATCAACGAAATAGGAGAGAGAGAGAATGAGAATATGTGGCTTCTCTCTCCTATTTCATCTACACTATATTATTTAGCCAGGTAAGTGTGCCTGGGTCGAACTCGAGGAGGCAGAATATTAATATTTTGATTTTCGATAAAAGAAATAAATCTCAAAAATATTCTCTTTATTCTTGATTTTACAAAAGACTCAAAAACTGACTCAAAACTACTCGATATTCAGAAAATCAAATAGATAAAATTATACGATGAAAATTCGCGAAGAAAAATACAAGAAACATGTCTTGGGTAGTTGCGTAACTACCCTAAAAATCCGGGACGAAAATGCAACAAGAATGATGTCCAAACACCTCTACAAGTCAGGGGTATAACTGCAAAACAAAAATATATGTTCTATTACAAACCAATCCCTAGAACAGACTAAAATGCAAAGAAAATAAATTTTATTGCATTTAGGTCCCTGCATAGGGACCAAAATGTAATATCTGGAAATGTCTGGAGCGGAATGAGCTTCTGGATCTTCTCTGGGTTTAAGATGCAAATGTTCTACCCCTTCAAGATCAACGGCTGGAATTAGATGCGTCTGGATGATCTCGACCGTCTGTGGATGACACGTGGCACTCAAGTGTACACTCTGGCGTGTTCTTGAGGATCTTCAACTTTTGCGTTCTCCGATTTCTTCTCATCGATTGATGATGTTCTAGGGAGTCCGGAAGGGCCAGGAGGGAGACACCTTCTCCCACTGAGCTTGCCTGCAGGTGCAGAGCTGTGGAGATGGTTGAAGATGATGGTTAGCCACCGGTGAAGTTGGGATTCCAGCTATCCTGGAAGCAATTGCAGCGGATTTGTAATTTGATTGTTCTTTAAACTTTGAATCTCCAAGATTTGTTATTGAACTCCAGATGAAAGAGTATCATGCAAACGAACAACTTCTTGCTCGATTCTCATAGAATTGGCCACGATTTTAAGGGTTTTGCAGATCAAATATAGTTTTCCAGAAAATGTTAAACTAGTGAAATTCGAGAATGGAAGTTCGATTTGGAATCGAGTTGGGATCATTTGAAAGAGTGAAATGGACGTGCGTATAACTATGGTTATTAGGGTTTCTAATCACATCATTAGATACCCTAATATGAGCACGGAGTTCGAGAAGTAAAAGGGGAAAAGATGGATGAGGTGACCTAGGATGTTGAAGGTGTATGACCTTCTCATAGCAGCTCGATGAGCGGTCTTCTCGGAGCTTGACGCGGTGCGATGGCTATGATGCAAGGCGGCAGAGCCTTGGAATGTCTCCTCCGACGTACCCTTGTCCACGCTAGAGCCTTAGTCAGAGTTGTCACCTCTAGAGCAAGGAGGAGCACGACGTTGAAGGTGGGGTGACAGCCAATTATTTTTTGGAACCATATCTCAGGAGAAGTTAGTTGGGAATGGTGAACTTGGTGAGGATTTTATAGTCGATCCATGGAGGTTTGTTGGAGGATCAAGGGCTGGCTTGTAGGATAGTTGTTAGGGGTAGATGATCGATGAGTTAGATCGAAGTTAGGAGTTAAGGGATTGCGTGTAGAAAAGGAGGAAGTTGGGGTAGTTTGAACAGAAATCGACCGACCTTCTTGAAGAAGAAGGTCCCAGGTGCTGACACGTGTCAGCACCTGGTTGGCCAGGTTGAATAAAAAGCTAAATAATTAAGGAATAAATAGTATATAAAGGTATTTTAAATAAGTATAAAAATGGAAATTGGAAATAATTAAATTATCTAAATTATGGTTTAATTAATTTAATAAATAAGAATTATTTTACGAAATATAAATATTACATAAATAAATAAATATAATTAATACTTTCAAAAGAGGTTTTGGATTTTTAAATTAAAAACTTAGGAAATAGTATACTAATTTGATATTTTATTAATTATTAAGTTAATAAATAAAGTATATAAGAATTTTTGTAGATTTTAATAGATTAACTGAGATATACTAATAAATACAAGTATAAGTTTTATAGTTCATTTATACCTATGAATTAAGATTTTTTATTTATTTAAACTAATAAATAATTTCCAAAAATTATGAAATAAATTAGGGTTAAATTACAAGATCGAGAAAATAATAAAAATTATAAAATCATTAAAAAGATAAATAATCTGTTTTAAATAAAATAGATAGCTTAGAAACCTAGTTGTGGTTTGGTTCCAAAACTGACTTTTTGTAAACGTACTCCGATTTTAGTGAAATCTCCTTCATTATTTAGAGAATATTATTTTATGAACTTTAATGGTGAGTAGAGTTAAATTGGAGTTCGTATGTGCAAGTTATGATGTTCGGAAGTTTGGATTTTTAGAATTAACAAGTTGGATTTCTTGGCATATATAAAAGGTATTATTTTAACTTATTTTTTAAATATTTTCTATACATTTTTAGAAATAATTAGGACAAGAGTTTGGTGACAAATATATTCATATGAATTAATTAAAAATCTTTAAAGTTCTGATATTTATTGGATAATTAATGGAGAATGTATGAAGTATGAAATTAATTTATTTTATTTGTTTTCTTCCTTATCTCCCCCTGCTTATTTATTTGTTGACCAATCCCTATCAGGGATTACGTTATAAATATATCTTTCAGCTATATTTATTTTACAAGTCATATTGTACCTATATACATATCTACAATTTGCCTTTATTTTTATTTTCTTAATTATTTTATTTGCATGATTTTAATGCATAAAAATGCATTTTTATCATAACTAAGGTTTCGTTAAAAAGTGAAATTTAATGGATGTTTACATGTATTTGTTAAGGGTTTTAAGACAAAATGCAGACATAGTGTTAATGAATCTTGTATTCATCAGCCAGCCGACGGTGCCTCGTCTGAGCGACGACACCATGAGGATCCAGGAGCGCCAGACGAGGAGGATAGCGGTGCTGATGCCGCTAATGAGGAAGATGATGATGGTGGTGCTGAAGCCACCAAGGATGATGATACAGCCGAGGGTACTGAGGCCTTCGTTTCTCCATATGCGGAAGGTGGTACTGATGCCACCATATTACCAGATGCTGAGCCAGAGCGCGGTGCTGATGATGTGAAGACAGATGCCGTGGGTGGTACTGATGCCACCATTTCTATTCCAGTTGTGTTTTCTCCAGTTTTTGTACCTTAGGACTATATGAAAAATACCAAAAAAATTAATAAAGGAAATGTTTATTCATCTTTGAGTCCATATGTGATGCATGATGATACTTGTATGGACCCTATGCCTTCTCAGCAGCAAGAACCTCTTCCTAGACCTCTATCTGAGGAGGGCCTAACCATCCCCTTTCCTCAAGCACTCCGCTTGGCAAAGGGGAATAAAAAAGAAAATCCAAAAAAAGATTAGCAGTTAGAGTTCAGCCAGCAGATGATTCATAGATTCCATACCCAGCTGACTCTACAGGAGGCACTTGAGCACATCCCTCTCTTCTAGAGGAACTTGAGAGAGAAGACCACTATTTGCAGGAAGAAGAAGAACCGTCATGTAGAAATCCATGTGATGACCCGTGCCACTTGCTTCGCCATCCAGAACCGTCTGCCAGCCAAGAGGCCAGATGCAGGAGCTCCCTAAGTCAAATGCCACATTCATGAGAAGAGATTCGATCGTACTTTATTAGATAGCGGATCCTCCATCAACCTCCTTCCGGCAGCCTTACTCGACCGATTCGAGGTTGGCCCTCTTTGACAGAGTAGGATAGTCCTTCAGTTTGCAGATCGATCTGTCAAGAGGCTGAAGGGGTTGTTGAAGGACATGGTCGTCACAATTTAGGATCTGAAATTCCCCGTGGACTTCGTTGTGTTGGACATGGAGATCTGTGAATCTGTGACTGATACCCCCATCATTCTAGGATGTCCCTTCTTGGCCACATCTAAGGCAGTGTCCGACCATGATAGCAGGAAGGTGTACTTTCGTGTTGAGGGTGAGAGTATACAAATAGAGACGATCAATGAGACCAGAGAGCGAGACTTAGCTTGCTCAGAGCAGTCCAATGATACAGAGCAGACAACAGAGGCATAGCGAGACGTCCACTAGGAGTGCGACTTAGTGATGAACCTCCAATTCGTCTCCTGTATTCTATCATTTTGGCCTCAAAAACCCCAGCAAATGCATGTAAATAGCACCAAATTTTACAAAATAGCATTCATGGTTCAGTGCATTAATTCCACATTAAATAAGGTTTTAATGCCAAAATTATATAATAAAGAAGAGAAAAGAAAAAGGAATAAAATATTGCAAATATTTTATGACCCAAACCCCGAGACCAAGGCCAGCATGGTATTGGTCGACAAGGAATAAAGTAGGGGGAGATAAGGGCCAGTGTACAATAAATACCTCATTTATTAATTCATTCATTTATGCATTTTTGGCACCTATTTTGTACATAATTATTTCTTCATCAAATAAAGAAACTTTGTACATGAAAGTTGTAGATAATAATGTAAATAAAAATACAAAATTGAGATTATGCAAAAATAATACCCAGTGTACATTTTATATACAGAATAAAAAGCCAAAATCTCAACTTCACAGACCCATATCTTGCAAATAAAAACTCCAAATCACCCAAACTCACCTTTAATTGTATATAGCATTCCATAAACTATTTTATAAAATTGATTTCATAATTTTTGGAGTCCATATGCAGAAGTTAGGTTTTTGAACCTCCTTGTATATAGTACTAATTAAAATATTCATTTTACTCAATATTCATTATTTGTATAAATTCATATTTTTAGAATTTTTTAAATAATGTATATAATGCATACACATATTAGAAGTTAAATAAAACCAAAATTAATTTGTAAAATAAAATAAGTCTACAAATTCATAGACAAAATACCTATGCTATATACCTATATATAAGTAAAAAGGATTGTAATCCTTGATTCTCTTATTCTTTTATATTTTTATAATAAGGTATACATTATACATGACTCATTAAAAATGTAAATCCAAAATAAAAATCAAGAAAATACAATAAATAAATTAAGTGTATAAAATACATAGATAAAACACCTATAAGTATACCTACATACACCTATACCTATTTATTTAAAAATATAAATAAACTCATAAAAATCAAACAAAAATACCTTTATACTCACAAAAATAAATTACAAAAAGAAAAAAAAACAAATTAAAAATAAAATACATAAAAATACATGTAAATACATACATATACACATTATTCAAATAAAACTATAATAAAACACCTCGAAAAATTCAATAAAAATCATAAATAAATACTAGATGAAATAATACACATTTTTTATTTTATAAGAAAAAATTAATAAAATCATTTAGGGTGTCAAATAAATCAATCTTCCATCAGATTTTCTGTTTTGTCTCGTAGCGGCTGACGTGGCCCAATGAGGCGCCGGCCTTCGTTGACTCCCTGGTCAACTGTCCCATCCCTCGCCTGGCGCCTCTGAACTGTCCATTCCCCCGATTTCATGCAATTTTCCCGGGCACACCATCCATCATTCGACAATGCTTCCTTCACAAGAATTGTTCCCTAATCTTCCATGATGCCCGCCGAAATCATAGATCAACGAGATGTTCATTGGATCAGTCAATAATCGCCGGGTAATAAGGCCTCTTGCCAATGTTTATAAATAACAAGCTCCGCCTCCTTCCTCAGATTTGGCCACTTTTTATCCAATCTCAAGCCTTGATTCTAGTCCTAGGACATTCCTCGTGACAGGGGGAGTGAGCTGGTGCCTCGAATCGGCCGGAGAGAGGAGGATTTTGACGCGGCGGAGCTCCGATGTCCGCCCTGCTCCCTGGAGGCCCCCAGGTATAAGAGCTGCCTTTTTATGCGTCTTTAGTTAGCTTTTAATGTTAGCATTTCATTCCAGTAGTTAGATTAGTTCGTAGTTAATCTCCTTAGCTTAAAAATCAAAATTCGAAGTTCGTCGGAGCTCCGCTCCGGCGACTTCTTCATCGTGAATCCTACTGTTTCCGACCGCACCGAGCATCCCATGTCAACCCTCATCACCTTCTCCATCTGTCGCACCCACTTATTCAACCCAGGACCATAGGTCTTGGCGAATCGGGGCTCCTCCTCCGCCGTTCGCCAGAGCCCCTCCGCCCACCTTCATTTTTGCATAGCAGCTTCAAACCCCGGGTCGAGGAGCATCGCCTCGAGCCCCTCTCCCTTCCTGTGCAGGTTAAATGCCCCAAGGAGCATCAGGAGTCGATTTATCAGCGGGCGGAGGTACCTGGAGCTGTGTTTCTTCTCTGAGCTCGTGGTGCCGTTCCAGGGCACCTCCGGCCGATCTACAACCTCCAGCAGATAGAGGACCCTGCCAGGAAGCTACTTGGACCCTCAAGTGCAGCAATGATCGGCTGGAGAGCGAAATCGAGGAGGAAGAAGCTCGCCAAGGCGAGTGTTCTTCCATGTTCTTGCACCTGAGCTCTCCACCGTTGGATGAAGGAGGTTCCCCCAGATCGAAGACCATCCGTCCGATGGAGCCCTGTTCAGACCGTCAGATCTCCCACGAGATCTAATCTGCACCGCTCATCGCGAAGCGTCATTGGCTCATGTGGAGGCGCCACGTGTATAAGTGACTTGCATCCAGCCGTCCATCAGCGCCCACGTTGGGGGTAAATTTCACATCTAGCCCCCGCCTTTTTGTATTTATAGTTTAATACCTAAAATAAAAAGTCAAGTTGTAAATAAATTGTATAATTTGTAGTTGGACCCCCTGATGTTTTTATATTTACACTTTAGTCCCTCCGCGCCTCACGTGCAGCACCCACGTGAGGCACGTGAATTTTACATTTAAACCCCGCCGGGTTTCTGTAATTACAAAATGGTCCTGACAATAAAAGTCCACGTGTATTTTTTTTGTAATTTTTGCTTGTATGCCCCCGTGAACTATTTTATTTGCAAAAATACCCCTGCCAGGCCATTTAATTTTTGAATGCTTTGTCTATTTATTTTGTGCTCCATTTTAAATCGAAAAATCTTGCAAAAATAGACTTAAGCTCCTGTTTGGTTGTGCTTGCATTCCATATTTTTATTTTTGCATTTTGTTACATTTTTGTATTTATTAAAAATCAAAAACATGTCTTTTATTCACTGTCTAACTTATAAAATCCCAAAAAAATATGAAAATGCCTCGAAAAATTCCAAAAAAAATATCTATGGTGTATTTTGACCTATTCTAGTGTTAGTCCAAAAACCCCTAAAAATCTCAAAAGGAAAACCTTAAAAATTCAAAAATACCCAAAAACTTCAAAAAAATATAAAATATCAAAGAAAAATCAGAAAATTATAAACTCAGGCCCTATTTATGCTTTGTTTTATTATCTTTATTAGAAAAATGGTGTGGAAAATTTTTGAGGCCGATTGCTATTTTTAATGTCTATTTTTGTGACAGCCATGACCTATTCCACTGTTTGCTATTATTTAGCTATTTAAAAATACTAAAAATGTTTTCAAAAATGCCCAAAAATCACAAAAACAGTAAAAACCCTTGAAAATCCCAAAAACACTTTGTTCCTGTATTTTTGACTATTTTTGAGTATTGTTTTTGCAAATATTATAATACCCTTTTTATGTATACATATGTATTTCCAAAAAAAAGAAAAAAAATAATATATATATATATATATCTAATTATTTGTATTTATATATCTTTGTATTAACCCTAATATATAAACACAAAAAAATATATATAAAAAAAATATAATAATATATATGTATATCTTTTATTATATTTATAGATACCTATATATATTATATGTATTATAAGCTATTTACTAACCCTCTATGGGTATACATAATTAATATATTTATATTATATATATATTCATATATTACTTAATTATTATATTAAAATAATAATAATAATAATTTTAAATTCAAAACCCACTTCACACAAGGATGACTCTGAGATACATGTAGGCTATGGTATTTTGTATTGCTCTCTGTGGTTCGACCTCTACATGCTTGTCACTGTACATTTTATGGTAGAGTAAATAAAGATTAATTCACATTTATTTTGAGCTTGATTGTTGTATTCTTTGGTTGTGGGTTAATTGATGATCAACCCGGGTGTTCTATGAGTGGTCGCCTCAGCGACAACACTTTGATATTTTTCATGGTTACCCTCGCAGAACATTTTCCGTGGTTATCAGATGGCGCCGTTGCCGGGGAGAAATGAGCATAACCTAATTTATTTTGTCATTCTTGTATAAAAATTTCTTGATTCATCATTCATTTTTGTGAGCAGCTATTTTTATTGCTATTGATCACCATGCTTCATTTATTCATTCATTGTGATTCTTTTATCTGCTCTATTTGATTGACTGAGCTATTCTAATGCAATTTTTTTGTGACTTTGATGCGAGGGTCTGCCACGCAAGGATGGCTTCTTAGGAGGCCAAGGCAGCCGAGCTTGGAGGAGGATGGTCTTCTCTTCTCATGACCATCTGGAGAGTGCACCAAAGAAGCAAGGAGATGTGCATTAGATAGGCTAGACACTTAGGAGTATTTATTTTGTAATTTATGGTGAGAGAGAGACCATTTGGCATGTAATTAAACAGGACTCTACTCTTCACAATGAGGTCCAGTGCCCGGGTGATTGTTCACCTGAGGGCCTCATCGCGGCTTTTTCGAGTTTTCATCGCCTTCTTTTATTTTGTTTTCCGAAGTTTTGAGATTTCCGCCTTTCTTTTACTTTTTTTGTGTGCTTGGAGCCCCTAGATATAGGTTGCTTGACTCGGTAGCTAGGTCCAAACATTAATAAGAATGCATGTTCCTATAGTCTACTTCGCTTGGATCTAGTCATACTTAAACAAGCCGCAAATTTATCTCTTAGCCCTTGTGCCGCAGCGAGCCCTGTAAAGCGCTTTCTCCTAAGCTCAAGTGTGTTGAGTACAGAGGAGGGGTGAGCCAAGACCGGACCCTTTGGGCTAGAGATAAATGAGTGACTTATGGTTCTTCACGTTAATAGCAGCTTATGTTTAGGACGATTTTGCGCCTTGCATACCGACATGTAGATAGGTTTAAAAAATCTATTTTGCATACCACATGGAGAGAGCTGGGATGCACTGTAAGTCTTCTAACTCAGCATGCATCATTCGGTTCAATGGTGAGATTTCCATCATGGAACCACTTGCACGGCTTTTCCGCTATCTCCCTCTGATTTTGAGCACCTAGGACTTAAATGAAAATCTACAAAAACGTTGGCGCTGGTATGAAACAGATCCAAAAAAAGTGAAAACCAAAAAATAAAACAAGGGGACTGCTAAATAAACTTTGACCTTAATTAAAATTTGTAATGGACTATCATTGTACCGGGTTCATAAAGCCCTCATTGTTTTCAGGTACTTTGGAGGGGGACCAAAACCCTACTCCCTTGAGCGAGTGTGACCCCTAAGGATTAAAGCCCAAAACCCAGTCTGCAACTGCCTTGTGTATCGCCTGGATTTCTGAAGTAATGGCGCTTCTATCGTACGTAGGCGAGTAGGACTTGGTCACCAATGGTGACTCTCTGTTGTGAGAGCATCGACCCTGTCCGAAGTATTGAGCATAGGCCACGCCTTCACGGGGGTGTCTGTCTCATCGTCCTGCGTCCGAGTAGGTTCTTGCACGCTCACGGGTGATTCCGTTGCGAGCGAGAACCGAAGTATTGGTTTCACCTATCGGCTTCCTCTCTCTTTTCTTTGGCTGAGTAGGGATCCAGGAAGGGTTACAAGGACTCCAAAAAGTACAGAGTACAGGTTACACAGGAGGAGGACAAGTACGGGATACTCTTCCGGCAGTACTCTCTCTCCTATAGGGTAGCGTACTAAGGACTTGTTATAAGATATGCCTGAAAATAACAACTCTAAAAAAGAAAAGATAATAAATAGCCGAACTTTCACGGCTTCATATGGCATGAGTTGGTGAACCCGATTTTGTATTGTGTTTGAATGGATCTAGATTAAGGTTCAAAAATCAAGTCCCGCGTATTTGCGCACATTTTGTTGTTTCTCCCTTTGACCACCCTGCTCAACCGAGCCTTTCTACTATTTTACACTCCTTTGATTCCTCGTTGACCATCGTATCATTCTTCCAACAATCCGACATTCTCTTGTGCTCCGCGAAGTTGATCCATGGATGGTTTCGTCGGGACCATGCCGACACCTACATCGATTCCATAGACTCAACTCCGCTAATAATTTCGAGGCGATTCCTGAGAACCCGATCCAGACCTTGCGGATCGATCTCCAGACTCCTCGTCTTCTACCTTTCTCTTGGCCACCCAATAAACTGGGATCACTTTTGTCCCACTTCCGTCGTTGTGAATGGGAGTCGATTACAGTCTACATCCCTTTCCCATTCACAACATGCTGGGGTTGACCTGAATTCCAGCTTCATCACGGCAACTGAAAGTTAATTGCAAGTGATCTGATTCGGACTATCTCATTCTGCAGATAGAAGCCAGTGCGAGCCCTGGAGACTACTCCGGAGTTCATCTCGTCCGACTCAGACCCTGACATGGCTCCAGGAGGAAAGGGCAAGGGTCAGCAGCCACCACCAGAGGGACAGGTGCCAGATCAGAACCAAGTTAATGCACAACTACTAGCGTCTATCCAGGCTATTCAGCAGCAGTTGACCGAGCAGGCCCTTACACAGACTGCCTTCCAGGATATGTTGAATGACATGATGAACCGTGACGATGAAAGAGGAGGCAGACGTAGAGGAGGCAGGCGAGGAAGAGGTGGAGGTGGAGGTGGTGATCCTCCTGATGATGACCTTGAATTACCACCACCGAAGCTGACACTCAAAGAAACATATAATCCGGGAGACAGCCAGATGACCAAGTGGATTCTCATCCCACCGGTACACGCTCACTTTGAGTTGAAGCCCCAGTTCATAGCCCTTCTCCCTGCCTTTCATGGAAACACAAACGAAGAGCCGTACATTCACTTGCAGCAATTCTCCCGCATTTGCCGTACCACACACTATCCCAATGTCCCTCTGGACATTGTAAAGATGATGGCTTTCCCCTTCAGTCTACAGGACAAGGCCCTCTATTGGGTTAATCATTTGGGAAAGGTCGTGACAACCTGGGAGGAGTTGAAGTCCGCCTTCCTGCACAAATATTACCCTCTCGGTCGGCTCAACCAGATGCAAGCTCGTATTAGTAATTTCTCCCAAGGAGCACATGAGTCAGTACACGAGGCGTGGGAGAGATTTACTGACCTGCAGGAGAAGTGTCCACACCATGAGATCCCTAAGACCAGCTTGGTCCAGCATTTCTTTGGGGGACTAAATATTGAAAGCCAAAGGCTCGTGGACGCAGCATGTGGGGGCTCCCATTTCAACAAGGATGAAGATGTTGTCTGGCAGATTTTTGAAGAAATGGCCGAAGGAGAGGCCGCCCTCTCTTCATCCAAGGCATACCAGAAGCAGCCCCAGATCCTCCAGAAATAAGTTCACATGGCTGCATCCAAGGAAGCAGAGAGAGATGAGAGCTCCAACCTCAGTATCATCGGGGGACATCTCTCTAAAGTAGATATCATTGAGAAGCGATCACAGGACCTCGAGAAACTCGCTGTGATCGAGAAGAGGACCCAGAACCTGGATAAGCTAGATCAGATCAACAAGTACCTCGAACTGTTGGTCGGCACGATCAACTCTGTCCAGTCGGCTACACCATCAGACGCTCCCGCTGAGAAGAAGGACGAGCAGCAACCGCAGCATCAGCCTCAGCCGAGCCAGCAGCCACCGGCAGTCCAGCACATGTACTACGTGCAGGCACCCGACCAGGGCCCGCCGCAGCAGCAGATGGTCGTATACCAGCCAGAGTTCCTTTCTATTCCTGATCCACTCTTCCCACCACCACCCCTGATCCAAGAAGTCAATGGGGTATGGAGTAATGATGCACTGCCGACCCGTCCTCAGGGACAACCCCAGGGTCAGCAATTTGCCAACCGGCAGTACCACCAACCTCTGGGTGGTCGTTTTGGTCAAACCTCTCAGCCTCACCAGCAACACCAGCAGCCTCCCCAGTTTACACATCAGTGGAGGCAGAATTTTCCTTATCAGCAGCAGTCGCAGTACCGCCACTCACAGCCGTATCACCAGTACGCGGCTGCCCCCTCTCCACAATATCAGCAGTATCCTCCTCCGTCTTACCAACAGCTTCAACTTCCTTCACCACCACAGCAACACCACCAGCAATAGCCTCCCCACCCATCTACCCAACAGCAGCGTGGTCTGCACGCTGAATCTTCTAAAATGTCCCCTGCTAGTCCCACCATGGAGTGTCTATCCCAGCTTGTTAAAGGGCTGGCGGAGATGACAAAACAACTTGATGACCTGACCACCACTCGAACCACTATTCCGGTGCAGGTCGAAGCCAACCCCAACAATTTCAAGAAGAAAGAGCAGGTAGAATGTGATGTCCTGTCCGTGTCTGGTAACGATATTACTGTTTATTCTAATGTTGTTACTCTCAGGAGCGGTAGGGCCTTGCCTCCGCCTGCTACTACCAGTGGGGTGAATAAAGAAACAGGTGGATTGTCATCTTCCGCATCAGTCGTGCCAGCTCCAGGGGCGGGTGAGGAGGAAGAAGAAGGAGAAGCAAGTCCATCCGTCGTGCCTTGTCAGAAGCAACTCCAGCCAAAAACACAAAAAAATCAGCAAAAGCAAAAACACCAAAAAGAAGCTTGTAGCAGAAGCGAAGCCGCGCCAGCCTTGGAGGAGCCGCCAGCAGCAGCTGATCCCTCGCCAGCGGATGGAGCCAACGCTACCCTTTTTGATCGCCCCGCAGCACCAGCATTTTCAGATCCAGCTTGTACTCCTTTTTGTAGTCCGGATGTACAACATTCTGTGGGCAATGATTTTGACGTAAATAAGAACTCTCATTTTCCTTCTAGTGGTGTAAATATTCCTTTTCCGCATGCAATACAAAAATCCAAAAAAAATTGCAAAACGAAAAAAGGCATTGTCTGATCCAGGTGTTGTGGATATTTTGGATAAATTGACTGTTGAGATTCCCTTGTTGAAGGCCGTGGAATACATGCCAGCCGTAAATAAAGGACTGAAAGAGGCATGTACTAACAGGCGTCGCCCAGCGCAAGACAACAGACGCCGAGAAGTAGAAAAACACGTTCTCTCCATGGCCACAGTTGCAGCTATCAGCAACCTCCCCCAGAAAAAGCATGATACAGGAGCACCTTTGATCAGTTGTGTGATTTTTGACCAAGTCTTCGAGCGTACTCTTCTTGACAGTGGTTCTTCCATCAACCTTCTGCCCTCGTCCATAATGCAAGAATTCGGGCTGGGACCGCTCAAGCAGACACGCATGATCCTTCAGTTCGCTGACCGATCCGTCAAGCGGCCCCGAGGTCTGTTGGAAGACGTGATAGTTACCGTGCAGGAGATGAAATTCCCAGCTGACTTTGTAGTCCTTGATATGGACTCACCTGCACCCCTGCTCCAGACCCCTATCATCCTTGGCAGACCATTCCTCCGTACTTCTGGTGCCGTGGTTGATTATGGGTCTGGGAAGATCACTTTCAGCTCGAACACCTAGCAAATCACGCTAAACATGAACAAAGAGCAGAATGCCACGACTGATGAGAGCCAGGCAGCATCAGAAGCAGACTGTGATTTTATCGTAGAGATCAGAGACTCAGAATTATCACTGGACGATCCATCGACCCGAGAAATCCTCACTCTTGAGGAGGACTTGGAAAGTGCAGTCAACATATGCTCCGATGATTCTTGGGAGATAGATTCTCAGATACAGGCGCATCTTCTTGAGCATTCACTCCAGACCGAACATGATCAGCTTAGCGCAGAACCGTTCGATGCATCTCCGGGATCTCAACAGGATGATGAGGATGGTAGCAGCCTCAAAGTGCATTCCACCACCAGCATGATATCTGAAGTGACAAATAAAGTGGACAGATCAAAGCCAGAACTCAAGCCACTTCCTGCAGGCCTGAAGTATGCCTTCCTTGCGGGTGAAGAGCAAATGTATCCGGTCATCATCAGCAGCAGGCTGAATCCGGATCAGGAATCTCGACTTCTCGAGGTTCTAGAAAAGAACTGCAAGGCACTTGGTTGGAGCGTATCAGACCTCCGAGGGATAAATCCAGCTCTGTGCTCACACCGTATCTATCTGGAAGAAGATGCCAAGCCGTCCCGCGAATTTCAGAGAAGGCTGAACCCTAACCTTCGGGACGTCGTCATGAAAGAAATCATGAAATGGTGTGACGCAGGCTTCATTTATCCCATCTCCGATTCAAAATGGGTAAGCCCACTGCATGTAGTTCCCACGAAATCCGGGCTTACTGTGGTTACAAATGATAAAGGAGAGGAAATTTCTACTCGGGTACCAACCTCCTGGTGGGTGTGTGTTGACTACCGCCGACTTAATGCAGCAACTAAGAAGGACCACTTCCCCTTGCCATTCATTGATCAAGTTTTGGAGAGACTAGCAGGCAAGGAGTTCTTTTGCTTTCTGGATGGGTACTCCGGGTACAACCAAGTGGCGATCGCCCCTGAGGATCAACAGAAGACTACCTTCACTTGCTCGTTCGGCACCTACGCCTTCAAGAGAATGCCCTTTGGATTGTGCAACGCACCTGCAACCTTCCAAAGATGCATGTTAGCAGTCTTCGCCGAGATGGTAGGCAGTTTTCTCGAGGTGTTCATGGATGATTTCTCTGTCTATGGTGATAGTTTCGATTCTTGTCTTGAGCACCTAGACAGAGTGCTTCAGAAGTGCCGTGAAGTCAATCTAGTGCTCTCATGGGAAAAGAGCCACTTTATGGTCACAGAAGGTATTGTGCTGGGCCACGTCGTTTCCAAACGTGGCATGGAAGTCGACCCAACAAAGGTAGATTTCATTTCAAATCTTCAGCCACCTCAGTCAGTGAAGAATGTGAGGTCATTCCTGGGGCATGTGGGATTCTACAGGCGATTCATTAAGGATTTCAGCCGCATTGCCCGACCTCTGACAGAACTCTTGTGCAAGGAGACTGAATTCAATGTTGATCAGCCGGTTCTCCTTGCTTTCAATCAATTGAAGGAGCTTATCACTCAGGCTCCAATATTACAGCATCCCGACTGGACTCTTCCATTTGAGATAATGATCGATGCATCAGATTTTGCAGTCGGAGCTGTTCTTGGGCAGAGGAAAGACAGAGCGCCCAATGCCATTCACTATGCCAGCAGAACATTAGATGAAGCTCAAAGGAATTATACAGTGACAGAGAAAGAACTGCTGGCGGTGGTTTTCGCCTTAGAGAAGTTCAGATCCTATTTGTTGGATCGAAAGTCACAATTTTCACGGACCACTCTGCTATCCGGTACCTACAACAGAAGAAGGATTGTAAGCCAAGACTGATTCGTTGGATCCTTCTCCTCCAGGAATTCGATCTGGAAATCAAGGACAAGCCTGGAGTTCAGAATGTGGTAGCAGATCATCTCTCCAGAATAGAGCAGCATGAGCCTCCTCTGAGCAATGCATCTATCACAGAAACCTTCCCTGACGAAGCCATCTTAGTTGTGGATTCTCGCCCTTGGTACGCTGATATTGTCAATTACCTCACCTCTGGGGTAATACCTTCGGATTGGACGAAGAATCAGAAGAACAAATTCATGTCGACCATCCGCTTCTACCAATGGGAGGATCCTCTTTTATTCAGAGAAGGAGCAGATTGTATTTGGCGCAGGTGCATCCCTCAGATGGAGCAATCTAGTGTCCTCGAGCATTGTCATTCGCTCGAATCTGGTGGACATCACTCTGGAGATCGTACGGCAGCAAAAGTTCTGCAGTGTGGCTTCTTGGTGGCCCACATTATTCAAGGATGCAGCAGAGTTTGTTAAAAGATGTATTGACTGTCAGCAATTGAAAGGTACACTCACTGCCAAAGATTCAATGCCTCTGAAAATCATTCAGATAGCAGACGTTTTCGATGCATGGGGCATTGATTTCATGGGACCTTTCCCTAACAGTCAAGGTTTTGAAAACATCCTTCTTGCCGTCGATTACGTGAGTCGTTGGGTTGAAGCTATTCCCGCCCGAGCCCGCCGACAGCAAAACAGTTTGCCAGTTTCTGAAGAAGAACATCATTTCGCGGTTTGGGATACCAAAGATTCTCATATCAGACGGGGGTAGTCACTACATCAACAAAGAGGTCAAGAAATTAACGAAGGAGTACGGCATCGATCACCGTGTCGCGTCTCCTTATCATACCCCAGACCAATGGCATGGCAGAGTTATCAAACAGAGAAATCAAGACCATATGCAGAAACTTGTTAGGCCAAATAGAAAAGACTGGTCTCAGCAGCTCTTGGACTCAGTTCTATGGTCTTACCGAACAGCCTACAAGTCTCCCTTGGGCATGTCGCCCTACCGTCTTGTATATGGTAAACCATGCCATCTGCCCGTGGAATTAATTCACAAATCTCTTTGAGCAATCAACAGTTGTAATTTGGACTCACGCAGAAGTGGTCAGAAGAGAAAAGACGATCTGAACAGGCTCTTGGAATTCCGAGACTACGCATACGATAACACCTTAATGTACAAGGAGAAGGTGAAACGCTGGCATGACCGGCACATCAGACGAAAGACCTTTGATGTTGGACAGAAAGTGTTGTTATTTGATGCAAAGTTGCGGATATTCCCAGGCAAATTAAAGAGTAAGTGGACAGGGCCATTCCGAGTATGTGAAGTGCGTGACAATGGAAGCATCGCTATATCAGAATTATCCCCTGACGTACAGCCCTTTGTCGTCAACAGCCAACTACTGAAGCCTTACCTCGAACCATATGCATTCTTGGCCGTTGTAGACTCTATCCAGTTAGTGCACCACGATGATATCTCCACAGCACCTGTAGCATCAAAAGATTCAGACGATGTACTCCAACCACTATTTCTCTGATTTTCTTCTTTTCTTCTTTTCTTCTTTTCCTTTTCTATTTTCTTTTTCTATCTGAACGGTACCGCCCTTGTAGACAGTTTTCTATACTTAGGACGTACTTGGTCCTAAGTATAGGGGGATGTGCACCTAGAGTTTTTCATTTCATTCCGATCCTCTCCATTGTCTCCTCTTCTTGTCTATACTTAGGAGTATCTTACCTTAAGTATAGGGGGAGACAATCTGAGTACGATCTGTGTATTCCCACCCTTGACCCTCCCTGCTTTTTGTACAGTCTGCTATACTTAGGATTATTTGATCCTAAGTATGGGGGGACGGTCAACTTCTCATTCATTCATTCATATTTATTCTTTAGAACTGTCTATACTCAGTACGAGTTATGTCTTTGCTTTTCCTTTCGATCTATGAGGACATAGCTCAAGCTAAGTATAGGGGGGTCGTATATACCCTGTATATACTAAAAGCCATAACTCATACTGCAAAATAAAAGACCACCTCAATATAAATTAAAGTGTAATAAGCAACTATATAATAATGAAAGATGATTGTGAGTTCCTCAGACTCTTTATACGTGTACTGATTACTGAGTCAGAAAAGTGTTTTGTACAAAACATTCTCTTTTTGAAAAATCTTGTGAAATTTGTTTGAAAATAGTGTGTACAAGTATTCAACGTTTGAAAAATTAGTTTTGTGTGCAAAATTTATTTTCTTTGAGTGAAACCAAAATGTGTGGAAATCAGTGTGCAAATGATTGTGAAAATTTGATTGACAAAATTGTTTTGAAAAATCTATCTAGGATGTGTAAAACCTTTGTAAAAAGGATTTTCAAATGCGTGAACATGTTTGCAAAATTATCTTGGACTATAGTTTTCAAAATCCTTGTGAAAATGATTCTCGAGTCAGTCTGAGGAGTCCGCACAAAAATCTCTCATTTGTAAATAATAAATAAGCTCAAACAAAGCCTATAAGAACTAAAACCATATTATACATCAAATACTGTTTTCTTCTTTTGTACATATTGATTAATAAATCAGATACCTATACATTATGATTTGAAAAATAGTGTGACCAGTTTTGAAAAATTTGATGTGAAATGATTTCAAATGAGTGAAACTATTTTGATTGAAAAACTTTTTTCTTTTTGTGGAAGAAAGGATTTGAAAAAACTATGTGCAAATATTTTGAAAAATGCTTGCCAAAACTATTGTGAAAATATACTTATCTAGTGTGACAAATCTTTGCAAAAATAATTTTCAAATGTGTGTAAATGTTTGCAAAAATTATTGTGTACTATAGTTTGCAAGATTATTTTCAAAAACTAATAAGAACACCATTACAAATTCTTGTAAATCATGAATAAGAATACAAGTATTGCAATAAAATTCTAAATAAAACACTTCATTCAAACCTGTAAAGTTTTTAGAAATTCAAACTTTTTGTACAGAAAGCAGCACGCCCGTGTAAATAATTGTATATACTTTTTGTAAATGTCCAGTTCTTAGCTTATGTGCAAAAATTCTTTGTGTAAAGACATTCTTTGATTCTTTCAAACTTTTTGTGAAAAATTTGCATCATTCATTGTGCATAGCATAAGCATACCATTCATATTCTTTTTTGAGTGAGCTTGATGATTGAATCAGTCTAATAAAGTCTCAAATTGGAGCTTGGTTGGACCTTACCGCACCTAACTGCACTGGAACCTTATGGGAACTAGGTTTAAGGTACTTCAGGTCTATGCAGACTTAATTCTTTGAGAAATCAGGGCTGGGTTCAAGTCACCTCAGTGGACTAACTAGAACTTTTCGAGACACACGTATGACTCTTACCGACCGTGACCTAACTTGGACACTTGCACCTTTCACTTGGCTCAACTCAGTTGGAGTAGTGAGGGGGTTGGATTTGCCAGTCTGAGATGCACACGGGTGGAAACATTCGTCCTCGTCTAGGGAGGGAAGTGCACCCCAACCTGGTCCCATAGCCATGAGGTCTAAAGACAGGAGATTGTGGGTTGCGATAAAGCTTCAAAAGAGGGATAGTCTACTGGCTCAAGAGGAAAAACTCCTTATGTAAATGATGCTGTGAATAGTATGTTGAAAAAAAAATGGTCAGGCCTATACAAAAATAAAATGCCTGCAAAGTATGTACAAAGTCAATAAGCAAGCTTGAGTTCCAAAGACAAATATGTGAGCCTGCAGCTGGATGACTTGACTACACTGGTCTTGCATCCCGGGATAGGTAGCTACACTGGCTACCGTCCATTCTTCTCTTCACCCCCTCCTCTTGAGCTGGTTGCCACTTGAACTTAGAAGGGAATACCCTGCTCCTCGAGGAAAGAGCTGTTGGATTGGGGAATCATTGGGTTGCCATTCTGGAGAAGTCAGTTCTTTTATCATTTCAGTTGGGGAGAGCCACTATCACTTACACCGTACAAGTCAGCTTCATAGTTATAAGGGTTTGCGTATGATGTAGACTAATTCTGACCCGGCTATTGCGGTGGGTTGAACCGAGTCCTGTGACTATCGAAGGCTGTTGTATTTTAGAGCTGGTTCCCGACTAGGTTCCACACACATTCACACCCAAGGTCTGATAGGAGCTCCAAATTCAGATTTTGTAAAGACAGGCATTGCACTGAAAGCACCCCGATTCACTCTATCTTTCCTTCATTTTCCTTTTTCTTTTCTTTATTCTTTTTGTACTTATTGCATAAGTGTTTGCTAGGGACTAGCAAAGGCAAGTATAGGGGGTGATGAACCTCCATTTCATCACCTTTATTCTATCATTTTGGCCTCAAAAACCCCATCAAATGCATGAAATAGCACCAAATTGTACAAAATAGCATTCATGGTTCAGTGCATTAATTCCACATTAAATAAGGTTTTAATGCCAAAATTATAGAATAAAAGAAGAGAAAAGAAAAAGGAATAAAATATTGCAAATATTTTATGACCAAACCCCGAGACCAAGGCCAGCATGGTATTGGTCGACAAGAATAAAGTAGGGGGAGATAAGGGCTAGTGTACAATAAATACCTCATTTATTAATTCATTTATGCATTTTTGGCACCTATTTTGTACATAATTATTTCTTCATAAAATAAAGAAACTTTGTACATGAAAGTTGTAGATAATAATGTAAATAAAAATACAAAATTGAGTTTATGCAAAAATAATACCCAGTGTACATTTTATACACAGAATAAAAAGCCAAAATCTCAACTTCACAGACCCATATCTTGCAAATAAAAACTCCAAATCACCCAAACTCACCTTTAATTGTATATAGCATTCCATAAACTATTTTATATGGTTTCATAATTTTTGGATTCCATATGCAGAAGTTACGTTTTTGACCCTCCTTGTATATAGGACTGATTAAAATATTCATTTTACTCAATATTCATTATTTGTATAAATTCATATTTTTAGAATTTGTAAATAATGTATATAATGCATACACATATTAGAAGTTAAAGAAAACCAAAATTAATTTGTAAAATAAAATAAGTCTACAAATTCATAGACAAAATACCTATGCTATATACCTATATATAAGTAAAAAGGATTGTAATCCTTGATTCTCTTATTCTTTTATATTTTTATATAAGGTATACATTATACATGACTCATTAAAAATGTAAATCCAAAATAAAAATCAAGAAAATACAATAAATAAATTATGTGTATAAAATACATAGATAAAACACTTGTAAGTATACCTACATACACCTATACCTATTTATTTAAAAATATAAATAAACTCATAAAAATCAAACAAAAATACCTTTATACTCACAAAAATAAATTACAAATTTATAAAATAAGCCAATAAAATAATAAAAGAAAATAAACAAATTAAAAATAAAATACATAAAAATACATGTAAATACATACATATACACATTATTCAAATAAAACTATAATAAAACACCTCGAAAAATTCAATAAAAATCATAAATAAATACTAGATGAAATAATACACATTTTTTATTTTATAAGAAAAAATTAATAAAATCATTTAGGGTGTCAAATAAATCAATCTTCCATCAGATTTTCTGTTTTGTCTCGTAGCGGCTGACGTGGCCCAATGAGGCACCGGCCTTCGTTGACTCCCTGGTCAACTGTCCCATCCCTCGCCTGGCGCCTCTGAACTGTCCATTCCCCCGATTTCATGCAATTTTCCCGGGCACACCATCCATCAATCGACAATGCTTCCTTCACAAGAATTGTTCCCTAATCTTCCATGATGCCCGCCGAAATCATAGATCAACGAGATGTTCATTGGATCAGTCAATAATCGCCGGGTAATAAGGCCTCTTGCCAATGTTTATAAATAACAAGCTCCGCCTCCTTCCTCAGATTTGGCCACTTTTTATCCAATATCAAGCCTTGATTCTAGTCCTAGGACATTCCTCGTGACAGGGGGAGTGAGCTGGTGCCTCGAATCGGCCGGAGAGAGGAGGATTTTGACGCGGCGGAGCTCCGGCGTCCGCCCTGCTCCCTGGAGGCCCCCAGGTATAAGAGCTGCCTTTTTATGCATTTTTAGTTAGCTTTTAATGTTAGCATTTCATTCCAGTAGTTAGATTAGTTTGTAGTTAATCTCCTTAGCTTAAAAATCAAAATTCGAAGTTTGTCGGAGCTCCGCTCCGATGACTTCTTCATCGTGAACCCTAATTTTTCCGACTGCCCCGAGCATCCCATGTCAACCCTCATCGCCTTCTCCATCTGTCGCACCCACTTATTCAACCCAGGACCATAGGTCTTGGCGAATCGGGGCTCCTCCTCCGCCGTTCGCGCGAGCCCCTTCGCCCACCTTCATTTTTGCATAGCAGCTTCAAACCCTGGGTCGAGGAGCATCGCCTCGAGCCCCTCTCCCTTCCTGTGCAGGTTAAATGCACCAAGGAGCATCAGGAGTCGATTTATCAACGGGCGGAGGTACCTGGAGTTGTGTTTCTTCTCCGAGTTCGTGGCGCCGTTCCAAGGCACCTCCGGCCGATCTACAACCTCTAGCAGATAGAGGACCCTGCCAGGAAGCTATTTGGACCCTCAAGTGCAGCAATGATTGGCTGGAGAGCGAAATCGAGGAGGAAGAAGCTCGCCATGGCGAGTGTTCTTCCCTGTTCTTGCACCTGAGCTCTCCACCATTGGATGAAGGAGGTTCCCCCAGATTGAAGACCAACCGTTCGATGGAGCCCTGTTCAGACCGTCAGATCTCCCACGAGATCTAATCCGCACCGCTCATCGGCGAAGCGTCATCGGCTCATGTGGAGGCGCCACGTGTATAAGTGACTTGCATCCAGCCGTCCATCAACGCCCACGTTGGGGGTAAATTTCACATCTAGCCCCTGCCTTTTGTATTTATAGTTTAATACCTAAAATAAAAAGTCAAGTTGTAAATAAATTGTATAATTTGCAGTAGGACCCCCTGATGTTTTTATATTTACACTTTAGTCCCTCTGCGCCTCACGTGCAACACCCCCATGAGGCGCGTGAATTTTACATTTAAACCCCACCGGGTTTCTGTAATTACAAAATGGTCCTGACAATAAAAGTCCACGTGTATTTTTATTGTAATTTTTGCATGTATGCCCCTGTGAACTATTTTATTTGCAAAAATACCCCTGCCAGGCCATTTAATTTTTGAATGCTTTGTCTATTTATTTTGTTGCTCCATTTTAAATCGAAAATCTTGCAAAAATAGACTTAAGCTCGTGTTTGGTTGTGCTTGCATGCCATATTTTTAGTTATGCATTTTGTTACATTTTGTATTTATTAAAAATCAAAAACATGTCTTTTATTCACTGTCTAACTTATAAAATCCCAAAAAAATATGAAAATGACTCGAAAAATTCCAAAAAAAATTACTTATGGTGTACTTTGACGTATTATAGTGTCAGTCCAAAAACCCCTAAAAATCTCAAAAGGAAAACCTTAAAAATTCAAAAATACCCAAAAACTTCAAAAAAATATAAAAAATCAAAGAAAAATCAGAAAATTATAAACTCAGGCCCTATTTATGCTTTGTTTTATTATCTTTATTAGAAAAATGGTGTGGAAAATTTTTGAGGCTGATTGCTATTTTTAATGTCTATTTTTGTGACAGCCATGACCTATTCCACTGTTTGGTATTATTTAGCTATTTAAAATACTAAAAATATTTTCAAAATGCCCAAAAATCACAAAAACAGTAAAAACCCTTGAAAATCCCAAAAACACTTTGTTCCTGTATTTTTGACTATTTTTGAGTATTTGTTTTTGCAAATATTATAATACCCTTTTTATGTATACATATGTATTTCCAAAAAAAGAAAAAATATATATGTATATATCTAATTATTTGTATTTATATATCTTTGTATTAACCCTAATATATAAACACAAAAAAATATATATAAAAAAATATAATAATATATATGTATATCTTTTATTATATTTATAGATACCTATATATATATATTATATGTATTATAAGCTATTTACTAACCCTCTATGGGTATACATAATTAATATATTTATATTATGTATATATATTCATATATTACTTAATTATTATATTAAAAAAATAATAATAATTTTAAAATTCAAAACCCACTTCACACAAAGATGACTCTGAGATACATGTAGGCTATAGTATTTTGTATTGCTCTCTGTGGTTCGACCTCCTCATGCTTGTCACTGTACATTTTATGGTAGAGTAAATAAAGATTAATTCATATTTATTTTGAGCTTGATTATTGTATTCTTTGGTTGTGGGTTAATTGTTGATCAACCCGGGTGTTCTATGAGTGGTCGCCTCAGCGACAACACTTGATATTTTTCATGGTGACCCTCGCAGAACATTTTCCGCGGTTATCACTTAGTAATCACTAATGATGAAGCCGCTTGGTCCAATCCCATTTCACGAGCCCTTCTCTCATCTTCAGATGCCGCGGATTCACAGTTTCCAACAGAGGAGTGTTTGAATTGAACGAGAATACTTTTAAGCTGCCGATCTCTTTTAGGAACAAGAAGCAGATTTTTGTATCTTGCGATTTTGATTCAGACGCCTCGTATTAAGACATAGACTGGGCAGAGTTTGATGATTTATTACCTTGTCTGATTTCCACAGAGCCAGTAGCTAGGGTGGAGACCGTGCCAGTACTGAGCACAGATACACCAGTAGAGATGTCTTCACCAGCTTTTCATGATCAGCGAGAGTTCTCACATTCAGACCTTTAAGAGACCAGATTTTCCAGCTCCAGTTGTTCCGAACCGAAGCCTTTGTCATAGTCGCTGAAGTATAGATTCCTTACGAGTGAGCAGGAGATGCACCAGTCATTATCTCAACAGGATTTGACTGGAGAGCAAGAATCTCGATTGATGGAGATTCTTGAAAAGAACCACAAGGCAATAGGATGGAGTTTAGCTGATCTTCAGGGGATAAGACGGCCCTATGCTCCCACCATATCTTTCTCGAGGAGGATGCGAAGCCGTCACGTGAGTTCCAACGACAGCTGAACCTAAATCTTCAAGAGGTGGTCATGAAAGAGATATCCAATTGGGTGGATTTTATCTACCCCATCTCCGACTTCAAGTGGGTTAGTCCGTTGCATGTGGTGCCCAAGAAGACGGGCATCACTATAGTTGTGAGTGAGTCTGGAGAGGAGATAGCTACCTGGGTACCCACTTCTTGGAGGGTCTGTGTGGACTATATATGATTGAATCAGGCCACCAAGAAGGATCATTTCCCGCTGCCTTTTATTGATCATATTATAAAGAGGCTAGCTGGGAAGAGTCGCTACTGCTTTCTTGACGGGTACTCCGGTTACAATTAGGTGGCCATAGTGCCCGAGGACATGAATAAAACGACATTCACCTGTCCGTTTGGGACATGCTTTTAGACGAATGCCCTTTGGTCTATGTAATGCCTCGACAACATTTCAAAGGTGCATGTTGTCCATCTTCTCAGACATGGTGGGTGATTGCTTAGAGGTCTTCATGGATGACTTTTCGGTCTATGGAGACGTGTTTTTTATGCTTATCTTCATGGATGACTTTTCGGTCTATGGCGACGGGTTTGATGCTTGTCTCGATTTCATGGGTCCATTCCCTAAGAGTCAGGGATTTGAGTACATTTTGTTACCTGTTGATTTTGTGAGTCGTTGGGTTGAGGCCATTCCCGCCCGAACAACAAATGTTAAGACTATTTGCAATTTTTGAAAAAGAATACCATTTTCACGGTTCGGGGTGCCTAGAATATTGATATCTGATGGGGGGGTCTCATTTTATCAACGACAAGGTAAAGGCCCTTGCTAATGAGTTCAGCATAGATCATCGAGTTGCCACTCCATATCATCCTCAGACCAATGGTCTTTCTGAGGTATCGAACAGGGAGATCAAGACGATACTACAGAAGGTAGTCCACCCAGATCGAAAGGATTGGTCACAGCTTTTGGACTCGGTCTTGTAAGCATATCGGACTTTCTTCAAGACTCCTTTGGGCATCTCTCCCTTTCATCTCATTTTGGCAAGCCATGTCATTTACATGTTGAAATTAAGCATAAGTCACTTTGGGTTGTCACTAAGATGTTATTGGATCTAGAGAGTATAGGTGATCAATGGAAGGTAGAATTGGCAGCCCTGGAGGAGCTTAAAGATACAACCTTTTCAAACAGCCTACAGTATAAGGAGCGAATAAAGGAATGGTATGATTCTCATATCAACCATAAATAGTTTGAGCCAGATTAGAGAGTATGGTTGTTTGATGCCAGACTTAGATTATTTCCAGGGAAATTATAGAGTAAGTGGAAAGGAACCATACTTGGTCCAAAAGGTGCATGATAATGGTAGTATTGACATATCTGAGATGTCATACGAGTCCACCTTTCACGTCAACAGTCAGTGCCTCAAGCCACATCTCGATCATGATCCGCTGATTATTGACGTAGCCCCAATTCATTTTATGTGGTCTTTTAACTCACATCATTTGCATCTCATGCCTGATTATCACCTTCTTTCGCCTTGTATTGATCCAGATGTCCATATCACACATTCTTTTGTCTCACACCCCATTTGCATTTTATGATTAATGCTATACTCAGGGTGTACTTTACCCTAAGTATGGGGGTGTCAAATTTCTGATTATTCTTTTGATTTCTTTTTTACCTCTCTTTTGCTGTCTATACTTAGGGATATTTTACCCTAAGTATAGGGGAGGTAGACCCTATACATTCTATCACTCGGTTTTCCCTTGTGCGCAATCTTCTATGCTTAGGATTACTTGATCCTAAGTATAGGGAGAATCACCGAGCTCTATTCATTCTATTCTTTTATCTGTCGTTGTAATATAGACCTTCTTTTCACTTCCCTATATTAAGCACGGGTTATGTCTTCTTCCAACGCTCTTTGATCACTGTGAGGACATCATTCGATCTAAGTATAGGGGGTGTCGTATTTATTGTATATATACTTTAGCCATAACTCATACTTTGTGTGAGTGTGTTAATAAATAAAATGGCTAAAAACCACTTAGTAAAAATCACATAAATTTTAAAATTTTCCTGTACATAAAACTCTTTCCTGCACATACATAGCTATTTATAAAAATTATTTTTGTACAAATGTTTGTAAAAATGTTTGCTTGTGAAAAGTTTGTAAATATTTTTTGTATCAAGATAATGTATATAGTACAAAAGTTTTGAAAAATGTTTGAAAAATAAAAGTTTGCAAAAACCCTTGTGTAAATGTTTGTAAATAGTTTGCAAAACTTCTGCATTCATGCATATATTCAATCATTTTCAAAAATTTTGCATGTTGCTAAATTTTCAAAAATTACATAAAAAGATTTTTGTATATATCTGTAGATTCTTCTGAATCATAGTTGACATTTAAACTAGTCTAGAATTAAATTGGAAAATGGAGCTTGGTTAAGACCTTAATCCACCTAATTCTCATAGGAACCTTATAGGATTTGGAAGACTTTTCTGGTCCATTAAGAACTTAATTCTTTGAGTCCACTAGGCTATGATCACATGTCATATTGATGAGCCAAAGTAGAACACTTAACACCACACACAGACTCTTACATCCAATGTCTTTACTTGGACCAACACTTTACACTAAGCTCCACACGGATGAGGTGGTGAGGAGGCAGTTTCCTTTAGCTTGGGGTAGCATACGAGGGTAGTACTTCTAGGCGGAACCTCTCATCTTCCTTTAGGGAGGGAAGTGCGTCTCAACTTGGTCTAGCGGTGTTGAGGTCTAAAGACATGAGTTGTGGGTTGCAATAATGCTTCAAAAGAGGGATAGTCTACTGGATCAAGAAGAAAAAGTCCTTATGCATATATGCTGCACCATGTAGATATGTTGTATATGCACATAAAAAATGCAAAAGAAAGAAAAACTCCAAAAATAGTGGACAGGCCTGACAGAAAATAAAATGCCGGATTGTATATAGCCAAATAAAGCCAAAGCTTATGTTACACCTTCTCATCTCATGAAGCTTGCAGCGAGAGACTTAGCTACACTGGTTGGGCTCCCAAGGATACGTGGCTACACTGGACACAATCCATTCTCTTCTTTCCCCCCTCTTCTTGAGCTGATTGACCTTGAACTTAGAAGGGAATACCCCGCTCCTCAAGGAAAGAGCTGCTAGACTAGGGAATCAGAGTTCCTTGCTGAGGGAGGTTGTTGCCTTGTCAGTTCTGAGGTGGGAGCTACATATCACTTACACTGTACTAGGAAAGGATTAATGGTCATTAGAGTTTGTGTATGTAGACTTGTTCAGATCTGGATTATTGAGGTGTCTTGACCATAGATTGGTGGAACTTAGAGGCTGTTGAGTCTTAAGCTTAAGTCCAAATAGGGTTCCGTCAAACTAATAATCCAAAGGTCTGACTGGGCTCCATACTTCAATTTAATAAAGAGAAGTTTAATAATAAACCATGATTTCCTTCTTTTCCTTTTCTTATCTTTTTCACTTCTTTTTCAAATAAGTATTTGCTAAATGACTAGCAAAGGTAAAAGTATAGAGGGGTGATGAATTCATGATTCTTACTCTTTTTCTTTTATTTTAGCTATTTATCTTGGCAAAACATCATGTAAATAAATGTAAATACAATAAGTTAGCATTCAACATGCATGGTGTTAACATTGTATAATTAGCATGTATTTGTGCAAAAATAAAAGAATAAAAGAAAAGAAAAAGGAAGGAGGTATTTAGAATAAACACAGAGGGACCCAAACCCCAAGAGAAGGTCAAACCTTGACCCGATCATCAAATAAAATAAGTAGAGAGAGATAGGGCCTACTCTATGTTGTACATATAACCTATGTATATAAATAAATTTTTGATAAAATAAAAATAAAATATTTTTTACCTCATTGTATATATTCCTAAAAAGAAAACAAAATAAAATAAAAAATTAGAAAAATGAAAAAAAATAAAAATAAAGTCCTCTCTCACTTGTATAAGATACATGCATACAGGTCTCATTCCCTATTTTATTCTATATCTATAAATAAATCAGAAAAATAAAATAAAAATTATTTTGAACTCCTAAATAAATTTTGTTGAAAGTAAATAAAATATAAAATCGGGGATATTTTGTGTAAAAATAATGAAATAAAAATACTTGTACAAAATACATAGGTATATTATACCTGTATATAACACTATGTACTGTATATACACTATTATATTTTTCATAAAAATAATTAAAAATCACAAAAAAATAGTTTGAAAATTAATAAACATTTTCTATTTTCTACTCTTTTTATTTTAAAGTCATTTACTTTTTTTATTGATTTTGTAAATATTTTGTAATTTCCTTTTTTCTGATTGGCCGGGACTAGATGTTGACCGCGGGTCAACGGCCTCTTCCAGGCTTGACCCGACCCGACTCCCTTCGTCAGAGCATTTTCTCCCTTTTTTCCCGATCGGGTAAGGCCTCCTCTCGACCCGAATCTTCGCTCGAGCTTTCTCCTAGGATCAACGATCCTCACGGATTCCTAGGAAGGCGCGGATCTTCCTAGTGTTGCGCGCTTTCTCTCGATTCTTCCTCCACCCTAGGAACCCTATATAGTATCCTCTCCCGCATCCATTGTAGGTAGCTCATGCCTCACCCCTTCTCTCATCCCTAGGAATCTTCAAAAGAGTGACAGTAACCTGAGGAGTCCTTTGGATCGAGTGTTGGTGACCCGAAGCTGCAACTCAGCTACGTGGCCGGCGACCGTTACCGTGTCTAGCATCCCTGCCTTCTGCAGCGAGGTCGAGGCCACAACCCCGACAACCGTCATCGCTTGGAGCTCAGGAGTTCATCCAGATCTTCAGGTATCCATTCCATCCTCTGCACTTTCTCTTTTGATTCAATCTATCCATTTAGCTCCGCCACACGTTCACTTGATCCGACCAGCTGGTCGGAGCCCCGTTATCTGCACTCATCTGTTCAGATCGAACCTACGCCTTGCCCTCCATCTCGCACCACAATATGATCATCCTTAGCCTTGACCACTGAGTAGAGATTACGGTCGGGTCCCCTCCTTCCATGTACGTCGGAGACCCAACTCCCATCCACCCTCATTTCTTTCATCTCCAACTACAATAACCTGGATCAGAGCACAACCCCGAGTCCTATCTTCATTTGCAGGTACCCTTGCACGACAGGACCTCTTTTGGACCTCTAGTGGCTTGTCGGACGAGCTCCAGGTGGAGCTCTCTGTTGTCCCGACCATCCGACCATCACCAAACTGATCAACCTTTGTCATTTGACGTGGAGCACCCCTATGGAGGTGTTAGAACCTTTGGAGGCTCGATCAGCCTGACAGATTCGCAACATTTCCCGATTGAAGTTCGTTACCCGCCAGTTTATCCACCATCTTCCACCTCCGTTGGATGAGGAGTCGAGCACCAGTTTTGATCTGAGTCGATCGTTGACGCAACTTTTCAGACCGTTGGATCAGGACTGACAAATCAGATCTTGCCGTACATACCCAACATACCCTGAACCATCAGATCTAGGCTGCCAGTCATCAGGACCGTACGTAATCACCACCTCCAGAGCCTGTTACGTGCCCTCACGCATTTTACATGCTCCATGCGGAGGTATTTGCATATTTTATCCCGTATTTACTTGTTTTACTAGTTAGTCCCGTAAATAAAAATCGTAGCGTAGACATTTTATAGTTTGGACCCTATGTTTTCAGTATTTGCATTTTAGTCCTTCCAAACCTGAGATACGTGAGTTTGTGGGTTATTTGCATGACTTATCCTTGAACTTTATAGATGTTATGTTTCGAGTAGAAACTTTCTGATTATTGCATATATGCCCCTGTGCGTGTGTTTTTAAACATGTATGTGAATTAAGTGGACAAATTACAAGCTTAGCCCCATGCTTTTTATGTATGTTATCTTTTGGCTTGAAAACTTTCAGTTAATAGCACATAGGTCCTTGTGTTCAATGTGTTTTGTTTTTAATCAAATAATTACTAAATTTACTCCAAAAATTCCATAAAAATTACTATTAGCTCTTGCTAGCACATAATATTTATGGTTATTTTTGTGAATTAATTTAGTTTTATTTGATATTTTTTATAAATCAAAAACACCTAAAAATCATTCTGTCTATTTTCTAAAATACATAAAATTCGAAAAATTGTCTGCAAAATTCCATAAAAATTTCTATGTGTGTGTTTTTATATGCTTTGTCTTCAATATCATATTTGCATAAAAAATTTTCTCATAAAACCCTAAAAATTACAAAAGACTCAAAAACTTATAAAAATCACTATAAATTCTAGAAAATTCAAAAAATGGATTTCAATTGTTGTTTGTAGCTATTTTTTACTTTTTCATGAATGTTACATCCATGAATTAGGTCATTTTTCATATTTTGAACTTGCCTTTTGGTCTAGGATGTACACTGTTTTCCATTTTCACCCTTGTTTAATTATTATAATTTATATAAAAATTGGAAAAACCCCCATAAAATCACCAAAAACATCTGAATATTTGAAAAACAAAAAACATTTTTGTTTCCTGTTTTGAGCATTTTTTACTCTTTATAAAAATTGTTGTAGCTTGCTTGTCTTTATTTCTTTATTTTGATTTCTTATTTCGAAAATATAAAAAATTGCAAAATTAAAAACCACAAAAATTTGCTTTTCATTCTCTGATTAGGACTACATCGTACATTTCCGTGCTCTTTGTGTTCGACCCTGGTCTCTATACCAGGTTAAATAAATAGCAGCCACTGACATTGATTTTTTTGCATTTTATTGTCTTACTTACGTGGTTTTGATTTTTTTCTTAATTGACCGAATTGATTGGTTGAGAACAATGACTTCTGATTATTTTTCCATCTTAGTCGATCTCAATTTCTGTGTCATCAACCAACCTTATGGAACTTTCTTGGCAACAAGATAGTTCACAATGTCAACGTATCATGGACGCAAGGTGATAACAAGAATCACCTCGTCCCAGAAGGTATCTGTAATAGGTGTGGTCTGCTCTAAATCCTCAAGATGCTCTAATCGGGAGAGGTGATCCGCCACCACATTCTTGACTCCAGGTTTATCCTTAATCTCTATATCACACTCTTGGAGTAAAAGGATCCATATGATCAATCTGGCTTTGGCATCCTTCTTTTCCATGAGGTATCGAATGGAGGTGTGACCTGTGTAGATAGTCACTTTAGATCCAAGAATGTATGATCGAAACTTATCCAAAGCAAAGTCTACGACTAACATCTCCTTCTCAACCATGGTGTAGTTCCGTTGAGCGGTATCTAAAGTCCGGCTAGCGTAGTGAATGTCAAACGACAATCCATCCCTCCTCTGTCCAAGCACAACCCTTATGGCAAAATCAGAAGCGCCCGTCATGATCTCGAATGGGAGAGACCAATCGGGTGGCTGATGGATAGGAGCCTGAACAGTTAATCCCTTGAGAGTCTCAAATGACGCAAGATACTTATCATCTATAATGAACTCAATATCTTTCGTTAGCAAATTAGTGAGCGATCGAGCAATACGAATGAGGTCCTGAATGAACCATCAGTAGAAACTGACATGCCCCAGAAAAGACCGCAACTATCACAAATTGGATGGTAGATTGAGTTTCTTGATGATATCCACATTGGCTGGATCAACGTCCATGCCCCTATTGGAGATGATATGGACAAGGAGCGTCCCCTGAGTCATCATGAAATGACTCTTCTCCTAAGATAAGCAAGGTTGACCTCGATGCAGCGCTAAAGTAATTGGTCTAGGCAGTTAAGACAAGCATCAAACCCATCACCATAGACCAAAAAATCATCCATGAAGACCTCTAAACATTCGCCTACCATGTTCAAGAATATGGATAGCATGCACCTTTGGAATGTAGCTAGGGCATTACAGAAACCAAAGGGCATCCCTCTAAAATCATACGTACCAAATGGACATGTAAACGCCATTTTCTCCTGGTCTTCGGGCGTTATAGCCACCTGATTGTACCTCGAGTACCCATCAAGAAAACAATAGTGACTCTTCCCTGCTAGCCTCTCGATAATCTGATCAATAAATGGAAGCATGAATCCTTCTTTGTGGCCTGATTCAATCATTTGTAGTCCACACAAACCCTCCAAAAAATGGGTACTCAGGTTGCTATCTCCTCTCCAAACTCACTCAAAACTGTGGTGATACCCATCTTCTTGGGTACCACATGCAATGGACTAACCCACTTGGAGTCAGAAATGGGGTAGATAAAATAGACGATCCACCACTTCGATATTTCCTTCATGACCACATCGCAAAGATTCGGGTTCGACTGTCATTGGAACTCACGCGATGGCTTGGCGTCCTCTTCGAGATAGATGGGGTGGGAGCACATGGCCAAACTTATCCCCTGGAGATCAGCTACAATCCATCCTATTGCCTTACAGTTTCTTTCAAGAACCTCCATCAAACAAGATTCTTGATCTTTAGTCAAATCCACTGAGATAATGACTGGGAACATATTTGGCTCACCTGCAAGGAATCTGTATTTTATACTCTACGATAAGGTATTCAATTCCGGACATGCGGGAGCTGGCAAATCTGGCCTATGAAATGTCAGTGTGAATGCTGATAAATCTGCATGTGAGAACTCTCGCTGATTATGAAAATCTGATGAAGATGACCCTTCTCGTATGTCTATTAACTGTATTGACTCACTCTTCGCCCTAGATGTTGGCTCTGAGGACACAAGACACAGTAAATAATCATCGAACTCCTACCAATCAAAATCAGTGTCTCTGTATGAGGGATCTGAATCCGAATCACAAGAGATATAATCCGCCTCACTATCCTGATTGCGATCATCAGTCTCTAAGGTGTCCTATGCCATGAGTGTGCTCTCCAAACTCTCATCTGCTATGATCTGAAAATTTGTAGTGTCTGAAGGTGTGACGAGAGCTCGTACTGCTGGATCTGCCCAAACTGCTTCATCGTCTGTAATTACAAAATCACACTCCTGGTGGACGTCTAGCTCTGCATCTGTCATCTGCTCTGAGTCGCTTGTATGCTCTGAGCAAGTTGAATCTCTGGCTCCGGTTTCCTCGATCGTCTCTTTTGTACACTTTTGCCCTCGACACAAAAGTATACCTTCCTGCTATCATGATCGGATATTGCCTTGGCTGTAGCCAAGAAAGGTCATCCTAAGATAATGGGGGCATCTGTCACGGATTCTGGGATCTCCATTTCCGATACAAAAAATTGCACGGGGAATTTTAAGACCTGAACAGTGACGACAACAACCTTGAGTAACCCCTTCAGCCTCTTGACAGATCTATCAACAAACTGAAGGATTGTCCTACTCTATCTCGGAGGGCCAAACTTGAATCAGTCGAGTAAGGTAGTCGGGAGAAGGTTAATCGAAGAGCAGTTGTGTAATAGAGTACGATTGAATCACTGCTCATGAATGTGGCATCTGACATAAGGTGCTCCTGCATCGGGTCTCTTAGTTGGAAACTTGTTCCTAATAGCAAAGCATGTGGCATGGATAAGCACATGGATCTCTGCATTGTGGTTCCTTTTCTTCCTACGGATGGTGGTCTTCTCTCTCAAATTCTTCTTGAATAGAGGAATATGCTCTAGTGCCTCCTGTAGAGTCAACTATATCTGGAATATGTCTGTCATCTGCTTGCTGAACTCTATCTGGTGCTTCTTTTTGGGATTTTCTTTTTTGGTCCTCTTTCCTAAGCGGAGTGCTTGTGGGAAGGGGATGGATGGACCCTCTCCAGGAGCTGAGGGTCAAGAGTAGGTTCTTGTTCATGTAATGGGCTAGAAATCACACAAAGATCATCATGTAAAGTAGATGGACTCATAGGAGACACAGAAACCTTTCCTTTATTCATATTTTTTATTTTTGTTTTTCCATCTTTTTATGATTTTCTATAACTGTCCTCAGGTACAAAACTAGACAACATAATAGACGGAAAATTGGTGGCATCAGCACCACCCACAACATCTGAACTCGCGATATCACTGTGCTCTATTCTGGCATATGGAATTATGGTGGCCTCAGTACCACTGTCTGCAACTAGAAATACGACAGCCTCAATACCATCGGTTGGATCAACATCCTTGGTGGCATCAGTACCACCACCACCACCATCATCATCATCACAAGAAGCATCAGCACCGCTTCCATCCTCGTCTGGTGCTCTAGAGTCTGCATCAGGACGTTGCTCAGACGAGTCACTACCCGTTGGAATCTTACCACTCTTAAGTGTCATAAAATAAACATCAAGTATAGAAGAAGAAATGACATCCAAAAAATTAGTAGGAGCGGTAGTATTTGTAAATTGTACCTGCTCAGATTTTCTCTTCAGATTATTCGGATTGAATTCAATCTTAGCGGGTATGGCGGCCTTGCCCTTTATAATCTCCCTCATTTCCTGCTGGAACCCGTCCATCTCTCACCGAAAGGATGCCTGCTGATCAGAGAGTAAGCGCGTGAGGTCATCAAGGGCTGGGTTCTCATATACTGGTAAATGAGAACCGAACGGGTTACCTCACTAGAAACGAGGATAAGTCTGCTGCTGGTGGTGGTAGTGAGGAGGAGGCTGGGAATACTGCTGAGGCTGCTGCCTCCACTGCTGTCCCTGATAGAGGGGACAAGGACCTTACTGTTGCTGGTACTGGTGGGAGTGCTGGGGATGCTGCTGCTGGCTACTCTGCCCTGCTTGTGTTGCCTCCAGTGAACCATCGAAAACTGGGATGGTTACGATGAATCCCGGGCTGAGGTTGGTACTGATAGTACCAGATCCTGTTGACTTCCATCAATGACTTCTTCTCGAGGTATGGCAGTGATAGGGTTGCTAAGGGCTGATCCTACTGATAAACCACCATCTGAGTGTCTGGAGAGGGTGCTGGCTACTGGTAGTGATAAAGTTACTAAACCGGCTCTACCTGGATGTGGTGAACCTGGTGGTGCATGGCAGAAGGCTGGGTGGAGTTGCTCCCTGGATCGTCCGTGACCTGAGATGGGGTTGAGAAGCCATCTATGCCTCATGGAGACACATGATCTGGGTCTTCAAGTTACTCAAGGCATGTTCAAGCTCATCAAGCATGTTGAGCTTGTCCATTCCTTGTCTATGCTTCTTCTCAATAATCTTGATCTGGTCTAACTTTTAGTTAATGATGCCCATGTCTGTAGATGAAGACTCATCTAGTGTTGTTGCTGACGAAGAAGTGGATGGACCGACATCGACGCGTGCAATCCTCTGAAATGAAGTCGCATGTGGGGGAGGCTTCCCCGAAGTATAGTCACGGGTCTGGGACATCACTGTATAGTTTTCTGCCATCTCCTTATAGATGGCCCAGACATGGTCTTCATCCTTGGAAAAATAGGACCCTCTACAAGAGGCGTTCCCTAGCCCCTGCTGCTCCCGTGTTAGCCCACAGAAAAAACTCTGAACAAGGTTGGGCTTGGATATCTCATGATGTGGACACCGGTCAATGAGCTCTCTAATTTGATCCCAGGCCTCATGGAACTGCTCATTTGGGATCATCATGAAGTTGATGATCATCGCTCGCACTGCATTAGTCTGGCCAAGTGGATAGTACTTATTAAAGTATTCGGTCTGGAGCTGCTCCCAAGTAGTGACTACCCTCCCTAGATGCTTCAACCAGTACACTGCTCTATCAACTAAGGATAACGGGAAGGAAATCAACTTGATAGTGTCCTCATCCACAAGTCTATCATGGACAGTGCTACAAATCATCTCAAACTCTTGCAGATGGAGATGAGGCTCTTCGGTGGCTAGCCCATGGAATTTGGGCAGTAATTGAATCGTCTAGGGGTGAAGCTCGAAGTCGCCCAGATTCTCTGGCAGATGGATCCATCTATGGGTGAGGGTTGCACTAGGGTTGTACAACTGCCTCATCGTCCATGCTGGTCTGGCTGGCTCATGATGGTCGTCCTGGCATCCGTCTCCTCCTCCAGCTCATGGTATCTCTCCACCAGCTGGCCTCTACGGCTCTACTCGCCCAGCTCTCATCTACGTAAGCTCACACCTCACTTCAGTCATGAAAACTCCCTTGTTCCGAATCTGATGGTGCATGGTCTCCAGGGAAGCAAGTAGTGTGTTGTTGATGGCGACTGGTCTAGTACATACGAGGAAGGCTGTGACTGCTCATTAGTGCGGTTCTTGCTGCTGGCCATATCTCTGGTCTCTACAAAGGCAAAAGGCCCTAACTCAAGTGCTGTCAAATGAACGAATAGTTGTGCTGGCCTCTGCTCTGGTACCTCAGGTGAAGAAGAAGGGTGGTCGAGGGGGAACAGGGTGGTAGCGAATTCGGGTTTAGTGAGCGGGTCTGAGCTCTCTGAAGCCAGCCTAGATGAATGGAAAGGAGTGCTAGAAAGTGGTGCTATCAAAGGCAGCCTAAGGGACCTCCTTCCCATCATCGTGATCTGGGGATTTATGAAGATTGGATCTGGATGCAAACAAGATGAGAAGTCAAACCCCAAGTTCACCTACGCAACGCGAGTTGATGACCATAAAAGATCGGTCGTTAATCTTGTCCTTTTTTATTTAGGTGATAAATCAATCTATCAAAGCGATTAAGCGAGCTATTAGGAATCTAATGCTCCCAGGAGACTATCCCGAATCTCACAACTAGTTTTTCTCAGCCAGTATGGGTACAGACCATTTACCGGCTCCCTGATCTGCCCAATCTGCTAAGGAAGTCCTGAATCGATTACCGGCTACCCGATGAAATCCTCACTAGAGAACAACTAATCACAAGACCAATAGTCTGAAGAGAGATCAAGTGTGGCTCTATCCTAGTGTGTGGGTCGCTCTCTCGCTGTAGATAAATCAAACAAGGAGGGGGTGAATCTCCCCAAAACAAAGATTTTTAATTGAAGTGGGTTTTAGGTCAAGTTTGCATTATCAGTCCCAAATTTTATTTTTTTTTCACTTTTTAGGTATTTTTCTGAAAGAATACAATACCTAACAAATTTTCTGATTTCCTTGGTTATTTTGAGTCCAATAAAACTGGGGTAGGAAGACAAAAAGCCAATGCGTGATCAAACACTATGATGAACACAGAGATAGAAATGCGTACCTTACTCTAGCAATCTACATGTAGGGTGAGCCGCACATAAAATAACGATTGAAACAAAACTATCTATATGATGAACGGGGAAAACATACCTAGATGAGAAACTTCTATTACGTGTAGAACAAGTAGCTAACTATCAGGAAGAGAGACCGGAGTCCGGTCTTCGATGACATTCGGTGCCCACCACAATGGGTCCTGCCACCGCTGTATACACCCTCTCTCGGCACGTGGTCTCTAATCCAGTTAAGTTAACCTTTTTTATGTTTATTTTAACTAAGTCCAATTCACGTTCCATAGGAATATATAATCAATTAAGGTGTTGGGACCTTAACTAATTACAAGCTCAACCTGATAGAAGTCCTAAATCTAGGGGCCGAATCCACGAGAATTAAATAGAAAATAAAAGAAGAAAAATCATCAAAAAACTATGGTGAGGTCCCCCGAGTACACCGGTACTCGACCAAACTGGCCCCGAATAGTCTAAGTGTCCAAACAAGTCCAAACAGTCTAAGTTATTACAATAATGGATTTTTTTGTAAAAATAAAAACTATCTATCAAATACAACTACTTCTTCTCCTCTCCTGCTCCTCCTTGGATGCGAGCTCTTCCAAAAGCGATCCAACTCGTCGTCGAGCGGTTCCTCGCACAAAAAGTGAAACAGAGAGAGGTCAGAAAGCAGTTATAACATATAGATACAAAATAAATCAAAACTGAAATCTAACTACTAAGCCATACTCCTCAGCAATGATGCCATTCTAATGAGCCAAAATTCCAATCGACTAAGGTAGAATTAAATAACAATTATCATTGTCCCTAATCGTTCAAACTAGTCACAAGAAAAATAAACCACTCAAGAAAATAAGCAATCAATATAAGTGGTCTCGCTATTTTATTTCCTTAACATATTGACTAGGGTTGAACACAAGGAGCACGATTAAAAAATAAGTAGTCAAATCTCTAAAAGAAAAGTATATTTTTAGTGCTTCTTAGTTTTGCAAATTTTTAATTTTCAATAAAGCAAAACAAGTTCAAAATATAAGAAAGCACAAACAACACACTTTTAAATTTTTCAAAATGTTAAAAAATGCTCAGAAAATTAAAGTAAAAATATTTTTGGGTTTTATATATTTTAAAATATTTTTGATAACTTTTGTTAAACTTTTAAATGTTTTTGTTAATTTTTAAAAATCAAACAATGCTAAAAAAGCAAAATAGTGCACATCCAGGACCAATTTGCAAATTATAAATACTTAAAGTGCCCAAAGGTATTGGATAACAACTTTATGATGAAATAGAAATTAAGAGCTACAAAAAGGAACTAAAAACGTAATTTTTGGATTTTTCTTTGATTTTATACAATTTTTATAAAATTTTGGTTGTTTTGTGATTTTTAGGGTTTTTATAAAGATTTTTCAAAAAAATTAATATTTTGTGGAATTTTTAAGACATTTTTCGAATTTTAATAAATTTTATAATGTAAACATGACCCTTTTTATGGGGTTTTGAATTTTTAGTAATATAAAATGCAAGCAAATTATCCCATGAAAATCACCACAAATATTACACACTAGCAGAAGCTACCAATAATTTTTAGGTAATTTTTAGAGTTAATTTAATATTTATTTCATTACATAAAAGACAAGGAGTTAAACGGATAACTCTTAGGACCAAACAGATAACTGATGTTAAAGTTACATGGCCAAATATGCAAAAGTCTGCTGAACACATGCGCTGCACGTGATCCAGGCTCACAGGGACATAAATGCAATTATAAAAACTTCGTCACTCTTTCAATAACCAACGGAAATTTAAGGCGCAACTTGCAAATATCCCATACAAGCACGTGGGGACACACGTGACTCCAACTCGATAGGACTAAAATGCAAATGCAAAAGTACTAGGGTTCAACTGCAAATGTCTTTAACTAAACATTTTATTTACTGGACTAAAGTTAAATAACATAAAAAGACAAGGAAAGAAGTGCCATATACCCAGCAAACACGTGGCGCACGGACGAAAGGTCTCTGACGTATGGCTCTGATGAATGCCAAGGTGGATCTGATGGTCTTGGGAGAATGTCGCGGACATGCGTGTCAGATGCGCCAAGGCTCTAATCTAACAGCTCGAAGGTTGCAAATGTCAACCTGCTCTGATTTGATTTGGCCGAGGTCTTCTCATCCGACGATGGAAGGAGGGTTTGCAGGAACACAACCTAGGCAAACTTCAACGGAGCAAGGATCGAGATCCGACGCTCCAATGAAGGCTCTTGGGGGTCCGGTAGTGTCGTGGGAGCACTCCAAGTCTGTTGGAGGGCTCCGATGGGGGAGACAATGGTCGGATGCATGTGATGGTGAAGCTCCTCCTGGAGCTGCTCTGCTAGGCTGTCAAAGGGGACTCCTCGCGCATGCGGGCACCTGCAAAGTATGGGCCGACTCGGGGGTGTAGATCTGGACATGTTATTTCATAAAAGATAAGGGGAGGCGACATGGAATGTCTCTTTGGGTCTCCGACGAAGGTGGGGGATGGATACCCAACCTAATCCTACTCCGATGAGCGAGATTCACGGGTATAGGCTGCGTGAGGAGGGTGACGGTGAGTAGGCTTGTCGAGCGATGCAGATGAAGATGGGTAACGGACTCCATACCTGGTGGTCGGAGCCAAGGAACGGGCGACAACGATGAGATAAAAGAGTGGAATGGAATGGAAAATGCAAGGGCTATAGATGATACCTAAAGGTTCAGATAAACTCAGAATCTCCAGGCGAACGCGCGGCGAGGGTTGTGGCCTCAACTGGGCTGTGACTGGCCCAGGAGGCTGAATGCGGCGACGCTCTGGCCACGTAACTTGAGCTTCGACGACGTATCACCACTCCGTGCTCCAAAGGTGGCTCCAGGCAGCTGTCACTCACTGGAGGTGGCTAGGGGGTAGAAGGGTGGTGAGGTACGAGCTCAAGAGCTGGATGAGCGGAAGAGTATATTTATAGGATGCTCAAGGGTCCAAGAAGATCGGAGCATGGAGCGGAACCCTAGGGCGATCCGGCTGCGCCTAGGGATCCGCGAGGATCGTGGATATTAGGACTTTAATCAGGCATAGGAATCGAGGCAATTGGAGGTTGGAGTCAAGCGCAAGAAATCGGAGAAGGAGCTCCGATGAGAGGAATCCAGACCTAACCCGACTGGAAGGGGACGCTGACTGAGGTCAACATTCCCGCGCGAACCAATGAGAATCCATGATTTACAAAAATAAAAGAAAATTGAATTTAAAATAGTAAATGTATTTAAATTAAAAGTATATAAAATTAAAGAAGTTTATAATTTTATAAGCTATTTTTCTGTGATTTTTATTTCTTTTTTTTGAAAAATAAAATAAAGTATATACAATATATAATATTATATACATGTATAATATACCTATGTATTATGTACAAACATTTTTATTTTATTCTTTTTACAAAAATTCTTTTTATTTTATATTTTATTTATTTACACAATAATTTAAGGGATACAAAAATGATTTTTTTATTTATATTTATAAATTAGTTAAAGTTGTAAATAAATAGTTAATGTATTATCTATATGTGTCTTTTTTACAAGGAGTTTTTCTATTTATTTTTATGATTTTTATTTTATTTTTTTTATGATTTTTGTTTTATTTTTGTATTATTTCTAGGTCTATGTGCAAGTGTGTAAAAGGAATAATGTATTTATATTTTATCAAAATAAATAAATATTTGTACATGTATAGGTAGTATGTACAATACACAGTGCACTCTTATCTCTCTCTACTTATTTTCTTTGCGATCAGGCCAATGATTGACCTTATCTTGGGATTTCGGTCACTCTTTATTTGTTTTAAATACATCCTCCCTTTTCTTTTCTCTTTATTCTTTTTTTTGAAGAAAAGTTGCTAATTGTGAGATATTAACACAAGCATGCAAAAATGTTAAGTTATTATATTTACAGGTATTTTACAGATGGTTTTGCTAAAAGAAAGAGCTAAAATAAAAGAATAAAGAATGAGAATCATAGATTCATCACTTAACAAGTACTATCCCCTTGGATGCCTGAATCAGATATGATCTTTGATTGCCAACTTCTCCTAATTATCCCATGAGCCTATTCACGAGGCATTAGAAAGATTTAAGGTTTGACGGAGAAGTGCCCCCATCATGATATACCAAAGACGAGCCTAGTGCAGAATTTCTTTGGGGGTTTGAGCTTTGAGAACTAGAGATGGGGGGTCCCACTTCAACAAGGATGAGGATGTCCTTTATCAGATATTCGAGGATATGGTGTAGAATTCAACATCCATATCTTCTTTCCGTGCATTCTAGAAGAATCCTCTTCCTTCTTCTTCGTCACCCCACAAGGTCGTCAACTAGATGGCATCTCATGATGTGGATAGAGTGGATAACACTGATATGAGCATTATTGGAGACCACTCATCCAAAGTAGATATCATAGAAAAGCGATCACAAGAACTTGAAAAATTACAAGTAATCGAGCAGAGGACGAAGCAACTGGACAAGATGGATGATATTACCCGTCATCTGAAGCTTCTCGTTAGTACCATCAATGCATGTCAGAGCTAAAGTGCAACAACCGATACTCTTGCGGTGGAGCAGACTACTTCTTCTAACTCTTTATCCAAGTAGAGTACCGAAGTACGTTCTATAGTTCAGCATGTTTACTACATGCAGACTCCGGATCAGGTCCCACAACAGTCCACTCCAGCATGTGTTGTTCCATACTACATGGAGATTTCATATCTTTCTGAGCAGTGTTCTCCAACTCCACCTCATATTCAGGAGGTGAATGACATTTGAAGCAGCCCCGAGTGTAATTAACCCCGTCTATCAGGGTAGGGCCAGTTCAATTCTCAACAAAGTCAGAGGCCCGTCCACCATCTTCAAGGAGGCGGACCACAACCCCAACACCAGCAACCTTCACAACCTCATCAATATTTGTCTCCACTACATTTTCAGAGTTGGAAACATGGATATCAACAGCTGATGCAATCTGCATATTCCTACCAACCTTACTACCAACAAAAACCTGCATATTTTGGGCACTATTCGCATCCTCCTCCTCCTCCTTACACATATCAACAACAACCTTACACTGGGTACCGACCTTTACACTATCAGACTCAGCAACATCTAGTTGTTGAGCGTCCTGAGGCGCCTTCGGTAAACCCATCACTAGATTAGCTAGCCCTTTTGATGAAGAATATTACTGATTTGAATCAGAGGCTTGATGACCTGACCACCACAAAAACATTGATTCCAGCCCATGTCGAAGACAATCCGAATAACTTCAGACATAAGGAGAAGGTAGCCAATGATCCATCCACTCTCGAGACAGGTATCACCTTTGATTTTACTTGTTTATCTGACATCATTCATCTAAGGAGCGGTAGGAGAATGCAGCCGCCCGTACACCAATTGGGATTGAGGGATTGAGTAGCTGAGAGAGCTACACCAACCACATCATCTTCTTCACCAGTTGAGCAGTGGTCCAGTGTTGCAGAGCATGGAGGATCTGCACCATCCACTTCTTCACCACCATCACCCTTATATTCCAGAAAATCACAAAAAGATAATAAAGGAAGATGCAATACTGAGTCAGCTACGAAGGAGAACATACCCATCATAGAGTCTTCTTCAACACCAATAGACTGAGCATCTCATTCTATTTTACCTTTCGTTTCTGTTTTTACACCTGTATTAGATGATACTATACATATAGATTCTAATCATCCTTTGGTACATGTTGATTCTTAGATTAATAAGAGAAATGGGTACTTTGATGTTTCTTCTGATTTTATTACATTTCCATCTGCCTTGAATCATGGAAAAATCCAAAAACTAAAAATAACCTTATCTGATCTTGGAGTGGTAGATATACTTCAGAACATCTTTTTAGAGATGCCACTCCTTAAGGTCATGGAGTACACACCCGGAGTCAAAAAGGGAATAAAAGAAGCATGTACTAGAAGCGTCAACCGAAGCAGAACACACGTCCAAGGATCAAAAAGTATATTTTGACTATGGCCACAGTTCACTCCATCATCAAACTCCCGCCAAAAAATAAAGATAAGGGAGCACCACACATCCGTTGTATGATTTTTGATCAAAAGTTCGATCGTACTCTTCTCGATAGCAAATCCTCGATCAATCTTATGCCATCCTTGCTACTCATTGAGTTTGTGTTGGGGCCTCTTAGATTGACCAGGATGATCCTTCAGTTTACTGATAGATTGATCAAGAGGCCGTGGGGCATTCTCGAGGATGTTATTGTAACGTTGCAAGGAATGAGCTTTCAAATTGATTTTGTTGTCATGGATATAGATACACCTACACCGTTACTCCATACCCCAATCATATTTGGTCGCACGTTCCTTCAAATGGCTGAAGTGGTAGTTGATTATGGTACTGGAGAGATCACCTTTCACTCTCATAGTGATAAGGTGATGATTGAGACGATCCCAGATCCGAGGCCATCACCGCCACCGGTAGAAGATGAGAGATAGCCAGTTATAGCAGATTCTGAGGACTGTGATTTTCTTATCAAGATACATGATGTAGATCTTTTCATTGATTTCATGGATACCCAGGAGTTACTTTCTCAGAAGGAACCTCTGGAAAGCACAACTGACTTTTGCTCCCCTATTGATGATTCAGAGTTGTTAGTTAATGGATTGTTTGAGTTGTTTTCTGTGGATCATTCTGAGTTATTTTTGGAGGTACATTCTGAAATTCCTGAGATACACTATTTTGAGATTACTAATGAGATACCTCCTATTGCATTATCTAAGATATTTATTGTCGAGTTTTCTGCGATCTTTGAGCATCCTAATGAGCCATCCCTGTTTGAGCAGAGAGCAGTCCTTGCAGACCTTTCTGAGGCAATGCATGCTGAGCCTATAATAGCCACAATGGATAGTTCATAGAGTACAGATCATATACATTCTACTAGTACAATTGAGAGGTTGTTGTAGAGCACATTCAGACACCATCCAAGCTTAAAGCTTTACCCTTATCTTTGAAGTATGCCTTCCTTGCGGGTGCCCCAAGATGTTTCCGGTCATCATCAATTAGCAATTGACCGATGTCCAGGAATCTCGCTTGCTAGAGGTTCTTGAGATAAACCGTAAGGCTATTGGTTGGAGTATTTCAGATCTCCATGGGAATAGTCCAGCTTTGTTCTCGCATGATATCTACTTAGAGGATGACAACCGGATGACCTATGAGTTTCGATACCATTTGAATCCTAATCTCCCGGATGTTGTTATGAAAGAGATCAAGAATGGTGTGATGCTGGCTTCATTTATCCCATTTCAGATACCAAGTGGGTCAGTCCGTTACATGTAGTCCTGAAGAAATCCGACTCGTGTGCGCACTTCATGATGTGTCTGTGTAGATTACCGGTGCCTGAACTCAGCGATCAAGAAAGATCACTCTCCAATTCCCTTTATTGATCAAATTATTGAGAGGTTGGCAGTGAAGGAGTTCTTTTGTTTCTTGTATGGGTACTCTGGATACAAACAAGTTGTAATCGCTCTTAAGGATGAGGATAAGACTACTTTTACTTGTATGTTGGGCACCTACGCCTTTTAGACAGACACACTTTGGATTATGTAACACCCTCGTGATGAATACTCATTCATCACTCTTTATTCTTTTATTTTAGCTATTTATCTTGGCAAATCAGCATGTAGATAGCTGTAAATATAATAAATTACCAAAAAGCATGCATTTGTTAATATTGAATAATTAGCATGTATTTGTGCAAAAATAAAAGAATAAAGAAATAAAGAAAAAAAGGAAATATTTAGAATAAATATTGAGTGACCTGAAACCAAGAGAGGGCCCAATATGGGCCTGATCGCAAAATAAAAGAAGTAGAGAGAGATAGGGCCATTCATTATTGTATATATTCGTTCTTATTTGTACATATTTTATTTTCACAAAAATTAAATAAAAATGTGTTTCCCTTATTTTGTATATATTTCTAAAAATAAAATAAAAAATAAAAATAAAATAAAAACAAAATAATTTCTCTCTCTCACCATTGTACATACCATGTATATATGTATCACACTTCTATTTATTTTACCTTTGTAAATATACAATAAAAATAAAATAAACATTATTTTATACTCTAAATTTTATGTTGTAAATAAATAAAATATAAAATTAGAGTATTTGTACAAAAATAAAATAATAAAAATAAAAGTATAAAATACATAGGTATTTTATACCTGTATATAATATTATATAATGTATATACCTTAATTTATTTTTTCAAAAAATTAAATAAAAATCACTAAAAAATAGATTGAAAATAAATAAACATTTTTTATTTTGTATATATTTTTAAATAAAATCATTTTCGATTTTTAATTTAATTTATAAATATTTTTGACTCTGAATTTTGTGATTGGTCCACGGGGGATTGTTGACCCCCGGTCAACTACCCCCTGGACCACTTCCTTCGCGGATCTGGTTTTCGACCCGTCTTCTCCAAATTTTGCCAAATCAATCCGCCCACCATTTGCATTGATTTGAGGCTCTGACTACCGAGGACGGACCCATGATTCACGCCCGACATCATTCTTAGGGGTCCGCTGCTCAGAGTGCGCACCCGAACTCCATCTTTGTCGGACCTCATCGAGTATAAGTTCACCAGGAGCTGCAATTTTCATGCATCTTTGGCTATTATCTTCGACCCCAGTGACCTCCATTCGCCTCCTTGAGTGATAGCGAGTGTAGGGGAGTGTTGCAGTGAGGCCTTGAAGCCTTTAGCCCTAGGTCCGGCAAGCCCTCTCGCCGTGCTCCACCACCGGCGAGCCCGAGCCTCTGGAGACGTCGCTCAATTGAGGCAAAGATCCCAGGAGGTAGCTGACCTCCAACACAAACGCCGGCAGCATTAGGTACCCTCGATAGACTCTAGCTTTCTTTAGATTCCAAATTTTAGAACCCAGTCAACCGAGCTTCTCCGCCTTATCCTTCGTGACTGGACCATCGGTTGCCCATTCCGACGACCCCATCATCTTCGCGAGACTTCTATCCACATTCTTGGCCCCTTCGTTCCCCCTGGTTCACCGCGGAACATGTACCCGACTCTCCTCCGTCGTTGCCTCGCCGGAGAGCATCGCTCCACCTCGCCCCATCACCCACTTCGCCCGTTAACGGGTCGAGGCACTTTACCCTCGACCCAGCAATCTTCCTGTGCAAGTTTGACAGAAGACAGACCTCATCTAGAGGTCCAACACTTGAGAACATGAGCTCCAGGTGCCTTAGCATCGTCGGGGTCTTCCAGGACCTCTCGGCCTCATCGGAGCCCACTATTCGCTGCGGACCATCTCCAGCGTCGTTTTGCCCATCGGAGCAGCATCGGAGGAGCTTCCAGCCACGCGTATCGACTGTTCGAAGTTCACCGGCGGTGAGGTCTTCGCCGCTCATCCAGGACCCTCCTCTATCGTTCGATCGAGCTCCTCCACCAGGTCTAATCTCAGCCATCCATCTACAGGGAGCTCGCATATGTTGGATTGTTCTGATGACCGGATCTCGTACGTTGATCGTCGAAGGGGTATCAGCTAATCAGAGCCGTTTGATCACAAGTGAAGACTCCTCGACCGTCAGATCTGTAATAAAGGGGTAATTTACACTTAGGCCCTTAGTACTTTTCATATTTCAGTTTAGTCCTGTAAATATTTTTAGAAGTTGTTTTTATTTTGGATAAATTGCATTCAGGACTTCGTGTTTATTTTATTTGCAAATTAGTCCCTCTAAGTGTATTGCACGTGGTCTGTCACGTGTTGTTTGGGTTATTTGCATTTTTCTTCCTGAGGATTATTGTTGTTACTATTCGAACTTTGATAAATAAGATTTGCATTTATACCCCTGTTTGTGTGCTTCATGTACCGCCCTCGTGCGTGCCTAGGCTTTTTGCATTTTCAGCCCTTCATTTCTTCCGCATGTTATTATATGTCTAGATAGTTTTTAATATTTGCACTTAGGTCCCTATGTGTTGTGTGTGTCTGATTGGCTTGAATAAAATAGTAAATCTTGTCTAAATATTATGAGATTTTGACACATAGCTCTTGCCATATTGTAGGAATTTCTAGAATTTTTAGGCACTTTTTATTTTCATTTATTATTTTTAAAAATTCAAAAACCTTTATTTTTGCTACTGTCTAATTTTAAAAATCAACTAAAAATATTTAAAATCCTTTAAAAAATTTAAAAAATTACATTGTGCTTGTCTTGTTGTGTTTTTAATTCTGTGCAATTTTTTTTGATTTGGATCTATAAAAACCCTAAAATTTGAAAAAAAACTAAAAAAACTCATAGAAATCAATAAAAATTCCTAAAAATTCAAAAAATGCAATTTCTTTTCCATTAGTTAGGTTTCTTTTACTTTATCATAAAATTGTCTCTGGAATTTTATAGGCTATTTGGATATTTTTAAATAGCCTTTAAATTCTAGCTGCACATTGGTTTTAATTTTTTGCGTTATTTCATTTTTAGAAAATTCCCTAAAAATCCCGAAAATCTGAGAAATATATCAAAAACACTTGAAAAATTATAAAATCCAAAAATATTTTTATTTTAATTTTTTGAATCTTTTTGTTGTGTTGAATAATAGTTTGAATTGGCCTTATTGAGCTCTTTTATTCATTTTCTTTATAATTAAAAATTACAAAAAAATTAAAAATCTAAATATCCACCAAAAATACTTTATTTGTTTTACTTTTTATTCCAGACTACTTCGTAGGCGTTTCACCAATCCGTGCTCCTTGAGTTCGACCCTGGTAGCTATACCATGTTAAATAAAATAGCAAGACCGCTATTTGTTTTATTTTCTTGATTTTGATATTTGGTGGTCTTCGAATTTTCTTGTTGAGTCTGACTCGAGAGGTTAAGGTCGCAACGACCCTTGATACCTTCTCACCTTAGTCTCTCGGATTTTCAGCTCATCAGAATGCTACATTCCAGAGGTGTATGTTGGCCGCTTTTGTCAACATGGTAGGTAGTTTTCTAGAGTTCTTCATGGATGATTTCTCGGTCTACGGGGATTGTTTTGACACATGTCTTACTTATTTGGATCAAGTACTTCAGAGATGTTGTGAGGTAAACTTAGTGATCTCGTGGGAGAAGAATCACTTTATGGCAACTAATGGGATTGTATTTGTCCATGGCATCTCCAAACATGGTATGGATGTTGACCCGACTAAGATTGATATGATCTCCAAACTTGAGCCGTCGCAGAATTTGAAGCAATTAAGGTCGTTCCTTGGCCATGTTGGATTTTATAGTCGATTCATTAAGGACATCATCAAGATCTCCGGGCCTTTGATTGAGCTTCTATGCAAGGAGAGTGAGTTTATTGCTGATGATAAAGTCCTCCTTGCATTTCATCAGATGAAAGAGATAGTTACTAGAGCTCTTGTCCTTCAGCCACATGTTTGGTCTCTCCCTTTTGAGATCATGTCGGATGTGTCATATTTTGTAGTTGGAGTTGTTTTAGGATAGAGAAGGGATGGGATGCCATTTGCCACACACTATGTTAGCAAGACTCTGGATGAGGCAAAACACAATTACACAGTTACTGAGAAGGAGATGTTAGCAGTAGTGTTCGCTTTAGAGAAGTTCCACTCTTATGTACTTGGATGCAGACTTATTGTTTACATGGATCACACTGCCATATGATATTCACATGCAAAGAAGGATGGCAAACCATGCTTTTTCAGATGGATTCTCCTTCTCCAAGAGTTTTATTTCGAGATTCGATATAAACCTGGAGTGAAAAATGTTGTGGCAGATCACCTTTCTCGGATTACAGATGCAGAGTCCCCTGAGTAGCTACTTTTTCCATATCAGAGAACTTTCAAGTTGAGTCTATCATGTCTGTTGCCTCACTCCCATGGTATGATGATATTGTGAATTATCTTGTCTCCATGAAAATTCCACAAGATTGGCCCAAGCTGAAGGTAGATAGATTTCTGTCAGAGATTCAATTTTACCATTGGGAGGATCCATACCTATTTCGTGAGGGTGTGGATTGTATCTGGAGGAGTTGTATTCCTTAAGAGGAATACAATAGTGTGCTTAAGGATTGTCACATATTAGAGGCTACTGGGCTTCATTTGGGAAAGCACACGACAACAAAGGTTCTTCAATGCGATCTATGGTGGCCAACTTTATTCAAGGATGCTACGGATTATGTGAGACATTGACTGATTTCCAAGAATGGGAGGAACTGTTGGTTCTAAAGATACCATGCCCCTGAGATATATTTAGATTTTAGATGTTTTTGATGCTTGGGGCATAGATTTCATGGGCCCATTCCTTGTTAGTTAGAGATTTCAGTATATCCTGTTTGTCGTGGATTATGTTAGTCATTGGGTGGAGTCTATCCCCACCTGAGTCACTGATAGTCGTACAGTTTGTTCCTTTCTCAAGGATAACATTAGTGCATGGTTCAGGATTCCTAAGATACTCATTTCAGATGGGGGAAGCCATTTCATCAATTGAGAGGTTGAAATCTAGTTAAGGAGTACACCATTGAGCATCGTGTCTCATCTCCTCACAATCCACAGACTAACAGCGTGGCTGAGATTTCAAATAGGGAGATCAAGATGAGTCATCATTGGGTATGTCTCCCTACAGATTGGTTTATGCAAAAACTTTCATTTACTAGTTAGGCTTATTCACAAATCATTATGGGAACTCCGTGTATGCAATATGGATTATGAGAGAGAAGGTCTGAGTAGGAAGGTGGATACGAACAGATTGCTGGAATTCTGAGATTTTGCTTATGACAACTCACTCATGTATAAGGAGAAAGCCAAGCATTGGCATGATAGACACATTTGGAGAAAGACTTTCATTCATGATTGGAAAGTTTGGTTATTTAATGCAAAATTGAAGTTGTTAACAGAAAAAGTTAAAAGCAAATAGTCAGGATCACTCATTGTTAGAGCTGTGCGAGACAGTGGTATTATTGTCATACCTAGTTTGTCATCTGACGCACAACCATTTATTGTGTAACAGAGTTGCTGAAGCCATATCTAGATCTTAATATATTCCTTTCTGTGATTGATTCTATCCATTTGGTATCAGTCGATGATCCTTTTACATCTTCTGTGTTTGATATATACCCTTTCTTTTTATTCTTTCTTCTTCTGTTTTTATCATTCACCTCTTTCCCGTTTGTGTGCTATACTTAGGATGTACTCTATCCTAAGTATAGGGGAGGTGAATGTCTTAAGTTGTTCTTTACGTTCCATCTCATCATTCTTGTTGTTGCCTATACTAAGGGATCCTTTACCGGGGATGGTGATGTATGTCATTTCCTTCCTCTTTATTTTATTTTATTTTTCTTTATTTCTTCTGTTACTCACTTGTCCTTCAACTTGTTGATATTCTTTTTCTATACATAGGGATCTTTACCCTACATATAAGGGAGGACAATTCCAGTCATTGAGTTTGTACATTCTTTTCCTCGGTCCTCCATGTTTGTACAATCTCTATACGTAAGATTATTTGATCCTAAGTGTGGGGGGATCACTGACTTTTATTCTTTCATTCTTTATTCTTTGAGTCGTTGTTGTATAGATTATTTTCACTTTTCTATACTTAGCATGAGTAATGTCTTCCTTTGTCACTTCTTGGTCACTGTAAGGACATAGTTCATGCTAAGTATAAGGGGTGCCGTATATATTGTATATATACTTTAGACATAACTCGTACTTTTGTTTGTCTAATAATATGGATAATTATACCTGAATAAAAATATTTTGTAAAAATTCTTTGAAAAATTCTTTTGTAAATATTTTTGTAAAATATTTAGAAAAATTCTTTGTAAATTTTTTGTAAAAATCTTTGTTAAATTGTTTGTGTAAATTTGTTATAAAATTATATTGTTTGTAAAATCTTGTAAATTATGTTGTATCAAAATTAATTATATTGTATTTTTTTGTAAAATGTGTGTAAAAAAATATTTGTAAAATTGATTTGTAAAATTGATTTGTAAAATTTTGTAAAATATTTTTGAAAACCTTTTTGTAAAATGTTTGTAAAAATGGTTTGTAAAATTTTATAAAATTATTTCTAAAATATTATTGTAAAATATTTTGTAAATGTTTGTAAAACTTTTGTAAAATGGTTTGTAAATTATTTTGTCATCTTGTATATAAACAACTTGTTTGTACATATTGTGTGTATATATTTATTGTAAAAATGTTTATAATTAGAACTTGTAATCACCTTGTAATTATGTGAGTAAAATTTTTGTGCCTAAAATTCTTTAATAAAATCCTTGTATAAAACTTGTATAAAGCTGCATATAAAGTTCTTTATTAAAATTTGTATATAAAATTCTTTTGTAGATAACATGCTTGTAAAAATGTGTACATAAAACTTGTAAAGAGTCTTTTTTGTAAAATCTTGTATAAATTATGTAAAAACTTGTATATATGTTGTGTATAACATTCTTTGTAATTTGTATAAAATCTTTGTAAATTCTTGTAAATGTATATAATTCTCTATTGAAAAACTCTATAAAAATTGAAAAAAAATAAAATCAATAAAAATTTGCGAAACTCTATAAAAAACTTTCAAAAAAGATTTGTCTTTTCTTTTATTTCATTTTATTTTCTTTGAAAAATGTGTTTTGTATATATTTTCTTGCATTTGCATTTTTCAGAATTATATTGATGCTTTTATTAGTCTGGAATAAATCGAAGAATGAAGCTTGGTTAAGACCTTAATCCACTTAATTTCAGAAGAACCTTATAGAACTGAATTGAGACTTTTCAGGTCATAGCTACTTAATTCTTTGACTCCACAAGACTATGTTCACATGTCATCTTGATTAGTCTAAGTAGAATATTTCATACACACACATGGTTCTTTTAAACAACGACTTAACTTGGATAAGCATTTTACACATAGCTCTTCACTGATGAGGTGGTGAGGGATAGAATCCATTTGCAAGAGACGCATACGAATAGAAACATATGCAGTCACCTTGAGTGGCTAGTTCACCCCAACCTAGTCTAGGGACATGAGCGTTTAAATACGGGAGCTGTGGGTTGTAATAAAGCTTCGGATGAGGGATGGTCTACTGGCACAATTTTTCTATGATCCCAAAACATGTACTTAAATAAGATTCTATATCCGTAGGGGCACAATAAGACCTATGCAGTGCAACAATTCTTTCCACCAAATACAAGTAATATGTATTCCAATAAAAAAATCAATCATGTATATTTGACCATATTGGTCTAGCTTCAGAGAAACTACATATCTAAGTGGAGACTTGGCTACACTGGCTGGCTTCACAAGGATATGTGGCTACACTGGACACACTCCAATTCTCTTCTTATTCTTCTATCTTCTCTCCCTTCGATTGTGGACACAACACATACCTGAACATAGAACTTAGAAGGAAATACCTCACTCCTCGAGGATATTAGCCATGTGAGCCCGAGGCGAACCATTCCTACAATAAATGATAATATAATATATGATTTATCAATAAAAGTTATTGATAGTTTCACTCCCTTTATGAGATTAAATGAATGAATGCACTATAAGGTCCCTCTGTATAATTGGGGTTATGTATTATGGATGTCTTGATGATCATATAGTTGTTGATTCATTAGTTGAATCATAGAGGCTGGTGCTTGGATGAAAATCTAAAGAGTTAGATTGAGGACTCATCAAGCACTATCAAATGATTATTAAGAGATGATCTCAGCATGAGTAGGAGATGGCAATCCTTTCTCATTTGGTTGATATCTGACCGACTTCTTGATGCAGATCCTCTACATGGGAATGGTGATTCGGAGGTGTCAGATTAATTGAGTCAAAGGGTTGACTTAACAAGATCGAGATAACCAAAGATCTATGTTGAATACTGTCACAACATAAGCACACATCCTCTGACCAGAGACAGATGTGTTACTATATGTCTGAGTGTGTACATTTGGCAGACCATAAGGTTGATTACCCAACCAAGGTCTATAAACCGACGAGCTGGTGTGCATGCAAGGGCATATGAGTAATACAATCTCTCAAAGGGATCATACAGGTTCACTTGTGAACCGGAAGACATGAGCTCACTCATGAGGTATTGGGACCAATCAAATTCCATGCATGGTCATGATGCTTTGGAAGCATGACAAGAATTTGAAGGTATGATATATGCTTTGGGAAAGCATATGGTCAATACCAATTCCCAATGACCAAGATTGAGAAACTAGATAATTCAACCCTAAAGAAGACAATGTAAAATTGATCTATATCTTTGGGTTTATCATAAGTCTTCTAGTATGCAGGATGTACAGGTGTTAGGAATACCTGAGGGTGATGTGATCATAAACGATTGTATAACCATGACGCTTCCATTCCGAGGGAGTGATGAAACATGTTTGTATTTGATGAGGCTAAAGAATCGGTTTCGCGGCTTTTTATTTTGATGAAAGTGGTCAGTTGTAGCAAAAGCCGTGAAACAAAAATCGGTTCTTGAACCTATCAAACAAATACGGTTTTCCGAAGAAAAACCGTTCACTAATATTTTACCAGGCAAGTGTTCCTGGGTCGAACTCAAGGAGGCAGAATAAATTCCCTAGATTTTTCTCTTCGTAATCTTATTTTTAATTCTTCTCCAAGTGATCAAGTCAAAACACCTCTTTTTTATTGATTTTTATTTTTATTATTTTTATTTGATTTTTAAAAAGGGATATTTTTCAAAAGATTTACTTATTATATAATAGGTGAATAATAGCTAGGTGGTACTATATAGTATGGTGATCGGGGTCGAGCCGCGAGCTCGAACTACACAAGAAAACAAACCAAAACAAGACGTCTTTCGATAAAATCAAAACACATCGAAAACACGTCAAAAATCCACGAAATCTTTATACTAGGTAGTTGGGGAAGTTGTGTAACTACCCTCAAGAAATCGTCAAAATCCGAGGTCACAAGAAGAAGAAACAACCCCTACAGCCCAGGGGCATAAGCACAAGAAAAACTATTTAAAATGTTTGCAGTTAGGTCCTCAAGGACTGTTCTGAAGAAAAAGTACACAAATCTTTACATTTAGGTCCCTGCAGAGGGACCTAAATGCTAATATGAGAAACCTGGGGGGCAGAGATAGATTCTGGAAGCTGGCTGGGTTTAGTATGAAATTTTTCCACCGTTTCGATTTGGACGCCTGAGGTTAGAACTTCGCGCCTCGATCGGAAGGCCACGGGTGCGCCACGTGTTGCGCACATGTGCTTCCCTTGTTCTTGGGCAGTTGCAGCTCCTGACGACCGGCCTCGCTTCTCGGAATTATCCCGGCCAACCGGCGAAGACTTGGGCGCTCCGGCGGGGCCAGAGGGGTGGCTCCTCCACCCCTCGAGCTCGCCCGCGGTAGAGATGAGGTTGGTGCGGCTCCGAGTGGCGGTGGAACGTCGATGAAGATGTCGTCTTCAGCACCTGGCAGTTGATTCAGTCATGGCGGTCCATCTTTGGAGTGGCTTTGGATGAAGATCGTTAGCTTCCAGACCTCGAGAAATGGCTTGCGACGAACTTGTATCTGCAAGGAACACAGGCGTATGCTCGATTCATGTGGAATCGGCCAACAAATGAAAGATCACAAGCTCCAAAGTTTAGAAAAAATCATAATCTTCCAGCCAAACAACCAGGTGTGTGAGATGATGATGGGAAAACGATTTGATTTGAGACAAATTTGAAACGAATCGAAATGGTTTTGTTGAATGTCGTCTAACCTAGATGATTAAGCTAACTAAAAACATGATTAACGTCGCTAATCGACGCACGCAAATCGAGAAATAAAACGAAGAAGATGGATGAATAAGCCTGGGGAGGTCTAGGTGTATTACCTGGATGAAGAAGCTCGACGGCGGCTTTTGACCGGAGCGAAACGCGGCGTACGCGGCGATGCAAGGCGGCGTGGCAACCTTGGAACCTTCTCTGATGTGCCCTCTTCCTCGCGAGATCCTCCACGGCGCTGTCACCGCCTTCGTTTGGTCAGAACAAGGCTTGGAAGGTGGGGGTTCGGAACACCTGGAGCTGGAGCTCTGGGGTGGTTGAAGAGTTGGTTTGGCTATGGCGACTTGAGGGCTATATATAGGACAGTTGGCTTGGGCTCCAAGTCGAGATGGATGGTGGCGATGGAGAGGGTAGTTAGGAGGAGAGATCGAAGGGTTTAGGTTGGTCGGAGAGGTTACAGGTTGCGCGGGGAAATTAGGTGAAGTTGGCAGGTCGAGCAGCTGGGCACAACCTCTTCTTGAAGAAGAAGGTCCCAGGTGCTGACAAGTGTCAGCACCTGGTTGGTCCAAGAGCTTAAATTGCTTGTAAAATATATAATAATTAGTAAATAATGTTATTTTAATCAGGTATAAATACAAGAAAGTTAAATAAATTAATTTTCTAAATTATGGTATAAATACTTTTTATAAATAATAAATATTATTTAAAATATAAATATTATATTAATAAATATGTATTTATAAATAGGTTTTATATTTTTAATTTAATAAATAAATAAGTGAGAATTAATTTTATATTTTCTTAATTATTAGAGTATTAAATAAGGTTTATACGAATTTTTATAGATTTTTATAAATTAATTTACATATTTTAATAAATAGGGTTAGTATATAAGTAGGTCATTTATACCTATATTTTAGGGTTTTTGATTTTATTAAAATAATAAATAGTCTCCAAAAATTATGAAATAATTTATGGTGAAACTACAAGATCATGAAATAATTATAAGATTAAGAAAATGATAAATAATGTGTGTTACATAAAATAAATAGCCCAGAAACCCCTTTGTCTTTTGGTCCCAAAACCGACTTTTTGCAAACGGACTCTGAATTCGATAAACCACCTTTATTAATTAAAGAATATTATTTTATGAACTTTAAAGGTGAGTAGAGTGAAATTGGAGTTTGTATGAGGAAGTTATGATGTTCGGAAGTTAAGATTTTGACAATTTGCAGGCTGGGTTTCTTGGCATATATACAGGGTAATATTTTTAACTTATTTTTATATTTTTATATACATTTTTAGAAATAATTAGGAGAAGAGTTTGGTAAAAAATATATTCATATGAAATAATTAAAATTCTTTGAAGTTTTGTATTTATTTTATAAATAATGAAAGGTGTATATGTGTGTGTTAAATTATTTTTCTCTGGTTTTCTTTCCTCATCTCCCCCTACTTATTGGTTTGTCGACCAATTCATGTTGACTTGATCTCGGGGGTTGGCCTATAAATATATCTTACAGCTATATTTATATTTTAAGTCATATGTATATATATATACATATATTCAATCTGCCTTTTTCTTTATTTTTCTGGTTCTTTATTTATTTACATGATTTTAGTGGTTAAAAGTGGATATTTACACATGAATGGTGTTTTGTTAAAATATGAGAATTATTGGGTATTTACATGTATTTGTTAAGGGTTTTAAGACAAAATGCGACAGAAAAGTTAATGAATCATGGATTCATCAACCCCCTATACTTAAACTTTGCTAGTCCCTTAGCAAACACTTATTTTGACAAAGTAAGTGAAAAAGAAAGAAAGTTAGAATGAATTTGTTTTCCTAAACCAATTCATGAGAACAGACAAAGGACAGAGCTCGATCGAGCCTGAAACAAGCATTTTTTCAGAACCTTAACTAGGATTAGGATTTTATCCTCAACAGTCTTCAAGTTCCATAATCCTTACTCGAGATCACTTCATCGGCTAGTTCAGACTCACCTATTCATATCGCAAACTCTATCATCCTTGAAGTCAACTTGTACAGTGTGTGAATTGATTTAGCTCTTCCTGCTTAGAGAACCGAAGAAACCGTCAATCCCGGCTATACACTCCTATGGCTTCCTCATCCCGCTACTCTTTCCTCGGGGAGGGAGGTATTCCCTTTTGAGTTCAGTTCTGCTATGTCCACAATCGAATATAGGGAGAAGTTAGAAGAGTGAGAAAAGAAGTGGAGTGCGACCAGTGTAGACGCATCTCCTTGTGAAGCCCAACCGGTGTAGCTGAGTCTCCACTAAGATGTGCAGGCATATTTGGTGGAGGCTTGGACCATTGTGGTCTTATTTGGTGGCTTCTGTATTGCTTTGACTTTGTAATTTGCTTGCACTGCATTCATCTTTTGTGCCTCGACGGATATAGCATCTTTTTAATCCGTCCATTTTTTGAGGTCTTAGAAAAAATTGTGTCAGCAGATCCTTCCCTCATCCGAAGCAACTATCGCAACCCCAATCTCTACCGTCTTTAGACGTCAATGCCGCAAAGATAAGGATAGAAACGCAGTGTACTGCCCTTCGGAACTCCATGCAAGTTGAGCTAAGTGCAGAGTGCATGTGTTCAAGATTGGTTCACTGGTGTAGAGTTGTACGGATGACTCCAAATGGTCTACTTAAGCTCAGATGACTTGATTTCCTGAATATGGTTTTAAGGAACCCAAAGATTTTAAGTCACCAGACCTGAAGAGTCTAAATTCCAGTTCCTAATCAGGCTCCTTATAATGAGAGTTAAAGGCCGTAATCAAGCTCCATCCTTTAGACTAGACTCAGTCCTTAGTTCCGGAAATCAAACTTATTCTGAAAAATGCGAATGCAAATGCAACCATGTTTTTGTGAAGTATATTTTCTGAATTTTACTCATTTTTATGGATTTTAAGGATTTTGTAATTTTTACGAATTTTAGGACTTTGTATTTTTTATGGATTTTATGATTTTTATAAACAAGGTTTTATTCATAATTTTACAAGATATATTTTATTCAAGTTAAGTGTCTAATGTATTTTACAAATTTTATCTAAAAAGTATTTTACAAGGATTGAATGGTTTTTATACATGTTTTAATAAATAGGATTTTAAATAAGTATTATACATATTTTAAGGACAAATTTTTAAGTACAAAGTTTAATTACAAGTTTTAATTACAGATTTTAAGCATGTTTTTACTTATTTACAAGGATTTTATAAATAAAAGAGTGGATTTAAAATTAACCCTTACCCACTTTTTATGGATTTTATAGATATAGAAAATACATAAAAGTACGAGTTATGGCCGAAAGTATATATACAATATATACGCACCCCCCTATACTTAGCTTGAGCTATGTCCTCATAGCGTCAAAAGAGAAAAAGGAGGACATAACTCGTGCTAAGTAAAAGTGAGTGAAAAAGGGTATCGATCACAAGTCAGTCAACCCCCCTATACTTACGATCAGGTCATCGTAAGTATCAAGGGAGAGCAAAAACGGGATGACTGAATGAAAAGGATAAATAACGAAAGTTCAAAAGGAAAAGAATACGAAATCATCGAAATCACTCGGTCCCCCCTATACTTAGGATAAGGCATCCTAAGTATAGAAAAGAGTGTAGCCAAAAATTGGGGACCAGTGATTCGTGAAAAAGAATGGCTATACAAAAGAATCAGTACAGAAAATAAAACGTGAATCAGCGGGCAATCAGTCCCCCCTATACTTAGGATCTGGCATCCTAAGAATAGAAGACGAGCTAAAACTGGGGACGATTGTGGTCTACGAAGAATGTACAAGTGTTGTGAATCTCCTGAAAAGAATGGCTCAAAAGAATTTGTACAGGAAGAAGTGAAGGAATGATCACGATTCCTGTACAAAGTAGATCACTTCAGTACGGGCCAGATGATCAGTAGTCTCTACGAAGTGCTTCAGCATCTACCCGTTAACCACGAATGGTTCTGGACCAGGTGACACATCTGATATCGCAATACTGCCATTGTCGTGCACCGTTCTGACTATGTACGGTCCTTCCCACTTGCTTTTCAATTTGCCAGGAAAAATTCTCAACCTTGCATTGAACAACCAGACTTTCTGCCCAGGGACAAAGCTCTTGTGTCGAATATGTCTGTCATGCCATTTCTTCACTTTGTCCTTACAGATAAGTGTGTTCTCGTATGCTTGATTTCGAATTTCTACCAGCTCATTCAGATCTATCTTTCTCTTGGCTCCTGCTTTCTGCATATCCATCAGTATCTCTCGAATTGCCCATTCAGATTTGTGCATGATTTCTATGGGCAAGTGGCACGGCTTTCCATAAACTAGCCTGAATGGTGAAGTGCCTAAGGGAGTCTTATAAGCAGTACGATATGCCCAAAGAACCTGATCTAGAAGAAGTGACCAGTTCTTCCTATCTGGTCGTACTAATTTCTGAAGAATTGATTTCACCTCCCTATTCGAGACTTCAACCATGCCATTCGTCTGCGGGTGGTAAGGAGAAGCTACTCTGTGATCGATGTTGTATTGTTTCACTAGCTTCTTCACTTCCTTATTAATGAAATGGCTACCCCCATCAGAGATTAGAATACGAGGGATCCCGAACCGCAAAATGATGTGTTCCCTTAGGAACTTGCAAACGGTCTTACTGTCTGCGGTTCGTACGGGTATAGCCTCCACCCATCTACTAACATAATCTACAGCGAGAAGAATGTACTCAAAGCCGCTGCTAGAAGGGAACGGTCCCATAAAATCTATGCCCCATGCGTCAAAGATCTCGCAGATAATGACGGGTCGCATCGGCATTGCATCTATGGCATTGACCGTCCCTATAGCTCTCTGACAATCTGGACAAATCTTCACGAATGTGCAAGCATCTCTGGTAAGAGTTGGCCACCATAATTCGCTCTGTAGTACCTTCTGTGCTGTCCTCTTCCCTGAATGATGTCCTCCTGATTCTAGAGAATGACACAAAGTGAGGACACTATTATATTCCTCCTGAGGAATACATCGCCTGTAAACGCAATCCGGTCCTTCGCGAAAAAGAAGCGGATCCTCCCAATGGTAGTATTGTGCCTCGGAAACTAGTTTCTCAACTCTGTTCTTCGGCCAACCCTGAGGACTTTTCTGTGTGACCAGAAAGTTCACTATGTCTGCATACCACGGAAGTTCTATAACCGCAAAGATGCTCTCATCAGGAAATCTCTCTGTGATCTCTGGCGTGTACTCATCTGAAGGATGATCTGACTGCAATCGGGAGAGGTGATCATCTACCACATTCTTTACTCCAGGTTTATCCTTGATATCCAAATCGAATTCCTGAAGTAAGAGAATCAATCTAAGAAGGCGTGCCTTGGCATCCTTCTTTTCCATTAAAAATCTGATAGCTGAGTGATCTGTGTATACAGTGATTTTTGAGCCAAGCAGATATGATCGAAACTTGTCTAATGCAAACACTACTGCCAACATCTCCTTTTCTGTCACTGTGTAATTTCTCTGAGCATCATCTAAGGTTCTGCTGGCATAGTGGATAGCTACGGGAAGTCCATTCCTCCTCTGCCCTAATACAACCCCGACCGCAAAATCTGACGCATCTGTCATGATCTCGAAAGGTAGAGACCAATCAGGCGGCTGTAGGACAGGAGCACTGATTATCTTTTCTTTTAATGTGAGGAAGGCATTAAGACATTTGTTATTTAAAACAAACTCGATGTCTTTGCCTAGCAATTCAGTTAACGGTTGGGCAATCTTGGAGAAATCATGGATTAACCGTCGGTAAAAGCCGACGTGCCCTAGAAATGACCGTAACTGTTTGATGTTGGATGGTGGCTCGAGTTTCTTGATGACATCCACCTTGGCAGGGTCAACCTCCATGCCTCGCTAGGAGATGATGTGCCCCAACACGATCCTGTGAGTAACCATAAAATGGCTCTTTTCCCAGTGTGCTAAACAATCGTCAAAGGACTCACCATAGACTGAAAAATCATCCATAAAAACCTCTAGAAAATCAGCGACCATGTTCGCAAAAATAGCAAGCATGCACCTCTGGAAGGTCGCGGGAGCGTTGCACAGTCCAAAGGGCATCCGTCTAAAGGCATACGTGCCAAACGGACAAGTGAAGGTGGTTTTCTCCTGGTCTTCAGGAGCAATTGATACCTGGTTGTATCTGGAGTAACCATCAAGGAAACAGAAGTACCCCTTCCCTGCCAACCGTTCTATGACCTGGTCTATGAAAGGCAAAGGGAAGTGGTCCTTCTTCGTCGCGGTGTTCAGCTTTCTGTAATCAACACATACTCGCCACGACGTGGTTACTCTCTTTGGAATCTCCTCTCCACTCTCGTTTTTTACCATCTGAATTCCCGACTTCTTCGGGACAACATGTAATGGGCTAACCCATTCGGAGTTGGAGATGGGATAAATGAACCCTGCGTCGCACCATTTCGTGATCTCTTTCTTGACAACTTCTCGTAAAACCGGATTCAGCCTACGCTGAAACTCTCTGGAGGGTTTGCTGTCATGATCGAGATAGATATGATGTGAACACAAAGTAGGATTAATCCCGTGGAGATCGGATACAGTCCACCCAATGGCCTTGCGGTTTCTTTCTAGAATCTCCATCATACGATATTCTTGATCATCGGTCAAAGTTGAGCTGATAATGACCGGAAACCGTTGATGTGGACCCGCAAGGAAGGCATATTTGATGTTTGGTGGCAAAGTTTTGAGTTCTGGCAAGGTAGTATCTGAATCTGCTGAAACATCATCTGTAGTTGTATGGGGATCTGTATCGGTAGGTGATGTGTCTGCGATTTGATTCTCCACCATCTCAATGTGCTCTAGAGTCAGACTATAGAAGATGTTCAAGACATCATCCAACTTCTCAGAATGATCAGAAGAGAATAAGTCAGCTAGATAGAATTCTGATTCATCTGAGACAGAGGACTTGTGTAGAGTTTCTGAATCTGAAAGATCTGCATTGATTTCACAGAAGTCTGACCCCTTTGCTCATCATCATCCATACTAAAATATAAGGTCCCATCGGAAGAATTACCTCCTGAGGTCTCGGACCCGTCCTCTGTCAAACACTCTTGGGTCTCTACCTGATATCTTTCGAGGTCGTCAAAACGAACCTCATCCATGTAAAGGAGGCTAAAGAGCTCAGAAAATCTGAAGATGCATCACTGAAAGTGTTCGATTCTCTCGCCATCTCTATATGTACCTTTTCACCCTCGACGCGAAAAGATACCTTCCCTGTATCATAATCGAAGAGGGCCTTTGCGGTCTCTAGAAAAGGCCTCCCGAGAATGATCGGGGTAAGGTGTAACTGTGCAGGGCAATTCATATCTAGGACCGTAAAGTCCACTGGAAATTGCAGACCCTGTACGGTTACGATAACGTTCCTAAGTATACCCTTAGGTCTCTTTGCGGATCTATCAGCAAACTGAAGGATCGCTCGGGATTTGTAAAGAGTACCTAACTCAAGCTTCTTGAGTAAAGAAGCGGGTATCAGATTGATCGAGGAGCCGTTATCTAATAGAGTGCGATCGAACTTGGCTTTTGCGATCTCGCATCTGACATAATGTGCACCTGAGTCTTTCTTCTTCTTTAGAAGCTTATTCTGTATCGCACAGGATGTTGCCTTAGTCAATACATGTTTTTCTGTTCGGGATCTATTTTTCCTACGCGTGGTGCATCTGTTTTTCAATTGATTCTTGAGCGTAGGAAATTGATCTAAGGCATCATGAAGAGGGATCTTCAGGAAGATGTGATCTTTGAGTAGCTTTTCGATCTGTGGAGATTCCAGATTATTTTTTTCCTTTTTCTTTCCTTTTCCAAATAAAGCATCGGGAAAAGGAATAGAGTCAGGAGTCAGAAAATCAGAAGTTTTATTCAACTCAGAATCAACATTTACATCGAGAGTCTCAGAATTATTTACAAAACTCTCTAAAACAGGAGAAGAAATGTTTTTGTTCGGGCTCTCTGCCTGATCTGGCGTGATATCATCGTCTGAGTCGCCAGTATCCATATCTGATGAGTTGGCATTACTCCCGTCTCTTGATTCTACGTCCTCATCCTCTTGCGGTTTCTCCTCCTCGGCATCTGGATCATGCTCGTGGTCCTCTGGTGCCCTCTCCTCTTCTCTAGCAGGTGTTTGCAGTGATCTACCACTCCTGAGACGAATGAAGTTAGATAAAAATTCAGGAAACGAGATCTTACCTGTAGTATCTACCTACTTTGGATGCCTCCTCTTGTTATTCGGGTTCATCTGAGGCTGGGCTAGGAGAGTGGTCTTCGGCACGGTTAACTCGTCCAGACGACAGTTAACCTGCTCCATCTCTGTCTTGTGCGCGATCTGGAGTGTGCTGAGCATATCCATGATCTGGTTGAGCGCCTGGGACTGTGAAGACATCTTCGGTTCGGTATGTTGTCCCTGGCTTGCTCCTCTCTCCTGCCTTGGCGTGAATTGCTGAGAGGTGGAAGGTTGGGAGTAGCGCTGAGGTGTGGAGGAAGACTGTTGTGGCTGCTGAAAATGATAGTTTGGTGAAAACTGGGCAGGGTGCTGATATGAAGGCTGCGGTCTCTGTTGGTAGACATTCGGATGAGACTGCTGCGGCGTGAAGCTCTGGCGGTGCTGGTATTGCGGACGTCCATGCTGCGGATGACCGTACGGCTGCTGCGGCTGCTGATTCGGTATACTCGGCTGCTGCATCGGAGTAAACCAAATCTCGTTGATCTCGCAAGTGGATTGCGGCTCCACCTCCATCTCTGTAGTGCTGATGATCTGGCTGGAATTGGCATGAGACTGATCCTCGTGCCAATCAAACTGCGGAGTCTCAGGCTCGCTCTGGACGTAGTGTATCTGACGGGTGGGTGGAGCGGGTGCGATCCTCCGTGCTGATTGTGTGTTCGAAGAGGTCTGATTCTGCTGGTACTGGATCTGAAGATCAGCGACCTTCTTCGAAAGATCACTCAGCTGCTGAGGTAGAGATGAGAGTTTCTCCAACTCTCGCAGCGGCTGTAGGTCTTGGACCTGCTTGTGAATCACGTCCACCAACGTCAATTTCTCGCTAATGAAGCACATGTTGGTGTTGGATTCAGAGTCCGAAATGTTCACCACCTTGTGATGTTATCGGTGATGTGGTGGCTGTGGGGCTTTCTGAAATGCCCGAGTAGAGTCTACAACTCTTGAGTTCTCGGCCATCCCTTCGAAGATGGCCCAGATTGACTCGGCGTCCTTGTTCAAGTAATTGCCGCCACATGCGGCACTCACGAGCCCCTGTACTTCCAGCTGGAGTCCTCCGAAATAAGTCTGTACTAGCACCTTCATCGGAATCTCATGATGCGGGCATCTTTCCGTCAGGTCCTTGAATCGATCCCATGCCTCATGGAATGATTCGTTCGGTAGTTGCGAAAAATTGGAGATCTGGCTCCTCATCATGTTCGTCCTTCCTAGAGGAAAATATTTGCGCAGGAAGGTGGACTTCAGGTCATCCCAGGTGGAGATTTCTCTCCCCAGATGGCTCAGCCAATAAAGGGCCTTATCGGCTAAGGCAAAGGGGAAGGCCTTAAGGCGTACGGCCTCCTGCGTCACTCCCGGATAACATGTCGTTCCGCAGATCATCTCAAACTGCTGCAAAAACGTGAACGGCTCCTCTGCGGCATTCTCATAGTACTTGGGAAGCAAGAAGATGAAGGACGGTCGGAGTTCGTATGGCCCTTGATTTGGTGGTAACCGAATCCAGTGATGGAGCGTTCGAGCACCTGGGTCATACTCGTCCCGTAAAGTTGCGGGAACCGCAGGCGGTAAAGGGTTCCCGACCCCTGCTCTCAGTGCGGCTATTTCAGTCTGCAGTTCGGTCTGAACTCTATACTGTTCTCGAATTTGTAGATTCATCTGCTGTAATGTATCGAGAATACATGTCGTGACATCTCCGTTCAGCTCTGCTCTTCCCTCCTGATTGTCTCCAGCTGGTGGCCTCTCGTCTGCTGCTGGTGCTTTCCCACGAGCCATCTGATCGTTTGTAAAGTAGAAACTCCCGTAAGAACTCAGCGAGAAATACTCAAGAGATCTAGATGATGTATTGAGGCGAGGGTCTGCCTCAATGATCTGTCCAGGAGGCGAGGGAGTCTGGGTCTGACTCGCCTCAAGATCGGATGGGACCGGCTCGGGAAGAGGGTCATCCCGAGCCTGTGAAGACATACGCTCGACGGTGGACGGTCGAAAGCTCACAGAGTCTGAGCTGAAAAGCCGTCGAGACGTCATCTTCGATGTCAAGAAGAAGTCGGGAGCGCACGTGTACGATTCAAATGAAGGAGAAATGCGAAAACCGCGGAAACTCACGCCCCGCAAACAAGCATAAAGCAAACCCCGTTTTCACCAACTCAACCCTGATGAAGACCGTAAGAGTTCGGTCTTTTATCTTTTCGGTTTTAGGGTTGTGATTAGCAAACGTTTCCATTACGCGGGCTGAGCAAGCCAATAGGTGCCCGATAGTTTCCCCGAAACACTGGCCCGAATCCTTACGCGAGACCACTCGCACTCAGCCAGTATGGGAGTAAGTACGGACCGTTTCCGGCGACCCGTGTTACTTGAGGACGGAGCCTTGCGCAGTGTCCTCTAAACCTCCCACTCTGCTAAGTAAACCCGGACCGTTTCCAGCTAACCGAGCTTACCCACTAAGGAACAATGATCAGGTGTATGGACCCAGTAATATCTCGCGAGAAATACGGGGTTTTGTTTCTATCCTTAAGTGTCGGCTCTCGAGCTCACGCACTCTGAGAAATGTGCGGGGGTTACTCTCCCCAAATCACTTGAGTCGATTTACAGTTTTAAGTCAGATATTTTTAGCAGTCCCGATTTTAGTTTTGCAATTTTTATGGTTTTTTCAATCAACGTCTATATATTTTTTTTCTTTTTATTTAAAAACCCTAAAGCAAGCACCTAGGTTGCAAGTCCTAAAACTAGCTACGCGACACAAGCAGATAGAGTAAAATAAATCCTAAACAAACATCTAGAAAACCGCAGAAAGTCGATAGCGATGAGAACCGCGGTGGGTGCCCTGATCCTCGGATACACGGTATCCGGCGAATCAGGCCCCGAAAAAAGGGGGGGTTTGTTTTATTACTAATTACAACTCTCTCCCTTTCTCTCTCTTTTACAGACAAAAGGATACTAACTACTTTGCTCCTCTGCAGTCGACTCGTGAAGAAGAAGCCGACCTCTGCTCTTTCAACTGGCTCGGCTTCCGAAGAAGCCGGTTGATCCTGTAGGCCCTGCAAAGATGGTTAGCAAAGAAAAGCCGATCGAGAAAGCCGCGAAAGCTGTGAAGTCGAGAAAGTCGTAAGAAAACAAAAGAGAAACTTAAAAAAATGAAACACGAAAAAGCCGTACGAAAAACCGTACGAAAAGCGAAACAAATAGAAGAGAAAAAAATAAAATCACAAGAAATGAAAAATCAAAAGAATCTAACGCCTCCCCGGCAACGGCGCCATTTTGATGAGGCTAAAGAATCGGTTTCGCGGCTTTTTATTTTGATGAAAGTGGTCAGTTGTAGCAAAAGCCGCGAAACAAAAATCGGTTCTTGAACCTATCAAACAAATACGGTTTCCCAAAGAAAAACCGTTCACTGATATTTTACCAGGCAAGTGTTCCTGGGTCGAACTCAAGGAGGCAGAATAAATTCCCTAGATTATTCTCTTCATAATCTTATTTTTAATTCTTCTCTAAGTGATCAAGTCAAAACACCTCTTTTTTATTGATTTTTATTTTTATTATTTTCATTTGATTTTCAAAAAGGGATATTTTTCAAAAGATTTACTTATTATATAATAGTGAATAATAGCTAGGTGGTACTATATAGTATGGTGATCGGGGTCGAGCCGCGAGCTCGAACTACACAAGAAAACAAACCAAAACAAGACGGCTTTCGATAAAATCAAAACACGATGAAAACACGTCAAAAATCCATGAAATCTTTATACTAGGTAGTTGGGGAAGTTGTGTAACTACCCTCAAGAAATCATCTAAATCCGAGGTCACAAGAAGAAGAAACAACCCCTACAGCCCAGGGGCATAAGCGCAAGAAAAACTATTTAAAATATTTGCAGTTAGGTCCTCAAGGACTGTTCTGAAGAGAAAGTACACAAATCTTTACATTTAGGTCCCTACGGAGGGACCTAAATGCAAATATGAGAAACCTGGGGGGCGGAGATAGATTCTGGAAGCTGACTGGGTTTAGTATGAAATTTTTCCACCGTTTCGATTTGGACGCTTGAGATTAGAACTTCGCACCTCGATCGGAAGGCCACGGGTGCGCCACGTGTCGCGCACCTGTGCTTCCCTTGTTCTTGGGCAGTTGCAGCTCCTGACGACCGGCCTCGCTTCTCGGAATTATCCCGGCCAACCGGCGAAGACTTGGGCGCTCCGGCGGGGCCAGAGGGGTGGCTCCTCCACCCCTCGAGCTCGCTCGCGGTAGAGATGAGGTTGGTGCGGCTCCGAGTGGCGGTGGAACGTCGATGAAGACGTCGTCTTCAGCACCTGGCAGTTGATTCAGTCATGGCGGTCCATCTTTGGAGTGGCTTTGGATGAAGATCGTTAGCTTCCAGACCTCGAGAAATGGCTCGCGACGAACTTGGATCTGCAAGGAACACAGGCGTATGCTCGATTCGTGTGGCATCGGCCAACAAATGAAAGATCACAAGCTCCAAAGTTTAGAAAAAATCTTAAACTTCCAGCCAAACAACCAGGTGTGTGAGATGATGATGGGAAAACGATTTGATTTGAGACAAATTTGAAACGAATCGAAATGGTTTTGTTGAATGCCATCTAACCTAGATGATTAAGCTAACTAAAAACATGATTAGCATCGCTAATCGACGCACGCGAATCGAGAAATAAAACGAAGAAGATGGAGGAATAAGCCTGGGGAGTCTAGGTGTATTACCTGGACGAAGAAGCTCGACGGCGGCTTTTGACCGGAGCGAAACGTGGCGTACGCGGCGATACAAGGAGGGTGGCTACCTTGGAACCTTCTCCGATGTGCCCTCTTCCTCGCGAGATCCTCCACGGTGCTGTCACCGCCTTCGTTTGGTCAGAACAAGGCTTGTAAGATGGGGGTTCGGAACACCTGGAGTTGGAGCTCTGGGGTGGTTGAAGAGTTGGTTTGGCTATGGCGACTTGAGGGCTATATATAGGACAGTTGGCTTGGGCTCCAAGTCGAGATGGATGGTGGCGATGGAGAGGGTAGTTAGGAGGAGAGATCGAAGGGTTTAGGTTGGTCGGAGAGGTTACAGGTTGCACGGGAAAATTAGGTGAAGTTGGCAGGTGGAGCAGCTGGGCGCAACCTATTCTTGAAGAAGAAGGTCCCAGGTGCTGACAAGTGTCATCACCTGGTTGGTCCAGGAGCTTAAATTGCTTGTAAAATATATAATAATTAGTAAATAATGTTATTTTAATTAGGTAGAAATACAAGAAAGTTAAATAAATTAATTTTCTAAATTATGGTATAAATACTTTTTATAAATAATAAATATTATTTAAAATATAAATATTATATTAATAAATATGTATTTATAAATAGGTTTTATATTTTTAATTTAATAAATAAATAAGTAAGAATTAATTTTATATTTTCTTAATTATTGGAGTATTAAATAAGGTTTATATGAATTTTTATAGATTTTTATAAATTAATTTACGTATTTTAATAAATAGGGTTAGTATCTAAGTAGGTCATTTATACCTATATTTTAGGGTTTTTGATTTTATTAAAATAATAAATAGTCTCCAAAAATTATGAAATAATTTATGGTGAAACTACAAGATCATGAAATAATTATAAAATTAAGAAAATGATAAATAATGTGTGTTACATAAAATAAATAGCCCAGAAACCCCTTTGTCTTTTGGTCCCAAAACCGACTTTTTGCAAACGGACTCTGAATTCGATGAAACCACCTTTATTAATTAGAGAATATTATTTTATGAACTTTAAAGGTGAGTAGAGTGAAATTGGAGTTCGTATGAGGAAGTTATGATGTTCGGAAATTTGAGATTTTGACAATTTGCAGGTTGGGTTTCTTGGCATATATACAGGGTAATATTTTTAACTTATTTTTTATTTTTATATACATTTTTAGAAATAATTAGGAGAAGAGTTTGGTAAAAAATATGTTCATATGAAATAATTAAAATTCTTTGAAGTTTTGTATTTATTTTATAAATAATGAAAGGTGTATATGTGTGTGTTAAATTATTTTTCTCTGGTTTTCTTTCCTTACTCCCCCTACTTATTGGTTTGTCGACCAATTCATGCTGACTTGGTCTCGGGGGTTGGCCTATAAATATATATTACAGCTATATTTATATTTTAAGTCTTATTGTATATATATACATATATTCAGTCTGCCTTTTTCTTTATTTTTCTGGTTATTTATTTATTTACATGATTTTAGTGGTTAAAAGTGGATATTTACACATGAATGGTGTTTTGTTAAAATATGAGAATTAATGGGTATTTACATGTATTTGTTAAGGGTTTTAAGACAAAATGCGACAGAAAAGTTAATGAATCATGGATTCATCAGTATTTTAGTGACTCCTCTCAGTAGAGAAGTAACCTGATCTTGGTCCAAGTGTTGGATATTGGTCTGAATGAGATTCAGATGAAATGAGAAGATTAGGATTACGACCTTGATTTAATCATGCATCTGTGGGAGGTCCTGAGATCAGGATTTGAGATGAGATCTCAATATCCCAGTCACTCTATGTGGAACAATACAATCGCCCTGTCCTTATCTCCAAGTATCTGCGGAGAAAGCACATTATTCTTGAAAGGGTTCAAGAATAATTCCATAGTTGATTTATATCTAAGCATTGAGAAATTGATAATTAAATGTGATTTAATTATCTTGATTGATGTGAATTTGATTCACATCATTGGGATGCATGTGAATCTATATCCGATATAATTAATTGTGATTTAATTATTGTAGATAAGAATAATGTGGATAGCAATATCCAATTATTCATAATATATATTATAAATGTGATTTATAATGTATTAGAGAGAGCTTATTATGATTTATATTTGTTGATTAATTATTGGTGTGAATTGCATTCGCATTGTATAATTAATTAAAAATGTAAATCACATTTATTTTGGGTTGTGAATGTGATTCACAAATTTCCAATGATAAGATTGCAATATTCTCAAAATAATTGTGAATTATTATTTGTATAATAATTTACAACACGGGTTGTTGTAAAATCATGGAGATTTCCAAGATTACAAGAGATTGGTGGAGATCCCACCCTTCCATATTGGAATGATGGACGGCTACAATTTCCCTAAGGAAATTGGTAGTCGTCCACTCTATATATGGAGAGTGGAATCTCCATCTAATTATCTCCATGTTTGCTTGATTTAATTTAGGATTTAATTATATTTGATTTATCAAATATATTTAATCTAAATTAAATTAATTGTTGTTGTGTTTTTACCAACAACATCCTAACCATTGAAAGAAACACAAATCAATCTCATCCATTGATTTTGTGTGTCCCATGGATTGTGATCCATGGACTCCCAAACCCTATATAAAGAGAGGCACCCCATGCTCTCTAAGGTGATGCAAATAAGAAACAACAAGCTCTCTCCTCTCTTTCTACTTCACATGCCCCCTCTCCTCTCCCTCCATTGGTGGCCATCCACCATACCCTAGAGGAGAAGATTTGTTGTCCTTTCACCGTTGTGCCGTCACCTCGACGACTCTTGGTTCTCCATCTTCTTTGGTGTGCTTTGCTCACGAAGAAGGTGTTTGATCTCGTGCGACGAGATCAGGAGTTCCCATGCTTGGATCAACATCTTGGATTGCGAGGATCACATGGCTCATCCCCGCGCTCGCAAGCATCTTTTCCGAAGATCAGACTTGAGACAGGAGGTCTCTTTTCGTAGAGACTTTATCGCAACCATGCTACAAGAGGTATTCCTATATCCTTGATGTGGTTTAGATCAAATGATCCAAGAATCATTCTTGGATCATGTGGTTTCATCACATGAAATTTTTTCTAAATTCCGTTGCATAGAACAACTAGTGCGACTAATCCTTCTTCATCGTATATTATACGATGCTCATGCTTCCATGATGTGCTTGAGGATTATCCCATATCCTTTAAGTAATATCAGAGCCAGGTTGGAGGTTTTAGATACGATCCATTAAACCTAGGAAGACTCGGGTTTGTTAGGGTTGCGAAAGTTTTGTCGCATTTCAATTTTCGTATCTCAGTTTAGTGAATAATTTCGGACCTATTTAAAATGTTTAAAAACGAAATAATCACTTCTTTTTCTTTTATTACATAAGGAAACTGTAGGATCTGAGTTTGCGTAATTTTAATTCCGTATGCTTGAGATATGATCATTTGAATAAACATATATCTACAGTTTCGGGGACTGCGAATCTTAACATAATTAATGAGTTATTTACTGTTTTGAAATGCTTTGAAATACATGTCAATCACTTAGGTTCTATTGTAAATCAAATCAACAATCTTTGGAAACTGATTTTGCGTAATTTGGATTTAATTTGATTGAGATATGTTAATTTTAGTAAGTAGGGGTCACTGCTGAAATAACATTCCTAATCAAGAACCACGTGATTATCAATTAGCGACATTAATTGTTAATTTCCTGAAATAATTATGGAAAATATTTGAGAAATATTTAGTGATAATTATTTCCTTAATTGACATGGCCTCAACCAAATAATTGATTAGATGATATCTAGATCATAATTGGTTACACAATCAACAAACAAACTTACTTGAATAGGATCGAGAATTTGTTTAGCAAACTTCCTTATAATCAAAATGGTTTTGACTATTACTATATGGTATAATTTCGGTTGAAAAATCGACGAACATCTCAAGAACACGATGATTTATTTGGCATTATCCTTTCCTGAGGTGGATATGGTGTCTAGTCGGGGAGCGTTGGGGTAGCAGGTTGCACTGTGTGTGGTCTGTCCCACTCCCGTCAGTACTGGCCATGATAGCAGGTAGGGACTCGATAATGCTGGAGAAATCAATGTGTATTTTTCTAATTATTAAAATTCAAATTAATACGTACTTTGAGATAATACTATATATTCAAGTAACAATCAAGTTTGTTGAATAAATTGGATTGATAATTGATTTAATGTGATTAAATTGATTATATCCAAAAATAAAAGACTCCATTATGAATAGATGTGTATTTTCCCTTCGAAGAATTAATTATATGAATATGATTCATGATAATTAATTAAAATTTGAATATGAGGTGGATGATCACATAAGTGACATCCATGGTCTCCCGTCAAGGCGAAGGGTTCCGTCTCTAGGGATTGTATGTAGGAGCTGCCTGTCCGAAGTGATAACTCCTGTATGCAAGCACATCTGGATCGAACTCTTTGCTTCTCGAAAGAGTAAGCCCGTATGCGTAGTGACCCCAATATCGAGTCCTCATATTATTGGGGCGATATTGGATTGCATATAGTGAGTACTAATCTTGTTGATAGTTGGTTCAATTAACAACAGGTCAACATCATCTTAGAGGTGGTGGGCCTAGGATTTAAAGACCGAATTGGGAAATGCGAGGACTTGCAAGGCAAAATGGGTTCCTGCTTCTCTTTATCCGAATCACAAGTTCTCATATTATTGGGATGTGACAAAGATAAAGAGGAGATCCCAGTCCTTGCTTGAGATATAGCAGTAAGTATATCTCTTGCTTTAAAAGCGATTAAAGAAATACACTTTCAAAGTTGACAAAGCAAATTTAAAATGCCTTAATCAAATGTCTTAAAAGTAAATATATATAATTATATGTTCAAATATAGTGCATTCTTAGTTTCAGAAAATGAAGTCCATGAACCCTCTGAGCAGGCTCCTGGAGGTCAATCAGTTGGTCGAACCAATCTATTCGGATTGGATCTAAAATTTGGATCTTGTCCTTTCTGTTGAGCGCATTTCATATGTGCTATCTAAGGACAAGATTGCAGACCCAAAGACACCAGAAGACATCAACTTTAATGAAAAATATGATGGAGATCATAATCTGGCAAGATGCTATATTCTTGTCACATTATCCAATGTGCTTCAGAAGCAGCATGTGGAGATGAACCATTACCAAGAGATTATGTTGAATCTGAAAGAAATGTTCAGTGATGTGAACTGCGCACAACGTTACAATATTACGAGAGATCTTATTCACTGCAAGATGACGGAGGGCACCTCTGTCAAAGAGCATGTACTCAAAATGTTTGGGTACCTCTCTGAATTGAAATCCCTAGGAGCTGACATGGATGCAGACATGCAAGCTGACTTCATTCTGCAGTCGCTCCCTAAGTCTTTCAACAACTTTGTTGTCACATTTCACATGAGCAAAGTTGATTATTCTAACGCTGGGCTATTGGATGCATTAAAATCTGCTGAAGAAGTAATGAGGAAGGATGGCCCCTCTGCCAGTGCAATGGTTGCACATGTGAAAGGAAAGCGCGATCGAAAGCAAGGTTCACAGAAGGGCCTGACCCAGAAGAGAAAGAAGAAGAGTCAAGGCACTGGCGCATCTTCTAGTGCATCCACATTGATAACATCAAAGAAACCGATATTTGTCACCACTACAAGAAGCCGGGGCACTGGAGGCGTAACTGCCCGGAATACCTGAAGTCGGTCGACAAAGGTAAAGCCCTTGCAGGTATGAAATCTACTTTCATCATTAAAACTAGTTTTCTCATTGGACGAGAAGGAAGTTGGGTTGTTGATTCTGGTGCTTCTGTTTATGTATGCAATGTGTTGCATCTATTTCAGGAAACTAGGGATCTGGAGGAAGGGGAGATAGTCATCCAGATAGGATCTGATGCAAGTGTTGCAGCAGTCACCATCGAAATGTGCCGACTATCATTATCTAGTGGGAGAGTCCTTTTACTTAAAGAGTGTCTTTATGTACCTGAAGTCAGAAGGAATTTGATATCTGTACCCAAATTTGATAGAAGTGGATATTCATTCATATTCTGTAATAAATTAGTCATAAATCGTTATGATAAATATATTGCGGGGTTGACTTCCGGTGGACTCAATGAATTGTGCATTCATGAACATGTCATGAATGCTACTACCACTAATAATAAAAACCCTAAAAGATCCAGGGAGGATGGAAATCATTCAAATATGATTTAGCATCAAAGGCTTGGTCATTTATCTGTTGATAGGATTAAGAGATTGATAAAGGATGGACCTTTAGATTTTCTACAGGTTCAATCTTTACCTACATGCGAACATTACATTCGAGGTAAAATGACTAGAACGTCTTTTCGTAACAAGGTTACATGATGCGAAGGTATTCTTGACCTTATACATACCGATGTATGTAGTCCCTTCAGTACCGTGACTCGAAATGGATATCGATATTATTTGACGTTTATTAATGACCATTTGCGATATTGATTTATCTTCCTATTACATCATAAATCTGAAACCTTTGAAAAGTTCAAAGAGTTCAAGGTTTTGATTGAGAACCAAACCGATAGGAAGGTCAAACAAATTCAATCTAATTGAGGTGGTGAGTACCTCTCAGATGAATTCAAGGAATACATTAAAGAGAATGGAGTTGTCTCCAATCTCATTCCTCCTGGAACCCCTCAACTTAATGGTTTTGCTGAAAGATGCAACAGGACTATCATGGATATGGTCCATTCAATGATGAGCAAAGCACATTTACCTCTTAATTTCTGGGGATATACATTAGAGACTGCAATATAAATCATAAATAAGATTCCTAGCAAATATGTACCTAAGACTCCTCACGAGCTCTGGTATGGAACCAAACCTAGTGTGAAACACTTGAGGGTTTGGGGTTGCTTGGTCCATGCGAAGAACGTGGACGCAAGTAAGCTGGAATATCTCTCTCGCGAGTGTTACTTCATTAGGTATGTTAAAGATGGTATTGGATATCAACTTTATGACCCTGAGACCCAAAAGGTTTTCGTCTCTAGAGATGTAAAGTTTATGGAGGATGAATTTCTTAATGGTCAAGACAAAAATGAAGTAGAGGAACTCGTTGAATCTCCTGAGGATTTTGAGCTTCCTGAACCAGAAACTGAAGAGATAAATAAAGATGAAACACCCATAACTTTTCAAAGGAGTTCGAGGGTTGTTGCACCACCTGAAAGGTATGGATTCCATGTGTCAGGTGAAACTGACAACGATCCTGATTCATTTGATGAAGCACTCACGGATCATGACATGGATAGATGTATGCTAGCAATGAAGTTAGAGATTGACTCCATGCATAAGAATGGTGTATGGACCCTAGAGGATCCACCTAAAGGGGTAAAACCCATTGGGAGTAAATGGATCTTCAAGAGAAAGAGGGGACATGATGGGAAAGTAGAGACTTTCTAGGCAAGGCTCGTAGCCAAGGGCTACACACATAGAGAAGGCATTGACTACGATGAGACGTTCTCTCCTGTGGCTATGCTTAAATCCATCAGGACACTGCTAGCTATAGCTGCATATCTTGACTACGACATCTAGTAGATGGACGTCAAGATGGCTTTTCTCAATGGATACCTAGAGGAGGATATCTATATAGAGCATCCCCAGGGCTTCATAGTTGAGGATGTCAAAGTATGCAAGCTTAAGAAATCCATCTATGGGCTCAAACAAGCTTCTCGTAGTTGGAACATCTGATTTGACGGAATCATAAAGAATTGTGATTTTGTGCAGAATCCTGATGAACCTTGTGTGTACAAGAAGCTTAGTGGGAGTGCCTTTGTGTTCATCGTACTTTATGTAGATTATATCCTTATCATTGGGAATGATACAAGGATGATGACCATTGTGAAAATTTGGCTATCTCATACCTTTGAGATGAAAGATCTTGGAGAAGCCTCTTACATCTTAGGCCTGAAGTTGTTCAGAAACCGAGAAAAGAGGATATTAGGATTATCACAACATGGTACATTAAGAAAATTCTTGAATGTTTCCGTATGGATAGTTCCAAGAAAGGATTCCTCCCCTAAAGACATGGTATCCACCTGTCTAAAGGGATGGCTCCTCAAAGTGTTGAGGAAAAGAAGGCCATGGCTAGATGCCCCTATGCATCAGTTGTAGAAAGTTTAATGTATGCCATGATGTGTATTAGGCCAGATATCTGCCATGCAGTGGGAGTGGTAAGTCGTTATCAATCCTATTATGGAGAGCAATACTGGAATGCAGTAAAGAACATTTTCAAATATCTAAGACAGACGCAAGATTACATCTTGGTCTATGGAGATGGTGATCTCCAAGTCTTGGGATATACAGATTCAGACTTCCAGTAGGATATTGATGATCGAAAGTCGACATCAGGGTTTGTATTCATGTTGAACGGTGGTGCTGTGAGCTGGAGAAGCAAGAAGCAGGATACTACAACAGATTCAACAACAGAAGCCGAATACATTGCCGCATTAGATGATGCAAAGGAGGTAGTGTGGTTACGCAAGTTCGTCCTGGAACTTGGCATAGTTTCCTCTGATACTCCCATCCCGTTGTTCTGCGGAAACACGGGAGCCATTGCCCAGGCGAAGGAACCCATATGGCATCAAAAGAGTAAACACGTGGAAAGGGAATACCACATCATATGGGAGATTCAAAAGCGTGGTGTTATCATCATCACTAAGGCGGCCTCTGCCGACAACATTGTTGATCCTCTTACCAAACCTTTGACATAGAAGGTTTTCGACAAACATGTAATGAGTATGGGTTTAAGGATTGTTCTTGAATGGTTCTGAGGACTAGTGGGAGATTGTTAGCCATGTGAGTCTGAGACGAACCATTCCTACAATAAATGTTATTGTAATATATGATTTATCAATAAAAGTTATTGATTGTTTCACTCCCTTTATGAGATTAAAAGAATGAATGCACTATAAGGTCCCTCTGTGCAATTGGTGTTATGTACCATGGTCGTCGTGATGATCATATAGCAGTTGATTCATTAGTTGAATCATAGAGGCTGGCGCTTCGATGAAAATCTAAAGAGTTAGATTGAGGACTCATCAAGCACCGTCAAATGATTATTAAGAGATGATCTCCAGCCTGAGTAGGAGATGACAATCCTTTCTCATTTGGCTCATATCTAACCGACTTCTTGATATGTCCTCTGCATGGGAATGGTGATTCAGAGGTGTTAGATTAGTTGAGTCAAAGGGTTGACCAAACGAGATCGAGATAACCAAAGACCTATGTTGAATACTATCATAACATAGGCACACATCCTCTGACCAGAGACAGATGTGTTACTATATGTCTGAGTGTGTACATTTGGTAGACCAATAGGTTGATGACCTAACCAAGGTCTATACACCGGCGAGTTGGTGTGCATGCAAGCGCATATGAGTAATACGATATCTCAAAGGGATCATACATGTTCACTTGTGAACCGGAAGATGAGCTCACTCATGAGGTTTTGGGACTAATCAAATTCCATGCATGGTCATCATGCTTTGGAAGCATGACAAGAATTTGAAGATATGATATATGCTTTGGGAAAGCATATGATCGATACCAATTCCCAATGACTAAGATTGAGAAACTTGATGATTCAACCCTAAAGAAGACAATGTAAAATTGATCTATGGGGTTTATCATAAGTCTTCTAGTATGCAATATGTATAGGTGTTAGGAATACCTGAGGGTGATGTGATCGTAAACGATTGTATAACCATGACGCTTCCATTCCGAGGGAGTGATGAAACATGTATGGATTTTAGTGATTCGTTGACGTGTCGCTGAATACGATATTTAATTTGGTCACGTTGTAATATGTGTACTTAGCGATTCGATCAGAACCGAGAGAAGGATCTCCGTGAAGAGTGTCTCGGCTTTAATTTATATCCCGGGCAAGTCCGGGGTCGAACTCAGGGAGGCAAAGGAACAACTTGGGTTTAATTCAAAAATAAAGATTTTAGATTTCCAATGCGGTATTTTTAAGATTTTTTAATGCAAAAACCAAAGCAAATGCAAATGCGGCTGAATTAATACACTAAGAGAGCATACAACTTAGCCAAATTAATTTGAATAGAAAATAAGTCCAATTTAGCAAAGTTCTATTTTTCTTAGAGTCCTAATCCAGAGATGAATGCAAGGTACTTTTTTTGGAATTTTATGGGTTAAAATGCAACAATGAAAAATGCACACTTTTTAAGGGTCTTTTTGCAATTTATCAGACAAATAGAAAGCAAAAATCATGAAAAATTTACTGCAATGAAAACAAGATGACAGGAAGCTACAGTAATTTTTTTGGAATTTTTTGACAAGTTATGAATTTTTTATGGATTGTTTAGTGAAAACAAAGTGACAGTGAGTAAATAATTCCTAATAAATCCACGTTATCAAATTAATCAGAGTGTGAATTATCTCAAAAAGATATTTAGATAAGCAATCCAGGAGAGTTGAAATTTTGTGAAAAGGATGTATGTGGATTTAATTAAAAATCAAATTCTAGTTTCACTCTATGATTTATTTCAGGCACAAGACAACTCTATTTTAGATGAAATTTGGACAGAAAAATAATCACATATCAAAGCATTACATATAATTTTTGTGGAATTTTTAGAGCAACCGTGTGTGAGGTATAATTTTAAGAGTCCAAATTGGGTAAAATATGCAAAAGTTTGGTTGCACAATTTTAATTAATTCATAATACCTCACAAAAATACAAAGAAATTGCCAAAAGGTAGAGAATTAGTTGCTCAACATCAAACCATTTTTCATTGAATAAACAGATGCATAAATGAGGTCCAAATTAACACACAAACATAGGGGTGTCTCTGCAAATTCAGAAAAGAAAACTTACAAGCAAACTATATACAGGGACTACTTTGTAATTATAAAAACTATACAAAACAGTTCGGCGATTTTTACAATTAAAAAAAATAGAAGAAGTTTACCTTCTTCTTCTTCCTTCGTTCTTTGCAGGTGAAGGTGGAAGAACCCAACAAAGGGGGAGGCGATGGCGGCTTGCCGCTGGGCTGGAGGCGGCGCCGCCGCACGCGAGCGGGCACGGCGAGGTCGGCGGCCGCGGGGAGGTGCTGGGGCGGCCGCGCAAAGAGAGAGAGCAGCGTTGGCGCCGCACAGGGGCCGGCTGAAGTCGGAGCTGCGGCTGGCGGATCTTGGCATGGAGGGCGAACGACCGGCGAGGCGGACCGCGGGCGCGACTGGGGGGAGGCCGGTGGCGGCAAGCGGCGGTGCTAGCCGCTTGGTGGTGGTGCGGCGTCCGTTGAGAGAAGGGGCGGCGGCGGTGGGTGCTCACCCACCGCTGCTGCGGATTTTTTTGTTTTTTTATTATTATTTTTTTTGATTTCTTTTTTTTTCTATTGTAATAAAAGGGGGATTTTTTGTTTTAATTTTGTTTTTATTTTTTTTTAAATTTTGTTAAGAAAGGGAATAAGATAAAAAAAGTAAGATGGTGGTGGTGATGATGAAGAGAAAAAAAATGGAGTGATGGTGGTGGTGGAAGGGATGATATGTTGTGTGGTAAAAAAAATTGCAAAAATAACAAGATGATAAAATGAGAAGACAAATTACCTACGATGGAGACGGTCTCCTATGATGTGCTCACGAGAGCACGGTCTTCACTCAAATCGCCGACGAGCGATGAGCTCGAGCAGCACGCGGTTGCGGCTGCGATGTTGGCCAAAAAGCCAATGGATCTCACCGGAGAGAGGGCTGTCGTCGCTCGACCGCGGTTGCGTCGCTGTCACCGATTCAACTCTGGGAACTCGGCTCTCCTCACATAAAGATGGATCCAAGGCAAAAATGAGGAGAATGACATGTATATAAAGATGATGGAATGAGAGGTTATTAAAGTGGTGGAGTTGAATGGGAGGTTTTATTATTAATAGAGTTAAATGGGAAGTTGGAGAAAATGGTGGAATAATGGAGTTGAATTGGTGGTTATTGTAGAGAATGGAAATTAAATAATAAATAAATAAATAATGTTGGCTACTTTAAATACAATAAAATAAAAAGAGAAGAGAAATAGTGGAGAATTTACAAGGGAAGACAAACAACATGTACACATTTTTTTTACTTTTCTAATATGTATTTTTTTGTCTTTTTAATAAAAGATATTTACAACGAAAAAATACAATAAAATAGTATAATTAAAATACAACACAAATATGATTTTTTTTGTATTTTTAATAATTAGGAAAGATACAATAAAAAATGAAGAAAGTATGAATATATACATAATGTACAATGTACATCTAGGTCCCAAAACCCAACTTTTGCAAATGAGCTCCGATTTTAATGAAACCACTTCCGTTGGATAGATAATTTTCTAACTTGAACTTAAAAGTGAGTTTGGTGAATTTAGAGTTCATACGGAGCGGGAATTTAGCTTGGAAGTTGGACTTTACGGCTTTTTCTCTTTGGGATCTAGGAGCATTTATTTGAGATGAAATTTATTTTGTATTTTTGTATTTTTATATACATTTTTATAAACAAGTTACAAGAAGAATTAGGCAAAAAGGAGTTGAAATGAAAGTATTACAAATACATGAAGTTTTAGGCTATTTACAGGCATAAAACTCCTTTGATTTTGCGGCTTTTTTATTGTTAATTTATTTTGTACAATCTTATATAATAATTAGTGTGTTTTATTTACAAGAGTTATTTTGTTAATTTATTGATTTTATGGACATTTATTTGGGATTTTACTTGGGGATTTTGCTAAGATCAAGATATTGCGATGATGAATCACGGATTCATCACTCCTCTCAGTAGAGAAGTAACCGGATCTTGGTCCAAGTGTTGGACATTGGTCTGAATGAGATTCAGATGCAATGAGAAGATTGGGTTTACGACCTTGATTTAATCAAGCATATGTGGGAGGTCCATGAGATCTGGATTTAAGATGAGATCTCAATATCCAAGTCACTATATGTGGAATAATATAATTGCCATGTCCTTGTCTCCAAGTATCTGCGGAGAAAGCACATTATTCTTGAAAGGGTTCAAGAATAATTCTATAGTTGATTTATATCTAAGCATTGAGAAATTGATAATTAAATGTGATTTATTTATCTTGATTGTTGTCAATTTCATTCACATCATTGGGATGCATGTGAATGTATATCCGATATAATTAAATGTGATTTAATTATTGTGGATAAGAATAATGTATTAGATATAGCTTATTATGATTTATATTTGTTGATTAATTATTGGTGTGAATTGGATTCACATTGTATAATTAATTAAAAATTTAAATCACATTTTATTTTGGGCTGTGAATGTGATTCACAAATTTCCAATGGTAAGATTACAATATTCTCAAAATAATTGTGAATTATTTTTGTATAATAATTTACAACAAGAGTTGTTGTAAAATCATGGAGATTTCCAAGATTACAAGAGATTGGTGGGCATCCCACCCTTCCATATTGGAAGGGTGGACGGCTACAATTTCCCTAAGGAAATTGGTAGCCGTCCACTCTATATATGGAGAGTGGAATCTCCATCCAATTTTCTCCATGTTTGCTTGATTTAAATTAGGATTGAATTATATTTGATTTATCAAATGTATTTAATCTAAATTAAATTAATTGTTGTTATGTTTTTACCAACAACATCTTGACCATTGAAAGAAACACAAATCAATCTCATCCATTGATTTTGTGTGTCCCATGGATTGTGATCCATGGACATCCAAACCCTATATAAAGAGATGCACCCCATGCTCTCTAAGGTGATGCAAATAAGAAACAACAAGCTCTATCATCTCTTTCTACTTCACACGCCCCCTCTCCTCCCCCTTCATTGGTGGTCGTCCACCATACCCTAAAGGAGAAGATTCGTCGTCGTTTTGCCATTGTGCCGCCGCCTCGACGACTCTCGGTTCTCCATCTTCTTTGGTGTGCTTCTCTCACGAAGAAGGTGTTCGATCTCGTGCGATGAGATCATAAGTTCTCACGCTTGGATCAACATCTTGGATTACGAGGATCACGTGGCTCATCCCCACGCTCGCAAGCATATTCTCCGAAGATCGGACTTGAGACAGGAGGTCTCCTTTCATAGAGACTTGATCGCAACCACGCCACAAGAGGTATTCCTATATCCCTGATGTGGTTTAGATGAAACGATCCGAGAATCGTTCTTCGATCATGTGGTTTCATCACATGATTTTTTTTAAATTCCGCTGCATAGAACAACTAGTGCGACTAGTCGTTCTTCATCGTATATGATACGATGCTCACGCTTCTGTGATGAGCTCGAGGATTATCCCATATCCTTCAGAGGAAAGAGTAGCTAGACTAGAGAATTAGGGTTACCTTGCTATGAGAAAGCTGATCTTTGTCATTTCTGATATAGATAGCTATATTTCACATACAGAGTACAAGTAAGATTCATAGTCATTAGAATTTGCGTATGAGTACTTGTTCTGACTCGAATGTTGAGGTGACTTGAATAGGAGTCTCGTGGAACTTGAAGACTATTAGGTCTTGAATCCAATTCCCAATAAGGTTTTGCCAAACTAATAATCCAAAGGTCTGGCCGAGCTCCATACTTTGATTTTGTGAAGATTAATTTAAAAATAAAAATTGTTCTAAGTTATTTATTTTTCCTTTCTTCTTTTTTCTTTTAGTCACTTGTTCTTCAAATAAGTGTTTACTAATGGATTAGAGAAGTTAAAATATAGGAGGATGATGAATACACATTCCTTCATCTTTATTCATTTATTTTAGCTTAAAACCCCTTCTTAAACACATGTAAATATTAATATAACTCTCTTTTTATAATTCTTTATTTTTTTGTATATATTGTATTATTATCATTGTTTTTAACCTAAAATAAATAAATAAATAAAGAATTAAAGGAAAAATAAAGAAATTGAAGAATGTATATATGCAATAAATACATGCTGACTCTAACCCCAAGAGAAGGCCTAGACTTGACTTGTTCAACAAGGAATAAAGTAGGGGGAGATAAGGCCTAATGTAGAAAAATAAAAAAAACTAATCTCCATTCATTCACTACTCATCAATTGTACATTCATCATTATTTTGTATATAATTTTTACACTATTTTATTTATCATCCAATTCATCTCAAATAAAAGTTTTTTTTCTTTTTAGAACTTATACATAAAAATAAGTTGTAAGTACTAAAATTAATTACAAGAAGATTCATTATACATAGTGTAAATAATGACACTTTGAAAAAGAAGCAAAGCCGAACTTGTCAGACCCATATCTTCTCCATAAAAACTCAACTAAAGCAAACTCACTTTTATTGTACTCTAAATAAAATAAGATTCACAATGAAAATGGTTTCACTAAAATCAGAGTTAAGATGTAAAAAGTGGCTTTTTAGAGTGTATTTTATTATTGTTTGTAATATAAATACATTGTTTTAGTTATTTTATGTATATTTGTGTACATATTGTACTTTTAGATAATTAAAAATATTGTACTTTGTCGAAGAAAAATATAAATAAAAATTACAAAAACCAAAATACATAAAAAATAAAATAGTGTATATATTGTACATGTACTACTATATATATTATAAATATACCTATTTATTTAACCTAATAATTTATTTCATTAAAATAAAATAAAATATATTTAAAATCCTTGAAAATGTTTTAAATAAATAAATTATTAGATTATGTATTTTTTGTAAGAATAAATAATTTAAAAATCAAGTGTTGTATATATAAGTATAAATACCTATGAATAAAGGTTAATATTTATTTTAACATAGGTATTTAATTTATTTAATCTATTAAAAATCAACATAATTAAGACCATTTATGTATTAACATTTTCTATTTATATTGTTTATTTATTTAAATTCATTTTCGATTTTATTTCAATTTATTTACATTTTTAACTATTTTATCTTATTCGCCCTTCACCTATATTTGGCAGATCCAGGTCCGGTGACTTGAGTCAACCTTCCCATCTTCCAACATCCACCCAAATAAACCTCGCCGGACCTATTTTGGGGATTTTTTTTCCAGTTGATCCGTCTATTTTTCACCCTCGATTCCTCTTTCAATTTGATAGCCTGAATAATGGTGTAGCTTACCCGATCTTCATTTTCAATAAACAAGCCTCGATTTGCATGCACTTCCTCTTTCGAATTTCACCATCTCCAACCTCTATAAATACCTGCATGATCCACTTTTTCATTTTAACATGTTTTTCTTGCAAATCATTCCCTGAGGGTTGTTCCTAAGTGCTGAGGCTGTGGCAGGGCTTCAACCTCTTCATCCGAAAGCACGAGGGAGTGCGAGAGGACGAGATCCATCACGATCGCTGGAGCTCCACTAGAGATCATTGAAGGTTCTCCGCCACCTGCAATAGATCAAGGCAATCACTCATTCATTCCATCTTTATGTAATTTAGGTAGGTTTTCTTCGATTTGGCATTTTAATTTCACATTTTGATTCAGTTGTAGCTTAATTCTGTTCATCTTCATCCAAGCTTCGATATGCATGTTTGGTGCTCTTCGATCCTCAATTTCCAAATCTGATCATACCATCACATTCACACAACCATTCTCCATCTTCTTCTAGAACCTGACCCCTCCAGATATCACGGGACCTGGACTCTGATCTCCTTACCGACACTCACCGCTGAAGGTCCCCAATCAATCCATTTGGATGTTGTTTTCATCTAATGATTCGGCCAGAGTAAGCTCCGAGCAATAAGGATTCAATTGCAGGTGTTAGTAGTGTGTGGGAGGCCAGAAGTCGAGTTCTGGAAGTTAATTCTCAATTGCAGACCTTCGGACCACCAGATCGGAGATTGGTCATTGCTAGAGCTTCAAAGCAGATCCAACATATGTGGAGGAGCATGGGGAAGCTATTCTGACTATCAGGAGGAGGAATGACTGAAGATCGGTCAAATTCAGTCTGATCAAAGCTCCATCTCCACACCTTCATCGACGGTCTTCCTAAGTATCACGTATCTGTCAAATCAAGAACAAGCATCCCCCATTTTGATCTGGATCATCCAAGCAGCCCTAATTTTTGATCGTAGATCTAGCGCTCCAGATGCAGATCCAACCATCCAGCTAGCACGCATCTTGCACGTGTATCGATGATTATTTTCAGTTTTGCCTATGTTGCCTTCTATTTTGTAAATAGGTCTCCCTGGGGATTTATGTCAGTGAACCGTGCTTGGTACATTTGCAGTAATTTCCTTATTGTTATTTCTATTTTCTCTTTGGTATAACAATGAATAAATCATCATCAAATTTTCAATTAACTCAGAATCTGTTCTTTGCGAGCCCATAAATTAGAAACATTTTAGATGTGAGATTTATAAATAGACATTTTTTATTAGTATATACCCAATCTATTTACTCTAATTTGCAAGTTTACTAAATCTCAACATTTTCAAAAATTTTAAATTTATTTATTATTATTATTTAATAATATATCTTAAATGTGGAAAACATCACATTACCATAAACCCTCTATTTGCTTGTCCTTATAATGTCGCCCTCCCCTTCTTCATTATTGGCTCCACAGTCTCCATCAAGGACCTCTACTAGTAACACTCTCGATCAAGGATTTGTACATAGCGCCCCTACCCCTATATACACTCCATTTCTCTTGTTTCTTTATCGATCTTAGAGGATTCACCCTAAATCTATTCTCTCATCTTGAACACCACTAGATGCGAAGGGCAGAGGACGAGGACGGAGAGCGATGATTGGGGGCTTGATGTCGATGATAGTCAGCGGTGGACTACGGGTAAGGGCATTGGGTAGTGGCAGAGGGTGGTGATCTATGGTGCAAAACTAGCGTGGTGGGCGGTGGGATGATCAAGGTATTCATCGCCTACTGGATGGTCGTCGATGATGTGTCTGGGTGTTTAGAGTGATAAATATTGAATTTTAGGGATCATTAGGTTGTAATGCATTACTTGTATATAAATTTATCTTGCCAGTGATTATTGGAGGATCACACACATTTGTCTTGCCAACCATCTCCATAATACTGGTCGAGTGATATTATAACATTGTCATTCCCCACTAGGGGATGTTGCAACTCTTTACATTGTCCTGGATGTATGTTGATTTTTTGTTTGTGATTATCCACGAAGTGAGTTTCTTTTATGCAGAAATTCTTGTGCACCATGCATGGAACTCAAGGTGCCTTGATTGTCGCATCTACACTTCAGATTATCTTGGGATTTAGTGGACTTTGGTGCAATGTAGTGAGGTGTACTTGTTTTCTAATAGTATTTAACTACTGCATGTGCAAACCAATATATTTACTTATCACTCTTATTCCCTACATTCTGAATGCATGTCTCTATTCAGATTCTTGAGTCCACTTGCAGCAGCTACACAAGTATCTCTAGTTGGCTTTGGGATATACGAGTTGGGGTTCCCTGGTAAAAGTTCATACCTTATTATTTGCACAAAAATATCAACATAAAATTTTGCTACTTATACCATGATATATATTAATAAGTCATACTCTATCAACTGAACAAATAGGTCACGAAATGTAATGAGATTGTTCTTCCACAACTCCTCTGATTGATTTCATTTTCATAGGTAATGCCATAGAAGATTGTTCCCCTAACTGTAAAATATAATTCTAGAATACGACTGACCATTTCCATATTGGCTTGGCTTTGCAGTACTTGCCACATGTAATTAAACATGGGAAGCACATATTCACTAGATTTTCTGTTCTTCGGTTGCAATTATTTATATTTATGCATACTTTCTCACAATTGGTAGGGAATACAAGAATGTAACACCGAAAACGCTATACCACAGTTGCACTGATCGCTCTAGCCTTGTTGGAGTCTCTCCTTGGTAAGTTCACACGCTAAAACTCCATTGCACCGTTTCATAGATGGGGGAACACATAATTCCCTCAATTATCACTGAGTAGTGGAGCATATCTTGGTTATTCCAGAAAATCTATTCTTTTAAACATGGGATGACACATACAATGTAGAATAATAGTTCCATATCCATTTAAATGGGGAGCTCCTACATTTGATGCTGGCAAAGCCTTTGCGATGATGTCTACTTCATTTGCAGCTCTCGTTGAGGTTTGTTTTCTAAAACATTTTTTAGTTAAGCATAATCCTTAATCATTTTTGTCATTTTAACTGTTTCTTTACCTAATTTATGGGTGCTAATGCAATCAACTGATGGATTCTATGTAGTTGCTCAATTTGCAAGTGCTAAATGTGTCCCCCCGTCACCCTTAGCCGTGGGATAGGGTGGCAGGTATAAGATCTCTACCTTTCTTCTTGAATCATGATGGGCACATGATTTCCATGAAATGCTGAAACCTCAACTATCACTTTAAGGGATTGGAATTTTGCTGGATGGATTTTTGGAATTGCAATGGATCATCAGTCTCCCTATAAGATACGAAAATGTTGCAAATGTAATTTACAACATGTTGTATAGTTGTTTTGAATTATTAGTCCAGTTTTTGAACAATGAAAATGCTGGTCTATTAGCCTTGACAAAGGTTGGTACCAAAGGGTTTCTCAAATAGCTGCAACCTTCATGATGTTCTTTTCAATTCTCTGTAAGTTGTGGCAATTTAATCTCCGTTTCCTGCTGTAATATTGGGGAGCCACTTGTTGTGGACCAAATATCTCTGAAATATACCTGGCTTATTATCATTTACTTTTTTATTTGCGTAAAAGTTGTTGATATTGTTATATTCATTATTTTGATGTGGCTGCTAGCTTTAAAAAGTTATATGTGCCTTTTGATTATGATTCAAACATCTGGCAAAAATCATTAAGGTTTGCCACGACCTGAATCATTGACATACAACATCGTGAAGATGTGGAATGGAATGACTTCGACAACAAGGGCGTGACCAATAGTGCACACACAAATTATTCTCATGTATCTAATGCTTTATCACTGATTTAAGGGTTTCTTGACGATATTTCTGCCATAAGATTCTCAAAATGGGTTCATGTCAGGGAATATGCAAGGATACTTTTTATTTCTTAATTTGTAGCTTGAATTGCATTTCATATTATAACATCCAACTTTTTAAATATGTTCATGGATTGAAAGATGCATCATTTAACTGGTGATGAAAATATCGTGGGTTGTATTATAGTCATGCTAACTGCAATTGTAGTTCTATAATTTAGTAGATGTCATCTTCTCAATTCTTCTAGTTAACTTGTTTAATGTGTTGTAGAGTTCAATAATTGCCTTTTATTATGGAGAGATTGGATTAGGCTCGTCTTTAGTTGTAAGCTATAGGTACAAAATGGAAGATTGGATACATATATATATATATATATATTTGTGTAAATCGTTACAATATGGAGATCGGTTATATCATACCCAGTTGTAAAGTAGGGTCATTGTTAATGTCCAGATTCAGGTGCTGCAATATTATTTTTTCTCTCTTACGCATGTACTGGAGTATTATTTTTTCTCTCTTTTTCACACAAACGCACAGACACATGCACACGATGATAGCATGGAGATGTTGGCATATCGATGACATTTCGTCCTACAGAATAAATACACGACCATAAGATAATCCAAGTATTTTTCAGTGAGGTGATGTATTTGTTCTGATTGTTACGAGATTCTTGCTTAAGTTCTGATTTTGCATCCTTTACATTTGTCGATTAATTTAATCATCATATGCATGATCCTTTTATAATTTTAACAAATAAGTTGTACGTACATTTACTTTAGCTACTTGGCTACTTGACTATTTTATACTTTATTCAATCTTTCAAGACTTGGCGGACACTTTATGACTAATTCATACACCGTTGATGATGATTTGTGTTCCTAAAGACTGAAGGATGCGTTCTGAAAAAATCTTGACAAATATATGAAAATCGTGAGAATGAATATGTAATATAATGACTAATGCTTTAATTGTAATCTTTGAACTAGCTTATGTTTTATGGTGATGAAGTTTCATTAGTTTTGGAATAATATCATGAATCATCAATATATATTAATTTAATTTATACAAGTGTTAAAGTAACAACCAATAAATCATTAATATAATTTTTATAGGAATCAAATAAATTGTTGATAGAATATTATGCATTTATTAGCAAATTGAAATCTTTAATTAAATACATATATGCTTACAATTTGTATTCATTTCCATTGTCAATCCATGACAATTCTTATTTGCCAATTCCAATTTGATGACGTTTCTTGTTCGTTGCAATTGTTAATTTCTCAATGGTTTTTATGTGTTGCTATGTATTTAACAACTTATATAACAACGATTGTGCCAACTGATAATTCGTTTGTCAAGAGATAAAATAATGGCGATTCATTCGTTGACCTATTTGTAAAATACATGTCGCTATAGGTCTCTTTCATTGTAGTGCAATGTAGATATGATGAGTGTCATCATTCTACTATCTATACTCTAGTATTTCATGAAGCTTCATAATATTCATATGGTATGAATTGAATGAAGCATATATAAATATTAAAATACTCTTATATTAAAATCGCTTAAGTTCAACATAAGAGATCCTTTATCTTAAGCAAGGGTTGTTTATAGATGAAGGAAGTGCAGTGGAAGCATGAATCTGACTCAAGTGAGAAGAAAAGTTGAAGAGTTGACTGTACTTATGTGATTTCCACACATATGACATCCAAAGAGTTGGATGAATGCCAATACTGCAACAAGCTGATGTATTGATAGTATGACTATCTAGACTATCTAGGATCCTTAGAGAAGAACTCGAATAGTGCATCGATATATTATACACCTACATATTATCATTGAAATTGACTTGCTTATTAGATAAGATCGAAGTCTAATAATTGTATCTCATTCTTCTAATAACACTTGCAATTGATTGCATATGTTTAAAACACTAGAAAATTTGATCTTAAGGTTTAATAGTCATCCACATGGATATTGATGCAATTGTTGCAACGATCCATTGGATAGATAGACTACATATTTTTAGTGGGAGAGCCCTTAGTCTTAGAGAATGTCTTATGACATAGATAATAGAATACTATCATTGTTTATTTCTAAATGCTGGAAATAAAATGCATTCAGGAATAGACCTATCATAAAGAGTTATGATGGATCAGATAGTAATTTAACATACAGAGGGCTCTAATAAATTAGAAAATTAATGAATGGTTCAATAACATTTCTAAATACTGAAAACAAACTAAACCTTAGAGGATCAAAAGGAGGATGAAGATTATACAGTGATCTAGCATCAAGTCTTGGACATATGTCTATTGATGAGATCAATAAACTAGTAAGATATTGAACTTTAGACTGTCTGAAAGTTCAAAACTTACTCACTTATGAATAGAGATTCAAAGTAAAAATGTCCAGTGCACCCTTCTCTAGGAATGGTGTAATATACCAAGGTATTCAAGATCTCAAAAATATTGTTGTATATGGATCATCTATATCATATAAAACATTAATGATATGTGATATAGATTGATGATTACTTGTGATAATAGATTTCTTCCCTTCACCTTAGGAACATTTAAAATGTTCAAAGAATTCACAATTTTGGTTTAGAACAAAAGTTTGAAGAAAGATGAAATGAATTTGATCCAAGCAAGGTAGCAAGTACCTATTAAGATGAATTCAAGGAATACCTTATAGAGAAAGGAATATTATTCCTGTTTCACTCATCCTAATACACCTAAACTCAATAGAGTTGTAGGTATATGCAATTGGATCAAGTGTGACATGATTTGATCAATGATGAATGTTAACATAATTACCTCTTTGTTTCTAGGTATATATGTAACAGAGACTGCAACATATATCCTTAATAAGATTCCATGCAAATATGAATCCCAAAACCCTTATAAGCTATGGTTTGGAACCTAACCCAGTGTTTGATACTTGAGTATTTAGGGTTACGTAGTCCATAACCTTGTCATGGATGCAAGTAAGCTGGAATCTAGCACCTGAGAATGCTACTTCATTAGGAATATAAAGGATAACATTGGATACCTACTTTATGTCATTGAGATTCTTAAACAATTTCATCTCTGAGGTTATTATTCTTAAAGGATGACTTTCTTGAGAATCAAGATGAAAATGAAGTAAAGGAACACATTGAACCTTGAGAAGATAATGAGGCTCATGAAATCAGAAACTAAAAGGAGAATTAAAGATGAAATACTCGTACCAATTCAAATTAGTTTGAGGGTGGTAAGACCACCTAAAGGATATGGATTCCATGTGTTGGATAAGTCTGACAATGACCTGACTTCATATGATGAAGCTTCTGAGGATCATGACTTAGGAATATGGATGTTAGCAATAAAGTCTAAAGTAGACTTTGTGCATAAGTATTGTGTATGAACCCTCAATGATCCACCTATAAGGTTAAGACCAGTTAGAAATAAATGGATATTCAAGAGAAAGAGGGAACCTGATGAGAAGTTAGAGACCTTCAAAACACAGCTTGTAGCCAAGAGTTACACATGAAGAGAAGACATTGCTTGTGATGAGACTTGCTCTCCAATGACCATGCTTAAACCCATCAAAATATTTCTAACTATAGATACACAACTTGACTATGAAATCTATATGATGGAAGTATATATTGCATTCCTCTATGAATACCTAACCGAGGACATTCATATGAAGTAGCCCTGGGGCTTCATAGTTGAGGAAAGCAAGATGTGCAAGCTAAAGGAGCTCCATCTATAGGCTCAAATAAGCTTCTTGTAGTTGGAACATTAGATTTGATGAAATTATAAATGTTATGATTTCAGATAGAATCTTGATGAACCACATGAAGCTTAGTGGGAGTGCCATTGTGTTCATCATGCTAAATATAGATAAAATCCTAATCATTTGGAATGATATAGGGATGATAATGAGTGTCTTATGATCTGATTGTTCTATACCTTGAGATGAAAGATCTCAAGGATACCTATGAGATCTTAGTTCTGAAGATGTTCAGAAGCAAATAGAAGAGGGTATTGGGACCGTCACATTATTTGTACACTTTGTAAACATTTCATTTTTTAAAAATACTCCAAGGAAAGCTTCTTTCCCGATATGGTAGTGACCTATCTAAAAGGATAACACCTCAAAGAGTTGAGTATCTGAATACCAAAGCTATATGCTGTAAGTGCATCAGCTATGGGAAGCTCAGTGTATGCTAGATGTGTAGACAAGATCAGATGTCTGCCATGCAGTGGGAGTAGTAACCTGTTACTAATCCTACTATGGAGATAAAACACTTGATTGTAGTAATAACAATATCTTCAAAGATGACAAGACTTTTGAGATAGTGATCTCAAAGTCTCATCTTCATGAACTTAAGCTTTATAGATAGTGATCTAAAAGGTCTCTGCTACAGATACCTTACAAGACTTAAAACTGGGTCTTAGTCTTAGGGGATATAGATCTCTAAGAATAAGGGCATTCTAATAAGGATAATTGAAATTACATACTGGTTACAACGATTATTAAGTTGTAGTGTCAAAGACTACAACTGCTTTAACAAAATTGAGTGTGGTTGCATAAGATGCAACATTCACATTGGATGAAAGCACTATTACTAGGATATATGCAAGTACCATAAAAGGACTTGGCATAGTATCTCTTGAATAGACTGACTGATCAGCTTACCAAGCTATTTTTCTAAATAGCTTGTGATTTGCACTTAAGTGTAGGTTTAAAATATTAGCCCATTAATGACTCTTTGGGCTAGTGGAAGATTATTGGACACGCGAAGCCACAATGAGCCATTATGCAATAAATATAATTGCAAATCATCCCCTTATCTGAAATGAAGAATAACTAATTTGCATTGAAGGTCCCTTAGTACAATTAGTGTTATGTACCATGGCAATCTTAATGATCATACAACTGTTGATTCAAATGTTGAATCATAGAGGCTGGTTATCTAAAGATTTAGATTTGAGGACTCGTCAAGCACCATCAAGTGATTATTAAGAGAGGTTCTCCATAATGAGAAGAAGATGCCAATTATTCTTTGAAGGTAGATACCTAATCGACTTCTTGATGCAGGTCCCTTGCATAGGAACAAAGATTCAGAGGTGTTAGATAAGTTAGGTCAAAGAGTTGACTTAACAAGATTGAGATAACCTAGACCGATGCTGTATATTGTCACGATATAGGCACACATCCTCCGAGTGGAGACATATGTATTACTATATGTTTGAGTATGAATATTTGGAAGAACAATGGGTTGATGATCTAACCAAGGTCTATACACTAACGAGTTGATGTGTATACAAGGGCACATGAGTAATACGATTTCTCAAAGGGACCATACATGTTCATTACTGAACCGAAAGTCATGAGCTCACTCATGAGATATTGGGATCGAATTCTGTGCATGGTCATCTCGCTTTGGAAGCTTGACTGAATTTGTAGGTTTGATATATCACTTTGGAAAGTATATGATGAATACCTAGGTATGATGTATGCTTTTGGAAAGTATATGATATACACCAACTCCCAATAATCGAATGAGAAACTTAATGATAAAACCCTGAAGAAGACAATCTAAATAAGATCTAAAACTTTGAGTTTATTTTAGATCTTCCGGTATGCAGTATGTACGTGTATTGAGAATACTCGAGGGTGATGTGATCATAAATATTGGATAACCATGATGCTTCTATTCTGAGGAAGTGATAAACATGTTTGTATTTTAGTGACTCCTCTCTGTAGAGAAGTAATCTAATATTAGTCCAAATGTTGGACGTTGATCTAAATGTGATTTAGATGCAATGAGAAGTTTATAACTATGACTTTGATTTAATCAAGCATCTATGAGAGGTTCCCAAGATATGTATTTGAGATGTGATCTCAATATCCAAGTCACTATACATGGAACGTACAATCGCCCTATCCTTATCCCCAAGTATCCACGGAGAAAGCACATTATTCTTGAAAGAGTTCAAGAGTAATTCTATTGTTAAAATGTATATCTGAGCATTGAGAAAGTGATAATCAAATGTGATTTAATTATCACGAATAATGTGAACATGATTCATATTATTTTTTATGCATGAGAATGATGAACCAAGATAATTAAATGTGATTTAACAATCTTGGATATGAATAATGTGGATAGTACTATCCATAATAATTATATATATTATAAATGTGATCTATAATATATTAGAGAGAACTATTTGTAAAAAGTTTTTGTATATTAAATGTTGATGTGAATTTGATTCACGTTAGAGAATTAATTGAAAATAGAATTAGATTTTATTTTGGATGTGTGCATATGATTCACAAATTTTCATTGGCATGATTGACATTGTCACAAAATAATTTGGAATTATTTTTTTGAAATAATTTGCAATAAAAGTTGTTGTAAATAATTAAAGGATACACAATATCATATAATTAGAAAAGAGTACACTCCTTCCATATGGAGAGGGTAGACGATCACCCTTGAGTCATAATTCAAGGTGGTCGTCCTCCCTTCATAATAGGAAGACACTTGCCTCTTTTCCTAATCCTTTAATGCCTACTGATTTGATTGATATAATTATATAGATGATTATTCAATAAATTAAATTAAATTAGATTAATTGTTATTCTATTTCTTACAAGAAAATCATGGCCATTGAAAGAAATACAAATCAATCCCAACCATTGACTTTATGTTGTACATGGATTGTGATCCATTGACTCCCAAAATATTATAAAAGATGAGGCAACCCAAGCTCTTATTTTTTAAATAATATTACAAGCTCTCTATAGATCTCTCATATTCTCATACATGCCCCCTCTCTTTCTTAAGAGTGGTCGTCCACCTCTTGCCCTAGAGAGGATCATCGTCGTCGCTACGCCATTGTGCTGCAGCTTCGACCAATCATGGATCTTCATCTTCTTCGGAGATCCTTACACATGAAGAAGACCTTTGATTTTGTGAGATGAAATTAGAAGATCTGTCATTTGAATCAACATCTTGGATTGCAAGAAGGACACATCTCATTAATGCGCTTGCAAGCGTCTCCTCTATCGGGTCGGACTTGAGATAGGTGGTCTCTTACTTTAGAGGCTTCAATCGCAACCACACTTCAAGAGGTATTTCTATATATTCTTTTTTGTTTAGATGAAATGATTCGAGAAATGTTCTCGGATTATGTGGTTTCATCGCTTTATTTTTTAAAAATTCCGCTGCCTCGAGCTACTAATATGACTAGTCGCTCTCGATCGCATACAATGCGATCTCAACGCTTCCGTGATGCACTTAAGGTTTTTCCTATAACCTTCATGGAGTGCCTCTGCAATTTACCTGCACCATATGTGTAGCTCACATGAGGGTGCGAGTCTTGGAGAGTGCTTCTATCACCGCACCTCCATATGGCTAGCAGTAATGGTTTGGACAATGATTCGACGGTTATAAAGCTAGTGGCTCGATGGAGGTTAGTGTGGATGACATATCGCCTTTATGATAGATCGATTGTGATCGGGCAATGGTTGTACAAAGCAGGTGGCTGGAGGAGAGGAGGTGTCTGGTGCTCTTAGAGAGGGTGCTGGCAGTCGAAGGTAAGTAGCAAGATGGCTGAAGGCGAGCAGCGAGGGCAACCAAAGGCGAGTGGCGAGGCAACTGAAAGTGGAGTTGCGGTAGAGGAGGTTGCCAATTTTGGGATTTTCAGTAGCACAAAGAAGATGATAAATGGAGGTGGAATTGGGGGTTTGAAGATGAGTTGTAGGAAGCTATAATCAGTGATGGTTGAAGAGATCCCCTAACCCCGATCACGGTGCTTGATTGAATAGATAAGTTGTGAGAGAAAGAAGGGAAATGGGTATATGAAGGAGATGGGGTGGTTGCTCAAACGAGTTTGAGGCTTTAACAGAGGAGAGGAACATGTGAACTAGAAATGAAGAAGAAGAAGAAGAAGAAAGAGAAGAAGAAGAAGAAGAAGAAAGAGAAGAAGAAGAAGTAGGAGAGGAGAAGAAGAAGAAGGGGGAGAGGAGAAGAATAGGAAGAAGAGAAGGAGAAATAGAGAAACAATACCTGAGATGGTTGAATCACTTAGGAGGAAGAAGCAAAAGCCTCTCCAGTCTTTGCTCGATAGCACGATGGGGTTGGAGCTTCACAACAACTCCAAGGTGTTGTAGCAAGGTTCTGAGGAACCTTGGATCGCGCTAGTGAGAAGGATCGGTCATTGTTCAACCTAGGATGGCTCTCTGCTATCACCGGAGAAGCTCGCGTGAGTTCTCGATCTCTCATAACACTTGGAGGATGCTTGGAAACGTAGGCCCAACTAGGGTTTTGAGGTTAGGCTATTAGGGATCGCACGAGAATCAAGGGAAGGTGGAGATCGTTGGGACAGATGATCATGAAGGAGATGAGGTGCAATGGTTGTGGAGGTGGGGTTGGTGACTGGGTCATGGGAGAAGAGGTGACACATGCATGCAGAAGCAGGTGGTGCACGACCAGTGCTTGTGGAGGACAGTTGGGCATCACTACAAGAGGTAGAGGGGAGAATACCGACCAAGGACATTCGATCAGTCGAGATCGAGCGACTGTGGATGTGCCACATGGCGGTAAATGAAATAGTAAAGGCAAAAAGAAAAGAAAATAAAAAAATAAGAAAATAAAGAAGAAACAAATTAAAAGTGGGTCATTGACCGCATGTCTCTTTAGAAACAATAACAATAAAGGATAACGTATTAACAGATAATGAATATATTATTGAAATCAAAAATGAATTAAATGTGGGTCGTTGGATGAAGCACCTTTCATCCAATGACCCAAAAGAAAGAGCTTAAGTGACTTAAGTGGAGGGGCACGTGGCGGCTCCAGAGCGGCCACATGTCGCCTCCACAAAATTCAAAAACAAAATGAAAGAAAAATCGAAATAAAATAACAAACGTTGTCAAATAAAAAAGTCATCTTCATGAAAGTTGTTTATCTCAACGAGATCTAAAACTTCTGTGAATGGAACAAAAGCAAAAGAGATCATCGGTACAAAACATATTTTCGGTGGTATATTATATCTATAAGATACTATATTTCGTATTTTGCAATTTTTTGTGATTTTTAAGTAAAATAAAATTAAAAATAAAATCAAATAAAAATAAAAGAAATCTTTACAACTTAATCTATTTTTTGATAATTTTAATAGCTAACAAATCATATGAAATGTACAATAGACAATAAGGTCCCAAAATCCAATTTTCACACATGAACCTTGATTCTTTTGAATGTGGTCCTATTTTGTAGATAATCGAACACACATTAATTCAAAAATGAGTAGGGGGTTCATAGGAGACTGTATGAAAGAGATATTTACATTTATGCCTTTTTGCCTCCAAACTAGGGGTTTGGTTTATTGAGCATATATACAAGTTAGTATTTTTTGATATTTTTCTTTTGTTAATGTTATGTACACAAAAAAGTTGACTTTATTTTATTTGGAGTTAGCAAAAAATATTTAAGAACGGGGAATTTATGAGAATATACAAGTGATAATATACACCATATTTTTGACTTCTTTTGATGTAATTATGAATGCTAAAATAAGGATGTTATTTACACATGCATGAATGCTAAGAATGCAATTTAGATGACTAGAAGTAATTAATTACTTGGGAACATAACTCTATTTTCATAGTTAAGAGTGATGAATCACAGATTCATCAACCCTCTATACTTAAACCTTGCTCGTCCCTGAGCACCTAAAATGAATGCATAAGTGAAATGTGATTGGGTTCCATACGAAGGTCGTGAACAAAAGGTGAAAATGGATCTCAACTCAACCTTTGGATTAATAATATGGCGGAACTCCTTATGAGAATTTGGGTTTTAAGAATAACGGTCTCCAAGTTATACAAGTCATTATCCAGACCTGAATAATAAGTTATCTTAGATCAACATCCTCCCAAAGTATCCCACATGAACATTGAATAACTATCTCTGGTTTGTGAAGGTTGTTAGCTCTTCCCATCCAAGATGCCGAACTACCATGCAATCTCATCCTCCAGTAACTCGTCCTTGTATATTCAGGTATTTCCTTCTAAGTTCAAGAATGTGCTAGTTCACAACGAATGGGGGGAAAAGTCTAGAAGAAGGGGAAAAGAAGTGGAGGGTGACCATTGTAGTCAACTGTCCTGTGAAGCTTGGCCGGTAGCCAAGTCTCCACCAGATCTACAGGCAATCTGAAGCTTGGACCATTGTGGTAGAATGTTGGTCTTTTTGGAACTAGCTTCTTTTAGGCATGATTTTGGGCTGCTCTGCATTGATCTTTTATGCCCCGACGGATATAGAATATTTTATTCTACCCATGTTTTAGAGTCTTAGAAAAAATTGTGCTAGCAGTCCATCTCTCATCTCAAGCTTAATTCAACCCATTACTCCGAGTTGACAAGAAGTTTGTTATACACCCTATTTTTCAATAAATTTGCAAAAAAAACTTATGCAAGATTATGCATGTTTTATAAAATATACACATTATACAAATTTACATGTATTTTACAAATTTTACAAACATACATTTTGGGTTACCCATCTCGTACTTATTGAATATTATATATATAATACGTGAAAGTATGAGCTATGAGTAAAGTTTATATGTAATACACACACACACACACCCGATACATAGTGTGTGGTATCTACTTAGAGCACAAAGAGAGAGTAAGAGACATAGCTCATGCTAAGCGTAGAGAGTGAAAAGAATAGAAGTATAGATATCGACCTGCCCCACTATACTCAGGCTCTGATTAGCCTAAGTATAGAAGAAGAGAAAAAATGGGGCTATCGAGGTCAAGAGGAGAAGGGATAAATGACTGAATATACATGGCAGGCATCGATCCATCTATACTTAGGCTCTGGTCAGCCTAAGTATAGAAGATGGAGTAAGTGTGAGAACCGATGGGATCTGAAGAATGTACAAAAGGTAGTGATTCTGAATCTTTGTGATGTTGCTGATGGCTAGAGATCAATGTTGTAAGGAATCATGCACAACTCTATATGTGTCTTCTGAATCTGTCCCAAACATGAATACAATCTCCTCAACATGAACTAACTGCTCAATCGTTTCGACAAAGTGCTTCAGCATTTGTCCATTCACCAAGAATGTCCTTGCTCCATCTGTAAGATCTAAGATCTCAACACATCCACTATCATGAACAACACGGACTAGATATGGGCCCGTCCACTTGGACATGAGATTCCCTTGGAAAATCTTCAGCCTTGCATTGAACAACCATACCTATTGTCCATGAGCGAAAGTCTTTCGTCTGATAAATCTGTCATAGAGACGCCTAACCTTGTCCTTATACACAAAACTATTGTCGTATGCTCGGTTTCCAATTTCCACAAGTTCATTCCAGATCCATCTCTCTCTCTCGTACTGCCCTAGGTGTGTGTTTCAGTTGACGTTCTTAATTGACCATTCTACTTTATGCACTAATTCTGCGGGTAAATGACATGGCTTTCCAAATGCCACCCTGAATGGGGAGATGATGAATATGCATTTCATCATCTTTATTCATTTATTTTAGCTTAAAATCCCTTCTTAAACATATGTAAATATCAATAAATCAATATTTTTATTAGTCTTTATTCTTTTATTAATAATGTTTAAATATCATTATTTTTAATCTAAAATAAATAAATAAAGAAATAAATAAAAAATAAAGACAAATGAAGAATGTATATATGCAATAAATACAGGCTGACTCTGACCTTGAGAGAAGGTCAAGACTTGACCTGATCGATAAGGAATAAAGTAGGGGTATATATTGTAGAAAAATAAAGAAAATTCAATTTCATCTCAATTCATCAATTGTACGTACACAATCATATTTGTATATAAATTCATTCTACTATTGTATTTATCACCTTAAATGTTTTCTTCTTGGAACCTATACATAAAAGTAAGTTGTAAATATTAAAAATAATTGCAAGAAGATTCATTGAACATTATGCAAATAATGACACTTTGAAAAGGCCACAAAACCAAACTTCTCAGACTCGTATCTTCTTCATAAAAAATAAAAATAAAGCGAACTCACTTTTATTGTACTCTAAATAAAATAATCTTTAAAATGAAATGATTTCTCTAAAATCAGAGTTAAGATGCAAAACGTGGATTTTTGGAGTATTGTACAATGTGTCTATATTATATGTTGTGTGAATATATTTATTTCTTTATTTTATGTACATATTTGTTCATATTGTATGTTAAAATACTTGTAAATATTGGATTTTATCCAAATAAAATAAAGATTACTAAAATCAAAATCACCAAAAAATAAATTCATTGTATATTGTACATGTATTACTATGTATATATTATAAATACATCTATTTTATTCACTTAATTATTTATTTCATAAAAACAAAATAAAACTATATTTAAAATACTTGTAAAATATTGTAAATAAATAAAATAAAAAATTATATAATTATTTGTAAAAATAAATTAATAAAAATACAAGTGTTGTATATTTAGGTACATATACCTAAAAATAAAGAGTATTATTTATTTTAAACCTATTTAATTAATTTATTTAATTTATCAAAAATCACCTAAAATAAGAGTATTTATTTATTTATTTACATTTTCTATTTACATTATTTATTTATTTCAAATATTTTTTATTTTTGTTCTCATTTATTTATCATTTTTATTGGATTTTTGTCCTTTTGCAGCTTGTACTATTTGAACCCGCATTCTATTGGTTGGCCCACGTCAGTTGACCTGGGTTAACCTTCCCTTCACCAGACCCTCCCGAATAGGCTACTCGCCGAAGCTTATTCTCCCATCTCTTCCAACCAATCCATTCACTCTTTCCATCTGATTTCTTTATGGATTCCATTACACGCTTATCCCTCTCGATCGCACGAATAGCTTTTTCACCCATAGAGCCTCGGTTTGTGTGCTTCACTTCTTTCAAATTTGACCATCACTTCCTCATTTATACCCCCTCTGATTTTCCATTCACACTTGATCCATTTTTTACTTGAATTATCACCCGAGATCGGTTCTGGAGAGATGAGGACGTGATAGAGCTTCATCCTCTACGATTGGGGGCACGAGGGATTGATTGGGAAGCGTGATCCAGCATGACCACCGGAGTCTGCCGGAGGTTGTTGAGCTTATTCACTGGCCACCACTAATCAAGGCAATCACCATTATTTCTTCCCTCTGTTGGTAGATTTAGATCATCTCTTTTCATTTTCCCTTTTAATTTTGCAGTTTGATTCTAGTTATTTAGCATAATCCGTTCATCTTCGCCTGAGCTCTGATCTGCACAATCAATGTTCTCCGATCACTGATTTCATCATCCGACTTGACCAATACACTCACTATCACCTTCTCCACCTTCTTCAATAATCTACCCCTCCTAGATCGGACCAGATCTGGGAGTCGGTCTCCTTCCCACTACCGATCGTTGGAGATATCCATCCATCACCATCCCTTTGCTTTTATCTGCTAATAACTATGGCCAGAGCATCATCTCCGACCATTGAATATTTTGCAAGTTGTAGGAGAACATCTATGAGCGTGGAGCAGAATTTGAATACTCTCATTGATCTCTAGGCGGCTTGGACCTCCAAATCGAAGATCAATCACTTTCGAGCTTCATTGACCCATCCGATCACCAGGGGAGAGTTGCAGGAGCATGCACAACCCATCAAGAGACGGTTCGGGTGGAGATCGAGCGAGATCGGCTCGATCGAAGTTCATTGGAGTCACCATTCATCCACGTTCTTCCTGACCTTCCACCCACCGTCTAATCAAGAACAGGTTGCCCAACTTTGATCAAGACCATTGTGCACCTCGAATTCCAATCATCATATCGAATTCCTCCAGATCTGGATCCTACCATCCAAGCTGCACGAGGATATCACGTGACTCAGTGAATAATTACTCCTCTAGCTCTGTGTTTTTCTTATTTTGTAAATAAATCCTTTGTGGACACATGGCGTGTTATCGCAGTTTGATTATTTAAATCTGTTCCCTTCTTGCTTTTTATATTTGTAGTTAAGTCCTGTGTGTTTGGATAAATGTGTGTTGCATGCGAATTTTTGGTACTTTGGCATAATAAATCTTGTTATTTACTATTACTTTTCAGTCATTAGAAATAAAGAATTTCCCTCGTGGTTTGTGCTCGTGCACCTCACGTGCACCGACACCCCCTTTTTAGGAAATTTGTAGGATCACCACCTATCTTTTATATAGTGTTTTCTGCCTACTCCAATAAATAAAACTATTTGCATATATACCCATGTGAAGTATATTGTTGTTTTGTTTGTTAATTTGATTAATAATTTGCTAATCATCTTCTAAAAATCCCCCAAAATCACAATAAGTTCCTGCTAAGCTCTTGTATTTACAATAATTTTAGTTTTGATTTTGTTTTGTTTTATTATTTTTAAAATTCAAAAACCCTTGAATTTTGTTCTTGTCTACATAAAATAAATAACTAAAAATACGAAAATTGATTGACAAATTCTACAAAAGGCTATTTGTTTATTTTAGTTTGTTTTATTTTTTGTATCAATTTTACCCTTATATTCCCAATAAAAACCAGAAAATTACAAAACAATAAAACACTAAGAAATCCATATAAAATCACAAACAATACATAAAAAATCACAAAATGTCTTTCTAAAAATTTTAAATTACCTTTCTATTGGTACATACTTATTTTATTGTTGCTTTTACTTTCTATTTTAAAATCACAAAAACATTTTCATTGTTTTTTGTTGTTGATTTCCCTATTTTTATTAGTTTTAAAATCTTGAAAAAAAATCTAAAAATAATTTAAAAATCACAAAAATAGTATAAAAATATCAAAGAACAAAAAGGATTTTATTTAAAATTTGTGTGTATATTTTAGCTATATTTTAAAAATACAAAAATCTTGACTTTTCTTCTTTTGTTTTTATTTTCTTTTATATGTTTGTTTTCTTTTATTAAAAATCTTAAAGAACATTTGCAAAATTTAAAAATTATAAGAAATATAAAATCAGAATACCATAAATAATTATAAGAATAAAAAATACATAAACAAATAAAAAATAATGAAAAACCATAAAGTCCAAGGAATTTTCTTAGGGATTCCTTATTTTATTTCATTGCTTTCCTTTGATTTATGTAACCATTGGGATTCATGTGGCCTCCCTGAGTTTGATCTTGTTTGCTATACAAGTAAATAAAGAGCAAACAATTTATTTTCTTGCTTACATCCTCTTTGGTTGGTTGTTGGCTTGTGAATAAAATAAAAAATATAATAACTTTTGTTGAGACTGTCTTTGGGTTACGCTGACACTTGTGAATATTTCCACATTTTCTTTTTAATAATTTAAACCCCATAGAATTTCCCTTTTCAACAAACGACATCGTTATCGGGGAGGCACAGTAAGGGTAGCTAGATTTGCTTTTTAGCCTGCTATTCTTGGTTTGTATATACTTGTTTTTATTTTTGCCTATTTCTATCATATATTTCTTTTCTATATTCTTGTCATTTGTTTCTTTATTTTTGTCTATATATATTTTCTATAATTTATTTTACTTTTATTTTTTTGTATATATTGTTATGGATTTGCTAAGTGTGGGGGAGTGAGCACTCATATTGAGTATCGCATGCCCTGAGGAAACATATACATCGCTTATAGGATCCAATTTGTCAGACATCGAAAGATCCCAAAGATCGGACTTTGGAATTCATTTGAGATCATTAATTCTTGCTCTTGTCATTTTGCTATTCGTCCACACTTGTGTTATTTCTATGTTTGTTTTCTTTTTTGTTTTATGTTCTCTTGATTTTGCTCATATATTTTTCATAACTGTGATATGGCATATTTCTTGTCTCTCTCTCTCTCTCTTTCATGCGAGGGCCAAATAAATGAGGGCAACATTCCTAGGAGTGCCGACGCATCCGAGCAAAGCAGAGGTGGCTCGTTTCTTCACCTTGTACAGGAGAGAGTAAGATAAAAGAATCATGAGATTTGGAGATTACTTTGGAGCATTTCTATTTTTTATTTGATATCTAGTCTTTTATTTCTATTTTTGTACAAATTTGAAATAATTTGTTGGCACTTGTCCTTTTTTTGTTTTTATTTGGACATTAGACTCTTGTGATTGCGGGCTCTGTTTCGCCAAGTGCCGGTGCACTTAGGTGAACTCACCGGATTTTTGTTTTCTTTGCTTTTATTTTTATTTGTTTTCTCACAGTTTTTTTGCTTGAGCCCTTAGAAGTAGGTTCTATTATCTTGTATGAGTGAGGTAATCGATTAGGTCCACACTCCTTAAATAAGAATATATGTTCCTATATACTAGTTTGTAGGATTGGACTTAGTCAAATATTTAAATATGGTTCTTTCCCGCTAATAGAAGTTACTGCTTAGGACTCTTCTCGTGTGTCATTTATGTATTTTATTTTATGTCTTTACTTTTATGCGAGGATAATTTTGCATGTAGATTTCTTGAGCAATGTACACATTTCTTATCTCGTGCATGAATCTTTGATTTCTATCACATCAGCTTTTCTTACTTCCTCTCTTGATTTTCTCACTTAGGAAATAAAGGAATTGGAAAAATTGTTAGATTGTTTGTTTGAAAAAAATTCAAAAAAAGTGATAACCCATACAAAAGGGACAGCTAAATCTACTTGACCTAACACAAAACGTAAAAGACAAATCATCATTATTTTGGGGAGAGAAATCCTCTCATTTTTTGCAGGTACTTACCCCCAGAAAGAGTAGGTGAGGACGTCGCCTAAAGTAAGAGCCCAAATCGCTGGACTTGTGCCCTATGCTCCTATACATTTCTTTGTGGTGTACGATTGAGATGAAAGCACTTGCCTAAAATGTTAGAAAATCATTTTGATGTACTCATATTCTTATCTACCTTTGGCATGATATTGAACCCAGTAGCCCAGGTAGATGGTTCCATTGATTGGGGAGGTTTGAGGATGTACACTAGGCGATAGAGGCGACTTACCCTTTGTGTTTGGTAGTAAGCAACTTTTTGTAGATTCACAAAACTAAAATGGAAAAGATAATTAACCGAACTCTCACGATCTTCACTTGTGTTTAGTTGGTGAATCAGGGCTTTGTATTTTGTTTGTTTGCTAGTGTTAGAGATCCCTCTGTGCACTCCATGCCTTCACTTCATTTTCTTCTTCTTGTTTGACCTCATGTTCTCACATCTTGGCTCTTGTTATCGAAGATGTTGGATTGGAGTATTTTGTGCTTGGACTTCACGAGATTATCTTTATACCCTGCATTTTGTTCGTCTTCATCATTTTGGATGATTCACTTCCTTTTCTACATCTCCACTTCTATCCCCAATAAATCCCTTATTTGGGATTAACCCTAATCTCAAACTATCATTTGAGACTTCTGATTTTCTGGGACTGATCGAGTGGCTTGCACTTTTATAGAGATCGATTCGGATTCCGAGGACTCGATGACACCATCAAAGGGAAAGGGTCCAGTTACCGAGCATCAAGAGATCTATAGTATGATTTCGGCATCCATTCAGGCCATCTAGGCCTAGCTTACTTAGCAGGACAACATCCAGGTCGGTCTTCGTGACATGATATTAGAGCTGAGATAGGAGAGAGGAGAGAGGAGAGAGGAGGATGGACAGATTAGAGGAGGTGGGAATGGCGGAGCCGATCTTGAGAAGCCAAGAGTTGAGTCGAAGCCTACACTGAGAGATGCCTATAACCCAAGAGCAGAACATGTAATGATAGGGATACAGACTCCTGCGATTCATGGGCATTTCGAACAAAATCCCACCATACTTCCTTTGCTCCCGTTATTCCATGGACACATTCACGAGGAGCCTTATATTCACCTCCAGCAGTTTGATCTCATTTGTAGCACTATCTGCTACCCTAACATCCTGCTAGAGGTAGTAAAGATGACAACCTTCCCGTTCAATCTCATGGACAAGGCACTATATTGGATAAATCATTTGGGCAAGGTTGTTACATCTTGGAAAGAGTTGAGGTTTGCTTTTCTTAGCAAGTATTATCCACTTGGATGTCTCAACCAGATGCGAACATTGATAGCTAGCTTCTCCCAGTTGTCCCATGAGCTGATTCACGAGGCATGGAAAAGGTTCAAAGATTTTACAAAGAAGTGCCCCCATCATGACATTCTAAAGATGAGCATAGTGCAGAACTTCTTTTTTTTGGGGGGGGGGGGGTGTTTAAGCTTAGAGAACCAGAGATTGCTGGACGCTGCTTATGGGGATTCACATTTCAACAAGGACGAGGATGTATTATATCGTATATTTGTGGAGATGACAGAGAGCTCAACAACTCTTTCTTCTTCACATGCTTTCCAAAAGCATTCTACTCCTACTACTTCAGCACCCCATAAGGCAGTCAACATGACATCATCTCATGATGTGGATAGGGTGGACAATACCGATATAACAATAAGAGGAAATCACCCATCTAAAGTTGATATAATTGAAAAGTAATCACAAGAGCTAGAAAAATTTATAAGTAATCAAACATAGGATGAAGCAATTGGACAAGCTAGATGAGATTAGGGTTGGGCATCGGCCAGGGTCATGTCAGATTAGATTTGGCCCGGCCCAAGCCCATTTAAGTATATGGGCTAATGGGTCAGGCTTAGGCCCAATTTATTTTCAAGTTCCAGGCCCAAGCCCAAACTCGGTCCAAACAAAATGGGTCTGGTTTGAGTTGGGCTAGACCAAATTAATGTCTATGTACACCATTATCATGTGTTCCGTTCTTCTTGCATTTGTCTGGTTGTTTCTTATACATGTGTGCATGTTTAAGACTTTAAGTACACTAACTAATTCATGATTCTGACATTAGTTGTGTGTTGGAAATATAAATGGAGTAAAAAACATGGTGACTTAAATGACCATTGAATTCACCATTACGTATTTTATTGTAGATGTGGGCACTATTATCCAATACAGATTGGTTAGTTACAATAGTTGTATATGCTCTAGCAGTTGAGGAAACATATTCCATTCTTGTATATTAATGTAATAATCTTGCATATTAATGTAATAATGTCCTCAATCCACCCTAATGGATATGATTATTAATTGATCTAAGCATTTATTCTGCACTTGAAATAAGGATGTGAAAGTTAGAACATGGTATTTGGAACGAACATGAATATGATAGATATAATTATATTGTATAGGTCGGGCTATCGGGTTTGTGAGTAAGGGCCTTCTCAGGCCCGAACCTAGCCCGATAATCAATGAGGGCTCATTTTGAGGCCCACGACCCACCCACTAAATTTTGGGTTTTCGTTTGGGTCGGGTTATGCAGGTCAGGTTTTGGGCCAGGTCGGGCTAGCTCAGCCCAATGCCCGACCCTAGATGAGATCACCCATTAATTGGAGCTTTTAGTCAGCACCATCAGCTCATGCCAGAGCCAAAGTGCCGCATCCGATACACCTGCAGTTGAGTAGCTGAGTTCTTTTTCTTCTTCAACACCGTAGAGTACTGGAGGTCATTCTTCTACCGTCCAACACATTTACTACATTGATAAATCCTAGATTTATCTACGTTATTTTATATTATTATCTCTATAACTTAAGCTTTTCATCAAGATTCATTGGCTATTAATAATAATGACTAATTTATCTGTTGTACGTAATTAACCCTGATTAAGCTATTTTATTTAATCCTAATATTGTGTATTATTTTATTTAATTATTTATTATAAAAAATCCAATAAAAATAGTATAATATTATACATAAAAAATATAACATAAAATAAAATCAAAATAGAAAAAATAACAAAAAAATAAATAGAAAAATCTTTATTTGGGTTATATATATATTAATTTATCTATGTACAAATGACATCTGATCTCTTTGACTTCTACAAGAAAATTGTAGTTCTCATCGGGATCTACAACTTTCATGTTTTACACTTTTTTTAAATTAATTATATAATTATTTTCTTTTGATTTATTTTGTATTTTTTGCAATTCTTTTAATTCTCATTGGGCCATGTGGCATCTCCAGCATTGGCCATGTGGTCTGTTCCCGCCTCAATCCTGGTCGTATGATCATCTTGATCAGACAACTACCTATTCGTCTCCAACCTCCAGAATGTTTCTTTGCATCTAGAAACCACCTCCAACTACCCCTCTTCTCCGACTTATCCCAACCACCTCTAGTCGCCCTTTGATCAACTTCCTTCACCAACCTCTAGCCCTAATATCAGTAACCCTCGTGCTACCCTTAACTGCCTTCAAATTCTAAACTTCCTATTTGATCTAAGGCGGTTAAAATCACCTCGAAACCTTCTTCAACCACATGCTGCATCCTCTTCAAAAGCCCTTTACTGCCTTGAGAGGCGGTTGTCCACTCGTGTATGGAGTCATGCCTAGCCACCTATTATCTTCTTGACAGAAAGGAGACAAGGTAGAGCGACAATGGTGGTTCACTCCTAATGTAGACCCTTGGCTGGAATGGTCATGATACGACATCATTGACGATCATTTGAGCCAAGTGTCATGGCTGGAAGCTTAAAGAAAAGATCGGAGGATCGCCATTGCCTTGATCCCCAAGCCCAAGCCATTCCTTCACCTGCGAAGCTTCTTCAATCTCCAGGTAATGTATTACTTAACGTTGCTATGTTTCTCGGATTTCACTCTCTTAGGGATGTACTTCAAATTCCAATCTGATATGATCCACACCTTCACTAAAGTTCTTAGATCTTCGCTGGAGGGTTCGTTCATCACATATCCTATTCCATACCGCGATCACCTTGACCATTGTCCTCCATCTGCAATGGTAGAGCGGCCCCATAGGGCTACCATCTTCTTCATCAATGGCCTTCCATTTCGCTCACGCTCGTACATACCTACTTGTATTTGCTTCGTCTATGTGCTGCTAACACATGCAGTTTCAAATGGCCTTTAATGGTCGGAAATCTTGAAGGGGTTCCGATATGGATCATCGTCCCCGATGTATCATCTTCGACTCCAACATCCAGCTGCTTACGAGCCTTCTCCAACCATGCTTCACATCTGTGAACATTCTGTGGACGACCGTCGACCTTCAAAGGAGCTCCAGGAGCACGGAGGAGGAGTGGGGATCTCGTCGGAGCCCCGCCTCATCACCACCGCTCAAGGCGGAGAAGATAAATCGAAGCATACAGATGCCGTTGGCACGTCTAACTGGACGTGATCTAACGGTTAAAAAGGGCCATGAGACCTCATCCGATCCTGCAGCCTCGAACCTCTCTACTCCATCGCTAAAGAATTGCAACGTAACATGTGGCCCAAGCCAAGGCTTTCCATTCGAGTCTGAATTAGCATGTGCTATGCTTGTGCGGGTTAGGCAAATTGCAAGTACACCCAGTTGGCTTCTCCAAAATGCAAAAATTCCCTCACACAGGGGGATATTCATAAATTCCAGAGCTAGTTTGCTATATTTATATTTTAGTACTTATAGGGACCTAAGTGTAATGATTTATATATGTTTTTATTGCATTTATGCCCCTTATTTCAATCTTGAATAACTTGAGCATATGAACTCCAATCAAAGTGATTTCAATTTCATTGTGATCCTTATTTCATTATCTTTAATATGGATTCATTAATTCTTTATTTGATACTTAATCATTAAATAATTAATTAGAAATATTGCATATTCTCTTAGTCATATGAAGTGAAACATGGCCTTTGATTAAGTGCTCAATTAGATCTAGATTTAAATAAAATATTTTTCTTAAGTTTGATAAATCATTTTAGGGTATATTAATGTTTATAATTGCATGTGCTAATGTCCTACCATTCTTTTCATAATATTACTAGTTTCTAACATGCATTTAAATAATGTAAAATTACATTTCATGTCATTTATGCATACATTTGTGATGTGCATCATCTTACATTGATTGCTTGCATTGATTTTTTTGTTTTAACCTAGTTGATTTATGAATTACTTAACACATATATTTAAACACCTGAATAATTATATTATGGCTCGTGTACCTGTGTTCGACCCTGGACTTCCTAGATTTATAAATTCAAGCTAGGTTCTCTTCGTAGAGACGTTTGACCTAGTTCTGTGTAGTGCGCTAAGTGGTTGTGTTACACCATACTAATTAGCTTATGCATTTAGTGAGTCATCAGATGGCATTGTTATCGGGGACACGGTTTCATTATTATGATTATTTAGGTTTTTATATTTTTGGTTAAGTTGATTAATACTTTATTTATGTCATTTTGTGATGTGATGTTTTATGCATTATTTACTTATTTGATAATCTTTGATATCTTATATATTATCTTCTATGGTAGGGTTCGTTCATTGAGAACGCTCATGTAGAATGGAGACTAGAAGATCTGAGGAGAGTTCCTACTGAGAGAAGCCGCAGAAAATATCTTCAAGCATTTCAAGGATTAACTGTTTTGTTGTATATATTTGTGTAATTATTTTTGACTTGGACTTTATTTCTATGTGTTGAGTCTATTTCATCCTCATGTGGGTGGGACTAAACTTGAGTGCTCGATATTAGGGTTTAGGCACGCGGCTCCTAGAGCTTCCCTTTGATTATATATTTTGCGCTTGATCCGTAGTATAGAACACACTTACTTCATCCGATGAGATTCACTTATCTCTAAAGATTAATGAGACACACATAATTTATGTTCAACCTAGCTTAAATTAATTTGATTCTTTTCCCGATAATAGAACACAAGATTAGGTGTGGATTTTTCATCGACTTGCATGCATTTTTTGATATATTTATATATGCAGTCCTGCATGTGCATGGAGAGAGCTGGCATCACTATAAGTTTTTCTCTTGAGCATACATCATGATTTTTTACATTTGGATGGCTTTTTCTGTCTCCTTACCTCATGTTTTATCACTTAGGATCTAAAAGGAAATGGGACCGGACGATAGACGATGCTTTATGTGCTCAGATTAATTAAATTAAGTGATGACCTAATATCTAAAAATGGTACTGTTAATGCAAGTTGACCTGAAGAAAATGGAGCTAAAATTAATTTTGTATTGGGAGATCAAACCCTCATTATTTGTATGACTATTTTACATGTTGAGAGATGAGGACGCATCCATATGATAGTGCCCAAATCCTACATAAACATACTCGTAATGGATTCAAATTTTGTATTATCACTAATAAAAGAGACAAGATAATTAGACCATAGTTTTGATCTTCATTATTTGTGTTGGTGAAATAATTGGGTTTGTTTGATCTTGGTTGACTTTTCATAAACCTCCCAAAACCCTAGCTACATTTCAACCCCTCAGATTCATTCATCTTGAGATTCAGCTAGCCCTGATTACTCCCTACCCTTATTCTTATTCTTTATACTTAAGCTTATTTCCAGCCTAAGTATACGGGGATCACACTTCGTTCTGATTGTTCCCCTCAGGTCACCTATTTTTCTCTTATTCCTTGACTTAAGCTATTTTTCAGCTAAGTATAGGGGACCCGATTCTCTTTATTTTTCTGACTATTCTTTTCACTCACTCACCCTTATTGTGATCTATTGTTCAGTTCTGTATAAATATTTATATTTAGCATGAGCTATGGCTTCATATCACTTTGTTCTATGAGGACATAGTAAAAGCTAAGTATAGAGGGGAGTACCGTATATATTACATATATACTTTAGCCATATCTCATAGTTCAAAAATTTTCAACTCTTTGGGCTTCGGGTATCGTATTACATTTTTGGAATTGATTTTTGTAAAAATGGTTTGAAAATGATATTTGAAAATTATATATATTTGACATGGTTTTCAAATGTTTTACTTTGTGAAAATATGGATTGACATGTTTTGAAAAATCATTTGTAAAATATTTTTAAAATGTATATTTATGTGACATTGTTTTGAAAAATGTTTTATAAGGTTTGAAAATGGGGTTTTACTTATTTTGAAAATCTTTGTAAAATTCTTGAAAAATTTCTATACATATGTGACAATGTTTGTAAAAAGTTTTCGAAAATCTTTTTAAATCTAAGGGTGTAATTTAGTTTATATAATTACTTAACTCTCTAACTAAATTAAAAAAATGGAAAAAATATAAAAATCACGAAAGACTGGCTTATTAATTGTCGTTCTTCTTCGACCGTTTCGCTATGCACTCAAGGCTTGAGATGTTCTTTAACACTTGGTTTAAGAAGTCCATAGGTTTAAAGTTAACTTGTCTTAATCATCAGGGTCTTAGACTTAAAAATTCATAGGGATGAGCATGGGTCGGGCTGGGCCGAGCCCTGAAGAGCCCAGGCCCAAGCCCGCTTAAAAAATTCGGGCCTTGGGCCGGGCTTAGGCCCGCAAAATTTTTTTTTGCTCGGCCCAAGCCCAGGCCCGGCCCAATTCCTTTGGGCCAGGCCAGCCCATCACCACCCGTTACAGACTATTAACTTTGAGTATTTTGTTTCAAGTTAATCTCAATTCAAGTTACACAAGCTAAATTTGTTGAAAACATGTACCATAATACTTGTGAAACAAGTAAAATTCGATTCTACCAAACCCGATGATATCTCATTTTTCACACGTGCACTCAATGTCGGATGCCATGAATGTCTCACATGTATATAAACTGAAAGAGTGAAACAAACTTAACCAGTTCACAATAGGTGCACCAGACCTTACATGTTAAAAAATGGGCATAAGACCCATATTGGGTAAAGGTTCAATAATAGAAAATATTCTGATTGAAAAATAAATACTAAAAAATCCAAGAATAACGAATAAAATCTAAACCAAAGACTAATTAAGGAAAATTAATACTGAATTGAAATACAACGATCAGCAACTCATATGTCACACGCTTGACTTTCTTGATTTATAAACATTGTATGAAGACGAGATACAAGAAGGGAGTGTACATGAAATATGTGGGAGTTTTCATGCGTGTATGATATGGGAAATGGTTCGGGCTCTCTTCGGGCCGGGCCCTTGGGCCGGGTCGGGCTGGGCCGAGCCAAGCCCGAGCCCGGCCCAAAAAAATTCTGGGCCTAAATATTGGGCCCAAGCCCGGCCCGATGTTCATTTGGGTCTGGGCCGGGCCTGGCTTTTTGGGCTAGGCTTCGGGCTGGGCTGGGCCGGCCCAGCCCAATGCTCATTCCTAATCACATGCACGACTGCATTCATTATTGAGACGAGTTATGATATCACTAAGGGGACTAGAAATTGAGGCTTGAATTTAGACTTGATCTATATGATGATCAAGGATGGGATAAAATTAATGATGGCTTCGTGAAACCTGAGTGTCCGCATCTTAGCTAGTATGGGATATGGTTCTCATACTATCTTTTTAATTTGACCTAAAGTGCCAGGGTGTGATGACATATAATTAATAAGTTGATCAATGTGCACCAATCCTTGGTAAAAGAAGTGGAGCTAGCAAAAAAGAAGGGAAGTTCCCTCATAAAAAAATGAGGAAAATGATGAAAAGTTCATTATATTACAAAGCTACAATCATACGAGCTTACATTCAAGGTGAATGCTCCCAACCTTTAAGTGTCCACTTGGACAAAATCATTAGGCTTTTATGAGTTGGGCTAGTATATAAAAGGGCTATGCATCATTAGCACTACAAGTATGGATGTAAGTATATTAGATACTTTAAAAAGATGCATTCCGGTGTACTCCCAAACAAACAAATACATACGACTTAATCTCTTTTGATGGATACACTGATTGACATTAACAGATATAATTGTGTTGAGTATTGACACTTGAGAGTAACCTTGTTCCAATGAGAGGAAGCCAAAAAGAATGACATAATCCTATTTTCCTCCATTATCTTGACTTTCATCTACACTTTTAAGTCCGACGAACTAAAGAGACAGTGAATTGAAGCAAGACTAGATTTATTCACTAGAGTTGAGGACTGGGACCTAAGAATAGATTATTAGATTGGAATTTTTGGTGATATCGAGAGTGTACTCTCATGAGTGCAGTCAACACTAAGTCATACTTCTTACTTATATGTACATTGAGAGTCTGAAAATTAGAGGAGTTGAATTCCTTTTGATTAACACGTGGATCAAGTTAGAGTCTTAGGATTTCTAAATCTAGCATTTTAGGTCAAATCGAGCCTTATATACTCACATGCACATGTCATGGATCTCACTAATTAAGCTAACTCTCTAATTTATTCTTTATTTATTAGCTCGAGGACGAGCTTAGCTTAAGTATAAGGGGTGATAAATTCCAGATTTATCTACATTCTTTTATATTATTATCTCTCCAAGTTAAGCTACTCATCACGATTCATTGACTATTAACATTAATTATTAGTTTATCTGTTGTACATAATTAACCATAATTTAGCTATATTATTTAACCCTAATATTATGTATTATTTATGTAATTATTATAAAAAACCCAATAAAAAGTAGTATAATATTGTACATAAATAATATAACATGAAATAAATACAAAATACAAAAAATAACAAAATAAAAAGGAAAATTTTTATTTGTGTTTTATGTCTATTTTAATTTTATTTATGCATAAATGCCTCTGATATCTTTGACTTGTACATGAAAGTTGTATATCTCATCGAGATCTACAACTTTCATATTTTTCACTTTTTTAAATTCATTAGTTAATTATTTCTTTTTTATTTATTTTGTATTTTTTTCATTTTTTAATTCTCATTGAGCCACGTGGCATCTCCAACGCTGACCAGTGGCCCGTTCCCCTCCATATATTCCCGCCGCAATCTTGGCCATCTGATCATCTTGATCAGACGGCTACCCATTTGTCTCCAACCTCCAGAACATTTCTTTACATTTGGAAACCACCTCCAACTGCCCCTCTTCTCTCACTTATCCCAACCATCTCCAGTCACCCTCCGATCAACTTCCTTCACCAACCTTTAGCCCTAATATCAGTAATCCTTGCGCTACCCTTAACTACCTTCAAATCCTAAAATTCCTATTCGATTTAAGAAGGTTAAAACCACCATGAAACCTTCTTCAACCGACACCGCCTCCTCTTCAAAAGCCCTTCGCTGCTTTGAGAGGCTTTTGTCCACCCGTGTATGAAGTCATGCCTAGCCACCTATCCTCTTCATGACAGGAAGAAGGAGACAATGTAGAGAGACAATAGTGGTTCACTCCTAGTGTAGACCCTTGGCCAGAATGTCCATGGTACGAAGTCTTCGACGACCGTTTGAGCTTAATTTCATGGCTGGACACTTAAAGCGAAGACCTGAGGATCGCCTTGATCCTCAAGCCCAAGCCATTCCTTCACCTGTGAAGCTTCTTTAATCTCTTGGTATTGTATTCCTTAACTTTTGCTCTGTTTCTAAGATTTTATTCACTTAATGTTGTACTTCAAATTCCCAATTGATATGATCCACACCTTTACCGAAGTTCTTAGATCTTCGTTAGAGGGTTCGTTCATCACATATCCTCTTCCATACCACGATCACCTTGACCCTTGTCCTCGGTCTGCAATGGCGGAGCGACTCATTAGGGCTACCATCTTCTTCATCAGTGGCCTTCCATTTCACTCACGCTCACATACACCTACTTGTATTTGCTTCGGCTATGTACTGCTAACACTAGAGGGATCAAAAGGCCTTTAATGGTCAGAAATCTTGAAGGGGTTTCGATCTGGAGCATTGTCCTCGATGTATTATCTTTGACTCCAACATCAAGCTGCTTACCAGCCTTCTCCGACCACGCTTCACCTTCACGAACCTTCTGTGAAGGACCGTCGACCTTCAGAGGAGCTCCAGGAGCACAGAAGAGGAGAAGGGATATTGCTAGAGCCCCATCTCATTGTCGCCACTCAAGGCAGAGAAGATAGATTAAAGCGTACAAATGTTGTTGGATCACGTCTAATTGGGCATGATCTAATGGCTGAAAAGACGCCACGATGCCTTGTCCGATTCTGTAGCCTCGGACCTCTCCATTCCACTGCCGAAGCATCGCAACGTGACACGTGGCCTGAGTCAAGGATTTCCATCCGAGCCTAGAATTGCACATGCTATGCACGCGCGGGTCTGGGCAAATTGCAAGTCTACCTTGCTGGCATTTCCAAAATGCAAAAATGCCCCCACTCAGGGGTTATTCATATATTCCTAAGCTGATTTTCTATACTTACATTTTAGTCACCTATGTGTAAGTATTTATATATGTTTTTATTGCAGTTATGGCTTTTGTTTCAATCTTGAATAACTTAAGCATATGGATTCCAATTGAAGTGATTTCAATTTAGTTGTGATCCTTGTTTCATTATCTTTACTCATTAACTCTCTGATTTGATGCTTAATCATAAGTTAATTAATTAGAGATATTATAGATTCTCTTAGTCATATGAAGTGAAACTTGGCCTTTGAATAAGTGTTCAAGGATCTAGATTTAAATCAAATCTTTGCTTAAGTTCGATAAATCATTTTAGGGCACGTTAATGTGTATAATTGCATGTGTTAATGCCCTATCATTCTGTTCATGATGTCATCAGTTTCTAACATGCATCTAATATGTAAAATTTCATTTCTTATCTTTTATGCATACATTTGTGATGTGCATTATCCTGCATTGATTGCCTGCATTATTTTGTTATTTTGACCTAGATGATTTATTAATCACTTAACATATATATTTAAACGTCTGAATAATTATATTATGGCTCGTGTCCCTATGTTCGACCTTGGATTTCCCAAGTTTATAAATTCAAGCTAGGTTCTCCTCGTAGAGACAATTGACCTAGTTCTGTGTAGTTCGCTAAGTGCCCACGCTACAACAGATACCAATTAGCTTATGCATTAAGCGAATCATCATATGTGCAGATGCCAGATCAGGTCCAACAATAGCCTACTCAGTCATGTGTTGTGCCATACTATCTAAAGCATTAGCACATTTCTGAGCAGTTCTCTCCACATGCACCTCACATCTAGGAGGTGAATGATATTTGGTTTGACTATGAGCACATTCAGCCCTATCCACCAGAGCAGGGTCAGTTGGGTTTGCAGCCTAGTCATAGGCCCTCTCACCACTTTCAGGGAGGGAGACCACTGCACCAACACTAGCCGACTTTACAACCTCACCAGTATCTGTCTCTGCCTCAGTTCCATACCTGTAGACATGGATTCCAACATTAGATGTAGCCAGCCGATTCTTACCAGACATATCCTCATCAGTCTACATATTCTGGGTAGTTTTTTTCACATCCTCCTCCTTATTATCAACAACAGTAATCTGGGTACCGGCTTCCACATTACCAGACTTGACAGCCCGTTGTTGAGCATCTCGAGGCACCTTCAGTGAACCCAACCCTTGATCAGCTTGCATTGTTGATGAAGAACATGACATATCTGACTCAGAGGCTCGATAACCTGACCACGACAAAGTCTCTTATTCTAGCATAAGTCGAAGCCATTTCCAACAATTTTAGACACAAGGAGCATGTATCCCATGATCCACCCACCCCCGAGATAGGTATGGCCAATGATTTTACATGTTTATCTAATGTCGTTTCTCTCAGGAGTGGTATGAGATTGCAGTTGCCCTCACATTAGTTGGGATTGGGAGATCGAGCAGCTGAGAGAGCTACACCAGCATCATCTTCTTCATCAGCTGAGCAATAATCTAGAGTTACAGTTCTAGAGCTCGGAGGATCACCATCTTCTTCTTCACCACCACCAACATCTTCAGAGAATAAAGTAAGACGCAGTGCCAAGTCAGCTTCGAGAAAGAACACACCAGTCATGGAGTCTTCTTTAACACCAGCAGACCGAGCGACCCATACTATTTTTCCTTTTATTTCTTCTTATACAAATGTATTGGATGATATTGTACAACATGTTTCTGATCATCCATTTGTACATGTTGATTCTAATATGAATAAGAGAAATGAGATGTTTGATGATTCTTCAAATTCTGTCCCATTTTCATCTGCATTGAATAAAAGAAAATTTTAAAAATCAAAACAACACTATCTGATCCTGGAGTGGTAGAGATCTTACAGAACATCTTTTTAGAGATGACGCTTCTTAAGGCCATGGAGTACATCACCTTAGTTAAAAAGGGATTGAAAGAAGCATGTACTTAAAAGTGTCATAAAAAGTAGAACATAAGACAGAGAACAGAAAAGCACATATTGACCATGTCCATAGTTCACGCCATTAGCAACCTCCTGCCAAAAAAGAAAGATAAGGGAGCACCTCACATCCGTTGTTTGATATTTGATCAGGAGTTAGATCGTACTCTTCTCGATAGCTGATCCTCAATCAATCTTAGACCATCCTCGCTACTCACTAAGCTTGGGTTGGGACCTCTTAGATCGACCAGGATGATTCTCCAGTTTGCTAATAGATCGATCAAGAGGCCGAGGGGCATTCTCGAGGATGTTATTGTATCGGTGCAAGGCATAAGCTTCCTAGTTGTTTTCGTTGTCATGGATATGGACACATCTGCACCGTTACTCCATACCTCGATCATACTTGGTCGATCGTTCCTTCGAACGACTGAAGCAATAGTTGATTAAGGTACATGAGAGATCACCTTTCACTCTGACAGTGATAAGGTAAAGATTGAGATGATCCCATATCCGAGGCCATCACCTCCACCGGTAGTAGATGCGAGAGAGCCAACAACAAAGTTTGAGGACTGTGATTTTCTAGATGAGATATGAGATACTGATCTATTCACTAATTTCATGGATACTCAGGAGTCCCTTTCTCAGAAGGAACCCCTGGAAAGCACACTCTATAATTGTTCCCTTGTTGATGAGCTAGAGTTGTTAGCTGATGGACCGTTTGAGATGTATTCTGAGGATCAGTCTGAGTTACATTTAGAGGTACTTTTTGAGATTTCAGATACATTATTTTGAGATTACTATTGACATGCCTCCTACCGAGATATCTAAGCCAAATACAGATTTACCTGAGATATTAGCTGATGAGTAACATTTTACTGAGATTAGTCCTAAGATATCCGAGTTATTTATTAATGAATTTTCTGAGATTTTGATAAAACTGACGAGTCATTCCTGTTTGAGCAGAGAACATTCCTTGCAGTTCTTTCTGATGTACTACATGCTGAGCCTAAAATAGCCATAGTAGATAGTTCACACAAGGAAGATCATACACATTCTATCAGTGCAGTTGCAGATGTTGTTGTAGAGCCGATTCATACACCACCTGAGCTCAAAGTCTTACCTACATCTCTGAAGTATGCCTTCCCTGCGGGTGCACCCAAATGTTTCCGGTCATCATCCGTTCGTAGTTGATCAAATACCAAGAATCTCTCTTGCTAGAGGTTCTTGAGAGAAACAATAAGGCTATTGGATGGAGTATTGATCTTTGTGGGATTAGTCCATCTTTGTGCTCTTATCACATCTACTTAAATGATGATAGCACGCCAACCTGTGAGTTTCAACATCGTCAGAATCCTAATCTCCAGGATGTTATCATGAAAGAGATAAGGAAATGGTATGGTGTTTGCTTTATTTATCCCATTTTGGATTCCAAGTGGGTCAGTCCATGGCATGTGGTACCGAAGAAATCCAGGATTACAATTACGACGAATGACTGTGGTGAGGAGATTCCGACTCGTATACCCACTTCGTGGTGCATCTACATAGATTACCGATGCCTGAATTCAATGACCAAGAAAGATCACTTTCCACTATCCTTTATTAATCAAATCATTGAGAGGTTGGCAGGGAAGGAGTTCTTTTATTTCTTGGATGTGTACTCGAGATATAACTAGGTAGCAATATCTTCTAAGGATAAGGAGAAGACTACTTTTACTTATCTGTTTGGCACCTACACCTTTAGATGGATGCCATTTGGATTGTATAATGCTCCCGCTACATTCCAGAGGTGTATGTTCGCCATTTTTACCGACATGATAGCTAGTTTCCTTGAGGTCTTCATGGACAATTTCTCGATCTATGGGGATAGTTTTGACTTATGTCTTACTCATTTAGACTGTGTACTTCAGAGATGTTGTGAGGTAAACTTAGTGCTCTTGTGGGAGAAGAGTCACTTTATGGTGACTAATGGGATTGTATTGGGGCACACCATCTCCAAACATGTTATGAAGGTTGACATGTCTAAAATTGACGTGATCTCCAAGCTTGAGCCGCCACAGAATTTGAAGTAGTTGAGGTCTTTTCTTGGTCGCGTTGGATTCTATATACAATTCATTAAAGACTTTAACAGGATCTCCATGCCTTTGACTGAGCTTCTGTGCAAGGAGAGTGAGTTTATTGTTGATGAGAAAGTCATCCTTGCATTTCATCAGATGAAAGAGATGGTTACGAGTGCTCCTCTCATTCAGCCACTCGATTATTCTCTTCCCTTTGAGTTCATGGAAGAGGCATCAGATTTTGCAGTTGGAGCTGTTTTAGGGTAGAGAAGGGATGGTGTACCATTTACCATACACTATGATAGAAAGACTCTAGATGAGGCATAGAGAAACTATATAGTTACAGAGAAGGAGATGTTAACAGTAGTGTTTGCTTTAGAGAAGTTCCGCTCTTATCTTCTGGGAAGCAGAGTGATTGTTTAAACGGATCATACTGCCATATAGTATTTACAGGCTAAGAAGGATGTCAAACCACATCTTATCAGATGGATCCTTCTTCTCTTGGAGTGTGATTTAGAGATTTGAGACAAGCCTGGAGTGAAAAATGTTGTGGAGATCACCTTTCTCGGATATCAGATGCAAAGTCCCCTAAGCAGTTACTACTTCCTATTTCAGAGACTTTTCTAGATGAGGCTATCTTGTCAGTTGCCTTACTCACATGGTACAATGATGCTGTGAACTATCTTATCTCCAAGAAAGTTCTACAAGATTGTCCTGAGCTCAAGGTAGACAGATTCATACAAGAGATTCATTTTTACTAGTGGGAGGATCCGAACCTATTTTGTGAGGGTGCAGATTATATCTAGAGGAGGTGCATTCTCAGGAGGAATACACTGGTGTGATTGAGTATTGTCACAGAATAGAGGCTGGTGGGCATCATTCGGGGAAGCACACGACAACGAAGGTACTTCAATGCAGCCTATGGTGGCCAACTTTGTTTAAGGATGCTACAGATTATGTTCGAGGTTGTACTGATTGCTAGAGAATGGGATGAACCATCGATTCCAAAGATACCATGCCCCTGAGATATATCCAGGTCTCAGATGTTTTTGATGCTTCAAGGATAGACTTCATGGGCCCATTCCCTGTCAGCCAGGGATTTCAATACATCCTGCTTGTCGTGGATTATGTTAGTCATTGGGTGGAGGCGATCCCCACCCGAGCCCCTGATAGCTTTACGATTTGTTCCTTTCTCAATGATAAAATTATTGCATGGTTTGGGATACCCAAGATACTCATTTTATATGGGAGAGCCATTTTATCAATCGAGAGGTTAGAAAGCTTGTGAAGGAGAACGCCATTGAGCAAAGAGTTGTGTCTCCTTACCACACACAGACTAATGGCTTGGCTAAGCTTTTGAATAGGGAGATCAAGAATATACTTCAGGAACATGTGCATCCATATAGGAAGAACTGGTCCCAGATGCTTGACTCAGTTCTATGGGCTTATCGAACAATGTACAAGTGTCCATTGAGCACGTCTCCCCATAAATTGGTTTATGGAAAGCCTTGCCACTTGCTAGTTGAGTTGATTCACAAATCTTTATGGGAACTTCGTGTAGTAATTTGGATTATGAGAGAGCAGTCCAGAGCAAAAAATTGGATCTGAATAGATTGCTGGAATTCCAAGATTTTACATATGACAACTCACTAATGTATAATGAGAAAGTCAAGCGTTGGCATGATCGACATATTAGGAGAAAAACTTTCTTCCTCGATCAGAAAGTATGGTTGTTTAATATGAAAGTGAAGCTGTTTCCCAGCAAACTCAAAAGCAAATGGTCAGGACCGTTCATTGCAAGAGTTGTGTATGGCAAAGGTAGTATTGCCATATTTGGGTTGTCATCTGACGCAAAACCATTTGTTATGAAGGGATAGTTGCTGAAGCCATATTTAGATCATGATACATTCCCTCTTGTGGTTGATTCCATCTATGTGGTATTATACGATGATTCTTTGATATCTTCTGCGTCTGATACATGAGTTGATATTCTTTTGTATATGCCCTTTATTTTCATCCTTTCTTATTCCATTTTTATCATTCACCTCTTTCCCGTGTGTGTGTGCTATACTTAGGATGTACTCTATCCTAGGTATTAGGTGAGATGAATGATTTAAGTTATTCTTTTCTTTTCATTTCATCACTCTTGTTGTTTTTGCCTATAATAAGGGATCCTTTACCATAAGTATAGGGGAAGTGATGTCGTTCATTTCATTCTTCTTTCGCATTTTTTTCTTCTGCTCCCTCACTAGTTCAACTTGTTGATACTCTTTTTCTATACTTAGGGATCTTTTACCCTAAGTATAGGGGATGACAAGTCGAGTCATTGAATTTGTACATTCTTTTCCGTAGTCATCCCCGCTTGTATAGTCTCTATAATTAGGATTATTTAATCCTAAGTATAGGGGGATCACCGACATTTATTATTTTTATTCTTTATTCTGTTGTGTAGATTCTTTAACGTTTGTATACTTAGCACGAGTTTTGTCTTCCTTTGTTGCTTCTTTGTCACTACAAGGGCATAGTTTGAGCTAAATATAGGGGATGTCGTGTATATTGTATGTATACTTAGCCATAACTCGTACTTTTTTTGTTAATAATATGTCTAAATAAAAGTGAAACAAAAATATTTGTAAAAATTCATTGAAAAAATTCTTTTACAAATAGTTTTATAAAATATTTGTAATTTGTTTGTACAAATTCTTTGTAAAATATTTGTAAATTTTTTTGTAAAATTATTGTAAAAATCTTTGTATTTTTTGTAAAAATTGTTATAAAATTATTTTGATTGTAAAATATTTGTAAATTATTTTTTATCAAAAATATTTATATTGTAAAAATGTTTGTAAAATATTTGTAAATCAAATCTTTGTTAAATGATCTGTAAAACTTTGTAAACTAGTTTTGAAAACCTGTTATAAAATGGTTGTAAAATTATTTTGTAAAATTTTATTAAATATTTTGTAAAATATATTGTAAATGTATGTAAATTTTTGTAAAATTGTTTGTAAATTATTTGTCACCTTTTATAAAAATAACTTGTTTGTACATATTGTTTGTATATATTAGTGTACAAAATGTTTGTAAATAGAACTTTTAATCACCTTGTAAATATGTGAATAAATTCCTTGTGTATAAAATTTATAAAATGTTTGTGCATTAATTTCTTTTAATAGAACCCTTATACAAAACTTGTATAAAGTATATATAAAATTCTTTATTTAAACTTATAATATAAATTTCCTTTAAAGGAATTTTCTTTGGTAGTAAAATCCATCTTGTAAATATTCTTTTTTCGTACAATCTTGTATGAATTGTGTATAATCTTGTATATAAGTTTGTATAAAATTCTTTGTAAATTTGTATAAAATCTTGTAAATTCTTGTAAATATGTATGATTCTCTCTATTATAAAAACTCTATAAAATTTGAAAAATTAAAATACATAAAAATCTCAAATCTCTTTAAAAAATGCTTTGTATATATTTATTGCATTTACATTTGCATTTTTCAGAATGAAATTGATGATTAAACTAGTCTGGACTAAAATCGAAGAATGGAGCTTGGTTAAGACCTTAATCCCCTTAATTAAGGAGGAACCTTATAGGATTTGGAATTGAGACTTTTCTAATCTAGCGACTTAGTTCTTTGATTCTACAAGACTAACATGTCATCTTTATTGGTCTAAGTAGAATATTTCATACGAATGGTTCGTTTAAACAGTGACCTAACTTGGACAAGCACTTTACATGTAGCTATTCACTAATGAGGTGGTGAGGGTTAGAATCCTCTGGTAAGAGACACACACAAATGGAAACATACACAATCACCTTGAGTGGTCAATGCAACCCAACCTACTCTAGTTGCATGGACGTCTAACGATGAGAATTGTGAATTGCAATAAAGCTTCAAAAGAGGGATCATCTGCCGGCACAATTTTTCTAAGACCCAAAACATGTGCGGAAAAAAGGTTCTATATCCGTAGGGGCACAATAAAGATATATGTAGTGCGACAATTATTTCCCTCAAATAAAAGCAATATGTATCCAATAAAAGAAATCATTCATATATATATATATAATTGACCACATTGGTCCTTCAGAGAGACTGCAGATCTTCTTGGATACTTGGCTACATTTGCCGATTTCACAAGGATATGTGGCTACACTGGACACACTCCAGTTCTCTTCTTATTCTTCTACTTCTTCCCCTTTGATTGTGGGTATATCACGTACCTGAACTTAGAAGGAAATACCCCGCTCCTTAAGGAAATAGTAGCTAGACAAGGGAAGTAGTGTTACCTTGATAAGAGAAGGTTGGTCTCTATCATTTCTGATGTGGAGAGCTATATTTCACAAACACAGTACAAGTAGATTCATAGTCATCAGTATTTGTGTATGAATACTTGTTCTGACCTAATTATTGAGGTGACCTTAATATGAGTCTTATGGAGCTTAGAATCTGTTAGGTTTAACAAGGTTCTACCAAACTAATAATCCAAAGGTCTGACCGAGCTCCATACTTTAATTTTATGAAGAATAGTTAAAAATCAAAATTGTTCTAAGTTATTTATATTCCCTTTCTTCTTTTTCTTTTTTGTCACTCATTCTTTTAATAAGTGTTTACTAATGGACTAGTCAAGGTAAAGTATATAGGGATGATGAATCTACATTTCATCATCTTTATTCATTTATTTTAGCTTAAAATCTCTTCTTAAAAACCTATAAATAAATATCATTATTTTTAATGTAAAATAAATAAACAAAGAAATAAAAGAAAAATAAAGACAAATGAAGAATTTATATATGTAATAAATACGTGTTGACTCTGACCTCGAGAAAGGTCAAGACTTGACTTGATCGACAAGGAATAAAGTAGGGGGAGGTACGACCTATTGTAGAAAAATAAAGAAAATTCAATATTCATCTCAATTCATCAATTGTACATACACCATCATATTTGTATATAAGTTATTCTTCTATTTTATTTATCATCTTATTCATCTCAAATAAAAATGTTTCTTATTGGAACTTATACATAAAAATAAGTTGTAAATATTAATATAATTGCAAGAAGATTCATTGAATAGTGTGTAATAATGACACTTTGAAAAAGCCGCAAAACCAAAATTCTCAGACTCGTATCTTCTCCATAAAAACTCAAAATAAAAGCATACTCACTTTTATTATAATTTAAATAAAATAAACTTTAAAATGAAAGTGATTTCGCTAAAATCGGAACTAAGATGCAAAATGTGGCTTTTTGGAGTGTATTATACAATGTGACTACATTATATGTTGAGTGAATATATTTATTTCTTTTTTTATGTAGATATTTGTTCATTAAACAATGTATTTTATCGAAATAAAATAAAATAAAAATTATAAAAATCAAAATCACCAAAAATAAATTGATTGTATTTTGTACGTGTATCACCATGTCTATATTGTAAATACATCTATTTTATTATCTTAATTATTTATTTCATAAAAAACAAAAAAAAATAAAATCCTTATAAAATATTGGAAAAAATAATAAATTATATAATTATTTGTAAAAATAAATTAATAAAAATACAAGTGTTGTATATTTAGGTATATATACATAGAAATAAAGGGTATTATTTATTTTTAACCTATTTAAATAATTTATTTAATTTATTAAAATCACTTAAAATAATATTTATTTATTTACATTTTATATTTACATTATTTATTATTTAAATTCATTTTCGATTTTTATTCTCATTTATTTATCATTTTTATTGATTTTTGTCCTTTTGCGGTTTGTCTTATTTGTACCCTCATCCTATTAGCTAGACCGGGGTCTGTTGACCCGGGTCAACCTTCCCTTCACCAGACTCGTCCAATTAGGTTGCTCGCCGGAGCTTATTCTTCGATTTCTTCTGGCCAATCCACTCACTCTTTCCATCCGATTTTTTCATGGATTCCATTACCCAATTATCCCTCTCAATCATCCAAATAACTTTTTCACCCATTGAGCCTCAATTCACAAGCTTCCCTTCTTTGAAATTTCACCATTGCTTCCTATATTTATTCCCCCTCTGATTTTCCATTCACCCCTGATGAACTTGCATTTCATTATCTTTATTCATTTATTTTAGCTTAAAATCCCTTATAAAACACCTATATAATACTAACTCCATATTCTTACTATCTTGCATCTCTGTGTAAATATTGTACATTTCTTATTATTTTAACCTAAAATAAATAAATAAAGAAATAAAGGAAAAATAAAGAAAATAAAAAAGGGACTGTATATATGTAATAAATACAATCTAATCAGAACCCCGAGAGAAGGTCAAGACTTGACCTGATCATCCAGGAATAAAGTAGGGGGAGATAGGGTCCTTAATAAGAAAATCCATAAAAAATTGAGTTGTAAATATTTTTCTATGTATATTTGTATACTTACACTATTTGTACATAAATTGACCTCAAATTAAATAATTTTCAAAACAAAAGTTGTAAATAAAAATATTTCCTAAATAATAAAAATAATTGCAAAATAAAATCATGTTCAGAATAAAAGTAACCACATCCAGAAAAGCCATAAAGCGATAATTGAAAGACCAATTCCAACTCTATATGAACTCAAATTGAACCAAATTCACTTACATTGTATTCTAAATTAAATTATCTTTAAATGGTTGTGATTTCAAAAATTTTGGAGTTACGATTTGAAAGATGATTTTCTGGGTGGTTTGTGCAATTTCACCATTTATTTGTACATATTTTATTTGTAAATAATTGTAAATATTTTATAATATCTATTTAAAATAAATAATAATAATAATAATAATAATAAATTTAAAGCAAAAAATGATTTCCTTAAATCCCTTAAATAACCCTCACAAAAAATAAAAAAATTACCATTTAATATTGAATTTAATAAAATGACTAAAATAAAAAAAAATAATTTTTGTAAATAATTTTAACACTAATCTCCTTTCATATCTTTATCTCATTTCAAATTTTTTCTTCTTATATCTTATCTACATTCATTTTTTTTTGAAATTCAAACTCCATCCTTTTATCTATTAGTAAGGTTTCTCCTTCCTCATTTCAATTTGATCAATCTTTTAGAGAGGAGCTTATTTTTTCGAGAGCCATCTTGTTGAAGAAGAGCACCTAGCCTTCGAGCCGTCCGGCTACATTGAGGCGACCCTCGTCGAGGAGATTACAACATTCGTCTATTCCATGGTGAGATTCATTTTTCTTTTTCTTAACCTAGGTTAATCGTAGTTTAATTTGTAGCATCTTTATTTCGTTGTCATTTTTTCCTCTTGATTTTAGAATCCATCACCACAATTTGATTCACCCGATCTGATTTTTCATTTCACATTTTTTGATCTCATCATGTTCATTTCTATCTCACACGACCTCCCACCTCTGACCATGTACAGTGGTCGAATATCTGGATCTATCCATCACCTTTCACCGGATCGGCAACCCATTCGCATATCTATTTTAATTTTTGCATTTCGAATAATCAGAATCGAGCCGTCATGCTTGCGTCCTCATTTGTTTATGCGGAATTTCAAAAAAATGAAAAAATATAATTTTTTTCTAGCATTTGTTTTGTAGGATCAAATAAAAATAATTAAAAGTAATAAAAAATATAAACGAATTTCTGCCGTTTTTGTTTCATAAAAAACAAAAAATAAAAAATAATAAAAAATATTTTTTTTCTTTCATCTATTTTTTCTGTGTTTACAAAAAAAACAACGTGGCAGGAATCGCCCCTCCAGTCTGCAGGGCAGCGCCCGCCGTCCTTCCGTCGGCCGCCGCATCGCCACCACGGAGGCATGTGTCACCCCGCAACGGTCACGCCTGGAGCCCCCTCCTACCACAGCGAGGAGACTAGAGTAGGCCTCTACCAGATCTGCACCATCGCCAGCCTGTGCTGCCTCCCCGTGCCAACGGATCGTCCGTCGCCCTCCGCCTAGATCGTCATCCCGCAATAGCTTGATACGTGTGAACCGCTGACCTCCACCGATCTGTGCCAGCCCCTCCGCCGCAGATCTCCTCCACTAACCTCATGTGCATATTCGAGCAGCTTTATCGTCAAAAGTAGACCGCCACCTTGAGGAACTCCTCCTGAGTTGCGCCATCTCCCCATCACGACCGCCCTCTACGCGAGCCTTTGCCGGGAGCGCGCAAGATCCACCGCCACCGTCGCCCCGTGCCTTGGAGAGAAGGAGAGAGGGCTCCCCACATGCCCCCTTTTGTTTGAAGAGAACGAAAATGAAGGAAACACCAATAACCCTAAATTGACTTTTTTTGGAAATTTACAACTTCGCCCTTTAAGATTTTAGAATTTTCTCAAAGGACCTCTCCAGGGACCCGCACTTGCTTTGCACATTTGTTTGGGTAAATTATGATTTCCCCTATTTTTATTTCCTATTAATTATTTATGCAAAAACAATAAATAATTGTGTTTCAGTCCTTCATTTGAGACTTTAAATTTCATGTTTTTCTTACTTGAATAAATGTCATTTGTGTTATTAAAATTCTACAAAAAATTGTGTAGTCTCCTGTTGTGCGTTTGATCATTCTATAAATTTTTCATTGCATTTTATCATCATTTGATATTATTAAAAATTCAAAAACTTCATTTGTTTCCTTATTTGAACTTTGAAAAATCATAAAAATTCACATATTGCGTCAAAAAAATAGTCATTTTTTTGTGCATTTAATTTTCTATCCAATTTTCGCCATGCATTAATTATTTATAAAACCCAAAAAATTGCAAAATAATAAAAATCTTAAGAAAATCATATAAAGTTGTAGAAAAATAAAAAAAACAAGATTTCAGTTCCTGTGTGTAGATAATTTCTTTTAGTTTATAGGAAAAATAATTTCTACAAATTTTGATTTCATTTCATATTTTTAATTACGAAATAATCTTGTTTGTTCACTGTTTGCATTTTCTCTTGCTTTTATTCATTATAAAATCCTAAAAAATTAAAAATTCCTAAAATATTATAGAAACAGTAGAAAAATCGTAAAAACGCAAAAAGATTTTTTTTGGATATTTTGAGCATTTTTGTTATATTTGAAAAATAAAAAATTGCATTTCTTTTGTGCATGAATTTGTTTTGAAAATCATATTTTTGAAAATAAAAAACATTTTCAAAATTAAAATCCCTAAAATTCGGAAATCAGAAAAATAGAAAAATAGAAATAAAAGAATTTAGAAAAACAAAAGGAGAAAAATTTCACGAAGGTGGTTAGCATTTGAGATTCCTTTTTCCTTTAATTGATTTTTTCGATTATTTGAAAATACCTCGGGAATTGTAGCCTCCCTAAGTTCGATCCTATTGCTATACATGTTAATTAAATAGCAAAATTTCTTTAGCTACATTTTCTTGTAATTATTGACTTGAGAACAAAAATATTTTTTATTACGGGATTCTTTGGGTCAACGACACATTTATTTCATATATGATTTAAAATCCCAAGAAGATCCCGTTTAACAAAATCGTGCCGTTGCTGGGGAGGCACGACGAGGGTAGTTAGGTTTCTCTTTTGACCTGCTATTCTTGGTTGTAAATATTTGTTTATATTTTTCCACAATTATTCCATTTTCATATTCATTGTATTTATTTCATTTGTCCTACTCATATTTTATAATTGTGCTTCTTATATATTCTTTATTTCCTTTTTCTTGTGAGGGCCTATAGAGCAAAGGAGGCGATTCTAGAAGAGCTGAAGCACCCAAGTGAAGTGGAGGAGACTTGATTCTTCATTGAAGCCGCAAGAGAGCGTGAGAGGAGGAGAGGAAGAATAAAAGGAGACCAAGCAAAAAATAGATTTTCTTCTATTTATTTCTAGTATTTGAACTATTATAAAAGGATATTCATTTGTTGTGGGGTCTGTTTCGCCAAGTGTCGGTGCACTTAAGGGACCTCACCGATTTTGTTTTCATCACCTCATCTTTCTTTATTTCACACGGATTCCGTGAGCTACCTATTGATTGCTTTAGTTAATTTGCTTGATCCAGGTAATTAATTTGGTCCAAACACCCTAAACAAGAATTTATGTACCTATAGAATTGGGGATGTCAATATGGGTTTACCCATTGGGTACCCGACCCGAACCCGCCCCATTTAAAGACCCGAAACCCGTCCCATTTATTTTTGGGCAGGTTTGGTTTTTGAACTGACTACCCATGCGGGTATGGGTATGGGTTTGGGATTGCCTTGTGGGTACCCGAACCCGAACCCGCCCCAAACCCGAATAAAAAATATATATACAGATAGATGTTTATGTTGCATTTTAATCAAACTAGACCCAAATCCATTTCATATCTAATATGTATCGATCTACATGTATACATATCCAACTCGATTTTCTCCTCTCCATCCATTTATTCATATTCAACTAACATTTTATATCTTTAATAAATAAAAACTATCAACACAAAAGAGTTAAACACTTAACATATATAAACATTTAATATTCTCTATATATTGCACGTTTTTATTAATCGCCATATTACACGATCTAACTCTATTTCGTCTATCTGTGAAAATCTTGTATACATTTATAAACAACTTAAGATTTACCATGTCGAAGATATGGGTACCCATTGCGTACACGGGTATCCGACGGGTATACGGGTACCCGATACAAATTACCCATTTAATAAATGGGCGGGTATGGGTAGTGATATTATAAATGGGTATGGGTTTGGGAATAGTAATACCCGCCCCAAACCCGACCCGCTGACATCCCTATATAGAATAGAGCGTAATTGGACTTAGTCAAGTTTAATTGGTTCTTGCCTGTAAATAGAAGCTATTATTAGGACATTTCACTTTCATTTGCATATAGGTTAGTTTATTTTTCTCTATTTAAATTTTGCATCGATCATTTTGCATGTAGAGCGATGGTGACAAGGTACACATCTCTATCCCTTGCATGCATCATTGTGTTTAATCGTGTATTGGCATTTCCGATCTCCTTCCTTGTTTTCACTCACATAAGTTAAAAAGGAAATGCTTTCTTTAAGGTACTGGAGAAGTTTGTGCTTGATAGTCCTTCCTTCCTGAACCTCTCGATTGTTCCGCTCAGGGAGGGGGTCTGCTCTTGCCCATTGATGATCGTGCTATAATCTCAAATAGATTCTTTCTTTCTTCCTCATTCTAGCACCCCGAGCATTTAGGCCTGGTCTCTATAGGACTGGAATTTGACTGCTTGTATGATTGATGAATCTCGGATTCATCACTCTAAATCTCATTTATTAAGCTCAAATCCCTCAAAATCAACAGCATTTCGGCATCTATTCTGCATAGTTAGCATTCATGCATGATTTCATAAGAATTGCATTTTATCCATTATTTTTGCACAAAATAAGAAGCCAAAAATCCAAGCCAAAATTGACCTGTAAATAGCCTAACTTCCCTGATTTTAACTAATTCATTCTAACTCTGAATGACACGATACCACCTCCACTGTGTACATATCACTAACAAAAATAAATGAAAAATACAAATAAATCACTAACCCAAATAAGTGGACCAAAAACCCAAACCCTAGTTTCAGGATTTCCGGACTAAAAACCTCATATCTTCCTCATCCAGTGTTTGTTTTAATCTTACTCCCTTTTGAACTAATGTACATTCAATTACCTTCAAAACAAGACCAAGTTCAAGTGAATCGGAGCTCATATGCGAAAGTTGGGTTTTGGGCCTCTTTTATACATTGTGTATTTTAGCAATTTTTTGACCTATTATTTTATGTATATAACTAATCTATTTTAGTTCATTTCCTTTTCATTTGTATTCTTTGATAAAAGTTTTAATAAAATGCGCAAAAATCCAAATCCAAATTGATCTTGAAATCAAAGAAACAAATTGGGTCCGAGTCTTCACTAACCAACTGTACAACATTGATCTTTTTCTTATTTTAATTTATTTCATCTTTTTTTTAATTAATAAAAATCCAAAAAAATTAGATTAATGTGTTAACATTTATTATTGATTTTATCATATTTTTTCGGTTTTTTATCTGGTTTAAAAATGACAAAAAAATTACAAAACCCAAAAATCAAGGCATTCTATATACATATGATACCCCAAAAATATCAATTTGTGCAATCGATCGATTTTGGTTTTGATGTTTTCATGAAAGTTGTAGATCTCATCGAGACGAGCAATTTTCGTAAAGAAACTTTTTCGATCTGAGGCCAATTGCTATTTATTTTTATTTTACAAAGAATTTATTCTTTGCTTTTTGTGGTTTTGACACGGGGCAACTCCTCGAGCCGCCACGTATCAGTCATTTTTGGCCTTTTTAATTATCACTTTTATAAAAAAATAAATTCAAATGCCCCCGCACATGCTGCGCACGCGCCTCCCGCGCACGTGCCTCGCCCCTCTTCATCAAACACTAGCCACGTGGCCCCATCTGGGCCATCCGATCATCGCCCGATTAGACGGCCCAGGGGTTGTCAACCTCATCAGGCCTCCCTTCCCTCTTTTGGAACTCCACCACCGCTACAATCTTCGCCCTCGATTTCACCCACCGCCGCCGTATCCCGCGATCCCCCACGATCTCACGACGCCTCGCTCCAATCCGCATCACATCTGATCTCTCCATCTCCGCATATCGCACGACCGATCTTCCATCCATGGTCGCGCCGCCTTCCTCCGCGGATCTCACGTCAGATCCCATCAAACCCAAGACCTTCCTTCTCCGGCAAAACCCCCTGCCCTATTTAAAACCTACCGTCACACCCGAAGGCTCTCATCCGTCGTTAAACTCGTCGTAGAGGAAGAGCCGGTGGTGACAGCACCCCTCCTCCTCCTTCAAACCAGCGAGGTCCAAGGTTCTCCCAACCTCGTTGCAACACGACGAGCCCCCTCAGCCGCTAATGCCCAACTCTGCCTTGGCGTCGAGCTGATGACCACCACTAGCGACGCCCCGACGATTCAACCTCCATCGACCACCATCTTCTTCATCACCACCGCCCCCATATACGACTATCACCGACTTCGACCTCCGCAACATCGTCCTCGACCTTCGACAACTCCACCTGCACCGACAACGCCACCATTTTTCATCGACCAACTTCATCGACATTTCCAGCAACTCCCCCAACTCTCACAATTCACTACAACCTTTAGGAGGTTCATCTTCAAAGCTTCACCCGAGGAGAGCCTCCGTCAACCACTCTGCCCCTCCTACAGGCGCCTCACCACCAGAAGCCCCGATGACCCCGCAGGAGCCACCACTGGGCCTCGCTCTCCACCGTTGCACCTTGCTTTCAACCCCGCTAGCCTCGACCGCCGGGCGGTGGGCCCGAGGCCCTCCCCGCGTGCAAGGCACGTGACGGGAGGGAACATTTGCATCCCAGCCCCCGGGAACTCCTTGATCTACAAGCTACCCCAAGTTCACGTGCTACGTACGTGATCAGTGGGAAAATTGCAAAAAACCCCTAGTGGTTCATGTATTTGCATAGGAGCCCAGCCAACAAAGGGTCATGTGCCTGGCACGTGACCACTTGGAAATTTTGCAACAAGCCCCTCATAGTTTAGGTAATTACGCGTATACACCTGTTCTGCATTATTTTATTTTATATTACATTGTTACTCTTGTCTTCCCCATTGTTCTGGACCTCTACATTGCATCGTTTTATTTATCCGAAAATAGCACTATATTACTCATTTAATTCTCTACACTTCAATATATTGTGGACATTTTTGTGATCGTGGCTTATTAATAATTAATTATTTGGTGGAAAGTTGCATATTTTGCCCATTTTGTGCGCTTAAAATTGCCATTGATTAACCGTTGCTCTAAAAATTCTCAAAAAACTACATATTGTAGAATTAATTATGCTTGACATTGTGCCAAAAGAATTGCATTTGCATTCATAATTTGCCCTGTAAAATCATTTTGCATATTTTAGTGTTTGATTTTTAATGGGTATTGAAACTAGTATTTTCGAGGTTTAGGATTTTTCTAAGGTCCATTACCTAGTGATAGATCTTAGATAATTTTATTCCTTAAAAATAGTTAGGTTTAATATTTATTATAATTAAATATTGAAATTCATTCTGTTTGCAATTAAAAATTCATAAAAAGTTTATATTACATCTAAAAATTCCAAAAAATTACAGTGCATTCATATCATCATAATTTATACCTTGGCCAAGTTTCATATTTTTCGGAAATCATTTGATCGAATTTTACATTTTAGTCCATAAAATAGGCCAAAATTGCATTTTGCATTCTTTATTGCATTACAAATTCCAAAAAAAAAGACTGTCTTGAAAACCCTACACGAATTTTGATAGACATAATTTTAGGTTGTTCCTTTGCCTCCTTGTTTTTGACCTTGGGACTTGCCCAAGAAAAATAAACATAAAACTGCATTGATTAAATTTGACGAATATTATTTGTGCTTATTTTCTTGACCGATTCCGATTGCCGCCTACAAAGAAACGACACATTAATTTTACATACGAACAAATAAACACAACATCCCTTTTAACAATGCGGATTTTCAGACTCGTCAGATGGTGCCGTTGCTGGGAGGAAAACAACTTAGTTTTGTGTTTTGAAAATTTTCGTTCGTTTTTCTACATTCGGGTAGTCTGACCCCCGAATTTTTCATTGTAAATTCCATATTTTTTTCTGCAATTTATTTTATTTTATTTTCAACATTTATTTTGTTCATTTTATCTTTGATTATTTTTGAGTGACTCTTTTACAATTTCTCTCTTATTTTTTCTTACGAGGTACTCGACGTACGTGGAGCGGTTTTTCAAGAAACCAAAGCATCTTCATCGAGTTCCGAAAAGCCGCAATTAAATTAAGATCAAGTTGAGTCGTGAGAGAGCGTAGAGTCTAGGATTTTAATTTTTGCAATTTTATTTCTGTAATAATTGCTCATTTATAGTGGTGTCCGTTTGGACTCTCGCGTATGTAAAAGACTGAACTTTCTTCTGTGGTGTGTTGGTGCCTGTTTCACTCTCCGGTGAGGGCGGGGCTCGACTTAAGTGGCGATTAGGATAGACCTGCACACACGACTCTCAGAGCATTTTTATTTTTTTGATTGTGTTTGTAGAAATTAAGCCACACTTCATAATCGAGACGCACATAGATCGTTCAAACTTAGCCAAATTCAACTCAATTCTTCTCCACTAATAGAACTTTCTGCTTGGTGTGTTTTTTCATCAGTTTGCATTCATATAGAATAATTTTTCAATTCCTGTATTGCATCCCATATGGAGATTGCGAGGATTCACTGTAAGTCTTTTAACTGAGCATACATCATTGTTTTTGCGTGCATCGGTTTTTTCCCAAACTCCTCCCTCTTATTTTGGCACATAATTTTAAAAGGGAATTGGGACTGGACGGTAGACGTGTATTTGTGCTCATTTAAATTCTTCAGTGATCACCTAATTAAAATTGGGACTGCTAATTATAGCCAATCAAAATAACCTATAAAATCAAGAATTTTTGTAGGAGAGCAACCCCGACCTTGGATGTTTCTATTTTTCTGAGTGAGCGAGAGACGACACTTAAGGCTAGAGACCAAACTTGGATATTCATATTGACTACTGATTCTACCAAAAATGATTAGCTACTTCTCAGTGAGGATCTACGGGTAGCCGATAAACAGTCTAGATTTCCTTAGCAGAGTGGGTGGTTTAGAGGACACTGCGTAAGGCTCCGTCCTCAAGTAATGGGTAGTCGTTCTACAGTCCGTACTTACTCCCATACTGGTTGAAAGTAGGTACAACTAGTTGTAAGAATTTGGGCCAGTCATTACGAAAATTTCAGCTCCTAACAACTCGGTTAATTATTTTCCAAGATTATCTTGTCACCAACTAAAATTGAAAAGATAATAGACGAACTCTTACATCTTAATTGTGTGAGTTGGTGAACCTGGGGTTTGATTTGTGTTTGCATTGGCGTGTGTGAACCGGTATCGAAGATCAAAAGCCGCACATTTGATAAATTTTCTTTTGACTATCCCGTGCAATAATCTCTCTCCTTTCTTGATTTAATCCTCATCATGGAACCTTTAAATCATTGCAAACCCAAACCATCATTCCTTTCAGCTCTTTCAAAAATGGCCGAGAAATTATCCGAGAATCCATCAGAGCTATACTATGAAAATGAATTTGTCTCGGTTAGTCCCAAATCAACTACATCCTCTTCTTTCAATAATCCTCCAACATTTGCGGAAGACCTTTACCTGCAGATGAATTCAGCCCCCTCATTGAATTCCTACTCGAATCATCCGACCACACATGATCACCTACCATCATGGACTGAACCGTCTTATTCTCGGTTTCTCTCTAATGAACCATTTTAAGATCAAAATAACTTTGAGTTTCATGACTAGCTGAGAAACCAAACCCAGATGGAAAGACCCACACTTAATGATCATCGGAGTTGGATTGACCGCAACGATCAAATCCCTATTGAACAACCCGAATATCACTCATTTGATCAGTCTATACATACAAAGGACCACATAGATGATATCGACGCATATGCACCCTGTATGACCCCGTTATTTGATGATACGATCAATCATGACCATGGAAGTAGACTCTACTCAAACCAGGATGACATGCCCGAGACACGACATATTGAGTATGAGACCTACACACTCCCGCAAAACCCTTCCACTGAGCAGCCTCCTTCCATAATTTTTGAGGAGAAAATTTTCAGAAAATAATGATCATATGTCAGATATTTCGAGAAACTTTCCTCTCAGTACATACAGAAAAATGGAAGATGAAATTATTGAACCGCAAAAAGACATATCGACTGCTCCCATGATTGATCATGAATAGAATTTTGAGAGTAATATTTTGAGGATAAATAAAAGATTTTAATTAATAGAGGATAGATTTCAAAAATTTACCAACCGATTAATCTTAATCTCTGGTAGCTCGGACATAAAAATGAATGAGGAAAGGATTGGATCTAAGATTAAAAATTTTGAGGATATTCAAAGACCTAGGGATGATTCTAACATCAACACTTCTGCATATTATTCCCCTAGAAATGACTATGCCTCTGACTCTTATCAAAGCCCCTACTCCTCTATAGAAGACACCACATCACCACGCCACACAGAAAATACCAAAAAAATGGAATAGTAAAAAACACCAAAAAAATTGAAAATCCAGAAAATTTCATTAAAATAAAGACTGGAGAAGATCTGAAGAATTTGGATCCTGTTGTACGGGAAGCATTGGAGAAAAGATTAATTTTTGAACTTCCCTTTATAAAGGTCATTGAACACTTCCCTGACCTTAAAGGATTTGTAATGGACAAATTAATGATCAAAAAGTCGGGTAGAATACGTACAAAAACTGATTGACATATCTGGTCAATGGCCTCCTCCTTGTTGTTGAGGAGGAAAACCAAAAGCCACATAGTGAAGCGGTTGCCCAGATTTGACTGTGAAATCAAAGATACAATTTTCACCCATGCTCGGATTGATGACGATTCACCGATTAATATCCTCCTGACCTCTGTATTTCACAAACTCAAACTTGCACCGATCAGGAAAATACGAGAGATTGTTCAATTGGCTGATCGATCGATAAAGCGACCGAGAGGAATCATTTCTGTCATCATGACATTCCAAGGTGCTCTTCTCAAAGTAATATTCACGATCATTGATATAGAGCATCAAGGAGAATTCACCCAGACTCCAATTATTCTCGGAAAGCCATTCTTAGCATTGGCTAAGGCAATTATTGATTGCGAGACTCGGGAAATCAATTTCACAGCATTGGAAACACTATGATCTGACACAGTCTTTGAGGAACCACGCATTTATGAGGCAACCCACGAAGTCCCCAACAACCGCTACCATGAAATGGTAGAAGAGCTCTACCCCGCTTCTACACCTGAGATAGCGGTTGTTGATGAGATGATTGGTTTAGAGAATCTCCCACCTTCTCCATTCCCCTGTGCTCTTACCATGGAGAATCAAGTACATGAATCATATGATCCGGAGACTTTTGCATGGGCACACCCTGGGTCAACCTATTCTGACTACATGGATCACATCAACTTGACGCAGGAATGCTCCAATGTCAAATCAATTGAGAATGAACATGCAGAGATTCCCGCGGATCTCAAAATAGACAAATCCTTCTTTTACGATCCTGAGACATATGCATGGTCGCACCCAGGGGAAACCTTCTCTGAATATCTTGACCGAATCATCCCAAATCGAGAGTGCACCAACATTCAGGAGACTAAGAACAAACACACAAGACGAACACCGACCAAGGAGAAAATTTACAATGGCTATTCATCTGGATACTCAAGTGAACCGACACCTTTACAAAACAAGAGAAAGAAAGTCACCTTTGACCTTTCGGGAGAGGAATCAGCTGATGATCCCTCATTAGGTCCGGAAAAGGTTGTCTACATGAGTGAAGTGTGTTCGGCAGCTCTAAAGCCATATCTACGCAAGGATCCAAAATTCGATTCTCGTTGGACAACTCATGTTCCTAACTACTATTCATCCAAAGCTGATGCTCCTGCCCTCTTCAAGTACACTGGAATTATTTCTTATGAGCCGACTGAGACCTGTGCTTCCGAGTATTCATCCGAGGACAAATCGCTTGATCCCAAAAAGGAACGAATTTTGAGGAAACAAGTGAAGAAACAAAAAGACCAGAATATTTGAAGTATGTCCACTTTCGAATACTCCTCCTCTGAGGATAATTCTGATGACGGATATCTGGCATCTGACTCAAACATTTCATCTACTATCCATCATGATTTTTCTGAGGATGATACTAATAATAGTTGGGAATCATATGCTTCATCTGCGTCTCGTTATACCGATCTCCCATCACAGGACCACAAAAAGATCAGCCGAAAATCGCCTTAATAATCAGCTAACCACCCACCCTCCCGACCACATCGGTCTCCTTGTACAACTTCTTCCTCTACTTAGGCCAAGGCCTAAGTATAGGGGGGGACCGATGCCATATGTATATACCATTTCCCCGCATCACACTCTTTCTCACGATCACTCCGTTTCCACCCTTCTCTTAGACTTAGGATAACCAAAGCCTAAGTATAGGGGGAACCGACACCCACTTGTATATACTCTCTTCATCCACATATCCCGACTGCTTCATTTTTCCCGTTCTTCTTCTATACTCAGACTGTTCACAGTCTAAGTATAGGGGGTGGTCCTGTATATCTTATTCTTTTTCTTTTTCTTTTTCACTCTCTTACGCTTAGCCCGAGCTATGTCTTCTTTACACTTCTTGTGCTATGAGGACACAACACTCGCTAAGTATAGGGGGGGTCTGTATATATACTTCATATATATTTTACCCATATCTCGTACTTTCACGTAAGTTTATATGTATTTACGGGATGGGTAATCAATTTGAAAAAAAACAAAAAAACAAAAAAAACAGAAAAAAGAAAAAGAAAAAGATTTCTGCTACTAAAACTGACTGTGCCCAAAATTTTTGAAAAAAGGCTTCTTATTCAATTTTGCATTAAAAAACAACAAAAACACAAAAAAACACAAAAAATCCCTTTCATAAAATTTCAAAAAAAAGAAAAAGAAGAAGAAAAAAATGTGTGTGCATTTCACACACCTGCACTTCATCCAGCATCACATTCATTTGCATCTGTGAAAAGTCATTGGGTTCTGAACCGAGTTATGATCAGAAACGAGAGTGCTCTGGACTTAACCTTAATCCTCCTAATTTTTAGAGGAACTTCACTGAGAAATAGGATTTTAGAAGCTTTAGGTCTTTGACTTAATTCTTTAAGTTCCACATGACAATGTGCAACGTTTGACTCTTAGTGTCTAACCTGGTCTCTTCATTCTGGGTACAACTCTGGAATAGGGATTTAATTTGTACTCTCGCACTATGCACTTAGCTCAACTCACATGGGATGTTGGAAGATTGTGTGAGTTTCTTTTCTGGTAGCGTGGAAATCTAAAGACCTGAGTACGGGTTGAAATAAAGCTTCGGAAAAGGGATGGACGGCTGGGCACAATTTTTTTTAAGATCCCTAAAAATGTACATAAACAAAAAGATTCTATATCTGTAGGGGCACAACAAGATCCAAGCAGAACCACCAAAAATTCCAAATACAAAGAAGCATACTACTAAATAAAATCTGACTAAAAAGGTCCAAGCTTCAAGAAAACATGCAGATCTTGGTGGAGACGGATACACTGGCCAGCTTCACAAGGAGAGGTGACTACACTGGCCACCCTCCAGTTCTTTTCCCCTTCTTCTAACTTCCCCCCCCTAATTCGATTGTGAACACAACACGACAGACCTTAGAAGGAAATACCTGACTCCTTGAGGACGAGTTACTAGAGAGGAGAGGAGCATGGTAGTCCGGCATTTTGGATGGGAAGAGCTAAAACCTTTCACACACATGAGTCGATTATTCAATGTTCATAGGGTATACTTTGGGAAGAGGATTGATCTAAGATGACTTCTGAGCTGAAACTGTAGCAATGATGTGTAGAACTTGAAGGCTGTTGATTTTAAAATTCTACGTCTCACAGAAGTTCCGACACACAAATAATCCAAAGGTTGAGTTTAGATTCACTTTCATCTTCAGTTCATGGTATTGGTATGGAACCCAATCTCATTTCACCTCATGGCATTTCTTTTTGATGCTCAGGGACGAGCATAGTTTAAGTATAGGGGGATGATGAATCTCGGATTCATCACACTAAATGTCATTTATTAAGCTCAAATCCCTCAAAATCAACATCATTTCAGCATCTATTCTGCATAATTAGCATTCATGCATGATTTCATAAGAATTGCATTTTATCCATTATTTTTGTACAAAATAAGAAGCCAAAATTCCAAGCCAAAATTGACCTGTAAATAGCCTAACTTCCCTGATTTTTAACTAATTCTTGCTAACTCCGAATGATACAAAACCACCTCCGCTGTGTACATATCACTAACAAAAATAATTGAAAAATAAAAAAATCACTAACCCTAGTAAGTGGACCAAAAACCCAAACCCTAGTTTCAGGATTTCCAGACTAAAAACCTCATATTTTCCTCATCCAGTGTCTTTTTTAATCATACTCACTTTTAAACTAATGTACATTCAAATACCTTTAAAATAAGACCAAGTTCAAGTGAATCAGAGCTCATATGTGAAAGTTGGGTTTCGGGCCTCTTTTGTACATTGTATTTTAGCGATTTTTGACCTATTATTTTATGTATATAACTAACCTATTTTAGTTCATTTCTTTTTCATTTGTCTTGTTTGATAAAAGTTTTAATAAAATGAGTAAAAATCCAAATCCAGGTTGATCTTGAAATCAAAGAAACAAATTGGGTTCGAGTTTTCAGTAACCAACTGTACAAAATTGATCTTTTTCTTATTTTAATTTATTTCTTCTTTTTCTTAATTAAAATAAATCCAAAAAAATTTAGATTAATGTGTAAATATTTATTCTTGATTTTACCATATTTTTTCCAGTTTTTTTATCTGGTTTAAAAATGATATAAAAATTACAAAACCCAAAAATCAAGGTATTATATATACATAGGATACCCCAGAAATATCACTATGTGCAATTGATCTGGTTTTGATGTCTTCATGAAAGTTGTAGATCTCATCGAGAAGAGAAATTTTCGTGAAGAAACATTTTCGATCCGAGGCCATTTGCTATTTTTTTATTTTACAAAGAATTTATTCTTCGATTTCTGTGGTGCTGACACGTGGCATCTCCTGGAGCAACCACGTGTCAACCATTTTTGGCCTTTTTAATTATCATTTTTATAAAAAAAATAAACACCCCTGCACGTGTTGCGCACGCGCCTCCCGCGCACGTGCCCAGCACGTGCCTCGGCCCTGTTCATCAAACACTCGCCATGTGGCCCCATCTGGGCCATCCGATCATCGCCCGATCGGACGGCCCAGGGGTCGTCGTCCTCATCAGGCCTCCCATCCCTCTTTTGTAACTCCGCCGCTGCCGCAATCTCCGCCCTCGATTTCACCCATCATCGCCGTATCCCACGATCTGCCACGATCTTGCGACGCCTCACTCCAATCCGCATCACATCTGATCTTTCCATCTCTGCGTATCACACGGCCGACCTTCCTTCCATGACTGTGTCGCCTTCCTTTGCGGATCTATCGTCAGATTCCATCAAACCCAAGACTTTCCTTCTCCAGCAAAACCCCCTGCCCAATTTAAAACCTACCGCCGCACCCGAAGGCTCTCATCCGCCATTAAACTCATTGTAGAGGAGGAGCCGGTGGTGACAACGACCCTCCTCCTCCTTCAAACCGGCGAGGTCCGAGGTTCTCCCAACCTCGTTGCAATACGGAGCCCCCTCAGCCGCTACTGCCCAGCTCTGCCTTGGCGTCGAGCCGACGACCACCACCAACGATGCCCCGACGATTCAACCTCCATAGACTACCTTATTCTTCATCACCACCGCCTCCATCTACGACTATCACCCACTTCGACCTCCGCTACGTCGTCCTTGACCATCGACAACTCCACCTGCACTGACAATGCCACCATTTTTCAGCGAGCAACTTCATCGACATTTCCAGCAACTCCCCCAACTCTCGTAATTCACTGCAACCTTCAGGAGGTTTATCTTCAAAGCTTCACCCGAGGAGAGCCTCCGTCAACCACTCTGCCCCTCCTGCTGACGCCTCACCACCATAAGCCCTGACGACCATGCAGGAGCCACCATCGGGCCTCGCTCTCCACCGCTGCACCTTGCTTTCATCCCCGCCAGCCGCGACCGCCGGGCAGTGGGCCCAAGGCCCTCTCCGCGTGCAAAGCACGCGATGGGAGGGAACATTTGCATCCCAGCCCCCGAGAACTCCTTGATCTACAAGCTACCCCAAGGTCACGTGCTACACACGTGATCAGTGGGAAAATTGCAGAAAACCCCCGGTGGTTCACATATTTGCATAGGAGCCCAGCCAACAAAGGGTCACATGCCTGGCACGTGACCACTTGGAAATTTTGCAGCAGACCCCTCATAGTTTAGGTAATTACGCGCATACCCCTATTCTGCATTATTTTATTTTATATTGCATTGTTACCCCTATCTTCGTCATTATTCAGGATCTCTACATTGCATCGTTTTATTTATCCAAAAATAGCATTGCATTCCTCATTTAATTCTCTACACTTTAACATATTATGGACATTTTTTGTGATCGATGGTTAATTAATAATTAATTGTTTGGTGGAAAATTGCATATTTTGCCCATTTTGTGCTCTTCAAATTGCCATTGATTAACCGTTGCTCTAAAAATTCCCGAAAAATCAAATATTGTAGAATTAATTACGCTTGAGATTGTGCCCAAAAAGAATTGCATTTACATGCTTTGTTTGCCCTGTAAAAATCATTTTGCATATTTAAGTGTTTGATTTTTAATAGGTATTTAAACTACAATTTTCGAGGTTTATGATTTTCTAAGGTCCATTACCTAATAGATCTTAGATAATTTTATTCCATAAAAATACTTAGGTTATATATTTATTATAATTAAATATTGAAATTCATTCTGTTTGCAATTAAAAATTCATAAAAAATTCATATTACATCCAAAAATTCCAAAAAAATTTACACTACATTCATGTCATCATAATTTACACCTCGGCCAAGTTTCATATTTTCTGGACATCATTTGATCGAATTTTACATTTTAGTCCCTAAAATAGGCCAAAATTGCATTTTGCATTCTTTATTTCCTTAAAAATTCCAAAGAAAGATCGCCTCAAAAACCGTGCACAGATTTTGATAGACATAATTCTAGGATGTTCCTTTGTCTCCTTGTGTTCGACCTTGGGACTTGCCCAAGTAAAATAAACATAAAATTGCATTGATTAAATTTGACGAATATTATTTGTGGTTATTTTCTTGACCGATTCCGATTGCTGCCTACAACGAAACGACACATTAATTTTATGCACGAACAAATAAACACAACGTCTCTTTTAATACTACGGATTTTGGAACTCGTCAATGATCATTGTGAGTAAGCCGATTAAGATTCTTGCTGATTAATATCCTCATTCGCTCCTCCTTCTGCTAAATAAGTGGAATCGAGCTTCTTATATAGAAAGTCTAGTCGCTGGCTTAAAAGTCGATTTGAGGGAGACCTGCCAAAGAGAAAGAGAAGGTAGAAGCCGACCTCACCATCCAAAAGAGGAAGCCAAATCGTGAGGAAGATCAGTTTGAGGAATTAGCCGCATATCTTGTCTTTGAGTGAAAAGCTCCTCTCCTTCCACACGACCATCTTGTTGTCTTTTCCACTGGGGCTTTGATGCCAGGAAAAAGGGATGACTGACTCTTGCCCGCTTCATCTTCAGGGAAATCACATGAGCTTGCTGCTGAGGGTTGGGGATTTCCGGTTGTTTGCTACAGGATTAGGGGTAGTAGACAAGATCTTGAGCATATAATGATGCTGGCTAGGTAGAAGTAAGGGCAAATTCTCATCTTCTCAGAGTGAGACTGGAGTATGAAACAAGTTGAAGCAAGAAATCCTGACTGATCTCAGATTATATCAGGAAGAAGAAGAGACTAGTAGGCCTATGGCTTTGACTTCAGATACCATTCATTTGTTGGCATGCATGTACCTTCCTTTTCTTCTTTGTTTTGAACATAACGGAACATATATAGAGGAGATAGATAGTTAGGATCTTAGGAAGTCCGGAAAAGAATGATCCAGGTGATAGGGTGATAGCAGAAGGGAAATTTCCACCTCCGCTTTTTCACCTACTAGGCTTAATCAGACTTGCATGCACCCTCCCTTTCACTCACTCATGAGGCTCTCACTTCCGTCCTCTCTCTAGTCTGACGTACCTCTACGTGACCTCTTCGAGGTTCAAGTATAATAAATAGTCGATGATATGATTTGACTTTCATCATCAGATATCCCCAAATCATTTAGCTGAGGTCGTTATGCAGGTAAGGACAGAGAAGGGTCGACCACTGATTTCCCGTGTCCGATCGTAAAAAGTCTTGAAATCAGGAGTGCGAGTAGGTTAGACAGAAAAAAAGTCAATAGAGAGCTTTTTTATGTAACCAAAGACATATAGCAAAGGAAGGCCTAGCTTAGCAGGTCAGGTCTTGTCGGAAACAAGATGTCGGAAAAGTGAGCAAAGACCTTGCCTTAGAAAGAATCAACTCCACCCTTTCTTTTTTTACCTAGCCCTTAAAGAAAGCCAGGATCTAGTCCTCTTTTCCCCATCTTCCGACTTCCCAATATAGCTCAAAATGGTTGAAGGTCGAAGACTGCTCAAGTCCTAGCTTAACCTAGAATAAGACTATATAAGCCAACCGACCCCATAAACGACTCTCCCATTGGCTCTCTCTCCTTCACTTCGACTTGCTCGCTCCTTTCACCTCAAAGCGGATTGTGGTTGGCTTAGACCGCTTCTTTGACATGTAAGCGGCAAACATGATAAACAAAGAGAATTTCTCTCCAGGGACATTTTTCTGAAAACAAGCAGCAAACTATGCTGATAATGATCCTAATAATGCCTCCTTTCTTTTCGCTTCTTTACTACGTATATATAGATGCATGTGTAGACTATTCACCTATTGCTGCTCCACACCGTCAGCGGTGTTTAATATAATAGTACCCTTGCCTCTACGTTTCACCAACACTCTGAGAGGTATGAGTGCTATATACTATAAGTTTCTAGCTCTGCTTCATTCTCGACTTCACTCTGCCCCGTCTTCGCCCCCTCTGTCTTCAGTCGCTTCTTCCTGCAAACAATTCGTGAAAGATAACTGACATTCAGAACTATAATGCCTAAACTGAACTGCTTCGGCGCGATCGAGTTCTAGTTTCAAGTCCAATTCAGTAGTTGTCCCTGTCTCGGAAGCACAACTCCTTTGCTTATATATACCCTAGGGAAGCTTTGGAAAGAATAAGAAAGAACAGAAAATAGCATGGTTCCTATATGTTGTGTTCAACGAGAATTGATAATTGGAGACATGCAAATAGGAAAAACTGCTATAGTGGCGGATACCATATTAAACCAAAAAGAACTGAATGCAAAGGCTAAAGAAAATGACAAATTATATTGAGGCTTCTGTATTAAGCAAAATGAGATGTCTACTATTACTAAGATTCTATGATTCCCGCCTTGTTCTCAATACCTCCCAAATAAACGATCTTTCTTCACCATAATTGATCCTTTCTACTCACTATCTAATCTCTGGCTGTCGACTTTTTCCCTCGGGCTCTAACCGCTTCTAAATTTCTGGTACTAATGCTATTCTGATTCTAGGCAACAAAGCAGTCTTCTTCTAGTCCATTTGAGTGCATCAAAAAATCAAAAAAAGTGCTCTTAGTTCAGTTCAGTAGAATGCGGGTCTCCAAAACCCGATGTCGTAGGTTCAAATCCTATGAATATGTGCTTCTAAAAGATCTTTTATACTGTGCCCAATCTCGAAGTCAGTTCTATACATATGACCAGCTATTATAGTAAAGCTAAGTGGCGTGCAGTTGGACACTCAATAGGCGATTCATTGAAAATATTCAAACCAAGTGACAACTACCAAAAATTCAGGATATACTAAAGAAAACGCGACTTTAAAATAAAGATAAGGAAAAATTATTATTTTGGGGAGAGTCACCCGCTCTTTGTTTGATTTATCTGCAATAAGACAATGACCCAGAGACTAAGATAGAGCCATGCCTGAACTCTCTTCATACTATTGTCTTGTGATTAGTTGTTCTTCAGTGAGGACTTCACCAGGTAGCCGCTAATTGGTCCAGGACTTCCTTAGCAGAGTGGGCAGATCGAGTAGCCGGTAAATGGTCCACACCCATACTGGTTGGAAAAAACTAGTTGTGAGATTGGGACAGTCTCCTGGGAGCATTGGGTTCCTAACAACTTGCTTAACCGCTCTGATAGATTGATTTCTCACCAAACTCTAAATTGACAAGATAATTGACATAACCTTCATGGTCTTCACATTGCATTGAGTTGGTGAACTCGGGGTTTGTATTGTGTTTATATGCTAGTGATAGAGACCCTTCCGTGCAATTTGCGCCTTCATTCATTTTCACTCTTGCATTGACCTTCGTGCTCTCACATCCTGCCTATTGATTTCGAAGATGTCAGACCAGAGAATTTCTCGTTAGGACTTTGCGAACTCATTATACACACTGAACCATTTACCTTCTATTTGAGGAGACTCACTTCTCGAATATTCCTCTTTCTCTACTTCACCCTTCACATCATCCATCAATCCATTATTTGAGACTGGTCTTAATCTTGAATTAATATATGAGACTCCGTCATTTCTGAGTACCGAATGTCATGTACATTTTCAGAGTCAGACACCAGATACTTGATGCCACCATAGGGAAAGGGAACCATGTCAGAGCAGAGCGAGATCAATAGCACCATGTTAGCCTCCATTCAGTTAATTCAAGCCCAGTTAACAGAGCAGGCTAATTTTTAGACCACATTGAGAGACATGATTCTCGAGCTAAGACAAGATATGAGAGAGGAGGATAGAAACAATAGTGGAGGTGGGAATGGGGGAGAAGACCTAACATAGAACCTTTGGCTAAGCTTACATTAAAGGATGCTTATAATCCAGGGGTAGGACAAACAGATTCTTGGATACAAATCCCTGCGATTCATGGGCATTTCGAGCTTAAGCCCGCTATTTTAGCTCTTCTTCCAATATTCCATGGAGATATTAATGAAGAATCTTATATAAACCTCCAACAGTTCTATCGCATTTGTGGAACAGTACACTACACAAATATCCCATTAGAGGTAGTGCAGATGACCACCTTCCCATTTAGTCTGATGGACAAAGCTTTATATTGGTTAAATCACTTGTGGAAGATTGTCAATACTTGGGAAGAGTTGAGGTCCGCATTTCTGAACATATATTACCCGCTCAGATGACTCAACCAAATGCGATCATTGATTGCTAATTTCTCCCATATGCCCCAGGAACCTATTCACATGGCGTGGGAAAGATTCAAAGATTTGATGGAGAAGTGCCCCTATCATGATATTCCAATGACCAACCTTGTACAAAAATTATTTTGGGGTTTAAGAATAGAGAATCAGAAGCTAGTATATGCCGCTTGTGGGGGGGAGCCACTTAAACAAGGACGAGGATGTCCTTAATCAAAATTTTGAGGAGATGGCGGAGAGTTCAACAACTGTTTCTTCTTCACGTTCTTTTCAAAAGCACCCCATCACCTCCCCTGTAGTACCCCCACAAGGCTGTCAATATGACAGCTTCACATGAAGTGGACCGGGTGGACAACACTAACCTGACCATCATTTGAAACCACCTATCCAAAATGGACATTATTGAGAAACGATCTAAGGAGCTTGAGAAGCTTCAAGTAATCGAATAGAGGATGAAGAACATAGATAAACTGGATGTAATAACAAGGCACCTGGCGATCGAAAGTTCGTCAGGGTTGGATAAGCTGGATGTAATAACAAAGCACCTGGATAAGCTGGATGTAATAACAAAGCACCTAGATAAGTGATCAAACAGAGGATGAAAACCATCCTCATTCGTCAGGGCAAGGCCAGTTGGGTTGATAGCAGAGTCAGAGACCCGCCCACCAGTTTCAAGGAGGCAGACAACAACAGTACTAGCACCAGCAGTTCCAGCCTCACTATCAGTCTACACCGCAGTTCCAAAACTGGAGACAAAGCCAGCCACAACAACAGTCTATGTATTTTCCTCATCCTAACCAACAACAGACTGCATATTAAGGATAATATCCTCCTCCTTATTATCAGAATTCGTATGGTTACCAACAACCTCCATACTATCAATCTTAGCGACAACCAGTCAATGAGAACCTTGAGGACCCTTCAATCAACCCAGCACTGGACCATCTTGCATTTCTTATGAAGAACATGAACGGATTGACTCAGCGGATCGACGACCTGACCACCACCAAGACACTGATTTCGGCACAAGTCGAAGCCAACCTCAACAACTTCAGACGCAAGGAGCAGGTAGCCAATAGCCCACCCACCCCTGAGACAGGTATGCCCCTTGATTTTACATGTTTATCCGATGCCATTCATCTCAGGATCGGTAGGAGATTGCAGTCGCCTACGCACCAGTTGGGGTTGGGAGGTCGAACCACTGAGAGAGCATCATCTTCCACATCATCTCCTTCACCAGCAGTCGAGAGGACAGTGTAGCAGCACCTAAGTCTGGAGTTTTACTGCCTTCACCACCACCTTCACCAGGCAGATGTAGATCACCATCAGTAAGGGAGAATTTATCAGTCACTGATTCTTCCTCTTCACCAACAGTACCATCCCATTCTGTTTTAGATTCTATTTTTCCTTCACCTAATTTGGACAACACTATACATACTGATTCTGGTTGTCTGTTTTACATGAGGATTCTACTTTGAATAATGGAAATGAACGTTTGAATGTTTATTTTGATTCCATGCCATTTCCTTCTGCTCTTAAATCTAAAAAATCAAAAATTAAAAACAACCCTATCTGATCCTAGAGTGGTTAAGATCTTATAGAACATCTTTTTAAAGATACCACTCCTTAAGGCCATGAAATACATGCCTACAGTAAAAAAGTATATGAAAGAGGCATGTACATAAAAGCGTCAACTAAGGCAGAATAGATGAAAGGAAAGAGAGAAACACATCTTGACCATGGCCACTGTTCATGCCATCAGTAACCTTCTGCCTAAAAACAAAGACAAGGGAGCACCTCACATCCGTTACCATATCTTTGATCAAGAATTTCATCGTACTCTTCTTGATAGATGGTCCCCCATTAATCTCATGCCTTCCTCTTTACTGACTGAATTTTGGTTAGGGCCTCTTAAAACAACCAGGATGATCCTTCAGTTTGCTAATAGATCGATTAAGAGGCCAAGAGGTATTTTAGAGGACGTTATTGTAACGGTGCAGGGAATGAAATTCCCTGTTGATTTTATTGTCATGGATATAGACACACCTGCACAGTGACTCCATACCCTGATCATACTAGGTCGATCGTTCCTCCAAATGGCTGAAGCAACAGTTGATTATGGTACTGGAGAGATCATCTTCCACTCTCGTAGTGACAAGGTGAAAATTGAGATGATTCCATCATTTCCACGAGCAGCATATGATACAGAAAAAGTTATATCAGAGCCATAAGACTGTGATTTTCTTGTTGAATTCCATGAGACAAATCTTTTCACTGATTTTGTAGTTACCCGGGAGTTCCTTTCCCAAAAGTATTCTATGGACAGCACAGTAGACATGAGTTCCCATGGTGGTCCAATTGAGCTAGTTGCTGATGGGCAGTTTGAGCTGATTTCTGAGGATCAATCTGAGTCTTTAGAGGCACCTTTTGATATTCTTTTGACACAATTTTCTGAGATTACTGATGATAGGCCTCATTCTGGGAGTTCTGAAGTACATATATTTGAGCCATTCGTCGAATTTCCTGAGTTATGCACAGATGAGAGACATCTTTATGAGAATATTGCTGAGATATCTGAACCATTAATTGATAAGAATGCTGAGCACCCTGATGAGCCCCTCCTTTCTGAGTAGAAATCATTCATTGCAGATCTATCATATGTTCTACTTGCGGAGCCATTAGTAGCTAAGGTGGACATTCCACAGAGTACAAGCAGACGTTATTGTAGAGCCAATTCAGACCCCACCTGAGCTCAAGGTTTTACCATCATCATTGCAATATGCCTTCCTTGTGGGTCCCCCCTAAATGTTTCCGATCATCCTCAGCTCGCAGTTGACCGCTGAACAAGAATCTTGTGTGCTAGAGGTTCTTGAGAGAAACCGTAAGGCCATAGGATGGAATATCTCAGATCTCCGTGGGGTTAATCTAGCTTTGTGCTCGCATCATATCTTCCTAAAGGATGACTGTAAACCCTCCCGTGAATGTCAACGCCGTGTAAATCCAAATCTAAGGGAGGTTGTCATGAAGGACATCAGAAAATTGTGTGATACTAGCTTTATATATCCCATTTCAGTTTCCGAGTGGGTCAGTCCTTTACATGTGGTCCCGAAGAAATGCGGGATTACTATCGTAAAGAATGACTGTTGTGAGGAGATTCTAACTCGGGTTCCCTCTTTCATGGCATGTCTGTGTAGATTACCGCACCTGAACTCAACTACCAAGAATGATCACTTTCCGCTGCCCTTTATTGATTAGATTATTGAGAGGTTGGCAGGGAAAGCGTTCTTTTGCTTCTTGGATGGGTACTCAAGATACAACCAAGTTGGTATCGCTCCTTAGGATTAGGAGAAAACTACTCACTTGTTCGTTTGGCACCTACACCTTTAGACGGATGCCCTTTGGATTGTGTAACGCCCCCGCTACATTCCAAAGGTGTATGTTGGCCGTTTTTGCCGACATGGTGGGTAGTTTCCTTAAGGTCTTCATGGATGATTTCTCGGTCTACAGGGATAGTTTTGACATGTCTTGCTCATTTATACTGAGTTCTTCAACGTTGCTGTGAGATAAACCTAGTGCTATCATGGGAGAAGAGTCACTTTATGGTGACTAATGGGATTGTATTTGGCCATGTAATCTCCAAACATGGTATGGAAGTTGACCCAGCTAAGATTGATGTGATTTCCAAGTTAGAGCCACCGTAGAATTTGAAGCAGTTGAGGTCATTTTCGGGACATGTAGATTCTATAGTAGATTCACAGAGGACTTCAGAAAGATCGCCAGACCTTTGAATGAGCTTCTATGTAAGGAGAGTGAGTGTGTTGTCGATGAGAAAGTTCAACTTACATTTAATCAGATGAAAGACATGGTTACTAGTGCTACTGTCTTACAACCACCTGATTGGTCTCTTCCTTTCGAGATCATGATGGATGCCTCATATTTCACAGTTGGATCTGTTTTAGGTTAGAGAAGGGATGGGATACCATTTTCTATACACTATGCTTGCAAGACTTTGTATGAAGCACAATGAAATTATACAGTTACAGAGAATAAGATGTTAGCAGTTGCGTTTTGGTTAGAGAAGTACATATCTTACCTCATCAGTTCCCACGTTATTACATACATGGATCATACTGCCATACGATACTTGCATGCAAAGAAGGATGCCAAACCATGCCTTATCAGATGGATCCTTCTTCTCCAGGAATTTGATTTAGAGATTCGAGATAAACCTGGAGTAAAAATGTTATGGCAGATCACCTTTCCTGTATCACAGATGCAGAGACCTATGAGCAGAACATGATCCCTATTTTCGAAACCTTTGCAGATGAGGCCATTTTGTCTGTGGACTCACTCCCATGGTATGTTGATATATTGAACTATCTTGTCTCTAAGAAAGTTCCACAAGATTAGTTGAAGTACAAGGTAGAAAGATTTCTGTCACAGATTTATTATTACCAATGGGAGGATCTATACCTATTTCGCGAGGGTGCGGATTGTATCTGGAGAAGGTGCATTCCTTAGGAGGAACACACCAGTGTACTTGAGCACTGTCACAAACTAGAATCTGGTGGGCATCATTCGGAGAAATACACGATGGCTAAAGTTTTATAGAGTGGCCTATGGTGGCCCACATTGTTTAAGGATGCTACAAAGTATGTTCGAGGTTGTACTGACTGTCAAAAGATGGGAGAAACCGTTGGTTCCAAAGATACCATTCCCCTAAGATACATACCGATTTCTGATATTTTTCATACTTGGGGCATAGACTTCATGGGCCCATTTCTTGCCAGTCAGGGATTTCAGTACATCCTACTCGTCGTGGATTATGTTAGTCGATGGTGGAGGCTATCCCCACCCGAGCCGCAGATAGTCATACAATGTGTTACTTTCTTAAGGACCACATTATTGCACGGTTCGGGATTCTCAAAATACTATTTTCAGATAGGGGAAGCCATTTCATTAATAGAGAAGTAAAGAAGCTTGTGAAGGAGTACGCCATTGAGAACAAAGTTGTGTCTCCTTACCACCCTCATACTAATGGCTTGGTAGAAATTTCAAATAGGGAGATCAAGACGATACTATAAAAACTTGTACATTTAGATAGGAAGAACTGGTCCCAATGTCTTGACTCAGTTCTATGGGCTTATCAGACGGTATACAAATCTCCTTTGGGTATGTCTCCCTACAAATTGGTGTATGGAAAACCATGCCACCTGCCAGTGGAATTAAATTCACAAATATTTATGAGCACTCAGTGTACGCAATCTTGATTATGAGAAGGCAGGAAAGAACAGGAAGTTGTATTTGAATAGATTATTGGAATTTCGAGATTTTGCATACGATAACTCACTCATGTATAAGGAGAAAGTTAAGTGTTGACATGATAAACACATTCGAAGGAAGACTTTCTCTCCTGATCAGAAAGTTTGGTTATTTGAGGCTAAGTTGAAGCTGTTTTCAGGAAAATTGAAAAGCAAATGGTCAGGACTGTTCATCGTGAGAGCTATGCATGACAATGGAAGTATTGTCATATCTGGGTTGTCATCTGACACACAACCATTTGTTTTGAACGGACAGTTGCTGAAGGCATATCTATATCATGATACATTCCTGTCCGTCGTTGATTCTATATATGTGGTATCAAACGATGACCTTTTGATTCCATCTTCTATGTCTGATACATGAGCTGATAACCTCTTGTATATCCTTTCGTTTCATTCTTTCTTCTCCCGTTTTATCATTCACCCCTTTCCGTGTGTATATATGCTATACTTAGGATGTGCTCTATCCTAAGTATAGAGGGGTGAATGATTTGTGTTGTTCATATTTGTCCTGTTCATCACTCCTGTTGTTGTCCATACTTAGGGATACTCTACCCTAAGTATAGGGTGAGTGATGTTTTTTATATCGTCTCTTTTGTGTTTTTATTCTTCTGTTCTCTCGATTGTCCCCCAACTTGTTGATATTCTATACTTAGGGTTATTCTACCCTAAGTATAGGGGGAAGTCGAGCCGTTGAGTCTGGACATTCTCTTCATCGGGTTTTCCCTTTTGTATAGTCTTCTATACTTAGAATTATTTGATCCCAAGTATAGGGGGATTACCGACTTCTATTCTTTTCATCTTTTCTTTGAGTCATTGTAGCATAGGAGTCTTTTCACTTTTCTATACTTAGCACGAGTTATGTTTTCCTTTATCGCTCTCTGATTACTATGAGGACATAGTTCGAGCTAAGTATAATGGGGTGTCATATATACTATATATATACTTTAGACATAACTCGTGCTTTTAGAAATGATTATTTTTGGATATGTATATAAATTCGTAAAATCCATGTGTGTATATAGACCTTGGTCACCTTTTATTAAAAAAACAAAAAAAACAAAAAGACAAAAAAACAACAACAACAAAAGAACAAAAACAACAAAAAACAACAAAAAAACAAACAAAACAAAAACAAACAAACAAACATAAAAAACAAAAAATCCTTGTATATACTTGTATATATTTTACTAGCCCTTTTTCCCTTAAACAATCCCTAAAAATTACAAAACCAAAAGTCTATAAAAATTTGCATGTGCATCATTTTTTTCAAAAATCCATAAAAATTTCAAAATTAGAAAACTATTTCAAAAATAATTTTTACTTTCTTTTTGCATTGGACATATTTTCTTACATTTGCATGTGCAATTTTCAAGATAGTATTGACATTTAAACTAAGTCTGGAATAAAGTTGGAGAATGGAGCTTAGTTGGATCTCAATCCACTTAATTTTAGAGGAACCTTATAAGAAATGGAATTAAGACTTTTCAGGTCCTTGTGACTTAATTCTTTGAGTCCATAAGACTATGTTCACATGTCATCTTGATTAGTCTAAGTAGAATGTTTAACAACATACGCATGATTCTTTCAAACCGTGGCTTATCTTGGACAATAGCTCTACACGTAGCTCTTCATGGAGGAGGTAGTGAGGAGGCAGAATCTTTTGGCTTGGACTAGCATACGAGGGTAGTACATCTAGGCGGAGCCTCTCGTCTTCCTCCAAGGAGGGTTGTGCATCTAAACCTGATCTAGTAGCATTGAGGCCTAAAGACAAGATGATGTGGGGTTGCAATAATGCTTCAAAAGAGGGATAATCTACTAGCTAAAGAGGGAAAACTCCTTATGTACATGTTGTACCTTGTATATGTTTTCAACAAAAAGAGAGAAAAATGCAGAATCTCCAAAAGTGGACAAGCCTGATTGAAAAGTAAAATGTCTGTCAGAGTGTATGTACAAGGCTAAAGAAAAAATATAATAAGAGCTTCGAAGTCAAATTTTTGTAAGCTTGCAGCTGGATGACTTGGCTACACTGGTCATGCATCCAAGGATAGGTAGCTGCACTGGGTACCGTCCATTCTTTTCTCCATCTCCTCTTCTTGAGCTGGTTGTACTTGAATTTAGAAGGGAATATCCTCGCTCCTCGAGGAAAGAGTTTCTAGATCGGGGGACTAGAGTTACCTTGTTAAGGGAGGTTGTTTCTTTGCTACTTTTTAGATAGGGAGCTATATTTCACTTACACTGTACAAGTAAAGATTCATGGTCATAAGAATTTATGTATGTAGAAATGTTCTGACTTAACTGTTGAGGAGACCTGAATAGTAGTCTTGTGGAACATGAAGGTTGTTAGATTTTAAATCCATTTCCCATTAAGGTTCTGCCACACTAATAATCCAAAGGTCTGACAGAGCTCCATATTACAATTTTATGAAGATAAGTTTAATACTCAATATTGTCCTAATTTATTTATTTTTTCTTTCTTTTCTTTTATTCACTTATTCTTTCAAATAAGTGTTTGCTAAGGGACTAGCAAAGGTAAAGCATAGGGGGGATGATGAATCTGCATTTCATCATCTTTATCCATTTATTTTAGCTTAAAATCCATTATAAAACACATGTATATAATACTAGTTCCATATTCTTACTATCTTGCATCGGTGTGTAAATATTGTACATTTATTATTATTTTAATCTAAAATAAATAAAGAAAGAAATAAAGGAAAAAAAGAAAATAAAAAAGGGACTATATATATGTAATAGATACATGCTTATCCAAACCTCGAGAGAAGACTTGACCTGATCGAACGGGAATAAAGCAGGGGAAGATAGGGTCCTTAATCAGAACAACAACAACAACGAAGCCTTTTCCCACAATTAAGTAGGGTCGGCTACATGGATTCTTCGCCTCTGTTCAGATCTATCTTGGGTCAATCCTGGGCTTATATCCACAAAACAAAGATCCCTTCGTATGGTCTCTTTCCAACACTTCTTGGGACGTCCCCTCCCTCGCTTAGCCGGCTCAGCATTCCAACCCTCGCATCTCCTAACTGGTGCATCGGCTAATCTTATTTGCAAATGTCCAAACCATCTTAAGCGGTTTGCTAGCATCTTATCCTCGATCGGATTAACATCCACTTTCTTTCTGATTGCATCATTCTGAATCCGATCTTTACGTGTGTGTCCACACATCCACCTTAGCATTTTCATTTCTGCTACAGCCATTCTCTGCACATGTCTATGGTTTACAGGCAAGGGTCCTTAATCAGAAAATCCAAAAAAATGTGTTGTAAATATTTTTCTGTGTATATTTGTATACTTACACTATTTGTACATAAATTGACCTCAAATTAAATAGATTTAAAAAAAAAATCTGTAAATAAAAATATTTCCTAAATAATAAAAATAATTGCAAAATAAAATCATGTACAGAATAAAAGTAACCACACCCGAAAAAAGCCATAAAGCAATAATTGAAAGACAAATTCCAGCTCCATATGAACTAAAATTGAACCAAACTCACTTCCATTGTATTCTAAATTAGATTTTATTTAAAATGGCTATGGTTTCATTTTTTTGGAGTTACGATTTGAAAGACGATTTCTGGGGTGTTTTGTGCTATTTTACCATTTATTTGCATATATTGTATTTGTAAATTGTAAATATTTTCTAATAATTATTTAAAACAAAAAAATTATTATAAAAAAATTAAAATAAAAAATGATTTCCTTATTAATATGTATATAATGTACAATATGTATATAGTATATGTATATAGTTAAATCCATTAAATAACCCTCACAAAAAAATAAAAAAAAATTAACATTTATTATTTAATTTAAAAAGTGACTAAACTAAAAAGTTAATTTTTGTAAATATTTTTAACACTAAGTTCCTTTCTTATCTTTATCTCATTTCAATTTTTTTCTTCTTATCTCTTATCTTCATTCAATTTTTTGAAATTCAAACTCCATCCGTTTATCTATTAATAAGGCTCCTCCTTCCTCATTTCAATTTGATCAATCTTTTGGAGAGTAGCTTATTTTTCCAAGAGCCATCTTATTGAAGAAGAGCGCCCAGCCTTCGAGTCGTCCGGTGACAGCGCGGCGACCCCCATCAAGGCAATTACGACATTTGTCCACTCCATGGTGAGATCCATTTTTCTTGTTCTTAACCTAGTTTAATCGTAGTTTAATTTTTAGAATTTTTATTTTGTTGTCATTTTTTTCTCTAGATCTTAGAATCCATCACCATGATTTGATTCACCCGATCTGATTTTTCATCTCACATTTTCCGATCTCATCACGTTCATTTCTATCTCTCATGACCTCCCACCTCCGACCACGCATGGTGGCTAGAGATCCGGATCTATCCATCACCATTCACCAGATCGGCAACCCGTTCGCATATCTATTTTAGTTTTCGCACTTCAAATATTCGGAATCAAGCCATCGTGCTCGTGTCCCATTTGTTCATGCATAATTAAAAAAATAAAAATATATAGTTTTTTTAAAATTTGTTTTTTAAGATCAAATAAAAAATAACTAAAAAATAATAAAAAAATAAAAAAGAGTTTCTGCCATATTTTATAAAAAAAAATAAAAATAAAAAAATAAAATTTTCTTTCGCCTACTTTTTCTGTGTTTACAAAAAAAGCAGCGCGGCAGGCACCACCCCTCCAGTCTGCAGGTGACGCCTGCCACCCTTCCACCGGCCGCCACATTGCCACCATGGAGGTATGTGTCGCACTCAGCGGACACACTTGGAGCCCCCTCCTGCCGCCACTAGCAGCCTGGAGCGGGCCTCTGCACCACCGCTAGCCCATGCCGTCTCCCCAAGCCAGCAGATCATTGGCCGCCCTCCGCTTGGATTTCCATCCCGCAGCAGCCTGATGCATGCAAGCCGCTGACCTCCACTGATTTGCGCTAGCCCCTCCATCGCAGATCTCCTCCGCCAACCTCCCATGTAGATGTTGGACATGCGAGCCCACGGCTAGCCATTATGTAATAAATGTTATTGTGAATATCATTCCCTGATCTGAAATGAAGAATAACTAATTTGCATAATAGGTCCCTCTATACAATTAGGGTTATGTACCATAGCCGTCTTGATAATCATATAGCTGTTGATTCATTAAATGAATCATAGAGGCTGGTGCTTGGATGAATATATAATGGGTTAGATAGAGGACTAATCAAGCACCGTCAAATGATTATTAAGAGATGATCTCCAGCCTGAGTAGGAGATGGCAATCCTTTCTCACATAGGCTGATATCTGACCGACCTCTTAATGCAGGTCCTCTGCATGGGAATTGTGATTTGGAGGTGTCAGATTAGTTAGGTCAAAGGGTTGACTTAGCGAGATCGAGATAACTTAAGTCCTATGTTGAATACTGTCACAACATAGGCACACATCCTCTGACAAAAGACAGATGTGTTGCTATATATCTGAGTATGTACATTTGGCAGACCATTAGGTTGATGACCTAATCAAGGTCGATACACCGGTGAGATGGTGTGCATATAAGGCCATATGAGTAATACGATCTCTCAAAGGGATCATACAGGTTCACTTATGAACTGGAAGACATGAGCTCACTCATGAGGTATTGGGACCGATCAAATTCCATGCATGGTCGTCGTGCTTTGGAAGCATGACAAGAATTTGAAGGTATGATATATGCTTTGGGAAAGCATATGATCGATACCAAATCCCAATGACCAAGATTGAGAAACTTGGTGATCAAACCCTGAAGAAGACAGTGTAAAATTGATCTTCATCTTCAGGTTGATCATTGGTCTTCCAGTATGCAGGATGTGCAGGTATTGGAAATACCTGACGGTGATGTGATCATAAACTATTGTATAACCATGACGCTTCCAGTCCGAGGGAGTGCTGAAACAGGTCTGGATTTTAGTGACTCCTCTCAGTAGAGAAGTAACTTGATCTTAGTCCAAGTGTTGGACATTGATCTGAATGTGATTCAGATGTAATGAGAAGATTAAGTATATGGACTTGATTTAATAAAGCAACTGTGGGAGGTCCGTTAGATCTGGATTTGAGATGAGATCTCAACATCCAAGTCACTATATGTGGAACAATACAATCGCCATGTCCTTATCTCTAAGTATCTGCGGAGAAAGCACATTATTCTTGAAGGACTTCAAGAATAATTCCTATGATGAATTAAGTATCCGAGCAAGAAGGTCTTGATGATTAAATGAGATTTAATTATCAAGTATAATATGAATGAGATTCATATTGTAAGAATGATTATCCAAGATAATTAAATGGGATTTAATTATCAATGATAAGCTGATCGTGGATAGTGTTATCCATAATATCTGTGTATATTATAAATGTGATTTATAATATATAACAGAGAGAGAGAGAATTTTTTTGTAAATAGCATTTGTTAATTAATAATGTGGATTGGATTCACATTAAATTAATTAATTGGAAATGTAATTTACAAATTAGTTTGGGTTGTGAATATGATTCACATATTTTTTCAATGGCATGATTGAAATATTCACAAATTAATTTGAAATTAATTTGGTGGATATTATTGCAATAAAAGTTATTGCAATTTATTAAGAAATAATAGGATAAAATAAAAAGAAGACAAAAACACCACCAAAAAGAGGTGGCGTTAGTCATAGGTGACGCACCCTATTTTTTAGGGTGGTTTGTTGTCTCTTTTATTTTGTTATCTTGTTAATCCTTAATAATTAATTTATGTTAATTAAATTGTGTTGATAATAATTCAACATATTTTTAATTTAATATAAATTAATGTTACCAACAACAATCATGGCCATTGATTGGCACATGGATTATCATAGCCGTTGGATCCATGTATGCCATGGATTGAGATCCATTGGATCCCAAACTAATATATAAGGAGGGCAATCCTAGCCCTTTTGGGATACACGACTAGATAGAGTACACGCCTACTCTACTCTCTCTCTCTCATTCTCGTCCTCTCTCTCCCTCTCTCTAAGGTGGTCGTCCATCTATGTGTTGAGAGAGAGAGTTGCGTGCTTTCGCCTTCAACTACTCGAGGATCTCCATATTCTTTGGGGCTGCTTTCTCTAGAGGAAGATGACGTATTTCGTTGGACGAAATCAGGAGATTCAAGGCTTGGATCTTCGTCGAGGATTGCGGGAGTCACACGTCTCATCATCGAGCCTGCAAGTGTTGTCTTCGTGGATCGGACTTGAGACAGGAGGATCTCTTACTTTACGATATCGCGATCGCAACCACGCTTCGAGAGGTATTTCTAATACTTTGTGTTTTGATGAAATGATCCAAGAAATGTTCTTGTGATCATGTGGTTTCATCACATGTTTTAAAAAATTCTAATTCTGTTGCACCTTGCGGCTAGTGCGACTAGTCGCCCCGATCGCATGAGATGCGATCGTCATGCTTTCGTAATGCGCTTGAGGATTCTCAATATCCTTCAAGTGGTATCAGAGCTAGGTTGAAAAAGGTTTTGGATATGATCCATGAACCTAAGATGACTTGGGTTTGAAAGGGTCTCGAAAGTTTTATCGCATTTGAATTTTCGCACCTCTGTTAATTGATTTTTTCGGCACTGTTTAAATTGTTTAAACACGAAATATTCAATTTGATTTTGTTCCTCATTAAATAAGGAAACCATAGGATCTGAGTTTACTAAATTTGGATTTAATTTGCTCAAGATATGGCCTTTTGAATAAGCATGTATTCACTGTTACGGGAACAGCAAATCTGAACGTGATTAATTTGTTAATTACGATTTTGATGCACCTCGAAATGCGTGAAATATCACTTAGGTTCTGTTTTGAATCAAGTTGGAAATATTAGGAAACTGATTTTGTGAATTTTGGATTTAAATTGATCAAGATATGTTAATTTTAGTGATTAGGGGTCACTGCTGGAAATTGACAAAACTTGATCATGAACCTTGTGATAGTCATTCAAACATGTTGATGAAAATTAATTGTTACTTTTCTGAAATTGGTTATTGATAAGTATTTGTGAAATATTTAGAGATGATATTAATTCCTTGAATGACATCCCACTAACTATAATGATAAGATAGTTGATCTTGATCATTGGTTAATTTGAAATCATCAACAAACATTATTTGCATACAAAACCCTAGGTCATCCTACAATAGTTGTAGGAAAACTTTTACATGCAAAAACCCTCTTACTTGAATAAGATTGGGGATTTTTTTAGTAAATCTCCTTATAATATAATCAAAATTGGTTTGATGTATATTATATGGTATAATTTCGGTTGAAAATCCGATGAGCATCTCAATGTACATGATGATCTATCTGGCATTATCCTTTCCTGAGGTTGATATGGTGTCTAGTCGGAGAGCATTGGGGTAGAGGGTTGCAACGTATGTGGTTCGTCCCACTCTTGCCAGTACTGGCCATGACAACGGGTAGGGACTCGATAATGCCGGAGAAATCAAAGTATATTTTTCTAATTATTAAAATTAGAAATAATAAGTACTTTGAGATTATACCTACTATTCAAGTAAAAATCAAAGTTTGTTGATTGGATTGATAATTAATTTAATGTGATTAAATTAATTATATCCTATAAAAACACTCTATTGTGAATAGATGTGTAATTTCTGTTGGAAGAATTAATTATGTGAATATGATTCACGATAATTAATTATTACAATTTAGATAAGAGGTAGAGGATCACATAAGTGACATCCATGGTCTCCCGTCAAGGCAAAGAATTTCGTCGCCAAAGGTTGTATATAGGAGATGCTTGTCCGAAGTGACATATCCTATATACAATTATTTGGATCGGGTTCTTTGCTTCTCTAAAGAGTAAGGCCGTATACTAGTGACCCCAATATCGGGTCCTCATATTATTGGGTGATATTAGATTGTGTATAGCGAGTATTAAGCCTGTTGATGGTTGGTTCAATTAATGACAGGTCAACATCATCTCAGGGGTGGTGGACCCGGGTGTTAAAGATCGAATTGGGAAATGCAAGTTGGACTTGCAAGGTGGAATGTGTTCCCGTTTCTTTTTATCGGAGTCGCAGGTTCTCATATTATTGGGATGTGACAAAGATAGGAAAGGAGATCCCAGATCTTGCTAGAGATATAATGGTAAGAATATCTCTTACATTGAAAGTGATTAAGGGAATGAACTTTCATTGTTAACAAGGCAAGACAACTTTGATATAAAAATTCCTAAATCAAAGTAAAATATGTATATATAATATATATACCCTTATGCAAATTTCTTTTTTCAGATAATCCTTCATTAAATCCACTCAATGTTATACTCAATAATAACCAGTAAAATATCATGGATTGGACTCATGATCCAAATATTGTACTTGCAATTGAACACATAATGTATGTGGTTGCAATGTGCAAGTTTCCTCAACATAATGAGGAATGACAATTAAATAAGACAATAAGACATCACCTTAGGGTTTGTATGTCTCTATAGTCATGACCTTTCATCGAGTGTACTTTGGAAGTGACATGTCGATGATGATCGCAATTGTCTAAATAATCCTTATAAAAATGTTCTCTGCATTATGTAAGAAGATGTTCTGGCATACATATGTGCTCTAGACATTTAATCATGAATGACATGGTTCTCTGCATTATGCAGAATGGTAGCTCGAAAGAGATGATGTATTCAAAAATGTTTGAATACCTACCTGAACCTAGGTCTCTAAGAGTTAAAATGTGTGTAGATATGATGAGTATCATCATTCTACTATCTATACTCAAGTCATTCATAAGGCTTCATATCAATCATTTTGTATGAATTTAATGAAGCATGTATAAATGTTAAGGTCCTCTCGTATTGAAATCTTTTAAATTCAACATAAGAGATTCTTTGTCTTGAACAATGACTGTTTATAGATGAAGAGAGCACAATGGAAGCGTGGGTCGGACCCATGTGAGAAGAAAAGTCAAAGAGTTGATTGTACTTCTGTGTCTTCCATATGAAATCCAAAGAGTTGGATGAATGCCTATACTGCAATAACTTTATGTGTTGATAGTATGATTATCAAATCTGTCTAGAATAATTAGAGAAGGACTCAGATAGTGCATCATAATAATCTATATCTACATTTGATCATTGAAATTGACTTGCTTATTTGATAAGATAAAGTCTAATAATTGTATCTCAATCTTCTAAATGTGTTGCACATGTTTTAGAAGACTGGAAAAATTTGATCTTAAGGTTTCTAGTTATCCACATGGACATTGATGCAATTGTTGCAACAATCTCTGTTAGATTGATATACTTCTTAATTTCAGTGGGGGAGCCTTAGTCTTAGAGAATGTCTTTATGATCTAGATATTAGAATACACTCATTGTTTGTTTCTAAATGTTGGAAATAAACATGAATTCTGGAATAAACCTGTCATAAAGAGTTATGATGGATAGATTTCAGATAGTAATATGACATCTAGTGGACTCTACTAAATTAGAAATTTAATGAATGTTTCATTAAGATTTCTAATACTGAAAGTTAAACCTTATAAGATCAATAGGAGAATAAAGATCATTTGACAATGATTTAGCATCAAGTTTTGGACATATGCCTGTTGATTTGATCAATAGACAAGTAAGAGATGAAACTTTAGAATGTCTAAAATTTCAAATCTTACATACTTATGAATATTGTATTCAAAGTAAAATGTCCAATACACCCTTCTCTGGGAATGGTGTTAGATGTCAAGGTATTCAAGATCTCATATATATTGATGTATGTAGATCATCTATATCATAATAAATATTGTGGATATGTGATATCTATTGATGATTATGTATGATATGAGATTTCTTCTCTTCACCAAAGAAAACTTTGAAATGTTCGAAGATTTCACAATTTTGGTTTAGAACCAAAGTTGAAGGATGGTTAAATGAATTTGATCTAACCAAGGTAGCAAGTACCTATTAGATGAATTAAAAGAATATCTTATGGAGATATGAATATCATTTCTCTCTCAATCCTCCTAACACACCTAAACTCAATGGAGTTGTATGGAGATACAATTAGATCATGTGTAACGTGATTTGATCAATGATGAATTTTAGCATAGTTTCCTCTTAGTTTCCTGGTATATATGTAGTAGAGACTACATTATATATCCTTAATAAGATTCCATGCAAGTAAGTTGGAATCGAGCACTAAAGAGTGCTTCTTCATTAGGAAAATAAAGGATGGTGTTGGATACCTACTTTATGACCTTGAGATTCTTAAAAGATCTCATCTCTGAGAATGTGATTCTTAGAGATTGAGACTCTTGAGAATCAAGACAAAAATGAAGTGTAGGAACTTGTTTGATCTTGAGAAGATGATGAGGCTCTTGAAATCAGAAACTAAAAGGGACAATTAAAGATGAAGCACTAATACCTCTTCATATGAGCTTGAAGATGCATTCCATGTGTCAGTTAAGTCTGATAATGATCGGACTTCATGTGATGAAGCTCCTGAGGATCGTGACATGTAAAGATGGATATTAGCAATAAAGTCTAAAGTAGACTTCATAGACAAATGTTGTATATGGACCCTCGAGGATCCACCTATAAGGGTTAGACCCATTAATGTGCAAATGGATCTTCAAGAGAAAGAGGGAACCTGATGAGAAGGTAGAGACCTTCAAACTACGATTCATAGACATGAGCTATACACTGGAAGAGAAGACATTGCTTGCAATGAGACTTGCTCTTCGGTAACGCTTAAAATCATCATAATATTACTACCCTTAGATACACAACTTGACTATTGCATCTTAAAGATGTAAGTCAAGATTGCATTCCTCTAAGAATACCTCTCTGAGGATATTCACATGAAGTAGCCCCAGGGCTTCATGATTAGGGAAAGTAAGGTGTGAAAGCTAAAGAAATCCATCTACAGACTCAAATAAGCTTCTTATTATTGGAATATAAGATTTGATGAAACTATAAATGTTATGATTTCAGATATAATCTTGGTGTACCATGTGAAGCTTAGTGGTAGTGTCATTGTGTTCATCATGCTAAATGTAGATAATATCCTAATCATTTGGAATGATATAAGGATGATATTAAGTGTTTTGTGATTTGGCTATTCCATGCCTTGAGATATGATCTCAAAGATGCCTCTTAGATCTTAGTTCTGAAAGTGTTTAGAAGCAAAGAAAAGAGGGTATTGGGACTGTCACATTTGTAGTACACCTTGGACATGTTCCATTTTTTGTGGAAATTCCAAGAAAGGCTTTCTTAACTTAAGATTTGGTACTGACCTATCTAAAGGGATAACACCTCAAAGAGTTGAGGAAGTGAATGCTAGAACTGCTTGCACTTGTGCATCAGTTACGAGAAGCTAAGTGTGTGCTGGATGTGTACAAAAGCCAGACATCTGCCATGCAGTGGGAGTAGTAAACTATTACTAATCCTACTATGGAGATAGAACACTTGATTGCAGTAATAACAAAATCTTCAAATATGACAAGACTTTTGAGATAGTGATTTCTAAATCTTATCTTCTAGAAATTAAGACTTTTAGATGGAGATCTAAAAGGTCTTAACCACGAATACCTTAGGAGATAGTGATCTCCAGGGATAATGGTTTTCCAGATAAGGATAATAGAAATTACATACTAGATTAATAATAATTTTTGAGTTGTAGTGTCAAGGACACTATGACTGACAAGATTGAGTATTGGTTGCATTAGATGCAACATTCGCATTAGATGCGAGCACTATTACTGGGGACATGCAAGCGCCGCAAAAGGACTTGGCGTAGTCTCAGGGGAACAGAGTGACTGATCAGCTTACCTAGCTATTTTCTAAATAGCCTATGATTGTCACATCAGTGTGGGTTTAAATGATTAGCCCATTAATGGCTCTTTGGGCTAGTGGGAGATTGTTGGACATGCGATCCTACGGCGAGCCATTATGCAATAAATGTTATTGTGAATATCATTCCCTGATCTGAAATGAAGAATAACTAATTTGCATAATAGGTCCCTCTGTACAATTAGGGTTATGTACCATGGCCGTCTTGATAATGATATAGCTGTTGATTCATTAAATGAATCATAGAGGCTGGTGCTTGGATGAATATCTAATGGGTTAGATAGAGGACTCATCAAGCACCGTCAAATGATTATTAAGAGATGATCTCCAGCCTCAGTAGGAGATGGGAATCCTTTCTCACATAGGCTGATATCTGACTGACCTCTTGATGCAGGGCCTCTGCATGGGAATTGTGATTCGGAGGTGTCAGATAAGTTAGGTCAAATGGTTGACTTAGCGAGATCGAGATAACTTAAGTCCTTGAATACTGTCACAGCATAGGCACACATCCTCTGACCCTAGACAGATGTGTTGCTATATATCTAAGTATGTACATTTGGCAGACCATTAGGTTGATGACCTAATCAAGGTCTATACACCAGCGATCTGGTGTGCATATAAGGACATATGAGTAATACGATCTCTCAAAGGGATCATACATGTTCACTTATGAACTGGAAGACATGAGCTCACTCATGAGGTATTTGGACCGATCAAATTCCATGCATGGTCGTCGTGCTTTGGAAGCATGACAAAATTTGAAGGTATGATGTATGCTTTGGGAAAGCATATGATCGATACCAAATCCTAATGCCCAAGATTGAGAAACTTGGTGATCAAACCTTGAAGAAGACTGTGTAAAATTAATCTTCATCTTCAAGTTGATCATTGGTCTTCCATCATACAGGATGTGCAGGTATTGGAAATACCTGAGGGTGATGTGATCATAAACAATTGTATAACCATGACGCTTCCAGTCCGAGGGAGTGATGAAACATGTCTGGATTTAGTGACTCCTCTCAGTCGAGAAGTAACTTGATCTTAGTCCAATGTTGGACATTGATCTGAATGTGATTCAGATGCAATGAGAATATTAAGTATACAGACTTGATTTAATCAAGCATCTGTGGGAGGTCCGTTAGATCTGGATTTGAGATGAGATCTCAACATCCAAGTCACTATACGTAGAACAATACAATCGCCCTGTCCTTATCTCCAAGTATCTGCGGAGAAAGCACATTATTCTTGAAGGAGTTCAAGAATAATTCCTATGATAAATTTAGTATCCAAGAAAGAAGGTATTGATGTTTAAATGAGATTTAATCATCAAGTATAATATGAATGAGATTCATATTGTGAGAATGATTATCCAATATAATTAAATGGGATTTAATTATCATGGATAAGCATATCGTGGATAGTACCATCCATAATATCTGTGTATATTATAAATGTGATTTATAATATATAACAGAGAGAGAGAGAATTTTTTGTAAATAACATTTGTTAATTAATAATGTGGATTGGATTCACATTACATTAATTAATTGGAAATGTAATTTACAAATTAGTTTGGGTTGTGAATATGATTCACATATTTTTTCAATGGCATGATTGAAAAATTCACAAATTGATTTGGAATTAATTTGGTGGATATTATTGCAATAAAAGTTATTGCAATTTATTAAGAAATAATAGGATAAAATAAAAAGGAGATAAAAACACCACCAAAAAGAGGTGGCGTCACCTATGACTTAGTCATTGGTGACGCACCCTATTTTTTGGGTGGTTTATTGTCTCTTTTATTTTGTTATCTTGTTATCTCTTAATAATTAAATTGTGTTAATTAAATTGTGTTGATAATAATTCAACATATATTTAATTTAATATAAATTAATGTTGTTGGTTTTTAACCAACAACAATCGTGGTCGTTAATTAGCACGTGGATTATCATAGCCGTTGGATCCATGTATGCCATGGATTGAGATCCATTGGATCCCAAACTAATATATAAGGAGGGAAACCCTAGCCCTTTTGGGATACATGACTAGATAGAGTACACGCCTACTCTACTCTCTCTCTCTACGTCCTCTCTCTCCCACTCTCTAAGGTGGCTTTCCATCTATGTGTTGAGAGAGAGAGCTTCTCGCCTTCATCTTCGACTACTCGAGGATCTCCATCTTCTTTGGGACTGCTTGCTCTAGAGGAAGACGACGGATTTTGTTGGACGAAATCAGGAGATTCGATGCTTGGATCTTCGTCGAGGATAGCAGGAGTCATGCGTCTCATCATCGCGCCCGCAAGTGCTGTCTTCGTGGATAAGACTTGAGACAGGACGATCTCTTCCTTTAGAGATCTCATGATCGCAACCACGCTTTGAGAGGTATTTCTAATACTTTTTGGTTTGATGAAACGATCCAAGAAATGTTCTTGTGATCATGTAGTTTCATCACATGTTTTAAATATTTTAAATTCCGTTGCACCTTGCGACTAGTGCGACTAGTCGCCCCTATCGCATGAGATGCGATCGTCACCCTTCCGTTATGCACTTGAGGATTCTCAATATCCTTCAGTAGATTCGAGTAGCTTCACCGTCAACCGCAGACCTTCACCTCGAGGAACGCTTCTTGAAAAATTCATTTATTATTTCCCTATTTCCCTATTTGAAAAATTCAAAAACTTCATTTATTTCCCAATTTGAAATTTGAAAAATAATAAAAATTTACATATTACGTCAAAAATTCCAAAAAAATAGACTAGTTTTATTTTTGTGTGTTTAATTTTCTATCCAATTTTCAGGCATTAATTTTTTATAAAACTCAAAAAATTGCAAAATAATAAAAATAATAAAAAATCATATAAAATTGTAGTAAAATAAAAAAATGAGATTTTAGTTCTTATGTGTAGATAATCTCTTTTAGTTTTAGGAAAAATAATTTCTGCAATTTTTTATTTCATTTCATATTTTTAAATTGCGAAATAGTCTTGTTTGCTCACTATTTACATTTTCTCTTGTTTTTATTCTTTTGATAAATCCTAAAAAAATAAAAAATTTCTAAAAAATAGTAAAAAAATCATAAAAACACACAAAAAAATTTTGGACATTTTTTTAGCATTTTTGTTATATTTGAAAAATAAAAAATTGCATTTCTTTTGTGCATGAGTTTGTTTTGAAAATCATATTTTTAAAATTAAAAACATTTGCAAAATTAAAATCACTAAAAATTTGAAAATAAAAAAATAACAAAAATTGAAATAAAAAATTAAAAAAATAAAAAGATAAAAAATTCACTAAAAACAAGGTAGTTAACATTTGAGATTCTTTTTTCCTTTAGTTGATTTTTTCAATTATTTGAATAACCCTCAAGAATTGTAGCCTTCCTGAGGTTAAATAAATAACAAAATTTCTCTAGCTACATTTTCTTGTAATTATTGGCTTGAGAACAAAAAATAATTTTTTGTTGCGGGATTCTTTGGGTCAACGTCACATTTATTCCATATTGATTTAAAAACCCTAGAATATCCTGTTTAACAACCCCTGATCTGTTTTTCACTTGAATTCTCACCCAAGATCGGTTCTGGAGAGATGTGGTTGTGATAGAGCTTCATTCTCTACGATTGGGAGCGCGAGGTATCGACTAGGAAGCGTGATCCATCACGACTACCGGAGTCCGCAGGAGGTTGTTGAGATTCTTCGCCAGTCACCGTGAATCGAGGCAATCATCATTATTTCTTCCATCTATAGGTAGATTTAGATCATCTCTTTTTATTTCCCCTTTTAATTCTGTAGTTTAATTCCATTTTTTAGCGTAATTCGTTCATCTTCGCCTGAGCTCTGATCTGCATGATCAGAGATATCCGATCACTGATTTCATCATCCAACTCGATCAACATACTCTCCATTACATTCTCCATCTTCTCCCATTATATACCCCTCCCAAATCTCACCGGATCTGGGAGTTGATCTCTTTCCCACTGTCGATGGCCAGAGATATCCATCCATCACCATCCCTTTGTTTTTATCTCCTAGTAACCATGGCCAAAGCATCGTCTCCAAGCACTGAACATTTTACAGGTTACAAGAGAACAAATAGGAGTGTGGAGTAGGATTTGAATACCCCCATTGAGCTTCAGGCTGCCTGGACCTCCATATATAAGGTCAATAACTTTTGTGTTTCATTGACCCATTTGATCACCGGAGGAGAGTTGCAGGAGTAGGCACAACCCACTAGGAGACGATTTGGGTGGAGATCGAGCGAGATCGGCTCGATCGATCTTCACTAGAGTCGACATTCATCCATGTTCCTCTTGACATTCCAACTGTGTCCGATCAAGAACAGAATGCCCATATTTAATCAAGACCAATCATTTGCCCCAAATTCTAACCATCAGATTGAATTCCCTCAGATCTAGATCCGATCATCCAAGTTGCACGAGGATCGAATTACTCCTCTACCCCTACGTTTTTCTTGTTTTGTAAATAAATCCTTTGTGGACATGTGGCATGTTATCGTGGTTTGATTATTTCATTGATGCCCTTCTTGCTTTTTATATTTATAGTTAAGCCCTATGTGTTTCAATAAACGTGCATTACACATGAATTTTTGGTACTTCTGTGTAATAAATCTTATTATTTGCTATTACTTTTCAGTCCCTACTCGAGGTCCGTGCCAGTGCACTTCACGTGCACCGACGCACCCTTTTTGGGAAAATTGTAGGATCATCCCCTACCAATTTTACAATATTGTCTGCCTAGTCCGGTAAATAAAACTATTTGCATATATACCCTTGTGAAGCAGATTTTTGTTTTGGTTGTTAATTTGGCTTAATAATTTGGTAATCATCTTCTAAAAATCCCAAAAAATCACAATAAATTCTTGCTAAGTTCTTGTATTTACAATAATTTTATTTTTTAATTTTGTTTTGTTTTATTATTTTTAAAAATTAAAAACACTTGATTTTGTTCCTGTTTATAGAAAAATAATTAACAATATATAAATTGTTTGAAAAATCTACAAAAATCAGTGTATGTTTGTTTTACTTTGTTTGATTTTTGTATAAAATTTACACTTGTATTCCATATAAAAGCCAAAAAATATAAAACACTGAAAACACCTAAAAATCCATATAAAATCACAGAGAATACATAAAAATTCACAAAATACCTTTTTAGAAAAGTTAAAAAATTACCATTCTGTTGATACATATTTCTTTTATTTTTGCTTTCATTTTTTTTAAAATCACAAAAACATTTTCATTATTTTTTGTTGGTTGATTTCCCTATTTATATTAGTTTTGAAATTCCTAAAAAATCTATAAACTCTAAAAAATAATATAAAATGATCAAAACCCCAAAAAGATTTATATTTGAATTTTCTGTATATTTTTTATATTTTAAAAATAGAAAAGCTTGCCTTCTATTCTTTATTTTTATTTTCTTTTATTTGTTTGCATTATTTTTATTAGAAATCTAAAAAAAATCTGCAAAATATAAAATTGTAAAAAATACAAAATCAGAAAACCATACAAAATATAAAAATAAAAATCTATAAAAAATAAAAAAAATAAAAATCCATAAAATCCAAGGTAGTTTGTTTAGAGATTCCTTCTTTTATTTCATTACTTACCTTTGATTTAAATGACCCTCGGGATTATGATAGCCTCCCTGAGTTTGATCTTGTATGATATGCAGGTAAATAAATAGGAAGCTATTTAGTTTCTTACTTGCATCCTCTTTGTTTGGTTGTTGGCTTGTGAACAAAATAAAAATATAATAATTTTTGTTGAGACTTTCTTTGGGTTATGGCGACACTTGTGAATATTTCCACATTTTCTTTTTGATAATTCAACCCTTAGAAATTCCCTTTTCTATAGGAGATTCCTAATGGTGTCTTGTAAGCCGTCATGTAAGCCCAAAGGACTTGGTCCAAGAGCTAGAACTAGTCCTTTCTGTCTGGACGGACGAGCTTCTGCAATATGGTCTTAACCTCCTTATTCGACACCTCTACCGTGCCATTAGTCTTTGGGTGGTAAGGACTAGCAAAATGGTGCTTGATGTCGTAATCCTTCATAAGTTTCTTCACTTCTCTATTTACAAAATGGTTACATCCATATGATATCAATACTTTGGGGACCTAAAACCTAGAAATAATATGCTCTCTCACAAATTTATAGAGAGTCGAACTGTTTGTGGCTCGGTTTGGGGCAACCTTCACCCACCTCGACAAATAATCCACCACAAGAAGGATGTACTCAAATATGTGGCTAACAGGGAGTGGGCCCATGAAGTCGATGCCCCAAGTGTCGAAGATATCACAAACGATGACGAGCTTCATCGACATCTCATCTTTGGAACCAATGGTTCCTCCCATTCGCTGGCATACTAGACACGACTTCACAAAGGTAATCGCGAAACAGATTCAGCTAGTATAAGCTACACTTTAGTACCTTCAATGTGGTGCCCTTCTGCCTCAAGGGTATGGCAGTGAGTAAGGACACTATGGTATTTCTCCTTAGGAATACACTTCCTCCCTATACAATCCAGTCCCTCAAAGAAAAGGATCAGATCCTCCCAATGGTAGTTTCTCTAATCCGACGTGAGTTGATCTATGCTACTCTTGGGCCAATCTTTGGGAACTCTCTTCAAGACAAGATAGTTCACTATATTGGCATACCATGGGAGTGAGTCGAGTCTCGAATCACGGTATCATCAGAAGCATCAAGAGTCTTGAGATGGGAGAGGTGATGAGCTACTACATTCTTCTTTCCAAGTTTATCTTTAATGTCCAAGTCAAACTCCTGAAGAAGTAAATTCCACCTAAGAAGACACATTCACATCCTTTTCCATGAGGTATTGTAGCACTGAATGGTCTGTGAACACAACTACCTTGGATCCAATGAGATGTGATATGAACTTATCTAAGGTGAACTCTACCGCAAGCATCTCTTTTTTTGTAGTTGTATAGTTACGCTGAGAAGGGTCAACACTTTACTTGCATAGTGTATGGCAATTGTGAAACCATCCCTTCTATATCCTAACATAACCCCAACAATATATGAGGCGTCCGTCATGATCTGAAAAAGAAGAGACCGGTCAGGAGCTTGTAGGATGGAGGTGCCCATAATCATTCCTTCTAACTGCTTAAAGACATCAAGACACTTGTCATCGATAATAAACTCCATGTCCTTGTCTAAAATCTCAGTTAGTGGTTAGGCGATCTTTGAAAAATATTTTATAAATCTCTTGTAAAATCTGATATGCCTGAGGAAAGGCCGCAACTGTCTCACGTTGGTTGGTGGTTGGAGTCATCTGATCAGTCCACCTTGACAAGGTCGACCTCCATTACTCTCTTGGAGATGACATGCCCTAACACAATGCCCTCTGTCACCATGAAGTGACTCTTCTCCCAAGAGAGCACCCAATGAACCTCACAACATCTTTTGAGGACTTGGTTCAAATTTTAAGATAGGGATAGAAGGAATCACTGTGGACTGAGAAGTCATCCATGAAGACTCCCATAAATTCAATGACCATATCGATGAATAATAGCAATCATGCACCTCTAAAATGTACTGAGAGCATTGCATAACCCAAAGGGAATGTGCCTGAAAGCATATGTATTGATGCGGCATGTGAAGGTGGTCTTATCCTGGTTTTCAGGAGTGATTGCCACTTGGTTGTAACCCAAGAATCCATCCAAGAAACATAAGAATTCTTTTCCCTCCAATCTCTCCAAGATCTAATCAAAAAATATTAGGGGAAATGATCCTTCTTCATTGTGACATTCAAGCATATGTGATCCACACAGACACGCCACGACGTGGGTACTCACGTTACAATCTTCTTTCCGTCCTCATTGGTTATCATATATATTCCCGACTTCTTCAAGACGACATGAATAGATTCTGCCCACTTGGAATGAGAAATGGGATAAATAAAACTCGCATCTCACCATTTCTCAATTTCCTTCTTCATGACCTCTCACAGATTTGGATTCAACCTACACTGGAATTCACAAGAGTGTTTGGCTTCATTCTTAAGATAGATATGGTACGAACACAGAGTGGGATTTATCCCATGGAGATCGGAAATGCTCATGCCTATTGCATTATTATTTTTCTCCAGGATCTCTTGCAAGCGAGATTACTGCTCCTCGATCAATCACGAGCTAATGATGATCGGAAACTTCTTCTCTTGTTCCCCAAGGAAGGAATACTTAAGTGTCGTGGGTAATGTTTTGAGCTCAGGTAAATTGTAATCATCAAGAAAGTTTGACTCAACTAAATCTATTTCTGTGCTGATAGTGGTTGGATCTGTTGTCAAAGTAGCTGCCACCAACTGATCTGGCTCTAGAGTTGGATCGCCAAAAATATCCAAGCAATCGACAAAAGTTGCATCTGACTCGTCATCCTCATCATATAGTTGTCGTAACGAGGAAATGACTGAAAGACCCAATTGGGCCTATGTGTCATCGAATATGTTGGGGGATGCAATCTATGTGTGATATGCACCTTCCAGTTCATTTCGAAGGATCTCGCAAACTGTATCATGGACAATGTTCTTTCAGGGGAGAGTGTCTCATTTGTGCTAGCTGGGTTCTGTCTCCTCAACCTAATTGTGTCTACATGAACACAATCTACTTCTGACAAAGAGTAGTTAGTGCTGGATTCAGAATTTGGTTTCTGCTACCTTGTTTGCTTCATCTCTAGTTCCGAATCTCCACATGGAGTTTGGAACTGAATCTTCCCGACCATATAGTCTAATAAGGCCCCCGCTATCCTTAGGAAGGTTTGTGCACGTATGATATGAGAATCTCTCCAATTCCAAGGGATCTCCATATCAAGGACTGTGAAGTCCACCATGTAATCTCATCCCTTGACTTTAATGACAATGTTCCTCAATTCTCCATTGGACCTCTTAGTGTACTTGTCAGCAAATTGGAGTAAGGATCTAGATTTCCTAAGAGGTCCAAGATTTAGCCTAGAGGGCTGCTGGCATTAGATTAATTAAGGATCCATTATCCAAGAGAGCATGCAAATACTATGTCATCGACATGACTCACCATATATTGGGAACCCATGTCCCTTCGTTTACTTGGAAACACATTCTTAATAGTGTAAGTAGTAGCTATTGATAGAACGTGCTTCTCAACACGACCTTTTGTTTTCTGTTGATCCTTGTGGGTGTGCATCTTACCTTAAGATATTTTTGAAATGTAGGTGTCATATCCACATATCAAAATGGATAGCGACCTTGATGTATTTGTTACTTATATTTTCCATCTAAGGGCCATCTTTTTTTATTTTTTTAGATTCTGAAACTGAAACATGTTCATTATTATTCAAACAAGAAATTGAGTTCTATACATGACTTCGACTCTGACTCTTCTTAGAAAGAAAATCATGAAAAGAAAACTATGTTGCATCTTATGTTGCTGGCACGTCCTCCTTAGATTGAGGTGCAAGCTCTTCACAGGCTCTCTTGATTCACTGCTGATGCTCCTCTCCTTCTTTTTGTTCTTTTTATTTTTTTATTTTTTTTATTTTTTGGGGAATTTGCATCCCTCTTATTCTACTTAAGGTGATGCTGGTGATGGTAATGCTCCTGATCTGCCTTCAAGTCCTCCTCGGGTAGAGACTTGGCAGCATCCTCCTCCTACTCCCATGCTGATCAGGTATGATCATGGTCCTTCCGCTCCCGATGGACATATGATTCACATTATAATAAGAAAATATCTCATGTTAAGACATGGAGTAGTCTGAATAGTATACCTGATCACATGGTCATTGCTGATTCTGATTCATGCTGTTGGGATTGGCCTTAACATTGGCGGGAATTGAAGTGGTGCCATTTGTTGATCCTGGTGGCGTGAGACATGGTTGAGATCTATCCTCATGTCATGATAATCATTCTTCATCTGCCGAATCGTATTTGTCAACAACTAAGTGGCTAAGGTGAGGGACCCCAAGTCGCTAATGGGTGGGGTCTACTGCCGCTGCTAGCTAGAGCATGGGTGATACTACTATTTGAACTGGCCCTGATGGTACTGCTGTTGTGGGTGAGATTGTGAGGTGCAAAGTGGTGGTGGACCCTATTGACCAGAGTGAAAAGTACACTGCTGCTACTGGTGCTGCTGAGGCTGGTACCCTTGTCCTAACCTGGACTATACAAAGCGTGGTATGGGGACGGAGCTGGTGTCCTAGTAAGCTAAGGAGGGTCGATGTGGCTGATCACTCCCTATCCCCGACTGTCTGCTTACTGGGTCATGGTTGTACCATATCCTGTTGATCTCAAACACCTGTAGAGACTCCACATAGACTGACTCCACTTGTGGGGGTGCATGCTGCTCCTACTGAGTGTACTACTACTCCTCAATTCAACTGCTTTGAGGCCTCTGTTCTTGCTCCTATATGAGGTGAACTCAGTCTACAGGTGTAGGTGATGCAGAAGCGGCAGGTAGCCACTTCTTGTCTACCATCTCAGACAATTCCTCCACCTGCGTCAGCAATTGTGAAAGCACCTCAAGGTCAATGACCCTCTTGTGAATCTGCTCTACCATGGTAAGCTTATTAACTATTATCCCCATGTTGGGGATGTGGTCATCTGTTAGATTTGCTACAGTCTTCCCAGGTGCCTCATGAGATAGGCATGATGGAGATACCTTATAAGCCATAATGGCTTGATATTTGCCAATTTCCGGTTTGTAAAAACCAACAACTAATAATCTAATTTAAATCAAATATATTTGATACATCAAATATAATTCAATCCTAAATTAGATCAAGCAATTAAGGAGAAATTAGCATGGAGATTACTCCCCATAAGGAAAGGGGGACGGCTACTACATTCCTTGTGGGAATGTGTAGCCGTCCACCATGTCCTCATGGTGGAGGCAATCTCATGCAATCTCATGAGATTGCATATCTCCATGAATTTCTCCCATAATTTCCAACAACTTTTGTTGCGTTTTATTCTTCAAATATAATTCACAATTAATTTTGAGAATATTGCAATCTTGCCACTGGAAAATTGTGAATCACATTCACAACCCAAAACAAAATGTAATTTACATTTTCAATTAATTACACAATGTGTATTCAATATACATCAATAATTAATTAGCAAATATAAAGTATAATTAGCTCTCTCTAATACATTATAAATCACATTTATAATATATTATGAATAATATGGATAGTGCTATCCACATTTATCATATCCTTGATAATTAAATCACATTAATCATCTTGGATCTCCATTCTATGTTCCCAAATAATATGAATCACATTCACATTATTCACATCTTTAACAATTGAATAACAATTAATTATCTTAGATAACTCTTTTTATAATATGAATCGAATTCATATTAATCATGATAATTAAATCACATTTAATTATCAATTTTCTCAATGCTCGGATACTTATATCAATAATGAAAGTATCATGAACTCTTTCAAGGATAATGCGCTTTCTCCGCGAATACTTGGAGATAAGGACAGGGCGATTGTATTGTTCCATGTATAGTGACTTGGATATTGAGATCACATCTCAAATCCAGACTCGGGCCTCTCATAGATGTTTGATTAAATAAAGACCGCAAATCTGATCTTCTCATTGTATCTGAATCACATTCAGATCAATGTCCAATATTTGGACTAAGATTAGATTACTTCTCTACTGAGAGGAATCACTAAAATCCAGACCCGTTTCATCACTCTCTATGAATGGAAGCGTCAAGGTTATACAACCGTTTATGATCACATCACCCTCAGGTATTCCCAATACATGTACATCCTGCATACTGGAAGACTTAGAATAAACCTAAAGTATTAGATCAATTTTACACTGTCTACTTCAGGGTTTCATCATTAAGTTTCTCATTCGATCATTGGGAGTTGGTATCGATCATATACTTTCCAAAAGCATATTCATACCCAGGTGTTGATCATATACTTTCCAAAAGTATATATCAAACCTACAAATTCAGTCAATCTTCCAAAGCGAGACAACCGTGCACGGAATTTGATTCTTCCCAATATCTCATGAGTGAGCTCATGTCTTCCGGTTCAGTAATGAACCTGTATGATCCCTTTGAGAGATCGTATTACTCATATGCCCTTATATGCACACCAGCGCGCCGGTGTATAGACCTTGATTAGGTCATCAACCTATTGGTCTGCCAAATGTACATACTCAGACATATAGTAACACATCTATCTCCGGTCAGAGAATGCGTTCCTATATCATGACAGCATACGATATAGGACTTTGGTTATCTCGATCTCGTTAAGTCAACTCTTTGACCTAACTTATCTAACACCTCCGAATCTCTATTCCTATGCAGAGGACCTGCATCAAGAGGTTAGTTAGATATCAGCCTTTAGAGAAAGGATTGCCATCTCCTTCTCAGGTTGGAGATCATCTCTTAATAATCATTGATGGTGCTCGATGAGTCCTCAATCTAACTCTTTACATATTCATCCAAGCACCAGCCTCTATGATTCAATACATGAATCAACATCTGTATGATCATCAAGATGGCCACGGTGCATAACCCTAATTGTACTAAGGGACCTATTATGCAAATTATTTATTCTTCATTTCAGATCAGGGAATGATATTCGCAATAACATTTGTTGCATAATGGCTCGTTGTGGGCTCGCATGTCCAACAATCTCCCACTAGCCCAAAGAGCCACTAATGGGCTAATCATTTAAACCCACACTCATGTGACAATCATAGGATATTTAGAAAATAGCTAGGTAAGCTGGTCAGTCACTTTGTTCCCAAGAGACTACGCCAAGTACTTTTACGGCACTTGCGTATCCCCTAGTAACAGTGCTCGCATCTAATGCGAATGTTGCATCAATACTCAATTTTATCGGTTATAGTGTACTTTACACTACATCTTATTAATTATCATAACCAGTATTCTCATAATCCTTATTAGAATACCTTCATTCCTGGAGATCTCTATCTCCTAAGGTATCTACAGTTAAGACCCTTATAGATCACTATCTACAAGGTCTTAACCTTTTGAAGATAAGACTATGAGATTACTATCTCTAAGTTTCATCATCTTTGAAGATATTGTTATGACTGCAATCAAGTGTTTTATCTTCATAGTAGGATTAGTAACAGTTTACTACTCCCACTGCATGGCAGATATCAGGCTCTTGTACACATTTAGCATACACTCGGCTTCTCATAACTGATGCACAAGTGCAAGTTGTTCTGGCATTCACTTCCTCAACTCTTTGAGGTGCTATCCCTTTATACAGGTCACTACCACATCTTAAGGGAAGGAAGCCTTTCTTGGAATTTTCCAGAAAAAAGGAATATGTCCAAGGTGTACTACTAATGTGATGGTCCCAATACCCTCTTCTCTTTGCTTCTGAACGACTTCAGAACTAAGATCTAAGAGGTATCCTTGAGATCATATCTCAAGGTATGGAATAACCAAATTATAAAACACTTATTATTATCCTTATATCATTCCACATGATTAGAATAATATCTACATTTAGCACGATGAACACAATGGCACTCCCACTAAGCTTCATATGGTTCATCAAGATTTTATATGAAATCATAACATTTATAATTTCATCAGATCTTATGTTCCAACTACAAGAAGCTTATTTGAGTCCAAAGATGGAGTTCTTTAGCTTGCATATCTTGCTTTCCTCAACAATGAAGCCCTCGGGCTACTTCATATGAATATCCTCAGAGAGGTATTCATAGAGGAATGCAATCTTGACTCACATCATGAAGATGTTATAGTTAAGTTGTGTAGCTATAAATAGCAATATTCTGATGGGTTAAAGCAAGGTCACTGGAGAGCAAGTTTCATCGCAAGCGATGTCTTCTCTTCGGTGTGTAGCTCATGGCTACGAACCGTGCTTTGAAGGTCTCTACCTTCTCATCAGGTTCCATCTTTCTCTTGAAGATCCATTTACACCATAATGGGTCTAACTCTTATAGGTGGATCCTCGAGGGTCTATACACAACATTTGTATATGAAGTCTACTTTAGACTTTATTGCTAACATCCATCTTTCCATGATATAATCCTCAGGAGCATCATCACATGAAGTTAGATCATTGTCAGATTCAACTGACATATGGAATCCATCCTCAAACTTATTTGAAGAGGTATTAATGTTTCATCTTTGATTGTCTATTTAGTTTCCGATTTCAGGAGCCTCATTATCTTCTCAAGATTAAATGAGTTCCTTTACTTCATTTTCATCTTGATTCTCAAGAGAGCCATCCTCTAAGAATCACATTCTCAGAGATGAGATCCTTTAAGAATCTCAAGGTCACAAAGTAGGTATCCAATACCATCCTTTATTTTCCTAATGAAGTAGCACTCTCAGGTGCTAAATTCCAGCTTACTTGCTTGGAACCTTATTAAGTATATAATGTAGTCTCTACTATATAAATATACCTTGGAAACTAAGAGGCAATTATGCTAAGATTAATCACTGATCAAATCATGTCATGCATAATCAATTGTATCTCCCTACAAATCTCTTGAGTTTAGGTGTATTAGGATGAGTGAGATAATATTCATATCTCTATAAGGTATTCCATGAATTCATCTAATAGGTACTGACTACCTAGATTAGATCAAATCCGTTTAATCTTCCTTCAAACTTTGGTTCTAAACCAAAATTGTGAAATCTTTGAACATTTCAAAGGTTTCTTAGGTGAAGAGAGGAAATATCATATCATACATAATCATCAATAGATATCATATATCCATAATATTTATTATGATATAGATGATTCACATACATCAATATGTATGGGATCTTGAGTACCTTGACATCTTACACCATTCCAAGGAAGGGTATATTGGACATTTCTACTTTTGAATACAATATTCACAAGTATGTAAGATTTGAACCTTTATACAATCTAAAGTTTCATCTCTTATCAGTCTATTGATCACATCAACAGGAAAATGTGCAAAACATGATGCTAGATCATTGTCAAATGATCTTTATACTCCTATTGATCTTTAAAGATTTAATTTTCAGTATTAGAAATCTTAGTGAACCATTCATTAATTTTCTAATTTAGCGGAGTCCACTAATTGTTAGATTACTATCTGAAATATATCCATCATAACTCTCTATGATAGGTTTATTCCAGAATTCATGTTTATTCCCAACATTTAGAAATAAACTTTGAGTGTATTCTAGTCTCCAGGTCATAAAGGCATTCTCTAAGACTAAGGGCTCCCACTGAAAATATGAAGTCTATTGATCCAATAGAGGTTGTTGCAGCAATTGCATTAACATCCATGTGGATGACTTTTAAACTTTAAGATCAAATTTCTAATATTCTAATACAGATGCAACCAATTGCAAGTGTCATTAGAAGATTAAGATACAATTATTAGACTTTATCTTATCAAATAAGTAAGTCGATTTCAATGATTATATGTAGATTATTCTGATGTACTATCTGATTCCTTCTCTAAGGATTCTAGATAGATTTGATAGTCATACTATCAACACATCAACTTATTGCAGTGTTGGCATTCATCCAACTTTTTGGATGTCACATGGAAGTCACGGAAGTACAGTCAACTCTTTTGACTATACTTCTTACTTGGGTCCAACCCATGCTTCCACTGCGCTCCCTTTATCTATAAGCAACTATTTCTCAAGTCAAAGGATCTCTTATGTCGAAATCAAAAAATTTTCAATATAAGAGTATTTCAACATTTATACAAGCTTCATTCAATTCATACAATATGAACATTCTGAAGCTTTATGAATGACTAGAGTATAGATAGTAGAATGATGACACTCATCGTATCTACATCAATCTAAACATTGGTTCAGGTCGGTATTCAAACAATTTTGAATACATCATCTCTTATAGAGCCACCATTCTGCATAATGCAGAGAACGATGTCATTCATGATTGTATGTCGAGAGCACATATGTATGCCAGAACATCTTCTTAGATTTTATAAGGATTATTTGATAATTATGATCATTATCGACATGTCACTTCAAAAGTACATTCGATGAGATCAGGACTTATAGAGACAAACAAACCCTAGGGTTTCAGTCCTATTGTCTATTCAATTATCATTCCTCATTATTATGAGGAAACTTGCATATTGCAACCACATACATTATGTGTCCAATTGCAAGTACAATATCTGGATCATGGGTCCAATCCATGATATTCTACTGGTTATTATTGAGTATAACATTGAGTGAGATTAAAGAAGGATTATCTGAAATAAGAAATTTGCATAAACATATATAGATATATAATTTACTTTGATTTAGGAATTTTTATATCAAAGTTGTCTTGCCATGTCAACAATGAAAGTTCATTCCCTTAATCACTTTCAATGTAAGAGATATACTTACCATTATATCTCAAGCAAGATCTGGGATCTCCTTCCTTATCTTTGTTACATCCTAATAATATGAGAATTTGCAACTCAGATAAAAAGAAGCAGGAACACATTCCGCCTTGCAAGTCCAACTGGCATCTCCCAATTCAGTCTTTAATACCTGAGCCCACCACCCCTAAGGTGATGTTGACCCATCATTAATTGAACCAATCGTCAACAGGAATAGAACTCGCTATGCACAATCCAATATCGCCCCAATAATATGAGGATCTGATATTGGGGTCACTACGCATACGGCCTTACTCTTTCGAGAAGCAAAGAGCTCGATCCAGATGAGCTTGCATATAGGAGCTGTCACTTCGGACAGGCGTCTCCTGCATACAATCCCTGGCGACAGAACCCTTCGCCTTGACGGGAGACCATGGATGTCACTTATGTGATCCTACATATCATCTTCAAATTCTAATTAATTATCATGAATCATATTCATATAATTATTTCTTCCAAGGGAAATAACACGTCTATTATAATAGAGTGTTTTTAATTGGATATAATTAACTTAATCATATTAAATTAATTAGCAATCCAATTCAATCAACAAACTTGATTTTACTTAAATATATGGTATTATCTCAAAATACGTATTAATTTGAATTTTAATAATTAGAAAAATACATCATGATCTCTCAAGTATCATTCGTTCCCTACGCGTTATCACGGCCAGTACCGGCAGGAGTGGGACGGACCGCATCCAGTGCAACCCGCTACCCCAGCGCAACTAGACATCATATCCGCCTCGGGAAAAATAATGCCGAGTCAATCACTTTGTACTTGAGATGATCATCGGTTTTTCAATTGAAATTATACCATATAGTAATAATCAAAATGTTTTTTGATTATAAGGAAATTTGCTAGACAAATTCCCAATCCTATTCAAGCAAGGAGTTTGATGAGTGTATTTCCAATTATGATCTAGATCAAATCTAATCAATCTATTGGTTGAAGCCAAGTCAATTAAGGAAATAATCATCATCAAATATTTTTCAAATATTTTTCATAATTATTTCATGAAATTAAATATTAATTTCACTAATTGACAATCACATGATTCTTGATTAGGAAAGTAATTTCAGAAGTGATCCCTACTTACTAAAATTAGCATATCTCAATCAATTTAAATCCAAATTAAGCAAAGTAAATTTTCAAAGTTTGCTAATTTGATTTAAAATAGAACCTATATGATTTGCATGCATTTCAAGGCATTTCTAAACAGTAATTAACTCCTTAATTACGTTAAAATTCGCAGTTCCCGTAACAGTGAATACATGTTCATTAAAACGACCATATCTCGAGCAAACGAAATCCAAATTACGTAAAATCAGATCCTATGGTTTCCTTATTTAATGGGGAATAAAATTCAAATTTTATTTTCGTGTTTAAACAATTTAAACAGGGCCGAAAATAATCACTAAATAGAGATACGAAAATGAAATGCGATAAAACTTTCGCAACCCTAACGAACCCAAGTCGCCTTCGGTTTTATGGATCGTATCTAAAACCTTCGACCAAAGGCTCTGATACCACTTGAAGGATATGGTTAGAATCCTCAAGCGCATCACGGAAGTGTAAGCGTCATATCGAATACGACGTGGAGCGACTAGTCGCACTAGTTGCTCGATGCAGCGGAATTTAAAATTTTTTCATGCGACGTAACCACATGATCCAAGAACACTTCTCGGATCATTTCGTCTAACCACAAACATGTAATAGGATTAACTCTTGAAGCGTGTTTGCGATCGAGTCTCTAAACGAAGAGACCTCCTGTCTCAAGTCCGATCCAACGGAGGAGACGCTTGCGAGCGCGGGGATGAATCGCGTGCTTCTCGCAATCCATGTTGATGATCCAAGCAGCAGATCTCCTGATCTAGACACACGAGATCCGACGTCTTCTTCTCGAGCAAGGCGTGCTGAAGCAGACGGAGATCCACGAGCAGATGATCGGGCAGCATAACGATGACGCTGCGGTGATGGAGAACCTCTCTAGGACATCCATGGTGGACAGCCATGAGAGAGGAAGAGAGAGTAGGCATGTAGAGAGAAAGAGAGAGAGAGATATGTGCTTCCAAAAGCATGTTCTAAGAGAGCATGGTATGCCTCTCTATTTATAGGGTTTTGGGATCCATGGATCTCAATCCATGGGACATATAAAATCAATGGATGAGACTGATTTGTGTCTAATCCAATGGTCAAGATTGTTGTTGGTAAAAACCAACAACATCGAATATAATTCAATCCTAAATTAGATCAAGCAATTAAGGAGAAATTAGCATGGAGATTACTCCCCATAAGGAAAGGGGGGATGGCTACCACATTCCTTGTGGGAATGTGTAGCCGTCCACCATGTCCTCTTGGTGGAGGCAATCTCATGAGATTGCATATCTCCATCAAATTTCTCCCATAATTTCCAACAACTTTTGTTGTGTTTTATTCTTCAAAAATAATTCACAATTAATTTTGAGAATATTGCAATCTTGCCAATGGAAAATTGTGAATCACATTCACAACCCAAAACAAAATATAATTTACATTTTCAATTAATTACACAATGTCTATTCAATACACATCAATAATTAATTAAGAAATATAAATTATAATTAGCTCTCTCTTATGCATTATAAATCACATTTGTAATATATTATGAATAATATGGATAGTGCTATCCACATTAATCATATCCATGATAATTAAATCACATTTAATCATCTTGGATCTCCATTCTCATGTTCCAAAATAATATGAATCACATTCACATTATTCACATCTTTGACAATTAAATCACATTTAATTATCTTAGATAACTCTTTTTATAATATGAATCGAATTCATATTAATCATGATAATTAAATCACATTTAATTATCCATTTTCTCAATGCTTGGATACTTATATCAACAATGAAATTATCCTGAACTCTTTCAAGGATAATGCACTTTCTCCGCGAATACTTGGAGATAAGGACAGGGCGATTGTATTGTTCCGTGTATAGTGAATTGGATATTGAGATCACATCTCAAATCCATATCTGGGGCCTCTCATAGATGTTTGATTAAATCAAGACCGCAAATCTAATATTTTGATTGTATCTGAATCACATTCAGATCAATGTCCAACATTTGGACTAAGATTAGATTACTTCTCTACTGAGAGGAGTCACTAAAATCCAGACCCGTTTTATCACTCCCTAGGAATGGAAGTGTCATGGTTATACAATCGTTTATGATCACATCACCCTCAGGTATTCCCAATACCTGTACATCCTACATACTAGAAGACTCAGAATAAACCTGAAGTATAAGATCAATTTTACATTGTCTACTTCAGGGTTTCATCATTAAGTTTCTCATTCGATCATTGGGAGTTAGTATCGATCATATACTTTCCAAAAGCATATATCATACCTAGGTGTTGATCAAATACTTTCCAAAAGTATATATCAAACCTACAAATTCAGTCAAGCTTCCAAAGCGAGACGACCGTGCACGGAATTTGATTCTTCCCAATATCTCATGAGTGAGCTCATGTCTTCCGGTTCAGTAATGAATCTGTATGATCCCTTTGAGAGATCGTATTACTCATATGCCCTTATATACACACCAGCACGCCGTTGTATAGACCTTGATTAGGTCATCAACCTATTGGTATGCCAAATGTACATACTCAGACATATAGTAATACATCTATCTCCGGTCAGAGGATGTGTGCCTATATCATGATAGCATACGATATAGGACTTTGGTTATCTCGATCTCGTTAAGTCAACTCTTTGACCTAACTTATCTAAGACCTCTGAATCTCTATTCCTATGCAGAGGACCTACATCAAGAGGTCAGTTAGATATCAGCCTTTAGAGAAAGGATTGCCATCTCCTTCTCAGGCTGGAGATCATCTCTTAATAATCATTGACGGTGATCGATGAGTCCTCAATCTAACTCTTTAGATATTCATCCAAGAACCAGCCTCTATGATTCAATACATGAATCAACAGCTGTATGATCATCAAGATGGCCATAGCACATAACCCTAATTGTACTAAGGGACCTATTATGCAAATTATTTATTCTTCATTTCAGATCAGGGAATGATATTCGCAATAACATTTATTGCATAATGGCTCGCCGTGGACTCGCATGTCCAATAAGAACATCATCAATCGACGAGAAGAAATCAAAGAAGAACCCATCGTCGCCAGCCACGCAGAAGTTGAAGATCCTCAAGAACATGCCAGAGTGTACAGTTGAGCGCCACGTGTCATCCACGGACGGTCGAGAGCAGCCAGACGCATCTAATTCCAGCCATTGATCTTGAAGGGGTAGACCATTTGCATCTTAAACCCAGAAAAGATCCAGAAGCTCATTCCGCTCCAGACATTTCCAGATATTGCATTTAGGTCCCTATGCAGGGACCTAAATGCAATAAAATTTATTTTCTTTGCATTTTAGTCCTTTCCAGGGAATGGTTTGTAATAGAACATATATTTTTATTTTGCAGTTATACCCTTGGCTTGTAGGGGTGTTTTGGACATCATTCTTGTTGCATTTTCGTCTCAAATTTTTAGGGTAGTTACGTAACTACCCATGATACATTTCTTATATTTTCTTCGTGATTTTTCATCGTATAGTTTTATCTATTTTATTTTTGCAATATCGAGTAGTTTCGAGTTAGTTTTTGAATCTTTTGTAAAATCAAGAATAAAGAGAATATTTTCGAGATTTATTTTTTTATTGAAAACCAAAGTATTAATATTTTGCCTCCTCGAGTTTGACCCAGGCACACTTACCTGGCTAAATAATATAGTGTAGATGAAATAGAGAAGAGAAGCCGCATATTCTCATTTTCTTCCTCTCTCTCCTATTTCGTTGATTTTTTTATCAACGTGGCCCTTGATTCAGCGGTTTTCTACAACCGACATCTCCAACCATAAGCAAAAGTCGTGTTATCACTGCCATCCTACCGCTCTTAAGTGACAAAAAATCACCATAAAATGTGTATGAAGCAATATCACCCAATAAATCACTAGAAGTAGTTGTCTTTGTAAACTGTACCTGCTCAGACTTTCTCTTTAGGTTGTTTGGGTTGGGCTCAATATGAGCGGGTATGGTGGCCTTGCCCTTAATTATCCCCCTCATCTCTTGGCGAAACTAGTCCATTTCCCGCCTGAAGGATGCTTGCTGGTCTGAGAGTAGGCCGGCTAGATCATCAAGAATTGGGTTCTCACAGGCTGACCCATGAGAACCGGACGAGTTGCCTCGCTGGAGATCAAGCTACTGCTAGTGCTGGTAAGGGAGAGGCTGAGAATACTATTGCTGAGGTTGTTGCTGCCTCCACTGTTGTCCCTGCTGGTGACAGGTCGCTAAATACAATAAATAATTAGGACACGTTGTAATACGTGTACTTAGCGATTCAGTCAGAACCGAGAGAAGGATCTCCGTGAAGAGTGTCTCGGCTTAATTTATATCCCGGGCAAGTCCGAGGTCGAACTCAGGGAGGCAAAGGAACAACTTGAGGTTAATTTGAAAATTTAGGTCTAGATTTCCAAACAGTATATTTTTAAATTTTTTTAATACAAAACGAATGCCAATGCAATTGTGGATGAATCAAGACAATAAGAAAACTCACAACTAGGCCAAATTAATTTTAATAGAAAATAAGTCCAATTCAGCCAAATTATATTTTTCCTAAGATCTTAATACAGTGAGGAACATAAAACATATTTTTTTGTATTTTTAGGAATTAAAATGCAACAAATAAAAATGCACACTTTTATGGGTTTTTTGTAATTTCTCACACAAACAGTAAGCAAAAATAGTGAAAAAATTACTGGAACATAAACATGATGTAAGGAAGCTATAGTAATATTTTTGGAATTTTTTGACAAAATATGATTTTTTTATGGATTTTTTAATTGAAACAAAGTAACAGTGATTAAATAATTCCTAATAAATGCACAATATCAACTTAGCCAAAGAGTGAATTATCCCAAATAGGTATATTCATATGGCATCTAGAAGACTTGAAATTTCACAAAAATGATGTATATAGATTTAATTAAAAATTAAATACTAAAATCACTCTACAATTTATTTCAGGAACAAGACAACTCCATTGACATTGAAATTTGCACAATAATTTAGAAACATGTCAAGACATCATTACTGATTTTTATGCAATTTTTAGAGCAACTATGTATCATATATGAATTTAATAGCACGGAATGGGTAAAATATGCAATATTTCTGTAAACAATTTTAATTAATTACCCAACTACCATAAAAATACAAATAAATAATCACATGACAGAGGATAAGTTGCTCAACATAATGACATTTTTTATTGAGTAAAATGATGCAAAATTGATGTCCAAATTAAAAGTTAAATACATGGGTATCTTTGCAAAAAGAGAAACTAGAATTACAATGCAAATATATGTACAGGGACTATTATGCAATTACGAAAACAAGAAATATATACAATGTAATTTTTACATTAAAAAGAGAAAGAAAAGTAGACCTTCTTCTTTCTGAACACGATGGGGATGAACCCAAAGGGACAAAGGGGCGGCGGTCCGGTGGGCACGGCTGTGAGGAGGGCGGTCGATGGCTACGTCGGCGGAGAGCGGAGGGGCGCACAGCTGGTGGGCGTGGGAGCTGCTGCGGGTGCTGGGGTGGAGAAGAGCCGGCGGCTGGAGTTAGGCGGGGTCGGTTGTGGGCTAGGCGGTGCTCCGTTGGGGGTTGCGGGCCGGCGGCATGGATGCGCGCAGGGGGCGCGGGTGGACGAGCTGTTGGCCAGCAGCGTGGCGGCGAGGCGTGGCGGAGGTGCGGAGGCTCATGCCGGCTGCTGGAGGAAAAGGGGTGGGCGGCGGCGGTGGGAGCTTCCCCCACCGTTGTTGTGTTACCTATTTTTTTATTTTTATTTTTTTGATTTTTTTAATGTTGTAATGAGAAGCTTTTTTTGTTTTAAACTTTTTTTTATTTTTTTTAATTTTCTTTAAACTAGGAAACAATATGTACAAAAAAGGAAAAAAATGGTGGATGATGGTGTGGGATGAAAATAATGGTGATGGGAAAGATGTAACGATGGTGGTGTGAAATGCTATTGTGGTGAAAATAACAAGTAAAAAAATTGTGTGATAAAATAAAATAAAAAGGAAGATGAGATGAAATTCTTACCTGATCTTCGCCGGATTGGCGGAGCAGCTACGCTGGACTCCTATCGTTGCCTTGATCCGATTGGGGAAACAAAAATCATAGAAGCTATGCGAGCTCGATGGGGAACTCATGACGCAAAGCGGAGCTCTACGGATCTCGCCTGAAGGAAGTCGTCGCTTGAGGAAGATGCCTTGCTGCTGTCACCAACAAAACACTCCAAGCTCTCTCCTTTTTCTATTAGAATGGTGGATAGGCTAAAAATGAGGATGGAGATGTGAATAAAAGAGACTGAAGGAATAGAGGTTAGAATGGAAGTGGAGTAGAATGGGAGGTTAAATTAGGGTGGAGTTGAATGGGAAGTTAGATGGATAATGGTGTTGAATAAAGGTTGATGAAATAAGAGAAGTTAGTGTAGAGAATATGATTAGATAAAAGAAAATAAAAGTAGGCTGCTAAAAAGAGAAAATAAAATAAAGAGAAGAAAAAGAGTGGGGAATTTACAAAATAAGACAAACACTATGTACATTTTTTGTTTATTTTTCTAATTTATTTTTTTATATTTTTAATAGTAGTTATGAACAACAGGAAAATACAATAAAATACTACAATCAAAATACAACACCACCATGATTTTTTTTGTTTTTTTAATAATTAAGAAAGATAAAATAAAATAAAATAAAGAAGGAATGAACATATACATAATATACAATGTACATCTAGGTCCCAAAACCCAACTTTTGCAATGAGCTCCGATTTTAATTAAACCACTTCTTTTAGATAGATAATTTTCTAACTTGAACTTTAAAAGTGAGTTTGGTGAATTTGGAGTTCATACGGAGCAGGAATTTGGCTTGGAAGTTGTACTTTACAGCTTTTTCTCTTTGAGATCTAGGAGCACTTATTTGAGGTAAAATTTATTTTATATTTTAGTATTTTTATATGCATTTTTATGAACAAGATAGAGAAAGAATCAGCCAAAAAGGAGTTGAAATGAAATTATTAAAAATCTATGAAATTTTGGGCTATTTACATGTGAAAAACTCCTTTAATTTGCGGCTTTTTTAGTGTTAATTTATTTTATATAATCTAATATACAATAATTAATGTATTTTATTTACAAGAGTCATTTTGTTAATTTATGGATTTTATAAATATTTATTAGGGAATTTACTCATAGATTTTGCTAAGATCAAGATATTGAGATGATGAATCGTGGATTCATCACCCCCCTATACTTAAACTTTGCTAGTCCTCGAGCAAATAAAGAATGAATAAGTAGAATAACCCCTGACTGTGCATGTGAATACAAGACTTGATTAGTTCAAGAACTCTTGGTTTTAGAGATCCTAAAATTCTAAGCTGAACCAAGCTCTAGTCAAAAGGTATCCAATTCCCCTAACCATCAGACCCTCTTTGTATACATATATAGTAGGGATATGACTTTAAGTGTGGACTGCAGTTATAAGAGTATAGTCACAGCGTCACCCAAGGTTCCAGTCTATGGGACTCTCCTAAGAACCCAATCCTCAACACTAGGGAATAAACCATTTCTTGCATCCAATCCACTGTCTCTTTAGTTGTCAGACTTAAAGGTGTAGATGGAAGGCCAGTTGATGGAGGGCATAGGATTGTGTCATTTCTTCTCTCCCTCTCATTAGAACAAGGATCCTCTCGAGTGCCTTATTACTCAACGTATTTTTTTTGTGTTGATCAGTGCGTCCGTCAAGACAAGTTGGAGCCGTCTGCACTTGTTTTTCTGGGAGTACACAGGGGTGTGCCTTTTTTGAGTACCTATCATATCTTCTACACCCATACTTGTAGCATTTACGATGAAGAGCCCTTTTTTGGTGCAAGCCCGACTACTGGTCCTAATAGCGGTGGTCCAAGTGGACACTTTGAAATGGTTGGGAGCGCTCGCCTTTGGTGGAAGCTCTTTGATATTTGATTTTATGGAATGAGAGCTTTTCTTTGACATTTCATTGCTTTGTAATATTTTTTTCTAGCTCCACTGCTTTTACCAAGAGTTGGCGCACATTGATCAACAATTTTTTTTATTTTATCACACCCTGGCACATAGGTAAATGTCAAGAGATAGTACAAGAACCATGTTCTCATACTGGCTAAAGATGCTGACACTCAGGTTTCATGAAGCCTTCATTGATTTTATCCCATCCTCGAGCATCATCAAATCAAGTCCAAACTCAAATCCCTCATCCCAGATCCTCAAGTGAAATTTCAACTCATCTCATCATAACTGCAGTTGTGTATGAGAGGTGCTGGTCATATTCTTAAGGTAGAGACTAAGCATGCAATATAGCACACAAATCTTTCAAACTAGGGAAATGTGAATAATTAAGTCTAAGACCCTAATGACTAAGGATGGTTAACTCAAAAATCTCAAGAGCTCATAAACCAAGTTTTCTTGAACATCACTAGTCTTGTGTGAAAGTGTAAGTGTCAGGGACCAAACCAACTTATTAGTTAGTTTTTTTGTGATTTTTTTTTGTTTTGTATTGTATTGTTTTTTTTTGGAAAGAAAGAAAGAAAGATGTTTTTTTTTCAAAAAGTTTTTTTTTGAAAACACACATTTTTAATAATGAAGAAAGAAAAGAGTTTTTTCTTTGAAAAGGTTTTTTTAGCAAATAAGAGTTTTTTTTGTTTTAATTTTTTTTTGAAATTTTTTTTTTCAATTTTACCCACCCCGTAATTATTGTATAATACATACAAAAATACATGAAAGTACGAGCTATGGGTAAAGTATATATGTAATATATACATGCCCCCCTATACTTAGCATGTGCTATGTCCTCATGGCACTAGGTGACAAAAAGCCATAGCTCGTACTAAGTATAAGTGGGTGAAAAGAATATAAGAATATGGGAGAATACACAGCGGGCATCGGTCCCCCTATACTTAGGCTATGGTCAGACTAAGTATTGGATAGAACACAAGATTGGGGGACCGATGAGAGTGGAAAAGAATATACAAGAAGAAATGGAGCAACTCGGTTCACTCACCCCCCTATACTTAGGATCTAGTCATCCTAAGTATAGCCACAAAATGAAAATGGCACGGAACTGGGGCGAGTGATGTGAATCACAGGGGAGGGAGGGGAATAAAGGATGGAAAATGTACAAGGAAGAGTGAGAACATACAAGGATCAAGAAGGTTTGTGACGGACCTTCTTGCGGGAGTGAGGGGGTGGGTAGTATACACATGTGTCGCTGTCAGAATCATCCTCTGAAGAATAATAGTGAGGTGTAGGGAACATCCAACGGGGGTCGACACACGGCTTCTTGCTCAAATATGGCTTCAGAACAGTCAAACTAAGCTCACTCAAATAGATCACCTCATCCGGACCTGATGAGGACTCCTCAGAAAGCTCCTTCTCTGGTATGTCGAAGGTAACTTTCATAGCCGATTTTCTAGAACCTGAAGCCTTAAGAGGAAGAGGAGAGTGATACGTCTGGAGGAGTTCGGGGGAACACCTCAAAGAATCAATACTATTCTTCTTCTTACCAAATGATCGACTAGAGGATGGAGCAATCGATTTATCAAGACTGATCAATTTGGTCTCAATTGTCTCTTTTGGTTTAGATCCTGGATGTAGTGAGTGTGAGTTTCTGACCAGAGGTTCATCATCAGATGAGTCACCATATGCATTGTAATACTCCTGCAGGGTCAGCACATGTCTCTAGTAAGGCACAATGTTCTCAGTTGGCTTGACATTGTTGGGTTCTTGTGTCGGATCATCAAAATGATCAAAGCAATCCACAAAGGTCATGTCCAACTCAGTGATAGCTTCTGGTCGTGAGTCCTCTCTAGAAGCTATCGCGGTAGTGGTGCAAGCAGTAGGCGGTGTGTGGTTGTAGGGAGTCTCTAAACCAATGGTCGTCTGGACAGTCAGTATCTTAGATGTAGTAGAGAGACGGGACTCAACTGTCTCTCGAAGGTCACGACTGTTTGCAACTTTACGGGTTACCTTGGAATATCGTGTGTCCTCAAAGATCGGGTGAGGTCGGAGTGCTCCCAATGCAGAGAAATCAATCTTTTGAGTCTCGCAATCTATAGTTGCCTTAGCCAAGGCTAAGAACGGCTTCCCCAGAATGATCGGAGACTGCGTAAACTCTCCTTGATGCTCAATATCAATGATCATGAAGTCCACCTGTAATAGAGCACCTTGGAAAGTAACGATGACGGAAATGGTTCCTCTTGACCGTTTAATGGACTGATCTGCTAACTGAATGATCTCTCTTGATTTCTTGGCAAATCCGAGTTTGAGCTTGGCAAACACGGAGGTTGGGAGGATATTAATCAGTGAGTCATCATCGATTCTTGCATGGGTGAATGTGGTGTCTTTGATTCACAATCAAATCTAGGTAACCGCTTTACTCTGCGGCTCTTGGTTTTTCTGCCTATCATCAAAGATGTGGCCATAGACACTATATGTCTCTCAGTCCTTGTTCTTTTATTGCCCGACCTTTTAGGCATCAATTTACTTCTCACAAATCTTTTGAGGTCGGGAAAGTGTTCAATGGACATTACTAAGGGAAGCTCAAAATTCAACTTTCTATCAACATGCTTCCCTAACCGCAGGATCCATTTTTTTTAAGATCTTTTCCTTTTTCAATTTTTATGGTATTTTCTGAGTTTTCAATTTTTTTGGTTTTTTTGGTAGGTGAAGGAGGACTAGGAGAATGTACAGACTCTGGTTTGGAGGGAAAGTGGTTAGTAGACGAGGGAGGTAGAAGGGACTCCAGCTGTACATGATGTGTGGTCAATCCGATGTCTTCCAGGTTTTTAAAATTCAATCCGCAAAATCCATGATCCATATTCCTACCTGGACTCTTAATCAGTCTAGAGATGTCATCCTCCAATAAGTTCTCATGATACATCCTAAGAGAAGTCTGCTCAGTTGGAGGATACCGCTGAGAACTTGGGCACTTATACTCAACACACCTTGACTGAGGCGTGTAATACTAGTTTGAGTATGGCCTATCTGTATAGCAGATGTTGGTCGGAGCCTCATAAGGTGGAGTCAGTAGACAGGGGGTCTGTAGATCGGTCGCATGAATCCAATCCCCTGTATATGTCGGCTCTCCGAATGGGTGATATGAAGGTTGGTCAATATGGTCTCTATCACTCAGGTCAATCAAGTCAGGAAGATCGCACGGTGCAGACTTCTCCATTTGGTTTGTCTGATCGACCATGTTGTACCCTAAGGTTAAGTCGGGATGTGTATATGGCAATTGTTGTTCTGTCCCAACTCGAGGTGAAAGTGAGGTATGTGGGGTCAACTGATTATGCCAATCATTCATCTCAGCAGTCGTTTGCTCTTCGATTTGTTCCTTGATTCCAACAAACGAACGAGAATATAGTGAGTCAATCCAGGATGGTTGTGGGTCAGGGGTGCAAGAATGTGGGGTAGGTGAGAAGGACGAAGAAGTGGAGAAGTCAGTCGGAGTTCTGACTTTGCGGTCGGTGTATGGGTATGAGGAGGAATAAGTCGGTGGAGATGATCGGAATATGGTCGAAGAAGGGTGACTTTGATATGATGACCAAAATTCTGACATTTTGGAAGGGAGATGGGAGAATGAAGCGGATCGAGGAAGAAAGCGTGCAAGTGCACCGGATAACACACAAAACAAACAAAGAAACACAAGAGCAAACCCTGAGTTCACCTACTCAACACAATGATGGTCGCAAAAGTCCGACCGTTTATCTTTTCAATTTTAATTAGGTGATAAATCAAGATATAAGTCCAATTACGCAAGGCTCAAAAGTAGGCTTTGGGCACTATCCTAGGGATGTGTCCTCACCTCTCAACAATCACAATTAGCCAAGCATATAATGAGGGTTTTGCTCTCCCAAAACAAGTGTTAGTTTTAGTCAGTTTTTTTTGTAAACTCTGATTAGCAGTCCCGATTTTAAGTTTGGTTATCACTTGATTAGTCCACCAAACAAAGCACGCCTAACGATTAGTCCCGATTTCCTTTTAACCTAAGTTTCAAAAACTAAGGGGAGGGAGTCGAAAAAAACCGATGCAAATAGTGAAATCAATGATGCATGCCCAGTTCAGAAGACTTACAGTGATCCTCGCGCTCTACATGCGGGATGCAAGGCTGAATTGAAATTTTATACTATATGAATGCAAACGAGAAAACCGTTCCTAGATAGGCAGTTCTATTAGCGAGTGATGAACAAGTTAAATTTGACTAATAGCCCTGCGGTCTAAGTGTGTCTCGTTAAATGTGGTGTGTGGTCCTAAATATTACGAGCACACGCAATCAAGATAATCTAATAAAAATGCTCTAAGAGACGCGAGTGCAAGTCCTATTCTACGTCAATCAACCACACGACCACGAGCGGGTCCAAAGTCCAGTCCGGATATAAACGCAAGTTCTCAAACAAGAGCCGCTGGAAAGAGCAAATTACCTAAGTTATTACAACACAATAATTACAAAAAATTATAAAAATTCTCTCGAAGATAAATTGATTTTCTTGCTCTTCAGCAGTCGGCGCGCGTCGCGTCCATCAACCTCCGATGTGCTCCAAGTCCACCGGGCCCTCGCAAGGAAAATAAGATTTATATTAGAGAGATAAAAACAAAATATATACAAAAATATGAAGAGAGAAATTGAAAGGAAAATGGATTAATTACAAGTGGCTCGGGGGTCAGACTACCCTAGTAAATGAAAATCTAAATCCAAATTTTTAGATTAGTCCCTAAGCCATTTGCCTCCCTGGCAAGGGCGCCATCTGATGGGTCACTAAATATGATAAATAATTAGGACACGTTGTAATACATGTACTTAGCGATTCAGTCAGAACCGAGAGAAGGATCTCTGTGAAGAGTGTCTCGGCTTAATTTATATCCCGGGCAATTCCGGGGCCGAACTCAAGGAGGCAAAGGAACAACTTGAGGTTAATTTGAAAATTTAGGACTAGATTTCCAAGCGGTATATTTTTTAATTTTTTTAGTGCAAAATGAATGCCAATGCAATTGTGGATGAATCTAGACAATAAGAAAACACACAACTAGGCCAAATTAATTTTAATAGAAAATAAGTCCAATTCAGCCAAATTACATTTTTCCTAAGATCTTAATTTAGTGAGGAACACAAAACATATTTTTTTGTATTTTTAGGAATTAAAATGCAACAAATAAAAATGCACACTTTTATGGGTTTTTTTATAATTTCTCACACAAACAGTAAGCAAAAATAGTGAAAAATTTACTAGAACATAAGCATGATACAAGGAAGCTACAGTAATATTTTTGGAATTTTTTGACGAAATATGATTTTTTATGGATTTTTAATTGAAACAAAGTGACAGTGAGTAAATAATTCCTAATAAATCCACAATATCAAATTAGCCAGAGAGCGAATTATCCCAAATAGGTATTTTCATATGGCATCCAGGAGACTTGAAATTTTGCAAAAATGATGTACATGGATTAATTTAAAATTAAATACTAAAATCACTCTACAATTTATTTCAGGAACAAGACAACTCCATTGACATTGAAATTTGGATAGTAATTTAGAATCATGTCAAGACATCATTACTGATTTTTGTGCAGTTTTTAGAGCAACTATGTATCATATATGAATTTAAGAGCATGGAATGGGTAAATATGCAATATTTCAGTTAGATAATTTTAATTAATTATCTAACTACCATAAAAATACAAATAAATAATCACATGATAGAGGATAAGTTGCTCAACATAATGACATTTTTTATTTAGTAAAATGATGCAAAATTGATGTCCAAATTAAAAGTCAAATACAGGGGTATCTTTGCAAATAGAGAAACTAGAATTACAATGCAAATATATGTACAGGGACTATTATGCAATTACGAAAACAAGAAGTATATACAATGTAATTTTTACATTAAAAAAAGAGAAAGAAAAGTAGACCTTCTTCTTTCGGAACACGATGGGGATGAACCCAAAGGGACAGAGGGGCGACGGTCCGGTGGGCGCGGCCGTGAGGAGGGCGGTCAACGGCTACATCGGCGGAGAGCGGAGGGGCACGCGGCTGGTCGGCGTGGGAGCTGTTGCGGGCACTCGGGTGGAGAAGAGCCGGCGGCTGGAGTTCGGCGGGGTCGGCTGTGGGCTGGGCGGTGCTATGTCCGGGGCTGCTGGCAGGCGGCGTGGACGCGCACACGGGGCGCGGGTGGACGAGCTGCTGGCCACCAGCGTGGCGACGAGGCGTGGCGGAGGCGCGGTGGCTCACGCTGGCGACTGGAGGAAAAGGGGTGGGCGGCGGCGGTGGGAACTTCCCCCACCGCTGCTGCGTTTCCTTATTTTTATTTTTTTATTTTTTGATTTTTTAAGGTTGTATTGAGAAGCTTTTTTGTTTTAAACTTTTTTTATTTTTTTAAATTTTCTTTAAACTAGGAAACAATATGTACAAAAAAGGAAAAAAATGGTGTATGATGGTGTGGGATGAAAATGATGGTGATGGGAAAGATGTAACGGTGGTGGTGTGAAATGCTATTGTGGTGAAAATAATAAGTAAACAAATTGTGAGATAAAATAAAAATAAAAAGGAAGATGAGATGAAATTCTTACCTGGTCTTTGCCGGATTGGCGGAGCAGCTACGCTGGACTCCTATCGTCGCCTCGATCCGATTGGCGAAATAAAAATTGGAGAAGCTATGCGAGCTTGATGGGGAACTCGTGACGCGGAGCGAAGCTCCACGGATCTCGCCTGAAGGAGGTCGTCACTTGAGGAAGATGCCTTGCCGCTGTCACCAACAAAACACTCCAAGCTCTCTTCTTTTTCTATTAGATTGGCGGATTGGCAAAAAATGAGGATGGAGATGTGAATAAAAGAGATGGAAGGAATGGAGGTTAGAATGGAAGTGGAGTAGAATGGGAGGTTAAATTAGTGGTGGAGTTGAATGGGAAGTTAGATGGATAATGGTGTTAAATGGAGGCTGATGAAATAAGAGAAGTTAGTGTAAAGAATATGATTAGATAAAAGAAAATAAAAGTAGGCTACTAAAAAGAGAAAATAAAATAAAGAGAAGAAAAAGAGTGGGAATTTACAAAATAAGACAAACACTATGTACATTTTTTTGTTTACTTTTCTAATTTATTTTTTTATATTTTTAATAGTAGTTATGTACAACAAGAAAATACAATAAAATACTACAATCAAAATACAACACCAAAATGATTTTTTTTGTTTTTTAATAATTAAGAAAGATAAAAAATAAAATAAAATAAAGAAAGAATGAGCATACATAATATACAATGTACATCTAGGTCCCAAAACCCAACTTTTGCAAATGAGCTCCGATTTATTGAAACCACTTCCGTTGGATAGATAATTTTCTAACTTGAACTTTAAAAGTGAGTTTGGTGAATTTGGAGTTCATACGGAGCGGGAATTTGGCTTGGAAGTTGGACTTTACGGCTTTTTCTCTTTGGGATCTAGGAGCACTTATTTGAGGTAAATTTTATTTTATATTTTTGTATTTTTATATACATTTTTATGAACAAGATAGAGAAAGAATCAATCAAAAAGGAGTTGAAATGAAATTATTAAAAATCTATGAATTTTTGGGCTATTTATATGTGAAAAACTCCTTTAATTTGCGGCTTTTTTTAGTGTTAATTTATTTTTTATAATCTAATATACAATAATTAATGTATTTTATTTACAAGAGTCATTTTGTTAATTTATGGATTTTATAAATATTTATTAGGGAATTTACTCGTAGATTTTGTTAAGATCAAGATATTGAGATGATGAATCGTGGATTCATCAGCTGGTAGGGATAAGGACCCGACTGAAGTGCTGTTGTTGTGGCTGGTGGGAGAACTAGGGGTGTTGCTGATGGACGAACTGTCCACCCAGAATTGGAGGTTGCTGCTGAGATGAGGTACCTCCAGTCGACCACCTGAATCCGAGATGATCTCAGCGGATCCCGGGTTGCTCTCGATCATACCAAATCCTCTTGACTTCCATTAACGGCTCCTGCTCGTAGGGGGATGGAGGGAGAACTGTCAGTGGCTGATTCTACTAATACACAACCATTTGAGTGTCATGAGATGGCAGTGACTGGGAGTACTAGTGTTGCAGCTGCTGGAACGGCTCCGCCTGGATGTGGTGGACCTGACGAATTGGGGCAAAGTGCTGGGACGAGCTACTGCTGCTAGGATTAGCCTGTGACCTGAGACGAGGCTGAGAAGCGGTTTGTGCCCGCTGGAGACACATGATCTGGGTCTTCAGGTCACTCAAGGTCTGTGCCAACTAATTTATCTGAGACATGCCCTGACACTGCTTCTTCTCGATGATCTCGGTGTGATCCAGCTTCTCGCTGATAATGCCCATGTCAACTGCCGATGACTCTGTCTGTGCTGCGGCTGTTGTAGAAGTCTATGGACTTGCATCAACCCATACTATCCTCTGACAGGACATGGCATGGGGTGGGGGCTTGTCCTGAGTGTAGAGCCTGGTCTGGGACAACACTGTATAGTTATCGACCATCTTCTCATAGATATCTCAGACATGGTCCTCATCTTTGGCAAAATACGAGCCCCCACAAGAAGCATTCACTAGTCGTTGCAGCTTCGATGTCATCCCATAGAAGAAGCTCTGTACTAGGTTGGGCTTGGATATGTCGTGATGGGGACACTGGTCGATGAGCTCACGGAATCGATCCCACGCCTCATGGAACTTCTCATTGGGGATCATGGAGAAATTGTTGATCAAAGCTCACGTTGCGTTCATCCGGTCGAGTGGATAGTACTTATTCAAGTACTCAGTCTAGAGTTGCTCCCACGAAGTCACATATCTCCCTAAATGCTTCAGCCAGTAGGCTACTCTGTCGACCAGGGAGAATAGAAAAGCCATCATCTTGATGGTGTCCTCGTCCACGTATCTGTCGTGGATGGTGATGCATATCATTTCGAATTCCTACGGGTGTATATGTGACTCCTCGGTGGCAAGCCCATGGAACTTGGGCAAAAGCTCAATGGTCTGAGGAGGGAGCTTGAAGTCTCACAGAATCACTGGAAGCTAGATCCAACAGTGTGTAAGGGTTGCACCAGGGTTGTGCAACTCCCTCATCGGCCTGGCTGGTCTGTCTGGCTCCTGCAGCTCTTCTGGATGTCCTCCATCTCCTCCTCCAACCTCTGGGATCTCTCCACTGTCTGCTCGGTGTGGCTTTCCTCTATCGGCTCGCATCTATGCTATCTCTCAGCGCACCTCTTCCTTAAAGTCTCCCTGGTCTCTAATCTGCCTCTGAATCATCTCCAGGGAAGCTAGAAGTGTATTGTTGATGGCGCCCTGATCTAAACATATGTCGAACCCTGGGGTTGTCCATCGGTGCGCTCCTCGCTGCTGGCCATCTTGTGGGTCTCTGCAAAGGCAAAAGACCCCAACTCGGGTGATGTCAAATGAACAAATATCTGTGTTGGTCTCTGCTCGGACACCTCAGGACCAAAAGAAGGGTGATCGAGGGGGAACAGGGAGGAATCGAACTCGGGTTCGGAGAGTGGGTCTAGGCTCTCCCGAACCTGCCTAGATGAGTGGGTCAGACTTCTCGAGAGCGGTGCTGTCAAAGGTAGCCTAAGGGACCTCTGAACCATCATCGTAATGTGGAAGAAGATGCGGATGGGATCTGGAAACAAACAAGATCAGCAGTCAAACCCTCAATTCATCTACGCAACGATGAGCTGATGATCGTAAGGGTTCGGTCGTTTATCTTATCAATTTTATTTAGGTTATAATTCAGTCTTGCAGAGCGATTATGCGACCTATTGGGAACCTGATGCTCCCGAGAGACTGGTCCAATCCCAAAGCTAGATCTTTCCCAGCCATTACAAGTTGTGGACGGTTTACCGGCTACGCGATCAACTAGCTCTTTTAAGGATATCGTGGCCCGCTTTACCGGAGACCAGAGCGATCCTCACTGGAGAACGACCAACCCCAAGACCAGTAGTCAAACAAGAAATCAGGTATGGCTCTAGCCTAGTGTACGTATCACTCTCTCGCACAAGCAAACCAAATAATGAGGGGATGACTCTCCCAAGATAGATTTTTAAGTGAGGTGTCTTTTAGGATCAAGTTTGTTTAGCAGTCCTAATTTTATTGTTTTCTCTTTTTAAGGTATTTTTCAACAGGAAACAAATGCCTAATGAATTTTTCAATCTCCTCATTATTGGAAGTCCAAAAATGGGGGGAGAAGTCAAAAAAGCCGATGCGCGATCAAAACTTATGATGCATGCAAAGTCAGAAATGCGTACCTGTCACCAGCACTCTACATGCAGGTGATCCACGCATAAATTTAAAGATAGAAATAAAACTAATCTAAATTATGCAAGAAGAAAATGGCCTTAGACGAGCAATTTCTAAGATCCGAAGAACAATAATTAATTGACTAGAGAGAGAGGCCAAGGTCCGATCTCTGATGTCGATCGGTGTCCGCCACAACGGATCCTACACGTGTGGTATACGGCCTCTAGCAGCACGTGACCTCTCAATCAATCAGGTTAACTTTTTATTATGATTTTAATTAAGGTTCAATTACGAATCTATAGGTGCAGGCAAGATATTAAGTTGAGCCTTAATTATCTACGTCAGATAAATTCCTAAGTCTAGGAGCCAAAAGCTTCGAGAATCAAATAGAAAATAAAAAACAATAAAACAAAACCGGTGAAAACCACGGTGAGGCCCTCCGAGCACACCGGTGCTTGGCGAAATAGACCTTGATAAGCCTCAAGTGTCCAAGTAAGAGTCTGAGTGTCCCTGTATTATTACAACAATAATAATGTGCTAAAAAGAAAACCTAACTACTCTATTCTATGTAACTATTGTCTGGATGTCCTCCTGCTCCTCCTTCGGTGCGGTTACTCCAACCGAAAGCCACAACATCCTCGAGCAGTCCCTGATACAAAAAACAAAGCAGAGAGAATGTCAGAAAACAGTTATATAAAATAGAGAAAAATAAACAGAAATCTGAAAAGACTACTAAGATAAGCTCCCCAATAATGGCGCCATTCTGATGACACAAAAATTGAGATCGGCTAAGATGGAAAAATAATCACAAGTCGTTGTTCTCAACCAATCAATTCGGTCAATCAAGAAAAAAATCAAGGCCACGTAAATAAGACAACAAAATGCACAAAATCGATGTTAGCGGTCTTCGCTTTTTATTTAACCTGGTATAGGTACCAGGGTCGAACACAAGGAGCACAGAAATGTACGAAGTAGTCCTAATCAAAGAATGAAAAGCAAATTTTTGTGGTTTTTAATTTTGTAATTTTTTATATTTTCAAAAAAAGAAAATAAAACAAAGAAATAAAGACAAGCAAGCTTCAATAATTTTTATTAAGTGTAAAAAATGCTCAAAAACAAGAAACAAAACTATTTTTATGTTTGTCAAATATTCAGATGTTTTTAGTGATTTTATGGGGTTTTTCCATTTTTTAATTTTATAAAAAATCAAATAATGGTGAAATTGGAAAACAGTGTACAGCCTGAACAAAAAGGCAAGATTAAAATATGAAAAATGCCCTAATTCCTAGTTGTAATTTTAATGAAAAAGTAAATAAAAATAGCTACAAACAACAACAGAAATCCATTTTTTTGAATTTTCTAGAATTTTTAATGATTTTTATAAGTTTTTGAGTCTTTTGTAATTTTTAGGGTTTTTATGAGGATTTTTTATGCAAATATGCTACTGAAGATAAAGCATATAAAAACACACACAGAAATTTTTATGGAATTTTTCAGACAATTTTTCGAATTTTTATGTATTTAAGAAAATAGACAGAACAGTTTTTGGTGTTTTTTTGGATTATATCAAATAAAACTAAATTAATTCACAAAAATTACACAAATATTACGTGTTAGCAGGAGCTTACCGTAATTTTTGTGGAATTTTTGGAGTTAATTTAATAATTATTTGATTAAAAACAAAATACCCAGAACATAGGGACCTAAACGCAATTATCTGAACATTTTCAGGCCAAAAGATAACATACATAAAAAGCACGAGGCTAAGCTTTCAATTTGTCCACTTAATTCGCGCACATGTTTAAAAACACATGCACATGGGTATATATGCAATAATCAGAATGTTTCTACTCGAAACATAACATCTATAAAGTTCAGGATAAGTCGTGCAAATAACCCACAAACTCACGTGTACATGCATGTGTCTCAGGTTCGGAAGGACTAAAATGCAAATACTGAAAACATAGAGTCCAAACTATGAAATGTCTACGCTACAACTTTTATTTACCGGACTAACTAGTAGAACATGTAAATACGGGATAAAATATGCAAAATACCCTCCGCAAGGCACGGGGGGAACGTGTGAGGGCATGTGGCAGGATCTGGAGGTAGCGATTGTGCATGGTCCTGGTCATCGGCAGCCTAGATCTTACGGTTCATGGTATGTCGGGTACGTACGGTTGGATCTGACTTGTCAGTCCTGATCCAGCGGTCTGAAAAGTTGCGTCGACGGTCTGCTCAGATCAAAACTGGTGCTCGGCTCCTCATCTAATGGTGGTGGAAGATGGTGGACGAACAGGCGGGGGGCGAACTTCGATCGGGAACTGGTGTGAATCCGTTGGGCTGATCGAGCCTCCAAAGGGTCTAACACCTCCAGAGGGGTGCTCTACGTCGAATGCTAGAGGTTGATTAGCTAGGTGATGGTTGGAAGGTCAGGACAACGGAGCTCCACCTGGAGCTTCTCCAGCGAGCCACTAGAGGTCCAAAAGAGGTTCCTACCGTGCAAGGGTGCCTGCAAATGAAAGATTGGACTTGGGGTTGCACTCCGATCCAGGTTATTATAGTTGGAGAGGAAAGAAACGAGGGTGGATGGGAGTTGCATCTCCGGCATACATGGAAGAAAGGGACCCGGCCTTAATCTCTACCTAGGGTTCGAGGCTAAGGATGATCAGATTATGGTGCGATATGGAGGGCGAGGCATAGGTTCGATCTGAACAGATGAGTGCGGATAATGTGACTCCGACCAGCTAGTCGGAGCAAGTGAACGTGTGACGAATCTAAATGGATAGATTGAATCAAAAGCGAAAATGTGGAGGATGGAATGGATACCTGAAGATCGGGATGAACTCCTGAGCTCCAGGCGATGATGTTCATCGGGGTTGTGGCCTCAACCTCGCTGCGGAAGGCGGGGAGGCTAGACGCGATGGCGCTCGCTGGCCACGTAGCTGAGATGCTGCTTCGGGTCACCAACGCTCGATCTAAAGGGATCCTCTGGTTGATGTCACTCCTGATGATTCCCAGGGATGAGAGAGGGGGCGAAGCACGAGCTACCTACAATGGAGGCGTGAGAGGATATTATATAGTGTTCCCAAGGAGGAGGAAGAATTGAGAGCAAGCGCACAACCCTAGGAAGATCCACGTCTTCTTAGTGATATGTGAGGGTCGTTGATCCTAGGCGAAGGCTCGGGCGAAGATTCGGGTCAAGAGGAGGCCTGATCCTACCGGGAAAAAAGGGAGAAAAAGCTCCGGCGATGGGAGTCGAGTCGGGTCAAGCCTGGAAGAGGGCATTGACCCGTGGTCAACATCTGGTCCCGACCAATCAGAAAAAAGGAAATTAAAAATATTTACAAAATCAATAAAAAAAAGTTAATGACTTCAAAATAAAAAGTGTATAAAATATAAAAATATTTATTAATTTTCAAATCTATTTTTCTATGATTTTTATTTATTTTTATGAAAAATAAAATAGTGTATATACAGTATATAGTGTTATAAACAGATATAATATACCTATGTATTGTGTACAAGTATTTTTATTTTATTATTTTTACATAAATATCCTCGATTTTATATTTTACTACTTTCAACATAATTTTAGGAATTCAAATTAATTTTTATTTTATTTTTTTGATTTATTTATAAGTATAGAATAAATAGGGAATGAGACCTATATACAAGTATCTTATACAAGTGAGAGAGGATTTTATTTTTATTTTTTTTTATTTTTAGATTTTTATTTTATTTTTATTTTCTTTTTAGGAATATATACAAGGAGGTAAAAAGAATTTTTATTTAAAATAATTATTTATATAAATAGGTAATATGTACAACATAGAGTAGGCCCTATTTCTCTCTACTTATTCTATTTGGCGATCAGGACAAGGCTTGACCATCTCTTGGGGTTCAGGTCACTCTGTATTGTTCTAAATACCATCTTCCTTTTTCGTTTCCTTTATTCTTTTATTTTTGCAAAAATACATGCTAATTATACAATGTTAACACGTGCATGTTGAATGCTAATTTACTGTATTTACACCTATTTGTTGGACATGCGAGCCCATGGCGAGCCATTATGCAATAAATGTTATTGCGAATATCATTCCCTGACCTGAAATAAAGAATAACTAATTTGCATAATAGGTACCTTAGTACAATTAGGGTTATGTAGCATGACCATCTTGATGATCATACAGTTGTTGATTCAATTATTGAATCATAGAGGCTGGTGCTTGGATGAATATCTAAAGAGTTAGATTGAGGACTCATCAAGTACCATCAAATGATTGTTAAGAGATGATCTCCAACCTGAGTAGGAGATGCCAATCCTTTCTCACTTGGCTGATATCTGACCGACCTCTTGATGCAGGACCTCTGCATGGGAATAGAGATTCGGAGGTGTCAGATTAGTTAGGTTAAAGACTTGACTTAACGAGATTGAGATAACCAAAGTCATATTTCGTATGCTGTCTTGATATAGGCACGCATCCTCTGACCGGAGACAGATGTGTTACTATATGTCTGAGTATGTACATTTGGCAGACCAATAGGTTGATGACCTAATCAAGGTCTATACACCGACGTGCTGGTGTGCATATAAGGGCATATGAGTAATACGATCTCTCAAAGGGATCATACAGGTTCATTATTGAACCAGAAGACATGAGCTCACTCATGAGATATTGGGAAGATCAAATTCCGTGCACGGTCGTCGCTTTGGAAGCTTGACTGAATTTGTTGGTTTGATATATACTTTTGGAAAGTATATGATCAACACATGGGTATGATATATGCTTTTTGAAAGCATGTGATCAATACCAACTCCCAATAGTCTTATGAGAAACTTGATGATAAAACTCTGAAGTAGACTGTGTAAAATTGATCTTATACTTCAGGTTAATCCTGGGTCTCCCAGTATGCAGGATGTACAGGTATTAGGAATGCCTGAGGGTGATGTGATCATAAAGGATTGTATAACCATGATGCTTCCATTCCAAGGGAGTGATGAAATAGGTTTGGATTTTAGTGACTCCTCTATTCGAGAAGTAATCTGATCTTAGTCCAAATGTTTGACATTGATATGAATGTGATTCAGATGTAATGAGAAGATTAGATTTGCGGTCTTGATTTAATCAAGTATCTATGGGAGGTCCGCAAGATCTGGATTTGAGATGTGATCTCAATATCCAAGTCACTATACATGGAATAATACAATCATCATGTCCTTATTTCCAAGTATCTGTGGAGAAAGTGCATTATCCTTGAAAGAGTTCATGGATAATTTCATTGTTGATATGTGTATCCAAGCACTAAGAAAATTGATAATTAAATGTGATTTAATTATCATGAATAATATGAATTTGATTCATATTATAAAGAGAGTTATCTGAGATAATTAATGATCAAAGGTCTAAATAATGTGAATGTGATTCATGTTATTTGGGCACATGAGAAAAGAGGCCCAAGATGATTAAATGCGATTTAATTATCATGGATATAAATAATGTGGATAACACTATCCATATTAATCAGATATATTATAAACACGATTTATAATATATTAGAGAGAGCATATTATGATTTATATTTGTTGATTAATTGTTAATGTTAATTGGATTAACATTGAATGATTAATTGAAAATATAATTACATTTTAGTTTGGGTTGTGAATGAGATTCACATAATTTCAATGGCTTGATTGAAATTTTTCACAAGATAATTGTGAATTATTTTTGTGAAAAAAATTTACAACAAATGTTGTTGTAAATCATGGAGATATCATGAGATAATGAGATCTTATGAGATGATTGGTAGCCATCCCCTCTTTTTTAGGGGATGAGGTTTACCTCCTCATTATCTCCAAGACCAGTCAATGTGATTTAAATTGTAATTAATTATAGTTGATTTATCAATATAAATTAATTCAAATTAAATCAAGTGTTGTTGTATTTTTACAACATCTTAGCCATTGAAAGAAACACAAATCAATCTCAACCATTGATTGTGTGTTGTCCATGGATTGAGATCCACGGACTCCCAAAACCCTTTATAAGAAGAGGCACCCCTTGCTCTTCATGACATGTTTTCAACAATAATGAATGCTCTCTTCCATTCTCTTTACACGTCAAGTTCCTCTCTCTCTATCTTATGGTCGTCCATCATGGAGCCAATGAGAGACTCCCCTTCGCCACAGCATCATCGATATGCTATCGGAGTATTTGCTCATGGATCTCCATCTCCTTCAATTCACCTCGCTCATGAAGAAGATGTCGGATCTCGTGTGACGTGATCAGGAGATTCGTCGCTTGGATCATCAACATGGATTGCGAGAAGGACACGTCTCTGCAACACGCTCGCAAGTGTCTCCTCCGTTGGATCGAACTTGAGACAGGAGGTCTCTTCGTTTAGACACTCGATCACAACCACGCTTAAAGAGGTAAACCTTATACCTAATTATGGTTTAGATGAAATGATCCAAGAAAGGTTCTTGGATCATGTGGTTTCATCATTTAAAAATTTTTAAATTCCGCTGCCCAGAGCAACTAGTGCGACTAGTCGCTCCCGATCACATTCATTACGATGCACAAGCTTCCGTGATGCACTTGAGGATCTTGTTATATCCTTCCAGTGGTATCAGACCTGGTTGGAGGTTTTGGATGCGATCCATAAACCTAGGAAGACTTGGGTTCATAAGGATTGTGAAAATTTTATCGCATTTCAATTTTCGCAGCCCTATTTTGAGATAAAATTTAGGCCTTGTTGAGAACGTTTAAAAGAAAAATTTTAAATTGGATGATGTTCCCCATTAATTAAAGAAATCGTGGGATTTGAGTTTGCGTGATTTGGAATCCGATAACTCATTATATGATCATTTTAATGAACATGTATCCACTGTTTCGGGACTGGAGAATAATGACGTAATTAAGGAGTTAATTACTGATTTAAAACGATTGAAAATACGTGCTAATCACATAGGCTCTGTTTTAAATCAAGTTAGCAAACTTTATAAAAGGTTTTGCTTAATTTGGATTTAAAATGAATGAGATATGCTAATTTTAGCAAGTGAGGGTCACTCTAATCATGAACCTTGTGATAGTCATTTAAGAAACTTGTGAAATTAATGGTTAATTTTTTGGAATAATTATGGATAATATTTGGAAAATATTTAAATGATAATTGTTCCCTTAAATGGCATTGCCTCAACCAATAAATGATTAGATATGATCTAGATCACCAATTGGTTACTTGATACACTTTCAACAAACATGCTACTTGAATAGGTTTGGGAATTTGTCTAGCATATTTCCTTATAATCAAAATGGTTTTGATTATTACTATATGGTATAACTTTGGTTGAAAAAACAATTATCATCTCAAGTACAAAGTGATTGACTTGGCATTATCTTTTCCCGAGGCAGATATGGTGTCTAGTCGGGGAGCGTTGGGGTAGCAGGTTGCACCGTGTGCGGTCTATCCCACTCTCGTCGGTACTGTCTATGACAGCGGGTAGAGAACGGATAATGCTTAAGAGATCATGATGTATTTTTCTAATTATTAAAATTCAAAATAATACGTATTTGAGATAATACCATATTTCAAGTAACAATTAAAACGTTTGGTGGATATTAATTGGATCATTAATTTAATATGATTAGATTAATTGGAATCCAATTAAAATTAAAATACTCTATTATGAATAGAGTTGTTATTTTCCTTGGAAGAATTAATCATAATGAATATGATTCATAATAATTAATTAGAATTTGAATATGATGTGGAGGATCACAAAAGTGGCATCCATGGTCTCCTATCAAGGCGAAGGGTTCCATCGCCAGATATTGTATGTAGGAGACTCTTGTCCGAAATGACAGCTCCTGCATGCAATCTATTTGGATCGGGATCTTCTCTTCTCGAAAGATTAAGGGCGTATACGTAGTGACCCCAATATAAGGTCCTCATATTATTGGGGCGATATTGGATTGCGCATAGCGAGTTGTATTCCTATTGACAGTTGGTTTAATTAATGACAGGTCAACATCACCTTAGGGGAGGTGGGCTCGGGTGTTAAAGACCGAGTTGGGAGATGCAAGTTGGACTTGCAAGGCGAAATGTGTTCCCGCTTCTTTTTATCCGAGTCACAGGTCTCATATTATTGGAATGTGACAAAGATAAGGAAGGACATCCCAGATCTTGCTTGAGATATATTGGTAAGTATATCTCTTACATTGAAAGTGATTAAGAGAATGAACTTTCAATGTTGACAAGGCAAGACAACTTTGATGTAAAATTCCTAAATCAAAGTAAAATATATATTTATATATATTTATGCAAATTTCTTATTTCAGATAATCCTCATTAAACCCACTCAAAACTATACTCAATAATAACCAGTAAAATATCATGGATTGGATCCATGATCAAGGTATTGTACTTGCAGTTGAAAACATAATGTATGTGGTTGCAATGTGCATGTTTCCTCATAATAATGAGGAATGACAATTAAATAGATAATAGGACTACAACCCTAGGGTTTGTATGTCTCTATAATCTTGATTTCTCATCGAATGTACTTTGGAAGTGACATGCCAATGATGATCGTAATTGTTGAATAATCCTTATAAAATTCTAAGAAGATGTTCTGGCATACATATGTGCTCTTGATATTTAATCATGAATGACATGGTTCACTGCATTATGCTGAATGGTGGCTCTATAAGAGATGATGTATTCAAAATGTTTGAATACCCACCTAAACCTAAGTCTTTAAGAGTTAAGATGTATGTAGATATGGTGAGTGTCATCATCCTACTATCTATACTCCAGTCATTCATGAAGCTTTTAATGTTCATATTGTATGAATAAATGAAGCATATATAAATGTCGAAATACTCTTATATTGAAATCTGTTGAATTAAACATAAGAGATCCTTTGTCTTAAGCAATGGTTGTTTAGAGATGAAAGGAGCGCAATGGAAGCATGGGTCAGACCCAGGTTAGAGAAAAGTCAAAAAGTTGACTATACTTCTATGGTTTCCATGCACATATGGCATCCAAAGGGTCGGATGAATGTCAATACTGCAATGAGCTGATGTGTTGATAGTATGACTATCAAGTCTATCTAGATCCTTAGAGAAGGACTCGGATAGTACATTGAAATAATTTGCATCTATATATAATCATTGAAATTGACTTTCTTATATGATAAGATCAAAGTCTAATAATTGTATCTCATTCTTCTAATAACACTTGCAATTGGTTGCATATGTATTAGAAGACTGGAAAAACCGATTATCATCTCAAGTATAAAGTGATTGACTTGGCATTATCTTTTCCCGAGGTGGATATGGTGTCTAGTCGGGGAGCGTTGGGGTAGCGGGTAGCACCGTGTGTGGTCTGTCCCACTCCCGTCGGTACTGGCCATGACAGCAGGTAGGGAACAAATAATGCTTGAGAGATCATGATGTATTTTTCTAACTATTAAAATTTAAAATAATATATATTTGAGATAATACCATATTTCAAGTAACAATTAAAATGTCTGTTGGTTATTAATTGGATCATTAATTTAATATGATTAGATTAATTGGAATCCAATTAAAATTAAAATACTCTATTATGAATAGAGTTGTTATTTTCCTTGAAAGAATTAATCATAATGAATATGATTCATAATGATTAATTAGAATTTAAATATGAGGTGGAGGATCACATAAGTGGCGTCCATGGTCTCCCGTCAAGGCGAAGGGTTCCGTCGCCAGATATTGTATGTAGGAGACGTCTGTCCGAAGTGAAAGCTCTTGCATACAATCTATTTGGATCGAGCTCTTCTCTTCTTGAAAGAGTAAGGACGTATGCGTAGTGACCACATTATTGGATCCTCATATTATTGGGGTGATATTGGATTGCACATAGCGAGTTGTATTCCTGTTGACGGTTGGTTAATTAATGACGGGTCAACATCACCTTAGGGGTGGTGGGCCAGGGTGTTAAAGATCGAATTGGGAGATGCAAGTTGGACTTGCAAGGAGGAATGTGTTCCCGCTTCTTTTTATCCGAATCACAGGTTATCATATTATTGGGATGTGACAAAAATAAGGAAGGATATCCCAGGTCTTGCTTGAGATGTATTAGTAAGTATATCTCTTGCATTGATTAAGGGAATGAACTTTCAATGTTGACAAGGCAAGATAACTTTGATATAAAATTCCTAAATCAAAGTAAAATATATATATATATATATATATATATTGTGCAAATTTCTTATTTCAGATAATCCTCATTAAACCCACTCAATACTATACTCAATAATAACCAGTAAAATATCATGGATTGGATCCATGATCAAGATATTGTACTTGCAGTAGGACACATAATGTATGTGGTTGCAATGTGCAAGTTTCCTCATAATAATGAGGAATGACAATTAAATAGATAATAGGACTACAACCCTAGGGTTTGTATGTCTCTATAATCTTGATTTCTCATCGAATGTACTTTGGAAGTGACATGTCAATGATGATCGTAATTATCAAATAATCCTTATAAAATTCTAAGAAGATGTTCTGGCATACATATGTTCTCTTGACATTTAATCATGAATGACATGGTTCACTGCATTATGCAGAATGGTGGCTCTATAAGAGATGATGTATTCAAAATGTTTGAATTCCCACCTGAACGTAAGTCTTTAAGAGTTAAGATGTACGTAGATATGATGAGTTTCATCATCCTACTATCTATACTCTAGTCATTCATGAAGCTTCATAATGTTCATATTGTATGAATAAATGAAGCATATATAAATGTCGAAATACTCTTATATTGAAATCTTTTGAATTCAACATAAGAGATCATTTGTCTTAAGCAATGGTTGTTTAGAGATGAAAGGAGCGCAATGGAAGCATGGGTCAGACCCAGGTTAAAAGGAAAGTCAAAAAGTTGACTGTACTTCTATGGTTTCCACACACATACTACATCCAAAGGGTCGAATGAATGTCAATATTGCAATGAGCTGATGTGTTGATAGTATGACTATCAAGTCTATCTAGATCCTTAGAGAAGGACTCAGATAGTACATCGAAATAATTTACATCTACATATAATCATTGAAATTGACTTTCTTATTTGATAAGATCAAAGTCTAATAATTGTATCTCATTCTTCTAATAACACTTGCAATTGGTTGCATGTGTATTAGAAGATTGGAATTTGATCTTCAAGTTTAGCAGTCATCTACATGGATATTGATGCAATTGTTGCAATAATCTCTATTGGATAGATAGATTTTGTATTTTCAGTGGGAGAGCCTTTAGTCTTAGAGAATGTCTCTACTACCTAGATATTAGAAAACACTCATAGTTTATTTCTAAATGTTGGAAATAGACATGAATTCTGGAATAGACCTATCATAAAGAGTTATGATGGATATACTTCAGATAGTATTTTGATATCTAGAGGACTCTACGAATTAGAAATTAATGAATGGTTCATTGGCATTTATAATACTGAAAATTAAACCTTAAAAGATCAATAGGAGGATGAAAATCATTTGACAATTCTCTAGCATCAAAACTTGGACATTAGTCTGCTGATGAGATCAATAGACTAGTAAGAGATGAAACTTTAGATTGTCTGAAATTTCAAATCTTACATGCTTGTGAATATTGTGTTCAAAAGTGAAAATTGTCCAATACGTCCTTCTCTGGGAATGGTATACGATGCCAAGGTATTCAAGATCTTATACATATTGATGTATGTGGATCATCTGTAACATAATAAACATTGATGATATGTGATATCATTTGATGATTAATTGTGATATGAGATTTCTTCCCTTCACTGAAGAAAGCTTTGAAATGTTCAAAGATTTCATAATTTTTGGTTTAGACCAAAGTTTGAAGGAAGATGAAATGTATTTGATTTAATCAAGGTAGCTTGTACCTATTAGATGAATTCAAAGGAATGCCTTATAGAGAAAGGAATATCATTCCTATCTCAAAATCCTTCTAATGCACCTAAACTCAATAGAGTTATAAGGAGATACAATTGATCATGTGACATGATTTGATCAATGATTAATCTTAGCATAATTATCTCTTAGTTTCCAGGTATATATATGTGGTAGAGACTACATTATATATCCATATAAGGTTCCATGCTAGTAAGCTGGAATCTAGCACCAGAGAGTGCTACTTCATTAGGAAAATAAAGGATGGTATTGGATACCTACTTTATGACCTTGAGATTCTTAAAAGATCTCATCTCTGAGAATATGATTCTTAGAGGATGACTCTCTTGAGAATCAAGATGAAAGTGAAGTAAAGGAACTCATTTAATCTTGAGAAAATAATGAGACTCTAGAAATCAGAAACTTAAAGGACAATTAAAGATGAAACACTAATACCTCTTCAAATGAGTTTGAGGATGTATTCCATGTGTCAGAGAAATCTGACAATGATCGAACTTCATGTGATGAAGCTTATGAAGATCATGTCATGGAAAGATGGATGGTAGAAATCAAGTCTGTAGTAGACTTCATATACAAGTGTTGTATATGGTCCCTCGAGGATCCACTTATATGGGTTAGACCCGTTAAGGTGTAAATGGGTCTTCAAGAGAAAGAGGGAACCTGATGAGAAGGTAGAGACCTTCCGATTACGGCTTGTAGCCATGAGCTACACAATGAATAGAAGACATCGCTTGCGATGAGACTTGCTCTCCAGTGACCTTTCTTAAACCCATCAGAATGTTGCTAACAATAGCTACACAACTTGACTTTAACATCTTCGAGATGTAAGCCAAGATTGCTTTCATCTATGAATACCTCTACAAGAATATTCACACGAAGTAGCCCCAGGGTTTCATAGTTGAGGAAAGCAAGCTATGCAAGCTAAATAACTCCATTTGTGGACTCGAATAAGCTTCTTATAGTTGGAACATAAGATTTGATGAGATCATAAATGTTATGATTTTAGATGAATTTTGATGTACCATATGAAGCTTAGTGGGAGTGCCATTGTGTTCATCGTGCTAGATGTAGATGATACCCTAATCATTTCGAATGATATAAGGATAATAATAATAAGTGTCTTATAGACTGGCTATTCCATACCTTGAGATATGATCTCAAGGATACCTCTTAGATCTTTGTTCTGAAGATGTTCAGAAGCAAAGAGAAGAGGGTATTGGGACTGTCACATTAGTAGTACACCTTGGACATGATCTATTTTCTGGAAAATTCCAAGAAAGGCTTCCTTCCCTTAAGATATGGTACTGACACATCTGAAGGGATAGCACCTCAAAGAGTTGAGGAAGTGAATGCCAGAACTACTTGCCCTTGTGTATCAGTTACGAGAAGCCGAGTGTATGCTAGATGTATACAAAAGTTAGATATCTGCCACGTAGTAGGAGTAGTAAACGGTACTAATCCTACTAAGGAGATAAAACACTTGATTGCAGTAATAACAATATCTTCAAAGATGAAAAGATTTTTGAGATAGTGATCTCAAAGTCTTATCTTCAAGAACTTAAGACTTTATAGATAGTCATGTGAAAGGTCTTAACTGTGGATACCTTAGGAGATAGAGATCTCTAGAAATAAGGGTATTCTGAAAAGGATTATGGACATACTGGTTATAATAATTATTAAGCTATGTTGTCAAAGGACACTATATCTAACAAGATTGAGTATTGGTTGCATTAGATGTAACATTCGCATTGGATGCAAGCACTGTTACTAGGAGATATGCAAGTGTTGTAAAAGGACTTGGCATAGTCTCTTGGGAACAGAGTGACCGATCAGCTTACCTAGCTATTTTTTTAAAATAGCCTATGATTTCCACATGAGTGTGGGTTTAAAGATTAGCCCATTAATGGCTCTCTGGCTAGTAGGAGATTGTTGGACATCTGAGCCCACAGCGAGCCATTATGCAATAAATGTTATTGCGAATATCATTCCTTGATCTGAAATGAAGAATAACTAATTTGCATAATAGGTCCCTTAGTACAATTAGGGTTATGTACCATGGCCATCTTGATGATCATACAGTTGTTGATTCAATTATTGAATCATAGAGGTTGGTGCTTGGATGAATATCTAAAGAGTTAGATTGAGGACTCATCAAGTACCGTCAAATGATTGTTAAGAGATGATCTCCAGCATGAGTAGGAGATGGCAATCATTTCACACTTGGATGATATCTGACCGACCTCTTAATGCAGGTCCTCTGCATGGTAATAGAGATTCAGAGGTGTCAGATTAGTTAGGGCAAAGAGTTGACTTAACAAGATCGAGATAACCAAAGTCCTATTTCGTATGTTGTCATGATATAGGCACGCATCCTCTGACCGGAGACAGATGTGTTACTATATGTCTGAGTATGTACATTTGGCAGACCAATAGGTTGATGACCTAATCAAGGTCTATACACCGGCGCGATGGTGTGCATATAAGGCATAAGAGTAATACGATCTCTCAAAGGGATCATACAGGTTCATTACTGAACCGGAAGACATGAACTCACTCATGAGATATTGGGAAGATCAAATTCCGTGCACAGTCGTCTCGCTTTGGAAGCTTGACTGAATTTGTAGGTTTGATATATACTTTTGGAAAGTATATGATCAACACCTGGGTATGATATATGCTTTTTGAAAGCATGTGATCAATACCAACTCCCAATAGTCAAATGAGAAACTTGATGATAAAACTCTGAAGTAGATAGTATAAAATTGATCTTATACTTCAAGTTTATTCTGGATCTTCCAGTATGCAGGATGTACAGATATTAGGAATGCCTGAGGGTGATGTGATCATAAACGATTGTATAACCATGACGCTTCCATTCCGAGGGAGTGATGAAACAGGTCTTGATTTTAGTGACTCCTCTCATAGAGAAGTAATGTGATCTTAGTTCAAATGTTGGATATTGATCTGAATGTGATTTAGATGTAATTAGAAGATTACATTTGCGGTCTTGATTTAATCAAGCATCTATGGGAGGTCCGCAAGATCTGAATTTGAGATGTGATCTCAATATCCAAGTCACTATATGTGGAACAATACAATCGTCATGTTCTCATCTCCAAGTATCAGCGGAGAAGGCGCATTATCCTTGAAAGAGTTCATGGATAATTTCATTGTTGATATGTGTATCCAAGCACTGAGAAAATTGATAATTAAATGTGATTTAATTATCATGAATAATATGAATTTGATTCATAATATAAGGAGAGTTATCTGAGATAATTAAATGTGATTTAATGATCAAAGGTCTAAATATGTGAATGTGATTCATGTTATTTGGGCACATGAGAAAAGAGATCGAAGATGATTAAATGTGATTTAATTATCATGGATATGTATAATGTGGATAACATTATCCATATTAATCAAATATATTATAAATATGATTTACAATATATTAGAGAGAGCATATTATGATTTATATTTGTTGATTAATTGGTAATGTGAATTGGATTCACATTGAATGATTAATTGAAAATATAATTACATTTTGTTTTGGGTTGTGAATGAGATTCACATAATTTCAATGGCTTGATTGAAATTTTTCACAAGATAACTATGAATTACTTTTGTGAAAAATATTTACAATAATTGTTGTTATAATGGAGATATCATGAGATAATGAGATCTCGTGAGATAATGAGATCTCATGAGATAATGAGATCTCATGAGATGATTGGTAGCCATCCCCCCTTTTTAGGGGATGAGGTTTATCTCCTCATTATCTCCAAGACCAGTCAATGTGATTTAAATTGGAATTAATTATGTTGATTTATCAATATGAATTAATTCAAATTAAATCAATTGTTATTGTATTTTTACAACAACATCTTAGCCATTGAAAGAAACACAAATCAGTCTCAACCATTGATTGTGTGTTGTCCATGGATTGAGATCCATGGACTCCCAAAACCCTATATAAGAAGAGGCACCCTTGCTCTTCATGACATGTTTTCGACAACAATGAATGCTCTCTTCTTGTCTCTCTCTCTACATGTCATGTGCCTCTCTCCCTCTCTCTTATGGCCATCCATCATGGAGCCATTGAGAGACTCGCCTTCACCGTAGCATCGTCGATATTTTGCTAGAGTATTTGCTCATGGGTCTCCGTCTCCTTCGATGCGCCTCGCTCGTGAAGAAGATGTCAGATCTCGTGTGACGAGATCAGGAGATTCGTCGCTTGGATCATCACCATGGATTGCGAGAAGGAGACGTCCCATCAACGTGCTCGCAAGTGTCTCCTCCATTAGATCAGACTTGAGACAGGAGGTCTCTTCGTTTAGAGACTCGATCGCAACCATGCTTCAAGAGGTAAACCTTATACCTAACTGTGGTTTAGATGAAACGATCCGAGAAAGGTTCTTGGATCATGTGGTTTCATCATTTAAATTTTTTTTAAATTCCGCTGCCCGAAGCAACGCTCCCGATCGCATTCGATGTGGTGCACACGCTTCCGTGATGCGCTTGAGGATCTCACCATATACTTCACTATTTCCGTGATGTTTTGCCAAGATAAATAGCTAAAATAAAAGAATAAAGAGTGAGAATTAGGGATTTATCATTGGCCAAGGCAGCGACTTGAGACCTTCCTAGTGAAGGCCAAGTCATACCATTGAGAGGATCCCACTCTTTATCATGAAGGGGGATAGTGTATGGCATCGGTGTATTCCTCAGGAGGAGCACCACAACGTCCTCACCTACTGCCACAAGATTGAGGCATAAGGACATCACTCTGGGAGACAGACAACACGGAATGTTTTCCAATCTGTTCTTTGATGGCCTACCCTCTTCAAGGATTCAGATGAATTCGTGAAGAGGTGCACTGACTGTCAGAGGATGGGCACTTGTGGACAGTGTGATATGACGCTAATGCAGCCCATTCACTTATGTGAGGTTTTTGATGCAAGGGGCATCAATTTCATGGGTCCATTCCCTAAGAGTCAGGGATTTTAGTACATTCAACTTGTTGTGGATTATGTTAGTCATTGGGTTGAGGCCATCCCCGCTCGAGCTGAAGATGCTAAGACTGTTTGCAACTTTTTGAGGAAAATTATCATTTCATGGTTCGGGGTACCTAGAGTTTTGATTTCATACGGGGGGACTCACTTTATCAACAACAAGGAAAGGGCCCTTGCTAACGAGTTCAGCATTGACCATCGAATTGCCATGCCATATCACCCTCATACCGATGGTCTTGCTGAAGTATCGAACAGGGAGATCAAGACTATATTGCAGAAGGTTGTCTGCCCAGACTGAAAGGATTAGTCACATCTTTTGGACTTGGTCTTGTGGGCCTATAGGACTTCCTTCAATACACCTTTGGGCACATCTCCCTTTCATCTCATTTATGGAAAGCCATGCCACTTACCTGTGGAAATAAAGCACCAGTCACATTGGGCAGTTACAGAGCTATTATTGGATCCCAAGAGTGTAGGAGATCAGAGGAAAGTAGAGTTGTTAGCATTGGAGGAGTTGAGAGATACAACCTTCTCAAGTAGCCTACAATATAAGGATAGAATGAAGATATGGCATGATTCTCACATCAGCCATAAACAATTTAAGCCCAATCATATATTATGTCTATTTGATGCTAGGTTTAGATTATTTCCAGGGAAGTTACAAAGAAAATGGAAGGGACCATTCTTGGTCAGAAAGGTGCACGACAATTGAAGCATTGATATATCCGAGTTGTCATCTGATTCCACCTTTTGAGTTAACAGTCAGTGCCTGAAGCCATATCTTGATCATGATCCGTTGATCGTTGACGTTGCCCCTATTCATTTTGCATGAGATGTGGTTGTTGACTCACATCATTTGCATCTCATGGCTGATTTTCTCTTCTCCTTCGCAGTTGTATATATCTAGATTGTCCAAATCATTCATTCCTTTTGTCTAATATCCCGTCTTCATCTTACGATTATGTTATGCTTAGGGCATACTTTGCCCTAATTATAGGGGGTATCAGACTTGTGATTATTCATTTGATTTCATTACCTCTGTTTTGTTGTCTATGCTTAGGGATATTTTTCCCTAAGTATAGGGGAGGTAACACATGTACATCCTACTCTTCAGTTTTCCCCTTTGTGTACAGTCTTCTATACTTAGGATTACTTGATCCTAAGTACAGGGGGATCACCAACCTCTATTCATTATATTCTTTCATTCGGCATTGTAGTATAGCATTCTTTTCACTTCCCCATACTCAACACGAGTTATGTCTTCTTTTAGTCGCTCTATGATCTCTCTGTGGACATCGTTCAAGCTAAGTATAGGGGTTATCGTATATATTGTATATATACTTTAGCCATAACTCGTACTTTATGTGAATGTGTTAATAAAATGGCTAAAAACCACAAAAATTTTAAAATTTTCTCTTGTATAAATGTTTGTATAAAGCCTTTTGTAAAAAAAATTGTATAAACTTCTGCAAAAAGGGTTTTGTTTGTAAATTTTTTGTAAATATTTTTGTATCAAAATTATGTATATAGTACAAATTTTTGAAAATGTTTGAAAATAAATGTTTACAAAAATGTGTTTGTAAATGTTTGTAAAAATATTTTGCAAAACTTTTCCTTCTTTCTTGCTTTCAAAATTCCCATAAAAATTTGCATATTTTGAAAAAAAAATCCACAAAAAAGATTTTTTGTATATATTTTCATGTATATTCTTCTGAATCATGGTTGACATTTATACTAGTCTGGAATTTAATTGAAAAATGGAGCTTGGTTATGACGTTAATCCACTTAACTTCGGAGGAACATTATAGAATTTGGGGTTAAGACTTTTCAGGTCTATAGAGACTTAATTCTTTGAGTCCACTAGTCTATGTTCACATGTCATCTTGATAAGCCTAAGTAGAACACTTAACAACGCATGCATGACTCTCAGAGACAATGGCTTGACTTGGACATCCACCTTACACGTAGCTCAACACAGATGAGGTGGTGAGGAGGCAGAATTCTTTGGCTTGGGGTAGCATACGATGGTAGTACTACTAGCTGGAATCTCTCGTCTTCCTTTAGGGAGGGATGTGCACCTCAACCTGATCTAGTGACACTGAGGTCTAAAGACAAGAGTCTGTGGGTTGCAATAATGCTTCAAAAGAGGGATAATCTACTGGCTCAAGAAGAAAAACTCCTTATGTACATGTTGCACCATGTAAATATGTTGTACATATGCACATCAAAAAACTGTGTGCAAAAATATGAAAAACTCCAAAAAAGGGGACATGCCTGATTGAAAATAAAATGTCTACCGGAGTGTACATAGTGAATAAGCAAAGCTTATGTATTCCATCTTCTCATCTCATGGAAGCTTGCAGATGGAGACTTAGCTACACTTGTTAAGCTCCAAGGGATATGTGGCTACACTGGTCACGGTCCATTCTCTTCTTTCCCCCTCTTCTTGAGCTGGTTGTACTTGAACTTAGAAGGGAATACCTCACTCCTTGACAAAAGAGTTGCTAGACTAGGGGGATTACAATTACCTTGTTGAGGGAGGTTGTTTCTTTTCCATTTCTGAGGTGGGAAGCTGCATATCACTTACACGGTACAAGGAAAGATTCATAGTCATTAGCGTTTGCATATGTAGACTTGTTTTGAACTGGTTATTAAGGAGTCTTGATCATAGAACTGTGGAACTTAGAGGTTGTTGAGTCTTAAACCTATTTCCCAATAGGGTTCCTATAAACTAAAAATCCAAAGGTCTGATTGAGCTCCATACTCCAATTTAATAAAGATAAGTTTAATAATCAGCTTTGATTCCTCCTTTTCACTTATTTTTCAAATAAGTGTTTGCTAAGGGACTAACAAAGGTAAAGTATAGGGGGATGATGAATCTACGATTCTCATTCTTTATTCTTTTATTTTAGCTCTTTCTTTTCTCAAAACCATCTGTAAATACATGTAAATATAATATCTTAACATTTTGCATGCTTGCGTTAATATCTCATAATAAGCACATTTTCTTCAAAAATAAAAGAATAAAGAAAAGAAAAAGAAGGATGTATTTAGAATAAACACAGAGTGACCTAAATCCCAAGATAAGGTCAATCCTTGGCCTGGTCGCAAAGAAAATAAGTAGAGACAGATAAGTGTGCACTATGTATTGTACATACTACCTATACCTGTACAAATATTTATTTATTTTGATAAAATATAAATACATTATTCTTTTTACACACTTGCACATAGCCCTAGAAATAATATAAAAATAAAATAAAAAAAACATAAAAATAAAGTAAAAATAAAAAAAAATCAACAACTCCTTGTACGAAAGACACATGTAGATAATACATTAACTATTTATTTTACAACTTTAACTAATTTATAAAAATAAAATGAAAAAAATAAAAAAATCATTTTTGTATCCTTAACTTATTCTGTAAATAAATAAAATGAAAAATGAAAAGATTTTTTGTTAAAAAAATAAAATAAAAAATGTTTGTACATAATACATCGGTATATTATACATGTATATAATACTATATATTGTATATACTTTATTTTATTTTTTTTCATAAAAATAATTAAAAATCACAGAAAATAGCTTATAAAATAATAAACTTTTTTTTATTTTATACACTATTTAATTTAAATTCATTTACAATTTAAATTCAATTTTCTTTTATTTTTGTAAATCATCGATTCTCATTGGTCCATGTGGGATCGTTGACCTCGAACAATGTCCCCTTCCAGTGTGGTCGAGTCTGGATCTCGTCGGAGCTCCTTCTCTGATTTCTTGCACCCAACTCCGACCTCTGATTGCCTCGATTCCTACGCCCGATTAAAGTCCCAATATCCACGATCCTCGCGGATCCATAGGCGCAACCGGATCACCCTAGGGTTCTGCTCTACGCTCTGATCTTCTTGGATCCTCGAGCATCCTATAAATATATTCTTCCGCTCATCCAGCTCTTGTGCCCGTACCTCGCCACCCTTCTGCCCCCTAGCCACCTCCAGTTGAGTAACAGCTGCCTGGAGCCACCTTTGGAGCACGGATTGGTGCTGCATCGTCGAAGCTCTGGTTACATGGCAGAAGCGTCACCATGTTTAGCCTCCTTGGTCAGCCGCAACCCAGTTGAGGCCACAACCCTCGACAAGCGTTCGCTTCGAGCTTCTGAGTTTATCTGAACCTTTAGGTATCGTCCATAGCCTCTGCATTTTCCATTCCATTCCACTATTCTATCTCATCACCACCGTCCGTTCCTTGGTTCCGACCACCAGGTCTGGAGCTAGTTACCCATCTTCATTCGCATCGATCGACACGCCAACTCACTGTCACCCTCCTCACGCATCCTATCCCCTTGAATCCCGCTCATCGGAGCAGGATTAGGTCAGGTCTGCGTCCCCCATCTTCATCGGAGACCCAAAGAGCCATTCCATGTTTCTTCCCCTTATCTTTTTATGTAATAACATGACCGGAGCTACGACCCTGAGTCAGCCTATCCTTTGAAGGTGCCCGCACGCGCAAGGAGTCCCCTTTGACAGCCCAACTGCTCCAGTGAAGCAGTTTAGGAGGAGCTTCACCATCATGTGCATTCGACCGTGGTCTCCCCTATCAGAGCCCTCTACCAGACGTAGAGTACTCCCACGACACTGCTGGACCCCCAAGAGCCTTCATTGAAGCATCGGATCTCGGTCCTTTCTCCGTTGAAGTACACTTGGGTCGTGTTCTTGCAGACCCTCTTTCCACCATTGGATTAGCAGACCTCAGCCAGATCAAATCAGAGCTGGCCGACATTTGCAGCCTCCGAGCTGTTAGATCAGAGCCCTGGCGCATCTGACACGCACGTCCATGACATTCCCCCCAGACCGTCCGATCAACCTGGGCATCCATCAGAGCCGTGTCGTTCGTGCACCACGTGTTTTCTAGGTATATTGCACTTCTTTCCTTGTTGATTATGTTATTTAGCATTAGTCCAGTAAATAAAATATTTAGTTAAAGACATTTGAGTTGGACCCTCGTACTTTTCGTATTTGCATTTTAGTCCTATCGAGTTGGAGTCACGTGTGTCCCCACGTGCATGTATGGGATATTTGCAAGTTGTGTCTTAAATTTCCGATGGTTATTGAATGGATGATGAAGTTTTTATAAATGCATTTATGTCCCTGTGAGCCTGGATCGCGTGCAGCGTGTGTGTTGAGCAAACCTTTTGCATACTTGGCCCTGTAACTTTAACAATGGTTATTTGTTTGGTCCTAAGAGTTATAATATTTGCATTTGGGTCCCTGTGAACTATATTTAACTCCTTGTCTCTTATGTGGTGAAATAAATATTAAATTAACTCTAAATATTACCTAAAAATTATTAGTAGCTTCTGCTAGTGTGTAATATTTGTGGTGATTTTCGTGGTTTAATTTGCTTGCATTTTATATTATTAAAAATTCAAAAACCCATAAAAAGTGTCATGTTTGCCTTATAAAAAGTAAAAATTCGAAAAATGTCTTAGAATTTCCACAAAAATTTCTAATTTGTCTTTTATTGTGCTTGAACTCCATTATTAATTTGGTTTGAAACAATCTTTATAAAAATCCCTAAAAATCACAAAACAACCAAAATTTTATAAAAATGTATAGAATCAAAGAAAAATAAAAAATTATGTTTTCATTTCCTTTTTGTAGCTCTTAATTCTATTTCATTATAAAATTATTATCCATGACCTTTGGACATTTAAGTGTTTTTAATTTGCAAATTTGTCCTGGTTGTGCACTATTTTATATTTTTAACACTGTTTGATTTTTAAAAAATCACAAAAATATTTAAAAATTTTACAAAAAGTACCACAAACATTTTAAAACATATAAACCCAAAAATATTTTTACTTTAATTTTTTGAGCCATTTTTATCATTTTGAAAAATCTAAAAAGAGTGTTGTGTATGTGTGTTTTCTTATATTTTGAGCTTGTTTTGTTTTATTGAAAAATAAAAATTTGCAAAATTAAAAATCACTAAAAAGATACTTTTCTTTTAAAGATTTGACTCCTAAGTTTTTAAATCGTACTCTTTGTGTTCGACTCTGATCGCTATATCAGGTAAATAAAATAGCGAGACCGCTTATATTGATTGCTTATTTTCTTGAGTGGTTTATTTCTCTTGTGACCAGTTTGATCGATTAGGGACAACGACAATTGTTTTATTAATTCCACCTTAGTCGATCAGAATTTTGGCTCATCATTAAGGAACGTTGATCTCAACTCATCCCAGGATGTGAGAACTCTTCCTAAATGGTTGACCCAATAAAGTGATTTGTCCATCTAGCTGAGTGGGATGGTTTTCATCTTCACTACCTCTAACGAGATGTTAGTTTAGTGTATGGTTCTGCAAATGTGATCAAACTGCTGGAGGAGAAGCATCCTCCGCCACTTGACTTCAATACCCTGCCCCCTGCTTCGCCCCAGCCCGTGCCCAGGAGGAGAAGGCGAGCGTCGCAGCAGTTGACAGTGAGTTTGATCTTTCGGTAATGGAAAGTGGGAGAAGCCTTGCAAGGAGGGTGCGTAGAGTCAAGACCTGCCCCTTCCCGCGTCATTTCAAAAGTCATCATATCCAGATTTGCATGTGTGAAGGATTCGAAGATGAGCATAGGAATGGAACGTGCACACCAGGGTCAAAGCGGATTACCCAACGTGCTCTCTTCCTCATGAATGTGTCCTCGGAATATCTGGAGCAATGGAAGAATAGTGGGCTTCAGCATGAAATGCCCATGAACCACAGGTATTTGAATCCATGTAATAGACTTTCTTACACCTGGGTTATAGTCATCTCTCCTCTCTCCTCTATCATTCCTTAGCTCTAAGATCATATATCTCAATCCGGCTTGGATGTTGGCCTACTCAGTCAACTGTGCCTGAATGGCATGTATGGATGCCAACATCATGGTGTTGATCTCATGATGCTCTGTAATCAAGGCTTTCCCTTTCGGTGGTGCCATCAAGTCCTCAAAATCAGTCTTCATCTCTGTAAAAGTGCATGGCACTCGATCAGTCCTCAAAAATGATTGATTCTCAAATGATAGTTTGATATTAAGGTCAATCTCAAACAATGGATTTATTGGCGAAAGAAATGGAGATCTGAAGAAAGAATTGAAATCGAAAAGAGATTCATCCTGAATGAGTAAAAATGACCAAATTGGAGTGTATAGAGATAGTCTCATTAAGTCCGAGCAAAAAATACTCCAATCTGATATCTTCAATGTCAAGCGACAAGATACGAGAACACGTAGTCAAACAAGAAGAAGAAATGAGAAGAAAGACGTGAAGTGCATAGAGGGATCTCTACACTAGCAAACAAACGCAATACAAACCCCCGATTCACCTACTAAACACAATGTGAAGACCGTGAAAGTTCGATCGATTATCTTTTCAATTTTAAATTTAGTGAATCTACAAGAAGTTACTTATTACCAAGTACACAGGGTGATGTCGCCCTATTGCCCAGCGTACCTCCTAAAACCTCCCAAACAGTGGTACCATCTGCCCGGGATGTCAAGTTATATCAAGCCAAAGGGAGATAAGAGGCGAAGCACACCAAAACGATTTACTAAGGTCTGAGGCAAGTGCTTGCATCTGCGACTATACACTGAAGAGTAGTGTATAGGTGCTTAGGGCACAAGTCTAGGGATTTGGTCTCTATCTTTAAGGCAATGTCCTCACCCACTTTGTGTGGAGGTAAGTACCTACAAACAACTAGGGGGTTCCTCTCCTCAAAACAATGAATATGTCCTTACGTTTAGTTTTAGATCGAGTATGATTAACAACCTTTTTTTATTTGGTTATCATTTTTGGATTTTTTTCAAATAAACAATCTAACAATTTTTCCTATTCCTTTTTATTCCTAAGTGAGAAAATAAGGGATGAGATCTAAAAAGCTGACGCGGTAAAAATCACTTATATGTGCAAGAGATATAAGATGTGTACCTTACGCCAGCAGTCTACATGCAAAATGATCCTTGCAAAAAAATAAAGACAGAAATAAAACTTTAAATGATGCAAATGAAGCATCCTAGTATTAACTTTTGTTAACGAGCAAGAACCAATTATTTTGACTAAGTCAAATGCCACGCTCAACACTATATGAAGAGAAATTTTTATTTAGGATCTTTTGACCCAATTGGTTACCTAGCTCAAGAAATAAAATAGAACCTACTTTAAGGGCTCAAGCACAAGAAAACCTCGAGAGAATAAATAAAAATAAAATCAATGAAAATAAAAATCGGTGAGGTTCCCCAAGTCCACCGGCACTTGGTGAAACAGACCCCGCATCCACAAGAGTCTAATGTCCAAGAAAACAGCAAAAGGTCAGGTGCCAAAAAATTATTACAAATAATTACAAAACTAGAATGAAAATAAAAGGACTAAAATAAAAATATGTGTGTAAATGCTCCAAGAGATCCTCTATGTCTTTTGCTTCTCCTCTCCTACGCTCTCCTATTGCTCGATTAAGAAACAAGCCGCTTCTGCTTCACTCGAGTGCACTTGTGCTCCTAAGAATGTCGCCCTCTCTTGTCGGGCCCTCGCAAGAAAGAGGAACCAAGTCCTACGAGGTAACCACAACTCAGGGTACCCTCCCACAAAAAAAGATGTGATGTCAAATAACAGTTATGAAAAAAAAGAGCAAAAATAAAAGAAGCAAATAAGTGACAAAAATGAATTAGAGTAAAGAAACGAAAACATATATATATATATATATAATCTGTGAGTAGCAGGCAAAAGTAGAACCAAGCTTTCCTCGTCGTGCCTAATCTGTCAATGGTTCCATTTGTTTTTATCAGCTCTTAATGGGTTTTAATTTATTTAAAAAGGAAGAAGTATTGTTGCAACCCAAAGAAAGACTCAACCAAGTTTATTTAATAAGCTCTCAAACAAAGACAATAAAGCAATCAAATGTAAGAAAGAGAAATATTTTGCTATTTATTTACTTCTATAGCGTACAAGATCGAACTAAAGGAGGCTACAAATCCTGAGGGTTATTTAAATCAAAGATGAAATCATAGAAATAAAAGAAGGATTCTTTTTATTAAACACTCTTGGTTTTTTATGGATTTTTTAGGTTTTTAATTTTTATAGAATTTTTAATTTTAGAATTTTTTTAAAGTTTTTTGATTTTGTATATTTTGTTATTTTTAATTTTTTATTTTAAGTCTTTAAAATGAACAAATAAATAAAATAATAAAAGAAAGAAAGAAAGAAATGAACTTTTTGTATTTTTAAAATATGGTAAAATTGTACAAAAAATCAAATAAAAATTGGATTTTTTTATTTTTTTTACTATTTTTTGCGAATTTTGAGTATTTTTAGATTTTTTAAGATTTTCAAAATAATTAAAAACATGAAAAATAACAAATAGAAAATAGCACAGATATTTTTGGATTTTTCAAATAGGTAAAAAAATCAAAAATGGAGAAATTATATATAGTAACAAAGATTATTTTTCAAAATTTTCAGAAATGTATTTTTATGGTTTTTGGGATTTTCTATGAATTTGTATGAATTTTTTAGTGTTTTTCTATTTTCGGTTTTTATGTGGAAATTAAAAGTGAAATTTATATATAAACTAAAATAAAGTAAAACAAACATACAAAATTTTTTAGAATTTTTCAAAATATTTTTGTATTTTTTATTAAATTAAAACTTCAAATAGGGAAAATAAATAATGTTTTTGATTTATTGAAACTAATATAACTAAATAAAAAGAAAAACAAAAATTACAGATTAAAGAGGTGATTAGCATGAGGTTATGTGAATTTGTATGGAATTATTGAAGATAATTAGCTATTTATTAATCGCAATTAACAAGCTAATTAAAAGTTTGCTTCATAGGACTTAAATGTAAATAAAAACTATTTAGAGGGCCAAATTAGGAAGAAGATAAGAAAAGGCATGGGTATCCCCACAATTTTCACACTGAAAAGCATGTGCCAGCGCACGTGAGTCGCAAATGTACCAAGCACGGTTCACTGACATGCATCCCTAGGGAACTTATTTACAAAATAAAAGACAAGAGGAGTAAAAGTGAAAATAATCATCGATACACATGCAAGTTGTGTGCTGACTAGACGGCTAGATCTCGATCTGGAGCGTTGGATCTACGATCGAAAATTGGGGCTGCTTGGACGGTCCGGATCAAAACTAGGGCTGCTTGTTCTTGATGTGATGGATGCGAGATGCTCAGGAAGAACGCCGATGAAGGTCTGGAGATGTGAGCTTCGATCGAACTGAATTCGAACGATCTTCATTCGTTCCTCCTCTTGAAAATCGGAATAGCTTCCCCATGCTCCTCTGCGTCTGTTGGATCTGCTTTGAAGCTCTAGAAACTGCATATCTCCGATCTGGAGGTCCGAAGGTTTGCAGCTGAGAATGAACTTCCAGATCTCAAATTCTAGCCTCTCGCACACTCCTAACACATGTAATTGAATCCTTATTACTCGGAGCTTACTCCAATCAAATTAAAAGATGTAAACAACGTCGAAATGGACATATTGGGGACCTCCAGCAGTGAGTGGTCGGGAAGGAGATCAGACTCCAGATCTCGTGCGATCTGGAGGGGACAGGTTCTGAAAGAATATGGAGAAGGATTGTGCGACTGTGATGGTATGATTGGATTTGGAAATGGAGGGTCGGAGAGCTCTGATAGTGCAGATCGGAGCTCGAATGAAGATTAATGGAAATAAGCTATAGACTGAATCAAGTTTTGAAATTAGGTGCTAAATCGAAGAAAACCTACTTAAATTACCTACAGATGGAAGGAATGAGTGATCTCCTCAATCCTCTACGGCTGGCGAAGAAGCTTCAACGATCTCCGATGGAGCTACAGCGATCGTTATGGATCTCATCCTCCCGTACTCCCTCACGTTGTTGGATGAAGAGGTTGAAGCCCTGTCACATCCTCAGCACTCGAGAACCATCCTTGGGCGATGATTTGCAAGAAAATAGATCAAAACAGAAAAGTGGATAAGGAGGGGTATTAATAGAGGTTAGAAATGGTGAAATTCAAAAGAGGGATCACATGCAAATCGAGGCTCGTTTATTAAAAATGAAGATCGAGCGAGCTACATCATTATTCGAGATATCAAATTGAAAAAGGAATCGACGGTGAAAACGGACAGATCGATTGGAAAAATCCCCAAAATAGGTCTGTCGAGGTTTATTCGGGTGGATGTTGGAAGATGGGAAGGCTAACCTGGGCCTACCCAATAGGGGTGAAGGGAGAATGAGACAAAAGCAAATAAGACAAAATAGCTAAAAATGTAAATAAATTAAAATAAAAATTGAAAATAAATTTAAATAAAAATAATATAAATAGATAATGGTTAAAATAAATATTCTCAATTATGGTGATTTTTAAGAAATTAAATAAATTAAATACATAGTTTAAAATAAATGTTAAGCTTTATTCATATGTATTTATACTATATACACAACACTTGAATTTTTAGTTATTTATTCTTACAAATAAATACATAATTTAATATTTTTTATTTTACAATATTTTTCAAGGATTTATATTTTTATTTTATTTTTATGGAATAAATTATTAGGTTAAATAAATAGGTATATTTACAATATATAGTGGTACATGTACAATATATACATTATTTAAATTTTGTGTATTTTGATTTTTGTAATTTTTATTTATATTTTTCTTCAAAAAAATACAATATTTACAGTTATTTAAAAATGCAATATGTGCACAAATATACATAAAATAACTTAAAATAATATACCAATGTACACTACAAGCAAATATACAGTACACTCCAAAAAGCCACTTTTTACATCTTAACTCTGATTTTAGTGAAGCCCTTCATTTTGAAGCTTATTTTATTTAGAGTAAATAAAAGTGAGTTTGCTTTAGTTTGAGTTTTTATGGAGAAGATATGGGTATCACAAGTTCGACTTTGTGGCTTTCTCAAAGTGTCATTATTCACACTATGTACATTGAGTCTTCTTGTAATTATTTATAATATGTACAACTTATTTTTATGTCCAAATTCCAAGAAAAAACTTTTTAATTTGAGATGAATTGGATGATAAATAAAATAGTTTAAAAATTATATACAAAATAAAGATGAATGATGACGATGAATGTCTAATTGATGAATAGTGAATGAATGGTTCTTTAATTATTATACACTAGGCCTTATCTCCCCCTACTTTATTCCTTGTTGATCAGGTCAAGTCTTGACCTTCTCTCGGGTTCAGAGTCAGCGTGTATTTATTATATGTATACGATCTTCAATTTCTTTATTTTTTTCTTTATTTCTTTCTTTATTTTTTTAAGTTAAAAATAGTGATAATAATACAATATATATAATAAAGAATTATAAAAAATAAAGTTTTATTAATATTTGCAAGTGTTTAAGAAAGGATTTTAAGCTAAAATAAATGAATAAAGATGATGAGATGCATATTCATCAATAAGTCAATGACCATGTCATTCATGATTAAATGTCAAGAGCACATATGTATGCCAAAACATCTTCTTTGATTTTATAAGGATTTTCGATATTTACAATCATCATCTACATGATACTTCCAAAGCACACTCGATGAGAGATCAAGACTATAGAGACATACAAACCCTAGATTGTTGTCCTATTGTCTATTTAGTTGTCATTCCTCATTTTTCTGAGGTAACTTGCATATTGCAACCACATACATTATGTCTTCAACTGCGAGTACAATATCTTGATCATGGATCCAATCCATGAGATTTTACTGGTTATTATTGACTATAATTTTGAGTGGCTTTAATGTATATTATCTGAAATAAGATAATCTACATAAATACATATTTTACTTTGATTAAGGATTTTATATCAAGTTGTTTTGCCTTGTGAACTCTAAAAGTTCATTTCCTTATTCACTTTCAAAGCAAGATACATACTTACCATTATATCTCAAGCAAGATCTAGGATCTCTTTCTTACCTTTGTTACATCTCAATAATATGAGAAACTACAACCCAGATAAAAAGAAGCAAGAACGCATTCCACCTTACAAGTCCAACTTGCATTTTCCAATTCAGCCTTTAACACCCGAGCCGACCACCCCTAAGGTGATGTTAACCCATTGTTAATTGAATTAATTGTAAACAAGAATTGAACTCGCTATGTGCAATGTAATATTGCCGCAATAATATGAAGAACTGGTATTAGGGTCACTACGCATACGACCTTACTCTTTCGAGAAGCAAAGAGCCAGATCCATGTGCGCTTGTATGTTGGAGTTGTCACTTCGAACAGGCATCTCAAGCATAGAATCCATGGTGACAGAACCCTTCACCTTGACGGGAGACCATGGATGTCATTTATATGATCCTTCATATCCCATTCAAATTTTAATTAATTATTGTGAATCATATTCACATAATCAATTCTTCATCTCTATTAATAATAGAGTGTTTATTTTAATTGGATCTAATTCATTTAATCGTATTAAATCAATTATCAATCCAATCAATTAAACAACAAATAATTAGGATTTGCTTGATATTAGTATACATCCTCATAAATACGTATTATTTTGTATTTTAATAATTAGAGTACAGCTTGACTTACTCATATTATCCTTTCCTAAAAAACGGATCCAACCAATTGATGAATCCCTGATTCTCACTCTTTATTCTTTTAATTTAGATATTTATCTTGGCAAAGCATCATGTACATAAGTATATATACAATAAGTTAGCATTTGGCATGCATATGTTAACAGTATATATTTAGCATGTATTTGTGCAAAAATAAAAGAATAAAGAATAAGTGAAAGGAAGGAGGTATTTAGAATAAATACAGAGTGACCCAAACCCCAAGAGAAGGTCAAGCCTTGACCTGATCGCCAAACAAAATAAGTAGAGAGAGATAGGGCCTACTCTATACTATATGTACTACTTGTATCTATAAATAATTATTTTTGACAAAATCAAAATAAAATGTTCTTTTTACCTCCTTGTATATAGTCCTAAAAATAAAACAAAAATTATAAAAATAAATAAAAATTGAAATAAAATCATCTCTCACTTGTACAAAATACATGTATATATGCCTCACTCCTTATTTATTAGATAAATGTAAATAAATAATAAAAATAAAATAAAAATTATCCTAGACTCCTAAAAACATGTTGTAAAGAAATAAAATATAAAATGGGGTATTTATGCAAAAATAAAAAAATAAAAATAATTGTGCAAGATACATAGGTATATTATACTTACATATAATACATTATACTATATAGAGATTAATTTTTTTCATAAAAACAATTAAAAATCATAGAAAAATTCCTTGAAAAATAACAAATATTTCTTATTTTGAAAACTTTTTGATTTAAAATCATTTGTTATTTTTTATTGAATTTGTAAGTAATTTGTATATTCCTATTTTCTGATTGGTCCAGGAGGGTTTGTTGACCCCGATCAACGCCCCCTCTTAGCTCGGGTCAGGTAGAAAACCCATCACCGGAGCCTTTTCTCTGATTTCTCCCGCCCGAATCCGAGCTCCTCTCTCCTCGAATCTTGGACCCAGGATACCTCGGACCTCCGTGATCCTCATGGATTCCTTAGATGATATGAATCGCTCTCGGGTCTCGTGCTTCTTGTTGATCCTTCTAGACCCTCGAGCTGTCTATAAAGTCTCTCTTCTGCCTCCACAGTGCCCTAGCTCGTTCCTCACCTCTTCTTCCACCCCCAGTGACCTCAGGTTGAGTGACAGCTGCCAGAGGCTCCCCTTGGATTGGAGTTTGGTGGACAGGAGACGCAGCTCAGCTACGTGGTCGGTGACCGCCGCCGCGTTCAGCCTCCCCGTCTTCCACAACATGGTTGAGGCCACTACCTCGCCGACCACCTCCACCTAGAGCTGGGGAACACACACCCTCCTCCAGGTATCCTTCATTTCCAGTTCATTTCCCTGTTCAATCCATTCTTCCCATCTATCGTCGCCGCTCATCCACCTGCTCCGACCAGTTGGTCAGAGCCTCGATATCCATACCTATCCATTCCAATCGACGCACAACATCGTCCTCTACCTTCCCTCATAGCCTAATCATCCTTAGGCTCGACCATCGGATCGAGATTAAGGTCGAGATCTCCTCCCCCATCTTTGTCGGAGATCGAACCCCGCCCCACCATCGCTTCTTTCCATTTTTGCTCACCCCGACCAGAGCTTCGCCCCGAGCCGAGCTTGCCTCCGCAGGTGTTTGCGCACGCAGGGATTCCAGTTCCAACCTCCAGAGGGTCCGTCGGAGTAGCTTTAGAGCCACGTACATCCAGCTAGTAGCTTCCTCATCGGACATGTCCATTCGACGTGAGTGGCTTCCACGACCTTGTCGGGCCCTTCCGATCGATCATCAGAGTCGAGGATCCCATATGAGGCTCTGGTGAAGTTCGCCAGAGTCCAGTTCTTCCAGGTCCCCTCTCCACCGTTGGATTGGTCCTCCTCTGTCAGATCTAATCCTAGACGCAACCAGAGTAGCCTTTGGGGTCGTTGGATCTGACACTTGACGCATCTGCACCCCACAACCTCGACATTCCCTGAGGTGACAGATCTGACACAACAGAAGATCTGAACCGCACATCCCCCTTCCACTTGAGCTCACCACGCATCCCCCCGCGCACGGCATGTGCCCTGTCGAGGGTATTTTACATTTGCTTCCATGCATCTTTATGTTTTACTTTTTAGTTTGTTAAATAAAGTTGTAGTTCAAACTTTTTGCTTATCAGTCTTCTAGATTTCCAGTATTTGCACTTTAGTCCTTCGAGTATGGATACACGTGCTTGCTCACGTGCTTTCGTGGTGATTTGCATCTTATATCATGTATTTTCTGATTGTTATATTTTGAACGGAATGTTTCTGTTAATTGTATAAATGCCCATGTACATGATGTAATTAGCATGTGTGCGAATGTTGTGGTCCTTTTACACTAAGTTCCCTGGACTTTTTGAATGCGTTAATGTTTGGTCTGGAAACCTTAGGATAATTACAATCAGGTCCCTACAACTTGTGTTTGATTTTGCATTAAATAAATATCATTTTAATTCCAAAAATTCCGTAAAAATTCCTATGAGCTCTTGTTATCTTATAGTAATTATTATAATTTTTGGGATTATTTTTGTTTAGTATTGTATTTTCTAAAAATCAAAAAACCTTAAAACATGTCTGTCAATTTTACAAAATACCAAGAAAATGTAATGAAAAATTCTATAAAAATTTGTGTATGTTCATCTTTGTGTGTTTTCACTTCAGTATCATTTTTGTTGTTTTATCTTTTACAAAAACCATAAAAATCGCAAAAGATAATAATTTTTATAAAAAATCATTAAAAATTCTAAAAAAAGTCAAAGAAATGGGTTTTCAGTTTATGTAGTTAGATCTTTTTATTTGCTTTATCATAAAAATCATAACAAGGGCATTTAGGTATTTTTAGTATTTTAAATTCACCCTTTGATCTAGGTTATACAGTGTTTTCATATTTTGTTGTTCTTTCATTTTTATAAAATCATATAAAAATCAGAAAAATACCATAAAATTATAAAAAGCACTTGCTTATTTGAATTATATAAAAATATTTTTATTTTAAATCTTTGAGCATTTGTGGTCCTAATAAAAAATTGTTTAAGTTTGATTTTCTTTATCTTTTTATTTGTTTTCTTATTAGAAAATATAAAAAATGAAAACTAAAAACCACAAAAAGATGCCTTTTATTTTCTAATTACCAACTACTTCGTAGGCTTTGCTTGTACTCCTTGTGTTCGACCCTGGTAGTTATACCAGGTTAAATAAATAGCGGAGACCGCTACATTGATTTTTGAGCTTGATTGTTTTAATTGTGGTCTTTATATTCTTGTTGAGTCTGGCTCAAGTGGTTGAGGTTGCAACGACCTTTGATATCACTTAACCTTGATCGCCCCGCTCACTAGAATGGCGCCGTTGTCGGGGAGCACAACTTATTAGTCGCTTCTCAGTTTTCTTTTTATTCTTATTTTATTATTTTCACCAATATCTCTTATAACTATTTTTCTGACACTAACCTGCTTGGCTTTTTGTGCGAAGGACCGCTCGAGGGACTCTGCAGCTTTCGGTTGGAGTAACCGCACCCGAGGAGGAGCAGGAGGATAGGAGGAGCTTAGTTATATAGGATAGAGTAGCTTTTTCTTTCAGCAGACTTGTTATTATTGTAATAGTACATGGACATACAGGACCTCACACTTTCTGGACTTGGCATATATCGGGGTATGTTTTACCAAGCACCGGTGTGCTCGGGGGACCTCACCACATTTTTTCGACGGTTTTGATTTTTCTTCCCTTTTTATTTATTTGATTCTCGAAGAATTTGGCCCATAGATCAAGGAATTCCTCTTATTGTGATGTAACCGCCTAAGTCCCAATCCCTAACTGTTTGCCTGCACCAATAGTTCGTAATTGGACCTACTTAATAAACTACTAATAAAAAGTTAACTCGGTTGCTTGAGATGTCATGTGTCGCTAGAGGCCGTATACAGCACGTGCATGATCCATTGTGGCGGACAGCGATCAGCATTAGAGACCGGACTCTGACCTCTCTCTCTCTCTCTGACCAGTTAACTACAGTTCTTCACGATTAGAAATTGCTCATCTAAGGTTGCTTTCTTCTTGCATCATTTAGATTAGTTTTGTTTCAATCTTTAAATTTATGTGCGGATCACCCTACATGTAGAGTGCTGGCGACAGGTGCGCATCTCTTATTTTGCATGCATCATCGTGTTTGATCGCGCATCGGCTTTTTCAACATCTCCTCCTATTTTTAGACTTAAAATAATCAGAAGATCGAAAAATTCATTAGGTGTTTTGCTTGCTTATTGAAAAATACCTAAAAAAGTGATACCATAAAATTGGGACTGCTAAACAAACTTGATCCTAAAAGACACCTCCCCTAAAATCTATCTTGGGAGAGTCGTCCCCTCATTATTTGGTTTGCTTGAGCAAGAGAGTGACCCGCACACTAGGATAGAGCCATACCTGAACTCTCTTTAGACTACTGGTCTTGGGGTTAGTCATTCTCCTGTGAGGATCGCTCTGGTCTCCGGTAAAGCGGGCCGTGATATCCTTAATAAAGCTAGTTGATCGGGTAGTCGATAAACGGTCCGCAACTTGTACTGGCTGGGAAAGATCTAGATTTGGGATTGGTCCAATCTCCTCGGAGTATCGGGTTCCTACCAGCTCGCTTAATCGCCCTGCTAGACTGAATTATCACCTAAATAAAATTGACAAGATAAAAGACCGAACCTTCACAGTCATCAGCTCCGCGTTGCGTAGGTGAATTGGGGGTTTAATTGTTGATCTTGTTTATTTCCAGATCCCATCTGCCTTCTCTCTACATCACGGTGATGGGCCAGAGGTCCCTTAGGCAACCTTTGGCTGCACCGCTTTCGAGCACTCCACCCCACTCATCTAGGTAGGTTTGAGAGAGCCTAGACCTGCTCTCCGAACCCGAGTTTGACTCCACCATGTTCCCCCTCGATCACCCTTCTTCTAGTCTTGAGGTTCCCGAGCAGAGATCAGCACAGATATTCATTCATTTAACGGCACCTGAGTTTGGGTCTTTGCCTTTGCAGAGATCCCAGAGATGGCCAGCAGCGAGGAGCGCACCGATGGGCAGCCCCAGAGTACCACATATGTTCTAGACCAGGGAACCATCAACAACACACTATTAGCCTCCATGGAGATGATGCAGAGATAGATTAGAGACCAAGGAGACTTTATAGTAGAGGTGCGCCGAGAGATGGCACAGATGCGAGACGAACGAGGAGAGCTGAACAGAGTAGGCGGTGGAGAGATTTCAGATCTAGGAGGAGGAGACGGAGGACATCCAAAGGAGCCACGGGAGCCAGTCTGACCATCTAGGCCGATGAGAGAGTTGCACAGCCCTAGTGCGACTCTTACACACCACTGGATTCTGCTTTTGGTGATTCTGGGAGATTTCAAGCTCCCCCCTCAGACTATCCAGCACCCAAGTTCCATGGGCTTGCCACCGAGGAGCCGCATCTTCATCTGTAAGAATTCGAGATGATTTGCATCATTGTCCACGATAGATACGTGGATGAGGACACCATCAAGATGATGGATTTTCCGTTCTCTCCGGTCGATAGAGCAACCTATTGGCTGAAGCATTTGGGGAGATACGTCACTTCGTGGGAGCAGCTTCGGACCAATTACTAGAACAAGTACTATCCACTCGATCGGATGAACGCAGCACGGGCTCTGATCAATAATTTCTCCATGATCCCCAACGAGCAATTCCATGAGGCGTGGGATCGTTTCCGTGAGTTCATTGGCCGGTGTCAACACCATGACATCTCCAAGCCCAATCTAGTACAGAGCTTCTTTTGTGGGCTGACACCGGAACTGCAGGGGCTTGTGAATGCTTCTTGTGGGGGATCCTATTTTGCCAAAGACGAAGACCAAGTCTGGGCCATCTATGAGGAGATGGCCGAGAACTACACAATGATGTCTCAGATCAGGATATACACTCAGGGGAAGCCTCCACCCCAGGCCGTGACATATCACAGGATATCATGGGTCGATGCAGGTCCATCTACCTCTTCAGTAGCCGAAGCACAGGAAGAGTCGTCGGTCATTGATATGGGCATCATCAGCGAGAAGCTGGACCGTATCGAGATCATCGAGAAGAAGCAGTGCCAGGGCATGACTCAGATCGATCAATTGGCACAGACTTTAAGTGAATTGAAAATCCAGATCATGGGCCTCCAAGAGGCACAGACGGCTTCTCAGCCCCGTCTCAGGTTACAGGCTAATCCTAGCAGCAGCTTGTCCCAGCAGTCCGCCCTACTTCATCAGGTTCACCACATACAGACAGAGCCATACCAACAACTGCAGCACTAGTACTCTCAGCCATCGCCATCTCAGGACACTCAAATGGTGGTGTATCAGTAGGATCAACCACTGGCAGTTCTTCCTTCATCTCCCTACGAATAGGAGCCATCGATGGAAATCAATGGGATTTGGTACGACCGACAGCAGCCCAGGATCTGTCGAGATCATCCTGGATTCAAGTGGTCGACTGGAGGTACCTCATCCCATTCGTAGCCTCCAGCTCAAGGTGGGCAGTTCGGCCAGCAGTCGCAGTAGTAGCCCCAGTTTTCCCAGCATCCACAACAACATGTCCAGCCAGGTCCTCATCCCTACCAGCAGGGACAACAGTGGAGGCAGCACTAGCAGCAGCCTCAGCAGTATTCTCAGCCTCTGAATCACCAGTTTCAGCAGCATCCTCCCTTTCAGCGAGGCCATCCGTCCGGTTCTCATGGTCCAACCTATGAGAACCTTGCTCTTGATGATCTAGCCCACTTACTCTCAGACCAGCAGGCCACATTCAGACGGGAGATGGATGAGTTCCGCCAGGAGATGAGGGAGATCATTAAAGGAAAGGATGCCATACCCGCTCAGATTGAGCCCAACCCAAATAATCTAAAAAGAAAATCTGAGCAGGTACAGTTTATAGGGACTACCACTCCTAGTGATGTATTGGGTGATATTGCTTCATATACATTTGATGCTGACTTTGTTACACTTAAGAGCGGTAGGATGCCAGTCGGTGGTGCCTCATCTGAGCGACGACACCATGAGGATGCAGGAGCGCCAGATGAGGAGGAGGATAGCGGTGTTGAAGCTGCTTAGGATAATGATGATGGTGGTGCTGATGCCACCAAGGATGTTGACCCAGCTGACGGTACTGAGGCCGTCGCTTCTCCAGATGCAGAGGGTGGTGTTGATGCCACTAGAATTCCAGATGTTGAGCCAGAGTGCAGTGCTGATATCATAGTTCTCGATGTCGTGGGCAGTACTGAGGCCACCCCTTCTATTCCAGTAGTGTTGTCTCCAGTTTCCGTACATTGGGACCTTTTGAAAAATACCAAAAATAATAAAGGAAAGGTTTCTTCATCTTCGAGTCCATATGTGATGCATGATGATATTAGTATGGATTCTAGTCCTTCTCATTAGTAGGAACCCATTCCTAGCCCTCTATCTGAGGAGGGCCCGACATCCCCTTCCCCCAGGCACTTCGCTTGGCGAAAGGGAAGAAAATAGAAAATCTAAAAAAAGATCAGCAACTAGAGTTCAGCCAACAGATGATTGATAGATTCCATATCCAGCTGACTCTACAGGAGGTACTTGAGCACATCCCTCTCTTCTAGAAGAACTTGAGAGAGAAGACCACTATACACAGGAAGAAGAGGAACCATCAGGCAGAGATCCATGTGCTGACCCGTGCTAGTTGCTTCGCTATCCAGAACCATCTGCCAGCCAAAAGCCAGATGCATGAGCTCCCTATGTCAGATGCCATATTCATGAGCAAAGATTCGACCATACTTTATTAGACAACGGCTCTTCTATCAACCTCCTTTCGGCAGCCTTACTCGACTGATTCGAGTTTGGCCCTCTCTAATATAGCAGGACAGACCTTCAGTTTGTTGATAGATCTATCAAGAGGCTGAAGGGATTGTTGAAGGACGTGGTCGTCACACTTCAGGGCCTGAACTTCCTCGTGGACTTCATCTTGTTGGACATGGAGATCCCTGAATCTGTGTCCAATACCCCCATCATTCTACGATGTCCATTCTTGGCCACAGCCAAGGCGGTATCCGACCATGATAGTGGGAGGGTATACTTTAACATCGAGGGTGAGAGTATACAAATAGAGACGATCGATGAGACCAGAGCGCGAGACTCGGCTTGCTCAGAGCAGTTTAGCAATGCAGAGCAGACGACAGAGGCAAAGCGAGGCGTCCACCAGGAGTGCAACTTTGTGATCACTGATGATGAAGCCGCTGATGAATCTCCATTTCATCACCTTTATTCTATCATTTTGGCCTTAAAAACCCCAGCAAATACATGTAAATAGCATCAATTTGTTCATAATAGCATTCATTATTTATTGTATTAAGTGTACATAAAATAAGGCTTTTAATACCAAAATTATAGAATAAAGAGAAGAAAAGAAAAAGGAATAAAATATTGCAAATATTTTATGACCCTAGCCCCGAGACCAAGGCCAGCATGGAATTGGTCGACAAGGAATAAAATAGGGGGAGATAAGGGCCATTATACAATAAATACCTCATTTATTCATGCATTGATTTATGCATTTTTGACACCTATTTTGTATATATTTAGTCATTCATCAAATAAAGAAACTTTGTTCATGAAAGTTGTAGATAATAATGTAAATAAAAATACAAAATTGAGTTTGTGTAAAAATAATACACAGTGTACATTTTATACCCAGAATAAAAAGCCAAAATCTCAACTTCACAGACCCATATCTTGCAAATAAAAACTCAAAATCACCCAAACTCACCTTTAATTGTATATAGCTTTCCAAGAACTATTTAATAAAATTGGTTTCATAATTTTTAAAGTTCATCTGTATAAGTTAGGTTTTTGGCCCTCCTTGTACATAGTACTGATTAAAATATTCCATTTATTCATTATTCATTATTTTTATAAATTTATATTTTTATAATTTTGTAAATAATATATATCATACATGTACATATTGAAATTAAAAGAAAACCAAAAAGAATTTGTAAAATAAAATAAGTCTATAAGCTACATAGACAAAATACCTATGTTACCTATATATATAAATAAAAAGGGATTTTCATTCTTTTATTCTTGATTCATCTATATTTTTATAATAAGGTATATAATATATATATCTTATTAAAAATACAAATCCAAAATAAAAACAAATAAAATTCATTAAATAAATAAAATGTATATAATATATAGGTAAAATACCTATAAGTATACCTACATATACATATACCTATTTATTTAAAAAATGTAAATAAACTCATAAAAATAAAAAAAATACTTATACTCACAAAAATAAGTTATTAATAAATAAAATAGGAAAGTAAAGTAATAAAATAAAATAAACAAATTAAAAATAAATACATATAAATATACTTATAAATACATTATTAAAATAAAACCATAATAAAATACTTCAAAAAATAAATAAAAATCATAAATAAATACTACATTAATTTATAAACATTTTTAATTTTATAAGTAAAATCTAATTAATTCATTTATTATGTTAAATAAATGGGTCAAGTTCGTCCTGACGTGGACCAATCAGGGGCCAGGGAGTGTTGACCTCCGGTCAACTCCCCCCTATGCCTCTGACTCCCGTCAGACATGTCGCTTCCCCCGATTTCTTGCATTTTTCCCGCTCGACTCAGTGCTCCGTCACCGTCGATCTCTTCACGGATTTTTCTCCCAGATGCATCATGACCCTCACCGCATATTCGATTCGTTTGTACATAGCCCAGGTTCTTTGATTTTGGCCAATCAATAAGGGCGCCCCTCCTGTTTATAAATAACTCCATCTCCTTCGTCCGAGCTTTTTTGGCCATTTCCTAAGCCCTAGAACCCTCGCCATCGGCCAAGCGTGCATCCTGGTGACAGCAGGAGGTTCCCTGAAGGGTCGAGGAGGTTCGCGGAGGAAGGAGATGCGCCCACGGCGGCGCTCCGGCAGTCGTCCTGCTCCTTGGCCCTCTTGCCAAGTTGAGTTGCGCATTTACATTTCTTAGGTAGTTTTTCCTTCCCGCATTTCATTTCTGTCTTTTATTTTGCATTTAGATTATTAGAGTAGCGTAATTTAGGTAAATCGAAGTTCGCCGGAGCTCAGCTCCGGCGACTTCGCCACCGTGTTTCCGACCGTTCCCCGACTTCATTTCACCATCATTTTCTTCCCTACCGTATTCTCCACCTCCCAGCCACTCTGTCCAACCAGATCTGCTCCAGATCTGCGAGTCGAAGCCTCAACTCCGCCACTCGCCGGAGGCTTTGCCATTTCGCCCATTTTCACGCTAACAGCTTCAATTTCAGGTCGAGGGTGAAGCCCTCGAGCCATGTGGTCTTCCTGTGCAGGTTAGGTGCGTTGAAGAGCACCAGGAGGCGATTCACAAGCGGGCGGAGGTATCTGGAGCTCCGTTCCTTCTCCGAGCTCGTGGCGGCGCTCCAGCGTGCCTCTGGCCGATCCAAGCACTCCCGCAGATAGAGCAACCCTCCAGGAAGCTTTTGGGACCTTCATGTGCGGCGAAGACCGGCGGAGGAGCGAGATCCGGCCGGAAGAAGTTCGCCCCGGCGAGCTTGCTTCCCTGTTCTTGCACGTGCGCTCTCCGCCGTTGGATGAAGACGAAGGCCCAGGTCGAAGATCAGCCGTCCGATTCCCCAGTGCTCAGACCGTCAGATCACGCGAGTGATCTAATCTCAGGCGTCAGATCGCGAACTGTCATCGGCTCACGTGAAGGCGCCACGTGGATTAGTGGATGAAGACCAGCCGTTGGATTCAGCGCCTTTGGGGGTAAATTGCAAAACCAGCCCCCGTTCTTTTTGTATTTAATTTTTAATTCTGTAAATAATTTTTAACGTTGTAAATAAATTGTGTTTTTTGCTGAAAGGACCCTGAGGTTTATAGAATTACAAATAGGTCCTTCCGCGCCTCACGTGCAGTCCCACGTGAGGTGCGTGAAATTTGCACTTCAACCCTGGCGATTTTTGTTAATTGTGAATTAGCCCCAAAACTTTAAATAAATGTTTATTTCTGTAGGTATTTTTACACCGATGCCCCTGGTATTTATTTTATTTACAAAAATGCCCATGTTAGGCTGTTTATTTTTGTGTCTTTTATCTATTTATTAAAAATACCTATGAGGCTTCTAAAAATCCAGAAAAATTAGGATATGCGTTTCATGTGATGTCCTTGCACGCCCATATTTTATTTCACATTTTTTTTGCATTTTTCCTAATTATTAAAAATGAAAAAGAAGCCCTTTTGTACTGTTTAAATTAGAAAATACAAAAAAATTATAAAATGCTTTTGAAAAATTACAAAAAATATATATATAGTATATTTATATGTATATTGAGTCCAGAAATTGAAAAACCCTAAAAATAAGAAAAAGAAAAAAAATAAAAAAATCAGAAAGCTCCAAAATCCAACAAAAAAATAGAAAAACTCTTAAAAATCCCAAAAATACATTTTTTTCTCTTTTATAATTATCTATATATTATTATTAATGTATTAAAATTAGTTTGGGTAATTTTGGGAAATATTTGATATTTTTAAAACCCAAATTATATTCGGCCATTTAATTAGTCCTATATTGTGGACATTTTTGAAATTAAAATACATAAAAATTAGAAATATTCCAGAACAATAACAAAAAATTAGAAAAATATCAAAAGCTAAAAAAAATATTATATATATATTAAGCATTTATATCTATATATATATGTATATCCATATATTATACTACTTCTCTCTCTCCTCTTATATATATACCTCTCTATATATACATATATGTATGCATATTATATAATAAAATATTAAAAGAAAATTAAAAAAATATAAAAATAAAAGAAAATAAAAAATGTTTATTATTATAAAATCAAAAAAACCCACAAAAACAATAAGGATTGGACATGATCAATGAATTGAATAAATTGTACATCGTATACATTCCCTTCGCCTCCCAGTGTTCGACCTCTACCTGTACTTACACCTATACACATTTACATGTAGAGTTATAATAAATTTTAACTCCACATTTTTGGATATTCATTGCATATATTTATTGTGTGTTAACTGTTGATTGATTTGGGAGTCTGTCTGAGGTCACCTCAGCGACTGTCGATCCGCCTTGTGGAAAGACACGACCTTGGCAAATCCCCTTTCATCAAATGGCGCCGTTTCCGGGGAGGCAACGGATTTTGTATGAATTTTGTGTGGTTTTTAATTCATTTATTTAATTCTTTGCTCATGTCCATTATATGTTTATTTATTTGATTTTTTATTTTTTATTGGCATTATCTGATTTACTGTTCTGACCCATCTTCCTTCTTTGTCTTTGATGCGAGGGACCGCCAAGCGAAGGAGGACCTTCTAGGAGGACCTATGCACCCAAGTAAGGCGGAGTTGGCTTTTCTACGCCAGCCAACAGAAGAGAGCATCAAGGACAGATGAAGGAGAGTTTTTGGAAGACAGTCCACACATTTTATGCATTTTATTTCAATATGTATATTTATGTGAGAGAGCGACTCTTGCATTGTACTAATACAGGACTCTCACAGGTACACTCCGACTCCCGAGGTCCAGTGCCCGAGGGATTGTTCCCTTGGGGGCCTCGATGGTTTTGATGCTTTTCCTTTTTTATTTTATTATTTTGTGTGAATGAGCCCTTAGCCATAGGAGTTGCTTGTTCGTAGAGTTAGGTCCAAACACCTTAATATATATTTGCATGTACCTATAGTTCGCTTTGGACCTAGATCAAACTCTAAACAGTCGCCTCGCCATCTCTTAGCCCTTGTGCCACAGCGATCCCCGCAAAGCACTATCTCCTAAACTCAAGTGTGTTGAGCAGAGGAGGGGTGAGCCAAGACCGGACTTTTTAGTCTAAAGATGAACGAGCGACTTGTGGTGCTTCACGATAATAGCAATTTATGAACCTAGGGCGATTTCTTCGGCTTGCATTTGCATATAGCTTGGGTTTCAAATTCGGTTATGCATTCCGCATGGAGAGAGCTGGAGGCACTATAAGTCTTCTTACTTAGCATGCATCATCGATTTCCGACTTGCATGGCTTTTCCGATCTTCTCCCTCTATTTTTGCCAACCTAGGATGCTTAATGGAAATTGGAACCTCGATAGGCACGTGCATTGAAAATACCCAAAAAAGTGATAACTTAAATAAAAATTGGGACTGCTAACTCTATTGAACCTAAAAATAAAACGTAATGGATTCCTTGTCTTGGGGAGTGCAACCCCCTTATTGTATGTGTTTTAAATTGCTTATGTATACACTAAGGAGTAGAGCCCAAATCCCATTAAGCCTCCTTGGTGTTTGTACAACTTCGTGATTCTCACCTCACTCTAAAACTGAAAAGATAAATGATCGTCACCTGACGGTCTTCACTGTGTTGAGTAGGTGAATTGGGGGTTTGCCTTGTGTCTTGATTGTGACTGGGAGTCCATTATGCTTTTCTTTCATTATTAAGAGTAGTTGGTCACGTTCGTGTGAGTCATGCATTTTTCATCTATGAGTCTCTCTACCTCTCTTATACATATATCTCTTCATTTTGCATCGAGTCGTGATATTGGCGCTTGAGCTCAATCATTTCTTCGCCAAGCCCTTCGTTTCCCTCTTCTTCACCATCTTCTTTGTATCCACTGTATCATCCACATCTTCTCCGGTTCAAGGAGAGCCTGCTCTTCGGACCACCATTTTGACGATGTTCCCGCCTTGTGTGGAACACCCAATTTTGTCTATGTCCCGATCTTCTCGCCCGCCCTCCTCGTTCCCCCTGTATCACCTTTCTACCCCCCATGATATTGGCACGCACGCTCAATCAGCTTCTCCACCCCAGTGTGTATCCTTCGTATCCATCTTCTTCGTGTACCCCGTATCACCTCTCCCTTTACCCCGGGAATGTTGTGCATATTGATGAGGCCCGCATCGAGGATTATGTATACAGATTATTTGTGTAAGTCGGGACAATGATGTTGAGGATGCTAAGATTGATTTGGTGGGTTGATACATGCATACGAGTTTATTGAGGATTTTTGTTGATGCATAGAGCATAGGTGTGATTCTTTATTGAGGAATTAGATCTCGCACACCGGATTGAGGATGTGATATGATGCCATGACTTGGTGATGATTTCATGAATATTGATTGATCTATCTATTTTGAGGTTCCACCCATCTTGATTTTGAGGATTGAATGATTATTCTGACTTGGAGTACCTGATAAAGGTATGCGGATCCTGCATGATCTCTCATCTTCATGTTTGACCCATATTTGACCTCCTGACTCTTCGATCCACCCATGGCATTTAGAGGAATCCTGATGACATATTGTGCCATCTCAGCTGATTAGAGTAACTTGAGGGACCGCATTGTGAATGACCTGATTATTTGCTCCCTCACATGACCTTATGCCCTCCTATGGATTGATGGATTCACACTATTTCGAGGACCTGAGATTTTATGCCAGCATTTCCATGACCTACATTGATCTCGTTTGCATTGCTCCCCGAGGACTATCTGCGGGAGAATGCGACAATTTCTAGGACTATGGTTTCAGCCACTGCTTGGGTCGCCATTGTGATGGGACCCGAAACCGAGTCAGATGATATGCTTGATTGGCCTCCCCCGGTGATTGTGTACCTGACCTGTCAGTACACGAGGCCAATGTACTAGACTCATCTGAGTTCGCTCTCCTTGATGGTCCTCGCAAGGCAGAGCTCCACTTTTCTGATTATTCCCTGCCTAGTTCATAGCTCCCCGTGGGTTATCTGCGGGAGACTATGACATATTTCCGATCAGATTGGTCTCTGCTGTTGGTAGCCGATTTTTCGACTACTGAGACCACTATGTGGGTCCGTCTGATGGATCCGGCTCCTTCGAGCCCTTCTCTCTCCTTGACGACCCTCGCAAGGTAGAGACACACTCTGACTATTCCTTGCCTAGATCGCAGTACTCTCCGAGGACTATCTGCGAGAGACTGCGACACTCTCTTTACGTTCGGTTCCCACTGCTGACTGTGTCTCCGATCTGCGGAGCACGGAATCGAGTCGTCTGATATACATGATTTTTGGTCCCATCTTGAGTTGCGTATCAGATCTGCGGATCATGGGACCCATCTGATTAGACTCCTTTGAGCCTGCTCGTCTTGACGGTCCTCACAAGGTTGAGCTCCCGATATCTGCTATTTTCATGACTAGCTGGTAGCACGTTCCCCGAGGGTTGTCTATGGGACGTTGCCACATTCTTTAGACTCTCCGGTCTCTTCCGCTGGTAGCCGTTATGTCGCCTACCGAGACTGATACTGATGATCCGTCTGATGGATCACTGACGCCTTTGCGTCCGCTCGCCTTGACGACCCTTGCAAGGTTGAGTCTCTTTCTGAATATTCGATGATTAGCATGTACCACTCCCGGAGGGCTATCTATGGGAGGGTACATCATTTTCTAGGTATTCGGTTTCATTTCTGGTGTCTCATGTCTATTGGAACACGAAGCCGAGTCTTTTTGAGTTGTGTACTTGGTCCCCTCTCTGATTGTGTATCCGATCTGCGGATCACGGGACCAAGTCTTCTGATTATCCCGGCTCCTTTGAGACTGCTCACCTTGACGACCCTCGCAGGGTTGAGCCATGTATTGCGGTATTCGGTGTGTCTCCTCTGATCTTCCGACCTCATGACCACCGAATGCCACGATGTCTCTTGTTCCTTACTTTTCCATATCTTTTTGAGACTCTGATTGACCGGAGGAGTCTGTACTGCTCTTTCTTCCTCCCGGTCTTACGGTATCAGCTCTGTTTCCTCAGGCTGACCCTTTGAGCCGACTGACTGCTTCATGCTACCGAACCCGATATCTATCCTTTCGATCTGTTTGTCCCCGGTAGCAGACACCCACCTGACTGCATATCAGGGTGTCTTTTCACCTTCTGACCGCGTCCTCGTTCTCACGGGGAGACGACGATGAGAGCACGGTAGTCGCTTACCAGATACTGTCCTGAACTTCACTAGTTTCTTCACCACTTGTATATATGTGTGCCTTGTTCTTTCTCCCGCATGCTAGGTGTACCCCAGATCTATCGCCATATCTTTGTGTCTATACTTCGGACGTACCTTGTCCTAAGTATAGGGGGTACACACCGAGTTGTTCTTTCGTTGTTCAGTTTGGTCACTCCTGTTGTTGCCTGTACTTAGGATTATTTGATCCTAAGTATAGGGGAAGTGATGCATATATTCTCCACGATCGTTTCATCTATCTGTATATATTTCTCTTCCCTTCTTTTCTTCTTTTCTTCTTTTCCTTTTCTATCTTCTGTATCTAAATAAAAGGTGTTGCCCCTTTGTGTCAGTTTCCTGTACTTAGGACGTACTTTGTCCTAAGTATGGGGGAGTGCACCATTGATTTGTTCAAAAGATCTGTTTATTCCCACCCTTGACCCTCCCTGCTTTGTGTACAGTCTGCTATACTAAGGATTACTTGATCCTAAGTATAGGGGGGACGGTCAACTTCTCATTCGTTCATCTCTTATTCATATATTCTTTAGACTTGTCTATACTCAGTACGAGTTATGTCTTCTCTTTCTCTTTTCCGATCTATGAGGACATAGCTCAAGCTAAGTATAGGGGGGTCGTATATACTCTGTATATACTATATCCATAACTCGTACTTTCGTATAATTATTAATAAATATGGCTAAAAATATGATATAATTCATTAAGTAATAATGATTTTTATCCCTCAGATTCTTTTTGTATATACTGAATAATAAATTAGGTTAAAAATATTCTTTGCAAAATGATTTGAAAAAATGGTGTGAACTGTTTGGAAAACTTTTTGTGAAGTATTTTCAACCTTTGTAAACATATGTTGATTGCAAAAATTCTTCTATTTGTGTGAAATAAAGGATTTGAAAACCTATTTGCAAATGATTTTGAAAATGTTTGTAAAAATATTTTGAAAAATGTATATAGTGTTTGAAAAATCTTTGCAAAATAACTTTCAAATGTGTGTAAATATTTGCAAAAAATATTTTGTACTATAGTTTTCAAAATGTTTTCTAAATAAATCTGAGGAATAAAGGCATCTTAAGAAATAAAAACACAAAATAAAATACATAGAATTGTATATACACCTTACTAAATTACTTTGTTAAAACCTGTAAATTCTTTAAGTCCTGTAAAATAAAGCGGCACGCCCGTGTAAATAGTTGTATATATGTATACTTTGGATACCAAAATTCTTTCTTTGTGCAAAAATTTTTCTCTTTGTTTTCAAAAAAATCTTTGAAAAACTGCATTATTCTTTGCATATTTGTAAATAGCATTTGCATAGCATTTCTATTCTTTCATTGAGCTTGATGATTGAACTAGTCCAAAAAAGTCGAAAATTGGAGCTTGGTTAGACCTTACCGCACCTAACTGCACTGGAGCCTTACGGGAACTAGGTTTAAGGTACTTCAGGTCTATACATACTTAATTCTTTGAGAAATCAGGGCTGGGTTCAAGTCACCTCAACTGACTAACTAGAACTTTTCGAGACACACGCATCATGACTCTTGTCGACCGTGACCTAACTTGGACACTTGCACCTTTCACTTGGCTCAACTCAGTTGGAGTGGTGAGGGGGTTGGATTTGCCAGTCTGAGACGCACACGGGTGGAAACATTCGTCCTCGTCTAGGGAGGGAAGTGCACCCCAACCTGGTCCAATAGCCATGAGGTCTAAAGACAGGAGAGTGTGGGTTGCAATAATGCTTCAAAAGAGGGATAGTCTTCTGGCTCAAGGGGAAAAACTCCTTATGTAAATGCTGTTGTATATAGTATGTTGAAAAAAAATCTCCAAAAAAAGTGGACAGGCTTGAAAATAAAATAAAGTGCCTGCCAGAGTATATATATATATATATATATATATGTTGTATAGAAAATAAGCAAGCTTGAGCATCAAAGTTATACCATGTGAGCCTGCAGCTGGATGACTTGACTACACTGGTCAGGCATCCCAGGATAGGTAGCTACACTGGCTAGCGTCCATTCTTTTCTCTACCTCCTCCTCTTGAGTTGGATGCCACTTGAACTTAGAAGGGAATACCCCGCTCCTCGAGGAAAGAGTTGTTGGATTAGGGAATCATTGGGTTGTCATTCTGGAGAAGTCAGTTTCTTTGTCATTTCAGTTGGGGAGAGCCACTATCACTTACACGTACAAGTCAGCTTCATAGCCATAAGGGTTTGCGTATGATGTAGGCTAGTTCTGACCTGGCTATTGAGGTGATTTGAACCAAGTTCTGTGACTCTTGAAGGCTGTTGTGCTTTAAATTAGGTTCCCTATCAGGTTCCACACACAATTTCACACCAAGGTCTAACCTGAGCTCCAGACTTTGATTTTGTACAGATAAGTATAATAATCATGGTCAATTCAATTTATTCTTTGAATTCTTTATTTTTGCTTTTTCTTTTCTTCTTATTCTTTATTCTTTTTGAACTTATTGCATAAGTATTTGCTAGGGACTAGCAAAGGCAAGTATAGGGGGGGTGATGAATCTCCATTTCATCACCTTTATTCTATCATTTTGGCCTTAAAAACCCCAGCAAATGCATGTAAATAGCATCAATTTGTTCATAATAGCATTCATTATTTATTGTATTAAGTGTACATAAAATAAGGCTTTTAATGCCAAAATTATAGAATAAAGAGAAGAAAAGAAAAAGGAATAAAATATTGCAAATATTTTATGACCCTAGCCCCGAGACCAAGGCCAGCATGGAATTGGTCGACAAGGAATAAAGTACGGGGAGATAAGGGCCATTATACAATAAATACCTCATTTATTCATGCATTGATTTATGCATTTTTGACACCTGTTTTGTATATATTTAGTCATTCATCAAATAAAGAAACTTTATTCATGAAAGTTGTAGATAATAATGTAAATAAAAATACAAAATTGAGTTTGTGTAAAAATAATACACAATGTACATTTTATACCCAGAATAAAAAGCCAAAATCTCAACTTCACAGACCCATATCTTGCAAATAAAAACTCAAAATCACCCAAACTCACCTTTAATTGCATATAGATTTCTAAGAACTATTTAATAAAATTGGTTTCATAATTTTTAGAGTTCATCTGTAGAAGTTAGGTTTTTGGCCCTCCTTGTACATAGTACTGATTAAAATATTCCATTTATTCATTATTCATTATTTTTATAAATTTATATTTTTAGAATTTTGTAAATAATATATATCATACATGTACATATTGAAATTAAAAGAAAACCAAAAAGAATTTGTAAAATAAAATAAGTCTATAAGCTACATAGACAAAATACCTATGCTACCTATATATATAAATAAAAAGGGATTTTAATTCTTTTATTCTTGATTAATCTATATTTTTATAATAATTTATATGTTATATATATCTTATTAAAAATACAAATCCAAAATAAAAACAAATAAAATTCATTAAATAAATAAAATGTATATAATATATAGGTAAAATACCTATAAGTATACCTACATATACATATGCCTATTTATTTAAAAAATGTAAATAAACTCATAAAAATTAAATAAAAATATATTTATACTCAAAAAAATAAGTTATAAATAAATAAAATAGGAAAGTAAAATAATAAAATAAAATAAACAAATTAAAAATAAATACATATAAATATACTTATAAATACGTTATTAAAATAAAACCATAATAAAATACTTTAAAAAATAAATAAAAATCATAAATAAATACTACATTAATTTATAAACATTTTTTATTTTATAAGTAAAATCTAATTAATTCATTTATTATGTTAAATAAATGGGTCAAGTTCGTCCTGACGTGGACCAGTCAGGGGCCAGGGAGTGTTGACCTCCGGTCAACTCCCCCCTGCGCCTCTGACTCCCGTCAGACATGTCGGTTCCCCTGATTTCTTGCATTTTTCCCGCTCGACTCAGTGCTCTATCACCGTCGATCTCTTCACGGATTTTTCTCCCAGATGCATCATGACCCTCGCCGCATATTCGTTTCGTTTGTACATAGCCCAGGTTCTTTGATTTTGGCCGATCAATAAGGGCACCCCCTCCTGTTTATAAATAACTCCATCTCCTTCGTCCGAGCTTTTTTGGCCATTTCATAAGCCCTAGAACCCTCGCCTTCGGCCAAGCGTGCATCCTGGTGACAGCAGGAGGTCCCATGAAGGGTCGAGGAGGTTCGCGGAGGAAGGAGATGCGCCCACGGCGGCGCTCCGGCAGTCGTCCTGCTCCTTGGCCCTCCGGCCAAGTCGAGCTGCGCATTTACATTTCTTAGGTAGTTTTTCCTTCCCGTATTTCATTTCTGTCTTTTATTTTGCATTTAGATTATTAGAGTAGCGTAATTTAGGTAAATCGAAGTTCGTCGGAGCTCAGCTCCGGCGACTTCACCACCGTGTTTTCGACCATTCCCTGACTTCATTTTACCATCATTTTCTTCCCTACCGTATTCTCCACCTCCCAGCCACTCTGTCCAACCAGATCTGCTCCAGATCTGCGAATCAAAGCCTCGACTCCGCCGCTCGCCAGAGGCTTCGCCATTTCGCCCATTTTCACGCTAACAGCTTCAATTTCAGGTCGAGGGTGAAGCCTTCGAGCCATGTGGTCTTCCTGTGCAGGTTAGGTGCGTTGAAGAGCACCAGAAGGCGATTCACAAGCGGGCGGAGGTATCTGGAGCTCCGTTCCTTCTCCGAGCTCGTGGCGGCGCTCTAGCGTGCCTCCGGCCGATCCAAGCACTCCCGCAGATAGAGCAACCCTCCAGGAAGCTTTTGGGGCCTTCAGGTGCAGTGAAGACCGGCGGAGGAGCGAGATCCGGCCGGAAGAAGTTCGCCTCGGCGAGCTTGCTTCCCTGTTCTTGCACGTGCGCTCTCCGCCGTTGGATGAAGACGAAGGCCCAGGTCGAAGATCAGCCGTCCGATTCCCCAGTGCTCAGACCGTCAGATCACGTGAGTGATCTAATCTCAGACGTCGGATCGCGAACCATCATCGGCTCACGTGAAGGAGCCACGTGGATTAGTGGATGAAGACCAGCCGTTGGATTCAGCGCCTTTGGGGGTAAATTGCGAAACCAGCCCCCGTTCTTTTTGTATTTAATTTTTAATTCTGTAAATAATTTTTAACATTGTAAATAAATTGTGTTTTTTGCTGAAAGGACCCTGAGGTTTATAGAATTACAAATAGGTCCTTCCGCGCCTCACGTGTAGTCCCACGTGAGGTGCGTGAAATTTGCACTTCAACCTTGGCGGTTTTTGTTAATTGTGAATTAGCCCCAAAACTTTAAATAAATGTTTATTTATGTAGGTATTTTTGCACCGATGCCCCTGGTATTTATTTTATTTGCAAAAATGCCCCTGCCAGGCTGTTTATTTTTGTGTCTTTTATCTATTTATTAAAAATACCTATGAGGCTTCTAAAAATCCAGAAAAATTAGGATATGCGTTTCATGTGATGTCCTTGCACGCCCATATTTTATTTCACATTTTTTTTGCATTTTTCCTAATTTTTAAAAATAAAAAAGAAGCCCTTTTTGTACTGTTTAAATTAGAAAATACAAAAAAATTATAAAATGCTTTTGAAAAATTACAAAAAAATTATATATAGTATATTTATATGTATATTGAGTCCAAAAACTGAAAAACCCTAAAAATAAGAAAAATAAAAAAAATAAAAAAAAATCAGAAAGCTCCAAAATCCAACAAAAAATAGAAAAACTCTTAAAAAGTCCCAAAAATACATTTTTTTCTCTTTTATAATTATCTATATATTATTATTAATGTATTAAAATTAGTTTGGGTAATTTTGGGAAATATTTGATATTTTTAAAACCCAAATTATATTCGGCCATTTAATTAGTCCTATATTGTGGACATTTTTGAAATTAAAAATACACAAAAAATAGAAATATTCCAGAAAAATAACAAAAAATTAGAAAAATATGAAAAGCTAAAAAATATATTATATCTATATATTTTAAGCATTTATATCTATATATATATATATATGTATATCCATATATTGTACTACTTCTCTCTCTCTCCTCTTATATATATACATCTCTATATATACATATATATGCATATTATATAATTAAAATTATTAAAATAAAATTAAAAAATATAAAAAAAAAGAAAATAAAAAAATTAAATTATTATAAAATCAAAAAAACCCACAAAAACAATAAGGATTGGACATGATCAATGAATTGAATAAATTGTACATCACATACATTCCCTTCGCCTCCCAGTGTTCGACCTCTACCTGTACTTACACCTATACACATTTACATGTAGAGTTATAATAAATTTTAACTCCACATTTTTGGATATTCATTGCATATATTTATTGTGGGTTAACTGTTGATTGATTTGGGAGTCTGTCTGAGGTCACCTCAGCGACTGTCGATCCGCCTTGTGGAAAGACACGACCTTGGCAAATCCCCTTTCATCAGTCGCTTGGTCCGATCTCGTTTCATGAGCCCTTCTCTCACCTTCAAATGCTACAGATCTACATTTTCTAGTAGAGGAGAGTTCAGAGAGCACACTTGTGGCCAAGGACACAGATGAGGCTGACAATCGTGTTCAGGACGGCGAAGCAGAGTATATTTCTTGTGATTATGATTTAGATCCCTTGGATTCAGACATAGATTAGGTAGAGTTTGATGATTTATTACCTTGTCTGATTTCCGTCGATCGAGCAGCTAGGGTGGAGATCGTGCCAGCACCGAGTATAGATACACCAACAGTGCAGCCTTCACCAGTTTTGCATGATCAGCAAGAGTTTTCTCATTCAGATCTGGTTGCATTCACTCAGACCTTTCAGAAACCAGATTTTCCAGCTCCCAGTTGCCCAGAACTGAAGCCTTTGCCGCAGTCGTTGAAGTATAGATTCCTTGCGGGTGAACATGAGATGTACCCATTCATTATCTCACTCGATTTGACTAGAGAACAAGAATCTCATTAAATGGAGGTTCTTGAAAAGAACCACAAGGCAATAGGATGGAGTGTAGCTGATCTCCAGGGGATAAGTCTAGCTCTGTGCTCCCACCACATCTATCTCGAGGAGGACGCTAAGCCATCACGTGAGTTCCAGCGACGGCTGAACCCAAATCTTCGAGACGTAGTCATGAAGGAAATATCAAAATGGTGGAGCGCTGATTTTATCTACCCCATATCCGACTCTAAGTGGGTTAGTCCATTACATGTGGTGCCCAAGAAGATGGGCATCACTACAGTTGTGAGCGAGTCTGGAGAGGAGATAGCTACCCAGGTACCCACTTCTTGGAGGGTCTGTGTGGACTATAGACGATTGAATCAGGGCACCAAGAAGGATCATTTCTCGCTGCCTTTTATTAATCAGATTATAGAGAGGCTAGCTGGGAAGAGTCACTACTGCTTTCTCGACGAGTATTCCGGCTACAATCAGGTGGCCATTGCGCCTGACGACCAGGACAAAACGACAGTTACTTATCCATTTGGGACTTATACTTTCATACGGATGCCCTTTGGCCTATGTAACGCCCCGGCGACATTCCAAAGGTGCATGTTGTCTATTTTCTCGAACATGGTGGGTGACTATTTAGAGGTCTTCATGGATGACTTTTTGGTCTACGGCGATAGTTTTGATGCTTGTCTTGACTGCCTAGACCGTGTTTTTCAGCGTTGCACAGAGGTTCATCTTGTCTTATCCTTGGAGAAGAGTCACTTCATGGTGACTCAGGGGATGATGCTTGGTCATATCATCTCCAACAGGGGCATGGAGGTTGATCCGGCCAAGGTAGATATCATCAAGAAACTCAATTTACCGTCCAACCTGCAATAGTTACGATCTTTTCTGGGGCATGTCAGTGTTTACTGATGTTTCATTCACGACTTCAGCAGGATTGCCCAACCGTTAACGGATTTGCTGACAAAAGACACTGAGTTCATTGTAGATGATAAGTGTCTTGTGCCATTTGAGACTCTCAAGAATTTAGTTGTTGAGGCTCCTGTCCTTCAGCCGCCTAAATGTCTCTCCCTTTGAGATCATGATGGATGCCTCCGATGTTGCCGTAGGGGCACTACTAGGATAGAGGAGGGATGAAGTAACATTTTCCATTCACTACGCTAGTCATACATTGGATGTCGCACAGCGGAACTATACTGTCACAGAGAAAGAGATGCTAGCGGTAGTTTTATCCTTGGATAAATTTTGATCATATATTCTTGGATCCAAAGTTATTATCTTTACTTATCATACTGCCATCAGGTACCTTATGGCTAAGAAGGATGCCAAAGAGAGACTGACTAGATGGATCCTTCTGCTCTAGGAGTTTGATATCGAGATTAAGGAAAAACCTAGAGTCAAGAATGTGGTGGCAGATCATCTCTCCCGATTAGAAAATCTTGAGGAATCTGAGCAGACTGATCCCATTTCAGAGACCTTCCTAGATGAGGTGATCCTTGCTATCGCCTCGCTCCCATGGTACGCTGACATTGTGAACTATCTTGTTGCCAAGAAAGTTCCACAAGGTTGGCCTAGGTAGCGACTTGAGACCTTCCTTGCGAAGGCCAAGTACTGCCATTGGGAGGATCCCATCCTTTATCATGAAGGAGGGGATAGTGTCTGGTGTCGGTGCATTCCTCAGGAAGAGCACCACAACGTCCTCACATATTGCCACAAGCTTGAGGCAGGAGGACATCATTCTGGGAGGAGAACAGCACAGAAAGTGCTCTAATTTTGACCTATGGTGGCCTACCCTCTTCAAGGATTCTGATGAATTCATGAAAAGGTGTACTGACTGTCAGAGGATGGGCACTTGTGGACAGTGTGATATGATGTCGATGCAGCCCATTCACTTCTGTGAGGTCTTTGATGTATGGGCCATCGATTGCATGGGTCCATTCCCTAAAAGTCAGGGATTTGAGTACATTCAATTGGTTGTCGATTATGTGAGTCGTTGGGTCGAGGCCATTCCTGCATGAACCGCAGATGCTAAAACTGATTGCAAATTTTTTAGGAAGAATATCATTTTATGGTTCGGTATGCCTAGAGTATTGATATCTGATGGGGTATCTCACTTTATCAATGACAAGGTAAAGGCCCTTGCTAACGAGTTCAGTATAGACCATCGAGTTGCCACTCCATATCATCCTTAGACCAATGGTCTTGCTGAAGTATCGAATAGGGAGATCAAGACGATATTGCAGAAGGTAGTTCACCCAGACCGAAAGGATTGGTCACAGCTTTTGGACTCGGTCTTGCGGGCATATCGGACATCCTTCAAGACTCCTTTGGGTATGTCTCCCTTTCGTGTCGTTTATGGCAAGCCCTGCCATTTACCTGTTGAGATCAAGCACAAGTCACTTTGGGTTGTCACTGATATATTATAGGATCCAGAGAGTATAGGAGATCAAAGGAAGGCAGAATTGGCAGCCCTGGAGGAGCTTAGAGATACAACCTTCTCAAGCAGCCTACAGTATAAGGAGCGAGTAAAGATATGGCATGATTCTCATATCAGCCATAAGAAGTTTAGCCAGATCAGAGAGTATGGTTGTTTGATGCCAAGCTTAGATTATTTCCAGGGAAATTGCAGACTAAGTGGAAAGAACCATACCTGGTCCGAAAGGTGCACGACAATGGTAGTATCAAAATATCTGATATGTCATCTGAGTCCACCTTTCGTGTAAACGATCAGTGACTCAAACCATATCTAGATCATGAGTAGTTGATTGTTGACGTCGTCCTGATTCATTTTGCATGATATGTGGTCTTTGACTCACATTAGTTGCATCTTGTGCATGATTATCACTATCTTCTACCTTGTATAGATCCAGATGTCCATATCATCTTATTCTTTAGTCTAATATCCCATATGCTTCTTGTGATTATGCTATACTTAGGGTGTGCTTTACCCTAAGTATAGGGGCTGTTAGATTTTTTATTATTCTGTTGATTCTTTTTACCTCTGTTTTGTTGCCTATACTTAGGGATATTTTACCCTAAGAATAGGGGAGGTAGACCCTGTACATCCTTTCACTTGGTTTTCCCTTTATGTACAGTATGGTATACTTAGGATTAATTGATCCTAAGTATAGGGGGAACCACCGAACCCTCTTCATTATATTCTTTTATAGCATTCATTTTCACTTCCTATACTAAGCACGAGTTATGTCTTCGTCATCACTCTTTGTTCAATGTGAGGATATCGTTCGAGCTAAGTATAGGGGGTGTCGTATATATTACATATATAATTTAGCCATAAAGCGTACTTTGTGTGAATGTGTTAAATAAAATGGCTAAAAATCAATTATTAAAAATCATAAAAATTTTAAAATTTTTCTTGTACATAAAATTCTTTCTTGCACATACATAGATGTTCCTAAAAATTGTTTTTGTATAAATGTTTGTAAAAATGTTTTGTTTGTAAAAAGATTGTAAATACTTTTGTATCAAAACTATATATACAGTACAAAATTTTTGTAAAATGTTTAAAAAATAAAAGTTTGCAAAAACACTTGTGTAAATGTTTGTAAATAGTTTGCAAAACTTCTGCACTCATGCATGCATTCAAACATTTTCAAAAATTTTGCACATTTTCAAAAACTTTGCATAAAAGATTTTTGTATATTTTTGTATATTCTTCCGAATCATAGTTGACATTTAAACTAGCCTGCAGTTAAATTGGAAAATGGAGCTTGGTTAAGACCTTAATCCACCTAATTCTAAGAGGAACCTTATAGAATTTAGGGTTGAGATTCTTCAGGTCTGGTGACTTAATTCTTTGAGTCCACTAGGTTATGATCACATGTCATCTTGATGAGCCTAAGTAGAACATTTAAGAATGCACATATGACTCTCACAGACAATGGCTTTACTTGCACCAGCACCTTACACATAGCTCTCTGCGGATGAGGTGGTGAGGAAGTAGTTTCCTTTGGCTTGGGGTAGCATACGAGGGTAGTACTTCTAGGCAGAACCTCTCGTCTTCCTTTAGGGAAGGAAGTGCGCCTCAACTTGGTTTGGCGGTGTTGAGGTCTAAAGACAGGAGTTGTGGGTTGCAATAATGCTTCAAAAGAGGGATAGTCTACTGGCTCAAGAGGAAAAAGTCCTTATGTATATATGTTGCACCATGTAGATATGTTGTACATATGCACATCAACAAAATGCGAAAGAAAAAAACTCCAAAAAAGTGGCAGGTCTAATAGAAAATGAAATACCTGTTGGAGTGTATATAGCCAAATAAAGCAAAGCTTATGTTACCCATTCTCATCTCATGAAGCTTGCAGCGGGATTCTTGGCTACAATGGTTAGGCTCCCAGGGATACATGGCTACACTGGTCATGGTCCATTCTCTTCTTTCCCCTCTTCTTGAGCCGGTTGAACTTGAACTTAGAAGGGAATACCCCGCTCCTCGAGGAAAGAGCTGCAAGACTAGGGCATTAGAGTTACCTTGTTGAGGTAGGATGTTGCCTTGTCAATTCTGGGGTGGGGAGCTACATATCACTAACACAGTACAAGAAAAGATTCATGGTCATTAGAGTTTGTGTATGTACACTTGTTCCGATCTGGGTTATTGAGGAGTCTTGACCATAGATTGGTGGAACTTAGAGGCTGTCGAGTTTTAAACCTAGGTCCAATTAAGGTTCCGACAAACTGATAATCCAAAGGCCTGACCGAGCTCCTTGCTTCAATTTATGAAGACAAGTTTAATAATCAACCTTTATTCTCCTCCTTTTTCTTTTCTTTTATTTTTCACTTCTTTTTTCAAATAATTGTTTGCTAAGGGACTAGAAAAGGTAAAGTATAGGGGGCAATGAATCCCTGATTCTCACTCTTTATTCTTTTATTTTAGCTATTTATCTTGGCAAAGCATCATGTACATAGGTATAAATACAATAAGTTAGCATTTGGCATGCATATGTTAACAGTATATATTTAGCATGTATTTGTGCAAAAATAAAAGAATAAAGAAGAAGAGAAAGGAAGGAGGTATTTAGAATAAATACAGAGTGACCCGAACCCCAAGAGAAGGTCAAGCGTTGACCCGGACGCCAAACAAAATAAGTAGAGAGATAGGGCCTACTCTATACTATATGTACTACTTGTATCTATAAATAATTATTTTTGACAAAACCAAAATAAAATGTTCTTTTTACCTCCTTGTATATAGTCCTAAAAATAAAACAAAAATTAGAAATTAAAATAAAAATTGAAATAAAATCATCTCTCATTTGTACAAAATACATGTATATATGTCTCACTCCTTATTTATTAGATACATCTAAATAAATAATAAAAATAGAATAAAAATTATTCTAGACTCTTAAAAACATGTTGTAAAGAAATAAAATACAAAATGGGGGTATTTGTGCAAAATAACAAAACAAAAATATTTGTGCAAGATACATAGGTATATTATACCTGCATATAATACATTATATTATATAGAGATTAATTTATTTTTCATAAAAATACTTAAAAATCACATAAGAATTCCTTTAATAAATAACAAACATTTCCAATTTTGGAAAATTTTTGATTTAAAATCATTTGTAATTTTTTATTGAATTTGTAAGTATTTTGTATATTCCTATTTTTTGATTGGTCCAGGAGGGTTTGTTGACCCCGATCAACTCCCCCTCCTAGCTCGGGTCGGGTCGAAAACCCATCGCCGGAGTCATTTCTCTAATTTCTCCCACCCGAATCCGAGCTCCTCTCTCCTCGAATCTTGGACCTTGGATTCCTCGGACCTCCGTGATCCTCACATATTCCTTGGATGATCCGAATCGCTCTCGGGTCTCGTGCTTCTTGCTGATCCTCTTAGACCCTCGAGCTGCCTATATAGTCTCTCTCACGCCTCCACAGTGCCCTAGCTCGTTCCTCGCCTCTTCTTCCACCCCCAACGACCTCAGGTTGAGTGACAGCTACCAGAGGAACCCCTTGAATTGGAGTTTGGTGTCCAGAAGACGTAGCTTAGCTACGTGGCCGGCGAGCGCCACCGCGTTAGCCTCCCTGTCTTCCACGGCGTGGTTGTGGCCACTACCTCACCGACCACCTCTGCTTGGAGCTTAGGAACACGCTCCCTCCTCCAAATATCCTTCATTTCTAGTTCATTTCTTTGTTCAATCGATTCTTCCCATCTATCACCACCGCTCATCCACCTGCTCCGACCAGTTGGTCGGAGCCCCGATATCCACACCTATCTCTTCCGATCGATGCACATCATCCTCTTTTATCTTCCCCCACAGCCAGATCATCCTTAAGCTTGACCATCGGATCGAGATTAAGGCTGGGATATCCTCCCCCATCTTTACCGGAGATCGAACCCCGCCCCACCATCGCTTCTTTCCGCTTTTACTCAAATAACCCCGACCGGAGCTTCGCCCTAACTCGAGCTTGCCTCCGTAGGTGCTTGCGCATGTAGGGATTCCAGTTCCAACCTCCAGAGGGTTTGTTAGAGTAGCTTTAGGTCCATCTTCACCACGACGCACACGTGGCCAGTAGCTTCCTCATAGGACCCATCCATTCGACGCGGGTGGCTTCCACGACCTTGCCGGGCCCTTCCGATCGATCATCGAAGTCGAGGATCCCATCCGAGGCTCTGGTGAAGTTTGTCAGAGTCCAGTTCTTCCAGGTCCCCTATCAACCATTGGATTGGTCCTCCTCTGCCAGATCTGATCCTAGCCGCCAACCGGAGCAGCCTTTGGGGCCATAGGATCTGACGCCTGACACATCTGCGCCCCATGACCCCGACATTCCCTAAGGCATTAAATTTGACACAGCAGAAGATATGAACCGCACGTCCCCCCTTCCACCGGGGCCCACCACGCGTCCCCCATGCAAACTTCTCGTGCCCTGTCGAGGGTATTTTACATTTGTTTCCCTGCATCTTTATGTTTTACTTTTTAGTATGTTAAATAAAGTTGTAGTTCAAACTTTTTGCATATCAATCTTTTAGATTTCCAGTATTTGCACTTTAGTCCTTAGAGATCGGATACATGTGCCTGCTTGCGTGCTTTCATGGTGATTTGCATCTTATATCCTGTATTTTAAATTATTATATTTTGAATGGAATGTTTCTGTTAATTGCAAAAATACCCCTGTACGTGATGTAATTAGCATGTGCACGAATGTTGTGGACCTTATACACTAAGACCCTTGGACTTTTTGAATGTGTTAACGTTTGGTCTGGAAACTTTAGGATAATTACGATTAGGTCCCTACAACCTTTATGTTTGATTTTGCATTAAATAAATATCATTTTAATTCCAAAAATTCCGTAAAAAATCATGTAAACTCCTGCTAGCTCATTGTAATTATTGTAATTTTGGGGATTATTTTTGTTTAGTATTGTATTTTCTAAAAATAAAAAACCCTTAAAAACATGTCTGTCTATTTTATAAAATACTAAAAAATGTTAAAATTGTCTAAAAATTTCTATAAAAATTTGTGTGTGTTCGTCTTCCTGTGTTTTCACTTCAATACCATTTTTGTTGTTTTCTCTTTTACAAAAACTATAAAAAACACAAAAGGCTAAAAATTTTATAAAAATCATTAGAAATTCTAAAAAATAAAAAAATGGTATTTCTGTTGTTTTTTGTAGTTTCAGGTTATATAGTGTTTTCTTGTTTTGTTGTTCTTTCATTTTTTATAAAATCAAGTAAAAATCAGAAAATACCATAAAATTACCAAAACACTTGCATATTTGAAAAATATAAAAATATTTTTATTTTAATTTTTGAGCATTTGTAGTCTTAATAGAAAATTGTTTAAGCTTGATTTTCTTTATCTTTTTATTTGTTTTTTTATTAGAAAATATAAAAATGCAAATTAAAACCATAAAAAGATGCCTTTAATTTTCTTATTACCGACTACTTCGTAGGCTTTTCTCGTGCTCCTTGTGTTCGACCCTGGTCGCTATACCAGGTTAAATAAATAACGGAGACCACTACATTGATTTTTGAGCTTGATTATTTTAATTGTGGTCTTTAATTTCTTGTTGAGTCCAGCTCGGGTGGTTTAGGTCGCAACGACCTTTGATATCAGTTAACCTTGATCGCCCGATCGCTCACCACCAGTACACTCAAGTTATGCTAGGAGGGAGAATTTTCTTGACATGGCGCTAATTAGTAAACCAAGCCAGTATACTCGGAGTAAACATCTTCACCATTTCAATAGAGAACAATACAAAATAATGCCAATGTACTTGTGGTTCTATCGATCAACTTTGATGACCGGTATTATACTATATAATAATCACTCAGAAATCTTAGGCATCTAAAAAAAATTGAGATCCTAACATTTCTTTGCATATCAAGAAACCATGTTTTGCATGTAAAAGTTGTCATACAACTATTGTAGGATAAACTAGGGTTTTCATGAAACATACATTCAATGGCCAATGATGCTTAATCAATTATTTTCATAATTATTAGGTATGAAAATAATCAAGGCAAATTCATAATTTCCATGATTTTTCATTTAATGACAAACACATTAAGTAAAGAGGCTTGATGATCTAATCATCATATGACCCATCTCTACTAAATATGGAATATTTAGGGGAAACGGATTCGGAATCGCACGAAAGAAATTTAAGAGGTTTTCTCGTTTGATTCTCTATTTAATTCAAGTGTTGTTTCATATTTAGTGATAGGAAAATAGTAATAAAAAACATTTTCTAACAGATTTGTGAATACATGCAAAAATAATTTCGTAACGGGAACTCTTCGAATTTTAATTATGCACTTTTGGTACCAATAATAGGCTAATATTTTTTAGACATATTTATAAATTATAAATACATTTTTAAAATAAAAAAACATGGTCACACAATGCATAGACAGTAGGTTTTTAGTTTAATGAAAAACCAATCTGAATCGTGCATCCAATACAAAACAATGAGTCCCCGCACATTCGAAATATAAAATCTTGTTCACCTAGGGTTTTGGATCATATCCAAGACCTAAACCTGCCTCCAACACCACTTGAAGATTATGGGAAAAACCTTAAGAACATCATGGAAGCATGAAGATCACATCGTATGTGATCAAGAGCGACTAGTCAAACTGGTCGCTAGGGGCAGTGGAATTTTTAAAAAAAATAAATCAATGAAATCACGTGATCCAATAACACTTCTCGAATCATTTCATCTAAACCACAAAAAATATATAGGAATACCTCTCGAAGTGTGGTTGCGAGTGAAGCCTCTAAAGTAAGAGACTGCCTATCTCAAGTTCAGCCCGATGAAGGAGACGCTTGCGAGCGCATTGATGAGATGCATCCTTCTTACAATCTAAGATGTTGATCCAAGCAACGGATCTCTTGATTTCATCTCACGAAATTGAAGGTCTTCTTCATGTGCAAGGAGCATCGAGGAAGATGAAGATCCACGAGCAGTCGAAGCGGCAACACAACGACATAGCGACGATGATGATCCTATCAAGGGCAAGAGGTGGACAGCCACTCATGAGAGAGAGGGGGGGCATGTATGAGAATATGAGAGAGAGAGTGGGGGCGTGTATGAGAATAAGAGAGAGAAAGAGAGCTTGCAATATTATTATATAAAAAAAGAAGAGCTAGGGATGCCACTTCTTTTATAATATTTTGGGAGTCCATGGATTACAATCCATGTACAACACAAATTCAATGGTTGAGATTGATTTGTATTTCTTTCAAATGGCCATGATTTTGTTGTAAAAAATACAACAACAACTAATGTAATTAAATTAAATGTATAGAATATCATCAATACAAATTAATTCAATTAAATCAATAGACATTAAAGGATTAGGAAAGGAGGCAAGCTCCTTCCTATTAAGAAGGGGGTCGTCCATCTTGAATTAGGATGCAAGGATGGTCGTCCACCCTCTCCATATGGAATGAATGTCCTCTTTTCCAATTATGTGAGATTGTGTATCCCACGTAATTTTTAAATTATCTGCAGCAACTTTTACTGCAAATTATTTCACAAAAGTAATTCCAAATTATTTTGTGATAATTTCAATCATGTCAAGAAATTTGTGAATCATATTCACACACAAAATAAAATGTAAATTGTATTTTCAATTAATTGTCCAATGTGAATCCAATTCACATCAATATTAATTTATAAATACTATTTACAAATAGCTCTCTCTATATTATAAATCTTATAATATATACGATTAATATGGATAGTGTTGTCCACATTATTCATATCCATGATAATTAAATCACATTTAATTATTAATTTCTCAATGCTCAGATATACATTTTAACAAAAGAATTATTCTTGAAGTCTTTCAAGAATAATGTGCTTTCTCCACGGATACTTGGAGAAAAGGATAGGGTGATTGTACGTTCAACATATATTGACTTGGATATTGAGATCACAACTCAAATCTAGATCTTGGGGACCTCTCATAGATGCTTGATTAAATAAAAGTCATAGATCTAATCTTCTCATTGCATCTGAATCACATTTAGGTCAACGTCCAATATTTGGACTAAGATTAGATTACTTCTCTACTGAGAGGAGTCACTAAAATCCAAACATGTTTCATCACTCCCTCGAAATGGAAGCGTTACGGTTATACAATTGTTTATGATCACATCACCCATGAGTATTCCCAATACCCGCACATCCTGCATACTCGAAGACCTAGAATAAACCAAAAGTTTTAGATCTTATTTAGATTGTCTTCTTCGAGGTTTTATCATTAAGTGTCTCGTTCGATCATTGGGAGTTGGTATCGAACATATACTTTCTAAAAGCATATATCATGTCTAGGTATTAATCATATACTTTCCAAAAGCATATATCAGAGCAACAAATTCAGTTAAGTTTCCAAAGTGAGACGGTTGTGCATGGAATTTGATCCCAATATCTCACGAGTGAGCTCATGTCTTTTGGTTCAATAATGAACCTATATGATCCCTTTAAGAGATAGTATTACTCATATGCCCATATATGCACACCAGCTCGCCGTTATATAGACCTTGATCAGATCATCAACCTATCGGTCTATCAAATGTACATACTTAAACATATAGTAACACATCTGTCTCCGGTCAGAGGATGCGTGCCTATATCATGACAGTATATGACATAGGTCTTAGTTATCTCGATCTCGTTAAGTCAACTCTTTGACCTAAAATATCTAACACCTATGAATCTCTATTCTTATGCAGGGGACCTACGTTAAGAGGTTTGTTAGATATCAGCCTTCAGAGAAGAATTGCCATCTTCTTCTCAAGTTGGAGATCCTCTCTTGATAATTACTTGATGGTGCTTGATGAGTCCTCAATCTAACTCTTTAGATATTACCCAACCACCAGCCTCTATAATTCAACATTTGAATCAACAGTTGTATGATCATTAAGATGGACATGGTACATAACCCTAATTGTACTAAGAGACTTCAATGCAAATTGATTATTCTTCATTTCAGATCAGTGGAATGATTTATAATAATATTTATTGCATAATGGCTCGTCGTGGTCTCGCATATCTAACACTCCTAGAGTCTTTGGAAATTACATACAGGTCCCCATCGACTAGCTCCCATGTGCACCACATGTGCATGCTTGGGAAAACTTCACAAAACCACTCCCAAGACTTGGTAATTGCACCTTAGTCCTTGTCAGCGTTATTTATTTATTTATTTATTTATTTCATGTATTGCACATAGACCCCTGCATTTGAGACCTATTTTGAGTGTCATTCTTTCATCATATTTTACTTTCAAAAATTGCATATTGTAGAACATTTAATTCTCTATGATTATGAATGTTTAATGTGATTTTTAAGAGCATTTATTAGTGTACAATATTTATTATGGAGAAATTTGCTATATTTTACCCTATATATGATTGGAAATTCATAGTAAACCAACCTTTACTCCAAAAATTCCCCATAATTCACATATGTAGAATTAATTATGTTCTGATAAGTGCAAAAAAAATCAAATTGTTTGCATGCTTAAATTCTTAGAATAAATTGTAATGTGATTCTAGTAATTATTTTTAGTTATCTGTAAACTTAATATTTTTGGGAGTTACATTTTTTCTGGGATGCATGTTGATTAGACATATCTAGGATATTTTTTCTTTAAAATAATTGAGTTTGTTAAATTTAAAATTAATTTTTTGAAAATCACATAGTGTGTTTATTTTATTCATGAAAAAATTATTTTGCATCCAAAAATTCCAAAAAATACATTAGGTTAATTTCATCATATTTAACTTATTATCAAATTTTCATAATGTTTCATTTCATTTGCACAAATGATTGCAGAAAAATCCTTGAAAGTGTTGATTTTTCATGCATGCAATTTATGTCATAAAAATACAAAAAATGTGTTCTAGAAGATTTGCCATTGCATAAATAATTAAGGGAAAATAGCCTCCTGGATTTTTGATCCCAATCGCACATTAATATAGATTTTACATCCTAGGCTACTGTGATCGTAAAATTTGCATTTTGTATTTTCATTTCATCCATATTTGCATAAAAAATTGATAAAAATTCTCCTCAAAAACCTAACATCTACATAATATGAAAATCATCTTAAGGATATAGTAGCCTTCCTAACTTCGACCTTGGGCTTGCCCAAGTAAAATAACTTGACAGCTTTCGCATTTAATTGAACGTTAATTAAGTGGTTGTTTTGGTTAATCTGAATTTACTCGCCCGCAACGTACACCATCGCATTAAATACACATTATTAGCAAGGGCTTTTTTGGATTTATGACTCACACACAAGCCCATGATATAATAGTTGCAGGATTGGGTGGGATTGAGAGTCCCAATCCTACAACCGAACACCCTCATGTGGCAATTTAACAAAACTCGCTATAGACAAAAAGATCCATTTATTCTTTATCCTTATTCCATTAAGTCATGTCTATTCTATTCCACGTTAGGGATTAGTTCAGGTGATGCCACTTCATTGATCATGGAATCTGAAGCTGTATATACTCAACAATTGGAGATTGCACTGATCTGATGAGCTTATGTTGCGACACATCTCCTCAACCAATCATCTAGTGCAACCTTGACAAATTTTCCTTTATTTTATTATTGAGGGTTTTAAAACTCTCATCATGCCTAATAAGGAAGCACGTCGCCCTTAAGGATCTAGTTGCTCAAACCCACAACTTCAACGCATATTTTTTTTATCAGTGGCTTAAGATAAATGTTATCGTGACCCAACCACTATTATACAACCCCGTGCCTCCACATGGCATGAAACCATCTTCATTAAGGCAACCTTCCTGATGACAATCTAGCTCCATGTGTTGCAAGTAGTTTATTTTGTGCGCTCTAGTATTATGGCTATCATATACCACATAGGTTTGGACTATCATACATATTTATATTGATAAACCTACATGTTGCATGCCCATCCTATAGTATATACTCCAAGTCATCATTACCCATTTAAATTATATAATTTTCACATGATATGATCTATGTATAAATCTTTAGCTTTTTTTCTCTATCCAGAGTTGAGTATAGATATACTTATATAAATACTCATATTTGCTTTTATATATTATATCTCCCAAAGACATAACCGTCCATACTTGCATAATCATATAATTTATATGTATACACCACTAAACCAATTCAATTTTATCAAATGTTTTAGTGTGAATCACGAATCAATCATACTTAAATTCTCAAAAGAAGCATGTCGACGTTCTTCATAGTGAAGAACACAAATTCAATGAATTGATTTTATTTAACTTGAAACCCAACCAAAAAGGTATGATTTTGTTACCTAACATTTACTTTTGTAGAAAACAATAATGTGGAAGCCTAATTAGATATAGGAATACTCTAAACAATGAAGAACACATGTGTTTACATGGAACCCTACTTAATAAGAAGTGGTATGAAATCACAGGAGAACCACTTCAAAGGGTTGCTTTTTATATTGAATTATCTCACTAAATATAGGGGGTGCAGCGCTTCTTATATATCCCCGCTAATATGGCCAAGTCCCACTCCTACACGATATGGGTCTAACATGGGTGCATGTGGTAGTTGGATTCCCAATTAGCCACATACGCAAACTCTGCAATACTCTTCCTCGAGCTAGACCTTACAATGCTCAGCTAGGACGAATAGAAAGAAGGCACTCACTCATTGAATACAAGATACTACTGACATACCAACTTAACACATACTCCATTGGTTGTATGGTGAGGATGTTGCTTCTCATGTCATGCATGTGAGGAAGAACTAGAGGGTTGGAGTGTGAATACCAATCCGTAGAGAACTCTAGAATAATGACCGACTCATGTGCTATGTACATGCATCTGTTAGAGTCACTGAACTAGAATGTGTCTCCTCCGCATAGTATTCTTGCCCGCAACATGTTGGAACTCTGCATAACATGTGGATAATGACTCCATCTCTCAAAAGGACCAAATAAGTATCATCACAGAAATATCCATACATAGATATGATAAGTAGGTTACTTTCATAGGGACCTCAGAATGATCTCACACTAGAGTTCAATATCACTGAAGAAAGTTGTGGGAATATCCATACGAGTGTTCACGGTCGCTGGAGAAACCCGGTGGGAGTATCTAACAGGAGTTCATCATTTCTGGAGACGGAGGTTGCACTAACTCTCTCTCTCTCTCTCTCTCTCTGAAGAACTCAAAGAAAATGGGTCACTGGACCATAAAGTACCTCGAATAATGGAAGAGTCTGAATTTGTCTGAGTCCTCTACACTATACCCCCCCTTTCTCCCACACTTGTTCGAAGATGAGGATATTAAATCAAGTTGGGAGAAGAAATAAAGAGTGGAAACCAAAACATATTCTCTTCTCCTTTTTAAGTCCATTCATAAGTTTTTTATATTATCACATCTTTTGCTCGGTGTACATTTTTTATTACTTTGGCATTTGTTCCTTCACGAGTTTCATTTTTTATTCTAGGTTTTTTTGATGTGGGTTTTTTGTACTTGTGGCCTAATGGGTCATCTCTCCATTTTCATTTTTTAGTTCCAGAATTGGGCCCCATATGGGCCATAATAAATTTTTTTTAAATAAAAAGATAAGTCAAAGATGGCCTAATGGGTCATCTCATGCGCATGAGAAGGGCCATAAACAATGGGTTTATGGAAAACCCTAATCTCATGGTGCCCTTCTCTTTTCTCTATTACATGCGCATGAGATTAGGGTTTTCCATAAACCCATTGTTTCCACCGTTGTTGCAATTATGCCTTCATGCTAGAGTTGATATCTTGATGCCATCTAAGCATGTTGATGCTCCTTTATATGTCACACTCCAAGATGCCATGGTGGTGGATGAGAGAAGGTGCATTGTAGGCGAGCACACAAAGGCTGATCAAAGGGGTGACCATGGGATGGTAGGAGGTTCTGGTTACAGGAGTGTGATGTTGCCATGTGAATTATGCAGAAGGTGACATGCCGGTGTCAAAACCACAATGCTGGAACCAACCAGAGGTCGCACAGATGGGAACCCATATTATCGGGAGGGGCACTGCTGGTGGATTTCGCCTTTCGCATGTGCAGGGGAGATGCTCCAGGTAGAGCATCGCCTAAATAGAGGATGTTACATGATGCATTGAGTGTGCCATGAAAAGAGAAGAAGGCAAAGTCATCCAGTCATAAAACTCGTAACCTAATGGAATTCACAATGAAGAGAATGTTGGAGGACTCTGATAAATTCTAGATTTATCAACATAAAATAATATAATTATCTTTCTTTGTTAAGAAAATCAATAAGATTCAATGTTAATTAACATTAAATGTCTTTTTATGTGTTGTAAATAATTAACCCTGATTATAATATATTATATAATCTACTAATGTGCTATTATTTTATGTATTTCTTTATTGTCAAAAATCAAATAAAAATTAGAATAATGTTATACATAAATAATTTAAAATAAATTATAAAAAAATCCAAAAAAAGAAGAAAAAAAGAAAGTGCTTTTTATTTCTTTTAAATGTTTGTAAATTATTATCTATGTATCAATGACCTAATTTCTCTTTGACTTCTACATGAAAGTTCTATATCTCATCGAGATCTACAACTTTCATGTTTTGACTTTTTTTAGTTTTGCATTTAATTCTTTTGTATTTTACCTTCTATTTCTCTTTTTCTTTAATTCTTATTGGTCCACGTGGTACCCTTTGAGCTGCCCATGTGGCTCGCTCCTTTCTCTCCACGCTTATGCATCCTCCACTGCTCATTTGCACCTGAAAGAATTCATCTCAATAGTTCTCTCACATCCATCTCCCAGCCTTTGGATCACGAGATCCAACGGCTGTGTCTCAATCTTCTTCCTTCAACTACTCCCAAGGGTACCTGCAACTTCTCCAACCTCCTTAACTTTCCTCAATTGTCCCTTCATCGTTAACTATTGTCTTAGCAAACCGCCGGTTGAAACATTCACCTTGAACTAAAACTTCTATCACCCTTCTTCTTTATATAGCCCTCCAATGGTCACCTCCATTGTGGTCCACCCTTGTACGAAGCCATCCTAGCCCTTCTCTACTCTTTGTGATAGAGAGAAGGAGAGATGATGGAGCGTAATGGTGCTGGACTTCTGGAGTGACCCGTGGCTCATCAACCATGCTATGGGCGACATAATCGCACCATTTGGGCATCTCTTGACGGGCTTAGGGAGATAAGCGACGAACGGAGGCTTGCATCGAGTTTCAGCCTAAGCCATTCCTTCACCTGTGAAGCTTCTTCAATCTCCAGGTATTGTATTCCTTTACTTTTGCTTTGTTTCTCATATTTTATTTGCTTAGGGTTATACTTCATATCCCCAACTGATATGATCCAAACCTTCACCGAAGTTCTTAGATCTTCATTGGAGGCTTCATTCACCACATATCTTCTATCATACCTCGAACACCTTCACTCGTGCCATCCGTCTACAATGGTAGAGCGACCCATTAGGGCTACCCATGTTCTTCATCCACGACCCTCCATTCCACTCAACACACATACACCCTTGTTTGGTTGCAGCTAACATATGAAGGTTTAAAAGTCTTTCAATGGTCGGAACCTTCGAGTAAGGTTTGTTCTATAGGATGATCTCGAATAAAGGAGCATCGTTGCAAGGAACCGGATGCTTCTGCATGAACTTCAAGATTATAGCATCTTCGTGAGGTCTTCAGAAAAATTCCACAACATTTGGTGAGTAGGAAGCACGCTGGAGGAGCTTTTCGAGCCTCGGTGAAGATCCTTCATGCCACCACCATGGAAGGGAGAAGAAAATGAGACAGAAAAGCAGTTAAGTCTGATTCCCAAGATCGAACGATTCATAGACCGCTAGAGCCCTGAAGCCAAACCAACAGCCTTGGTGGAACGAGCCAACGCCTGGAGCTTGGAGGTTACTACACGTGGCCTCCACACCTGCACCAACCTTGAGTCTTGACCTGAGCCCCACCGCGCATGCTGGGTGTGTGCGAGATTGGGTAATTTGCAGCCAAGCATTGCTGATTGTCCTAAATTGCTATAATACCCCATTAGGGGGAGTTCACTAAATTCCTCTACCAGCTTTCTATAAGTATGTTTAAGTCCCTATGGGTACCTATTTGTAGGGATTTTTATTATGTTTTATTACAGTTATTCCCTTGGATTCAGTCCTGAATAACTTGAGCATTGTTTAACTAAATGAAGTGATTTTAGTGGCATTTTGATCCTCATTTAATTGTCTTCGATATGATATGATTTATTTTCTGATTAGACAATAAAAGAAGGATTATTTTATTAGAGTCCACATAGATGCTTTCATGCTTATTAAATATAAATTGTCTCTAGTTTGAATCACTCAACTAGACCTAGATCTAAATCAAAACTTTGCTTAACTATGATACATCACTTTAAGGTATGTGTGTGTACACTTGCATGCGCTGGTGTAATATCATTATGTTCATTAAAGCATTGTTGCTAACATGCATTTATATGTTTTAAAATCACGTTATTTTTTATATCAAGCTTGCAACTCGTGATGCGCCTTATCTTGTTTGCTTTATTGGGTTTCTCGTTGACCTACATGATTTATTGATTACTTGACATAGATATTTAAGCATGCTTAATTATATTATGGCATTGTCCTTGTGTTCGACCCTGGACTAGCCCAGGTATAAATTTAAGCCACATTTATATTTTAAATGTAGTTCTGTGTGATTGTAAAACGTCCATACTACAACAAGTAATTATTATATCTATCGTTTTACGATTCATCAAATGGCATCGTTGTCGTGGACATAGCTTCATTAATATAATTATTTAGGTTTTTTATTCTTATTATGTTGATTGGTATTTTATCTAGGTCATTATGTGATGTGATGTTTTATGCATTATTTATCCATTTCACAATCTTTAGTATCTAATTTCTTCTTTTCTATGGTAGGGCTCGTTCATCAAGGATGCTCATAGAGATACGGAGGCTTGAAGCCTAGAATGGAGTTCATGCTGAGAGAAGCCACTAAATATGCTATCAAGACCATTCGAAGACTTTTTTTGAAATATGTATTATATATATTTTATTAATATTCATGGACCTGGACGTTATTTGTGTGTTGAGTTTGTTTCACCCATTATTAGGGTGGGACTCAACTTGAGTGACCTATATTAGTGTTTAGGCATGCGACTCCTAAAGCTTCGTTAGATTTGATTATTTTTGCTTGATCTGTAATATAGGACACACTAACTCATCTGATGAGATTCACCATATCTACATATTCAATCGATGCACTTAATCTACTTTCAACCTAGCCCAAAATTATTTGATTCTTTTCTGCATAGAGAGAGTTGGTGTCACTGTAAGTATTTCTCTTAAGCATACATCATGATTTTTTTGATTGCATGGCTTTTCCAGTGTCCTTACATAATGATTGATCAATAAGGAAAATAAGTAAATGGGACTGGATGGTAGACGATGTATTATGTCCTCATATTAATTTAATAAGTGATGACCTAATTTCTAAAAGTGGGATTGTTAATGCAAGTTGACCTAATTAAGATGGAGCTAAAATTAACCTTGTTTTAGGAGAGTAACTGATGAATCTGTGATTCATCACTCTTGAAGTTGAAAATAGAGCTTTGTCCCCAGGTATTTTGCTTCATATTTCCCTTTATCTTGCATAAATAGCACTCATGCATCAATCCACAAAATATGTATTTTAGCATTCATCTTTGCATTTAAATAAGAAGCCAATCCTTTTGTAAAATATGCACCTATTCACTTGTATTTTATCCCCTTTAAAATAAAAGAACACATTCCTTATAGTGTGTACACCATTAGTTAATAATATAGGGAAGAAGACCAGAGTCCCTCTCTTGTAAAATACCCAACAAAACCCCAAAACCTCCTGGACCTTCGAATGCCCATATCTCTCTCTTACCAACTCCGAATTAGGTCTACTCATCTTCATAGTAATATACATTCAGAGACCTTCAAAATGAGACTAATTTCATTCAATTCGGAGCTCGTAGGCAAAAGTTGGGTTTTTGGGCCTCCTTGTATACTATACATATGTATGTTTGTATTCTTGTATTTTTGTATCCCATTTGACCTCATCTCCGTTTTTGGTCAACATGAAACTTGTAGATCTCATCGAGATCTACAACTTTCATGTTTTGAGTTTTTCCAAATTCGGCCTCCTTCTCTCTCTAAATTCATTTCTCCTTTCAGCCACTAAGAGCTGGTCACGTGGTGCTCTCTGATTGCGCCACGCGGCCCACTCCCTTTGACCAGTCCGTCCGCACCCTGGACCGTTGGATTTCTATATTGATCCAACGACCCGTTGATCACCACGCATACCTATTTTCCCCACCGTCAGATCACTTCCTGGATCTCATCCGCACCGCTCGTTCGGCTTCGCCCAGAGTCCACCGCGTGGCACTCTGTGCGCCCTCCGATCTCGCTCCAGGCACCTTGATCTTCACCGTTCATCACCGCAAGTAGTTTCAACCATCCGATCGAACCCCTGAGTCCATCTCAGCCGCCCGTTAGCGCCGTAGCCTCATCACGCCACGTGGTGTGTTAAGAGCCCTCCAATGTCGCGCCTTAGATCTAATCTCAGGCGTCGATCTGTGCCTCCATCTGGACTGTTGGATCGCGAGATCCAGCGGTTAAGACGTCATCGTCAACCTCCGCACGCTCCGCGCCAACGTTCTCCACCGTCCGCAAGGAGCCACCCCCTTTCTATTTTCGGCTCCACGCCGACCACCTTCTCCGACCACTGACACCACCACGACGGAGCCCACTCATCCCTCATCCTCGCCAGCCCCCTCGACCTCGATGACAACCCTCAATCTCGCTCCACGAAGGCCACGAACTCCCCCTCGTCGCCAGCTACCCTGTCACCTTCATCCTGAAAATCAATCACCTCCGGCCACTTTCACCCCCATCCGCCACCACAGAGAGTGACTCCAAGCTCCCACCATCAGATTAGTGACAGCGATTTGATCCTAGGTCGAGCGACGACCGAGTATACCTCCGGTGAGATCCACGGCTGACCACCGCCATGTCACAGCTCCTCCAAGGTGCTGCACGAGCTCAGGTCCTCCTACCGGCCTTCGAGCGAAGACCTGGAAGCTCCTCCAGAGCTTCTGACCCCAGGTAGACTACTCCATCTCTCCCCTGATCTTCTTTTTCCCTTTCCTTCTCCTTCTCCGATTTAATTCGCCCTCTACGAGCATCTTCTTGCTCCGCCGACCATTCCCTGAGCTCCGCAAAGGAGCTCTGATCTTCGCTCTATCATTAGCTTCCTCCGACGAGGTACTTCATCCTCCACCGATGCCAGCTCCACCACCTGAGCGGAGCTCGACCACCGGATCACCCTCACCGCTTCATAGGCCTCACACTTCACTATACATCACTCCACGGACACAACGCACGCTTCGGCTATCTTCTAACCCCCTTGCAGGTACTTCCATCTTGATTGGCCAGAGGCTCGTCGGAGCTGCATTCGAGTTCCTCCGCCACCGCGCTCCAGAGCGTCTCCTCCACTCCTGAGACCACCGGACGCTTCGCCAGCCATCCACGCATCTTCTGAACTACCTCAAACCCTCCAGCAACCTTCACCGATGATGAGAGGACAGGGCGGTGCTAGGCCAACTTCGCTGGAGCCCAGCCCTCTCCGCCGTAGGAGGCGGAGGGCCGTTGGGGACGACAGCTAGCAATCGTTCGATCGTCTTGATCGAACGGTCAGGAGCACTCCACGATGCCACGCCCCGCAGCCATTGGATCATCCTTGATCCTACACGCCTGATCATGCCACGTTGCCAAGCGCCAAAGCCTCAGGGGACCGTTGGATTCATCCTGATCCAGCGGTGCTCGATCGTCCACATAGCCACCTCAGGAGCGAGCCCGTCAACGTTGATTCAACGGGTCGAGACACACCACGCGCCAGCAGTTCATCACCGTTGGATCATCCTTGATCCCACGGTCCAGATCCATCCACGTCGCCCGATCTGAGCCTCTTCCCCGACCGCTAGGCTCGGATCACCCGAAGCTTCTCCGAGCCAGATCCGAACCTCCAGAGCAGCCTGAACCTCGCTCCAAGTCTCCGAAGTCCACCGAGCCTAGGACCTCTCACGTGATCCGCACGTGCGTCTTGAGTTATTTGCACCGAGGCCCCTGAAGGTTTTCAAAATTACATTCTAGTTCCTGCCAGGCGACCCCACGTGAGGAGCATGTGTCCCGTGGAGAAATTGCTTCCACCCCCTCTGTATTATAGGTAATTGCATATTAGTCCCTGTCAGCACGTTATATTTTCAGCAATTTTACTTTCTGTAATTGCATTTATACCCCTGTCTTTGCATGCATCTTTAGGCATTCGTCTTAATTCATTTTTCAGTTTAAAAAATTGCATTGTGCAATTGATATTATCCTCTTCATCATGTGACATGTGGCATATTTTTGTAATATCAGTAGATTTTCCTATTAATTGGTTCATTTTTTGCGATATTTTGCCCATTTATGACTTTTAATTGATAGTAATTTCTCTGTAATCCAAAAATACCCCAAAAATTACATTAGATTTAGGATAATTAGCTTTACCTTGCGTAAAAAATTCATATCAATTGCACGCATCGAGACCTAAATAATTCATTTAGTGATTTGCTTAATTAAATTTTAGTAGGTTCATTTCATATCAAAATTAACGTTTGATAATTAACCTGGATTCCTCACCTTCATATTTATCTAGGATAATTTTTATTATCAAAAATATTATGATTTGATATTTATTAAAATTAATTTAGTTAAACCCACTATGCATTCATATTTAATTCACGGTAATTTTATTTAGTGCCAGAAAATTCCAAAAAAAATAGTGTAGTCTAATTTCATCCCATTTCATAATCTGGCCAAGTTTCGTAATTTTTGGACTTATTTTGATCACCTTTATGAATTAATGTGTAAACTAGCTGGATTTTGCACGTGTCTTTCATAAAAAAACCGAAAAAGACCCAAAAAAAATTATTCCTCGAAAATCAAACCTTGGACTTCACTAAAAATTTACCTAAGGAGACAGCTGCCTCCGTGAGTTCGACCTTGGGCTAGCCCAAGTAAAAAAAATTCTGCTCGAGATTAACTTGTCTTAATTAAAAGTGGTTTTTGATCTTCTCTCATTATCCGACTGCAACGAACATTCTTAAGTAATTTGAGCATTAATTTGATCAAATTAACTAGGGTGGTGGGAGACATGTCAAAATGGCGCCGTTGCCGGGGAGGCACGACTTAGGTTAATTTGCAGTAATTCTGAGTGCTTGATTTTCTATCTCGGGTAGTCTGACCCCCGGTTTTCTTGTGAATATTTTCTGTCTTTTAATTTGTGTATTTTTTGTGTCATTCTCTGACCTCAAATTATATTTGTGTGAGGAACGCGAGGAGTCGAAGATGCTTCGAGGAATAGCATTTTAATTCTTTGAGTGATTTGAGAAGAATTTAATTTATTTTTATTTTTTCTTTATTTTTGCATCATTTCCAGCGGTTCCCATTTGGGTTCTCGCATGTGTAAAGAAAGTGGAAACGTATCCCCGTGCGTTGTGTGGTTGCTTTACGTATAATAGGACCTACACTTGCGGCTCTTAGAGCTATTTTAAGAACTGTTTGTGCTCGTAAAATTCTAGGACCACACTTTGCACTCAAAAGACGCACTTAGACCGTAGGACTTAGTCAAATTTCAAATCGTTCTTCACTCGCTAATAGAACTGCCTGTCTAGGAGCGTCTTTTTCGTTTGCATTCATTTAGTATAAAAATTTCAATTCAGTTTGCATCCTGCATTGTAGAGAGCTGGAGGCACTATAAGTCTTCTTACTCAAGCATTCATCATCGTTTTCTCGATTGCATCGGCTTTTTCCGATTCTCTCTCTCTTGGTTTTCTAAACCTAGGATAAAGGAATTGGGACTGGACGGTAGACGTGATTGCTTGTGTGGATTAATATCAGTGACAACTAATCTTTAAAATCGGGACTGATAATTGAATTGGACCTAAAAAAATGACTAAAATTAACCCTTATTTGCGGGAAATTAACCCCGACCTTGTTTTCAGGCTGAGTGAGGGTACTTGAGTGTGTGTGAACACCTTAAGGCATAGCCCAAATCCCCGTCTTCCATATCACGCTCCGACTGATCCTAGCAAATATCACAAGTTGAATTATTCAGGTTCATTTACTAGTACCAAGTAGCCTCCGCCTGTCTCAGGTAGATAGGGGCGAAATTGTTGTACTTCGCGACAAGTTGCCAGTAACCCCCCGAGGTGAAGTTCTGGCCTTGTCAGTCTCCGCCTGCTTGCAGGTAGATAGGGGCAGGACTTTGAACCCATCAACTTGGGATAGGAGCAAAGAAAGGAAGGACCGGCGGTATCTCAAGCGATAGGTTAAACAGGGAAGACGCATCCGGCTTTGAGCCGACTTCCCTATAGGCCGCGTAAATCATTGCTATCTTGCTTGAAAAATCACACTTAAAATCAACCGGATTAATTGGACTCGATTTCAGGTCCTCAATAGTGTTGAGTGTGAACTCGGGGTTTGCTCTTGTGTTTGTCTTTGTGTTTGTCCGTGTGTGTTATCCTATGTAATTGCATGTTTTCTACCTCAACCTTCATCATTTCCTCTTCAAGATGTCGGGATATTGGTTCCCATGCCCTGTGACCTCTAGTCAATCCTCCTCAATCACATATCGTTCATCTTCACCTTCTCATTCTTCCGTGTATCCTCCGCCACCCACAGGAGACCCTTACTCGTGGTCGACTCCACCTCAACTCGATTATGAAGTCAAAACTTCGACTGACTTCTCCACTTCTTCGCATCTCTCACATACTCCATATTCCAACACTCTGAATCCACTTCCATCTTGGGTTGACTGTCCTTATTCTCAAGAGCTTGCAGGAATCAAAGAATCGAATGAAGAGCAAGCCACTCTAAGACAGATGATTGGCAAATATGCCCCCACATACTTCATTCTCACCTCAAGTAGGGACCATACAACAATTTACATATACGCATCCCGACATGACCTTAGGGCATAACATGGTCGATCGAACAACCCGAATGGAGAGGCATGCACATCCTGATTTTCCATATTTGTTTGACTTTAGTGATCAAGCCTCCATTAACCAGCCCTCATTCGAAGAGCCTATACATTCACAATATTGGACTCATGACCTAGACTTATCAATCTCTGTTTCATTTACTCCATCATATGAGGCTCCGACCAATATTTGCCATTTGGATGGTCCATACTTGACCCAGCATTACATGCCAGAGTCTAGGTATGTTGAGTATGAGACCCCAACATCTCAGCAGTCTCCTCCAATTTAGCAGAACTCTCCCATGATTTGTCATGAAAACATTTTGGAGGATGACATTTCCAGACTTATTGAGAAAAGTGAATCATTAGGTAACAAGTTGAGAGATGTCATGGAAATACTGCACTCAATTTCTGCCAGCTTGGGAATGAAAGTGAAAAAGGACGTAAGTAGATATGATGTTGAAAATCAAGCAAGCATTAGGGAACCCACATCTTCTGTACAGCTAGAGTCCATTCCATCTCCCTCTTCTACTAACCCCTTGCCTTCCAATCCAGAGTCTGATCATTCATCCACCAAAAATACCAAAAAATTGAAAAATCAGAAAAATCCATAAAAATAGAAAATGAAAAAGACTTAGAAAATTTGGATCCTACCCTAAGGGAAGCACGCGATGAAGAATTGATTTTTAATCTTCCCTTAATAAAGGCCATAGATCACTTTCCTGACCTCAAATGATTTGTGAGAAATAAATTGATGCCCAAGAGGTCGGGTGATGAATCTGTGATTCATCACTCTAAAAGTTGAAAATAGAGTCTTATTCTCGAGTAAATAGATGCATATTTCCCTTTATATTGTAAAATTAGCATTCATGCATGTAAGCATAATATCTGCATTTTAGCATTCATACTTGCATTAAATAAGAAGCCAAAATCCCTTGTAAAATATTCACCTCATAAAAATAAGCTCTCCCTTATACTATGTACACCTTAGTTAATAATATAAGGAAGAAAGCCAGAAATGCCTTTGTAAAATAGCCAATAAAGCCCTAGAACCCCTAGACCATAAAATGCCCATAGATCCTTCATACCAACTCCAAAATAGGTCTACTCACTTTCAGATTAATACACATTAAAATACCTTTAAAATGAGACTAATTTCATCCAATTTGGAGCTCATATGAAAAAGTTGGTTTTTGGGCCTCTTTGTATACTACATGTATGCATATTTGTATCTTTGTATTTTTGTATCATATTTGACCTCATCTCCATCTTTGGTCAACATGAAACTTGTAGATCTCATCGAGATCTACAACTTTCATGTTTTGAGTTTTTTTCAAATTCGTCCCCCTCTTCTTTCTACACATATTTTTCTTTCCAGCCATTCACAGCAGGCCACGTGGCGCCATCTGATTGCGCCACGCGGCCCGTCCCCCTTGCCCTAGCCATCGTACCTCTCAGCCATTGGATGGTCTTCCAGATCCAACGGCCACACCGCCTCCACGTACGCCTTTCATCTCAACTGCCAGATCAAGTCCCCCGCTTCATCTGGCATGCTCATTAGCGCCTCGCCCACAGCGCGACACGCGTCGCACGCTACGCCATCAGATCACGCCTCAGCCCTTCCATCTGAGTCGTTAGCTCCACAGGCATCCAAACCGCCCGCTCCATCCCGCCTCGATCACCACCGTTGGATCACAAGATCCAACGGTGGAGACTTCGTCTTCCACCTCCAGCGCCCCTCTCTCCCACGTTCTCCGCCTTGCGGGAGGGGCAGCCCCTTCCTATTCTCAGCCGTGCTTCCTCCACCGTCGACGACCACCATCACCTCCACGTCCTTCCCCACTCGTCCCTTATCCTCGCAGCCACTCCACTACCCACGTCGACCTCCAGCGACGTCCCACGAACCCCTTAAACTCCGCCCCATCACCAGGCCGGTCGTCCACCTTGACCCTTTAAATACTTGAGCACCGGCCATCGTCGCACCCATCCGCCACCCCTGAGAGATTCCCTGAGCTCGGAGCACCTGATTAGTGACAGTAATTGAACGAATCCTCGAGCGACGACCGGTCATCTTCTCCGGCGAGATCCTCGGCCCACCGCCGTGTCGCAGCCGCTCCTCCGAGCGGCTGCTAGAGCTCAGGGACTTACCGCCCCTTCGAGCGACGATCTGGACCTCGACCTCGAGCTCCAAACCACAGGTAAACACCTCCATCTCCGATTGATCTTCGTTTTGATTTTTCTTCACTTTTCTCGCTTTTTATTCGACGTCCACATCCATCCTCTCGCCTCGCTTCCACTTCGCCGAGCTCCACGACGGAGCTCTCACCCTCGCGGTACCATTCACGCCCTCAGACGCTTCATTTCACCTTCCATCGAATCCAGCTCCGCCACTTGGCCAGAGCACCATCGCCAGGCCACCTCCGATCCGATTTAGGCCTCGTCGTCCTCCTCCACATCCCCACGCAGCACGTCCAAGCTTCGTCTACTCCTCTAACCCCTACAGGTACCTGTTGTTCACTGATCAGAAGACCACCGGAGCACCTTTTGAGCTTCGCCGCCACGGAGCTCCGACGCCTCTCTCCAGCTTCTGAAGCCACCTGGACCCTCGCCGCACCGCCGCGTTTCTTCTGAGATAGCTCCGGACCGCCGGAGAGCATCACCGACACGAGGAGGGACGGGCGGAGCCAAGGCCTCATCGCCGGAGCCCCGCCATCTCCTCCGCAGGCGGCGGAGGTCCGAAGAAGAAGAAGACCCAGCTATCGTTTGATCATCTGATCGAACGGTCCTTAGCTCGCCACGTCATCGTCATCCGGAGCAGCAGACGACCGTAGGATTATCCATGATCCTACGCTCAGGAGTCCGCCACGTCTTCCGCATCAGCCAGTCGTTGGATCGATCATCTGGATCCAGCGGTCGACAGCCAGCCATGTCACCATCTTCCTCGGCTCTCAGACGTCGTTGGATCTATCCAGATCCGACGGCCTACCAGCGCGCCACGCGTCTACTTCCAGCGATCGTTGGATCACTCTTAATCCAACGGTCTTCAGCATGCCACGCAGAGGAGCCCGAGCCTCTTCTCCGAACCTAGGCTTGGACTACCCGAGGCTACACCGAGCCTCACTCCAGACCTCCAGGAGCATCCGAGCCAAGCCTTGAGCCTCATACGCCGCCCGAGCCTAGGCCGACCACGTGAGGAGCACATGTGGCCTGGGTATTTTTCACAGAGGCCCTCGGGACTTTTTGAAATTACAAAAAGGTCCCTGTAAAGCCGACCCCACGTGAGGAGCACGTGCCCAGTGGAGAATTTGCATATCATCCCCCAGCATTCTAGGTAATTGCATTTAAGTCCCTATCAGCGTATTTCTTTTATGTAAGTTTATTTTCTTGTATTGCAAATACATTCCTGTCTTTGCACGCATCCCTAGGTTTTATTTTGCATCATTTTTGAATTCTAAAAGTTGCATATTGTTGAGTAACTTGTCCTCCATCTATTGTGCCACTTGTCACATTTTTGTAATTGCAGTAGATTTTTAAATGAATTAATTGGTTGATTTGTGTAATATTTTGCCCAGTGAGACCCTTTAAATTATAATTAATTTTCTGTGACTCCAAAAATTCTCAAAAATTCGCAGTAGCTCTAGGATAGTGAACTCAACCTTGCATAAAAATTTCATGCCATCTGTACGCATATCGAGGCCTTAATAAATTCCTTAGTGATTTTCTTATTTTAATTTTAATAAATTCATTTCACATTGAAATTAAGGTTTGTCAATTTTTCTAGATTCTTTATCATTAGAACTATCTAGGATAATTTTTGTTCCTGAAAAAGATGTGATTTGTTATTTATTAAAAATAAATTAGTGAAAATCACCCTGCCTGCATCCTTAATTCACTATAAATTCATTTAGTGTCAAAAAATTCCAAAAATATTAAGGTAGCTTAATTTCATCATAATCCATCATCCGGCCAATTTTCATAATTTTTGGACTTCATTTGATATCTTAAATTGATTTAACTTTAAATCGGCCTGATATTGCATGTGTCTGCATAGAAAATAAAAAAGGAAAAAAAATATTCCTCGAAAATCTAACACTTGGATATTTGCTCATAATTCACCTAAGGAGACAGATGCCTCCCTGAGTTCGACCTTGGACACTACCAAGTAAAAAAATTACCGCTTGAAATTGACTCAAATCTAATTTAAGTGGTTTTTGATTAGCACTCTCGTATCCGACTGCAACGAACGACATCTAATTAATTTGGACATTAACTTGACCGAGTTAACATAGGGTGCGGGGTGGTTATCATCAGGCAATAAGAGGACAAGGACTGAAAGACACATAGTGTCTATGGCCACCTCCTTGGTGATGGGGAGAAAGACCAAGAGCCGCAGAGTGAAGCGGTTGCCCCAAGTTGAGTGTGAAATCAAAGACACCATCTTTACCCATGCAAGAATCAATGATGACTCACCGATAAATCTCCTCCCGACCTCTATGTTTGACAAGCTCAAACTCAGGCCAATCAAAAAGTCAAGAGAGCTCATTCAGTTGGCCGATCGATCTATTAAATGGTCAAGAGGAAACATTTCAGTCATCGTTACTTTCCAAGATACTCTACTCTAAGTGGACTTTACGGTCATTGACATCGAGCACAGAGGAGAGTTTACCCAGTCTCCGATTATTCTCGGGAAGCCGTTCTTAGCCTTGGCTAAGTCGACTATAGATTGCAAGACTCGGGAGATCGATATTTCAGCATTGGGAGCGCTTAGACCTCACCCACTCTTTGATACACTTTACTCTAAGGTAACCTGCACATCCGCTGACAGTAGTGATAATCGAGAGGTAGATGAGTCCCACCTCTCTACTACACCTGAGAGACCGATTGTCCGGACGACCGTTGGTTCAGAGACTCCCCACACCACCTCAATTGCTTGCACCACCACCGTGACAGCTTCTAAGGAGGACTCACAACTAGGGATGGGCATTGGGTTGGGCCAGCCCGGCCCAGCCCGAAACTCGACCCAAAAAAACCCGGCCCGGCCCAAGCCCGATAAACAATGGGCTGGGCTTGGGCTGAAAAAGCAGGCCCAATTTTTTGTTGGGTCGGGCCCGGTCTTACCTCGGCCCAGTCCGACTTGGCCCAAAGGCCCGGCCCAAATCTTGGCCCGAAAGCCCAGCCCAAATCTAGGCCCGAGTTTTCACCCGAAACGAGGCCCGCATCCCCCCCCCCTCATTCCCCTCCCCTCATTTCTCGAACCAAAACCCTTCTGTTCCCTCACGCAACACCCCCCATCCCTCCCCATCCCTAATTTCGTTCGTGTGCAGCCCAAGGCCCCTAGCACAACCACCAATCCTTCTCATCTTGAGGGGGTCGTGTCGCCGCTCCACTTGCCCTCCTCCTCATTTCGAGGCGACCAAGCCACCGCTTCTCCTCGGCTCCACCACAGCGGCACGGAGACATCACGAGACTTGGCGAGTGAACTCAGCGTCCTGTCCACCGCTCCTCCTTGGCTCCTCCACAGCGGCACAAAGCCAATCGAGGGCCTTCCCAGCCTCGCCTCCGTTGAACCCCCACAAGGCCACTGCCAGCGCCAACCACCAACCTCTCATGGATGCAACCCATCTAAGGCACACGGTATGAGTTATTTTATTAGGAAAGATTGGTACACGTTATATCTTTCTATGTTATATTTGATCTTCTTTATCAAATCTTTAATTTAAAAATTAAGCTTGTAAGCAACCACACAGAAGGGTGGGATTTACAATGAGTACCGGTAGGTGGTGATCCCTAAGTATTTTTCGTTGTTTGGTGTTTTGATTCAATGTTAGGCTTGTAAATGTGCATATTCTTGTTGTGGAAGTACACTCGAAAAGTAATTGTATTTTTCTAGAGCTGCAACTGTAGACATTTGATGGAATCGACATGGTCTTTTTCTATCTTTTTTTAAGTAGGATGCCTTAGAATTTCAAGTAGGAGACCATGTGTTTCTAAAAGTATCTCCATGGAAAGGCCTAATCAGATTTGGGAAGGGAAACTAAGCCCTAGATACATTGGCCCTTATGAGATCACAGAGAGAATCGGTAGTGTGGCATATCGTCATCAACTTCCATCTAAACTAGCAAGGATACATGATGTCTTTCATGTCCCCGCACTTCGAAAGTTTATTCCAGATCCAACCCATATGATACAACACCAAGATATTCAATTGAAGGAAGATCTGTCATACGAGGATGTTCCTGTGGAAATTCTAGATTATAAAGTTAAAGTTTATAGAAGAAGCCACCAAGAGCTTCGTACAAAGAAGATTCCTTTAGTTAAAGTTTTATGGAGGAGTCATGCAATAGAAGAAGCCACATGGGAATGAGAGAAAGAAATGAGATCTCAATATCCCCACTTATATTCAAGCTAGCAAAGGTACTTAAATTTCGAGGACAAAATTTATTGCTAGTAAAGGAGAATTGTAATACGCAATTTGTACACTATACTTTTGAATGTTACCAAGTGTTATTTCAAGGAAATATTGGATTGATAGTATTCGCACTTTACGGACACCATAGTCAGTAGATTCGCCTTGATGCAATGATTGCATTAAAACTTGTTGTGTTTATATCAGAGACCATCTTGTATAAAAAATGGACTTCAAAAGGTTCTCTGAATTGTGTAGCGCATCAAAACATAGTACCACATCTAGTAAGCTGGAATTTTGGTAGTACCTTATAAGTAGTAGAAGCCACTACTTGCATAGTGCCCATAATGTTATAGATTTATACTCATTAGCCATAATCACATCATTAAGACTACTTAAGCATGATTAGTACTAATTACCCGTCATTAGTGATAATTAAGCGTCATTAGCATAGATTTATACTCATTAGCCATAATCACATCATTAAGACTAATTAAGCATGATTAGTACTAATTACCTGTCATTAGTGATAATTAAGCGTCATTAACATAGATTTATACTCATTAGCCATAATCACATCATTAAGACTAACTAAGCATGATTAGTGCTAATTACTCGTCATTAGTGATAATTAAGCGTCATTAGCAAAATTAGGACACATGGAGAGGAAATCATGGGACACGTGTCATTATATAGTCAGGACAAGTGTCAAAACCTCAATAGTGCCATGTGTCATTATCCTAAGACTAACACGTGTCATGGTGTAGCCTCTTGCTTCGGCAACAAGTTATCTTGTGGATAAGCCAAACCTCTTGCTTGGACAACAACTTATCTCGTGGATAAGCCAAACCTTGCTTGGGCAACAAGTTATCTCGTAGATAAGCCAAATCTCTTGCTTGGGCAACAAGTCATCTCATGGATAAGCCAAACCTATTACTTGGGCAACAAGTTTTCTCATGATTAAGCCATGTGCCATGCCATGTGTCTTCATACATGAATAGGAGACAACATGTGTCTTGGAGCCTTCCTTACATGTGGACACATGTCACACATGTAAAGGGGGTGGAGGCCTATAAATACCCATGAACCCCCATACTCCTCCTCACTTCATCCCACACCCATCTCTCCACCTTAGAGCCGTAAGGCTGCCGAGGTTGCGGGAGGAGCACGAGAGGAGCCACGGCGAAGCCCTGTCGGTGATCGAGACTGTTTTTAAAAGCCGTAACGAAGTTCTGTCTGCATCGAGCTATAGTACTCAAATCTAGGACGGCTATAGAGGGAGATTTCACAAAAGAAGGTGATCTTGACTCGAGTTAGATATCGATCAGGTGAGGGATTCTCAAGCGCTATTTTAAAGCACTAGTCTTTAGCTTTTATGCATGGTTTTGAATAGCAAGTATGAAATCGTGTTTTCTAAAGCTTTTACGCATGAATTACAAGTACCATACAGTTGATATGAAATCAGGGCTTTAGAACGTATTTCAGATGTCATTTCAGGTGTTTTATCATGATAGCACGTTTTTAAGCATTTCGTTCTTTGTTGAACACGAATCATGAGTTTCACTACTTAGAGTTAAGCTTTTTATATAAGAAATATGTTTTGTGCAGTTACTATACAATATGAATCGGATTTCAAGTTCTTAATAGTTCTAGTTGTCAGAATATGCATGCTATGTCAAGATTGTTTTATGTTCATGAATTAGCTGTTAAAATCAGAAGATAAGCACCACAGTAGCACTTTTGTACAAATCATGAACTAGCCATTAGATATGGTAATGTCATTAGATATGACCCTGAAACCGCTATTAGATATGGCAAACCATTAGATATGGTATCAAGAGGACTTTGGGTCCGCATTCTGTATACATATAGGCTTTGGGTCGTATGCAGGGTGTTTTTGGTCTTTGGGACCGTCTGCGCGTATGACTTAGCTTTGTTTCAGTGTTCATGAGCCAATAAATTAGCCACAGTGGTGATTAGTACAAACAGCTTGATAGTGATGATTATGTTTCAGTTTATCTATTTTTGAAGTGATTTTCAGCGTTAATTTGCAAAACTAGCATGTTGTTATATGTAATTTCTTTCATAAAGTCTCTTTCAAGCTATTTCACAGTATTCAACATAAATTCTTGTCATGATGCTCATATTTCAGATTTTAGCTATATGTAAAAAGCTTGAGATCCTTTCACTGGGTCTAAGCTCATAATTGGGTTTAGACTCATCCCTTTATATTATAATTATATACAGATCAGCAGAATCACGAATAGCAGGGGAAAAGACCGCAGATACACTAGGAGGAGGTGGCTTTTGGTTTTAGTTGTTTTTGTACTGTCTGTGTTATTTTGTAAGAAGTTGTAATAGATAGAACTTGTGTAATACACTTCTTTGTGTTGTGAACTTCAAATACAAAGGTTTTATGTTTTATGAGATTGCCACATGTTTACTTGAAGAAAAAGAAGAAGAAAGATCTCTGTCGCGGCACGTTCCGGTTAGCGGGACGGGTCGTGACAACTTGTGGTATCAGAGCAAAGGTTTTAGGACCCTGAGCAAGAATTATATTAGGAGTTGACCTATAAGTACTGGAAGATAATCTAGTTATTGATATTATAATCTTGAGGATGTCTAGAATCATTATTGGAGGATTTTTTTGATGAAGGATCTAACTGAAGTTTTATTTTTATAGGAAATAATGGCAGCAGAGCAGCCACCTGTGACCACACAAGGCCCTAGTCAGGAGAATGATAACAATAACAACGTGTATGACACGTTGACCTTGATAGCACAAACACTAGGAGGCATGGCTGCCCACTCAGTTAAAAGGCATGAATTTGAGCACCAATTACCATTTGAACACGTAAAGAAGCTGGGAGGAGAACCATTTGTAGGAGACACTGATCCAAAGAAGGCCAAGGAATGGTTCAAGAATATGGAGAAAATATTTGCTCTAATGGACTGTACAGACGAAAAAAGTTGAAGTATACAATATTTCTTCTGAAAGATAGTGCTGATGATTGGTGGACATCGGTGAAAATGAAATATCCAAACCCACCTCATATTACATGGGAGATCTTTGAGAAAGAGTTCAATGAACAATACTACCCAAGGGTTTATCAGGAAGAGAAACGTAGGGAATTTCTATTCCTTACTCAGGGGAGAAATATGTTTGATGAATATGAGAATAAATTCACCGAACTTTCAAAGTTTACTGCTTCTCTGGTTGCAACAGAAGAAGAAAGGTGTAGACGTCTAGAAGATGGTATGCATATTGACTTAAAAGAAATGGTTTCGGCCACGGGATATACAGATTATGCAAAATTGGTGGAAGCTGCTCGTAGGGCTGAACGAGTGGTGATAGAAAGAAGAAAGTGCAATGATCACAGAAAGAAAAGGTTTGCAGATAGACCTCTATGGAGAGGAACCTTGAACAAAGAACCAAGAATAGCTGGGAATTCAAGGCAAGATAATAGGTCAGTTCCTAGAGTACAAGGGAATCAAACAAATAGATATACAGTTGGGACTTCTGAAAACAAAACTCTTTCTTTTCCACAATGTACAAACTGTGGAAAGTTTCATCCGGGAACTTGCCACAAGGGGACCACTGGGTGTTATCAATGTGGCGAGATAGGCCACATACGTCAGAATTGTCCCGCACTTGTCCAAGGTCGTCGGGTTATGGGAAGACCGGCAACAAATCAAAATCGTGATGTTATTATACGTCGTCCTCCACCTACAAGGGAACAAAATAAAAACAATACACAAAAGAGATCAAACCAGAGAGAGGGAAAAGCTTTTGCCATGACCTTAGAGGAGGCCATATCTGCAGACGATGTTGTATCAGGTACTACTATTATTTTTGGTAAAAGTGCACATACTCTTATTGATTCTGGTGCAAGTCATTCTTTTATTTCACAAAGATTCTCCCTATATGCTGATAAAGTTACAAGTACTCTCAAGCATGCTTTAGCAATTTCTTTGCCTAAGGGAGAACCAGAAATTATTAGGAATGTCCTCCGAAATTGTTTGGTAAAGATAGGAGAGAATTATATTGAAGTAGACCTGATTCCTATGGAGATAAGGGAATTTGATGCTATCATAGGAATGGATTGCTTAAGTACATATCATGCTCTTCTAGACTGTCATCTGAAGCATGTTACTTTTAGAAAATCAGGTGATGTTGAATTCACTTTCTATGGAGAAAGAAGGATATATCCTACCCATGTCATCTCTTGTCTCTTAGCCCAGAAGTTGATAAGGAAGGGATATTCCTTTTATATTGCTTACGTGTTTAATACTAAGGCAGAAGCAGTCAGTTTAGAAAACATCTCTGTGGTGAAGGAGTTTCTAGAAGTGTTTCCAAATGAACTACCATGAATTCCTCCTGATAGGGAAATTGAATTCACTATTGACCTCATTCTGGGTACCAATCCAATTGCCTTAGCTCCTTACAGAATGGCCCCATCTGAACTTAAAGAACTCAAAACTCAATTGCAGGAGTTGACAGATAAGGGATTTATACAGTCCAATATGTCACCATGGGGTGCTCCTGTTCTATTTGTCAAGAAGAAAGATGGCTCAATGAGACTTTGTATCGATTACAGGAGACTAAACTGAGTGACTGTCCACAATAACTATCCTCTGCCCAGAATAGATGACTTATTTGACCAATTGCAAGGGGCCTCTGCATTTTCCAAGATTGATTTGAGATCTGGCTATCATCAGTTAAAGATTAGAGGAGAAGATGTCCCTAAAACTGCATTCCGAACCCGATATGGGCATTATGAATTCCTAGTAATGCCTTTTGGATTGACAAATACCCCAGCTGCTTTTATGGACTTGATGAATAGGGTTTTCCGTCCATGTCTGGACAAGTTTGTGATCGTATTTATTGATGATATTCTAGTATATTCTAAAACAGGGGAAGAACATAGAGAACACTTGAGAATTGTACTTCAAACTCTGAAGGAACACCGATTATATGCAAAGTTTGATAAATGTGAGTTTTGGTTGAAGAAGGTTGCATTTCTAGGCCATGTCATATCTGGAGAAGGAATAACAGTAGATCCATCAAAAATAGAAGCAGTTCTTAGATGGGAACGACCGATAAATGCATCAGAAATCCGAAGTTTCCTTGGATTAGCTGGGTATTATCAAAGATTTGTAGAAAACTTCTCTATAATTGCTGCACCATTGACAAGGTTAACTAGGAAGAATGTGAAGTATAGTTGGGACGAAGAATGCGAGAAGATTTTTAAGGAACTCAAGAGTCGTCTCACCTCAGCACCTATACTTAGCCTTCCTTCAGGACAGGGTAATTTTGTAATCTATAGCGATGCCTCAAGACAAGGCATGGGATGCGTCTTAATGCAGAATGATAAGGTGATTGCTTATGCTTCTAGACAGCTAAAACAACATGAGTTAAATTACCCAACTCATGACCTTGAGTTAGCTGCTATAGTATTTGCCTTAAAAATCTGGAGACACTACCTATATGGAGAAACTTGTCGAATCTTTACGGATTACAAGAGTTTGAAATATATTTTCTCTCAGAAAGAGTTGAATTTAAGGCAAAGAAGATGGTTAGAGCTAATCAAAGATTATGATTGTTCCATAGAATATCATCCGGGGAAAGCCAATGTCGTAGCTGATGCTCTCAGTAGAAAGTCTAAGGGTCAGCTATCTCACTTAAAAGGAGAATATTATCAGTTGAAAGAGTTACGTACAAAGTTAACCATAAATAGCTCTGGAGCCATATTAGCATCCTTACAAGTGAGACCCATATTATATGATAAAATTAAGGAGGCACAAGTCCATGATTCTGAAATCATTAGAATGATTGAAAAGATTAAGGGAGGAGATGAAGCCGGGTATACAATAGATGATCAAGGGGTCTTATTCTTTAAAGGAAGATTGTGTGTTCCAAAGAAATCTGATATAAAGACTGAGATTCTGGAGGAGGCACATAACTCTATATATACTATGCACCCAGGAAGTAATAAAATGTATAGAACACTTAAGAGCTACTATTGGTGGTCTGGCATGAAGAGAGATTGCAGAGTATATTTCTAGATGTCCTATATGCCAACAAACAAAACCAGAGCGTTTGAGACCTGCGGGGACATTACAGCCACTTCCAATACCAGAATGGAAATGGGAACACATCACTATGGATTTTGTTACAGGATTTCCAAGGACCCGTCGAGGTCACGATGCAATATGGGTCATAGTGGACAGACTAACTAAGTCTGCACATTTCTTAGCCATTAACATGACATACAGTTTAGACCGTTTGGGAAAGATCTTTGTTAATGAGATAGTTAGCCGTCATGGGGCTCCTGTGTCAATTGTGTCTGATAGAGATCCATGATTTACTTCTAAGCTATGGCCAAGCTTACATAAAGCTATGGGAACGAAGTTAGCATTTAGTACAGCCTTTCATCCACAAACAGATGGCCAATCAGAACGGACTATCCAGACTCTAGAAGACATGCTTAGAGCTTGTGCACTGAGCTTTAAAGAAAGCTGGGATGAACATCTCTCACTTATAGAGTTTAAATACAATAACAGCTATCATGCTAGTATTGGGATGGCACTTATGAAGCCTTGTATGGTAGACCATGTAGAACACCTATCTGTTGGAGTGAGGTGGGAGAATGAAAACTGGTTCAACCTGAACTAATACAAAGCACAATAGAAAAAGTTGAGGAAATCAAGAGATGCTTAAAGGCAGCGCAAAGCAGACAGAAAAGTTATGCAGATAAGCGAAGGAGAGACTTAGAATTTCAAGTGGGAGACCATGTGTTTCTAAAAGTATCTCCATGGAAAGGCCTAATCAGATTTGGGAAGAAAGGGAAACTAAGCCCTAGATACATTGGCCCTTATGAGATCACAGAGAGAATCGGTAGTGTGGCATATCGTCATCAACTTCCATCTGAACTAGCAAGGATACATGATGTCTTTCATGTCCCCACACTTCGAAAGTTTATTCCAGATCCAACCCATATGATACAACACCAAGATATTCAATTGAAGGAAGATCTATCATACGAGGATGTTCCTGTGGAAATTCTAGATTATAAAGTTAAAGTTTATAGAAGAAGCCACCAAGAGCTTCGTACAAAAAAGATTCCTTTAGTTAAAGTTTTATGGAGGAGTCATGCAATAGAAGAAGCCACATGGGAACGAGAGGAAGAAATGAGATCTCAATATCCCCACTTATTTTCAAGCTAGCAAAGGTACTTAAATTTCGAGGACGAAATTTACTGCAAGTAGGGGAGAATTGTAATACGTGTTTTGTACACTATACTTTTGAATGTTACCAAGTGTTATTTCAAGGAAATATTGGATTGATAGTATTCGCACATTACGGACACCATAGTCAGTAGATTCGCCTTGATGCAATGATTGCATTAAAACTTGTTGTGTTTATATCAGAGACCATCTTGTATAAAAAAAATAGACTTCAAAAGGTTCTCTGAATTGTGTAGCACATCAAAACATAGTACCACATCTAGTAAGCTGGAATTTTGGTAGTACCTTATAAGTAGTAGAAGCCACTACTTACATAGTGCCCATAATGTTATAGATTTATACTCATTAGCCATAATCACATCATTAAGACTAATTAAGCATGATTAGTACTAATTACCCATCATTAGTGATAATTAAGCATCATTAGCATAGATTTATACTCATTAGCCATAATCACATCATTGAGACTAATTAAGCATGATTAGTACTAATTACCCGTCATTAGTGATAATTAAGCGTCATTAGCATAGATTTATACTCATTAGCCATAATCACATCATTAAGACTAATTAAGCATGATTAGTGCTAATTACCCGTCATTAGTGATAATTAAGCGTCATTAGCAAAAGTAGGACACATAGAGAGGAAATCATGGGACACGTGTCATTATATAGTCAGGACAAGTGTCAAAACCTCAATAGTGCCATGTGTCATTATCCTAAGACTAACACGTGTCATGGTGTAGCCTCTTGCTTCGGCAACAAGTTATCTCGTGGATAAGCCAAACCTCTTGCTTGGACAACAAGTTATCTTGTGGATAAGCCAAACCTTGCTTGGGCAACAAGTTATCTCGTGGATAAGCCAAATCTCTTGCTTGGGCAACAAGTCATCTCATGGATAAGCCAAACCTATTACTTGGGCAACAAGTTTTCTCATGATTAAGGCATGTGTCATGCCATGTGTCTTCATACATGAATAAGAGACAACATGTGTCTTGGAGCCTCCCTTACATGTGGACACATGTCACACATGTAAAGGGGGTGGAGGCCTATAAATACCCATGACCCCCCATACTCCTCCTCACTTCATTCCACACCCATCTCTCCACCTTAGAGCCGCAAGGCCGCCGAGGTTGCGGGAGGAGCACGAGAGGAGCCAGGCGAAGCCCTGTCGGTGATCGAGAGCATTTTTAAAAGCCGTAACGAAGTTCTGTCCGCATCGAGTTGTAGTACTCAAATCTAGGACGGCTATAGAGGGAGATTTCACAAAAGAAGGCGATCTTGACTCGAGTTAGATATCGATCATGTGAGGGATTCTCAAGCGCTATTTTAAAGCACTAGTCTTTAGCTTTTATGCATGGTTTTGAATAGCAAGTATGAAATCGTGTTTTCTAAAGCTTTTACGCATGAATTACAAGTACCATACAGTTGATATGAAATCAGGGCTTTAGAACGTATTTCAGACGTCGTTTCAGGTGTTTTATCATGATAGCATGTTTTTAAGCATTTCATTCTTTGTTGAACACGAATCATGAGTTTCACTACTTAGAGTTAAGCTTTTTATATAAGAAATATGTTTTGTGCAGTTACTATACAATATGAATCGGATTTCAAGTTCTTAATAGTTCTAGTTGTCAGAATACGCATGCTATGTCAAGATTGTTTTATGTTCATGAATTAGCTGTTATGAGGTTGAAATAGCAAAAGTACGATTTATTAGTGGCAAGAAATGAATTAAAATCAGAAGATAAGCACCACAGTAGCTCTTTTATACAAATCATGAACTAGCCATTAGATATGGTGATGTCATTAGATATGACCCTGAAACCGCCATTAGATATGGCAAACCATTAGATATGGTATCAAGAGGACTTTGGGTCCGCATTCTGTATACATATAGGCTTTGGGTCGTATGCAGGGTGTTTTTGGTCTTTGGGACCGTCTGCGCGTATGACTTAGCTTTGTTTCAGTGTTCATGAGTCAATAAATTAGCCACAGTGGTGATTAGTACAAACAGCTTGATAGTGATGATTATGTTTCAGTTTATCTGTTTTTGAAGTGATTTTCAGCGTTAATTTGCAAAACTAGCATGTTGTTATATGTAATTTCTTTCATAAAGTCTCTTTCAAGCTATTTCACAGTATTCAGCATAAATTCTTGTCATGATGCTCATATTTCAGATTTTAGCTATATGTAAAAAGCTTGAGATCATTTCACTGGGTCTAAGCTCATAATTGGATTTAGACTCATCCCTTTATATTATAATTATATACAGATCAGCAAAATCATGAATAGCAGGGGAAAAGACTGCAGATACAACTAGGAGGAGGTGGCTTTTGGTTTTAGTTGTTTTTGTACTGTCTGTGTTATTTTGTAAGAAGTTGTAATAGATAGAACTTGTGTAATACACTTCTTGGTGTTGTGAACTTCAAATACAAAGGTTTTATGTTTTATGAGATTGCCACATGTTTACTTGAAGAAAAAGAAGAAGAAAGATCTCTGTCGCGGCACGTTCCGGTTAGCGGGACGGGTCGTGACACGACACAAGAGCCCAATAATGTTAAGCCAACTGAGATCACCAGCACTTTCTCAAGACACGTGCTGACCCTTTAGGAATATGCTAATCTATATGGTGACTCGTCTGATGAGGTACCCATGGTCAGTACTGCACCACATCCTAGACCTTCAAAGGAAACAACTAAGACTAAATTGACTCCATATAAAAACACGGTTGTTCCCTCTTCTAGTCGGCTATCTAGTGAGAGGAAGTCGAGAATTGATTCCTCGAGATGTTCCCCCGAACATCTCAAGGCGCGTCGCTCTCATCTCCCTCTTAATGATTCAGGTTCTATAAAATCGACTAAGAAAATTTCCTTCAACATTCCGGAGAAGGAAGTTTCATAGGATTCCTCATCGGGTCCGGATAAGGTGATTTATATGAGTGAGCTCAGTTCAGCTGTTCTCAAGCCTTACCTAAGCAAGCAGCCGTGTGTCGACCCGCGTTGGACGATCCCTTCACCGCACTACTATTCATCTGAGGACGACTCTGACAGCGACACACTTGTATATTACCCACCTCCTCGCTCCCACAAGAAGGTTCATCACGAACCTTCTTGATCCTTGTATATTCTCATACCTTCTTGTATATATTTTCCCTCCCTCCCCAGTGATTCGAATCACTCGCCACGGCTCCATATCATTTCATTTTATGGTTATACTTAGGATAATCAGATCCTAAGTATAGGGGGGAGAGTGGCCCAAGTCTCTTCACCATTCGCTATATATTCTCTAGATCTCATCGGTTCTTACACTCACTCCAGTCCAATACTTAGGCTGACCAGAGCCTAAGTATAGGGGGGACCGATGCCCGCCGTGTATATACTCCTCCATTTCCCCTCTTAACCTCACCCGCCCATTTTTGATCTTCTTCTAAACTTAGGATGCCAGAGCCTAAGTATAGGGGGCGGAGCGGCTTCTATACATTTTTATTATTTTAGCTTTCCTACGCTTAGCACGAGCTATGTCTTTTTCCTCGCTTTTCGTGCTCTAAGGACATAGCACACGCTAAGTATGGGGGGTGTATATTACATATATACTTTACCAATAGCTCGTACTTTCGCGTATTTTCACGTACTTTTTTTATTTATTTTGTAATAATTACGGGTGGGTAAAAATTGAAAAAAAATTGTATACTTGTATAATACTTGTAAACATTTTGTAAAAATTGAAAAAAAATGTATATTGTATAACACTTGTATAATACTTATAAACTCTAGCAAATTGTTGTAACATAGGAGGTATACCAAAGTTTTGAAAAAAAACAAAAAAACAAAACAAAAAAACAAAAAATAGGATTCTTATTTACTCTTGCATATCATCCTTGCATTCAAAAAAAGATTCTTGCATTTCATTCATCTACATGGCATGACATCCGCATCTCATCTGCATATCTTGCATATGCAAGTTGAAAAGCTAGTGGGTTATGAACCAAGTTATGAGTAGACTTTGAGGATGGACTTGATTTGATCTTAATCCACCTAATTTCAGAGGAACCTTATAGGAACTGGAGTTAAGATTTCTAAGGTCAAGTGACTTAATTCTTTGAGTCCGCAAGTCTATGTTCACATGTTATCTTAATCAGTCTAAGTAGAATATCTCGTGCACACGCATGATTCTTATAGACAGTGACCTAACTTGGACAAGCACAATGCACGTAGCTCTTCATTGATGAGGTGGTGAGGAAGTAGAATCCTTTAGCTTGGAGTAGCACACGGGTGGAAACATCCGCCCTCCTCTAAGGAGGGTAGTGCATCTCAACCTAGTCTGGTGGTGTTGACATCTAAGGACGGGATGTTGTGGGTTGCAATAATGCTTCAAAAGAGGGATAGTCTACTGTTTCAAGAGGAAAAAAACCTGATGTACATGTTGCACCTTGTATATAGTTCAAAAAAATGCAAAAACTCTAAAAAAATCAGACAGGTCCAAGTGAAAATAAAATATCTGTCGGAGTATATATATTAGCAAAGAAATGCAGCTGGATGACTTGGCTACACTGGTCAGGCATCCCGGGATAGGTAGCTACACTGGCTACCATCCATTCTTTTCTCTACCCCCTCCTCTTGAGTTAGTCGCACTTGAACTTAGAAGGGAATACCCGCTCCTCGAGGAAAGAGTTGCTGGACCGGGTTATTTGAGTTACCTTGTTAGAGGAGGATGTTTCTAAGCCATTTCTGATGTGGAGAGTTAAATTTCACTTACACAGTACAAGTAAGAATCATAGTTATCAGAAATTTGCATCTGAGGATTTGTTCTGACCTGACTATTAAGGAGTTTTGAATAGAAGACTTGTGGAACTTGAAGTCTGTTAGGTCTTAAGTTCAGGTCCCAATGAGGTTCCGCCACACAATTAATCCAAAGGTTGAGTCAAGCTCCATTTTCAACTTTTGTTCATGACCTTGGTATGGAACCCAAAATCATTTCACTCTTGGATTTCATTTTAGTTGCTCGGGGACGAGCAAGGTTTAAGTATAGGGGGTTGATGAATCTATGATTTATCACTCTTAAAGTTGAAAATAAAGCTTTGTCCCCGGGTATTTTGCTTCATATTTCCCTTTATCTTGCATAAATAGCACTCATGCATCAATCCACAAAATATGCATTTTAGTATTCATCTTTGCATTTAAATAAGAAGTCAATCCTTTTGTAAAATATCCACCTATTCACTTGTATTTTATCCCCTTTAAAATAAAGAACACAATCCTTATAGTGTGCACACCATTAGTTAATAATATAGGGAAGAAGACCAGAGTCCCTCTCTTGTAAAATACCCAATAAAATCCCAAAACCTCCTGGACCTTAGAATGCCCATATCTCTCTCTTACCAACTCCGAATTAGGTCTACTCACCTTCATAGTAATATACATTCAGAGACCCTCAAAATGAGACTAATTTCATTTAATTCGGAGCTCGTAGGCAAAAGTTGGGTTTTGGGCCTCTTTGTATGCTATACATATGTATATTTGTATTCTTGTATTTTTGTATCCCATTTGACCTCATCTCCATTTTTAAACAACATGAAACTTGTAGATCTCATCGAGATCTACAACTTTCAAGTTTTGAGTTTTTCCAAATTCGGCTTCCTTCTCTATCTAAATTCATTTCTCCTTTCAGCCACTAAGAGCAGGCCACGTGGTGCTCTCTGATTGCGCCACACGGCCCGCTCCCTTTGACCAGTCCGCTCGCACCCTGGACCGTTGGATTTTTATATTGATCCAACGACCCGTTGATCACCACGCATACCCATTTTCCCCACCGTCAGATCACTTCCTGGATCTCATCCGCACCGCTCGTTCGGTTTCGCCCTGAGTCCACCACGTGGCACTCTGTGCGCCCTCCGATCTCGCTCCAAGCGCCTTGATCTTCACCGTTCATCACCGCAAGTGGTTTCAACCATCCGATCGAACCCCAGAGTCCATCTCAGCCGCCCGTTAGCATCGTAGCCTCAGCACGCCACGTGGTGTGTTCAGAGCCCTCCAACGTCGCTCCTTAGATCTAATCTCATGTGTCGATCTGCGCCTCCATCTGGGCTGCTGGATCGCGAGATCCAACGGTCGAGACGTGGTCGTCAACCTCCGCATGCCCCATGCCCACGTTCTCCATCGTGCGCAAGGGGACGCCCCCTTTCTATTTTCGGCTCCACGCCGACCACCTTCTCCGACCACTGACACCACCACAATGGAGCCCACTCATCCCTCACCCTCGCTAGCCCCCTCGACCTCCATGACAACCCTCAATCTCGCTCCACGAAGGCCACGAACTCCCCCTCATCATCAACTACCCCGTCACCTTCATCCTATAAATCACTCACCTCCGACCACTTTCACCCCCATCCGCCACCACGGACTCCCACTGTTAGATTGGTGACAGCGATTTGATCCTAGGTCGAGCGACGATCGAGTATACCTCCGGCGAGATCCACGGCCGACCACCGCCATGTCGCAGCTCCTCCAAGGCATTGCACGAGCTCATGTCCTCCTATCGGCCTTCGAGCGAAGACCTGGAAGCTCCCCCGGAGCTTCTGACCCTAGGTAAACTCCTCCATCTCTCCCCCGATCTTCTTTTTCCTTTTCCTTCTCCTTCTCCGATTTAATTCACCCTCCACGAGCATCTTCTCGCTCTGCCGACCATTCCTTGAGCTCCGCAAAGGAGCTCTGATCTTCGCGCTATCATTAGCTTCCTCCGACGAGGTACTTCATCCTCCACCGATGCCAGCTCCGCCACCTGAGCGGAGCTCGACCATCGGATCACCCTCACCGCTTCATAGGCCTCACACTTCACTCTACAGCACTCCACGAACACTACGCACGCTTCGTCTATCTTCTAACCCCCTTGCAGGTACTTCCATCTTGATTGGCCAGAGGCTCGTCAGAGCTGCATTCGAGCTCCTTCGCCACCGCGCTCCAGAGCGTCTCCTCCACTCCTCAGACCACCGGACGCTTCGCCAGCCATCAACGCATCTTTCGAGCTACCTCAGACCCTCCAGCAACCTTCACCGATGACGGGAGGACGGGGCAGATCTAGGCCAGCTTCGCCAGAGCCCAGCCCTCTCCACCGTAGGAGGCGGAGGGTCGTTGGGGACGACAGCCAGCAGTCGTTCGATCGTCTTGATCGAACGGTCAGGAGCACTCCACGACGCCACGCCCTGCATCCTTTGGATCATCCATGATCCTACGTGCTTGATCATGCCATGTTGCCAAGTGTCAGAGCCTCAGGGGACCGTTGGATTCATCCTGATCCAGCAGCGCTCGATCGTCCACGTAGCCACCTCAGGAGCGAGCCCGTCATCGTTGGATCGATCTTGATCCAATGGGTCGAGACACGCCACGTGCCAACTGTTCATCACCGTTGGATCATCCTTGATCCCACGGTCCAGATCCGTCCACATCGCCCGATCCGAGCCTCTTCCCCGACCGCTAGGCTCGGATCATCCGAAGCTTCTCCGAGCCAGATCCGAACCTCTAGAGCAGCCCAAACCTCGCTCCGAGCCTCCGAAGTCCACCGAGCCTAGGACCTCCCACTTGATCCGTACGTGCGTCCTGGGTTATTTGCATCGAGGCCCCTGAAGGTTTTCAAAATTACATTCCAATCCCTGCCAGGCAACCCCACGTCAGGAGCATGTGTCCCGTGGAGAAATTGCATCCACCCCCTCTGCATTATAGGTAATTGCATATTAGTCCCTGTCAGCACGTTTTATTTTCAGCAATTTTAATTTCTGTAATTACATTTATACCCTTATCTTTGCACGCATCTTTAGGCATTCGTCTTAATTCATTTTTCAGTTTGAAAAATTGCATTGTGTAGCGGATATTGTCCTCTTCATTATGTGACACGTGGCATATTTTTGTAATATCAGTAGATTTTCCTATTATTAATTGGTTCATTTTTGCTATATTTTGCACATTTATGCCTTTTAATTGATAGTAATTTCTCTATGACTCCAAAAATACCCCAAAAATCACATTAGATCTAGGATAATTAGCTTTACCTTGCATAAAAATTTCATCTCAATTGCACGCATCACGAGACCTAAATAATTCATTTAGTGATTCACTTAATTAATTTTTAATAGGTTCATTTCACATCAAAATTAAGGTTTGATAATTTTCCTAGATTCCTCGCCTTCAGATATCTAAGATAATTTTTATTCCCAAAAATATTGTGATTTGATATTTATTAAAATTTATTTAGTTAAACCCACTCTGCATTCATATTTAATTCACAGTAATTTTATTTAGTGCCAGAAAATTCCAAAAAAATAGTTAGTCTAATTTCATCACATTTCATCATCTGGCCATGTTTCGTAATTTTTGGACTTGTTTTGATCACCTTTCTGAATTAATGTGTAAACTAGCTAGATTTTGCATGTGTCTTGCATAAAAAACCAAAAAAGACCCAAAAAATTATTCCCCGAAAATCAAACCTTGGACTTCACTAAAAATTTACCTAAGGAGACAGCTGCCTCCCTGAGTTCAACCTTGGGCTTGCCCAAGTAAAAAAATTTGCCGCTCGATATTAACTTATTTTAATTAAAACTGGTTTTTGATCCACTCTCATTATCCAACTACAACGAACATTCTTAAGTAATTTGAGCATTAATTTGATCGAATTAACTAGGGTGGCGGGAGACGTATCAGTAACCCTCTCATTATTTGTAGGTACATTATGCATGATTGGGAGGTGAGGACGTATCCATATGATAGAGCCCAAACCCTACATAAGCATGCTTGTAATGGACTCGATTTTGGACTATCAGTAATAAAAAAACAAGATAATTAAACCGTGCTTTTGGGCTTCACTGTGTGTGTTGGTGAAATTATCGGGTTTGTTTGATCTTGCTTGGCTTTACTTACACCTCCCTAAACCATAGGCTCCATTTGATCCCTTCAAAATCATTCATCTAGTTAGATTCAGCTAACCCTAATATGTCCCGATCTCCCCGTCCTTAGCTATGTGTTCTTATACATAGGCTATTTTTCATCCTAAGTATAGGGGGAGACCAAGTTGTCTCTGATTGTCATCCTCGGGTTCCCTGTTTTTAACACACTTCTTTACTTAAGCTATTTTTCAGCTTAAATATAGGGGACCTGAGTCCCTGTCTTCCGATAACTGATTCTTTTTACTCATCATATACATGTGCCTCTGGATTCAGTTCTTGTATATCTTTTTATATCTAGCATGAACTATGGCTTCATATCACTTTGTGCTATGAGGACATAGCAAAAGCTAAGTATTGGGGGTATATTGTATATTACATATATAATTTAGCCATAGCTCATAATTTAACATTTTCAAACTCTTGGGGCTGCGGGTATCATATTATTGTTTTGGAACCATTTTCTGTAAAAAATGATTTGAAAAGGATTTTTGAAAACTTTTTACACATATTTGACATTGTTTCAAATGTTTTACATGGTTTGTGAAAATATGATTTTACATGTTTTGGAAAATCATTTGTAAAATATTTGAAAAACCTATATCGATAAGAAATTATTTTGAAAAAAAAATTTACTTAAGTTTGAAAAAAATGGGGTTTTACATGTTTGAAGAATCTTTGTAAAATGTTTGAAAATTTTATATTTATGTGACATGGTTTGTAAAGATCTTTCAAAATTGTTTTCAACTGTAAGGGTGTAAATTGAGATTAAGAAAGTGTTTGTAAATAAATCTAACCTAACTAAAAAATTTAATAAAAAAACCACAAAATATTAATTATTAATTTGGTGTCTTTCCCTGACACTTACACTTTTCACTCAAGGTTTAAGATGTTCTTTAACACTTCGTTTATGAGGTCCAAAGACTTAGAGTTAACATGTCTTAATAATTATGGTCTTAGACTTAAAAATTCATTCTTCCCTTGTTTGAAAGATTTGGTGCTATACTGCATGCTTAATCTTCTTCTTAAAGAATGTTTATCACTCACTTGCACTATTGTGTTCATGATTGATATGAGTTAAGGTGTCACTTGAGAAACTGGAATTTGATATTCAAGTTTGGACTTGATTTTATTGTACTCGAGGATGGGATAAGATTAATGAAGCTTCATGAAACCTAAGTGTCAGGATTTTAACCAGTATGAGACTTGGTTCTCATACTCATCTCTTGATCAAAACCTAAGTGTCATGGTATGATGACATTAAATTAAATTGTTGATCAGTGTACGCCAATCTTTGGTAAAAGTAGTGGAGCTAGACCAAAAGAAAAAATATAAATGACGAAAAAAATGAAAATGGTGAAAACTTCATTACATTACAAAGCTACATCATTATGAGCATAAAAACATGGCGAATACTCCCAACCATTTAAGTGTCCACTTAGACCAGGTCTTAGGCTTTTATGAGTCGGGATAGTACATCAATAAGGTCTCTGCATCGTTAGCACTACAAATCTGGGCGCAAGTATACTAGATACTTTAAAAAGACGTACCCTGGAGTACTCCCAGGAAAACAAGTTTAGATGGCTCAAAAATCTCTTGACGGACACATTGATTGACACTAAAAATATACAATTGTGTTGAGTATTGGTACTTGAGAGAAACCTTGTTTCAATAAGAGGGAGAAAAGAAATGACACAATCCTAATCCCTCCATTATCTGGCATGTCATCTACACTTTGAAGTTTGACAAACTAAAGAGACGGTGGATTGAAGCAAGGCTAGATTTATTCCCTAGTGTTGAGGGTTAGGTCCTTAGAAGAGTGATTAGTTCGCAAATTGCCCTCTTTAATTTGTAGGAATTATCATGTGTTGAAATGAATTTGTCGTTTTGTTGTAGGTGGGTAATCAGAATCAATAAAGAAATAACCACTTTAATTATTTAATATAATTACTCTCAGTAGTTTTATGTTTATTTAGCCTGGAAAAGCCCTAGGGTCAAACTCGAGGAGGTAAAGGAATAACCTAGGTTAATGTCTATCAAATTTCATGCGTGGTTTTTGAGGCGGTGTTTATTTTGTATTTTGAATGCAAATGAGAATGCAGGCCAATTTTAATTACTAGAAAAACTATTGTTGATCAAACGATGTCCAAAAATTACAAAAATTGGTCAAGATATTAATTGTGGTGAAATGAATGCACTATAATATTTTTGGAATTTTTGAATGCAAGATAAATAAATAATGAATTTATGAATGTAAACAAGGTGAATCTCAATAATTAATTATAATAAATATTAAACCTACTTATTTTTAGGAAATAAAATTATTTAAGATATATCAATAGATGAAATATCCTAGAAAAATTTTGAACCCTAAAAATATGGAGTTTAATACCTATTAAAAACTAATTATTGAAATACACAAAATGATTTTTAAAGAGCAAATATGCATGCAAGTGCAATTCTTTTTGGTAATTTTTGGTAATTATAATATCCATTAATTTTTGGTAATTTTTTGAGCATAGGTTAATTATCTATGAATTTCTGAGCAAAGATTGGGCAAAATATGCAATTTTCCACACAAATATTAATTATTAATTAACCACTAAGAATAAAAAAATATATCAAGTGCCACAGTGTAATGAATTAATTGAAGAACATAATTCTAATTTTTGAATAGTAAAAATAATGCTAATAGAAGTCTAAAATTACAGATAAAGTCAGGGGGTCTAAATGTAATATCTAAAAATGAAATACAGAAAAATTTGTTAACAGGGGCACGGATGTAATTACCTAGCCTTAGAAGGGAGTTTCTACAAATATTTCAAGCGGTCACGTGCTTGTTGCGTTATGGAGGAATTGGGAGGTGCCCTCTACAAAAGGTCCCTCCTGCACGTGCTCCTCACGTGGGAGGGCCTCGGGCCTCCCGCCCTGTGGCGTGCGGAGACAGGGGAGTGGAGCATAAGCGGCCGGTGAATGCCTAGAGAAGGAGCAGCCCTTAGAAGAGGGAGCCTCCCTCGTGGAGTTGTCGGAGTAGAAGAATCCTAGCTTCGGTCAGGAGGCGTCGTGGAAGAAGAGGAGATGGAGGACGACATGGTGATGGCGAAGGCGGCTGATTGGAGCACAAGTGACCAAGGCAGTGGTCAGCTGCTGGTGAAGAAGGTCAGTGTCAAGGGCCCTGAGCTTTGATGGGCAGAGGAGCGAGGTCCCACGGTTGGAGGCAGAGATGCGGAGTTGGTGACGGTCAGTGGTGCAGAGAATGGTGGCAGAGAATGAGCGAGAGGTCGTCGGTTCGACGGCGTTACGATGAAGCCCTTGGCTTTGGATCTCATCGAGGACGAGGGAAACCGGGTTGTCACCACCGGTGCCCTTTTCCTATGCAATCGATGGATGGTTTCCAAGGAGGGGCGGTGATGTGCTTTATAGGTCGAGGGAGTAGCAGGCTATGGAAGGTGGTGGTAGAGATTGGAAACGATTGAGAGGAGCATCTGATGAGGGAACAAATCGAAAAGGTGATTGGATATGGAGATCGCATGTCGAGGGAAGTCGAGGGGATGGTCGGATATGATTGATTGTATATGTAGGAGATTCGACCAGATTTGGAAGGAGGTGTGTCGAGATCCTAATTCCGAGCCATCGGAACCTTTCTTCAAAAACATCCCATGGGACAGGATCTACTAATTTCTTGGAAATGGCTCTCCACCATCGTCTTGCATAGTCTACTAAGGAGTAATCAGCAAAGTGCACCCAAGTATCTGTTGGTGTGTGTATTATTCTCAACATCCTGCCGACATCATCAAGCCATATTTCTGCCTTAGTAGGTGTCTTTATGCCTTTAAATTGAGGAATCTTTCCCTTTCGGTAATTGTTTAGTAATGTTTGGTGTCTAAGAAGGTCCTTATCCATTGCTCCTTCGACTGGGGTAGGAGCAAACTCAGTTGAAGGATGGTAACTAGATTCTTCCTCAGAAAGATGGACAGAACCTTCAATCCTAGCATCCGCAGGCTTAGATGCCCTGGATCTCTCATCTTGTGCATTGAATCTCTCCTCTAATGATTGATGCCTTTACCCCATGTCTTGGAGCATTGTCATCATAGCCGCTAATTGTCTAGACACGTCTTGGTCTGCCATGATCTTGGGATAAGTCGAGGCCAAAGGATAGGTCCTATATGTCTTAGCATGATGTACATAAGGGACAATGACTTATGAATGGTATTGTAGTCAATTATTAAGATCAAAGGATCTTAATACAATCTTAGTTTCTGAATACCGCTCATAGTCGTTAATTACTAAATAAATTAATGGAGTAACCAGGCTCTGATACCAATCTGTCACGACCCTAATTCCGAGTCGTCAGATCCTCCCATATCCGGATCTGGTTACTCAGCAATAATTTATCCAGCAATCACAACTAACATTCAGAAACAAACTGCAAATAAAAATACTCAAAAAGAATTCATAAAATAAAGTTTACATGATCCATCGTCTGACTACAACCCTTTACATGTACATCAGCTGTCAGGAAATATATAACAATATTACTAACTACCTTATAGAGTAAAGCTATTGTGGTTGACTGGATGGCTAAAGTCCTTGCGATGGCTAACCGACACATGTTGGGTTTTCCAATAAATCATAGGGTAACAATTAGCGAGTGCTAAGTAACGAAGAAGAGAAAAGTAAACAAATTGTGTAACTTTTAATGACAACAAGTTTAGCAAAATTACACAATTTGTTTACTTTTCTCTTCTTCGTTACTTAGAACTCGCTAATTGTTACCCTACGATTTATTGGAAAACCCAACAGGTGTTAGTGGGCCATCGCAAGGACTTTAGTCATCCAGTCAGCCACAGTAGCTTTACTCTATAAGGTAGTTACTAATATTTCTGTGTATTTCCTGCCAGCTGATGTAAATGTAAAGGGTTGTAGTCAGACAATGGATCATGTAAACTTTATTTTGTGAATGTAAAAGTACTAAATACTTCTTTTTGAGTATTTTTATTTGCAGTTTGTTTCTGAATGTTAGCAGTGATTGCTGGATAAATTATCCGACAGCCCGGAATTAGGGTCGTGACAAGGTGGCAGGCGATGGAAGATCAGCGCATGAGATTGGAAGAGAATCAGAGATGGGATATGCGGGGCAGTGCGGCAGCGGTGAAATCTGTGGAGGCGGTGACGCTCAGATATGGAAAAGTGGTCGGCCAATTGAAAGAGGGAGAAGAAGATCAGTCATCCGATCAGCCGAGATCGGACGTCCAATAAAGTGCCACGAGGTGTCTATTTTTTATTTGATTTTTAAATATTATTTTTTTTATTTTAAATAAATGAAATATAAACCTAAAAATGGTGATACGTGGCAACTCCAGAAACTTCCACGTGTCAACTCAAGAAATTCGAAAAATAAAAAGAGAAGAAAATTCAAAAAGAAATAGCAGACAATCTCGCGTCGATAAGTCTTCTTCACAAAAGTTATTTGTATCGATAAGATCTACAACTTTCATGAAGAGAACAAAACCGAAATAGGTCATTTTCAAAAAGTGATATTTTTGGGGTACTCTATGTGTATAAAATACCTTGATTTTTTAGTTTTGTAATTTTTTTATTGTTTTTAAGTAAGATAAAAAATTGTGAAAAATATGATAATATTAAAGACAAATAGTACACATTAATCTATATTTTTGGCTTTTTATTAATTAAGAAAATAAAGAAATAAAATAAAGTACGAAAAATACAACTTTTGTACATACTGTTAGTGAACACTCAAATTCGGTTAGTTTCTTTGCTTTTGGTCTTATTTTGATTTGGGTTTTTGCGCATTTTAATAAATATTTGTCAAAGAAAATAAATGAAAAATAAATAAAATAAAAAGAGTTAAATATGTACATAAAATAATAGGTCAAAATCGGATAAAATGCAAAATGTACAAAAGAGGCCCAAAATCCAACTTTCACATATGAGCTCCGATTCACTTGAACTTGGTTTTGTTTTGAAGGTAATAGAATGTACATTAGTTCAAAAGTGAGTAATAACAAATCGGACATTGTATGAGGAAGATATCAATGTTTTAGTCCAAGAAATCTGAAATTAGGGTTTGGGTTTATTTCTCAATTATTTCAGTTAGTGATTTTTTGTATTTTCCCTTTATTCTTATTAGTGATATGTACACAATGGAGGTGATTTCAGGTGATTTGAAGTTAGCGTGAATTAATTAAAAATCGGTGAAGTTAGCTTATTTTACATGTTAATTGGTCTAAGATTTTTTGCTTCTTATTTTATGCAATTATGAGTGATAAAATGCAATTATTATTTACATATGCATGGATGCTAATTATACAAAATAATGAATAAAATGCCGATGAATTTTTGGGAACTGAGTTTAATTAATGACTTTTAGAGTGATGAATCAAAGATTCATCAACCCCCTATACTTAAACCATGCTCGTCCTCGAGCATTAAAAAAATGAGGTGAGGTAAGGTGAAATGAGATTGGGTTCCATACCAAGACCATGAGCAAAAGATGAAAATGGAGTTAGACTCGACCTTTGGATTATTATTTTGGCAGAACTCTTGTTATGATTAGGGTTTTAAAATCAATAGCCTCCAAGTTCTATACATCATTGTCACAATTTCGGCTTAGATCAATCATCTTCCCAAAGCATGCCCCATGAACATTGAACAATTGACTCATGTGCATGAAAGGTTTTAGCTCTTCCCATCAAGAATGTTGGACTACCATGCAAACCTCTCTCCCAATAACTCATCCTTGGAGAGTCAGGTATTTCTTTCTAAGATCTGTCATATTGTGTTCACAATCGAAAAAGGGGAGAAGTTAGAAGAAAGGGATGAGAACTTGAGAGTGACCAGTGTAGTCACCTCTCCTTCTGAAGACGGACAGTTTAGCCAAGTCTCCAACAAGATCTGTAGGTTGTCGTGAAGCTTGGACCTTTTTTGGTCAAATATTTATTTGGTAGTTAGCTTCTTTTTGTTTGGATTTTTGGTAGCTCTGTGTGGATCTTGTTGTGCCCCTGCAAAAATGGAATCTTTCTTTATAGACATGTTTTGGGGTCTTAGAAAAAATTGTGCCCAACCATCCATCCACTTTCCGAAGCTTTATTTCAACCCATACTCCGATCTTTAGATATCCATGCTACCAAAAAAGAAACTCACATAGTCTTCCAACACCCCCTGTGAGTTGAGCTAAGTGCATAGTGTGAGAGTACAAATTAATTTCCAATTCAAGAGTCGTACCCAGAATGAGGTGATCAGGTTAGACACTAAGAGTCAGATTCTACACATTGTCATGCAGAACTTGAAGAATTAAGTCATAGACCTGAAACTTCTAAAATCCTCTTTCTCAGTGAAGTTCCTCTGAAAATTATGTGGATTAAGGCGAAGTCTAGACCACTCTAGGTTTCTGCTCATAACTCGGTTCAGAACCTAAGGGCATTTCACCAATGCAAATGCATGTAATGTTGGATGGAGTGCAAATGCATGAAATGCAAACAAGTTTTTTTAATTACTTTTTTTTGAAGATTTTACAAGTTAGTTACCCACCCCATAAATGAGAATATAGACTTACGTGAAAGTACGAGCTATGGGTAAAATATATATACAAACTATATACATACAACCCTATACTTAGCGAGTGTTATGTCCTCAAAGCATAAGAAGCGCAGAGAAGACATAGCTCGGGCTAAGCATAAGATGGTGAAAAAGAAAAGAAAATAAAAAATAAAAACAGAAGTCAGCTTGCCCCCCTATTCTTAGGATGTAAACAATCTAAGTATAAAAGAAGGGCAAAAAATGAGGCAGGTGAGGACACGAGATTTGAATGAGGAGAATATATACAGTGGGCATCGAGTCCCCCTATACTTAGGCTTTAGTCAGCCTAAGTATGGAAGAAGGGTGGAAAATGGGGTGGTTGCAAGAATACGTAGATGAGGAGAGCGGCATATACAGATGGCATCAGTCCCCCCTATACTTAGGCCTTGACCTAAATAGAGGCAAAAGAAGTACAAGGGAACCGATGGGGTCGGGAGGGAGGGTTGCCGACGATTAAGGAGGTTTTTGACAGATTTTTTATGAGCCTGTAATGGGAGATCATAATGATTAAAAGAAGATGAAGCAGACGAGTCCCAGCTATCATCCGTGTTATCCTTAGAAGAATCATGCTGGAGAGTGTTTTGATATGAAGCAGATGAAGCATATGAATCAGATGATTCCCAGCCATCATCGGAGTTATCCTAAGAGGAATAATACTTAAAGGTAGAGGCACTCCAAATATTCTTATTTTTAAGTTGCTTTATCAAGATGTGCTTAGTCTTGTGGTTAATTGCCTCATCCTCGGATGATAAATACTCTGAAGATCCTATCTCAGTATGGTCGTAAGAGATTATTTTGATATATTTAATGAGACATGGAGAGTTGGCCCTCGAGGAATAATAGTGAGGGGTAGGAGTCGTCCAACGGGAGTCGCTATTCGGCTGCTTGATTAGATAGGGTGTGATGAACAGTTGTTGAGCAGGAACTTTCAGGTTTTGAATTATTGATATGAAAATTAAATGCGCAGTGATCATTGCAACCCAAATATCCCGCAACAAGCAAACAATTTTTTTCTTCTCAAGCTACAAAATTAATTACAAGAAAATAATGAAGCGAGAGAAATTTTTGCTACTTATTTACCTGTATAGCAACAGGATCGAACTCAGGGAGGCTACAATTCTAGAGAGTTATTCAAATAATCAAAAATCAATTAAAAGAAAAAGAGAATCTCATATGCAAACTATCTTGGTTTTTTGTGAATTTTTGTTTTTTTTATTTTTTTTTATTTCTAATGTTTCTATTTTCTGATTTTCAAATTTTTAATGATTTTGATTTTTGCAATTTTTATTTTCAAAAATAAGGAACAATATGTACAAGGGAAGAAATACGCACACCACACTATTTTTGTAATTTTCAAAATAGTTAGAAATGTCTAGAAAATTATAGAGAAAATATTTTTGGGTTTTAAAGGCTTTGAAATATTTTTGGCAATTTTTCTAGAATTTTCAGATGTCTTTGTATTTTTTAAAATCAATTAGTGGCAAAAATGATAAATAGTGCATAGCTTGGAGTAATTTGCAATTTAAAAATATTTTAAGTGTCTAAAACACTTGAAGACTATTTTTAAAATATGTCAACATATATATAAATATCAAAAAAAGGAATTGAAATCACATTTTTTGGATTTTTGTAGAATTTTCTGTGATTTTTCTAAGAGTTTTTATATTTTTCAATTTTTTTGGGTTTTGAAAAGAATTAATGCGAGAAAATTGGATAGGAAATAAAAGACAATAAAATAAATCTAATCTAATTTTTTGGAATTTATAGAGCAATATTCAAATTTTATGAATTTTTGAATTTCAATTAGATAAAATGACACTATTTTTTATTTTTTTATAATAACAAAGGAAAATGAAATGTAATGAAAATTTTATGCTGGAAAGATACACACATCAGGAGCATAGCATGATTTTTGGGAAATTTATTGAGCAATAAAAATATTTATTTCAAAAAGGAAAGCATGCAAGATAAATGTCCGGAAAACAGGGACCAGAATGTAATTATTTAATGTTTTCATATCAAAAATTAACAAGAAATAAAAACAAGATGAAATGTGTAATTTACCTAAGAAACACGTGCGTGGCACGTGCTTGAATCTAGCGGGGGTCTTTCTGCAAATATGAAAACCTCCAGGGGAGGATTTGTACTTTTCTCAGCTTATTATATTCCCCCCTAGGGTTACTGTTTGTCTTTCTCAAGCCACAAGGGGCATAGGTGTATCGCCCCTATTCCTCTCTTTTCCCCAAAACCGCGGTGGCGACAGCGAGCACGGGGCCTGGCTGGTCGCGCTTCAAGGTGGTGGACGTCGGCTGTGTGGAGGTGATGTTATTGGGAGGTGGCGGTAAAGAGGCAGGTGCAGGGCCTGCTGGCCGCGCTCAGGAGAACTGGGTAGCAGGCAGGCACGTGGCTGAACAAAGGGCGGCGGGAAATGGCTGGTCGCAGCACCTACGAGGTGCGGCAGTTCTACGGTGGCGCCCCACTCCAAGCGGCGCTCGCAATGGTGCGATGGATCTGTGGTGCTCGCAGAAGATGGTGGAGTGGAGTTCCTCCCAGGCGATGTTGGCGGAGGGCGAAGGAAGATAGCAGCTGGGTGGCGGAGCTCAGTGGCGATGGAAGGATGCGGCCAGCGTTGAGGGGCGGTGGGCGGCGCCGACCGCGGGTACTGTTTTTTTAGTTCTTTTATTTTTGTAAAAATAGAACAGAGAGAAAATTTTTATTTTTTTAAGAAAAATAGAAATGGCAACAAATTTATTTTTTGTTTTTTTCCTTTCAAATTTTTTAATTTAATCATGCATAACAAATGTTAGAGAAAAATATAATTTTTATTTTTTTTTTATTTTTTATTTATAAACAATTAGGATGCGAGCATGACGGATCGATCCAAAAATCAAATCGGAAGACATGAATGAGTGTGGTTCCTAGGAGAATGACGGATGGAACCGGATCTCCAACCACCATGCGTGGTCGGAAGTGAGAGATCGTGCAAGATAGAACGGGAACGTGTAGAGATCGAGAAAGTGAGATGAAAAATCGGAATCGAAGGTGGCTAAAAATCGTGACGGATTCTAAGATCTAGATTAAAAAATGGCAATGAAATAAAAATTCGAAAAATAAAATTACGATTAATCCTAGATTAAAAAGAAGAGAAGAAAACATGTGGATCTCACCTTAGGAGCGGAAAAGATCGTGATTGCCTCGACGAAGGCCGATTCGCTGTCACGGGACGGCTAGGAGGCTAGGCACCTCTCTACGACAAGATAGCTCTCGGGGAAAAGGCTCCTCTCACCAAAGATCGATCCAGTTGAGTTGAGGGAGAGAGAGCCATATTAATAGATAAAGAATGGAGTGTGAATTTTTGAATTTTTGAATGAAGATGAGAGATAAGAGAAAAAAAATTGAAGTGAGATAAAGTTAAAATTATTTACAAAAATTATTTTTTTGTGTATTTTAGTTACTTTATTAAATTGAATAAAAAAATAATTTTTGTTATTTTTTTGTGGTGGTTATTTAAGAATAGCAACAATATACATATACTATATACATATGGTACATTATATACATAGTTAAATAAGGGAATTAGTTTTTTGTTTTAAAATTTTTATTTTTTTATTTTTATTTTAAATAATTAGTAAGAATATTTACAAATACAATATGTACAAATAAATGCTAAAATTGCATAAACCACCCCAGAAAATTGACTTTTCAATCGTAACTCTAAAAATTATGAAATCACAGCCATTTTAAAGATAATTTAATTTAGGATACAATGGAATGAGTTTGGTTCAATTTGAGATCATATGGAGTCGGAATTTGTTTTTCAATTATCGCTTAGTGGCTTTTTCCAAGTATGGTTTCTTTTATTCTATACGTGATTTTATTTTGCAAACATTTTTATTAATTAGGAAACATTTTTATTTACAACTTTTGTTTTGAAAATTATTTAATTTGAGGTAAATTTATGTACAAATAAAATATTATAAGTATACAAATATACACAGCACATATTTTTTGGATTTTTTGATTAAGGACCCTATCTCTCCCTACTTTATTCCTGGTCGATCAGGTCAAGTCTTGACCTTCTCTCGGGGTTCGGGTCGGCCTGTATCTATTACATATATATATATACAATCTTTTTTCTTTTCTTTATTTTTCCTTTCTTTCTTTATTTATTTTTTTAGGTTAAAATGGTAATAAGTGTACAATATTTACACACAGATGCAAGTTAATAAGAATATGGAGTTACTATTATATACACGTGTTTTATAAAGGGTTTTCAGCTAAAATAAATGAATAAAGATGATGAAATGCATATTCATCCTCCCCCTAAGCTTTACCTTTGCTAGTCCCTTAGCAAACACTTATTTGAAGGAATAAGTGATTAAAAAGAAAATGAAAGGAAAAATAAAGAAATTAGGACCATATTGAGTATTAAACTTATCTTCATAAAATTGTAGTATGGAGCTCTGTCAAACCTTTAGATTATTAGTGTGGCCGAACCTTAATGGGAAATGGATTTAAAACCTAACAACCTCTAAGTTCCACAAGACTCCTATCCAGGTCTCCTCAACAGTCAGGTCAGAACAAATCTACATACACAAATTCTTATGACTATGAATCTCTACTTGTACGGTGCAAGTGAAGTATAGTTCCCCATCTCAAAAGTAGCAGAGAAACAGCATCCCTCAAAAAGGTAACTCTAGTCCCCAGGTCTAGCAACTCTTTCCTCAAGGAGCGGGCATATTCTATTCTAAGTTCAAGTACAATTGGCTCAAGAAGAGGAGATGGAGAAAAGAATGGACGGTAACCAGTGTAGCAACCTATCCTTGGATGCATGACCAGCGTAGCCAAGTCATCCAGCTGCAAGCTTACAAAAATTTAACTTTGAATCTCTTATTTTTTTTATTTTTTAACCTTTTATATACACTCCGGCAAGCATTTTACTTTTCAGTCTGGCATGTCCACTTTTGGAGACTCTACATTTTTTTCTCTTTATTTTGAAAGTATATACAAGGTGCAGCATGTACATAAGGAGTTTTTCCTCTTGAGATAGTAGACTATCCCTCTTTTGAAGCATTATTGCAACCCCACGGTATCTTATCTTTAGACCTCAATGCCACTAGACCAGGTTGAGACGTACTTCCCACCCTAGAGGAAGACAAGAGTTTCTGCCTAGAAGTACTACCCTCGTATGCTACTCCAAGCCAAAAGATTTTGCCTCCTCACTACCTCCATGAAGAGCTGCGTGTGGAGTGCTTGTTCAAGATAAGCCACGGTCTGAAAGAATCATGCGTGTGTTGTTAAATGTTCTACTTGGACTAATCAAGATGACATGTGAGCATAGCCTTATGGACTCAAAGAATTAAGTCGCTAGGACCTGAAAAGTCTTAATTCCAGCTCTTATAAGGTTCCTCTGAAATTAAGTGGATTAAGGCCCAACTAGGCTCCATTCTTCAGTTTTATTCTAGACTTGGTTTAAATGTCAATACTATCCTGAAAAATGCACATGCAGATGCAAGAAATATGTACGATGCAAAAAGAAAGCAATTTTTTAAACAATTTTTTAATTTTGAACTTTTTATGGATTTTAAAAGAAAGGAAAAAATGATGCACATGTGAAAAGAGATTTTTAAAAGGAAAAAGGGTTAGTAAAATATATACAAGTATATACAAGAATTTTTTGGTTTTTTTTGTTTTTTTTAGGTTTTTGTTGTTGTTGTTGTTTGATTGTTTTTTGTTTTTTGTTGTTTTTTGTTTTGTTTTGTTTTTGTTTGTTTGTTTTTTGTTTTTTTTTATTTTTTGTTTATTTTTTGTTTTATGAAAGGTGATCAAAATCTATATACGCACACATGGATTTTACAAAATTATATACATTTCCCCAAAAATAATCATATTTAAAAGTACGAGTTATGTCTAAAGTATATATACAATATATACGACACCCCCCTATACTTAGCTCGAACTATGTCCTCATAGTGATCAGAGAGCGGCAAAGGAAGACATAACTCGTGCTAAGTATAAAAAACTAAAAAGACTCCTATGCTACAACGACTCAAAGAGAAAATGAAAAGATTAGAAGTCGGTGATCTCCCTATCATATATGATCAAGTAATCCTACGTATAGAATAATGTACAAAAGGGTAAAACTGATGCAGAGAATGTACGGACTCAAAAACAAAAAAGACAATGTGAACATCATCACCCCCATATACTTAGGGTAGAGTATCCCTAAGTATATGCAACAACAAGAGTGATGAACATGACGAATATGAACAACACAAGTCATTCACCCCCTCAATACTTAGGATAAAGCACATCCTAAGTATAGCATATATACACACATGGAAAAGGAGTGAATGATAAAATGGAAGAAGAAAGAATGAAACGAAAGGATATACAAGATGAGTGGATGTACAAAGGTCAAGAAGGTCGAAAGCGAACCTTCTTGCGGGACCTCTGAGGTATGGATCTGACAAGGTGTAGGTCGATATTGGGGTCATCATTAGACATAAACTGATCAGGATCAACCAAGAGTGTATCCTCAGCAGCCTCAGAGTGTGCAGGCATGAATCGGTTAGTGGAAGTAGTGTGGTCATGTCCTGCCTGGGAAGTCTCGCAAATATCAAAGTAAAAAGGCTCGAAATCATTATCAGAAAAAGAAGGATCAATTTCAGCCTGGCGAGCCTCTACTAGATCATCATCTTTATCAAAAGGCCCAAATTCCTTTATAAAAGCAATCAAATCAAATTTGGCTTTATCGGACTCATCTAAATCAGGGTGAATAGGAACGGACTCATCAGTGAAAGTACATAAATCATGTCTGTCCTGTTTAGCCTCAGAGTCCGCCTTCCACTCTAGGGTGTCTATCGTGTAAATCCCACTGATATCATCAATGCATCGCCATGTACCAGAAAGAGGAACTCCAAGGTCTATGCTTTCCCATTCTCTCCTTGAAGAGGAATTCTTGGGTCTCAATATCACCCATTATACAGCAAGAATCTCTGTATTACCATCAAGGTCAATGTCCTTAGGGTTGGCTAACACGGGCACACTCTCATGGGATGCAGGTCTCTGGTCATTAATGGATGTCGTGATCAACACATTGCTTCCTACATCAGAACGGAAGCGAATCTCTCGTGATCCATAATCAATAACGGCTCTCGTGGAGGTGAGGAAAGGTCGTCCCAGGATGATAGGAGGGTGCTCCACATGGGTGGAGGTCTCCATGGGCAATACGACAAAGTCAGAAGTGAAGTTCATGCCCTAAATAAGAATGACAGTGTTTTCTAGAATACCCTTTGGCCTCTTGATAGATCCATCAGCAAATTGAACTATCATCCTAGTTTTCTTGAGAGGCCCAAGATGAAGAGATTGTACCATAGAGAAGGGTATCATATTGATTAACGAACCGCCATCAAGGAGAGTATTATCACAAGAATAGTCAGATATGGAGCAACTCACAAGAGCTGTGGCAGTGTTCCCTTTCTTAAAATGTGGACGGTGAGAGATGACGTAGGCAGTGGCCATGGTCAAGATGTGACACTCAGATCTTCTCCTCCGCTTTATCTTATTGCGTTGAGGAGTAGATAAATGGGTCATGGCCTGGTGAAGTGGGACTTTAATGATATCATGAATGGTGGCCATCACTTCAGGTTCAGTCAACATTTTTTGAATTTTTGGACCTCCTCCATACAAGGGAGGAGATCAGAATCAGCATGTACATGAGGATTGCCAGGAGAAGTATGTACAGTGGCATCCTCGGGGTCAAGGTTGGGACATGTGGTGAATGACTGTGTGGGGAAAACGGTTTGGCGTGGGTGCCCTCTCCTCACAAAATGAATCACCAATGTCTATCATGAAATCTTTTTGGATTTTTTAAAATTTTCTCATTTTTTGTATTTTGGGTGATTGCAATCATTCATGACTAGCCTCAAGTGAATCCATATCCTCAAATAATGGAGCAGCGTTCTGGCTCTTATTTATGTTAAATAGATTGCTAATTCTCGAATTCATATGCTCCATCATCCAGTTCAGGGTCTCAAGTGTGGACATCATGAATGGTGACTCCAAAATCCCAAGATCAAGTGAGTGGAATGAGGGTGGATGAGAATTAGAGTCCAATTCCTGAAATAGTGGGTTAGGCGGATATGCACAAAAATCAGGAGGAAAGTACTCTTGAAAAAAGGAAGGTGGATCGGTTGGAGGGTACGAGGGATCTGCGAAGATCGGATTAAAATAACTCCAGTCGGCCATCTCCGAAACAAAAGACGAGGATCGGGAGAACACGATAGTCAAGCCAAGCTATGCAAGAAAAAAGGCGCAAATGCGCAGAAGGATCTAGTATGCACACAAGTAATCAAACACAATACAAACCCCAGTTCGCCAACTCAATGCAATGTGAAGACCGTGAAAGTTCGGTCAATTATCTTGTCAGTTTTTAGGGTTTCATGAGAAATCAATCTATTAGAACGGTTTAAGCAAGCTAATAGGATCCCAATGCTCCCAGGAGACCATCCCAATCTCACAACTAGTTTTCCCCGTCCAGTATGGGTGCAGACCATTTACCGATTACCCGATCTGCCCACTCTGCTAAGAAAATCCCAGACCGATTACCGGTTACCCGGTGAAGTCCTCACTGGGGAATAACTAATCACAAGACAGTAGTTTGAAGAAAGTTCGGGACTGGGTCTATCCAAGTGTATGGGTCGCTCTCTCGTTGTAGATAAATCAAACAAGGCGGGGGTTACTCTCCACCACAACAATAATTTTTCCTTACGTTTATTTTAGGGTCGAGTTTTCTTTAGCAGTTTAGGCAGTTATCACTTGGTTTAAATATTTTCAATGAATCGCCTACCGAGTGTCCAATTTCCTTTTTAACTTATGTGGGTTAAAACAAGGAAGGAGATTGGAAATGCTAATGCGTGATTAAATACAACGATGCATGCAGGCGCTAGAGATGCGTACCATGTCGCCAGCACTCTACATACAGGGTGATCCACACAGAATTTTAAATACAAAAAAATAAACTATTCTATATGCAAATGCAAGTGAATTGTCCTAATCAATAGCTTTTATTAACAAGCAAGAAGAGGTTAATTTGACTAAGTCCAATTATGCTCTATTCTATAGGTACAGAAATTCTTATTTAGGGTGTTTGGACCTAATTAATTACCTGGATCAAGCAAATTAATTAAAGCAACCAATAGGTAGCTCACGAAATTTGCGTGCAACAAAGAAAAATAAGATGATGAAAACAAAAACGGTGAGGTCCCCGAAGTGCACCGGCACTAGGCGAAACTGACCCCGCAACAAATGAATGTTTGTTTACAAGGGTTCAAATGCTACAAAAAAATAAATAAATAAAGTCTTTTTTGTCTCCTTCAATTCTTCTTCTCCTCCTCTCACGCTATCTTGCGGCTTGGTGAAGAATCAAGCCGCCTCCACTTCGCTTGGGTGCTTCGGCTCGCCTAAGATTGCCTCCTTCACTTTGTGGGCCCCAATGAATCACGTACAAGGCACATGCTTGCTGGAAGCGGGGGACTTTTTGTGCAATTTCTGAAAATCAAGGAGCGTTCATGTAATTTTCCTAAGTTAAACTTGATCTGGAGCTGGTAGGGGCCTTTTTGAAATTTGTAGAATCTTTGAGGGATTTATTGAAATTTTGCCATTTTTTATCAAAGCCCTAGGGTTGCTCTTCCTTCGTTCCAAGCAAAAGGGGAGTCATGATGTGCCACCCCTCGTTTCTTCTTGCCCAAGGTCGGTGTTGAAGGGTGGCCGGCGTAGGTGGCGCGGTGCGATGGCGGACAAGCGGCATGTCAGTGGATCGCTCGGCCAGAGGAAGATAATGGGGGTTCTCGACAGTGATTGTGCTTCACGCGGAGGAGGTTTGACGGCTGTGGAGCTCCTTCGTGCAGTCTCGCAGCTGGTGGGCGATGGAGCTGGTGGTGCCCGGAAACGGATGCCGATGGGGAGCGGGGCAGCGGACGGATGGATGCTCGGGTGGCGGTGTATCTCCTCCATACGGGTGGCTGAGGCGGGCTGCGGCAAAACCTCGCATGATGGTGATGCGGGAGGGCGCTAGACTGGCGGCAGGTACACGCACGAGCGGTTCTGTTCAAGGGGTCGGCGGAGGAACCTCGCGCAGGGACACAGCCGCTGGCTGGCACGGCCGGTGGTGGACGGTGCTCATGGTGGTACTGCTCCAAGAGCGGGGCGGCATAGGAGGCGGTGGCGGCGGAGCCACGGTGACGGACGGCGAAGGCA